>OX452969.1:5000000-6250000 GCA_949699065.1 Metalampra italica
TACGGAACGCTAAAACATTAGCGGCAATTTAAAAGATAAACTTGCTAATACTTGGTCTTAGAAATATAACAACAACAAAACAATCATGCAAATCTATTCACTGTACTTAACGTGTTCACATGACTATACTTAAATGACGTGTCCCAAGGTTAAAGTCTAGTAGGTATAGTTGCACACGACTAGAAATTACACGGTTATAATTATGAGTGAATTTACTAGTCTTTTCCGTGTCACTTGTAGGTAAATATAAATAAATAATAAAAATAAATAAACATATTATACAAATAAGTAGGTAAGTACCTACCTACGCCAGGGATTTGTCTGTCAGTAGTAGTGGAAATCGGACCTACAATCTTTGGCGCCGAGTCTATATAACGACGCTGTACGAACCAAACCGAGTGAATCATTCGTTAGGAGAAAATCGTATGTGTACCTATTTGAATTTCAGCGGGTATAATGACGACTTTTTAAAATGACGACATAAGGAATTTATTACTTTTGCAAAATCGGATCGGCAATGAAGTCCGACCTGGACGTCATAATTTACTATCGGGTCGGTCTTTTTCGGACGTGTATCCACTGCCCAACCTAATAATATAAATATTTCTGATAGAAATGATATTTTATTTCATATTATATCTAGTTAATCTAATTAATATTATAAACTAGCTGTTGCGCGCGACATCGTCCGCGTGGATAAATAAATATGACGAACAAACATGATCTACATATTTACTACCTGTTGTAGTAAATATGTAGATGTTTATTAATTTGGTTGTTTAATACTCAATCTTAACGGCTGAACAGATTTGATGAAACTTGGAAACACGATATCTAACCTAACTACATTAATATATAGAATACTGCTGCGAAGTCGCGAGGCGTCGGCTAATAGTCAAGAATATATTTCGAATAAGGCTTATGACAGTAAGGCTTAACTATCAATTCCCACAGTCACTCATTCTTAAAACGTAAAAGTAACGCGTTATTTTCAGTCAATTACATTTGCCCCCTAGCTACAATAGCCCCGGGTGACCTTTATCACTTTGTTTTTTACAGTAAACAAACTGACTCAATTACTGGAAGTTATAAACAGGCGAGTAATGACGAGGGCGAAACGTAATTTGAAATGGAATCAAGTGACACAGTATTTACCACCTTACTTCTGTCCGACGGATCTAGAAAAAGTATATGACGTGCGTTGCAAGTTGAGAGATGAACCTAATAGAAATGACTTTGATGAGAATTTAAAAGGTTTCCCCGTTTGTTTTCTATGTGTACTCACAAGGAAGTACGTTGGACGTAGCCTACGATTTGGCTCGTTCTAAGATGTGGCGTGGAGCATTGAAAATTAAGTGACACGTATTTTTGTATAGCTGCCCTTATTCATATTAAACGAGTCAATGATTTGATTATACGACCAGCGGAACAACAAAGTTATAGTGGTTTTAGTCACTTTTTTAAGGCTTTAAGGCTTTTTTAAAATTCCTTTAAATCTTTTAATATGAATATTGGCAGTTATATAAAAAGTACTTTTCCTTATATTTACCCGACTGCGGCGAAGACGGACCAAATCGGAGGCGGACTCTTCGGGTAGTATTTTCCTTGTTATCTGAATTAGGTCGCAGACATTTTTAATTGCTGTACTTTTAGTAAGAAATAAAAAATTATCGTTTTTTTGTCTATAGTTAAGACTAGATAAATTCTCATATAGAACTAGACTAGGCGTAGTACCAATGAAGCTTCGTATAGTCGAAACTCATATCATATGCGGCTTCTGAAAGTATGTTTTTTATTTGAATGCGAATATATCTGTAAATGTCACACAATGGGGGTTAACAGAAGGAAATGACATTTGCTTTACTACTAGATCTTGTCTTTTTCGTACCCATTGTCACGGATAGTTAAATTAGCATTTAAATAAAAATCTGATTTGCTTCAACCCATTTATAGGTGAACTTTTTATCTTTACTTTTTTTTATGTGTGTTGTAGGTATGTAGCTAGCTACAGCTGAATATTTCCGTGTCATTTTTGTCTAAGTATTTAAATTTGTGGGTACTTCTTAAAAACTCTAAAATAATCATTCAGTCCGATGTTTTAATAAGTATTTAAAATTACTAAATTGATGTTGATGGAGTTTTCGCTAGGTATTTACGACACTATGTGTCCCCAATAGAATCTGTAATAGGCATATTGTTAGTCAGATTTATGTCTAGTCTGAGATAGGTCACGAGTTCACGACTCAAGCGGCGGCGACAGCGCTATTTCGTCAATCCAAAATAGAAATTATGTATTTATCGAGATTTATGTAGCGAGTACGTAAATACTTAATAGTGCTATTTCTTTCCGAATAATTACGAAAGACAGAGAGATACGTACGTATAAGTATATAGTTTTTTACGTAGGTACTCGCTAGCGAATCGCTAGCTACTATTATGTATTCTGTGTCGCTAGGGAGTGTTGACGAACCAGTACGTCTACCGTGAGTTGACAACAACTCATGGTAGACGTACTGGTTCGTTTCTGATGCGGTTTAGCCGTCATGGATATTTTTTTTGTTTGTGCACTAGGTACATGTATTCGGTTCTGATGTGATTCAAATCAAATTAAATGTGCCCCCACTGCTGAGGTTCAGAACCCTCTCAACTATAGTCCACCACGCTAGCACAGTGCGAGTTGGTGGACTTCACATGCGCCTAAGAATTTCTTCTTGCGGCGTATTCAGGTTTCCTAGCGATGTTTTTCTTCACCGTTTGAGAGCAGTCAGTAAATGTACTTAAATTTCGAGAAAAACCCATTGGTACATGGCGCAGCGGGGGATCGAACGTTGGACCTTTCTATATGATATGCCGTGTCTTAGCCACGACGTAGAAGTGAATGTCAAAATGACTTTTTTTATGTTTTAAGTTTAATTTTTATGTCCTCAAGCAAGGCCGTGGGGTCCCAGGAGGGTATTGTTTATGTAAAGAAGTATTTTTGATGAAATATAGAATAATAGTAGTTACTTTACCTACAATCTCTTCAATAATTTATTAAGCAGTATATAAGTATTAATAGAAAAAACAAGTTTCATAGAATACTAATAGCTTGGGTAATAAACAGAGACATAAATACCTCTTGTTGCTTAGTAACCACGGCTAAGACGAAGGTTCTCAACTTCATAGTACCTATAGTAATGAATAATAGATCGTTATAGGTACAACTATAATAAATTCAAATAAATTTTAAAACCATACCTATAATTATCTTTTAGAAGAATAGCGCCACGGCGTGCCTATACTAGGAAATAAAATCGTTATTAAATACTTATAATACCCATAAAATATACAATAAAAAAATATATACTTACCTAAAAATAAATCACATTTAAATACGCGCGGAGTCTCTCTCTACTGGTGACATAATTGCCGACCAAGTTAGTACTTATTACCTACTTAGAAAATCGTTAATTAAAGATAATACTGTAGCCAGCGGAACAAGCTCTATTAAATATAAAATCCTACGTAATTAATTAAAATTGAAACCCGCTGAAATATTATTTTTTCAGGTGCCTACACATTTCACAAAAGTTAAAGATGGTCATCAGGTACCTAGAGATTTCGTACAAGATTTTGAGACCACTCGAAAAAAAGAGAATTTCATGAATGCTCCCCCCCTTGTCCCATCCTCCGGCTGTCAGCAAGCGACGATCTCGATTCATCAACTGCATGCATTTGTTATATAATTATGCGTTTGTTTCAGACTTGCCAATATGGAATTTTGACGGCAGCTCCACTGGTCAAGCGGATGGGCACAATTCAGATACATTCCTGGTGCCTTGTACGATTTACAAAGACCCATTTCGTCGAGGCAACCACATACTAGTCATGTGCGATACGTATAAGTACAATATGGAACCCACAGGTCTGTATAAATGACATCAATTTATTAAACACATTGACTTACTAACCAATGGATTGAGGGACAAAAATGCGTCATCAAAATGCGTTAATACATTGCTTATTTACATGCGACGATTGTACGATGCGGATTGGTTCTCCATTTGTTTTGTTTCACTTTTAGTTCGGACTATGAATGAGTGCGGGCCCGAAGTACCTACATTGGTCAGTAGGTCGATGAATAAACATTAAAGAAATAATGAAACCGAACAATGACCCACCTAACCGGGGTGCGTGTTTAGGCTCATTTCTTTTTCTGGATTTTGATTATTTTTTCCTCCTGTGATAACCTGACCTGATGTGATGTCTTTCAATTTTATGACTCTACTTACCCTTGACCTAATTTATAGTACTGAAGCCAGCTGAACAAACTATAGGTAGTAACAAAAAAAGACAAAAAAATTGGTTCTATATCATCTCTAAAACCCCAAAAAAACACATTATTCTTCATTACCTAATCCTAAATTAATTTTTCATTAATTCAAAATTGCACAATCTTGGTTTTGGTATTATAGTGGCGTTATGTAGTTCAATGTCGGCCGAGCGACAGGTACAAAATGCCAAAGCCAAATTAAACAAACATACAAACTTAGAGATACTTTATATTTATCATCATCATCATCAACAACAACCTATTAATC
The DNA here is from genome assembly GCA_949699065.1 of Metalampra italica. Lineage (NCBI taxonomy): Eukaryota > Metazoa > Arthropoda > Insecta > Lepidoptera > Oecophoridae > Metalampra > Metalampra italica. The sequence continues at coordinate 5,004,581 of OX452969.1, forward strand.
TCCCCACTGCTGGGGCTCAGGCCTACCCTCTCAACGAGGGTGTTCGGGCTATAGTCCACCACGCTAGCCCAGTGCGGGTTGGTTTATATTTATACGCATGCACAACTTTGCACATTTCCTAAAAAAGATGTTGATTGAAACTTAAGTCATTGTAGATAATATTACTATGGGTGAAACGGTAATAACGAGCCATCGGCATTTTACTGAAGAGGAAGCTATTTTACTATTAAAGGTAGTAAAGTATAGCTTCCTTTTTTCATCTGCGTAGGTCGCGGCGTAGGCGTGTCGCAACTGTGGCATTTATGGCTTATCGATTTGCCCAACAGATAATAACCACCGCGTGAAATGTCAAGATGCATATGACAAATGCAAAGATGAAGAGCCATGGTTCGGTATCGAGCAGGAGTACATCCTCCTCGACGCCGACCTTCGACCGTTCGGCTGGCCCCCGGGCGGGTTCCCCCCACCGCAGGGGCCCTACTACTGTGGCGTAGGTGCAAACAAGGTGTTCGCCAGAGATCTTGTCGAAGCACATTACAGGTATTTATTCGTCAAAAATTAACTCTATATGTAACATTAAACTTATTAAAAACTCTTACAAATCTTTTCCCTGGAGAAAATAAGTATCTAATCAAAAAGAATCACGTGATCCATACAATAAATAATTTTTATGTCTATTTTGCATAGCGAGCACCTCGAAATTGACGCCCATATCGATATTTTACTAAAATTGCATGTCCGCCTTCTTAGGTGTTACTCGTATTCATGTTTTGTCCTAAAATAAATTATTTGGTTAGTCACCCGATTCGAATAAACTCTCCGAAGGTGATGGCGGCAGCTGGGAATTTATTTTCCCAGTTGCCACCAGTGGTGGCAAAGTCGAATTTGCCACCACTGGTGGCATCTGGGATATTAATTCCCAGTGGTGGCAACTGGGAATACTCAGCGGAAAGTGAATGTGTAACGGGTTGTCCGTATAATCATCGTCATCATATCAGCCGGAAAACATCCTCTGTTGGACAAAGGCCTCCTCCAAATATCTGTGTGCAATACGCGCGCCCTACGGCCCGCACACCTCAGCACTCTGACAGAATTGTTTGTCGAATAAGGAATCAACTTCTTAGTATAATAACTGTACAAACAAATAAAGAACAACATTTTCGATAAAGGAAAACTTTGCCTCCCAAGTCTATAATAAAGTAGGTACATAATTAATTGTACTGCCACTTTTGCACGGCTAGTAATAAACCGAGCGACTGAAACAATAAACTTCGCATTTATAAAAATTCAAATTCAAGCAGCTTACTTAATCTAATTTTTTGTCGCCAGTTAAATATTTTAGCTGCCACTTTTAGTATTTGTTAGCTGCTCGATTTGTTATTTTCCCTTTTGCGCGACTAGGGCAGGGCGAAGCGGCAAGTGATATATACTTGCCGCGTATACTAAGTATGATGAAAAGCATATGCAAAGATGATGATGATGTTTAATCTTTTTACAGATGTTGCCTATTTGCTGGTGTACCGCTCTCAGGCACCAACGCAGAGGTTATGCCCTCCCAGTGGGAATTCCAGGTCGGACCGTCTATTGGCGTGACTGCCGCCGACGATCTGTGGATGGCGCGGTACATTCTACATCGACTAGCTGAGGAATACGGCGTGATAGTGACATTTGACCCCAAGCCTGTTCAGGACTGGAACGGATCCGGTGCCCATACAAACTTCTCGACGAAGAAAATGAGAGCGGAGAATGGTATTATGTGAGTACATTTGGTTCGTTGTTTTATTTTCCTTTCCTGACCAATAACGTCGGGTTAAGTTTAACCCGCTACCTCCTAATACTGCTGGCTGATGATAGATCGTCGTATTGCAACATACGCTTCCTTCACTTCACTTCTATACTCACGTTCTCGGGAACAGTAGTCGACGATAAGTGTGGCGTTTAGGAAATATTCATTTCATTATTAATTAACTGTTACTCGTACAGCGGTGTGTTTTCAATGGTTCGAGTTCATCAGTCAGCCACACCCGGATACATAGGTACACTGCTTGACGCCGAAGGCCCAAGGAGCGTCAGAATCACTAAACCCGATCTGTACCTACTAGCTAAAAAATATATAGGTAGTTACAGAAATGAGAGAAACAATAATAATACTTAATTTTTTGCTTGTTGCAGTGAAATAGAAAAAGCGATAGACAAATTATCTAAGGTTCACATGAAACACATCAAAGTATACGACCCTCGCGGTGGAAAAGACAACGAGAGAAGACTGACCGGGCTTCACGAAACGGCTAGCATCAATGACTTCAGCGCAGGTAAATTTAGCAGGACTTGGTTTTTTCAAATTTCCCGAAGGTACAAGAGCCAATTTTACTATAATAGGAAAACACAGCTTGTTTGGTTTACCCACCAATTCGAAGCTTGCCTTGCTTTGGCAAAACAGTGACAGCAGCAACACAACACAAGGTCATTCAAAATAAAGGACATAGGTACATAATTCAGGGATTCATCACGTCGTAGGTACTATCTATTACGACGTTACCCTTCGGGCCGTATCGTAGTCAAATTTCAGAGCCGGCTTCCAAACGTGAAATAAAAATCCCGTTTAGAAGCCGGATACGAAATGAGACAAAAATTAAATTGTTCATTTAAAAAATAAAGTAGTAGGTATCATTAGCTCATGTCTCATGATTATTCCGATTCACGCCACTGTAAACTTGTTTTAATCTGCATTTTCTCACGCAGGCGTCGCAAACCGCGGTAGCAGTATTAGAATACCACGCACAGTGGCCGAGGAGAAGAAAGGATATCTGGAGGACCGTCGACCTGCATCAAATTGTGACCCTTACGCGGTCACCAACGCCCTGATGCGCACCTGTATACTCAACGAGTAACACATAGTGACAGAAACATGAACTCCGTCGCCGACGCCGCATTTTGTTGCCATAATAATAAGCTAGGTACGCGGTGCATATCACAAGAACTATTTCACATTAATTTTGTTAAACGATTATATTGTACAATCACTTGCAATCTAGCCCAAAATTTTTTGTGAATTAAATAAATTAAAAACATCGGACTAAAAATAATGAAATACTTATTTTACATGCCAATGGCTTCAGGATTTAATGGTGGCAACTTCTCGACTAAATGCTGTTTAATGTCATGTTCAGTCTTCAAAGAAAATGACATAATCAAACCATGAATCCTAGTAATGGCATGCGAAATCCTTTATTTCATTCTTTTTAGTCGGAGAATGTTATGGATGAGTTAAATAAAATATACTTAGTTATTTTTAAGCGTATCATTTACAAATTTCCTAAAAAACAAAACGTCTGTCGTGACCGGTTACAGAACCAGAAAATATTAGTATCCAGATATTTAATTATGACTCAAATAATCATCTACTTCAAGATTACGTAGGTATCCTCACGAACGACGTCTTAACCCTTTACCAGAAATGCTGGGGTATGAAAATACATATCTGTTGGGCCCTTTTTTAATAAAGTAAAGCGATTAAAGAATAGTGAAACGGTATATAAGGTACGAAAGAGAATATCCATACTAATATTCTAAACCCGTACTAAAATATAGACTATTAAAATCCTCTTGTGTAAATATGGGAAAGTGACTAGCATTACATTTTCCCTCCTAAACCGCTGAGCCGATTTTGATGGAATTTGGTGTGGAGATAAATCGAGCCCTGGGGCAGGACAGGCTACTTTCTACAGCGATAAACTGTTGCCGGGGAAAAAACTTATTCTACGCTGGCGAAGCCGCGGGCAACAGCTAGTAAGCTATAATTTTGATCTTGTATCACAAGTCTGTAATCACTTTTTCACCCGAGTGCCTTTTCCGAAATGATAACAACTAATAACAAGTACACATTATGCCGGACATTTGGTTACGAGGATCTGGCTACATAAGATGTTGAGAAGACAACTGACATCTTTACTGTCGAAGACTATATCATTAATCTGTGATCTTTACGAGTGATGGTGTATGGATCCATGGATGTTAATATGATGACATCAAAACAAGAAAAAAACTCGATCGTGCGTGGCCGTTACGAAAGTCTGTTAAGTATGCGGATGAAGGGATGTTCACGATTTATGTTTCGACCATAAACTTAGAATAAACTACCGTATACGGTATTGACATACTTGTTGATTTAGCAAAAGAAGTTCTGGACTTGACTGCCTTGGTGTTGGCTGCCTTGACCGAAATGCATGCATATTATTATTATGCATATTAGTATTCTCCACATCTAGTAGGCTGTTAATTTGCTGGAAGATCTACATAACTTTAAATAACTATGTCGTTTACTATTACACACACTTATACAATAACAAATAGGATTATAACTACAAAGGTGGACTTATCCCACTTAAATGTTTAGCAGTTCGTTAAACGTTCGTTCGTTGGGTACGATCTTACGATCCCAGCTGTCCCGTTGGGTAGTCCCGTGACGGGACTTTTTTTAATTGCAGACATTTTGGTCGCTATGGGGTTAAATGAGACGAACCGACGTTGCACGTAGATTACAGCTGGGACTGGATCTCTGCTCTCAGCTGGCTGGCGGCTGGCTGAGGCTGGCTCCCTGCCAGCTGTATCGATCACTAGGTACATGGTATTTTGTTACACCTGATAAAAATCGGATTTACCTGATTTGTTTTCGGTAGTGAACGTTTAGGAAAAGTGACTAGGCTATTTTTCGGTAGGTAAGCGTAAAGTACCTACATAAAGCATGTGGAATAAATAGTCATTTGGTGTATTTTACATTTAATATCATCAATACGATGATATTAAATGCAAAATACTCTACAATCCAAGATTTACGGTTTACGAAATTACATTTGATAAAATAGCTATAAATACAACACAAAACATAAAATATAGCTGCGCGTGAGATGGGTTTCAAAATATTCATAAGCGGAATATTTCTTCTGCAAAAACTTTTGTTTGCGCATTGTTTTGAAATAGACAACATTGTACGCTTCATATGCATTAAATGTGATCCAAACCCTGCTAGATGTTGTGTTGGCACTTTTATATTATCAAATATTGTGCTTACTACCCACTATTGTGCAAAATCCTGTCAGTCTATACAATTTAACAGTAAGAAGGTTCGTATAATTAAATCATACACGCATCCACATTATAAAAACTTCGTGAGAGGAAACAACGCTATCCTACGCAATGACATTGCATTAGTGCACTTAGAACTTGATTTCAGAAATAAAAGAAATTACGTAAGATTAAGTGCGGTAGAAATAGAAGCTACCATGGGATTAAAAGCTTTCATTCCCGTACTAGATGACAGTAAACCCAGATTACAAACAACGGTGATAAGACGCTGCGATAAGGACGCATCACATTTAATTTTGTCCGGATATTATGTGTGCTCGGTTAATAAAATAAGCATTATTAAAAACAGAAAAAATGCAGCTAAACTCTGTCACCAGTGGCAAGGATTGCCATTGCTTTTAGATGAAAAATTATTAGGTATCACAGCCATATCCGACAACAAAGTATGTCAGTCCCCACAGAAGATTTTCACACCCGTAGGGCCAGCACTGTCATGGATCAGAGTAACGGTTAATGATATTATGAAAAACCAGTGGTCGTCCTCAGATCATAACGAACACGTCGCAATGTTTGGAAACAGGCATGTTCAAATCCTTAGGAGTAATGGCAATAAAACCAATGAATTTCCAATAGAAAATAATCTATTAAGAATTACCCCTGCAATTGGCAATACATATACAGAGAATTCTACACAAAAAATTATGCAAATCGCAACAGAGTTACACACAAAAGATAGGGCAATCGCAACACTAATTAAGAACTATACAATCGCAACAGAGCTACAAACAAAAGAGAAAATAGTCACAAAGAGCTCCACGCAAAAAACTTCGCAAAACGCAACGGACTTGGCAGCAACAGAGAAAATCACAACAGTTAAAGCTATAAATGTGACAACACCGGCATCAATATATGAAACAAATCCTACTGTGGCACCATCTGATACTGAACCGATACTAACGATGACAAATCCAACCACAACAACAACAACTATATCTGCCTCAACCACGCAAGCAACTTCTATAGCCTTTAGTGAGGAACTCGAAGGTTATAAAGGCCCTAGCGGCACTGTTATAGACCCTGATGCTTTGGCAACTAATGCAATGAATTGGTTTAATAAGTATGTTCGAAATCGTTTGAAAAACTCTCCGTCGATTCTTGTACTTACTAAGGCACCAGAAAAGAATCTGTTCAACAACGATAGATCGACTTCGTTCAACGATTTAACATAGTACATTGCCGAGAAAAAATAAGCAGGTGCTTACATAATGACAAAATTTCCAAAACTACCTACCTACTCAATATACCTTCTTGGTTAGGTATCTATGTTCTTTGTCACCAAAGTGCTGATTTTGTGTTATTTACCTTTTACTTCAAAAAGGTAGGTAACATAACTACTTAGTTTAGGAAATATCGTCATTTCAATAAGTGACTACATAATTTGTCTCGGTGTAATCTGTGCGAATATATTGCAAAAACCTCTTTAGTCCGGGAGTCACTTCCTAAGTACCTACATAAATTATGGTTAATTAGGTCATAGGAGATAGAAATTATCGGGGCACGAAACGTCATTTTCCTAGTGATTGTAAGATCAATTTATTAATTACGTACCTACCTACTTATCGATAACTATTATTTCCTCGTATAGTTTAATGAAGAGGTGACAGTATTCATACTTTTTAAGGTTCCGTACCCCAAAAGAGGAAAAAAGGGACGCAAGGATCACTTCGTTGTCCGTATGTCTGTCTGTAGGTATGTCAAGACTCTTTTTCTCAGGAACGCCTGGAGGTATCGAGTTGAAATTAATATCAAATACTCAGAACTGCAGTCCCTTTGAGCCGTGAAAAAATCAGACATCTAAGTCAATGCAGTCAGAAGTTATGGCACAGAGGACTATAATAGTTACTACGTAATGGTAAAATTTTGCCGAATTTTTTAGCATTTTGGTAACCAAAACCTAAGGGTTACTTCCCGTTGTCCTAGAATCATGAAATTTGGCAAGAAGCAAGGCCTTATAGCACAAGTAAAGGAAAAAATCCTAAAACCGTAAACAAACCGAAAGTTACATCACAAAAATTTGTTTGTTTTTTCTTGTACCAAAAACTTATGTTTGCGTATGACCAAGTCACCCATATAATGTCCTGTTTTGTGTCAGTAGTACCATTGAGTAGTAAGTACCATTAAGGTACAATACGTGTTATAACTACAAAGGACATTGGCGTTGAAAGAATTCCCTAGCGTCCACAAATTTCGTCATTACAAATCTATATTAAATAATTTTGTAAGGTTTTACAAATTATATTAAAGGTCTATCTAAGTCTGGAAATAAAATTACCTTTAAAATGAATAACATTTGACCTAATAATTTGACTTGACAGGACTTGTCAATTTTTTTTTCGTTCAATTTATTTATCCCCATGGAACTAATATTCCATGTTTATCCCTACGGGAAAGACAAAGGAAAGCCAAGCCTGAAGTTATGACTCATAAATTTTCTGTGGTTTAATTTTGTGATTGCCATTTTACATCTCTATGTTCATCCACAAGTGTTCAACACAATACTCTCACTATTGCACATATTTTATTGATTTGCATTATTAATAGCCTGCATTGACGCAAAAAAAAGTTGTTAAGGAACTCCCATATCAATTTTTGGCAATTGTTCTTTTATTAACGGTTTTTAAATTATTTCTTTAATCAGTTTGTACGGAACCCTCCAAGTCCTACTCGCACTTGTCCGGTTTTTTACTTTCTCGACCACTAAGGTAGGTACTAGGTTTCTAGGTACTAAGGGTAGAGGAAGTATTGTAATCGCAAAAAAAAGTATTTCCAAATAGGTATGTGGTGTCTTATTGGCATCATTCCCGCAGGAGGCAAATATTAGTTCCGATGATCCTTACAGTTTACGTTATTTCATGAATAAAATGTAATTCTTATTTATAACCTTTTTTATACTAGAACTAATTATATGATCGTCATGAAAATCCAAGGGGTCCTTTTCTTGTCAAATAGCTATTCTTTATATTTATTGCAATAACTGCCGTTGCACAGTAAAGCCATGTAAAAGCTAATAAATGGTAGTTTAGTGCAACAGACAAATCGATTAAAAGAAGTAGGTATGTAAACAGAATCGTTTAATCCGTAAGCAACTTAACGATCAGTGTAGTGCTGCAACACTAGATATGTCAGGATACAAACTTCAGGCATACTACAGGCGTGCCTTTGTGAGTGAAAATTAAATAGATAATACTAGGTATTGCATGTTTTCGATTTTACTTAGCTACCTACTGTTTTTATATTTTTGATGATGCAAGGCATTTCATTTATATAGCATCAATTCACCTGCACAGCCTATTTCTGTAATGTTAGTTACGTTGTCTAAAAATGTTCTTTATGTAGGTACCTACCGATAATACAGCTGATGCAATTGTTTACAGGTTGCGATAAAAAATAACTGTACCTATGTATTGACCGGTTACAAGGCACTCAGTAAGTATCGATTGATGGTAAAATTTTTGAACAGTTAAAAAAATACCGTCGAGGAAGGCGGCTGTCATACAAAGTAAAACTATATTATTTCCAATTTTTTCCAACATAGGTAGGTTAGTTGTTCGTTATCCCCTAGTAAGTTCCCCTGTAACAGATCACCAGGGGTGTTGTATGTTACACCTGTATACAAGGTGTATACTATAGGATGTCACCCGAAATAATCAAATCATGTTCATTTTATTTAATTTTTAATTAAGTACGGATCTCTTCAAATATCTATAGACACCACATTGACACTATATAGGTATGATTATAGTATATTAAAGTATGATAAAAAACATACAATTCAATTAGACCTAGCCAATTTTGAGACAAGTTTTCCAAACCAATTTATATTGTTGCATGCAATACAATTAGACTTTTAGAAATTAAAAAGGCGTATACACTTTCTCTTTGGGATTTTTGTCATTTGGTTTTGTTTGTTGTGTTGACAGGTATCCATAAATTCAAGATAGCGCAAAGCTTTAAAAGAATCTTATGATAAAATCTCTTAAACAGTTTCATCCCAAATTGGAAATAAAAACAATTACATAGGTACATGAACAAAATATCCTCTTGTAACATCATTTGAAAATTATAACAGCCATATTGTGACAATATTCCCCGGAGCTTATCATCTAAAAGTATAGACACCAGAGACCTATTTATTACTACACACACACAGATAATAATGCATAAGTAATAGAGATTGAGGTCAGTGACAGAAACATGTACGAGTAAGTCATATAAGTAGATGATTTCTTTCTCTATCGTTAAAATTGTTTAGTTTTTCTCGGGATTCAAACCTACAATTGTGAATAAAACATCCCACAAGATTTCCTGCTTTGCTGTTTGCTACCGGATTCCATGATTACCTTAACCACGCTAGCAGTCGCTGCGTCACCACACGCCTCACCACACGCACCATGCACTCATAACGTGCCATTCATGAGGTCAACCCTTGTTGGAATTCCATTCGTAATCTGGCTGGTGTGGTATTTAGTAGAGGTTTGGAACATTTGGTTCAACAGTATCTAACCAGCTATGCACTAACACTTTCCTAACAAAAACACAGTAAAGCGTACTACGTATGTACTTATAAATACTTAATTCGTACACAATTTTATGGTATTTTTTATGTAACTCACGGTAGACGTCCTATTTATTTACTACACACACAGATAATAATGCATAAGTAATAGAGATTGAGGTCAGTGACAGAAACATATACGAGTAAGTGTTTTAAGTAGTTGATTTCTTTCTCTTTCGTTAAATTTTTTTATCTAAAAGTATAGACACCAGTGACCTATTTATTTACTACACACACAGATAATAATGCATAAAGTCATAGAGATTGAAGTCAGTGACAGAAACATGCACGAGTAAGTCTTTTAAGTAGATGATTTCTTTCTCTTTCGTTAAAATTGTTTAGTTTTTCTCGGGATTCAAACCATCAATTGTGGGTAAAACATCCCACAAGATTTCCTGCTTTGTTGCTTGCTACAGGATTCCATGATTACCTTAACCACGCTAGCAGTCGCTGCGTCACCACACGCCTCAGCACACACACCATGCACTCATATAACGTGCCATTCATGAAGTAAACCCTTGTTGGAATTCCATTCGTAACCTAGCTGGCGTGGTATTTAGTAGAGGTTTGGAGCATTTGGTTCAACAGTATCTAACCAGCTATGCACTAACACTTACCTAACTAAAACACAGTAAAGCGTACTACGTACGTACTTATAAATACTTAATTCGTACACAATTTAATTGTATCTTTTATTTTTTTTATGTAACTCATGGTAGACGTCCTATTTATTTACTACACACACAGATATTAATGCTTAAGTAATACAGATTGAAGTCAGTAACAAAAACATGTACGAGTAAGTCATATAAGTAGATGATTTCTTTCTCTGTCGTTAATATTGTTTAGTATTTCTCAGGATCCAAACCTACAATTGTGAATAAAACATCCCACAAGATTTCCTGATTTGCTGCTTGCTACCGGATTCCATGATTACCTTAACCACGCTAGCAGTCGCTGCGTCACCACACGCACCATGCACTCATATAACAATTGGAAATCAGAACAATTACATACATGAACAAAATATCCTCATTCTTGTAACATCACTTGAAAATTATAACCGCCATATTGTGACATAATTTTCCCCGGAGCTTATCATCTAAAAGTATAAACACCAGTGACCTATTTATTTACTACATACACACACAGATAATAATGCATAAGTAATAGAGATTAAGGTCAGTGACAGATACATGTACGAGTAAGTCATATAAGTAGATGATTTCTTTCTCTTTCGTTAAAATTGTTTAGTTTTTCTCAGGATTCAAACCTTCAACTATGAATAAAACATCCCACAAGATTTCCTGCTTTGCTTGTTGCTACCGGATTCCATGATTACCTTAACCACGCTAGCAGTCGCTGCGTCACCACACGCCTCACCACACGCACCATGCACTCATACAACGTGCCATTCATCAAGTAAACCCCTGTTGGAATTCCATTCGCAATCTGGCTGGTGTGGTATTTATTTAGGGTGGTTTTCCTGTCACGCGTTTGCGCCCGCGTCTAACCAGCTATGCACTAACATTTACCTAACTAAAACACAGTAAAGCGTACTACGTACGTACTTATAAATACTTAATTCGTACACAATTATTTTTTTTAATATCTTGGAAATAATTTTCTTTTCCTAAAACCTCAATTTTCCCCCATCATTCTTAGTCAATTCTACATGTATGGTCAATATATAGTTGCTCAACACGTCCAGTAGGTTTGAGTTATCCGGGATGTTCCAATACAAGATTTTGACCAGAACCCTAAGCTATTATATACTAAAAACCTGCTCATCTGGTCTTAAATGATGCCCGGGCGTTAGTATATATTTTAAATCAATGACAGACATGACTTAGTACTAGCTATCATATTTTATATACCCGCCAATTCGTCCGCGTATCCTCTATGTTATTTCAAGAAATCACGGTACCAAGTTTCATCAACATCCATTCAGCCGCTTCGGCGTCATTGAGCAACACGTTCAGCTGTTATGGCGTGATTGATCAACAAACAAACTTCCCACATTTTCGTATTATTAGTTGGCTTTAAATCTTTGAAATGGCTAATGTGCATTAAAAAACAACATTCAATATTTAGATTATAATTAGTTAAATCGTTATTTTTGGGCTATAACTATATATGTAATGTTTACCTCTAACAATCCAAAGTTTAAATGATCATAGAAGAGTCTGGCGACGGCGAAGATGAGCTGTTTTCCTTGCTGTTGTATTTGGAACAGTTATTGATGACCACAAACGCGAGATCCTTGATCAGCTGGTATGGTTCGAGGTGGCTCAAGAGGTCGTTGAGCAGCTGAATACCACCCTCTGACTCCACTAAGCCGCAGTACTTGTCCGCTGAAAATTGAACGACAGCTTATAATTTATACAAATATATGAAACTAGTTACTTGCGACTTCGTCCACGAAAAAGCAACCTGTATGTTGTTCTGTGCCAAGTTTCATCGAAATATTTGCGCTTCATAATAATAGTTGGATGACCAAATAAGTATTGGTGATTTTATAATAATAAAGCAACATTGGATAAGTCACCATACTCAGGAGAGCCAACGGTACAAGACTAGTCATGCGCGGTATGAGTATAATGAGTGAAGATGAACGTGTTGTTTGATTTATTGCGTGTCTGCTTCGTAGCGACAGCGTACTGCGTATCTGTGTGCGTGAATGCAGGATATTCGCATGAGATGAAAACGCCTATTAGTGCTAGCGGTACGCCACAAAAAGCTGCAAATCAAACATATGGTTTTGGTGCTACAGGTCAAATTGATTCATATGGCCTAATGATCAATTTTCATGCTTTTAACACCAGTTGCAGCTTTTTACATAATTTCGGGGTGTACCGCTAGCACTAGATATATGGCGTCTCCGATCCATCGTCCGTGCTTCAAGAAATTCATCGACTGCGAAAAAAACAGCTTCATGGTCACAAGACTTAACAAATATCGCGGAGAAACGCTATTAGGAATAATGGGACATGCGTGTGTAACACAAAATGCGTTCGAGTAAAATATCTAACAAATCGGATAACAGCGAATTAAATAAAACTTTTAATAAAATTACAGAGCGACTGTGGCGGAGTGGGGGAGACGCGGCTTGTCATGTTGTGGTCTGAGTTCGATCCTCGGTCGTGCCATGTACCAATAGATTTTCTCGAAACTTAAGTACTAACCCACATGCCTACTTTCAAACGGCGAAGGAAAACATCGTGAGGAAACGTGCATATGCTGATGAAGGTATTCTAGCTTGCACGTATTCGTTATGAGGGTAGGCCTGTGCCCCAACAGTGGGGACATTTTAACAGGCTGTTGATTGATTGATTGAATAAAAAGAAAAACTAACGGTAGACGGTGGTGAGGTTGGCGAGTGCCCAGACGGCCCAGTGTTGGCACTGCGGCGTGTGGTGCGCGTCGAGCAGGCCGAGTATGGGCTCGAAGGAGCGGTAGTTGATGTTCCGCTCGGCGTGCAGGCTCCAGCGGCTGACGGCGGCCGTGACGCGCTGCAGCACCGTGTCGCGCGCCGGCTCGTCCACGGTCCACGCCTCCGCCCCGTCGGACGCCATGTGCGCCAGCACGCCCGCCGCGTTGTAGCTCACCTGCACATACCACCGTCCGGTGTTTGACACTACCTCAGGAACACGCTTCGACCCGGGCGTTTGGTCACCGAGAACGAGATGACGGCGCCGAAGTAGCGATACATACATTAACTATGGCTGCGTTCCAGTCCGTGACCACTCATCCCATATAATCTTAATCAACAATAATCTCGTTTCTCGGTGACGGTCCGGTGACGGAGGCGGTGGACAAACGGCCTATGGGTTCTGTTAATTATATACAGGAATAGAACTTTTTTGGCGGGAGTCGAAGTGTTCGTCTCCTCAATTAAATTTTCCTAAAATATGTATTTTACGGTTTTTAATGTTTAGTTGTGACAGTATTTTATATAATAAGTGCTTGTGGTTGTGCATATAGGAACTTGAAATAAAAGCGTGTAACAACTATTTCGACTCGTACCAAAATTGTCCATTCAAATCTTTATTAAAGTTAATGTCGCTTAGGTGAGGATAATGAATCTTAGTGAAATCGCCGACTAACTTTGGTCGGGCTCTGTTTTTGTGGAGGCCGTGCTGTAATCGCCGCTTTAATAAATGCAAGAAATGTGACTTCAATTCTAATTAAGATATGGCCTAATGGTCGGTCTCGTAACAAATCTCAATACCTCGCTTCGAGCCTATCATAATCATCAGCCTGCACTAGTCCACTGCTGGACATTATGCCTCTCCCAAGGCGCGCCACTGACCCCGATCTTCGGTATAAATTTAAGCCCATCCCCATCTTAGTTATCCATTTAATATAATACATTACCTCTATTCCGTCACTAGAAGAGTTAAGCAGATCATAGAACACCGTCAGGAACAATTTGTCCATGAGTTGTGGGCGCAGTTCGGATACTTCTGCCACGTTCCCGAGCAGACCCATCATGTTACGAAGCAGTTCATCTTTATCCGGGAAATGCTGCAACACAATTTATATTTTAAGTGCATAACAACAAACCTAAAATGAGAAAAAAGGGGAAGAAATAAAAATTTGAGGAAAAATAAATTCGGCAAAAAGATACCCACACTCATATTTTTTAAATTCTTTGAACTATTATTTTTCTAATTTTCTTTATAAAACGGAGAATTAAAACATTGCCCTATCGAGCTTCAAATCTATTTTCAGGTTGAGCGTCGGTGGCGTAGTGGGAAAGACGTGGCCTGTCATGTCGAGAGGTCCGAGTTCGGTCCGCGGTCGTGCCAAGTACAGTCAGCATTTCCACAGATTCATATTTACCTTGAGACATTCAAGGAAGTACTCCATTCCGCCGTTTTCAAGGAATCGCAGACAGTTTTGTGGAGTTTCATCCGTCACGTTCCACATAGTCGACCATGCCACCTCTAGTACGTCGTCGCACACGCGGCGTTCCAAACGATCGGATATCAAATTTAACATTTTCTGTAACAATAGTTTTCGTTTTATAATTTATACTAAGCTGGAATAGTACATACCTTAGGGGTAAAAGTAACCTCGCTCCGCTCGGGCGCCAATCCCCGTCTCAAGACTAAATGAGCGGATTTAAAAAAATACCACATGTGTGACGAACAGGAAATTTTCCTATATATATTCCGAATGCTGCCCAGTCTACCTGAATTCTTCAGTCAGCTCAGTTCCTACACAAGTGTATTGTTGCTACCCTGCTTATTTTCTATAGGTACTCACTGCAATTGCACCATTGTTGCCCAGAAAACGCTTCTGGTTGCCATCGACTTGACAGGCCAGAGAATTCAACAAGTAGATAGCAATACGCTGCACAAATCCTTCCTGATTTACATCAGCCACACCGTCAAGTAGTATTTGCACCACACGCTCATACTCAAACAACTGAAACGTAAAATATATCATAGAAACCATGATCCCGATTTAAATTGCATTAAAAATTAAAATTACGACGACAGTACAACCTCCGGTTGGAGTGGAAAAAAGGTGCGCTAAGGAAAAAAAGAATTTTTTTAATATTCCAGCGGAGCACTCCGAAGGTTAGAGCGACAGTACCTGGAAGGAGGTAACAAGAAAGAGCGATGTGTGTCTTAGGGTAATTTTCATTGCGCCCCCTTTTGTCCACAATGACCCTTATTGGTTCTGTGGTGTCATGCTCTGATATGTCCAGAGCCTGTTCCATGAGTCCAGATACGGTTTCTGGAAACTTGCCGTTGATCGTGATGACTAAAGTAGTCCGCGTAGCCAATTGCGATAGTATTTTACATAAAACTATATATTATTAAAAGATCTCCGTTGGAATGATATTCTAAAATAGTGGATAACGAACGACGAACAATATTTAATTAATTGGAGCTGAACATCATCATCACGCACAGCAGGGGTGTTGGGACACAAACACAAGGCACAAGCGTGACCAAGATCTGAGCTAGGCTTTCGAATCTTCACATCCTATATTTTATTGCACACAAACTCCTAAATAAATAAAAATTGTTGTAATATCTAGCATTTCCAAATTTTAAAATTTGAATTCCTAAATTTATTGCCACATGTTACTGATATCAATAGTAAGTACTACCTACTATCGATATTGTCACTGACTGACAAAGGCAACTGTCGATAGTCAAACTATTGATAGTTCTGCAACATTGGGCCAGTACTCAAAGTAACTTACCACATCTGTTGGAATTTTGAACTGGCAAAGTGTGAGGCATCCATTCCGCATCATTGTGTCGTCTTCAATGTGCGCCTCCATGCCGTCCAGGAGTGCAGTGATGATACGCTTCTTCAGCCTTAGGCCGATACGAGGCTTTTCTCTTCCTTTCACTATGTAGAACAATGTTGCACTGATGGAAACAAATATCACTGTCAATACACAGTCAACCACACTAATAGGTATAATTGGATGTCATTTGGATGTAATATATACAGGGTGGAAAAGAAAGTAGGTAGCGGAAGCGTACAAGTGTTCATTGTGTGCGTTTGGTACTCTTAAGCCAAAACTATTTCAACACTTTAAACTCAAACTGGATGCATGGCAAATATGAATAGATATTTTAGAAATGCATTTTACCTGCCAGAGATTTGTATGTGTTTTTCGGTGATATGTAAATCCATTGCATCAAGCACAACTGAGAGGGCTTGGCCAATGCAAGCATTGTTATCGTAACGGAATAAATAGTAGAGGTCATTTAGGACGCGCGTCAGCACCACCGGCCTCTCCATGTATGCAGCAGCTGCTGTAAGAATTTGTTCCTCATTCGCGTCTCCGGATATCTGAGAGAAATAAGATCCTGGTTAACATAAATGAATTATCCAGGCAAAATGTATGTATGTGAAAAACAATGTTCAGTCAATTTTAAATCTCATAATTTTAAGTTTCTTTTGTTTTTTTTCGCCAAAGGGCGTGGGTTTGACTTCCACCCGGGACAACATTTGTGTGATGAGCACATTTGTTGGTTTTCGGATTCTGGGAGTTTGTATATATATAAGTAATATTTATTTAAAAGTAATTACAGTGTGTTTTTTTTACTGGGACAGTATGGGCATGTCTGAAGGCATAGGAGGTCTGAGGAGAAAGAGGTAAACTGTCTTAGGAACCATTAAGTCTTGTTTTCTGAAAACAATTTTGTTTGACATAGTAATTTTTCTGGTCAAGGGTGAGTTGTCAATAAAAATGAGTCATTCTGCTCAAACTTTTTTTTAATGCGGATCGACTCAGTTTCTTTTAAGGATCATTTGATTATATTGAAAGAAAAAATTCTTAGCAGCTGAAGTTAGTCAAATTCAATAAAATATGTTTTCTCATACAACACCAGTGCAAAGTAATTTTGATGAAATTTTTTTAAATGCATATATCGACTTAGTTTCATGTTAGGATCATTACATTGTATGGGAAGAAAAAAATAGAAGAAGCATGTAATAGGTACTTTGCAACTGGGTCGGTTCATAAGAAAACATTTTATTGAATTTGACTAACTTCAGCTGCACAGATATTTTTCTTCCGATATAATGAAATGATCCTTACATGAAACTTGATCCGCATCAAAAAAAATTTTGATTAAAATGTCTAATTTTTATGGACAACACACGCTTGACCAAAAAAATTTCTATGCTAAAATTTTTATCACAAAAAAGACCAAATGGTTTCTAAGACAGTTTCCCTGTATCTCCTATGGTTTCGGTTTTTCCTGAAGTGTCCAAGTTAAAAAAACACTGTATATTATTCCAATAATAATATCTGTTAAACAGAATTTATGGGAATTTGTTGATTTTTTGTCTATCCCTTGGTATATTTCAAAAAAATGGAAAATAGAAGAATACAAGTTTTATTTACCTTTGCCGGACAGTGTAACCTGGTCGAAAGGTCGGACAAAGGTAAATAAAACTTGTTTGTGTGTAAGACCCATATATAATTATGAATACAAAGCGCGAAAGTCTAAAATGTGCTAATATGGAACTTATTGAGTTGAAACTTGGAACTTACATATGTAAAACAGACAAAAATGGCATTTAGATGAAACATTTGGAATTTCCACACTACAAATAACTTACCACATTTGCAGGTATGTCATGTCTTTTACATGCACCATGATGTGTTCCATAAAGACCTAGGAACTCTAAGGGATTGTCAACACGGCTCACAAGTCCTGGTATGTCACAACGCACTGATGCGTTCGCATCATTTGTATTGTTACTCTCTCCCAGGCTTAAAACTACAGAAGTTCCTGATCCAGCCAAGTTAGTTCCTGATATATCTAAACTCTCCAACATAGGTAAACTGGTAATTATCTTTGAGAGCACTTCATTTGGCTTGAAGTATTTGCCATGTCGTTCATTAGACTGAGATATATCCAGGTGCCTCAAAGGATGCAGCGTAATTATCCAGTCGATTACGTCTTTTGACCAGTGCTGACTGTGGAGGATCAGTGACTTTAAGTTCTTTACCTCCTTAAGTAAAGATACGTAGCCCAATGCTGTACATTCAGAGAGATCTAGATGTGTTAACTGAGTCAACGGTTGCAAAAGGACCAATGGAAAAACGGCGAGTCCCCGCTGTTGAATAGTAAGCCGCTTCAATTTTGGAGCGTTGATTATATAGCCTCTTTGTCTTAACACATTTTCATCTTGGGGCAAAGCATATGATAAGGGTCCGAATTTGAGAGAAACTAAATTTTGACTATTGCCGCTAATTATATTTAAAGAGGCTTGCGTAAGGTGCTCGCACTGGACGAGCTCCACTTCATAAGGTTTGTGCTCCATAAAATACTGTAGACCGTCATCAGTCAAACGGGAGTTTCGTAATTTTACAGAGCTCAATCTGGTGCGAAGACGATCGCTGAATACATTGGCGACGTCATCGTTGAGACAATAACATCTTTGATATGCTTGTAAAAATTGCTCGCATATTTCTTCGGGCAAAATTATATCATCTTTGAGTTCACGCAAACCTGTTGCACGATCCTGTATCGTAATTGTGTTGAGATTATTGACGATGTAGTCCATGCAGATAGAGAATAAAGTTGGGGAGGTTTCATACAAAGAGAACATGTCCTGATTAGACGACATCCTGGATTAAGCACTTTAAAGTTTTTAGAAGCTACCTACAACATATGGTCTAAGACCGACAACACCAAACTAGTCCGTTAGTTAAACAGAGGCATTTCTCAACACTACAACACTACGCCCAGCTTAAATTATTGAAACATTTCCTGGCACTCCGAAATATAAGATGGCAAATTTTAGCGATCGATGGCGAATGGCGAAGATTAAATTTTCTCTATTTATCAATCTCTCAACTCACTTCACTCAATCATTCGAAGGATGAGATGAGACAAAAATATTTTTTTCAAAAAAGCAAAGACTACTGAAGATTCAGGTTACATTTTTTATGGTTGAAAATTATAAATTAAAGCTTCGGTAAATAATGTTTTTGGACATAATCATATACGGTTGTTTAGTCCCAAATTAAGCCGAAGCTTGTAAACAACTGTTATACTTAGTATACGACAGTTAAATTTATAATTTTCAAAATTTCTAGATAGTGCATGGAAATAAAGCCATAAACGTAGAGTTCATTCACAAACAAACAAAAAAGGAATACTACGTATGTTGAGTTCGGCGCGGCAACGTATGATAGTTGCATTGTAAATGCAGCTCTGAAATACTGCGTATTACTGGATGAAAACTGTCGGGCTGCCAATTATCTGGTTGTATAATATTGTATTGTGTTCATTCACTCACTCACTCACCCACCCATTTTTTTGAGTGAAAATGTTGCCTGGCCGTGGCCTGCCTGCCTTCGCTTTTTGATAAAATCGGTGCAATGGACTGTGGGAGGTGTTGGTTGGATTATAGATCTGTCTGCTAACCGGCTCTTCAATTCGTTTTTCGTTTTAGTTCATCGTTCCCTTTAAAAATGAACAGTCGCGGTGGTATAAATGAAACGAATTTGGTTAACTTCTCAGCAGATATATCTACCCAGTTGGACACGAAGTTGAGTTTCCCATTTGATCATATTTACGCCTCACACTCGGACAGCGTGGACCGCAGGCAAACGCTGCAAGTGGACAAAGATATTGAAGTATCCACACGCTGTGCCGTGACAGAAACCAAGGATCTGTTGGGCAGCAATTGTACGGAAATTAGTGAACTTGCTGGACGCTTGGCGACCACAGTTACCCAAAACAAAAGGTTGAAAGAACTCCTTATATATCACCTGGACCTAATTCAACAACAAAACGACCTTATCACTCAGCGGGATAAGGTACATCGGGCTTTAAAACAGGAAAATGATACTGTAAGTATTTTCATTGTTACCTACAATTGTTATTGAATGTGTACCAAAGATAAAAATAAAGAATTTATAAAAGGCTTCCTGTTCATTAGGTAGATTTAATAAACATTCATACATTACCTCAATAATGATAACTAATATACTACCTATTTGTTTATTATGTTGTGTGTTTATGTTGTTGTATTATTCACATGGTTGATAGGAATCTAGATTTTTATTATCCAAAAGGAGGTTTTTTTAATCAGCCTAATTTACTTTCATATATGTCATTACTCATAATTTCCTATGTAAGTTTTAATATATCAGCTTGTTAAAAAATTTAATAATATTGTTTGTCTGCCTCACTAGATAACTGAAACAACAATCGTAGGTACCAAATGAAATAAAAACACATTACAAAGATGAGGATGATCTGTTCACATACTTCAAAGTTGTAAATGTATTCAATATAGTTAAACTTGTACTTTAATAATATTGTAATACTTCTACATACATTTGTACACAATGTTTTTTTTACCAGAAAATGAAATAAGATCATTACCTCTCTCTTGATCCATAAGTATATAAATAAGTATCTATATATGTGAATGCTTATGTATCAATTTATAAGTAGGTAGTATTAAAGTCTTTTATGCCTTGCCTTGTCTAACATATGGCTGCCAGACTTGGGCCCTTACTGGAAAAAAGAGATATAGACTAAGAGTGTGCCAAAATGGAATGGAAAGAAGCAATAAGATAGTAAAATTAAAAGACAAGATAAAACTACAAAATATTACGAAAAAAACAAAGTTTAAAGATATGGAAGAAACTATCAGGACCATGAAGTGGAGATGGGCAGGCCACATGATGAGAGAAGAAACACCAAAATGTTCCAAGACTATTACCGAGTGGTACCCCAGAGGGAACTAAAGAAAAAGAGGAAGGCAAAATACAAGATGGGATGATGATATAAAGCAGCCAGCAGGACAAGTGTGGTCATGAACAGCAAGGAACAGGAAGGAGTGGAAAGCCTTGGAGGAGGCCTTTGTCACAAGACAAACTATGGGCAAAAGCAGGGAAGAGAAAGGAGAAAAATCAATACAAAACTAAGTTATTGCGTTAATTTTATTTATTTATTTAAGTTTATAGTATGTAAAAACTGTTAGTAGCAAATAAAGGCTTTATTATTATTATTACGTAATTTAAGTATGTATACAAAAAGGTTAAAGCATTTATCAATTCCGCTCAATTCACCTAATCCAGGTTGTACTGTTAATTATTCTGTGAAGGCTCTACTCAGAAACTCTTGGACCAGCATTATATTTGACCAATCATTAAATAAAATATCTTAAATTATGTATTCACAAAATCGAGAAAAAAAATTGGTTAACTATTATGTTCTAGAAAAACATTATATCTCCACACCTTGAAAGTTTTTTCCCCTTGAGCATGTTTTTATTTTGTATTATAAAATATGTCATTTGATATCCACTACTGGTCATAATATGCATTTCCAATTAACTCCACACATAAACTTGGTAATAATTTTAAACATTTAACGTATTCTAATAATTATAATTCGTTAATATTTGTCTGTTCAATCAATCTAATTTGTTAGTTTAGTTTTTCCTTTAGTAATGTAAGAAAATTCACAATCTTTCTGCAGCTGTAATTAGGGCTATTAAATTTAAAATACATCTGTAAAATACTTAACAAATATTTTCAGCTGAAGTCTAGGTTGAACCGTATGGACCGACGAATCGCTGTGAATCAAAAGCATAGCGTAAACACCTCAACTATTGTACAAGCGCCGTCAACACCTGCCCTAAGTAGTACAACAATTGTGAAAAGCGAGCCGCGGAGTCCTGCCTCACAGGTGAGTGCTCATTTTAACGTGAGCGTGACCTGTTACTTTGTAAAGTTGTAACAAAATCTTACAACGAACTTTTCACCTTTATTAAAAAAAGGACGTTACGTTACTTACTGATAATAGTCCAAAAAAGCTAAGTACTTTGAACTTGGTCAGTACAGCGACGACAGATCATTCACTCATTAATACTGTTTTACGGGAAAATACACATGTACTATTATTTTTTCTGTGAAAATACTGTACTTGTGATTGTACGAACGCAACTTTTGTTTCAGTTGTGTGAGTGTTGCATTTGGTATTGTACCTACCGTAGTTTTCGTGTAAGCATTGCAAGTTACCTTGCTCTTTCGGTTTCACCTAAGCTTTTCACTTTGATTTGAAACTTTGCAAACTTATACAATTCTAGTAACAAATGGTACCATCAAGCTAGTACGATGATAGATGTAGAAAGTGATGGTCAAAAGCGTAGCGAGCGGGAGCGTGGCAAGCATTTTCCGTGTACTGTGGTCAAAAGAGCGTAGCGAGCGGGAGCGTAGCTAGCTTTTTCCGTGTTCTGTGGTCAAAATAGCGTAGGGAGCGTAGCGAGCTTTTTCCGTGTTCTGTGGTCAAAAGACTCAATGCTCAAATATGTGCAAGTGTGCCCACAGTCCCTTAATTACTGTCTGAAACACAATTACATAAACTTTGTACTACTCTAGAAAGTACTCTTGAATTGAATCTCTGCAGTTAGTAATTTTGGCTTTTTATTTAATTACAGATAATGCTGAATACGTTTACAGACATAGTACTACCAGATAATAGGACAAATTCATTCATTAACAAAAAGCCCCTTGAACAAGATTCCTTCAAGTTATCTAGGACTCCAGAGGCAGGTACGTTGTGGTAGCGCTGTAATTATAGATTTTGATCTTACGTCGTCAAACTAAAATCTTCGTTAAATCGAAATTATGTAGGTCCCTTATATTACTATTATCTTTATATTATTATTATTTTTAGGTAGGTACATTTATATTATCATTATGTCTGGATGTAAAAATAATTAAATGCACAACAACATCTAGTCTAAGCCATTGATATGTCGTTTAAAATCTGCTCTAGTTCCAATGCTGATGATATCCATTGACTAACTACATAAACTAGACAACGGATTCCAAACAAAATCTTTCCCAGGAAATAGTACATTTTGGACTTTCGCCACAGAAGAGATAATAGTAGTAGCTTTTTGCACTTTTTACACATTATTATATAGTTAAACACGTGTCTTAAACGTGATCATTTATGTTATGGGGAAATAGATAACATTTTCGGGACAAAAATGATTTCCTAAACATTACGTTTTTGTAAGATAGGTAAATGTTCATTGTACGTGCATCAAACACCGAGGGATTCGACACGATATTGTCATTTTAACAAGAATGTGCACATTTTAAAATTATTTCGATTGTTTCAGGTGCGACGAGCTACCTTCCGGGCGAATTAGGTGGTACTTCGATTTTGGGTAATAATTTAAACTGTGAGAAATATTCAATGATCGAGAGTAAAAGGCCTTTTATCAAGAAAGAAATGGACATTGAAAGCCGGCCTGAAGCTTTGTATTCCGTAACCACTAATTGGTAAAGTGATTCAATGATACTTGTTGAAATGAATTGAAATGGTTTTATTGCTAAATTGTGATTTGTAATTACTTCCAAGATTAAAGTTTATATTAATTAATGTTCACAGCGGTAATCCTGTTGTCCAAAGAGTACAAAGAAGTAGAAGAAGAACTTCGTCTGGAATTGGCAGTTTGAGCCGATTAAGCAACAATGTCGGAACTAAAGTAGATTATTCTGCAAGCAGTGCAACATTCAAATGTGATAAAGGATTAGAGCCTACCTACAGTGTGAACAAAAAGTCAAAAATGGTGAATACATATGGTAAATCTAGAAGTAGCAATATAAAGACCATTAGTCTGTTCACAGGATCGTTGTCAGATAGGCTTAAATTGATCGATACTACGCCTACCGGAGACGATCCTTACCAGTTAGGGGAAGCTGACATGCGGGAGCAGTCGCCTATTCCGAAACTTATGCTACAAAAATCTAACCACGGTAGAATGAGAATATGCACCGACACAAGCCCAGGAGGTGGTGGCGCTTTTAGACGCCTAAATAATGTAACTAATTCTAACGTAGCAGAAACAAATACCAAAGTGATAAAGAATTTCAAAGTGGAGAGGTACGACTTCCCTACGGAGATCAAGTCGGAGTCCTCCAAGGCTATGGTTGCTGAAAGCCCAAACTTGGACATAGTTAAAATGGAACCTCAAACTGACTGGCAAATGTACAATCTCAATAGACAAGGGAACGAAACCAGCTTATGTGACTTTTCATATGGTGAAACACCTAACAATTTGACTTCTCACATTCTGCCTTCGTTGGATTCCATTGAATTTCAAGAACTGTTCTCAACTGGATCTCCGTTACAATTGGATATTTTGCAATCTGAAAAAAACAACGTTAAGACAGAAAATGTTAAGACTAGAAAACGTGTTGCGCGCACAACGAGCCTAGTGGGGGCTAACGCTGTTGGAGTGAATATCGTAAGTGTTTTATCTATTTCGGTCTTCGATCAAATATTACCCAGATGTTGCAGCAGTGATCAAATTGTAGCACGAGAAGACAGTGCTTAAATCACAGGAATAAATCAAGATAGAACGGTGATGAAACGGTAAAATCGCGCCAACATATAGCATAATGCCATAGTCACAAAATGACTACAATGTGCACAGTACAGTCAATGTTAAAAAAATTCAGCTCGCTACTCCCCTCCCGCCCTCTGAACATCAGACAGACAGACGGACGGACAGACGGCGTAGCCAAAGCAATAGGTTTCCTTGCCGGGCCAAGCTCGAGAGCGGAAACCTAAAAAGTTCGGCAACTTATTAAAACTGTGTTTATTTTGTCAAATTATTTCAGAATGCAATTGCGGATATTAAACAGCACGTTGATGGCAAGCGGGGAAGAAAACGAGCGTTTTCTACCACTGGGCCCATTAAAGCTATAAATTGTGATAAATCTCTGAAATGTGTTGGTCCGAGGCCTCAGTTAGTTAAAAGCAAAGGTAAGATACTTAATTATGATTAAGTTACTCTTTGAAAGGGCAAGTCCTGTATTGATAATTAATAATAATCATTATTATTATAATTAATTTGATTTGAAGTTAGACTTCATCGCACGGTAAGTACATTAAATGAATAAATTGGTCATATATGAGGGCATTGGTGTCAAAATGGAACAAATCCACTGTAAAATCCACATAATTTTCAACATTATATGTATAAGTTTAAGATTTTTGTTTACATAGTACTCTTGCAAGAGTCGACTGTTTTTGATACCATACATACCACTTGACGTCTAATGCCTTTATTTGTTGAAATCATGAAGTTATAACAATTTTAGTTATAACTACCACTTTTCGCTGCTAGGTGGCGCCACTAGTGCTTAATCTGAAAATGTTATTTTCGATCTACCCGCAGGGGTTGAAAAATGAAATAAATAAAATTATCCTATTCGTGTTGTAGTTAGTCGCGGTAAGAAGTCACCGACGCCCGGAATGGTGACCACGAGACCCTACCACACGTTGGTGGGTGATCCAGACGTATCCTGGTACCTCGGCCTGGATCCAGATGTCAAAGTGGAGGACGCCGACCAAAGCGGCTGCAATAAAGTGTCTACTGTCGAGGTTTGGCGACTCCACTATAGTCTTAAATTAATTATATTTACTCATGGACCAACATAGGATCTTTAGTTATTTTTTTAAATTATTACAAAACTGTTTACACGAAATCCAATAACACTCCAATATCTTTAGAAAATTTTTCAATGGAGTTAATATTTAGTGCAAACTATTAAAATTCAGAATTTAGTTACTGAAGAAAATGCTTTTAGCGTTACAACCGCGTGGTTTGTACAGCGTAATCTGATTTTGTATATTTGTTGCTGTTTTTAGGTGCCCCGATGGAGGGAAAAGACGTACACGAGTTGTTATACGTTGGAAGGAACGGAAAACTTAAACGATACTATTTTTGAAAAACGCCATCATAAGTTGGAGGCTGAAGAAAGACGCCAATTGAGGTAAGAGAAATGACTAACCACAAAAATAAATAATTAATGTTTTTGACAAGTTCACACACGTTTAGTCCCTTTGGGACTGTTTAGTCCCAAATTAAGCCGAAGCTTGTGGATGGGTACTCAACAACTGATAAACATACATTATATAATTTTTAAATTAATACTCAAATACATAAAAACACCCAGAATCCGAAAACCAACAGATATGCTCATAACACAAATGTTGGTCCCCGATGGGAATCGAACCCACGATCTCTGGCGTAGTGGACAGGGTCACTACCAACTAGACCAGTCCAAAATCATCAAAAAAACTTCCGGTTCATACTCGTACAGTCAGCAACAAAAGTCCATGAACAAATCCAAAATTTCAAAACACCAGCACAATATAAAGTTTCAATTATGTTACTGAACAAGTTACTTGTGGTTTTTTTATTACATTTTGTTGTTGATTTCAGGTGGCATATGAGAAGAATCCGAGAGCAGAGGCACGTGGAGCGACTGCGGCAACGGCAGCGGGACTCGTGGTGCTCGGAAGGGGGCTCCTCGGTGCAAATGCACCCCTCCGTGTACACGGTGTGGCCCCACCCGCAGCGCGACGTGCGCTTCATTGAGATCACGGACTCGCTGCCTGTCATGGCTTTCGGCGAGATCCTGCCGGCCCTACCAGAGGCGTAAGTGTTGCTATCCTATTCTTATTAACCCTTCAATATCAGCCATACGCACGATATCTTAAAGCGTAAAAAAACCAAACCAGGAATTTCAGTGTAACTACTCATGTTTTGTAAATCACTAATGTAATTTTTATTTATTTTACATATAAAGTGATAACGCTCACTCACTTCGTCTCAGTCAGTTTCAGAGTCAAGTGTGTTAGTTTATTCAGACCCGAGTTAATCAATAAAATATTTAAAATAATCTGGTTTTAATTTTTTTCTCATAAATACCTGCATTGTATTTTTTCAGGGACTTCATGCTGCCCTGGGTTAAAACTTCGAAAGCACTGAAGAGATCTAAGCGATGTAAAACCATGCACTAAAGATCATAATACATTATATTTCCGGTCGCGAGTGTAGTGCGGAAAGTGACTTTTATTTTTAAATTGTTTTTTTTTGCCATGTCCAATAATTGTGTAGTAGAAAAAAAAAGATGTAAGATGAATTTAGTGTCAAATCGAGAGGTTCTCACTCAGTGGTTTCGTCTAATAGTTATTCAGTTCCCAATAATACTAATGTATGAATGAAATGCATGTAACCCCCAATAGATACCGCTTACAAGCGTTTAGACTCAGTAGTTTCTTGTCTATGTCGTTAATAAAATGACCTAATTCACCATATTACAAAGGCTGGCAATACACAGCCGGAATGTCTCTCTGAATTCATTTATTATTAATTTAGAAAGCCCGGAATAGCATACATTTAAATTATGCTCCACATACTACTGATTTTATCAGATTATGAATTCAGAGAGGTATTCCGGCTGTGTAATTTGTAATGCCAGCCTGTCGCCTAAACTTCATAGTTGACAATAAGGAAATCAATGTAGTCTTATCGTGCTTCGTGTAAAAAAAAATCAACGTATATTACATTGTAAACTGATTCGCACCGGGACTTTCCATTCTGCTCAGGGGTGTTGGGGGGCTTCCCGTTAGGCCACTTTACATTGTTCAGGAGCGGATTCTCCTTTTGTCTACGTGGTTCAGACGGGGATTCCCCTTAGTATTAATTATCTAAATCCTTAGATCAATTAGATAATTTTTTAAATGATTAGTCGGTTTTATGCGATTAGCCCTAACACGTTTTTAATTAGCCCTAACACGTTTTTAATCTGATGGGCCACCCCTTCCACCAAATTGTGGAACTCGAATCAGTACAACATTTTCATAATGCGGTATCTATTTTGGGTTATCTGTGAATACTCTAATTAAATAAATCATCACACCTGGGGCTACTCCCTCAACGCTTAATCTGACATAATCAATCACTTCCATTGTCTATATATTTTTTTCATAGTCTATTAGGATAAGGTCACCCATCTATTTATCTGGTGCGAATCAGTTACATGAAGATTTTAGATCAGTTACTTGTATGCCGTAAAATATAAAATTTAAAACTGAAAATTATCTCTATTATTTATCGACTTTCCTAGCATTCAACGACTTATCTATTATTTATTATTCAATTCCTTATTATAAATAAGCATACATACATATCTTCACGCTATGTCCCTGGCGGGGTAGGCAGAAAGAACTGAGCGGTAAGTATGTAGTACCGTAAATAAGCAAGCACTTCAAATTATTGATTTTTACAAAACAGTGCTTTCGCACTTATGTTATTCTCAATAACTAGTGGGTAGTACCTAATTATAAGATTTTTTTAAATCAGATTGTCAGAGCCTGGTAGTGATGTAGGTATTTTGAAATAGAGAGACGAACTTTTGACAGATGCCATACCGCTACTTGAAAAATCATCCAAGGAGAATTCAACTATAATCACTTCCTTTTAGTTGAACTCCCCTTGGTTTAAAGAAACATACACGCAGCGCGCTGGAGAGTCCATAACATGAAAAACATCCGGAGATACCGGTATCGGTCACAGTTGCTCAACAGCAACTTGCAGTGGTAGATAAAAAAATTACATATTTATATGTGTGTATGGAATAAAATATATTGATTTGACTTGGATTACTACCTAGTCTAGAACAGGAAACCGTAAATCTGGAGAAACGAGAGGCCGATATCCAGTAGGTATTGGACAAATTAAGGCTGAAGATTTATGTTTCTGTGAAAGCTCTGTAAATTCTAGAATTCGGTATTCAAATAGTTTTGTTTTCAGAAAATAAGATTTACTAATATATATATTATTGTTTGGAAATAAATTGACAGTCTCTTGAGATTTGTAATTTAACTTCTATAAATAAGTTTATATCTACCCACTTTAATATACTAGTTTAAAAAAAGACAATGTTGTTATAAATAATGGTTTTATTTGCTTCAAGAAATTACAATTTTATCCAAGTAAATTACATGTATGCTTGGCTCTAAATTAACATTCTGACAGTATACGTAATGTTGACATGCTCAGTACCGACCAATCGGAACGCCAGGTTTACAAAACATTTTCCCAGACACACGGCCTGCGGTGGCGGTGGCGGCCAGTTGTATTCCCTTGCAATGTATGTATGTGAGTATTCAAACGCACGCGGTCATTATTTGTGTGTCACAAAGGCCCGCGGAAGATCTTACCATTCATTCACATTAGTGACCCTGTCAATGATAGGTAAACCTGCCGCTGCTCGCTGTTAGGCGGCGCCACTAGCGCACAGAGTTAACAAATCTACAGAAAAGAACCGCACTGCCCGAATGGGGTTATTATTATTAAAGCTAATAAATCTACAAAAATTCAAAATTTCATACAAATATTTCATTTTTCACATTTCAATTCCACGTTTTATTCTATCTTTAAAGGAAAGCACCACAAGCCGTGTTTGACGCCATTTTCACTTGTTCTCTTTTTTTTTAATAATATTTGGACAATTTTACACACGGCTGTTTCACTGTGTTCTCTTTTCCGTGACGAGCTAGTGGCCCCATCTGAGTCGAGCTTCATCAGCAGGCAGCAACAGTGTTAACCGAAAACATGTATTTGTCGTCACCTTCAATAGTAGACACTTTAGTATCTTGTCTGTCACAATACAAAATAATTGATGTTCTGAAATGCGACATAGGTATTAATAAAACGAAGAATAGATGTTTTTGTTACACTGTGTATGGTCGACCGCACGTCAGTGGAAACACTCCTACTTGACACTCCCTAGGCTAGGCCAGATCAAGGTCCAAAGTGTTTACACCACAGATCATATAAAACCAAAACTGGGAGCATAGCGAGCTTTTTTTGTGTTCTGTGGTTTACACTGAATTGCGGTCGATTGTACCTACATTGCTGTACATAAAATTGAACTTGTGTCGATTTGATAAATTTTGACTTTAGATAGATCAATTCGGCGCTGACTGTACCGTTCCGGTCGGCCGGGCCCTACACATTTCGTCGGCTAAGCATGTTAACTGTTAAGTCCATGTTTTAATGAAATTATGGAGAGAAAAATAGAAAAATGTTTTGTTAAAAAAGTTATACAACCTATTTAGTACGTGAATGGTCTGCAGGAAATCTTCATTTGAGATGACAGATGGGGAAACAAAAAAAAATCTGAGTAAAGAGTTTCAAACTTGTCTTTTACAACTATCGGCATTCAACCATACACTTTTTTATATTATGAAAAACTGCCAAGTCCCACATTAAATTTCGTAAAAGCAATTACCTTTTTCTAAGTAAGCTTACCAAAGTTTGAATTATTTTTAACTCACGACGCTCTTACTTGGTTTAGGGAATAAATATAAATTGTTCCGTGGTATTAACGAACGGGATTATATGTTATTAGAGAATTTCCACTTCCAAATTCGCTTTTACGTCATACTGTGGAAGTTGACATGGACATAGCAGTTTTACATGTATAGCCAAGCCACCGTGATTTATTTGGATTATTTTTACTTGAGTTAAATAATCTAATAATATCATGTCTCCTGTACAGAAGCTTTCCTTCACACACGAAACACAATTAATTGTTATCTAAAAATATATGTAAATAAATATATCAGGTGCACTTGAATGATTTTGAACCGTTATTTCATAAAGGCCGGAGTTCACAGGATGCGTGCACAAGCACGCAGCGCGCGCACGGATCCGATACGGTCTGCTCCGGCCTTTAGTACTCCTGTTAGTACAGTCGACCGCACGTCAGTGGAAACACTTTGACCTTGAGCTGGCCTAGGCTATTGGGGAGTTTCAATACTATGCGAGACCAGGTTATACTGGTTTTGTTGCCACTGACGTGCGGTCGACAGTACCTACTTGAACTAACAAGGGAAGTTTTCGGACCCGAACTCCCCGAAATGGACGAAACTCGTTAGGAAAGTAGAACGGATAAGTACTCATTAATCATATCTATTTCTTTCTATCAGACAAAAACTTTTAAAATTACTATCATATTTTGTTATTATCGAAATTGTATTGTAGTTATTTTCATATTTCGGTACCTCCATATAAAATACACTTAGACAGGTTAAATAAAATTGAAAATTGATTACCTAAATACTACCTGTACTTAATATAAATCGATAATAGTCAAGTAAATAAAACAATGTCATCAAATCATAATAAATTAATTCATAATATACCACTTATTAAGTTTTAAAAAATAAGCAAGTACCTACTTATTGTATAATTTTTATTTTCAGACAGAAAAATAAGCACATATAAAAATTAAATTATGCCTTTGAGCTCAGAATTACCCACTCTGCATGTCCATTTCCACCCAGTTTCGTTCATTTCAGGTCCGGAAGCTTCCCTTGTAAATAAACAATTCCATTATATATTAATTCCATTAATATTATATTTCTATAAATCAAGTATTGCTTTAGTTGAGGAAATCCATTTTTTCGTACCTCTATTAAATTGTAGATTTTAGTACCTATTTTACGTACAAAGTTACTATTTAGAAGTGTAAAATAGATCCAATAATTTAGCCTGTCGTTCACTATGCGATGCAACAGCGACGCGATAAAAATCAACCAATCACATCACATCATGTATCGCATACATAATTTTGATTGGTTAATTTTATCGCACGGCGTAATGAACGAGCTGCCTAGAGCGAAAATTCTACCAATGCATGGTCTCGTCTACCTTGCCTAATAGTACTGTAGTCAGCGAAACAAGCTAATTTACAATAGAGCTAATTTCAAATAATCATTCAATTGCATCAAATATTAATATTTGTCAACATTGCTTTGGGTAAAAATACATAAATATTCTATTATATTTTTAATATTAGGCTGTTTGGCGGCATTGTCAGTGCCTCTTCTGTCAAATGCGCGCGCATAGCCAAAGTCTAAGAAAAAGTATCCCATAGAACAGACGCTAAAATAATAATAATAATCAGAGAGGGACACATTTATTACAAAAGTGGTAAGAGTAAGCTAGACAGGTATAATATCTTCTATCTCTTTCTACGTATGCGAATTTTTAACCGAAAACCCTACAATACTAGATGCTGTCAACAAACAACAGCCCGACTAAAATAGATAGTGTTTCTTCAGTTTGACCCCGCCATATAAGAAGCATCTTCTCAAATTATTGGGGTAAAAGACTATTGCTATTTCATGCTATACGCTGATTGCGGTTCTATGGGATCCTTGTTCTTAGGCCAAAGTATACTGTATTTATAAGTCTTTAAAAGGAAAACCAGCTTTATGGCCAGTTGAATTCGGTGTTTTCGCTGTTTTAAACTGGTGATAAAACGGTGTTCGGGCACTTAAGGTCGTAATTTCTGTGTTTTGTTATTCGTCGCAATGCTAGCTTGTTCCGCTTGCTTCAGTGCTACTATGAACGTGTCACAAAAACAAATTATTGTTAAATAATCACTATAACTAAGTTAATTGTCACGCTGTAGAGAAATCTCGAAGGTGATGTAATGTCGGCACAAAGGGCCTTTCTTTCCATAATGTGTTGAGTTTGCAAAATGTTTTTGTCGATGTTGGTTTTGATTCCTGACCTCCATACATGTACAGGTACTAGGCCCGATTCAGAAAGCACATATTCAAATTTTGATAGTGTCGTACTTTCATATTAATGCAATGACAAAAGAAACTCCTTACTGCGTAAGGATGGACAGGCATATGTACAAAAAAACGTGTATACTTTTACATTGGGAAATCATAAAATGGCCGACAATTGGCCTGGCACTACACTGTTTTATTGAACACTTTGACATGTTTCATAATGGTCCATATCGCAATTATAGCAATTAAAGTCCAGTAAATCTCGTGAGATTTACTGCCCACCCACTTCCCCACTAAATTACACGAAAACACCTGTATTTCACTGTAAACAGCATCAAACACAATATGGCGAATCGGCACGCTCAACAAATTTAAAATATGTATGTATATGTTGAATAGGGCACCTCCTTTAGTTTCTATAATCATTGTAATAATGTGACAGAAACAATTTTAGTATAGAGTCAAATTTTAACTTTGTGCCTTCAGAATCAGACCCACTGGCTACTTGTAACAACAATGATAATAGTGATAACATGCGTCGATACAAAAATTACAACATCAACAAAAAGTAACATTTTGAGAATTCAACATTGTGGGCAGGAAGGCAAAAGGGTTACTTGAAAATGTGCATTGATTGTAGTGATCACTGGTTTTGTTGAATATTTGCTACGTGGATTTGGATGCGGGCAAGCTCTCCTGAGAGACTGTCGGCTCCCGGTGGAAGATCAGCTTCAGCTTCTCGTCTTCTTCGAGATCATCCTCCAGTGATATCGCCTGAGTGACTTTCCGCCCCAGTGCGCGCGCCTTCCATGCTTCTAACCTCATCACCTAAAAACACAAAGCACCACTTAGATTAGCACGTTGAAGTGGCAGTGGGCTGGTCACATCTGCCGGAGAACCGATAACCGCTGGAGTAGACGTGTTCTCGAGTGGAGACCACGACTGGGCAAGCGTAGTGTGGGACGCCCCCCCGGCTAGATGGAGCGACGACCTGCGTAAGGCCGCTGGCAGTGACTGGATGCGGAGAGCCGAAGATCAGGTTCAGTAGCGCCTTGAGGGAGGCCTATGTCCAGCAGTGGACTGGTACAGGCTGATGATGATGACCACTTGGATCGTGTTTCAGAACATTTTACAGGGAACCCTATACTTACATAATTAGATCATTGTTATTTTGACTGCGCAAGCTTCTTTTCGCGATATACCTAAACACGATTAGTCCAGCTCCCGGATTAATTACGACTGATTATGAAGTGAAACGGTGGTGTTATGGTCCCTTTAGAATTTTTTGGCGGCGGAGTGTCTGAATATAGTCACAGAATGTTTGCACCTCGCTGACAGTGTTTACAATCTATGTGTGAGTCCAAAAACTTAAAAGTTTAATTCGATTGATCGAATCATTGAACTATTTTTTGAAATTGAATGAGCGTCTTTAGTGAACCGCACAGCTCCCCATTGACATCTAAAATAAGTCATTGCGCAGAAATCGGCCAACTTCACACAACCGCCAAAAATTTCTACGGGGACTATACAATTATCAGTCGCTCGCCGCTACACAGATCCGCATCCGAATGAGTTCTGTATCGATTATTGCAGATGCGGATAATTTAGATTTATTGATTTCGCAGATACAGCATAAATACAGTACCTATACAACATTATTATAAAGTCTTATGTGTAAAAGGGATGTCAAAATCAATGCGGAGCCCCGCAATCACGGTCGCGAAAATACTCGACATCTCTGGTCTATGGTGTCCTAAGTTATGGTTGGGGATAATAATCTGTGGCAAGAACCAACCTCTGCTTTGAGCTCAGCGACTTGTTCCTGCAACTGCCGCGCCCGGTCTGAGTCGTCCTTGTTGCTCCTTAGCTCACCCTCAGTTGCCATCACTTCGTTCTGAAAAATATACATCATTTATATTAGAGATAAATAGGTAAATATATGCGCGCGTCTCTATCCACGCGCAATCCCGCTGGGTAATAATCTGATATCTTTCAAAAAATAAAATCGACTTACTTCGAATCCGAAAAAAATATGATTTATGTACATTGATGACTTATTGATCCCCTAATCTATCTTGTATATTATGAGTCCTATTACTCTTGGTCCCGCAATAACCTGAGAACGACTGTACCGATTTCATTCATATATCTTTAAAAGTTTTCTAATACTTTGTAGAAGGTTCTTACGGGGCGCCAGCTAGTTTCATTAAAATTATTAACCCTTAGAGGTGAAATTGTTTTCAAATTGGAAATATAGCCGGTTCGATAAATAAAAACATTGAAATCGGTTCAGTTACAATCGGCGCAGATATCGCGTAACATACATCCAAAAACATACAGTCGAATAGAGAACCTCCTCCTTTTTGAAGTCGGTTGAAAAAAAATTAAATTTAATGAAATTTCTTATGACCACTGGTTCAGGCAAGTGGATCGTTTTGTCCCACCTAGTGTGAAGTGAAGTGAGTCAATCGAAATTCCGTAAATATAAAATCACTTACTTTTAATTTATATTCAGACACTTCAGACTCCAGCTCCGCTATCCTCTGAGCGTCCTCCATGTTTCTGATGTTGGCGTGCATGGACTCGTATTTAGCCTATAAATAAATATTCATAATTAAAGTGTAGTTTTTTTTTTTTTTATCTAATGGATTGTCCAGCCATGATAATTAACTAAAATGCTTGCAAAGATTTTATTATATTTGAACTTTATCGACTAGAAAATTACAGATATTATAATCATACATTTTTACAAGAAATAAACCAACTTTTACAATTTATGGTTTTCGTACACCGATCACTTGACTTGTTGATCCTTTAATTATTTTTTTTCACCCTCAGAGGTGATTTTTTCTTTCAATTTAAATGGTACCACCCTCGAAATATAACCCAGCTTATTCAATAATATTATCATTCACAATCGGTGAATATAGCGCGTACGTAACATACACACAAAACATACAGTCGACTCCTTCTTTTTTCTACATCACCCTAAGGTTGCCTGGAAGAAATCGCTGAAAGCGATAAGGCCGCCTTTTGATCGTACACAGTTTAATAAATTATCGTAGTGTAATCTTTTGATATAATTTGGTGCTCAATAAAGTATATTTGATTTGATTTGATGTCTGATAAAAAATCATTGAACAAGTGTATTCGTATAGCATAAAAATTGACGTGTTCGTCGTCAATTTTTATGCTATACGATTATGAGACTAAAAATTGTCGCATCGAAGCTCGCAATAAAATATTTTGAATTCGACGTCGCCTCCGTAGCCCAGTTGGTACTGACTGCCTGCTGTGCTCGGAGTCGCGGGTTCAAATCCCGGCCGTGGCAAACCTTTATCTCACCGGGTCTTGAATTGTGTTTGCGTCCGTGCCACCCGCGTAACAGGGAGTAGGGAATCCAACCTACTACGGGGATACGAGTGTGTCGCGTGACTGTGTGACATTTCCTAGGTCTGGTGATGACGTTAGAGCGTCAGTGGCCTCGGGGATAAGACGCGGCCTATCATATCGAAAGGTCCGAAGTTCGATCCCCGGCTGGACCATGCACCAATGGGTATTTTCTCGAAAGTTAAGTACATATACTGACTGCTCTCAAACGGTGAAGGAAAACATCGTGGGGAAACCTGCGTACGCCGAAGAAGAAATTCTCAGGCGCATGTGAAGTCCACCAACCCGCACTGGGCCAGGATGGTGGACTATAGCCCGAACGTCCTCGTTGATAAGTAGGCCTGAGCCCCAGCAGTGGGGAGATTAATAGGCTGTTGATGATTGATGTGATGACGTTGCTATGAAACGACGACTTGCCTTGCTTTCTAGATCGGCATACTTGTGCTGGAACTCTTTCTGTCGTGTCTGTAGCGCCCTCTCCCGCTGCAGCGCCGCGTCGAGGCTCTCCCGCAGCTGGCGCGCCTCTTCGTCTTGCCTCCGGAGCTGGTTTGTTGACACCTGCACCTGCGTCTCTAGCTCCATCACCTGAAAGTATCTGCAGTTAAAGAGCTTCCATCTACCACATGGCCCGGCTCTGGGGAAATATTTAGTTACCCTATCTATGTATATTACAAAATTAAAAATGAAATTTTAGTTCGTCGTTTCTTCGTGTCATCATCATCATATCAGCCCTTTAGCGTCCACTACAGGACATAGACCTTAAAACAATGAACGCCACTACACTCGGTTGACCGTGTAGTCGAAGTGAAAAGCAGATAATTGAACTAGGCACTGTAAGCATCTCCTACTTCCAACTCCGCCCCCCAGCACGGCTCGTGAGGAAATTACTGTTTCCCTCGCTTGGTTAATAATCTATATATATGAATCTGACCTTAAGCCGTAACTCCTTGAGCTCAGAGAGCGCCTCCACCTCCCTTATCCTGGTGGACATGAGCTCTTCGTCCAGTTTCTGCACGTCAGCGGAGCGCCCCTCCCACGCCCTCAGCAGTTTCTTCGGCGTTGCCATAATATCTGACACCATGTTGGACTGGGCGGCCGCCGGCGACGCCTCGGGCCTGCTTTCCTGTTTAATTCAAAACAGCCTCAAGTCGCCGCTTTTTACTTCTGGGCAATGCCACTTTTTATTTAGCAGCATAAATTAATAATTATTTTATTTTTGTTAACAATATTTGATAGTGAATTATTTTTTCTGTTCTTGCTATTACTGTAGCCATATAGAAGTATTTTAGATGTAGTAATATAGTCTAAGTATTCTGTATGTCTTGTGGTTTGTTAAATAAATGTTTTTTCTTTCTTTTTTTCATAAAGTATGAGTACTGGTTGGAGCACAGGCCTACCTCTC
Source organism: Metalampra italica (assembly GCA_949699065.1). Classification (NCBI taxonomy): domain Eukaryota; kingdom Metazoa; phylum Arthropoda; class Insecta; order Lepidoptera; family Oecophoridae; genus Metalampra; species Metalampra italica. The sequence continues at coordinate 5,041,992 of OX452969.1, forward strand.
AACGAGGGCTATAGTTCAAGACACTAGTTCAGTGCGGATAGGACAACTTCATTGCACCTTGGAATTTTTTCACAGCTTTTTTTGATTTATTGAGGTATTTTGTGGCCTGTCTTTGTGGCGCCGTTTCTTTTTCAAATAAAAAGTATCTATTAGACTCGTTTGATTTTCATATTGTACGAAATGTATGGGAAAAGATTTGCACGGTTTCTAGTAGTACTGAAATCTCAGTTGATCCCGTAGTGTCTCTTCCTCTTCACATCCATAACAAACAGGAGTGAAAGAGTGAAACAGCACTTTTTTAAATCTGTAAATGCCGATCGAAATTATTTCAAAATTCAGGGACAGTCTTCTAAGAACGTTGTATCTTTTCAAGTGTTGATGGGTCTTTAAAGGGACACTTACGTCAATTGTATTATCTTTTTGATATGAGCGATTTTTCAAAAACCAAAACTGACAGCCACACTTTAACGAGTTTTTTGACTTTTGACAGCCACGCGAGATTGGTTATATACGAGTATACCCAGTGTACCCAATTACAGTGTATGCAATAAAATAATTTGACTTTAAATTATAAAAAAGTACCTGTAGATGCCTTTGCCACGCCTCAGAAATTTCTAAAACGTGTTGACCGAGATTCTTCAGTGATAGGTTTGCCTCAGCCTCGCGCAGCTTTACAGCGATCAGTTCATCCTGCAAGCAAACAGACAAAACCATTTGGTTTAAAACGACAATATGTCCAGTGGCTACACGTATATTTATTTATTCGTTAATATTCGATTAAGGTAAACTTTACGGAGATATTACCGCCAAGACTTTTTATTTCAGACCTCGAATTTAAATTGAGTAATTTACATTTCATACAGTTGATTCTGTATTACTTTCAAAAGTTCAAATGATTTTATTATTATTTTGGTATACCTGCAATAGTTTGGCAGTTACAATGCTTTTTGAAACCGGACACGTATTGAATGTCGTATCATGGATCGCCGATAGATGGCGCTAGCAGGATGACGGCTAGTTATTCCGCCGGGTAATATGTCATAAATCAGTTCGCAGCTCAGATCAACGAGGTTTGCAGTCACTCAGACACCTGACATTGTCATACATTGTCTTGACCAATATATATCGTACGCATAGGATAAGTTTTAAAATGACAGTTTTTTTGAGTGACAATGTCAGATGTCTGACGTGATACACGTCCGAGTTTAAAATGTGTCTATTTCGCACTGAATCCTGCGAGCCCAACGGTTAATACATAATTGTGTAGCCCCACCGCGCAACGCGCTCTCTAGTCAAGCGTGCTGCGCTCATCTCATTGGTCGGCTGACGTTAATCGCTCCGCCGACACCTCGCTAGTTGCGAGCCTCATTTTTGTACAATAGTAGGCCGTTCTTGTACGAGTATTCATTTTACAATTGCCACGCTACCAATACCCCTAAAATTGTAATATTGTAGGATTTTATATGTGTGACCTGTAGATGCGCGACGTTGTTGTCGACGCGCTGCCGGCGGAGGCTCTTGTTCTCGTTCTCCAGCTCCGTGATCCTGGCGGTCAGCTCGCGCTCGGCTGCCTCCTGCTCGGCCGCGTGCAGCCGCGCGCGCACCAGCTCCCGCTGCAGGCACCGCGCCAACTCCTCGCCCTTCGCCCCGTTGCTGCTCTCACAACTCTTCGGATCCGCCTGTTTACATTACATCACATATAATGTCGCTTTTAAATAATCCTACAAATATTATAAGAGCGTCTGGCGTCGGGGATAAGACGCGGCCTCTCATATTGAAAGGTCCGGAGTTCGATCCCCGGCCGGGCCATGTACCAATGGGTTTTTTCTCGAAACTTAAGTACATTTACTGACTGCTCTCAAACGGTGAAGGATAACATCGTGAGGAAACCTGCATACGCCGAAGAAGAAATTCTTAGGCGCATGTGAAGTTCGTCAACCCGCACTGGGCTAGCGTGGTGGACTATAGCCCGAACGCCCTCGTCGAGAGGGTAGGCCTGAGTCCCAGCACTGGGGACATGTTAATAGGCTGTTGATGATGACAAATATAATAAACGCGAAAGCAGTGGAGGTTAATAATCTAATCTAAGCCCATACCTCGGCAATGCTCATTTCGAGCGATCTGATCTCGTCCTGCGCGACGGCGAGCCGCTGCTGCGCGTCGACGTGCGCGCGCCGCAGCGCCTGCACCTCGCGGGCGAGCGCGAACGACTCCTCCTCCCCCTCCGCGCGGTCCACCTGCCCCCGCACCAGACGCTCCGCCAGCGCGGAGCTCTCCTTCTCCAGCAGCTCTACGCGCTGCTTCAGCAGGCGGTTCTCTTGACGCAGGCACTGGACACATTCACATTTTGTTAACGAGTCGCTATAATGAGTGACGAAAGTAAAAAAATAAATATCATATACAATTACTATGAAGACAATAGTTTTTATTTCACTTCGATACGATACGTATTTATAAAGTTATAATACGCGCTAGAAAAAAAATTTAATGTCATATTTTAAGTTGAAACTTGTTATATTAACAAAACGTTCCCAGTGAAAACTACAAATTAAGAAAACTTTACGCTGGTAACCCTAACTGTACCCAGTTGGCTTGGTGGACAGATGTCACTTAGATAGATTAAGGAAGGGCTCACTTCGCTTACACTAGAGATACATCACCGGGCTTTTGCAAACCTTATAATTTGATGACAATTTGAGCCATACATCGATGTATGTACTTATTTAGAACTGTTTTATAAAGAGCTACTTGAAAGTCATCATGATTAACTCACTCTAAGTACGGCAATGTCCCCTTGCTCCTTAGTTTTGATAACAGTGTATTCCTTTTCAAGTTTTTTCATTTTCTTAGGGTGCACCTTTATCGTGTAAGCTAGATTCATAAAAGCGTCTTGATCCGCTTCCGCCTTCGCTGGCAGCTCCGCCTGAACATACTGCAATAACACAAGAACATTAGTGTAAATTTAAAGGACATTCATATGCGTCAGCGGCGTCGGGGATAAGGCGCGGCCTATCATATCGAAAGGTCCAAAGTTCGATCCCCGGCTGGGCCATGTACTAATGGGTTTTTTCTTGAAACTTAAGCACAACTGTTTATTTCATAAAGTACCGAAGTAAAGATGATTTAAACAAATAGAAAAAAGAGAATGAGAGGAAGCGAGAGAGCAATTTCGAATCGAATTTTCGGCGCAGTCCCACCCACGGAATTTCAATGTGATATGTGCGTTTTGTTTACCTTACGCATTTCCTTTCACCTTGACATGTACTTTGTATATTGGACGCCGATTTAATATAAAAAACACTTTTCCAATCGTTTCTGGGTTTTAGGGCTTTACGTTTTTGGTATTTCTCCTTTAAGGTGACCGCATACTTGTACTTGCGGTAGCCGATAGAATCGAACTTTAGAATTGGTTGTAAGAAATCCTATGACACCTCGCACACCTGTCCGCGCCGAGTCGAACGAATCGCCGGATCAATTCGGAAGGTACCCAAATCGCAGAAGAATTCTGATGACGTCACCACATTCGGCGCGGCCAATGCGGACGAATCAGACGATGCGCCCGCGTTCCTTGCCTATTTAACCTGTGTTACCACTGTTGGGTATTTTCCTTTAAATTTCACTCCATATTTTACATTCTTCAGCTTCCATCAATAAACAACTGACGTTAAAAACCCCGTCAAGTTTTATCATAATGTAGGAATACCGATATATTGCTTTGACAACACTTTAGAAAAAACGTAATCATGGAAGCGGTCGACTCTTTCGGGTCGGCTGATTTCTTCGTCACGGACAGATGTGCGAGGCCTAAAGAAACTTCGTTTCCTTCGGCGCAGTCGATTCTTGCGGCGCGCACAAATATGCGAACACCTTTATAATATGCATTTGGAAACATGATTATACATTTAAAACTAGAGGCCTCACCTTTAAAATACTTTCCATATCCAAAGACAGAAGGTCATTCTTGCAAAGTGTGAGCAAGGCTAATGCCACTTTAAATACTATCTCAATGCCCTCCGACAGGAATACGTCCATAACTCGGCACGCCAGCGGCAAAGACAATGTGGTGGTGAAGAGAGTGAGGAACCAACTACTGGCGTATATCGATGTGCTGAAACTCTGTAAATATACGTACCTATAAAAATCTTGAAACAGCAACAGACATGGAATGTTTTTCACTACACCTAATTGTAAATAATAATTATGTTAAATGGAAATTAAGAGAGTTAATTACACTCTTAATACGAGTTAATTGAGGTAATATTGAGGTAATTTGCAACTGTTGGTAAGGGCTGGCGTTGTATGTGTTGGGGGCGAATAATATACAAAAAATTATAATTGTAGCCACTTCACATCTTTTAATTATAAGATTGTGGTTTAGGGATTCAATTTTTTTTTCATAACAAGTCTAAAAAATATATTTAAATAGAACAGAAATTAGAAAACCATCAATTTCGACCCCCAGTATATGGGGGTTAACTTGTTGCATGTGACCTCGAGTAAACTTTAAAACTAACGAGTAACTTTTACAGTTTTCAATACAGTACAGTAATACTGCTCACCTGGGACTGAAAATGCATGTGCAAATCGGGAAGCAAGTCCTGTACTAAATTTTCCAGCTGAAACATGCAAAGTCCGAGCTCCGCCATACTTGGTTTGAACATGTCCCGCATGCGGTGCTGCTGCATTATCTTCACCAACACAGCGAACGCCTCTTCTTCGGGCATCTTAAAATTACCATGTCTTGTATAAATTAACTAGCTGTTCCGGGCGGACTATAAGTAACATATAGGTACGATCCTTTTTAATGCGAACGAAGTCGCGGGGCATAAGGTAGTATATCGTTTGTAGGTAATAATTTGTGAATGTAAATGCATCATAATGAGTAGGTTGGTATCAAAATTAGTCAACTCCAGTTATAGTGTTTTGTAACAACTATACCTTAGTCATATACATTTAAAGTAGTTTTTTTTTCTGTGGGAGGATTTTCCATGACACAGGCTAGGGTGTGCGCAAAATCTCATTGAGATTGATTGAACAGTCGAACCGTGAAAACGTAAAATCCAACAAACCTGCATAAGAAGCAGCCCAACAATGAATCCAGAACCCTGGCAGTAGCCAACTTCACGGTCGTGCAAAGAGTATGCCTTCATGACGTTGAATAGGGACTCTTGACCAAGTCCATCTTTCTCTTTAAAGAAATCGTGCTCAGGGTAAGTGCGCGCGATGTCGCGACGAATCACCTTCTCACAAGCCGACTTAGCCTAAAAATACCAAAGATGTTTTAAGCAAACCTTCATTATGACATATTCTATATTCTTCATTCTAAATCACTTTTTAAGGGCAGTCCAGTTAAGACGAAACGTACGACAACCACAAAAAAGTGGGCACAGTATTTGTCTCATTTACACACAAGGGTTCTTCAGGCTTCATAGTCAGGCCTCCCCCAAGTCACGCCACTGAACCCGATCTTCGGTTCTCCACATCAAGTCACTGCCAACCTCAGGCGGATCGTCCCTCCATCGAGCCTGGGGCGTCCCACACAACGCTTCCCCACTCGTGGTCTCCACTCCAGAACTCGTCTACGCCAACGGTTATCGACGGAACCAGCCCACTGCCACTTTAGCGTACTAACTAACCTCCTGAGCTATGTCAAAGACTATTCTTCTGGCGGAACACCTCATCTTGTCTCTCAGAGATGATTTAAATCATCTTAACCCTACTAAATTGCATGAACAAAGAACCTTAATATAAGAAGCGTAAAGCCTTTTCTCTGTTGAGGTGTCGACGCCTGCTAACAGCTGCCAGACGATGCCCCTGAAGTGGTGCGGCACGCCCTGCCGCACCAGGTCGCGTACGAATTGGTTACGTCGCTTCCATTCCGTTTCCCAATTGGTGACGATCTGGCCCCACAGGCTCCATAGTTCCTCTTCACTGCAGTCGTTGTTGAAGCGTGCTTCCTCGAAACGTGAACTGGTGGCTGGACAAAACGATAAAAATTTAAACAAATCTTAAAGCAGGGATTGGAATAGGTACGGTTTTAAGGTCCCCTTCACGGAGTTCAAAATGTTCTGAAGCGCCGCGTTTTTACCTGTACCTCCCACATATATACTCAATTTTCTTACAAAGTATCCTACATTTATGCATCACTTCAACCCAATGGGATCTGTTGTGACAAACCCCCCATCCACCAAAGGTGCCGAAATCCGGGGACTTCACATACACCATAAGGACATTCTAATATTTGGCATATACAGGTTTCCTTATGATGTTTTCCTTCACCGAAAAGCCTGTGGTATTATATAATAAACCATACTGAAGCTCCGAAAAACTTATAGTTTGAATGAACATCATGGTCATGAACATGAGGTGAGTGCACAACTAATTAGGCTACCATGGCTCTGTATAAGAATGTATAAACAGGATATTTTTGTAGACGAAGTAGCAGGGTTGCCGCTAGTAAATAATCACAAAAACTACTCACCAGACGTAAGTGATATCTGTGATGTGTCTGAACTTTTTCTACTGTGCACGTGAGTAAGCGAGGGGCACTTAGCGTCCGCCTCAATGTGTCGGTTCTCCTCCTCCAGTTTGGCGAGCAACACCCTTTCAGGTGTTGATATGCCGTCTCTATCTGGTTTGAGACATGCATTAGATAATTTTTATCATAGATAATTTGGGCACTTAAAATATTTGTAGGTATGTATTTAAAAATCACTGTCAGGAACATAGGCTATATCATCAAAATCAAAAATCAACAGCCTATTAATATGTTTCCACTGCTGGGGCTCAGGTCTACCCTTTCATCAAGGGTGTTCGGGCTATAGTCCACCACACTAGCCCAGTGCGGGTTGGTGGACTTCACATGCGCCTAAGAAATTTCTTCTTCAGTGTATGCAGGTTTCCTCACAATGTTTTCCTTCACCGTTTGAGAGCAGTCAGTAAATGTAATTAAATTTGGAGAAATAACCCATTGGTACATGGCCCAGCCGGGGACTCACTTCAGACCTTTCGATATGATAGACCGCGTCTTATCCTCGACGCAACTGACGCTCTCTATGGGAATAATAATATAGGAAGCTATAATAATGGGTCCAATTCTGAAGATACAAAATTAAAGTTAAAATTTGACACCAAAATTATTTCTATCTCTGTCACACCCTACTACAAAGGTAAAAGATGAAACTTAAGCTGTCAACCTTCAACTTTGTGCCTACAGAATCGAGAATTTAGGTAAATATAAGTTCAATATATAGTTCATGTTTATTTTGATGTAGCAGACTTACTAAAATAAATAAAATTTTGCTTGCCAGTCATTGAAAATACTAATAGGTAATTAAACTAAATGGTAGGCAGGTAGGTATCAATCATCACATGGTGAGAGTTACTTTATGCTGTTATTTTTGTATTTTTCTCCAATTAGGTTATGTGATGTTTATTTAGTAAGTATTGCAAAGAAATGCATTGGTACCTATTCATCATTAAAACCTAATTGGGATGAGCTGATGGGAATCATGTTTAGATATACAAGTAGAGAATTAAGGTTCTCAACCTAATTATCTTAACTTGAAGTGTTAACTTGGGGACTATGACTCACACGACATTATATTTAAGTTACACTTGGGTCTACTATTGCAACAAAAGTTTGGAAATAGTATGAGGTTCCCTATATTTTATTTTCTCATGCTACTTTCACTTTATAAATTATTTTATATCCCCAAACACTCCAATTGACGTGACACAATGTATAATTACAATAATTTACAGTTGTACACGTATCAAAGTTAAGTAAGCATACGCGACTAGAAAATCCTACTGTAGGTATACTTACCTAGTAAATATGGTTCTAAATTTTTATGACAACAATCCTTTAGTATCTCGGCCTGAAGCATTTATGTTAGGGATAGACGTAACTTTATCTTGATAAGTTAATTTCTTAATGTTAATATAAACACATCACTATTTCACTACACTTCCTTTCCCTTCCTTGCATTTCCAATCCATCCAACCAAATCCACAATTCCACAGATTAGTGATAGGTATAGTGCCTGCGACCAAATCCAACCAATCCGTAAGTAGAGTTTATGAACCGAACCAATCAAAGGAGACGTTTCAGATCCGGCCTGCACTATGTACACTTTTGGGAAATTCGAGGAAAAATCTGAAGGTTATTAAAATAATACTAAAATTGAAATATTTGCAGTATTTTTCTGGTAGAAAAGCAATATTTTATTAAATAGATGACAAAGCTGGCAACATGTAGGTTTAATACGAGTCCGTTCCGAAACTGAGTCCGGAGTATTGGGATAACTGTCAATCATGAACTAAATTATCTTCCTAAGAAACAAATATATAAAAAAACAAAAATGGGAAAACTGATCGTCAGTTGGTAATTAACTTCCATAAAACAGCTATACACCAACTATTTTTCATTGCATAAAAATGTGTCGAAGTTTCGAGCTGTGATTTCTGAATGTACCTACTTTGTAATGTCACGAATTTGGTTTATTTTGTTGGCAGCATTGAATGTCATTTTGGTGTGTTGGCTTCATTGAGTGTCATTTTGGTTTGTCGGCTGCATTGAATGTCATTTTGGTTTGTTGGCTGCATTGAGTATCATTTTGGTTTGATGGCTGCATTGAATGTGATTTTGGTTTGTTGGCTGCATTGAATATCATTTTGGTGTGATGACTGCATTGAGTGTTATAAAAGCATTTTTTTAGTAAAGGTTAGCCATACAGCCAAATCCGGTCCGTTTGACTAATCCCTTTATCCCGATTCTTTCCTCGTTCTTTCATTGACGTCGGTTAGGCAATCGTTTTATATTAGTCCAAACCATCAGTCTGGTAATATTGACGCGAAACTGACCATCTAACCCACGGATTGATAGATTGGACGGATGGATTTCTGAATATTTTGATTTTTTCGTCAGTCTTAGTGAGATTGACGTCAGATTAATGGTGTGACTGCGTTCATCAGTCACGCGTCACTAGTGATGAGTACCGATTATCGGTTTTATGAATTATAAATAATTGATGCGTATCCGAACATACTTGACTAGAGGTACTTGAAATCAGCTTTCCATGACTATAAAAGATCTGGCTTAAAAGCGTTCCTTCCACATCTAGGCATTGCGTGAGCCTTGGAAAAAAGACGACGTTGGTCTACTTTGTCTATGAATTATTAATCATAGACAGGGTAGACCACCGTCTTTTTTAAAAATTATTTTTTGCACTGTAATGAAAATAATTATACCTATGTAAATATCTAGCTGGGAACAACACGGCACAAGTTATTTTGCAGATCACGACAAAAAATGTGGAATGGTAAACGAATGGAAACGTCGTGGAAAACGTCAAATGATATGTCATTGACAGTGGCAGCCATCTTTATTTTTAGGGTAAGTGTTGCCTATAATATAACGTTTAATGCATTTCTACACAAAAACTAAGCCAAAATATACCAAAATGATCATTAAACCACTTTTATATAATATTGACATTTCATAATTATATGTGTACAAGGTCCAGGCCGGGGCTCCATACATTCGTGAAACGTCTCCTTTTTGTAGAATCTTCTTAAATTTTTTTGTGGCTTCTATTTCAGTGAATTTAACAAATGTCAAATTTATGCCTGGTTTACACGGCTACATGCCTTTATATCTAGCCCAAATTGGAAATACAGAGTAGGAGAACTCGAAACATGCCATTTGAGCCTGTATTCTTTTTCTTTTTTTGTCGATATGTTAAAGAACTCGATCATTTTATAACCGCCAGCTAAACATGAGTTACAAAGAGCTTGATAATTAGGCCGTAAATTTTATTAAATGTATATTTGGCGCTCTTGGCCTTGGCTCTTTCGATTTCGTACACTGCCACTGCCACACAAGGAAGATACCACAGACTACGGGAGGATACCTTCTAGCTGTATGGCACGCCGTAGACGCTAGGTTTTGCTGTAAGTTTTATTACCACAGTCAAAGCGGTGACTGACGGATGAATGATCGTATAATGCGGTGACTGATGAAAATCTGCATACTTTGATCCCAACAATTGACTGAAGCTTGCATGACCGTCGACACGCCTTAGGGTTGAACATTATGTGCCTACATTAGTCTATTTGTGGCACTGTGCTTGATGCATGTAAACGCTCGCTCCACAGATTAGAGAGATATATGTGCATGGAACATTTCCATGGAATTAATATGTTGTGCCAATTTTTAATTGTCTTTTCTTATACGCGTTTAAACCGAATAGATAGTTATTATAGATTATTATGTTTCTTGTGAGGGCATATAAATTTAATTTTTTACAGCTATGAAGGAAGATATTTAATAGTCCCCGCGGAATTTCTTGGCGGCTGAATGAAGATAATCACAAATTGTTTGCACCTCGCTTACAGTGTTATATAGTCTATGCAATGTGTGCGTAAGTGAGATAGATATTGTGATACATAGACTTCCAAAAACTTGAAAGATTGATTCGGTTGATCGAATCAATGAACTGAAATTGAATTATCTTCTCTAGTGACGCACAGCTCTCCTTTGAAACCTAAAATAAGTCATTGCGCAGCAGAAATCAGCATTCAATTCAATCACATTCACACAGCCACCAAAAAACTCCACGGGAACTTTAATTATTCTCTAACAGTGATGGTTGGCTGGAAGAGATCTCTTGTAGAGATAAGTCCTCCTTGGTACACATATTTCTTGTTTTACATTGTAAATTTATTTTGTGCATTAGAAAGAGTAAACATTATGGGAGATCTAAAGTTGTGCATGTTAAAATTTAAAAAATATTTAAGTAATAACAAATATACCTAATTAAAATATTATAATATACACATACATACATAACATATTAATAAGTTAATAACATACTATAAATATACTATACATACTATAATACATACCATAATACATACTATAATATATATGATTAAATACCTACATACATAAAATTACGACAAGTTGGAAAGGAAGTGCTCTTTTAATCTATGTTTGAAAGATGTTACTGTGGGACTGTCACGGATATGCGCGGGAAGACCGTTCCACAGTTGTGTGGCGCGGACTGTGTACGAGTTGAAAAAGAAACTGGTGTTGGAGGAAGGGTACACTAAGGTTTTCGTGACGCAGGATCGTTTGGGACGGTCGGTGGGTGTGAGCAGTTGGAAGCGGGAACGAAGGTATTCAGGGGAGCATGGATTTTTCAATATATTGAAGAGAAGAGAAAGAATATGCAAATTTCGGCGCTGGCGAATGGGGAGCCACTTTAACTGAGAACGGTAAGCGGATACGTGGTCGGATTTTCTTAGCCCGAATATGAATCGTATAGCCAGATTTTGTAGACGTTCCAGTTTGTTGAGCAGCTCCTCAGTCGCATCCAGAAAGCAGACATCTGCATAGTCAAGGATAGGGGGCAGGAGAGTTTGAGAAAGCATTATTTTAGTTTTGAAAGGGAGAAGGTTTTGAAGTCGTTTGAGGGAATGGAAGGAATATGCATACGTTTACTCACATCATTGATATGAGCAACTATACGTTTTACGAACCAGTGAGTAGGTACTAATTGGTACTTTTAAACCGTTAAAATAAAACCGATCAAATACAACTCCATTTATGATTGACTAGCTTTTCCCACGGCTTCGCCCGCGTAGAATTTTTTTTTCCGTGGGGACAGCTTTTCCCGAGGTCCATGTCAGCGTCATCTATGTATTTTTTCTGTATCAGTCAGCACCATCTGTTGGCAAATGGCAACATGTTATAAATTAGTAGTTCCCATGAAATCCGACCAATTCCCCAATTAATTTTCTTCTACAAAGTATTACTAATTTTACTTTATTTTGTAGGTACCTACCTACTACAAGTTTAAATAATATGTCCGCAAGCAGGTGGTATTTGGGTTTTGCTCAATACATTTTGGTAGGTACATTACATACCTACATTAAACTGAGGTACCATTATTTTAGATCATTTAGACTATTAAAATAATAGAGGAAAAGTGTTCTAGAAGGTTGTCTGGAAGAAATCGCTTTTAGCCATAAGACCGCCTAGATATACATTTGTTTTTCTGTATTTTTCCAATCGTTAAATCGATTGTTGTTCTCGCATTTGGTTAGTTCGATTCCCGGCTGAGGCAAACGACTTTCAAAAATCTTAGAATAAGTGCTTCACCTTATTTTTTTTTTTTAAAAGTAACGTTTTCTTCGAGTAAAATTGGCAACTTCAACATTGTCCTTCCATTGACGGCCATAATTAGAAAAAAAAAATTGTACAATGAAAAAAGCAGGAAGGACACGAGCACGCATGTGCACGGTACGTACCACCCTTACGTAAATAGTGCGCAGTGAACACCGCGCAGCCGCACAGACCCCGTCCCCCCACACCCGAATACCTGCAATCGTACGGTAGTTTTGTCACCGATCTGGGCCTGCAACTCTGAATTAGCAATATCCAAATAGACTGAAATCGTGCATAGATAACTGTGAGTACCTATGTAGGAATCAATTCTCATTCTTCACCCTCCACACTGCTATAAATGTGTAATACATACTTGCCTAGTGTTCAGTGTTTAGATGTTATTTGATAAATACCTCAAATAAATCATACTAGATCGTCTTCCCATAACGAAATAGCTGTAAGCGAATGATATGCCTTCAATTTGATTATATACCTACCTACATTGTTGTATTAGTACTTATTACACAGTTGGCACTTGTGACGTGTCAGCGAAACGTAGACATACCTACTGTAAGTGAATAGAACGTTGAAATGTAAGATGTTTGTAGGGAAATAAGATGCTGTTGCTAAGCGTAGGAGAGAAATGAGATGACACGGGATGCAAGGCAACAGAGCGCAGCCTGCCGGTGGCAAGGAGGGACTGCAGATGTCCCGCAGCGAGTCCTTTGTCAGCCGCTGCGCGCCGCACTCTCCGCAAAGACCCCCCGACAACGCCAGCGTCCATTCGAACCCCATTCCTACCATATATCGGTAACTGGACCATTGGAGAACGCTTTCCGGGGAGAAGTCGTACTGTTGACAGTAGTACGCTAATGTTGCTTTCAAACTATTTACCTACCGCGTGGAACTTTTCGAGATTTTGTGTACCTAATTGTAATTGTAATCAGTTATGTCTTCTCCCGAGGACAAGTTGAAAACGCATGTCAAGTGTAATACTAAATGAGCCTTACGTTATGCTGTGTATGGCGGTTACGCTACATAAGCAGAGGGTGGTTATTACATTACTTATTAGGCAGAGTTCGAAATTATCTAGATAATTAATTAATTTGAAATAACAATAATAATTATATCATCCATGCTGATTCTTAGTTTTGTCTCTTTAATTTTTTTATAGAAATGAAAATACTATAAGATGTTTTATGTAAATAATCAGACAAGTGCGAGTAGGACTCGCACCCTAAGAGTTCCGTACAGACTTAATTAAAGAAATAATTTGAAAATCGTTAACAAAATTTGTTCATACGCAAAATTAAGTTTGTTGGTATACCTATTTTAAAATATTTTTTTGTGTGATGTAAGTAGGTAGGTACCTACAAATGTAAGGTTTTGTATTTTTTCCTTTACTTGTGCTATAAGACATTGCTTCTTGCCAAATTTAATTATTATAGGTCAACGGGATGTACCCCATAAGTTTTGATTACCAAATACTCAAAAATGCATTAGCGGCTATATCTTCTGCCTGCCTTGACTTAGAATTCGTATCTAGTAATAGTTTACCCCATAACTTTCCCAGGCAACTAGATGCGAATATAGAAATAAAATTCTTCTTTCACAACTAGTTGCGAACAAAGAAAAGTAGAAAAGTAGGTACTTCTTCTACGGCAGCTGGTTAGTAACGTGGTTGCGAATTCCTTCCGGCCGTATTCGCAACCCACGTTGGTGCTTGCTTTATTACCCAAATAAAGTCCGGTACAAGGCCCACCAATGATCCCTTCCGGCCATATTCGCAACCACGTTTCATAACCAGTTGCCGTAGTAGAAGTATGTACTTTTCTTTGTTCGCAACTCTTTGCGAAAGAAGAATTTTATCTATATTCGCATCTTGTAATATTTTATAACTTTCCCACTCAACTAGATACGAATAAAGAAATGAAATTCTTTTTTCGCAACTATAGTTGGCGAACAAACAAAAGTGCTTCTTTTACGACTACTGATTACGAAACGTGGTTGTGAATATAGGCGGAAGGGATCAGTGGAGGGCCTTGTGCCGGGCTCTATTTGCGTCAAGCACCTTGCCCACTCACCAACTGACTGACTTAAGGGGTACCGTTGTCTGCAGTGTACTGAATTAATATTAAAATATACTTACCTAAACCTACCTACGAGGTCGGATAGAGCGGGTGTACACGACGGACACATAAAGAGCACTCGCGTCCTGCGGCGATCGTGTGTGAAGAGAATGATGAGACTGAACGAAGCGAAAGAGGTGTGTCAGAATGGTGATACTTGGCGCTCCATGCTCTCTGCCTACCCCGTCAGGGACATAGCATGAAATTAAGTATGCATTAATAAACTAATATTAAACTTAAGGCTCGCGGCTTTACCCCGCCCCGCTGATTGATATGGTTATCCTCTGAGCGGGGATATGCCCAGCCCTTTGTTCGTTAGAAGCCTCGACCCAGACCGTTCATTCTCAGTAGATCCATTGACAGATCCATAAGGATCTAATGAGATATTTTTTTCTCGCTAGATCCAATTTGTATAATAATAAAATATTTGAATATCAATCAATTAATGTACCCAATAGTTTGCACGAGATGTTAAATTGTATTAATTATAAAAGCCAGTGGATTTCATCTTGAAAGATAATTATATGGGTGTTGCGATAGTGGCATGCTGGTCTCCCGCAAAAATTTCCAAATCCAACCCCACCCAAGACGGGCCCACTTAGAGATTAAAAAGATAAATTTCACAAAGGTGAAACCATTTGAAATTTAAAAGTAATCTTCATCAACAATGCGGTTCACGTCTTCAGGTGGTTTTTCTCATTTTATACAATTTAATTCCTAGTGCATAATAATAAAAATTAAAGGTGAAACTGGCAACTTCTAGTGCAAACTATTAAAATCAAAAACAGATCAAAGTCAGGCAAAAGTCTATTCGTAGTACATATTGGTTTAGGTTCGAGTAGCAAAAGCTATTCAAAGGGAATTAATTTATAGTAAAATACTAACATTTTTTTCTTGTTATTTCATCATTCTAACTTATTAGTATTTCATAGATAGGTACCTATTATAAATTGATAAAATGTATATTTTAAATAGTATTTTTTTGCATAGCAACCTGTTCATCTTGCAATACGCCATCACTCACTAATGTAATTTAATACTCGCTTTGTAATGTGAACACTATGTACATATATGTAGGTAATAAAGCATTTACCCAGTAGTTAGATACTAAATTACTGGTTGTTTGAACCCTAGCCTTGGGCGAAAATTCAACTGACAAGAAAGTATATCCAGCGTAGCCCCAACATTTATACCTAACTAAGTATCTATAATAATTTATAATTAAATTAAATGCTTATAAATTGTTCAGGTGTCGAGCCCCGATTGCTTCCCTCGATTGTATGGACGACTTTAGTGCAAATTCCCAACAAATGCTGGACCAAGGCAAGTAACTCTTTGGTTCGAAGATATTTTAGTTAGATGATAGATGTTATTGGCTCACCATGCAGAATAGCAGTCACTTAACCCTTTATAAGGCCCCAGTTATACAGATATGCTACGTGAAAGCTAAATACACTAACCATGTTTGTAATGCACTGGGGAACAGGAACACATCTACGGCAAAAAAAAACATTAAGAAAAACATGTGGTCAATCAGCCTGTT
The DNA here is from genome assembly GCA_949699065.1 of Metalampra italica. NCBI lineage: Eukaryota > Metazoa > Arthropoda > Insecta > Lepidoptera > Oecophoridae > Metalampra > Metalampra italica. Next base: position 5,057,836 of record OX452969.1, read on the forward strand.
AGTGCACTTGAGTTTTCAGATGATCTGTTTCCAATACACCTATTCATTGACGTTGAATGAATGAGGAAAGAAAGCCTGATATATTGGCTATATAATACCATTATAGTTCAATAAAAAAGAGGATGTTCTTCTCCGTAAATTTTTATTAACTAAGTGGTTTCCAAATCGTCTCTGCCTTATAAAGGGTCAAACAGCTATTCAAAGATTAATTATATTAAGGTTCGGTTTGTTGACAGTGGGTGAACTGACAGTATCAAGGCTTAATTCAACTTATGTGGGAAACCACACCACCATGCCTTCGGTGGTGACTCCGGGCCTCCGGTATAAGAACCTTGGAAAATCAGGACTTAGGGTGCCCAGCATCGGACTGGGAATATGGACTGTGCTGAACGAAGACTGTGTTGAAGATATTGTAGTGACCGCATTAGAGAATGGCATCAACCTCTTCGATTTATCCGAAGCTCATTGTGGTTAGTTTAACATATTTCTAGCGCTTGTATTAAACGCAAATAGCAGGCTAACACATTCTATAGAGCTCGTATGCATAGCAACTTTTTAATCCTCTGTGCTTGTTTATTAGACTCATATACTTATTAGCTATAACACAGACAGAGCTAGTATTAAACTCCCTCAGTCCCTTATTTAGATGATTTCACCACATTCCATTTTGGTCGAAAAAACACATTCACAAGATAAGAAAATCACCAAATTCACCAAAAAGTAAAAATAAAACATCTTAGGTATCTGATGAATGTGTTTTTTTTCCTGATAAAACTACTATTTGTAAAAGATAAATTCTGTTTTATTGACAGCTAAAGCTGAAGCAGAATTGGGCAGAATATTGAAGAAAAGAAAAGTGAGAAGAACCAGTGTTATAATCACAACTAAAATATACTGGAGTACCAAGTGAGTAATTAATTAGTGATACCTTCTCACTCACTCCTACCGTCTACCTACCCTAGTCATCAACAGCCTATTAATGTCCCCACTGCTGGGGCTCACGCCTACCCTCTCCACGAGGGCGGTCGGGCTATAGTCCACCACGCTAGCCCAGTGCGGGTTGGTGGACTTCACATATACGCCTAAGAATTTCTTCTTCGGCGTATGCAGGTTTCCTCACGATGTTTTCCTTCACCGTTTGAGAGCAGTCAGTAAATGTACTTAAGTTTCGAGAAAAACTTCCTACCGAAGAGAAAGAACTACCTACCCTAGTAGTGGAGATTAATTCCTTTTCAGTAAATAAACTAGGTAAGTTGAACCTTTTATAATGCCTGTAAGACCATCCGTATTGGGAAATAAGTATATTAAATAACTATATTTTTTGTATAATAATTACCTACGTATTTATTCGGTTTCCAGGTCTGATGAAAGAGGCCTCTCCCGTAAGCACATTGTGGAAAGTGTGAAGGCGTCATTAGCAAGACTCCAAGTGGAATATATCGATGTCGTGCTCTTACATAAGGTCGATCCGATCTGCCCGATGGAAGGTAAGTACCTCCGCCTAACTTCCCGCCTTACCACCTTAAGGTTTATTATTGCGTGCGGCTACTAAGCTCTGAGTGACCGTCTGCTGAGGCCATTGTCCACGCTAAACAATAGAATAGCGAGCGAAAAGGGCTTATAGCTACGATCGCCACATGCAAGCAACAAAAATTTAAAACTGCGGTAGGCGAGAAGTTTGTTAATAGTACCTGTTACTGTTAGGGTCAGTTCACCCTTCAGGTCGCCATTACAACTGCATGTTACTGCATGTTATCAGAAACCACTTGCCAATTGTGGTGGCTCGGGTATTGGGGCTCATAAATTTGTGTGTGTGACTCGACCACTCAGCGCTCCAGCCAGTGCTGCCAATGCCCCAGCATTGGGGCAATGTTGCCAGTTTACTCGATTTACCCGATGCTATGCGAGGAGCGGCGAGTCACTCCGACTATTTAGTGTCAATATGCCACACCAACTAAGATATTTTCCTTTACTGGTTGACTGTCAGTAAATGCACTTCAGATTCGAGTAAAACTCATTGGTACGGTCGACCGCACATCAGTGGAAAAAAACCCAGTATAAACTGTTCCCTCCTAGTATTGAAACTCACTAATAGGCCAAGCCAGCTCAAGGTCAAAGTGTATCGACTGACGTGCGGTCGACTGTACGTGGTCCGACCGGGGATCGAACTCGTACAGCTCGACGCGACGACATCAGGCCGCGAGTCTTCCCCACTGAGCCCTGGTGCTCTCTTTTCGATATGCGCGCGGGTTTCGGATTCGCTACTCGTCTATCGCAAGGGTTACGAAATTTAGTGTCGTTAGTTCTGATGGTCTGTCTAAATCCATGTTTAGCGGAAGTATTTTTAAGTTAAGGTATGAGGTAAATAGTTACTTATTTTAGACGTCCACTGCTGGACAAAGGCCTCTCCTCTCCACGACGACCGGTCCTGCGCTAACCTCATCCAGCTGGGTCCCGCGCCCTCCACTAGATCTTCAGTCCACCTTGTGGGAGCATGCCTACACTGCGTCTTCCGATACGTGGTCGCCACTCGAGAACCTTTCTGCCCCAACGGCCGTCAGTTCTTAGTTACTTATTTTATTATTTACTTCTTGGTCGTTTTTTCTCACCACAGAGCTAGTACGGGCCATGAATTTTGCCATAGATCAAGGATGGATTATGTATTGGGGTACTGCGCGTTGGTCACCGACGGAGGTAAATTACTTCGTAATAAGTAGTTAGCTCACCAGCTATCCTGAAATTTTAATAATAAATAGGAAAATATGAGGTAACATACCGATGGTTCTAATTGCAATTGACGTAAACCACAAAATGTCGAGATTGTTTTTTTTATTAATGCAGAATTGCTTAGTGTTTTTTTTCTCTGTCGACCTGTATTTTCGAAATTAGGCTGTACCTACTGTAATCAACTAAACGTTAGAAACGCGCACAAAACCAAAACGCTTAAAGCACACTTTGCTGTTCTAGAAAAGTTTAAGTTCAGGTACAACAATGTCTTTAATAATTGTATTTAGAATTTCAATCCGTGGCCCTGTTAGATTATGAAAAAATAATCTTCGCTGTACGGATAAAGTTTGATGGCAACCTAAACCGTTTTACGCGACTGCGGAAAAAGGAGCGTTATTTACTGATACCTACTTTTAGACTATTAAACATTAATTTTATGGTTATACTAGCTTTTTCCCGCGGCTTCGCCCGCGTAGAAAAGTTTTTCCCGTGTACATTGTGAAACAGCGCCCTCTATGTACGTGTTTTGTTACTTAGGGTGTATCAACCACGTATCAACGGACGCCCCGCGACTTTGTCCGCCTTAAAAAGTAGCATATATGTTATTCCAGGATGTAAGCTATCACTGTACCAAGTTTCATCAAAATCTGTTCGGTAGGTTTTTGCGTGTAAGAGTAAGAAACATCCTCACATCCTTACAAACTTTCGCCTTTATAATATTAGTAGGATTATAGTTACGACCAAAATCTGTACATACATACATACATATCTTCACGCTATGTCCCTGGCGGGGTAGGCAGAAAGAAATTCTGGGATCACTATTATTATTTTAAGTAAGTACGATTAAATTTCACAGGTTATGGACGCTTACACACACTGCAGACAATTTAATTGTGTCACACCGATAGTTGAGCAAACTGAATACCACATGTTCTGCAGAGAGAAACCAGAATTGTACATGCCTGAACTTTATCATAGGATAGGAGTTGGTGAGTTTCATGCTGGATTGATGCAAACGTAGTGGTAATAAAATGTATACCTCTATCTGTATAATAAAAAATTTTTGAAATAAATAATATTATTTCTATTTTAATTAATTCAGCCTTACTTAAAAAAATAGGATCTATGGCCTTTCTAAGTAGAGGCATTCCCCCAACCGTAAGTAAAACAGACACCAATCTCTGGTTGGTAGGCGGCACAGCACATTGGTTAACAAACCAATCGAAAATTAGGTACCTAAAGTTTTCGCGCTGAACCTACCTATTAATATAAAAGCTTTTCCAACGAACTTAAAAGATTTTATTTAATTTTTTATTTCAATTTATTCAATAAAATTATTTTAAAAACATCTAAGGAAAGTATATTACCTTAATGTAACGTCCCATTGTATGCTTTTAGGAATGATGGTGTGGTCTGCGCTTACCACTGGCAAGGGTCTTGGCCGCGAGGAGATCACAGGGCTGTTTGCTAAATCACGCTTTAACAGAAAATACAGCACGTTCAGTTGGTGTGAAGAAGACCTGGCAGTGCCTGAAGTAAGTCTAGAAAACAGATTGAGAAATCAAATAGAATCGTACTTCTGTCATAAAAAGAACTTTAGGACAGGATTGTCAGAACTTTCTGATTGTCGGACTTTTAGCAGCATCCTACGTATATATTCAGTCAGCAGATTAAATGTCTGTGCTTCGATCAAGTTTTGGTGATAGAAGTGTCTGTGTTAACATGGCTACACCAACGATATGGTGTTGCTGGATTCGCCGGTCAGGCGCTCAGGCACCTTTTAGCGATCTGCGAGTCTTTTCAATAAAACGCGGATAAGTTTGTAATGTCGAGACGTCTCATTTATAATTTCTAACGCGGGATTTATTAGAGTCCATCTCTTTATAGAGTACAAAAGATCAGTGGTAACTCTACTTGCTGATACCTGGCTTGAGTAGTGCCTCGACGATGTGTTTCTCGAGACTGTGTTTCTTGTTATATAGCTTTTTTTTTTCTCTAATAGGTATTGCCTAATTTAAAATATCTGTCAATTTTAGTACATGCGGATTTCCAATAGCAAGGAGCAAGTAACGAGTGAAGAACCACGAACCTATGGGGAAAAGCTTCGTGATCTGTCGAACTTCGCCAAGTCTTTGAGTATGTATCATTTGCCACATTTGGGAACTTTATCTTTAATTATTTCCTCGCAAATGTACTAGGTATTTTGATGTTTCAGATTGTACCATGAGTCAATTATCCGTCGCGTGGTGTCTCAAGAATGAGTCTGTTAATTGCCTTCTGTTGGGAGCAACCAGCGTTGAGCAGTTCAAAGAAAATCTCCACGCCTTGCAGGCAAGCATCAACCGTTATCAACTATTATAACGTTGGTCGTGCTCGTGGTCCCACCATTATGGTCCTGATGGGACTAGCGTATTTGTCGAGGTATATTATACACAGATGAAAACAATTGATTACAGAAAGGATGCAAGTTTTCAATGATGCAAGTGGGACCACGAGGTATTTAAACCACGTTAATTAAGAAACTTTAGTTCAAATTACATTTGTATTGCATTCGTAATTGTAACTACCTACTGTATTTCTTTCTAACTTATACTTCAAAAGTAGTAAAGTACGCCCCAAAAGTAGACACATTTTTAAAGTTTTTGCATCACTAATCCATTGATTGTTTGTAACCAGATAGTGCCACAGCTTACACCGCTAGTGATGGCCGACATCGAGAGACTGCTGTTCAACAAGCCAATGCGACCACCGATGGTGTCCACTCTGGTCATGCGTAGCCAGCTCAATGCCGTCCGCGTCGATATGGTGTCAGTATTACACTTACGTCACAGAATATACAATAGTACACATTTTTCAGATTGGACGTTTTTCAGTTTGGACATTATTCAGTTTGGTCATTTTTCAGTTCGAGCGTGGTCGTTGGACATTTTTCAGATTGGACATTATTACAGTAAACCAACTTACGTTGAATCATACTACACGTAATAATATACGTTTGTAAGGATGTTTGGAATTTTGGATGTCTGTAGTTCACGCAAAAACTACGAACCAGATTTTAATGAAACTTTTTACTTTATTTTTATTTTATTTTAAAATAAAATAAAATCTTTCCAGTATTATAGATTATACATCACAATATCACATCTACAGGCTATAGGTAATTTGTTAAAGATATTATGTAAATTGTCCAATCCATATTTAAACTGCGGGCAACAGCTACTGTCCTATAAAATTAGATGAACCGTTTGTTAGTTTATAAGCAATAATTTTTAAATATTATTTTGTACAGTGGTGCTTCTCCAACTGGTGGTGAATCTCTAAAGCCTCCAGGCGATGCTGAAGTCGAAGATTCTTCTCCCGCTAAGGAGTCTGAACGGGGATTTTGCGAAATCCAGTGACTGTGGTGTCGTGGAAGCACTGACTCTGCTTCCAAACCTAGTTAATGAAAGGTGAATGTGTTCCAACTAAGGGCGTGTATTAAAATGTCTTCGATATCTACATAATGTATACTAAATTAGCACATTTCTGTTTTACAGGTATTCACAATAGGACCTTGAAATCAAAGTATCAAAATCCTTGCTTAAATTATTATTAACTTAACACCTCATTATTATGTAGGTAAGTACCTTCAACCACATCAGAATGTTTGATTTATGTTACTAAACTTAACTTATTACTAATTTAGAAGTACAATAAATACTTAGTAGGTATATTAAATAGTTATGAATATTGAAATATTTTTTACTGTAGTTTTAATCCCTGTCTGGAAACCGAAGGAAAAGTAGATACTAAGTAACACGTAGGACAGACTTAGTAACACCTATCCACGAACCATCAAAGATGAATCACTAACGATTTAAAGAAAACCGTATCTAAATCGGTAAAACCGTTTTGGAGATAGGTATGTGGCAACATTCGTTTGTGTGCACAAACAAACAAACCTCTCACCCTAAAAGCATTACTTTCTCCATTCCGTCGTTGGGTAAAAAAACTAGGTACACGAAAAAAATTTGGTGTACCTAGTAGGTGTAACGAGTAGGTGTACCATACATACATACATTTGACAGAAATTATGTTAAATGCAAAAACCCTGGGATCATAGCCAGCTTTTTCCGTGTTCTGTGAAGTACCTACGTAATACATGCATGATACCATGGAGATAGGATCTCTTTGTATCATCTTTGGTTCCTACACTGCACTGGTTAAACCCCAGATTACTAGCGTAGCGAGCTTTTTCCGTGTTCTGTGGGTTAAACCATGGAAGTCCAAATTAATCCAAATGGAAATGAAGTCATCATAATAATATGTATATTAGGGCATTAAGCGTTTGAACTAATAAATCTGCGATAGAACCTAACCGAGACCTAACCAAACGGCGGAAAATCTTTACAATGCGTTCTAGGAAGGAAACAACGCGTAGCGTCATCTAGTGGCAAGTATAATAATTATTAACTTCCTTGTTTGGTCACGTGTGGTATACATACAGACCTCATAGTTTTCTGGCGGGCTGTGTGACGTTGGCTGATTTAATGATTTCTGCGCAATGACTAATTTCGGGTATCAAAGGGGAACCGTGCGGGGGGTTCACTAGAGACGCTCATTCAATTTCAAGAAATCGTTTATTGATTCGATCAACCGAATCAAACTTTCAAGTTTTTGGACATCTCTATGTATCACACTATCTCACTTATGCACACATAAACTATAAACACTGTCAGGGATGTGCAGCCAACAAAAATTCTACGGGGATAAAACGTATGATGTACAACACTAAACCTATATAATGTATACCTATTAAATTCCCTCCGGGGCGACCGCAGGTCTCCGTCTCGTTTGCCTGATGGATCAGACCAGACCAGTACAGAATTTTATTTTTCTGTTGTTTTGATGTAAGGTAAGTTCGGATCATTCTAGTGGTGCGATCGGTCGGATCACAAGTAGGTATTTTTGAATTTCCTTTATTTCGATTTCACTTTTGGGTTTTTCGTTACCGACCCGCTTGTATATCGACCCAATTTAAAAGTTTATTAGTTTATGATTTTGTGTATTGATTACTATATGGTTGGAGTTGGACGCTAGGGTAGCGTCCGATTCCAAAAAGTGAAAATTTTTCAAGTATTTTTCATTGCGCCCCCGTTTGTCCACACTGACCCATGGTTTCTATCATAAAGTTTCAATTATATATATTAATACAGCCAATATACATAGGTGGATAGATAATTAGAAACAGGGCTAGATTTTCATACAATCGAGGTCATTTTGAAGCCATGGTTCTCCGTGAAGGATTGATCAGGGTATGATCTGATCAAGATCGTCGAGAGAGTAGATGAAGTACCTACTTTAAGATCGCTATAAACATCCAACTGATCAGATGAGCCGTTTGGAAGCAGCATCGTGATGATTCCTTAGCTTTAAGATTTTCATACATTTTGATGCCATTTTGCGGGTATTTTTCTTCATGACGATGTTGCTTCCATACGGCTCATCTGATCTACTCTCCCGGTGACCGTCACGTGCTTTTAGGTGAAAAAGTTCTATGTTTCCACGGGCCGTTGATTTACGAGGCAAAATGCCTCAAAAGTTTAATTAGAAAGGATAAATATGTTGTATACTTCATACATTACGCTGGATGGAACAAGAAGTAAGTTTTTCTTACAATTTCTCATTAAACAAACAAAATGGCATCAAAATGTATGAAAATCTTAAAGCTAAGGAATCATCACGATGCTGCTTCCAAACGGCTCATCTGATCAGTTGGATGTCTATAGCGATCTTAAAGTAGGTACTCCATCTACTCTCTCGACGATCTTGATCAGATCATGCCCCGATCAATCCTTCACGGAGAACCATGACTAAAAAGTGACCTCGATTGTTGAAAATCTTGCCCTGTTTCTAATTATCCGTCCACCTATATGAAGGTAGCCGGCGCGCCGGCTGCCCGGCATGCGCATTCTGTGCTTTGTGAAAGTAGGTAGGTAATCAATAAAACTTCAATATAGGTAGGTTATCTTTTAAACAACTATTAAATACCTACTCTGTGACATAACATAGGTAGGTACCGCATTATTTAGAGAATTCAACATTATGTCCGAAAGGATTTATAATAATGCGGTTAAATAACCTGTACTGAAGTTTTATTGATTACCTACGTACTTTCACAAAGCACAGAATGCGCATGACGGGCGGCCGATGGCTACCTATAGGTATTCCAAACTCTTTGATTGCTTTGTAGTCCTTCTGGTAGTCGGACAACACGATAAATGGACATTTTGTCCGTAGCCGGGATAAATTATAGTGCTCGTCGACCGGTGCGTCGTCGTACGGACTATCTATTTAATTGTAAATCAGAAATCGACTCGACCGGCCGGAGAGAAGATTGTAAAGTCTAAGTAGGTAGGTACCTACCTAGTTCGATCGAATAGGTACTAATTAAATAGGTAATAGAATGTGCTTATTAATAAATAAGTAAATGAGAGTAGAAGTTAGGGCAAACCTCGGACATACCTAGTAGGGTAATGGCTCCAGTGAATGAACAGATTTAGAATTGTGTTGTTTTTTTCTATTAGACCCAGTAATTTTTTTCCCACTGGTAGGCAACATGGTTTTTCAAAATACGATGACATTTTTCTAAATCCAGTACCTATTCTAAATGAACTAGGTAGGACCTACCTATGAAATTGTACCTCTGTTTAGACTGATTTAGGTACCTACCTACCTACCTACTTTTTTTCTAAGTAGATTTTTTGCAATGCTATAAAGGATAGGAATATCGTTATTGAGTAGGTAATTTTGATATTGTTGAGAGATTTATTAGATGTTATATAGCGACATTCACTATAAGTACCTACAATAATGTGGATGTGAAATTGAAGATGTTTTTGTAGAGGCCGTGCTGTTACCGACGATTTTTCCCAAACTAAGAAAAGGTTACACAAATATAATTTGGCTGTATAGTCTATCAACTTTTGCCTGTCCTTCATTCGAAGAATGACGGATGAATGAATGAATGAATTCAACAAAAAAAGAAAAACAACAATAAAGTATTTATATGATGGCGCCGACACCGAAGTTTGCTGAAGGTAATATTTGTTTAAAAACTGAAACATGAATAAAATCAATAATTATACCCTAAATTAGATAGGTAGTTCTTTTTATTGCGCTTCTAATTAAAACCATATTACGTGCTTTTAGGTGAAAAAGTTCTATGTTTCCACGGGCCGTTGATTTACGAGGCAAAATGCCTCAAAAGTTCAATTAGAAAGGATAAATATGTTGTATACTTCATACATTACGCTGGATGGAACAAGAAGTAAGTTTTTCTTACAATTTCTCATTAAACAAACAGTTTTTATACTCCAATTACCTAGGTAAAGAGAGGTTATGTTGTAATTTGTAGTAAACAAGGACATTGCTTGATAGTGTATTTTTATTCCTTTAAAATAACTCCAGAAAATGTCATCATTGCTACACCCCAACCGTTTGAGCTGTGTGTTTAAGTATCATTTTTTTTATTTTGGTTTGATTTCATAATTTTCTAGACAGGAGCAAATAAAAGTGTAAGTCAAGTTAATGAATTTGGGTACCTACCTATATTGATATGTTTGAGGTATATCTAAACACATTATGAATTTTATTTATGTAGGTGCCTAACACTACTTTGAATGTGTTAGCCGTGTTAATAATGTTTTACAGAAACAACAATAATGCTATTACTTTCAGCTGGGACGAGTGGGTACCAGAGAGCAGGGTGCTGAAACACAATGAAGCAAACATGCAGCGCCAGAAGGAACTCCTGAAGACCTACTCCGTACAGCCTGCGAAACCCAAAAAGAGTATGCATTGCTATTTTATGTCCTTGGATTGTTCTGTAGTTGCTTCTGGACTAGTTGGAGGTGTTTAATTCAAATTCATTTATTTGCTCGTTAATGATCGTTGAACACAGAAGCGATCGATATCTGAGGGTTCAATTGCACAGTCATTTTTATTGCATATTTCACGTATGCCATTGTTATTAAACGTACTGTTGGTTTCATTTGTAATTACTGTCCACGTCGCTTTACCCACATTTTTACTATTTAGAACGTATTTTCTATTCATTGCTTTTTTTTTATTAAAATTTTACATTTTTTTTGTATTTTAGTATATCTGAGGTATTTGATTCTGTCGTGTTCATTCTTGCTTGAGTAACATTCAAATCGAAGGACTCTTTTGATTTTGCAGCTGATCTTAAGGCTTTTTGATATCCATTTGACTTTTGTAGTTCACTAATATAAAAGCTTGCTTTCTGTTAGTGTCTGTCCAATCAGCATCTTTACAGCTGAAATTCAAAGCCTATTAGGTCCTACAAACGAAAATTTCTTTATAACTATGACTTCATAAATCTGTATCTCTGATTACACATAATTTTCTAATCCCTCATCATTAAAATCATCCCCAAATATTGCTTTTCTTTTTCACACTTTTTTTCCCTTTACCACAGAATATATCCTTTACCTACTTTATTTCGGGTCTTGTCAAATCAAAAATGTAATAGTAGATTATACAACAAGTGAAAAAAAGGGAATTTAATTCGAGTGATACAAGGATCGAGATGACTTTTTTTTTCACGAATTGTGTACTTTACTTTTTACCATTGACTGCGAGAAAATAAATAGTAGTATGGTATTTATATTTATCACATTTGACCATAGAGTTAAAATCTCTTTGGTGCGTGCTCGCGGCCCTTCCTGCATTTTACTATATATATAATAGGAAGGTTGTAAGAGAATAAATGATTAAGGGCCTCTTTCTCCTTGCTGATATTGTTAGGTAGGTAGGTAGGTTAGGTACTTTCAGCACGTTTTATTCATGTTTTACACAATTCGTGCTTGTTCCAAATTTAAAATGTTTTTATTCTCTAGTGACTAAAAGAGAGATTTATTCCCTATTTTCGAGGAACAAAATGCTCTTTTTAGAGTGACTATGGTAAAAGTTATTATTTTTGCTTAAAAATTATGCACCTATCTTTATTTCCCTTCCTTCATAAAAAGAAATGTGATGGATGACAAATGAGGTCAATATCACTACCCACTCTAGGTACCTATTACTGTTTCCTATTCCTAAACGTCTTTCCAATCCTTTGCTGTTTTATAAAACTGTTTATCAATATTTTCTTCCACTTTTTCTAACACTGCTGTGCTACAGAACACGAAAAAAGCTCGCTACGCTCCCGCTCGCTACGTTTTTTATATTTCTATGGAGAGAACCCAACATAAAACCAGTGCTGCTGACATTTATGTCTATGTCTGCAACACTATATTGAGATAGGAATTTTTTTACTACAACAATAGCATAATTTACTAGATTTCTTTATGTAATTGTTTTCTTTTGTATTTCATTATTGCCATAGAAATAACGGATTACAGTGCCTTTCCTTATAACTCTGTGAATGCTGGTATAATGTTGATCCTAAAGTGCAGTTGTTGCCCCCGCAGCTCCTCCGAAAGGCCGCAAATCTGATGCACCTGCGAATGCAACCCGGAAGCGGAAACAGTCTGGTATTCTTTTTTATTTTCTCTTCACGATGTGAAAATTGCTGTTCTGTGGTATTGGTTGCTCGAAAATATATGAGCGTCTCCCGCACTAGAAATCGCATACCCGCGGTAAACCTGTCGCTGCACTAGTTATGAGCCACCAGTCAATAAGTAAAACAGTAACCAAAAACTGTGGAAAAATAGAGTTGCGTATCTAATCAGCAAGCCAGGATGAGGTTAGTGCGGGACCGGTCGTCGTGGAGATCCTTGGGGGTGCCTTTGTCCAGCAGTGAACGTCTTTCGGCTGATATGATGAATCCACAAGTTGTCTTACTCAAACATTATAGTTTTCAACCGACTTCTCAAAAAGAGAAGGAGGTTATCAATTCGACCTGTATGTATTTTTTAAAATACACGTTTGTGGCGACAGTTTCTCCAAAGACATTAGCATAGTATTTCTAATGGCTATTTATTTATAGTTCTGTGGTTGTATGTAATATGCTTAATGATTTCAGGCAAAGAACCAGGGACCACGAGACAAGCTAGGGCCACTAAAACTCGCAGCAAAGACACTCCGGCTGACTCACGATCCAATCACCCCAGGTAAGTGAAATCAATAAAAAAAAGTCGGCAAAATGTTCGTCGGTTATATGTAATTTACACAATGTGCAGGTTCCAAGTTTCCTGTAGATTATATACTTAGGAAACTCAGGGAAAATTCAAAACCTGTCTGGCAGTTTTGGTAGGCAGACGGATTATACATAACTAGATACCTCAACTAAGTAGTATTCTGTTGTGTAAGGTCATATTATTTTATTACCATACAACTTTTCACCTCTCGCAGATACAAAAGTGTTAAACGTTACAGGAAAGAAAAACAATTAACACAACATTACCTTGTTTTTGATAATGCCATTAAATATCACAACAGTACAGCCTCAGAATAAGTTTTAGCACTTTTGGAATTCGCCAATTCCTGCGCCACCCTTTTCATGCTGGAGAGGTGAAAAAACCTTTACTGTAAAACATTTTCACATGTACTACGGGAAATTTACAAATATTACATCCACACCTCGACAAACTTGTACATAAATCGTACAAATTTGTCCCTAGTGGGAATAGACCCCACGACCTCTGGCGCTCGAGATAACGACCAAGCCACTAGGCCAATGGTGCGGTCATTAGTTGTGATATACATAAAATAAAAAGGCTATTTATGCCCCCAGCCCCGAGATATATGTCTTTGCATAAAACGTTTTTTTTTTTTGCCAGGAAAAAACGAGGTCGACCGAATGTGTCAGTCGAGCGTGTAGAGCCGTACCTAGACAAAGTGGAAGTGAAGGTCACAATACCCGAAGAGCTGAAAGTGTGGCTGGTCGACGACTGGGACCTGATCAACCGGCAACAGAAGCTCGCCATCCTACCTGCGAAGCTCACCGTCGAACAAATCGTCGACAATTATTTGGCTTTCAAACAATCCAGCAAACCACACGATCAAGAGAAGGAAGCCGTACCAGCCGACATCACTGAGGGTATCAAAGAATACTTCAATGTGACCCTCGGATCTCAACTTTTATACAAATTTGAAAGACCTCAGTACAGTGAGATATTGCAGAAGTACCCTAACGTTCCAATGGCGAAGATATACGGTTCTACACACTTGTTGAGGTTGTTTGCTAAGCTGGGGCCGCTATTGACGCGCGCGGCGCTAGATGAGACGTCGCTGCAGCATGTCCTGTCGCATGTGTACGAGTTCCTGAAGTACATGGCGGCCAACAGGTCGAGCATATTCAGTCTGCAGCACTACGGTAACGTGACCCCGGAGTATTATAGGAGAGTTTCCTAGCAAAATTTTATGTTATCTGCGTTATTTTAATGACAATACGTAGATTGTGTTTTAAGTGAAGAGTGGAAATCCAAAGGATGCTAGTGCCAATTGCAGTGTAGTTTATGGTTCAACGTCTTTCTTTTCATTTTTGTGTATATTATTGTATTAAAATATAGGTAATATATGTAATGAATTGAGTGTTGAAACTATATTGGACTTATATAATAATCGCAAACACAACGTTCCTGTTTTATTTTCCAATAATTTCATTTTAAAACAATTTTAACTATTCATTCAATACTTTAATACAACACCATATATGTACCATGTAAGTGTCCCTAAACGATCATGCTTGCATGATATGCAACGTTTACGTGAATGTCATGCTGCATGATGGACCATCATGCTTACTATCAATCAATACAGTGATGCAACCAAAGAAATTTGAAATTCAAATTTCTTTGGATGCAACGGCCAACACGTAGTTTGCATGACATGCACGTCAATCACTACAGCTAGACGATCGTGCATGAGTGACAGCACGTATTGCATGTCATGCCGTATGATCGTTTAGGGAGCCCTTAACACTTGCACTCCGTTAGTTATGTCAAAAACAAAGAAGTATGTAAATATCTGAGATGTAAATACAATACTTGTTTATAGAATGTGATGTCCTTGAATCAAAAAAATTAGCTACCCGCGAGAACCCACCAAAGAGATCATATCTCTATGGTGATGTTCTATTATCATTTCAATATTCTCTTTGTAATATGAAAACCTTTCATCGCTCTGTCGCTCATATTTGACAGATTTTATATAATCACTGAAGTTATTTTAATAAAATATAGTTTTATAAAACATAGATTTTTTAAAAGTCTAAAACATATTTAATTAAACACCTGCTAATTATGGGGTCTGGAGAGGAGGCCTTCGTCCAATACTGGTCAAATGTCGGACAGAGATGGCTCAGCACAGCTTACGCATTGGTCACAGCGCACATCGTGGTTTGTTACTGATGTATTGCTAGGTATTAATTAAATAGTCGTAGCCATGAATCAAAAAACTTAGCCACTCCCATATGGATGAGTAATAAAATCATTCTATGGGTGTCAAAATCGTGTCAAAATAATCACAAAATTATGACACACATTCTCATTTTCAAATTCAATAGTGAAAAGATACTTCCACCTTCTCCCTCTACTCCGCTTGCTTTGTCCGCAAATATGCAAAGATGCGAACTCCACAGGGAGCGCGCGCGCCACCAAGGAGATTGAAACTTCTTAGTCGTAGCAAATGAATAGTAAAGAAAGACGTCACATAACTAGACAGCACTCTGTAATTACTTACGTTTCCCCTTATTTGACACAACTTTACTTGAAGTTACAAACAGTTCCAATGCTCTTTTTAGTGTTGTCAAGAATCTCCGTTAGTCCATAGGCCGCAATGAGGAGATCCGACGAAGAACTAAGTTCGCCGACATAGCCGAAAGGATTAGCAAGCTGAAGTGGCAGTGAGCAGGTCACATCTGTAGCAGAACCGACGGCCGCCAGGTGGGCCAACGAGGTGGCCGGAAGTGGTGATGTTCATTGGGGAATGGCTATGTCCAGTAGTGGACGTCAAAGCGCTGATATGATGATTGTGCTTAGTAAATTAATAGCAATCTCTTCACTCTATCTTGTTGCTTGTTAGCTGTCACTGTGTTTGCTGCTCAAGTTCGTGTATACGAGCTTCTACTTCTTCAAAAACGTGAAGGACAAATTCCTAGTTTCACGTGAGAGGATGAAAGAGAAGCAAATGGTTGAGGAAAATATACAATTACAGGTAATATTTACAATTGTATCCATACTATTATTTTTGTATATTCGTGTAATATACGTTGTTAAAATTAATGTCTATCGCCAATAGGAAGGAATTTCCTAATACAATGTAAACACTCTATTGTGATAAATTCGGGGTCATTCTTTTGCGTAAGTATAGTTGGTACCGTACCAGCTCTATCGACTGTTCTAAGTAGGTATATAGGTAAGTAGTTTTAAACTTGAGTATATAGTGGGACGTAATCATTACTCTATGTCAATTAAAATGTATTGATAACTTGGTAAGGCCCAAAGTCTGGTGAACGGCCATAATGTGTCGCAACTTATCGTGCAACAGCTACAGCTAGTGGATACGAAGATCTTGTGGTTGCGCGGCGAGTCGGAGGAGCGGGTGGCGCGGCTGGGGCGCGCCGTGGGGGCGCTGCGGGAAGGAGCGGCGCGCGCGCGCGGCCTCGCCGCCGCGGAGCCCGACCCGGCGCTGCGGCGCGCCGCCGCCGCCGCCGCCGACCACACACACGAAGGTATCCGCTTATACAGTATCCACAGCTCTTACTTTAACGACTCCCTTCAAGTCCAAAAAAAATATTTTTGAAAGCGGACAAGTCAGCCCACGGGCTGACCGAGCTATGGGCTTGAGGAAAAAGGAAAATATTTTTTACTGAACTAATGGCCACAACAATATACTAATTTCGTTTTTTTTAATATGGCGTCAGTCAGTGTCTTTTATTTTTATTTTTTATTTTATTTATTTTCACAAAATCCACAGCACTTAGGAAAATAATAATGATTAAGGTTTCATTGCTCATACTGCCAATAATGGAGGATTTACAATATGCTAAATTTACTCTCAGTATACATATCATAGACAGTCTGTATGCATGTGTGTGTGCGTGTAGTGTTGTTTTAAGTGTTTAAAAAACTTTTTAGAGCGTGACTCCATAATGGCACTGCTAAAAGAACTGAAGGCGTACCAAGTCGCGATACCCGAAGCGCAAACTGACATGATGGAGTGCGGCGAGCTGGCGGTGCCGGACAACAGTGTGTACTCGTCACTGAGCGACGACGCCGACGCCAAGGACTACCAAGTCAAGATCGTCACCGTGCACAAAGTGGTCTATCTTAAGCAGTATTACAAGCAGAAGAGGCTGCGGCGAGCAACGAAACAAGCGCTGTTGAAGAAAAAGGTTTGTAAACAATTGGCGTTTAATGAGTGGGTAATTAAACAGTCACGTAAAAATCCGAAAGGTATCGCGATTCTGACACACCTCTTTCGCTTCGCTCAGTCTCATCATTCTCTTCAACGCTCGCCGTGGGACGCGAATTAAAATATTAGTTTAATAATAATATTTTTTTCAGATTGAAGACACAAAGAAGCTTTTCGAAGATTGGCAAAAAGCTCTCAGTATGGTGATTAACAGTAGTCGCTCAATGTTGGACGCAAACCCGTTCGATGTGGCGTCTCAGGAAGCTATGGGGGACTACTCCAAGCCCAACCTTCGGGACTCGTCTGATTGCGACAGCGACCTGAGGGCCAGCGGGGCGGACTCCGACGATTACAGCCTGAGCTGGGCGCAAAACCCTTATATTATGAGCTACCCTTACAGCTATGACGTATGTATACCAATGGGTTGTATGCAATGATAATGTAACTACAGATGTCGTACCAGCACGCGGAAACTGAAGCCATAAAATTCAGACAATTGTCGTAATTTAATATAAGTATGGTGTTTTAAGTGCAACTCGTTACAGATAACTATCTCTTTCTGTATCGTAAGTTCCGTACTAGCTGTTGCATTCATTGATGGTAGAGGATGGATGGTATAGATGCTTGTATGGTGTAGATGAAGTATAGATGGGTATAAATGGGTATAAACGGTAGAGGTAAGTATGGACATTATGTCATAGCGGAACAACATCTAAACGCCGCGCTAATGAGGAACCTACGTCATCTTTAGTTACAATATCGTTGCTTGTATGCATTTGGCCAAAAGTGCGTTTTTGTCAAAATACATTGTTCGCCAAAGGTGCGGGCGAAATAGTTTTAGGCAAGGGTGTTTTTCGTCAAAAAAATCGGTTTAAACTGGCGCATGGTCCAACTGGTCTATTGTTTTTAGATAGCATCATGACAGTCGTGTGGTTAAGGTGGGGTCCTGTTTTGGCTATCCCTGTGAACTTAAGTAGTTAGTCCATAATAATAAATGTATCCAACTAGCTAGATTTAGTCATCTTCACCTGCAAAAATGGACTGGGAGACGTCAACGTCCACTGCTGGACTATGACTTCCCCAAGAACGCCATCACACCCCGAACTTCTTCCTGCCACCTTTAGCCCGTCGAGTCTATCTGGCAGCAATATCTGGCCTCTGGTTTATGACGGACTTATAACCTTGCAAATTTCTGTTTTCATGTAAATAGCTAACATCTTTTCCAGGATATACCGGAGACGACTGTAGCCAAAGAGTTGTACGACTCCCAAGAGTTGACGGAAGTCAATGACCAGGTTAATTCTACACAAATATGCGAGGGCAGCGGGACCAAGGGACACGCGCTCTTTATACTGCCGGAGGAGACCAGCAGTCAGATCGCCATAGAAGAGACCAAGAGCGATAGCGGAAGTAGCGGAACACAGTCTCGCGACGTCTCATAGCGCTGTCAACTATTTTATAGTTTTTATTTTTATATATACTGTTCCAAATATAATTTTAATTATAATAATTTTATTGTGTTTTAAAATAGTAGCCTTACGCCTACTTATACCATTTCATAAAAATCATTTTAGGCTGGTTATTGGACTGTGTTTATTTTACTACCTACTACCCTATCTGTTACGCGTAAACCATTATTTTTATTTTAAAAATGTATCTTAATTTGGAGTGCGTTCTGGCCTCCTCTAATTCTCTCCAATATGCTCGGTTGAATAACTACGAACCAAATCTCATCTGCCCATCTTCACCTTTCAAATCAACGGCCCGCGGAGTCGGTAACAGATGGACCCAGATGGACCGACCTCGAACTCCTTTGAATATTATTTTGTTGTTCATAAAATGCGCTATGTGGCCAGTGTCATTTTGCCAACTCCGGGCCGCAAGATATTTCGAGTGTCTGGACAAACTTACCTCCAAAATAACCTAACCGAGTACGAAATGAAATTTCATACAATATTTCGTCACGACCTGGTGGCTGTAAGTCTTTCGCACCGGGCACCAGAATCACCGGAACTTTTTACTCAAGGTAGTAGAAAAAAATATTTTTAAAGTATCCCTACAAGTACTTAGTAGGTATTTACAGTAGCTGTGTAGGTACTTACTCTTGACGGCATTTCAAAGTAAACAAAACCAGTATATAAGTGATACTTATAAACAGTCTCTCTTAGTATTGAAACTCCCTGATAGGTTACGTTAAGTTTATATTTATTTATGTAAGTTTTCTTTACTAATAGGCTAGCCCAAATCAAGGTCAAAGTGTGACCACTAACGAGCGGGTCGACTGTACCTTTGTTCGCTTTGTTGTATTGTTTTCGCTTGTCTTAAATGAAATACAATAATAATTGTGTTTAAAAGCATTTATTCTCTAATTTATCCATCAAACTACCACACACCGATGCTCATCCACCATTCCACCTACTCGTATAATATACGAGTACCTACATACCTACTATAATGCATAATAAGATTACGATCTCCATATAAAAAGCGCTAACGTTTCTCTACACCTATATAAATCTTTACCGGTAAAATTAATGATTTTTGGACAAGTAAGAAATGGTAACCTCGACGTCGTCGATAGTTTTTTGCTATATATCCACAGATTAATGATATAGTGTCTTCTATATCTTTTTAACCAACTTCAAAAAACGTTGGTAACATACTTGTATACATTTTGGTTTCAACCCGCACACATTTGTTTTCGTATATCATTTTATAATTGTACGTACGAGTATTTGATAAAAATAATAATGTTTGGACAAATTTACACACGGCTGTTTAGTCCCAACTAAGCCGAAGCTTGTATTATACATGGGTACTCGACAACTGATAAACATACTTAAATACTTTTAAATAAATACTTAAATATATACAAACACCCAGAATCTGAAAACCAACAGTGATGCTCATCACACAAATGTTGGTCACGGGTGGGAATCGAACCCACGACCTTTGGCGCAGTAGGCAGGGTTACTACCACTACGCCAACAGGCCAGTCATTTGAATGGGAAAATAGTTCCAATAGCAACAAGCTAGCAACAAACTAGAACATTTGAATTTCGCGGCTATTATAGGTAATTAGTTGAAATCTATGTAGCGTATTTTATAACCTTGTTATTTCGGAACTTACATTGGCTTCCTTATTCCTTGAAGAGTGTGTGGGGTAAATACAACTTCTGGAAGAGTATTGGCTGAAGTCGTTATCGCACTGTTTGTCGATGATATTGATCATGCGGTAGTACTGAAACGACTCTGCTCCGTCGCACATTTGGCGGTTGTCCGAGGCACTCTCTAGCTTATATTTAGGAACCATATAAAGGGTCTCGGTTGACTTAGTCGGCATGCAGTGACTTCGACTTCTCACGTACAGTGGATGACGATGTGAATTGGCGTTCTGCTGGCAATTATGTTTCTCCTGGGCCTGATATTGGTAATCTGATTGATGACTGTGAGTGCTACGTGAGAAATGGTTGCGATCATGATTTTTAGTCCGATTTGCTTGTTTGCTTTCCGTATCCAACTTTTCAAATCCATATCCGGCGAAAGCCTTTGTTGACAAGTTATCCCAAGACTTAGGCTTAAAATGATGGTGCGAGCCCTGATATTGAATTTTGGGTGAGCATTTTGGTTCGGATCGGTCATTTTCCCAAAACAAAGTATCACTACTCAAAGAAGTACTATAACTACAAGCTAAATTATCGCACGGTACTGTAGTTTTACTCGTAGCGTAAGATGGTAAACTACATTCACTAGTTTGCGTTGATTCCGTTGTAAAATAAAGACTGGAGTGGTTTCTAGAAGAACAACTTTTTATTGTTCGGGAATCAAAACATCTGCTTGATTTTTGAGGTGTTTTGTCGACTTGCTGATATTTTCCTTTCCTTTTGTATTCTTTAGAACACTCCTTCTTTCGGCGTACTTTCTTTTTAGAGTTTGGTACACAATGCGGGTCGCAGCAAGGGCTAGCTAAATCATAAGCCTCTAAACTGTTGTCATCTTGGTTGCTGTAAGCGGGCATGCACGGGGTACAGCCGTGGCTGGTTTTGTGAACCAATACTTGTTTCCTATTGCTCATGTTGGCCGGCTCGGGCGGTCGATGGCATTCTTCAGTATTCTTGATCACATAGCGGCGACACTCCGACCTCTTCCTCGGAGACCCTACGGTTATAACGAGGCTACCCTGGCGCATATTCTGTTGCATAAGACAAGCCCCGATCCTAGGGTCTATATATTGATGCACAAACATGCTACTTTGAGGCACTTTCGAAATGTTAACGTTTCCGCTAGACAACGTGGGCCTGCAGTACGCGCTAGTAATGTTGTCACATCCTATATCTTTTTTCGTATCCAACAAAACGTCTGCTGAAGATATTTTCTTTTTTTGCGAGGGCAAGCTGTGCGTCTTCCAATTGCAGTCGAATAGTTGTTTCTCACAGATGGTTAGCTGTTTGAATTCACGCAATTTACATTGCAGAGTTCGTTGGAGGTTGATGTGTTTAAGGTGTAGTTCGACTTTGTGCACGCAATCTTCGAAGATAACGACCATGCGGATGCGCGCCGGGCAGCTGTTGATGGTGCTCACGACGGCGGCGTGGTCGGCGCGCTCCACGTTGGTGCCGTTGATGGAAAGGATGACGTCACCCTCGCGCATGCCAGCCGCGGCCGCCGGACCCTCCGCCTCCACGATGTCCACGTAAGTGATCACTTCGATCTCCTGCTCCTGTTCACAACTTTGTATTAGGTATTATTGTATATGTACGTTTACATTGCGTTTTACAAGTGGCCAATTCAGTTAAATTATAAATCGGTCGATCCATGAAGATAAAAATGAGTTGGTAACGCCGCTGCCTTTGGAGGCGGTATCTTGTATGGATATCTGTAGGCGGTGATCATTTCGGAGGAGGTTTTAATCAAGTATTTAGTTTATTAAGGAAAAATCACGATACATAATGCGAATTAGTCGCGGCCTAGTCAAGTGGATAACATATAGCTACCGTAATCATGCTTTATTATAAAGGGACAACGCGGCACCTACCAAAAAGTGTTTAGCTTCATCGGTGGACCCAGTAACATTACCTTAGTTAAACTCATTTCAAATAAAATCCCTACCTTTCTATAGTGAATCCCATAGCTTTGAAGCGTGAATCCGTAGCTACCATCCTTTTTCTCCACGATGATGGTGCGTCTTCGCCAATCCTCTTCCGTTTTTCCTCCGCCGTTCCTCTCAGACTTCATTGACTCCCGTACTAGAAAAGCCTGTAAACAAAAATCATTGTGGGATATATATTAAAAGAACTTACATATTTATTGTAAAAACTATAGTTTTAATAGTAAGCACTAGAAAAAAGAAAAATTAAAGCACAGTTTTAATAGTTCGCACTAGATGGTGAAATTGCGTGAACTGAAGTTAGTAGCAAAATCATAGACTTAAAATTTTTTCGCTATAAAACTATGAGCAAAATGCATAAAATCAGGGAGAATTCTGAAAACTGATTTTAGGAATTCAATTTATACAAGATTGATTTTACCTTAAAACCATATTCGATCGATATTCCTGCAACACAACTCTTAATTTAAAAACTGGAAATTTCGCAAGAAGCTTCCATAGCTCAGACATCCAAAGCAAAGCAAGGGTTTCTCATAATTCAACAAAAAAAACATTAAAAGTTTGTATATTTAAATTAATCATTTATTTCAGACATGAATCCATATAATTTGTTAGTAATATCCCTCACCGCACAGGCAGAAGGGCTCAACAAGACCATGTCATCAGCGTAACTGATGTTGTTAATTGTTGTGCATCCGACCTTGGTATTGCTGAGCCCATGAATCCGCGCGTTGATGTAGATATTGAACAGCGTGGGTGAGGTCAATTAGAACTTGTTCGAAATCCGAATTGATCATCGTTCAGGTTTAGACCTATACAGTGATGCCGCTCAAGCAATGTATAGAAAATCATTTTTAAAATTGTACAGATCTCGCGCTCCATATTATGCAACTATCAAAGCGCATTGAAATCGAAATGAGAACTTTATACTCGTACATATACAAAATTTAATAATTTTCTCATAGATTTCCTTCTATATTTTGTTTCCTGGTTTGTAATTTGTGAAAAAAAATTAATGAACAAACTAACATAGGTACCTACTTAGGTACTAAAATTCTATATAGGATAAGTTACCTATATAGGTACTTACATACTCTTAAATAGAATACAATTAAACTGTACGGCGGCCCGCACTTAACTTTCTCGCCATTTAAAAGAAAGAGTAAACTGATGCAGCTTTGTCATATTCCTAACGAAAAAAATTGATACAATAATTGTAATTTTTTTTAAATATGTCATGTTTATAACCTCTCTGACGAGCTGGATGTTGAGCGGGAGCGCTGGGCGTTGGCGGTGAGGAGCAACATGCTGGCTCGCAGGTTTGCACGGTGTATAAGGGATGTCAAAATAACCCTTTTTAAGGCGTACTGCCAGACCTTTTACACGTGCAGCCTGTGGGTCAGCTGTTCTCGTAAATCGATCGCCGCCCTGCGCGTCCAATACAACAATGGGTTAAGGATGTTGCTGGGATTGCCCCGCTTTTGCAGCGCATCGGGTATGTTTGCGGAGGCGCGCATCGAAAGTTTTCCTGCCATGCCATGCGGAAAAGAATAGCCTCCCAGATGCATCGCACGCGGGACAGTCCCAGCAGCCTCCTTAACACCATAGTGGAGCGGGTCGACTGCCCAGTAGTCAGGTTCTGGAACCACAAACATGTGAGGTCCAGAACCGTAATATTTAATGTTATGTGATAGATAGGGAGAATTTTAATATTTTATTCCAATAGTTACTAACATTATCATAAGGATTGTATTATCTGAAATAAATAAATTATTATTATTATAAATGTCATGTTGTATGACTATCGGAATATACCTATATCAAGTATTTGAAAAAAAAATTTTTCAATCTTTCTTTCTAAAAACTATCTATACTTATAATAATAAAAATTGTAAATCAATTTTATTTTTTTTAAATATGAGACGAACCAATTTAAATAGATACTACCACTAGTGGTTCTGTGAGAACAGTAGACCTCGCCAGCCCCTTTATAAACCAAACCTAAAAGAAACGAACAGAAGTCAACTTTGCAGTTGGAGATTAAGTAGGGTAGGTAAGGTACTAAAGTGACAAAAATTAGCGCTATAAAGCTTAATATTTCGAAAACGGATCCCTAAATCAAAAAATTGTTTCCACACACCCGCGATATTTTTGAAATACCTATTCAACGACTCCCCACACCATGGAATTCAGGCGAAAAAAAAATCATTCCCATTTTACGTAGTTGCAGTTCTATGAACTTATTTTTTCGACTTTTATAAATTGGTCGACTATTACTAAAAAACTAATAGAACCTACTTAGTTGTCATAGTTTTCCTTTTAACTTCGTTATATATACTACTGCCGTGAATTTTTTCACATGATTCTAACAAAAATTACCAATTCAAAGCTTAATATTTTGGCAAACGGATCCCTAAATCGAAAAATGATTTTCACACACCCACAATATTTTTGAAAGACGATACCCAACGATACCCCACACCATGGAATTCACGAGAAAAAAAATCACTCCCACTTTGCGAGTGGTATGGGCCCACATATCTCTAAAAAATGTTTTTCAAGATTTTATTCTACTCATTTCGTCGGCGTGATTAATTTATTTATACCCATGCTAAATTTTCGTCAAAATCGGTTGAAAAATGCGATTTGTAGAGAATTACAGACAGACATAAAGACGGACAAAAGCATTTTTGGGCAGTCTCGAAACTGAGACGCTTCGCTCGCTCAGTCAATTAAAGTAGTGTATTGGTTCAAGTTCAACCAACACACTACTTTAATGGTAGTCTCTATTAAAATACGTATTTTCATCCCTTGGTAGCTCAGATTAAAGATATAATCTGAGCTTGGTAGCACTTGTCATTCTTGTCATTTTGACACATTTACAGAGATCGATAATGTTTGCCGAAGTGTACGAGGAGCTCAAATACTTTCCGTGCTATCGCCATGTCTCATGTCGCTTGAGGCCTCACTTCGGAATCATGACTTAGAGAAAACTTCGCCCAAACTTCGCCAATTGGATCGGAAATACATTTTAATGTCAAATAAGTCATTCAGTAGACACATAAAAAAATTGTGCTTCGACTGGATCTTGAAGGAGAAAATACTTACAGATTTATCCACAAAATCTTCTGATGATCCATTGTCGAACTGTTTCTTCAAATTACTCATGCTTCACGTACAAATTACAAGAATCTAATTAATGTCTAAGAATATTTATACAACACATAATCGCATTTCATATTGTGTTTTATTATGTAGGTATGACTGTAACCCTATGATATTGTCTGTAACCATCTTTATAGACAAAACAAATCATTATTGGATGAACGCGCATGACCAGATTCGACACATGCGTAGTTAAGTGGGGAAGAATCAAACGCCAACCTATGCAGTTACTGGTTCGGTCTAGTAATAATACGAGTGGTTCTGTGAGAACAGTAGACCTTGCCAGCCCTTATAAACCAAACCTAAAAGAAACGAACAGAAGTCAACTTTGCAGTTGGAGACTTGTGACAAAAATTAGCACTTTAAAGCTTAGTATTTCGCAAACGGATCCCTAAATCGAAAAATGTTTTCCACACACCCCCGATATTTTTGTAAGATCTATCCAACGATACCCCACACCATGGAATTCACGCGGAAAAAAAATCATTCCTATTTTACGTATTTTTCTATGAACATAATTTTTTTTTTATAAGTTGATCGACTATTACCTACTTACTCAAAAACTAATAGAACCTTAGCTTGACTGCCATAGCTTTCCTTTTAACTACGTTATATATGCTACTGCCGTGAATTTTTTTACTTATCCAGAAGCAACCGTTAAGCTGGCAGGGGGTGGGGGGGAGGGGGAGACACGTGACTCTAACAAAAATTACCGCTTTAATGCTTAATATTTCGTAAACGGATCAATAAATCGTGAAATGGTTTTTACACACCCACAATATTTTTTAAAGACCTATCCAACGATACCCCACATTAAGAAAAAATCACTCCCACTTTACGAGTATGGTACGTACCTACTCTAAAAAAAAGTTTTTTAAAATTTATTTTACTCATTTTGTCGGCGTGATTAATTTATACCCATGCCAATTTTTTGTCAAAATCGGTTGAAAAATGCGACCTGTAGAGAATTATAGAAAGACAGACAGACTGACAGACGGCACAAATTGTTATCGAAGTTTTGTTAATTCAAAAATAACGTAGTAGCTGTATGAGTTTACTATTTCTCTTCTTTATCAAATAAAATAAAAAAGAAATGGCGAGAAAGTTTAGTGCGGGCCGCCGTACAATTTAGAACTGAAATACAGCATTCGATAAAACATTCAAAAATAACGAGACAGTCAGGGTCACTAATTTAGTGTAGTCATAGGTAGGTAACTAAAAAAACACTTTGTGTTGTATTACAGCTATATACTATTCTTCTTTATTTATTTCCTTTATCTATTATCTATAGGTATTACAAGGCCTGAGTAGAATTGTTCTGTATTAGCTAACGCGGTGAGCAATAGAACTGGCCGGTTTTTTTGTCCATATTGTTCTATTGTACAACTAATAGTAGAACTAGATGGACTAACCCTACAGTTACAGGTTCTTTTATCATATTTGTTGGAGTGTAGACAACCGTGACTATGCGCTGTTATTTTTATGCTGAAAAATAACTAAAAAAGTCTTTAGGCATTGTGGTATATGCGACGAGAAGATAAAAAACTTAACTCGGCAATATAAAAACGAAATAACAGGATTTTCCCGTGGTCCCATGATGCTGGTCTCGTGCTAAACGCAGAGAAACTATACACTCGAGCTACAACAAAACATTCTAATATTTTTTTTCTTCTCGTCATATCTTCTCGTCGCATATACCACAATGCGTAAAGACAAAAGTCTTTAATCAGTGCGTCCTACCCGTAATGACCTACGGCGCCGAAACGTGGACACTGTGACAGTGGGACTAGTCCGAAAACTCAAAGACGCTCAACGGGCTATGGATAGAGCTATGCTCGGAGTTTCTCTGAGAGATAGGATCCGAAACGAGATGATCCGCCAGATAACTAAAGCCTTCGACATAGCTCAGAGGGTTAGCACGTTGAAGTGCCAGTGGGCTGGTCACATCTGTCGGAGAACCGATAACCGCTGGGGTAGACGAGTGCTCGAGTGGAGACCACGGCTTGGCAAGCGTAGTGTGGTACGCCCCCCGGCTAGATGGAGCGACGACCTGCGTAAGGCGGCTGGCAGAGACTGGATGCGGAGAATCGAGGATCGGGTTTAGTGGCGCGCCTTGGGGGCTGACGATGTAGTTTTTATCCGCTTCGTATAAGGCACGTGTCATCCGCATTCGATAAATTTAGCAGTTTTTTTTATTATAACGTTGTTTACATCGTTGACGTAACGGAATAATAACAGCTGAATAATAATTATCTTAGAAATTAGGAAAGCGTTCGAGTGGTAATAAAAACGAGAGATGTTTCCGCCTAAACTATACCTATATACTTCTATGTAGGGGGGTTTGTGTTGTCGTCACTTAAAAGGCCGGAGCACACCAGCAAGTACGTATAGCAGCTGATAATAAATCTGCAGGAACGCGCCGCACACGCAACGGTGCCGGTGCACGCCGGTGCACGCCGCCACGCGCACGCATCCTATATGCTCCATCCTGTAGGCTTATCCGGTGCGACGAAGCCCTGCTACACTTTGAAGTACCTCAAAGGTCAGGTCTGTCTAATACCAACTACTGTCGCTGTACTCCTAAATAATCTTCCGAGAACATTTACGAAGTGGCAGCTTTGGTTACACCGCCCAATGCCGTCAATTTCAGTGGTAAACCTAAAGTCCGTTCGCTTAAATACGGTCGCCTTTGTAAAATGCCGCTCGGCACGCGCCGCCTCTAGTCAAAGGATGCCGCCGGGAAAACAAAAGACGCCGACAGCGGCGTTCACCCGCTGTTAAACTTGGCATTTTATATCGAGGCGTTCGTCGCAGTGAAAGGGTGTGTTCACTGCTGCGTATGTTTACAGAAAATGTTTTTGTTTTTAGTGAATGAAATTTTATATCTGGGAAGTATGTTTAATAGGGATGGAAGATGTGATTCGGATGCAGAAAGGCGTATTATGGCCGGAAATAGAGTTAATGGTGCTCTGTCCGCGTTGACGAAGAACCAGAATGTGTCGAAAGACGCCCGTCTCGCAATTCACAATGCGGTGTTGGTACAACTCTATTATACGGCAGTGAAGCCTGGGTTTGTCAGAAGGCGACTGAAAGTAAGTTAAATGCTGTGGAAATGCGATCTCTACGTCAGCTGTGCGGCGTTACCTTGGCCGACCGGATACGCAACGAAGAGATACGCAGCATGGCTGGACTGAATGAAAGTGTCATCATTAAGATGAAAAAAGGTATGCTCCGTTGGTTCGGACACGTTGAGCGAATGAGTGATGAACGAATGACGACGAAAATATATCGAGCGAATGTGATTGGTAAAAGGAGCCGGGGACGGCCTAGACTGACATACGAGGATCAGATAGAGCGGGTGCTCACAGACGGACATGTGAAGAGCACTCGCGTCCCACGGCGAGCGTGTATGAAGAGAATGATGAGACTGAGCGAAGCTAAAGAGGTGTGTCAGGATCGCGATATACTTGGCGCTCCGTTCTTTCTGCCTACCCCGCCAGGGACATAGCGTGAAGATATGTATGTATGTATGTTTTTTCGCCCGTGTGAAGACAGTGAGGTGTCTCAAAATGAAATTTCGGATGAACCAAAAACAACAAGACAAACTGTTTGTAAAACAAATACCTAACCAAATTATAATTGATGCCCATCGACATTGTGTTGGAATGAACTTGTGTGTATAAATTTATATTCGTATTTTTTCCAAAATAAATAAATATAAATCCGCGGCCTTACCGATATTCCGTTCGGGTGTACCGACACTATCTAAGTGAACGGACTATACCAATGCCGCAGCAATACGATAGCGTCATAGCACACACTGGTTCCAAGTGAATGGGCCCGCTTCGAATCTCCAATGAACCTGCTAACAGAGCATATTTACGCATAACCTTGCAAACAGAGCGCAGGCCTCCATAAATCTCATAGGCTCCAGAACTGCTAGTAATAGCTAGGTGTGGTTAAAGGTACTTCTTTTATCGAACTGGGTAGTAGAATAAAATAACTTCTGATGGATGTGTTTATTAGCCCAGTTCTATTTGTATACTACAGTTTTCTACGGCGGGTATTACACCTATCCCTACCAAGATAGGTATCGTCCTTCTAGTACCTGGTGATGTGAAAAAAAATCAACTTTTAACTACCGGTAGGGATAGTGGAAGCTCTTGAGTTCACATATCCCTAACATTTCTATAGATTTTGCTTAATTTCTTTCCGCGGTCAGGGGACCGAGTGCGATGGTGGCGTTCAGTGGGGATGGCCTACGCTCAGCAGTGGACGTTGAAAGCCGATTAGATATGGTGATGATGATAATCAATAATATAAGGTAATTAGTATAATATAATTTAATATAAGACATTGGAAGTGGGTTCACGTGGAATACAAAACTGTTATCAAGCGGTGGCACTCTGCTTAGTTGGTCAAAGAGTGCGACCAGAAGGAAGCACCCGCCGCCGATGAACAGAGCGTCAACTACGGTACACATTCTGAAAGTCACTTCCAGAATCCCGACTGCGTCTGAGCGCCAAACGACCGACGTGTATTGTATATAAGTAATTGACCCATCTATTCTTCTTTTGACGAGCGCTGCGGCGGGTCCATTACGTCGGTTTGATTGAGAGGGAACGGCGCCATTCGGACGCCGGTGGCGACGCCCTCGGTCGCTTGCGTCGCGCTCCATACAACGCCACACCAAAATGAATACCTCCCATCGAGGTACGAGATATCAAGACACGTTTTTCATTTTACTGTAGCTTCCCGGGTATTATTTCACCAGACCACCGAGGAGATAGTGCAGTGAGCTGACACCCAACAAGGTTACTTCGAAGGAGGTCGGAAGTGCGTCCAATTGAATGGCTAGGTCTTATTACTACGAAGTGAATCAAATACTTAAGAGTTGGGAAGAAAATTTGTCATAGTTTCGGTGCCCATAGTTTAAAGTGAATGTAAGTAGCTTGTGGGAGTGACGCGGCCTCTGCATTAACCACTACATGGCCGTGAGTATGGAAAATCGTAGACACGCCATCGTGTCTCCGCGACAGGTATCATCCGTATTTAAAAGGAATCATCGAGTTTCCTATTTCCGCCAGACCACTTACCTACTTACCGTCAAAGATTACCTACCATCAAACAGTGCCACAGACTTCAAACTATTCAGCCTTACAAAATCAGCAAACCGTTTTAGAATGTTTCTATTTTTAAAGCTTCGTCGTTAAAAGACTTGCCGCTTCTGGTCCATTCTGAACGACACCATGAATGTCGAAGACACTATATCACTAATCTGTGATAATGAACGCTAATATCAAAGCACCTTACATTTTCAAAAAAATGACGGAAAAGTTTGGCATCAACCTCCCATTGACCATTGATAACTTGTATCTTTTATCTCATCTTCCAATCGTTACAGGATCTGCTGTAATTGGTCTGGGTTGCATCTTACCAGGTCGCATCGAGTAGGTAGACCTATTTAAAAGAAAATACACCAATATTTTGAGGACAACCCACAGTTTTCGAACTTAATCAATTGTGAGAGGGCAATACAATTTTCGTGGACCTGATAGTCCAAGTAGTTAAGCTAGTACTCTATGACAGAATTGACATAAAAAGTGCAGGTAGCTCCAGTAGAGATCTGAGATACGTACCTTGACTCAAATTTTGATTAAGACATTTCATTTTTGAATTATGTTTGTATAAGTATTGTTAGTTGTTAGTTACAATGATTGAATGATGAAAAGTGCGGTTACTGTTACGTGACTCAACAACGTTTCGTTGCGGATATAGTTGAAGTAGATGACATTGACCATAGCCATATAATATATGCCTATGCATCTGTTGGAATGGGAATACGGCGTATAATACGGCAATTAGGCAAAATACAGCTCTAATCAACTTGCTTCAACTTGATAGTCAGTTGAAAGTCGGTTATTTGCCAAAGCTGGCGATTTAGAGGTAGTTATTGAGGTATCAATGGCAATCTATATGCAGCATTTCAGCTTCTACAATGGCCTCAGCCTCTTCAACAGAATCTAACCAAAGGAAATTCCTTTGGAATCTCTCACCTAATCGCAAGCTAGGTACTTTTTAATGCTCTACGAATATTTTGCCATCCATGCAGTAAAATGCATCTCTATTGCTATCTTACCTTGTCTTCTTAGGGGGCCTGAAATACCTGGCGACCCTTCCACCCTTTGGGATCTTTAATGCCAATCCTTCTTCAGGTGCTTATAAACTGAGGCGAGTGCCAACTATACGGCTATAACGGCTCTCTAGTGCAGGATCAATCTTGAGTTGACGAAGACAGTTGAGTTGATCGCAGCAAGCTTTGCGTACACTCATCGATCCCTTGCATTGCATCCCTGTAATTGTATCTAAGTATGTACTTAAATACCAATAGGTAAATTAATAAAAACAAATTTGGATTTTGTTCTCTTTACTCGCATATGTCACACCAAGTTTGTGTGTTGTTTGAGCTAAACTAAGTAATTTTTTTGGTCTAAAAGTACCTACATAATATTCTATAGATATCTTCCAGGATGATGATGACCTTACAAATCATAAAAGTAACATGCGTAAATATTTATTTATAAAAAAAATTCACTTTTTGTTGTAAGTATGACAACTATTCTATGGTTTGAATGTTGAAATCCTTCGATAAATTAAATTTTACCTCTTATTATGTTCCAAGTTTCGTCCCAATCGGAGTTTGGCCTCCAGAGCCAAGCATGACTGACGGACGGAATTGAGATATTAGGTTTTTCGACACATGTTAACGATACTTATTATGTAGAACAACTTGGAAATTATTTTTTTTAGCGATTACAATACTTCCCCGAGAAAGTTAACATCATACAACCCATAAAGGTACACAAAGATAAAGATATTTTGCCTGTTTTAATAATACGTATTGCTATAGGTATGACACCTATTTCAGATGTCTCTACTTATATTTTAAACATTTCGATTTGATTAAAAAGTTGGTGCAACTAAAAGTAATTCCTCAATGGTTGAAGCATAACTAACTTATTAAACTAATGGTTCCGTAAGAACATTAGACCTCGCCAGCCCTTATAAACCAAACCTAAAAGAAACTAACAGAAGTCAACTTTGCAGTTGGAGATTAGGTACTAAAGTGACAAAAATTAGCACTATAAAGCTTAAAACGGATCCCTAAATCGAAAAATGTTTTTACACACCCGCGATATTTTTGAAAGACCTATCCATGGAATTCATGCAAAAAAAAATCATTCCCATTTTATGTATCTCTCTAACATAATTTATTTTAGCTCTATAACATAATTTATTTTTCACCTCACAAGCTCAAAAGGGTATACTTTCTCATTTGAAATCTGCGTGGAAAACAGCACCTGGAAAAAAACTTTTTAAAACTTTTCTTCTAATTTGTAGAAGGTGGACATTTAAAGAAGTGGTCAATTCTAATTGTGGTTATTTTTATTTGTGGTTCTAAACCGCCGAAAGGATTCAATTCACCTAGTATTTTCCTCGCTGTAGTGAGGTGAAAATTTGTGTGTTGCGCTCGGCAGCCAAGTTATTTTGCGTCTCGTACCTTGAAACCCTCGCTACGCTCACTTTTAACTGGGACAGCATGGGCAAGTTCGAAACCATAGGAGATACAGGGAAAGTGTATTAGAAACCTTCAGGTCTTTTTTTGTGCTAAAATTTGCCATAGAATTTTTTTTATTCAAACGTGTGTCTATAAAAATGAGACAATTCGTACAAACATTTTTTAATGCGGTTCGACTCAGTTTCATGTTAGGCTCATTTTATTGTATCGGAAGAAAAAATCCAAGCAGCAGAAGTAAGCAAATTTAATAATAAATTTTGTAAAAACCGGACAAGTGCGAGTAGGACTCGCGCCCTGAGCTTTTGAAGAAATAAGTTTATAAATTAATCACAATGTGATGTATATTATAACTACAAATTTACGGTTTACTGATTTTTCCTTTTATAAAACATTGCTTCTTGCCAAATTTCATGACTCTAGGTCAACAGGAAGTACCAAGAAGTATATACAAGGAAGTACCCATTGATCGTGTGCGAGTGTCAAAATATCTACCTATATCTCAACCTGCGATCATGAATACTTGATCGCAGATCTCAACCTATTTTATATAATCTTTTGACTGCGTTGTCTTAGAAGTTTGATTTTTTCACAGCTCCAAGGGATTGCAGACCTGAGTATTTGATATTAATTTAAACTTAATACCTCCACGCGAACCTGATAAAAAGGGTCATGCATGACAGACAACTAAGTGATTCTATTTTAATTTTGAGGTACGGATCGAAGCGGACCTTATCTTGTGCTAATATGTGTTACAGGTCTCAACTGTACGCCGCCAGCTATAGACGACTTCCCGTCGGAACTGTTCACGGAGCAGCAACGCCAACATGGCGCCATTGTCCTGCACGCGCTTATCTCTATCTACCTCTTCATCGCCCTCGCCGTCGTCTGCGATAAATACTTCGTTCCCGCAGTCGACAAGATATGTCATGGTGATGTATTCTATTTGTATTATTATAATTATAACATAAACAAAAATAATCGAGGTGGTTAGAAGGGCTAATACCGCTCTATTATTTCGTGTATTCGATGATTTCCTTTTCGTTGAAATTATAATATTATAGCGCATGCGCGACATCTCATAGCGCTGTCTATGACGTCATCACGAGGGTGAGGGGAGGGTCAAACAATATAAAATTTATGTTTGTTTCGCGTCAGATGGATCTTTAAAACGCTAAAACTATGAAACTTTCAAAAGTATACAGGTTTTCAAAGACGTTATCGAATTCACGTCAAAATTATTAACACTTAATGAACACTTGCGGTTTCCGTATCATGTATTTTCTAACTTATAATAAATACCTACCTACGTATAAAAGTTGGATTATTAAGCCCGTTCACATTGTATTGGCAGCGGCCGGCTAGATACAGAAAAAATAAATAACCCTCCGCCTTCCATGTGGTCCGATCGGTTTGTCAGGACTACACAAGGATTTTATTTTCCTACTTTTATTTATTTTCCAGAATCCTATTATTGCCTACCTTTTCAGTGCAGGTCTATGTAACTTGATTTTTAGCATATCTTAAATTTAGGTAAAAAAACACTTCGTTCTTTTTTACATACTTCTCGTGCGGTGTTCTTTGGAAAGGACAAGAAAGAATCGCTGACAGGAACGGTAAGGGTTATTGATTACTCAGATTAATTTAGTTTTTTGTTTTTGCGGGTTTATAAACCGCTTAATGGAACGGGCATTTTTTTTAATTGACTGCTTTTTATACCGGGAAAAGATGCTTAAATTATCACAGAATTTTAATTATTTTTCAACACTAGCGGCTTTTAAAATATTTCTTAGATTTTCCTACTGCGCTAGGCTAGGTACTGCTTTTTTACCTACCTACTTTTTATTGAGAAAAAAACTTTGGTTTAGTTAGTACCCACCTACTACTGTCTGTGGTAGTACACTACACGCATTTTTAATGTCACCGTGTGTGAATTTGTCTAAAAACATTATTATTTATTATCCTTAACGAATTTTGATGCGGTTTTCACTATCATTCATATAATTTCTTCCGAGTGGTTTATGGGTACCTCCTTATCCAATGCGGGCGAAGCCGCGGGCAATAGCTAGTTATAAAGCATTATTAATTTGCCTCGAGCGGAGCCGGGGAGAATAGGTAGTAATAAAAAGAACTATAAAATAAAGCTCTGACTGACTCACTCATTGACACAATTGTGAGTGGTCAAGGGGCGTGATCAGATCAGTCAGGGGTCGTGATCTCAGCCACTGTACACAATTAACGGTCTCGAACGTGACAGACCGGTTTGTCGTTAGTAAGTATGTACCATGCGGTAGTAAACACCTATTAATTTGCTATAGGTTTTTCATGATATGCTACGTAAGACACTTCTATGTCTGTTTTTATGGTTGCGGCAAAACTGATACCCTTAAAGCTTAGCGATCTTGTTCGTCTATCAGTCCGGCGGATAACTCAATAACTACTGAACCGATTTAGCTATGGAACCTATCTAAAAATTATCCGCTTCGACAATTTGGAAATTATGAAATATTTAGGACAAAAAGACGTTTCCAAGATCATGAACAGCTGTTCACTGTTCGTCTAATTTGTTACTTAACTGTAAAATTGCCCGGCAATGATAGATAAGTAGGTGTGGAAATTTCAGAATAAAAAATCTTAGATTTTGAAAAAAAAACCGCCGGGTATTGCTAAAACCGGCAGGACAGGGACGATTAAACCTACTATCTGGTCTCACGCGGTCCGGCGAAGACCATTTTCCGTACATTAGGTTCTGGTTAGGTTAGGTTTTTGCTTCACCGGTTCGCTCAGATATCAACCCTAATCTTGGACATAATGTAAACAGAAACACAATTTCATGTCTTCTAACTCACCTCCGCAGGGAATCCTTGCAGGCAAGAATTTTTCGATCGGTTTTTTGTCAATTTTCCGAATTTCGATCACGCTCAAATTTTGCACCCATCTTTCTTTTATTATTTGCTTGTTTTTATTATTGTGCAATCCACCACCTGTCTACACCAGGTCTACACTTACCACTCGTCTCCTCTATTCACTCGTTACTTATTTACTCTTCAAGTGTTGTAGGATCCCCTAGATGACAGTAAAAGCTGCCAACACGTGGCTACTACTTTATTTTGTTTTGCTTCTTCGCTCTATCTAAAAGTTAAAAGCAGTGTTGTAAGTTTTCAATGGAACATCGTCACATATTATAAATAATTACCTTATTAAAATACTGTGTGCATTGATTGCAGCGCTGAACAAGTCTAATGACGTTTTCAATTAAGAATCGTCACTTATAGATAATTACCATAATAAAATACTGTGTGCATTGATTGCAGCGCTGAACAAGTCTAATGACGTTTTCAATGAAGAATCGTCACTTATAGATAATCTATATCTATACTTATAATAAATCTGTAGAAACCGTGTGTCTGTACTTTGAATAAATTTATAAAAAAATGAGTGTGGACGATAAAAAAAGAGTAACAGAACACAAAAAAGCATTTTTAAATTTTTTGTCTTTCTGTCTTTCTGTCTGTCTGTCTTTCTGTCTTTCTGTCTGTCTGTAATCGCTAATCTCCGAAACTACTGAACGGATTTTCTTGCGGTTTTCACAGGTAGATTAAGCATAGCCTGGCGCAACTTATAGGCTTTGTTTCATTGAAATCGGATGACAGCGAAAAAAGTTATCGTCATTTACAGATAAATCATTTAACGTAACAAGACGATGTCATAGACATAGGAGATATCAGTGATTTTTTTAACTGGGACAGTATAGGCAAGTCCGAAACCGTAGGAGATGCAGGGAAAGTGTCTTATGACATAGAAATTTTTTGGTCAAGCGTGTGTTGTCCATAAAAATGAGACAATTTGCACATATATTTTTTAATGCGGTTCGACTCAGTTTCATGTAGGGATCACTTCATTATATCGGAAGAAAAAAATCTGAGCAGCAGAAGTTAGTCAAATTCAATAAAATGTTTTCTCATAGAACGCCATTGAAAAATAATTTTTATTATTTTGAAAAAATGCGTATCGACTTAGTTTCATGTTAGAATCATTTTATTGTACCGGAAGAAAAAAATCCAAGCAGCAGAAGTTAGTCAAATTTAATAAAATGTTTTCTTATAAAACAGACTGTGCAATGTACTTAGGAACTTACTACTTATTCATGCATGCCACCTGAACTCCAGCTGCTCCGATTACTATGTCAAAATTGTTATCACGAAAAAATACCTAAAGGTTCCTAAGACAGTTTCCCTGTATCTCCGATGGTTTTGGTTTTGCCCATACTGTATTAGTTAAAAAATACACACGTATAATAAAAATTGATATGAGAAGTCTTATGAGCAATAGAAGTGAAAACAACAATTTTTTAAATTTTTATCTGTCTTCACCAAATTGGATACGGTGTTCATAGTTTGTTCCTGAAGGTATGGTATACCTTAAATTATGGTGAAGGTACTTAGAATGATCCATTTTACCAATGGAAAATTATAACTAGACGATGTATGTCTGTACATAGCAGAGATAGGTACCTACTTCCAAAATCCACGCGGACGAAGTCGCGGGCAACAGCTAGTTACCATAATAAAATACTGTGTTCATTGATTGCAGCGCTGAACAAGTCTAATGACGTTTTCAATGAAGAATCGTCACTTATAGATAATTACCATAATAAAATACTGTGTGCATTGATTGCAGCGCTGAACAAGTCTAATGACGTTTTCAATGAAGAATCGTCACTTATAGATAATTACCATAATAAAATACTGTGTGCATTGATTGCAGCGCTGAACATGTCTAACGATGTTTTCAATGAAGAATCGTCACTTATAGATAATCACCATAATAAAATACTGTGTGCATTGATTGCAGCGCTGAACATGTCTAACGATGTTTTCAATGAAGAATCGTCACTTATAGATAATCACCATAATAAAATACTGTGTGCATTGATTGCAGCGCTGAACATGTCTAACGATGTTTTCAATGAAGAATCGTCACTTATAGATAATCACCATAATAAAATACTGTGTGCATTGATTGCAGCGCTGAACAAGTCTAATGACGTTTTCAATGAAGAATCGTCACTTATAGATAATTACCATAATAAAATACTGTGTGCATTGATTGCAGCGCTGAACAAGTCTAATGACGTTTTCAATGAAGAATCGTCACTTATAGATAATTACCATAATAAAATACTGTGTGCATTGATTGCAGCGCTGAACATGTCTAACGACGTGGCAGGTGCCACCTTTATGGCAGCGGCTACTTCTGCGCCGGAGTTGTTCGTGAACGTCATAGGAACCTTCATCACGGAGGGCGACATCGGGGTGGGCACCATCGTCGGCTCGGCAGTCTTCAACATCCTCGCCGTGGCTGCTTGCTGTGGCATCGGTGCAGGAATGGTATGCTTTTAATGTTACGTGATAGTTTAAATCAAGAAGTTTCAAATCTCTTTGGTCGCGCGCGCTCCCTGTGGAGATCGCATCTTGCATATTTAGTATCGAAACCTATGATGCCATTTACCGGGGGGAAGGGGGGGGGGGCACGCGCGGATGCGGACAAAGGAAGCGCTAATAGGTTGCTAATACAAATTAATATGGAGTTTGAAAATGAGAATGTGAGTGAGTCATAATTTTGTGATTATTTTGACACGATTTTGAAACCCATAGAATGCTTTTATTACTCATCCTTAAGGGAGTGGCAAAATTTTTTGAATCAAGGTTTAAATAAAGTATGTGATCCGATGTACATATTATTATTTTATTAAAGACATCAACATTTATTTATTTCTATTATGCTACCACGGGTATGTACAGTAAGGTACATGTGTAGTAGCACTCTAAGAGTACTTTTTCTGCGCACGACAACACAAAAACTATTAGATATTACTGACCACCCATGTCAATAGCGTGATATACACCTTATTGTCATAGCAATAAGTCATCAATTCATCGTAATATCCCGGAACATATTAGTGGATGTGTGCGTGTGTGAGTACAGATATAAAAGAAGGTCGTAATTGAATTAAGTTGCAAAACTGATGCTGCGCTTATGAACCTTGACTATACCTATATATTGTTCAGAATTACGCAGTTAAATATTGCAGGTGACTAAATCCTTTTTCTTGTTTTTCTTCTGTTTTAGGTTGTGCCCTTAGATTGGTGGCCGTTGACGAGAGACTGTATGGCTTACGGCATCACGGTCTCAATCCTTATATGCATCATGCACGACGAATACGTGCAGTGGTACGAAGCATTCCTTCTTGTCCTCCTCTATGGAGTTTACATATGTATTATGTACTACGACAAATCAATACAAAATTTTGCAAAAAGTAAGATAATTAGATATGTCTGTGTAATAAAAAAAACGATCTGGGATACGTAACTCATGAGAAAATTGTATTAAATTGCAGGAAGCTGGAGATGTGTCTCAATTATGTTAAAGGAAAACAATGAACAGCAAGACAATATTGAAAATGGTCTGTATAATAAAGTTAATGTTTTGTCTGCACGCGCCTTAAATACCATTTCTCGCTTTAATCACTAAGGATGTCACAGAACTAAGTATGAACTTTGACGAAGTAGAAATCTTCAATTACCAAACACGCTATGTGTAGAGTAACTAATAGTAGTAACTATCATCTTCATTTTAAATTGATTTGCATTTTACAGATGTTAAAGACATAAAATTAGCTGGATCAACAAATAAAACTGGTTCACATCATCAATATAATGGAAACGTAAAGAGTACAGATGTAAACGAAAAATATATTAATATCGGATTATCCCAAGTCGACATAAGTATTGTGAGGGATGAGGAACAGCACAAAAATACAAATGTGGAAGTTGGATCAAATACATATGACATAGGAGTGCCCTGCCCCGATGAAAGTATCAATCAAACAAATTCAGACAAGAGTAACAAATGTTCTGTTCAAACGTACAAACACTCCCTTTGGAAGTGGCCATCGGGAAGGAGCTGCTTCACTAAAGTAAGTTTCAAAACTAAAATCATCATTATAGGTACTATAAAGTGTTCAAAAAGCAGAGTTAACGTCAAGAAAGTATTGGTAACCTTGTAACTAACTAGTTACAATGGAAGATTTTAAAATGTATTGGTTTGTTACCGAGTCACAAACAAAGAAGACGGGTAAGAAATCATTCTTGTTCCGCAACTCAGTTACAAAGCAAGAAACAAAATTATTCGTTTGTAACTAGTTAAACCGCAGCCTGATGACTCAATTATAGTCCCTATTACTCCATTTACATCCTCGTTGGTGTTTGTAACTAGTTTTTAACTAACAACGATGTAGCCACGAGAATGCATTCCAGATCTTTCTATGCTAAAGACAGTTGCCTACTTAGGCACCTATGATCCTAGTTTAAGGACTCACCGATAGATAATTATTTTCAGTGTACCTGGGTTGTTACATGGCCTATCTACCTGATGTACCTGTTCACAATCCCAGACTGTGAAAAGCCTCGGTTCAAGAACTGGTATCCAGTAACGTTCTTAATGTGCATTATTTGGATTGGATCATTATCATACATAGTTGCTTGGATGATCACTATTATAGGTGAGTTCTCATTTGCATAATATGATATTACTTACACCTAATGCCTGCATATTTCCATCAAGCTCCATGGGCGCAAGTCATATACTGTCATTATCATCATCAGCCACTGAATCTGATCCTCGGAACTTCGCATCCAGTCACTACCAGCTGCCTTACGCAGATCTTGGCTCCAGCCAGCCGGGGAGCGTCCCACACTACACTTGCCCAGTCGCCTATTAATTATAAGTTACTACACCTAATAAATGAAAAATTAAATTGCGGTACTAAAGTTGAAATTCGAGTTTTCTTTTACAGGGGATACATTGATGATACCAGACTCTGTAATGGGAATAACGTTCCTTGCTGCTGGCACATCAGTACCAGAAGCTGTTTCCAGTGTAATAGTTGCTAAACAAGGTACAAAGTTGTATACAGTGTACATTTTAGTTTTTTTGTTTTTTTACTTCGAATATAGGATATGAGCAGGGAAGCCTTTTATAACTTTGGTGCCGATAACAGACATATGGCGTCAAGCTACATACAGACTGTTTTATCTAGATTAGGCTAATGGCTTCAACAACTTAATGGCTTCTTTAAATTACTAATATAGAAACTTGAATTGAGACAGCCAGTTACGTATGAAAACGTCATCCAACGGAAAATTTTTTGTGTTGTTTCATTTACTCCTGGTGAATTTTTTTTTTTTGTTACAATTAATAATTCGGTAGGCATACCTATAGTATGCGAATCCGACTTGCACTTGCTTAACCTAATTATTCTTGAAGTTTTTTACGCTTGTGACGCATAACATCATGATATCCGGTCTGTTTTTTGGAAACACAGGAATAATTCTATACACGATTCCTGTTGTCTGTCCCAAGTTCCAACAAAAGAGCGGTGGCCATTATGAAAGTATATATATGTGTCGTCACGTGTGCTTTATTTTGCAGGACATGGATCGATGGGAATTAGTAATTCTATTGGATCAAATACATTCGACATTTTGTTGTGCCTCGGTCTACCATGGCTTATCAAAGCATCGTTTACTCCAGCTGAGCCGGGAAATTATTGGGTAAAAAACTAACATTTTAATTATTTATTTAAACTTTATTGCACATGTATTGTACAAGAGGCGAACTTAATGCCGTAGGCATACGAAATCTTGAGAGCGTCAGTGGCGTCGGGAATAAGACGCGGCCTATCATATCGAAAGGTCCGAAGTTCGATCCCCGGTCGGGCCATGTACTAATGAGTTTTTTCTCGAAACTTAAGTACATTAACTGATTGCTCTCAAACGGTGAAGGAAAACATCATGAGGTAACTTGCATACGCCGAAGAAGAAATTCTTAGGCCCATGTGAAGTCCACCAACCCACACTGGACTAGCGTGATGGAATATTATAGCCCGAACGCCCTCGCTGAGAGGGTAGGCCTGATCCCCCAGCAGTGGGGACATATTAATATAATAGGCTGTTAATGATGATGATGATCCAAAATCTTGTAGTTCTCTACCAGTTAACCTTTGGGTCGTGCTGATAGATTGTGGTAGGTGCGAAGACAATAACATATTAAAAGTACATTTGAAATAAACAAAAACTATAAAAAGTAATAATATAAATATACCGTAATATATATTTGATATATATTGCAGTTCAGCAGTTTTAAAATTATAGTAGCTAGTATGGAAGTTTTTGTAACCCTATTTTATTGTTAACAGGTAAAGATAAACTCAATGGGATTGGAGTATTCAGCAATATCGTTGTTGTCAACTTTGCTGATGCTGTATTTGACGTTTTGGTTCAACAAGTTCAAGCTGGATGCGGCGGTGGGGCGAGCGTGCCTTGGGATGTATGCTCTATTTTTGATCCTCGCTACGCTCATAGAACTTAACGTTTTCTTCCCGGTCAACATGCGTACGTGCAACGGAAATGAACTTAAACCTTAGACAGATGAAATTATGTTAATTAGAGTAAGTACGTTGTAACTCATGTGTGCCAAAGCATGTTTCGTCATCATAAGATAGTGGTTAAAAACCCGCCATTTGGTGCATTTTAAAAGCACGCAATTTTGATAAAAAAATTACATTTTGTGAAGACCTACTGCTCGTCACTATAGTAGTAAGTAGGTACAAGGTCTCGTACCGGTGTCTTTGCTGCACGTATTCGCACACATTTTACTCTTGAAATATTTTTTTATTGTCGTAAATAAACTACCATGTATATTGAATGTTTATTCATGATTGGACTCAATCATCACTTTTAAAATTTCATCTTGATATTAAAAAATAAAAAAATTCAAGATTTGCTTTGAAAAAGACGGGTCTAAATTTTTCAAAATCACATAAGGCCCTGATCACAATATGAAATTCTAAAAAGCGTTATCTAAAATGATGTTTCTCATCAATTTCATCCCATTCGACTTATTATGGCAGTTCGATATTTCCCGATACATAATTATTAAGTTGGAATGTGGACTCTAAATGCTGGTTCATAACAGAACGGCTTTGTACATCAACTTGTGTATAGATTTGTTAAAGTAAAAATTTAATAAAAATATCGGCGTACATTCCGTGACACTAGTGCAGTGGAAGACAATATTAATTAATAAAGATACCTAGTTTCAAATCATATAATGTTGCCAGATTTGTTACCCACTTTTGTTAGCTTCCAACATGCTGTAACGTAAGTAATGTATTATGTAAAGTAAGTATTTTATGTTAATAAAGTAATAATTGTTACATAAATATTTTCAATTTTAAAACTGATTAATCAACCCTACCCCTTCGGCCGTCTACGAAGCCGGAGTTTCTAGGCGTAGTGCAACACGCACTTATTTTTCTTCTTTGTCGTAACTTCCGCGATCGGAAATTCCATAGAGATATTTGGTGGGTTCTCGCGGCCCCCTATTAATTTTTTTCATTCAAGGGAAATTTCAAATAGTAGTAAAAAGTTCTAATTGCAATAGAGTCTATTTTAAATTATCCAAGTCTATTAACATAATACACAAATGAAAATAAAGACGAACAAAAATAGATTCTATTGCAATTGTCACTTTTCGTTTGGTTTGGAAAGGTAAATAAAATAATAAACATAATCATAATTATTATCTAAAACATAAAACATGAACCATTAGTGAATAAAGGTCGAAATTTTGTTATTAAGCGTGTACCTTCCTAACTACCTATTTAAAATATGTCCAATAACTTTAAGAAACTTTAGAATTCTAATTAAAACTTAGGAACTGAACCAAACTGAAATACTACTACTAGGTATCTAATTTTATTTAGATAAATATTACGTGTTGCTTAGAATTTTTTGATGAGTGTATATCTTCCTAGCGTCTGGTACCTATTGATATCATATCACATTCTTTGGTGTGCGTACATGCCATGATATTTTGCAGAGAGCGGGAAGTTTCGCATGATTTATAATTCTACGTAGGCAAACTCAAGTTAACTCAAGTTAACTCAATTTAACTTAATTAATTTAATAAACCAGTTCAGTACACATTACAGCCTCTAGGGGTATAATATATGTACTGATTGTTATTATTCTCCCGCGGGTATATATAGGTCATTGTGTTTCTGTTTGCATGCATATAATAAGACCCTTAACGAGCAAGTGTGATGAAAAATATATTACTGACGTAACACTTAGGTAGGTACATGTTAAATAAACATAAAGGAATTTCATCATCAGCCTCAGCTCACCAGCGACCGCCATTGGTGAGTTAAAAACAGGACAGGAATTATCCGTCCATATATAGGTGGACGGATAATTAGAAACAGGGCAAGATTTTCATACAATCGAGGTCACTTTCGGACAGTCATCTAGTCATCGAGAGAGTATGTGGAGGACTTTTAGATCTCTATAGATATCCAACTGATTTATATGGCTTCTGACACCAATTTTAGTATTGACCACATCTTTGGCGTAGCTCAGGTCTGGTACTCATGCACCCAGTCATCATCATCATATCAGTCTGTAGACGTCCACTGCTGGACAAAGGCCTCCCCCAAGGATCTGCATGATGACCAGTCCTGCGCTAACCTCATCCAGCTGGGTCCCGCGACCTTCACCAGATCATCGGTCCACCTTGTGGGAGGTCTGCCTACGCTGCGTCTTCCGATACCTGGTCGCCACACGAGCACCCAGTGGGCTGGTGGAATCGATTTCCACTGGGGCCAAAGCACTTTGCACAAGTTGACAGTACAGTGGGTCCAAGTTTGAGAAAATACCTGGAGCCCGATTTTCGATC
Source organism: Metalampra italica (assembly GCA_949699065.1). Classification (NCBI taxonomy): domain Eukaryota; kingdom Metazoa; phylum Arthropoda; class Insecta; order Lepidoptera; family Oecophoridae; genus Metalampra; species Metalampra italica. Next base: position 5,102,571 of record OX452969.1, read on the forward strand.
GGTCGCCTCGCTTCGAGCGGTCGATTCTACTAATTTTCCTTCGACATACGATACAGAATCCATATAAAATAGTAGAATCGAACGAAACGAAGTGAGGCGTGCGATTCAAAAATATAGCTCCTGGTCCTATGTGAGTTCGGTACAGTAGGTCACTCGTACACCAGCGTCAACAGTGGCTACATTGCTTCTCTGAGCTGGGGATCACCTTAACAAACATCTAAACACATGAAACTGATGAACAAATACCTAAATCTGTGAAGCTGGTGAAAGTTTACAAACTGTACGCGTATTAACAGTTCACGAGTAGGTACAATTTTTATCTCATAGATTCGATGACTGGGCGTGTTATCTCCGGAGAGTCTCCATATCTTTTTGTGAAAATGATATGTACCTATACGCTGTTCAGTGACGTAGGTACCTACTGGAGACAAGCCGTGCTACATGTGTGGGAAACGTCAGTAGTTTAACAATATAGGAATTCCGTCAGTACACACACAACTCATTAAATATTTAATAACTTAAACCACATAGAAGACAGAAACCGACACCATTATGGCAGCGTTTAAGAAGGTGTTGGTTTTCATTGCAATTGCATCAATGGTAAGTGTCTAATATATTTATTTGCTTGCGATTAAAATAGTACATTGCTGGCGATTACGGAAAGTAATCAATTTTTGGACGATTTGTAAATGACTGGGTTCTTAATTATTGTTCTTTTTAAGAAAATTATTAATAGTACATTGTTACCCCAGGGGTGAAAGTAACTTATTTAGCGTCGGGCGCCAATAGTTCGAGGGACTCTAAATAATTCTTGAACCCAAGGGATACACTGTGCTTTTCATTGCGAATACAATGAAAGTATCCCTAGGGCTGAATTAATGTATCATGTTCAACCCGCTACTCAGGCAACTTCAGACCTACTTTCAGAGTATGAGTAATGAAAATATATTTATTTTTACAATTACAATCATGTAGATACAAACAGATTTTATATTCAGGTACTTACTTACCTATTTCCCTATTATTTTTAGTTACAAATACATTAGATAATCTGAAATATAGTGTAAAATTAAAATAAGAATTATAACCCCATCAACTACTTGCGTAATTCTGCTCAAGATATCCTGTTCTTTTCGCTTTTGTCCTAAGGTTTTATAACGAATACTGTAGGTTAATTACATTAATTTTACTATACCTACTTAATTACATTATTTAAAATATCGTACCGACTTATAAAATACCTACTGAAATTACCAAACGACAATGCGTGCGAAAATACAACTTTTGTATCTGTTTTATTCAGTTTCAAGCTTTGGGTCAGATGCTGTTATCATCACTGGGTCTATTTCAATATTTCTGCATAATAGACTTCCTAAGAGACTTCCCACTTCTGGTTTTTGTCAAAATATTATATTTTCATAGTAAGTATCATGTTACTATAGATGGTTAAACATGTGAATAATAGGAGGTGAACTTTAATAGACTTTCGTTGCAGACCCTGATTCCTGCGGGACTCGAATAAATATAGGTCAATCGATTGAGAGCATGGCTGATCAGGCATTTGTTCTGATTGTACGAGAGCCTCTCACAGCCACACGAACTTTTATCATCAATTCAATAAGCCTCGTTGTAAGCTTACTGTGGCTCATAGCCTGCGTGGGTCTATTAAGTAAGTTATTCTCCAGCTCAGAACACAGAACAAACCCGCAGGATCTTACAGAACTAACGCCCCATACATGCCCGGGAAATTTTGTATAAAATTACACTTTCACCGTAGTATTTTTGGCATCCTTGCTGCGTTGGTTCTGTATTCCGAGTTTGCCAATCAACATTTTAATCTCTTTTGTACTTTACTAACATTATATTGTAACGCTTAATGTTTGTGCTTTAGGAACTGAAGTAAATAATAAAAATTTACAGTGTTGGTCCTGGATTATTGTGACAGTAGCTGTTTGTGGAGTTGACTTAGTAGCTACTGTCACCTATGTTAACGACTCATTTCATACTAAGGTAATCATTAAAATAGTTTGGTAGGTACCTAAAGATCTCAGATAATTTGTAGATTAGTGTAATGTTTTGCGATTTGAATATTTTGTTTTTACACAGACGCTGCTAGAAATGATGGAATTCATCGGCGCCACAGCTAGCGGCACAGGAAATCTAGATTTGAACACCGCCATGACCGCATGGCTCATGGTTATCATTTATTCGCGTTTTGTCATTTTATTCTTTCTGAACATATTTTTTATCATCTGCGTGGTTATTGGAAGCAGAACCAAACATGTAGCTGATGATACCATCGTTGTGAGTAATTTTATCAATTTTATTAGGATAATTCCTATATAATATTACGACCTCTAACAGATTACTTATTTCAATAGTGTTGTCACTAAACTAGAAGAGTGGTATCAAAATTTATATACTTAGTAATTTTAAAATACGGTTGTTTATTTTTTTACCTATGTCAAAAAAATTACCATCGACATCGTGTCCTGAAAACGAGTTTTAGATATTTGTAAAACTTTTATTAATAGAATTAGATAAATCGTTATCAATGTAAATAAAGATAAATAAAAAGTTAAAACAAAAACACAAGATATTAAACAACCCTTAAGCGTGACACACACTGAGCGGCGGCATTGCGAAAGCGTTGCGGTTTTTTTCTGTAATGTTCGAAATAGTATGAAGCCCTTTACATCAAAGCGGCGGCGCGGCGGCGCGGCGCGTTCTTCATACAAACCTTCGCCGCCGCAACGCTTTCGCAACGCCGCCGCCCAGTGTGTGTCACGCTTAACGGTCATACAGCCCGCCCCGCTTCTAGGCGGGCTGTTCGACCCGGTTCAGATATTATGTGATATTTTGGATAGAATAGGAGTTCCAACTGTACTGTATTTGTAGTACTTATGTGTAATTTATAAGATCACTCCTCAGCAGATTGAGGCACCGGCAGAGATAATTACCGATATAAACAGTGACAAAGACGAGGAAGAAATCATATTACCAAGCGAAACTCCTACGCAAATGCTACCGCGACCTGGCCTGCGAGAATCATTTCGCGATATGAAAACTCAACTGTTCAAAGAATCAGCTCAATCACTTCCAAACTCATCGGATGTTTTACCTGAGAGGTCAGTACTACACAAAATTGATGATAATGATCATCAATTTTGTTGCATAACTATTTCTTGTTAGCGACTTGTATTCACAGAATTTTTTTTACCGGGAAGGATTGGATTTAGCCAATTGTTGCAATCTGACGGAATTGCAATTGATGGAAATGCATCACGTTATGTCCGCGTAGTCCTTAAACTTGTGTGAATTTAGTATCTTTACATTTATGACAATAAAGAGTCTGTACATTGATTGAATTGAAACATTATCTGTATGTTGAGCTGCGATTTGAGTAATCAAATAAATAGCTGAATTTCCTAACACACAACTAAAACAAGTAACGTTTTTAGATCCCAGAATGTGAATATAGACAAGAAACACTTGTTAAGCTTCACAGATTACTTGGTTTCGCTTTCTAATAAAATTGAGAACATGATGGAGCCGCAGAAGCGATTAGATAAGACAAGTGGGTTGAACAGCTCGGCACGGACGGTCCAGTCTACACCACAGCAGGCCACCACATCCACCGACAGGTAACATTAAATCTGACTCTACCATGGGTACTCTACTAAGGCTCGGCGTAAACGGGCCACCGACGATCTAGTAGACGTTAGTACAAGATACAGTACAAGTACTATACGTAAGTAAGTGTCTATCTCCAACGCTGTGGACACACTGTTTCTAATGCCGATAAGTAATGAATGAGTATAGTCTGACGCGTTACAATATGTATTTGTATTACATTCCGGATACGCACAGTATTTTTTTGATACCTATTTCGGATACCACTCATATTTTGGAATATACATAATAGAGTGTGTCGGTAGTTGTTTAGGGTTGTACCCGAGAGCTGGAATACTAATGAATCGTGACAGTCTGAACTGTTCCGTGCCACATTTTTTTCTAATAATATATATATACATGTATTTGAACATATTTTTTGAATAATAAAAAAATTCATGAGCTTTACGTGAGGCGTGATTAAACGTACGTTAAAATTCAAGGTACCGTCGCCGAGATACGGGAGCGCGGCAGGGCCAGCTGCCTTGGGCCTACATCCCATCGTCAGGCCACCCTATGCGTGATCAGCTGCCCTCAGACGAGGACCTTCCGCCTGTCCCGCTACCAGATTACACCATCGTACCCTCATTTAGAAAGGCTTGTAAGTACCTACTCTAAAAAGATTGTGGTTACGACGTTACGTATATAACTAGGTAAATGCTAACAAAATATTACGGCCCCATATTCACCGAACGACATTTTACTGATGGATAATTCACCTTGGAAAATCTACCTAGACAACCCTATTTCTCATAACGGCTTCTAGAGGGTGGGTCAATTTGTAAACGACAAGACATTTTAAAAATAAAAATATTCGTCAGAATCGCCTACCTACTAATCTATAAACCTACAAAATTATCACTTTGGAAAGTTCGGGTTTGCGATGTCAGTTACATAGAAATGGGAGCGTAGCGAGCTTTTTGTAAGCATTCATTTATTTATGTCGTAAATACAACCTAAATTAACTCTGAGCTCTCATTTTATTTTAATATATTTAGATAAGATCAAGTTTCTTGAGTCAATTGTATAAAATAACTGAGAATAAGCCAGTTGAAGGAGAATCTACCTAGCAGCCCTACTAGGCAGATTATAGAATCAAAGAAAAAAAAGTTGCTGTTTTATATATTCTTACTGCTTCTTCAATTACTGCAACTACCTCTATTTTCAACCGACTTCTATAGTTATGTTTGAGGCACTAATATCCTACTATATTATAAAGGCGAAAGTTTGTAAGGATGGGAGGAAGTTTGTTACTCTTTCACGCAAAAACTACCGAACAGATTTTGATGAAACTTGGTACAGTGATAGCTTATATCCTGGAATAACGGATGGAATAATCGTGGGGCGTCCGCTAATACCCCCTAAGTAACAAAACGCCTACATAGAGGACGCTGTTTCACAATGACACGGGAAAAACTTTTCTACGCAGGCGAAGCCGCGGGAAAAGGCTAGTGTAATATAATAACTCATTCGTTACAGCCGTCCATCGCGCAGGTTCAAGTCTCAGTTCTTTCACCCAGATGAAGGATAAAAAGTTACATACACAATGTAAGTAAAACCTACCCAATTATTTAGTCGTTTTTGAGAAAATCGAAACATTAGTCCAAATGAAATGAAAAGTTTTAAAAGTCCTACGTGAGTGTACCTAGAGGTATTATTTAAAGTGCACACAAAAAAATAAACAGAGGACGAAAAACTGTAAACATGATCGAAATACTATACGATAATATATCACATAGTAACAAAAAGTAGGAAATAAAACATTATACTGAAAACATTTTTTGTACATAAAAAATTGTTTTTACTGTAATTAACAGTAGGTACCTACTTCAAAGTTTGTGTGGGTAGTTCATTTTAAACGACCTTTTATACCTAGTCTATACTTCTTCAAAAATCTGACAACAGTGTCGGAAGTATTATAAGTATCACCCGAATATGTTTCTCTAAAATAAATTATTTCTATTTTTACATTCCTCTGGTATTTTTTGGTAAACTATCGGCTACAAATATAACTATATTAGCATTACCAAAGAGCACATAAAAACCATATACATTGAAATATATTGCATTCTGAAATCGTAATAATTAACTTTTTGATTCTCAGGATTATTTAAGTATTTAAATTTATTTATAACCGTACTTCATACCTAACTAAAACGTTTTGTTTTCAGCACCATTAAATGAATCGGATGTTTTGTATTAATAATACATCTTCTGGACTGAACCAATATTGGCTGCTGGACTAACCTTTGATTATGTTGTTAAAATCCGATAGAGAAAATCACGGAAAGTGAAAATCATTAAATCCGTACAAGGGAAAAAATATATTAAAAATTAAATTAATTTTACAATGAAAATACCCCTCCGCCCCAGGAACAATACTAATCATTTTCCTCCTTAGTTTTTATTATTATTAAAGTATGATTGATTAGAGTAATGTTATCAATATCTTTCCCTCACTGAATAAGCCCTTCATTAAATAAAACCCCAAGTAACCGGTACCAAGAGGACCTTGATGTTTTTAATTTCGATAACTTCTGATTAGATTATTTTTTACCAACTTCCTTTACTTGTCCATCTAGTATTTTTTGTCCTATTGTAACAAAGAGGTTGGAATTGTGCCGAGGGCTGCGGCGCGGCGATGCCCTGTACTCAGTGTTTCGTAATCATGGCCGTACTTTGTGGCCGGTTTAGCTGCAGGTTTAGGAGTTAAAGTGCCCATTTGCGGGCTGTCTGATCATATCAGATCATGATCATGTCAGACCATAAAGAAATTGTATTTTATGTAAAAGAAGAGAAACTCTGATTGGTCAGTCATACTTATGATTAAACCTAATGTTAAAATTTTTGGAAACACATCAATTCTGATTGAATAAATTATAAAACAGGATAATGCCTGATACTTAATATATTAATTTTAATAAACGGATTTAACAGTACCCTGTTTCATATAAAGGGAAACTTTGAATCCTCTTTTAGAACAATAATGTCGTAATGACTCCTATACGAGAATTCAAACAGTGCGCGAGTAGTTAGTTAGATAGATCGATAGACGTTTATTCGATAGTTATTTATTGATGTGCCGATATACTTATACTCGTATGAAACGGGGTGAAAATAGATTTTGAATCAAGATTAAAAAGTTTTTAAAAAAAATTGTGTACCTACATATACATTATTTATCTTCCATAATGAAGATGTGTTTTGTCAACCTAATTTGTTGAAATAAAAAACCATAAATAACTTTAAAAAGATACTTACAAAAATTCTTCAAATCCTTTGTATTTATTTTCAAGCACGTCACAGTTGACAAACTATATGACGTCATCTATACTAGTAATAAACTGGTAGATTATTTTCACGCTTAACTTATATTATATATTGCGAATAATCAAATGATAGCGGGTGTAAAATACACCTAACGCCATCTATTGACAAACTTTAAAACTAAGAAACTGGCATGATTAGTTAAAACGGTTTTAAAAATTAAAAATTATACTTAATAACGCGGATGAAGTCGCGGGGCATCGGCTAGTTATTTAATAAACGGCATTCTTGTACTGTCGAACCGCTAAATTAACTTTGTAATTTTTTAACGTTAATTATTTTTTTATTTTAGCAGCTACAAACAATGAATGAAACTTGTATTGTAGAAGAAGAAGGATTATGAAAGTGGATAAATAGGTGATGTATCTCTTTGTATTATTGAAATGGTGATACAGTTTAATTTATCAAGGTATTTATGCATCTTTATGTATACTTAGTAGTCGATACTTTAAAACTAGATTGTATACAACATTCTATATTCAATTAATTTAATAAAATGGGCATGTCCACGCTAACTAAGTAACTTAGCCAACCTATACCTATTACGTATTGACTGTATCAAAATAATCAAATGGCTGAAATCCGGTAGGTATCCTAAGGTAGTTTATCAAACATGTTTGTCGATAATTTTGCGAATTTGTGACTAAAAACTAAGGTTAGACAGACACTCGATTTAATAATTTCATATTTAGTCAGATCGATTAGGTACGCGCGTTATTGATTACGGTACTGAAAATAGAAAATTAGGATTTAAAAAAATCGAGTTGAAAATCAGGTAAACCCTTGGAACGAATCAATCAATTGTCGTTATACTACAGCGGCTAGCCGCTTCGCACCCGTGTGATTGATTACAGTTTTAATTAAAATGAGCTCTCATTTTGTCCCACGATCAGCGGAAACCAATCCAGTGTAAACTGGTCTCTCATAGTATTGAAACTCCCTAATAAGCTAGGGATAGCTCAAGGTCAAAGTGGCCACTGGTGTGCGGTCGACTGTACAAGGTGGGCTCCACGTCTCCAGTTATTGGACATGCTGTGAAGACTGCTGTGCTGTTCTGAATTTTTTATCTCTGGTCACTACGAATGTAGTTAGCACCGTCGAGAGACTAGTTTTCATTTAAATTGTTTAGAGTTTGTTAACATGCTGCCGGAGCTAACAGCGAACCTGTCAAAGACAGTTGATGAGATGACCAATCCAATAGCACCAAACAAGGTAGATTAGCACAATTTATTTGTACGTGTAGTGATTCAGAAGTCGATTTCAATTTATTATTGTAAAAATACGAAAAAACTGCATAATGAATATTGCCAATAAACACAAATGAATGCTATCTCAAAATCTTAGGGTAGAATTTTGTGGCGCTTTTCTGCGTATAACTACAGTTGAGGTCACTTTAAAACACGTTGAAGGGCAGTTACGCCGCAAGGCGTCCTCTAGGAGCTGCCACATTTCATCAGTCGGCGTTCTATTTCATTCACCGTCCGTTATGACTAAATTATAAATCAAAATAAAGTGGAATTGAGTTACTTAGGTACCTAACCTAATATTACCTGTAGAATTGTATAGATGCTGTACATTATAGTAAATAGTAATTTGTATAATTGTGGTTGATAAATATAACTTTTTCCAAATTTGATTGGACGTCTTTTGGTGTACCTACTGCTACCTCAAAATTAACGTGATTCTAACATTAAGGTTCAATAAAATCAGCTTCGATAAAAGTGTAAAATTGTATTTTTAAGGCAATGCCTATGTGCCAGAATGCCTTTTCTTCAACGTGTTAATATCAAATATCACACTCCCATGTTTGTTAGGCCACATAACCGATCCGCCCAGTCTTCATATAGTATTGTCTAAAGGTCAGATCAGTTCTAGGCAAGGTGAGTTCTCGTCCTCGCTAGTTGTGAATTACAGGTTGAAAGACCCATTTAAGTCCATTTATGGGCAATTTACCCGAAATTAGAGATAATCATGCTAGACTATCTAGCTAGAGCAGTTGCTCTCTTGTACTGTAATGATCTATAGGTATACCTGAAGTTAGTAAAAATTCGACTTACACACTGAGTTCTATAGTAAATAATATAATGTTTGATTTCATAGCTTTATATTTATTAGCATATACTATATGGTGATCGAAGCTAACAGTATAATATTAATAATTAATTTGATTTATTCAGATTACTAGATCCAATGTTGTTAGTAGCAGAAAACTTAACACCTAGAGTCAGTAAAACACAAAGAATTATAAATAAAAACAAATAGCTAACCAGGGCAAGCGTCGCTGTGGTAGGATGAGCTTGTTGGCCTGCCCCACCAGGACCCGCACTGCACACTGCGCCGGGCTATAACGCTCGCATGAGGTGCGAACTTCGATCACCAGGTGCGAAGCCAGGGCGGGTCTCTATGGCTGGCTTATTCACAGCTATACGGGGGGACCCGGACGGGTTTTGTGGATTTTGTATTAACAAATAATTTATAGCAATGTTATTTTATAGTAATAGCTAGTCGACATTTTAGGGGTAATATAATATTTAGCGTGTTTACTTTTTGTATAGACAAAGAAAAACGTAGCGTTTGGTAAATTGATTCCACCGTGAAGGTAAAAATATCTGTTAATTGGGCCAATTTTGGAGGAGAATTTCATTAAGTATTATGTACGAGAATATCGTTGCTATATATATGGAAATAACACGATACTTTATGGCACCACTGCATAGTGTCTTGTGTGGGTACCATAGGGCCCGGCCCGGCACCTAGCAACCGTATCCATGCTTTCTCCATAGGGGCGGCGCCCACCTACAACGTTTTTAGTTTCTTGGATTCGACCAAATTTCTGTCACTTTTTCAAATGCATCACGGAATTTTCATTTTTCTCTGTTCAATTTATTAACTGTATGTATAGTAAAAATATGTTTGTAATAGGCACAGTAAGGTTCATAAGTGCAGTGGCACGCTTAGAGTCATTTTTCTGTAGAACGGTGCGCACGAAAACCAACTGACCACCCAAGTCAATAGTGTTGTCATAGCAATAAGTCATCGATTCATCGTAATATCCAGGAATATATTAGCACATGTGTGCGTGTGTGGGTACAACTTTGAGTATTAAACCCGAGTATTATTCTAACCAATTAAATAAATTTGATAATGAAGAAGGTCGAAAGTGAAACTGGTCCTCAATCTGTTACTGCATTTATGAACCTTGACTGTACATATCTGTTATTTTTAAATAGGTATTACTTTTAAATAATATAATAATAATTACGAAATAAATAATTTTGAAAGTAAAGCTTATTGTCAAAATTCCATATGTTTTCCTAATTTTGACCTGAACCCTTCTATCACATATATAATATTTATTTAGAACGCGATACAATTTATTCTAAACATCTAGATAGGACAGAATGTCCTATTGCAATGAAGCACAAGATACTTCGAACGTTCTCATCTCAACTGATAACAAAACAAGGCTTTAAGCGCTGTCGTGCCATTCGTCGCAGAAACGTGGACACTGACGGTGGGCCTGATCCATAAGTTTAAAGTCGCTCAGCGAGCTATGGAGAGGGCTATGCTCGGAGTTTCTTTGAAGGACATGATCCGTAATGAGGAGATCCGACGGAGAACCAAGGTTACCGACATAGCCGAAAGGATTAGCAAACTGAAGTGGCAATGGGCAGGTCACATCTGTCGCAGAACCGACGGCCGTTGGGGCAGACGGGTTCTGGAGTGGAGACCGCGGACCGGTACGCGCAGCGTGGGACGCCCCTCCGCCAGGTGGACTGACGACCTGAAGAAGGTGGCCGGAAGCGGCTGGATGCGGAGAGCGGAGGACCGGGTGTGGTGGCATTCGTTAGGGAAGGCCTATGTCCAGCAGTGGACGCTAAAAGGCTGAGATATATGTGCCATTAGTGAAGCACTGATGCAGAATTATAATGATCAAAGTTTAGACCTTAGAGATATTATTATATGTACACCCGAAATATTATTTGATTACATGAAGGACAATTCCTGGGCTCGACTATCGTCTTAAAGTTCTAGACAACAGTGTAAGTTAACCCTTCGGCCGCCTACGATACCCGCTCTACGTAACCAGTTTCGTACGAATACTTTTTTTTCTTGTTAATATGGAATTGAGAAAAGACAATTTGATACATAAATATATAAACTTTAAGTAACAAATATTAAGTAATAGCAAGCAAGCAACATGGCAGCATGGGCCTGATGGGCCATGTACCAATGGGTTTTTTCTGGCAACTTCAGTACATTTACTGACTGCTCTCAAACGGTGAAGGAAAAAATCGTAAATAAACCTGCATATGTCGACGAAGAAATTCTTAGGCGCATGTGAAGGCCACCAACCCGCACTGGGCTAGCTCGATGGACTATAGCCCGAACGCTCTCGCTGAGAGGGTAGGCCTGAGCCCCAGCAGTGGGGACAAGTTAATAGACTGTTGATAATAGGTAATTAAAAAAGAAAGCAGCATGCCTATATCCGGCAGTGGACGTTGTGAGCATGTTGATATAGTGATGGATGATGAAGCATCAGTCCGGTATGTCTTATCGTTTATTAGGTATAGGTATCTAATTATTGTAGAACACATTCATAGCCATTGTACATGTCACATATTTTAGAAGATACCGTCGACTATTATCGTGATAATGATTACTAATATGTCGATAAAGTGATAAAGTGTTTACTAATTCCTTCGTGAAATGTGCACCCACTTGACAAGACGACGCGTTCTAACTTTATAATTATCCTGAAATGGATAGAGTTGAAATGAACAGAAAAATAGGGGTGAAAGTTCCGTCTCATTTAGTTGTCACTGCTCTTTTGTCGAGCAGTTTGACCCTTGTAAGTATAACATTATATTTCAACTTATAGGTAATCTATTTTGTCTTTTAATATTACTTATCATATAAAATAGCGAATTGCGAATTATATAAGTATACAATATTTTTTATACGCAATGAATGATTTTCAGAAAAAATAACGAAACATGTGTGTTCGTTTGAATTGCATAATAAGAAACATTGGAGATTGATCCTGCACTAGTCCATTGCTGGACATAGGCCTCCCCCAAGGCGCGCGACTGACCCCGATCCTCGGTTCTCCGCATCCAGTCACTGCCAGCCTTACGCAGATCGTCGCTACTACGCTTGCCCAGTATTTCGCTTCGCTCAGTTCCATATATGTTTATCAAAAATACAAAAAATATTTAACTTATTAAAATGTGTAATTTTTAATGAATAATTTTATTAAAGGTGTAATTTTTTTCTGTTGTCGATATCGCGAGGTCGGTAGTCATCCTCTCAATGTAATGTGTATAAATTGTTTGATGTTTTGGCGGCTGGTAGACACTGGATGCGGAGAACGATTCCGGGACTCTGTGGCCCACATGTCAAAATGGGTTAATGGCGCGCCTTGGGGGCTCTGTCCAGCAGTGGACTCGTGCAGGCTGATGATAAAATCTCAAAATTATGATGAAAAGATTAAAATTAAATATTATTTTTAGGTGATTTCCTTGGTCTACGTAGTGCTGTGTTCAGTTGCACTTGCATTTAGATACCAATGTCCAGAAGACGAAAATATTTCGATACCGCTTAACTCCGGTTTATTTATGAATATATTGTACAGAGTATACTTTCTAGGTAAGTTTTTTTGTGGTTTCGTCAATCCTTCCATCAACACTAACTCCTAGTACCTCTCTAGATAGTCGCTTTTTCGTTTGACGCTATGTAGGTATTGTTACGTTGTGCTCTGTTTTAGAGATCCATTAAAAACTCTCGGAAGATAGTCCGTCTGCCTGTCCCCAGTTTTCTCATAAACTACCCTGGAACGATTTAGCTTAAGCCTGGAACATTCATGTAATTTTTTTAAAGTACTTAGTGTTTTTAAAGTCCATAGATATTTTAAACTAATATTTTTTAAAAAATCTAGATAGCACTACATAACTGCTAACAAATTGTGTTACGGTTTGGTGCATTATAAACCATATTGCACCATGTTTTGTGGTGATTAAAGGATTTATTTATTTATTTTATTTATTACTTGAATACGAATGTCTGTCCAAGTTCATGGTTCCACAATGGTATCGATTCGGATGGTGTACGCCTTATCTAAATTTTTGTCTGTGGTGCTCTTTGTTTTTTTTTTACTTTAAAATAAGAAAGAGATGGAATGAATTTTTGAACTGTCAAATTAGTTTAGTCCTGTCAGACACAAGAAAATGGAGAGAATGTACCGGATTTCTATTGCAATGACGACAAAAAACATGACAACTAAAATTCCCTGACAGGACTAAAATAATTTTACATTTCTAAAATTCATGTCATCTCATTCTCATTTTTAAAGATAAAGAAAAAATTTTTTAATAAAAATTACCTTCCTACTTTAGCACAGATTTAGATTAAAAAGTTTCAAAAAATAATACAGGTGTAAAAAGACATCCACCTAATGTGTGATAGACATACCAATTACACTGCCCAATCTCAAACTGAGAACACTAACATTTCACATTTCAAATGGATTGGTCCGTATACGGTTTAATTTAGGATTTTGCTGTGGTTTTGTTTTGCTTGATATTTTCAACGCGCAATGTAAATCGGACAGGTGTCAATGACCGGAAGAATAGGGCGCGCGCCCTCTCGGGGTCACGTGAGGTCACACGTTAAAGCGCGCGCTATACATTGCGTGTATAATACCGTACATATTTAGATTTTTATTAATTACCTAAGTGTTTAATTAATTAAAATTGTGCTGCACTGTTGATGTATCGCTTGCAATGTGAAGCAAAAAAACTATTAGACATTTTATTTAATGAAAATTACAATTACCTACGTATTTGTAAAATAAAAATGTGGAATCACTGGTTTAAAGTCGAAAAAATTTAATGAAGTTTTACACATGGTAAAATAAATTCCGAAACATGGATCACCGTTTCTATAAATGATGGGTAAATTATGAGAAATTAATGTTTTTTTTCGTGTTACTAATTATCGTGTATGCGAGACCTACTTACCTATATCTATGCCTATAATAAATAACAAACAAAACAAGGTTGCCAAAGCAGGCAGTAATTTTAATAACGTGTGTTCTATTTCCTCGATTTCAGACAACGAGTGCTCTTATTCGATGTACGGGACTTATTCTGGATTGATAGAAAATTACACTTTATTCCTGTTGGTGATTTTCACATTGGTTTTCTCCGTTCTGTCTTTTGTAGCGGCAACGGCTCTTATTATTGGTATTGTAATCATCTTCATCAAATTGTATTTATTCCTTTACAGATTTATTATTCAACTTCTTATTTTCACGTGATTTTTAATCGAAATTGAGACGAACAATGCAGGTCACGTTAAAAAACGTACTTAAATAACTTTCCTGTTAGGGCTCAACCCTCTCTTCAAAGTATGAAAATTTATTCAAAATAAACGAACTAAACGAATGACTTCACTTAGCCCATGACAATTAAGTGTTAATATTTTAAAACGAACATAGCCATTGTTAGGTAAAGGTGATTTACTTTGAAGAAATTCACTAAAATGCTGCTGGCAGTTCCACATGCGCCAGTACCACCATTCTCAGTAGGACCATTGGCCAGAGCCATGATAGATCTAGTGAGACATTTTTTTCTCGAAGAAGAACCAATGTTGAAAGTTGACTGGCCTATAGGCGTAGTTGGCAGTCACCCAGCCTACTCCGCCAGAGGCCGTGGGTTCGATTCCCACCCGGGCCCAACATTTGTGTGATGAGCATATCTGTTGGTTTTCGGATTCTGGGTATTTTTATGTATTTATTTTAAAAAGGTTTATCAGTTGTTGAGTACACATTTACAAGCTTCGGCTTAGTTTGGGACTAAACAGCCGTTTGTAAATTTGTCCAAACATTAATAAAGTGTGTATCTATCTACTGAGAACTTGCTTTCTCATTAGATCCTTTGGATAGATGCATGATACTACTTAATACCTATATCGGACAGGCCGTAGCGGCTACGTTTTAACTTGATGTTTATTTTACAGTTATAAAATCAGAAAACGCTTCAAAATATATAAATGCAGTTGTTTATATGTTCGTCGGAATATGTGTTGCTTCGCTCGCGATAGACATCAGCTTGGCAACTCTATTTGGAATTGATCATGGTTATTTTAGTCAAGAGTTGGTAAGTTTGTACTATGTACCAAGTATACTTAGTACATATATATGTAAGTAACGACTTAGACAATTTTGTTTTAATAATAGTGTGGGTTTGCGACAATAGTAGAATCGCAGTACCTACGTGGGAAAACTGGGAGTGCATAACCCACTACTTGCTATGATTTTGTCACTGCTTGAATTACTATACTTTTATACTAATATAATAAAGCTAAAGAGAGTATGTTTATATGCACGCACTGAACCTCTGGAACTACCAGTCGGATTTGAAAAATTCTTTTGCATTTGATAGTCCAATTCATAATATGATATTTAAGATGACGCTACGACTCTGAGGAGCCGAGCAAAAAGAAAAAGTCAGAAATAATAAAACGCGGGCAAAGCCGCTGGAGACAGCTAATAAAATAAAATATACACGTAACACTTTCCCTCCACAGGACTCCCTGATTATCGACGCAGACGCTTTTTTATTGAACCAAGTTATGAGGCTCGGAGCAGCTTTCTTTATGGCCGTATCACTGAAAGGCTTTCTTTACCCAGTAGTGAACATAATATTGTTAATATTACTAGTAATTTACACAGTGGAGTATCAGCAACTTATGCAAAATAATGAGGTGAGTGAGTACTTGTAACAGATTGTGTATAAATAATCACGTATACATAGGTATATAATAATTATGTCGCAGCTAGGAACATTGTCATTCCGCGTTGTTATTTGTGAAAAGTTCAGTGAATGAGTGATGAACGAATGTCATTCTGGCGACACAAATATATCGAGCGAATGAGATTGGGGGTAGGAGGGGGCGAGTTGAGACTAAACCAAGAGTCGGGGACGAGGTAGACTGACGTTCGAGGAGCACCCAGGAGCAAATAGAGCAGGTGGAAACGTGTGTAAACAAGGTGTGTCAGGATCGCGATATTCAAGCCTGCCAGTGGGCGACGATGGTCATCCGCTTTTCATTTCATATATACGTACATATGCGCTGTGTCCTTGACGGGTTAGGCAGAAAGAACGGAGCGCTAAGGTTGCGCGCCGATTTGGCCGCACCGCACGCAAAGGATTGTATGGTTGAGGTCGGTGCGTGCGGTACGGGCAGACGTGGACGCAGCTCCATACAAATTCATACAAAGCAAACGGAAAAAAGGCTTAAGTATCGCGATCCTGACTCACATCTTACTTTATACTTACCATCAATTTAAGTGAAACGGGAACGTAAGTTAATACAGGGGGTGAAAAACCTCTCTTGAAAGACACTCACTTAAAATGACATTTAAAACCTACGTTCCGGTTTCACTTATTTAAATTGATGGTATGACTGTAAGCAATCACTTCTAATAGTTCCTGTGTTAGGTAACTAACCTTAAATATAAAAATCATTACTTTGTTTTAGCATTCGATCCACAAGAGTGGTGCTATCCACGCGTTTGAGTAAGTATACACCTACCTGAAACTGCACTGGGACCGGCACATGAGTTAGAACTATAGAATGATCCTTACTCCCTTTTAACAACAAAAACAAATGTTTTACTTAATTTGATTTGTGCGGTAGACATTTTTAAAGTACAATTTTCAATTTCAATTTATATAAAGAGCTAAATATGAATGACAGGTAGAGCTGCCGTCCTAATACAAAGACATTCTTAGGTAGTAATTTTCAATCGTCTCTCGTAGGTTTTAGTTGATAAGAAACTTAATTTCTATTTTAATGTAATTAACAGGCAACAGTCAAACTCTGCGTTCATTATTGATGACGATCTATCCGTTCTACGCGCTCCTCGAAGTCCAGTTCGCAATCCGTCGATGTCCGACCGCTCTCAGTAAGTAAAAACATAATTAATTTTTTTACGAACGTAAAAAACATTTACATTTGTAACTAAAGTTATTTTTTATCAGGTTATAGAGAATGTTTCCTTTCAGTAAGCTCTTCAATATTCAGCGTATTTTTCCTCCAGGGGGGCAAACGTTTGGTCCGTCCTTATTATAATCCGAATGTATTTTCTAACACAGTGAGGAAAATAGCATTTTTCCCACGGTAATCAGTGAACCAATCGCTCCTTTTCGAGTTGCAATGTTTAAATATCCCATTCCATTCTTTCCAGCCGCATGTACGACCGTTCGGAGTCTTGGCAGGCCGGCTCAGTGCCGAGCTCGCGTCCCTTCTCCTACTTGGGGGACACCAATCGCCACATGCCAATGAAAATGTCACCGCCCGTGCCCGAACCAGACTACAGCCCGCCCGCGCGACGCCTCAAGACAATCTTGAAACCATCTTACATGTAGATGGAATACATACATTTATTTTTACTGTAACATTTCTTGTTTAAAATCATCAAATTCTCGGGCGATTGGAAGACCCAACACGTAGAGGCCCTTTATGAATTTAAATGACAAGTGGAGGTCCGTATACTATGTAAGTATCTATGAGCGAAATAAAGACCTAAATATTACCTATTTTCATTTTATTGTTCTCCCTTATAATTTTTTTTAAGATCAAAATATTAGGCAGTTTAAAGTTTCTTTCTAAATATCTTATAATAAGTAAAAAAAGCCTCTCTTTGAGGCCACAGTAAATGTATAGATTGCGACTAATGATCAATTGGTTCAATCGATATAAAATCAAAATATTGAATATATCGCGTTAATTAAAAATAATAATAATTATTGATGTCATTTAATCATTAAATAACTCAGCTTAGATATCAGTTCAAACTTATTGATATCGCTTTATTTACCGAATAATCGTCTGGTCTGAATGATTACATTCTGTAGGTCAACTGACCGCTCTACAGCCACTACCTCCCAATCTAGAGTGCCACCGGCTTATTTAAACCAGAAGGATATTATTTTCCAAGCTTCTACCTAAGTATAAGAAATGACTAACGGAGACGCCCCGCAATTTCGTCCGCCTTAAAAAGTATCCTATTGTTATTCCAGGATAAAGTCAACACTGCAAGTTTTTTCAAAATCCGTTCAGCCGTTATAGAGTGGCTGAGCTACAAACACAGAACATGGATAAAGCTTGCTACGCTCCCGCTCGCTACGCTCATTTCTATGGCTACAAACATGAATTTAAAAAAAAGCTACTCCCATAAGGATGAGTAACAAAATCATTTTAGGGGGTGCCAAAATCGTGCCAAATGTATATCGAAATTTATACTCACTCACACATTCTCATTTTCAAACTCCATATAAAGTATGAGCAACTTCCTCCCGCTAATCCGCTTCATTTGTCCGCACCCCCCCTGATTTTGACACAGAATTTTTCATCGTTTCCCATACTAAATATGCAAGATGCGATCTCCACAGGGAGCGCGCGCGCGACAAAAGAGGTTCGAATCTCCTTGGCTACAAACATCCAAACTCACAAATGAAAATTAAATGACAGTTTTTTGCATTTGTACATTTTAGACTTTCGCGCTTTGTATTCATAATTATACGGGTCTATAAAGTATACAAATTCCATGTCTTTATATTATATACGTCGGGCAAAGGTAAATAAAAATTGTTCGTGTGTAAGACCCGTATATAATTATAGTTTTTTTGCATGTTTTTGACGGGGTCTGGTCGGTTTATTTAAAAACTTTTTGAAATGCGTTTCATTGCCTGCTAAAAATACTCAAACAATTAAGAGGAGAAAATCATATCAATCAAACTGACGCAGTTCCCTTGGAAATAAATAAACATTTTGAAAATACGTTATAAGTACCTAAACGTAGACAGAGAAAGTACATAAACAAGGTTATTAATTTCCTTGGCGATTTATTATTAATTTATTGCATTATTAGTGATGAGTGGTAAAGATGGAAATGTTGATCAGCGAAAATATTGTTCAACGTTACCCGCAATTGAAACTCTACAAAGGAATATAAAAAAAGCCCCAACATTTTATGCGAGGTAAAAACTTAATTTTTTAGATACCTACCTACTCTACATTTACTATACTGAATAGAAAATATCAGAGGTGTCCGTCTACAATTTGATTCGATTTAGGATAGGTATGTTGTAGACTACAATATAGAGCAATAAAAATAAGAGACAAATCAAGGACAAGTATTGTAGGTATATCATCATTTATCTTGTCACAACGTCCTCTGCTCGGCATAGAACTTCCCCAGTGAACGCCACCACACCAAGTCCTCCGCATCCAGCCTCCGGCCACCTTGTTTATGTCATGGCTGCGCGTACCCACCCGCGGTCTCCACTCCAGATCACTCCCCTCCATTCTGTGGCTGCAGTGTGACCTGCCCTCTATCAGCTTGCTAATCGTTACGGTCTGTCGATGACCTTCGTTGGATCTCTTTATTGAGGATCATATCCTCGAAAGAACCTCCAAGCATAGCCCTTTCCCTCCCTTCCCTTTGTTTTATACCTACTTACATTGCTATATTCGTAGCGGGTACCTAAGCTACAGAACGTAATGTTAAAGTGTCTCATGTCATTAAAATGAGGAACAGGAACAAATCACTGAACAACAATCTTTAATCTCAGAACGTTCATTGTTGCACTCAACGATTTTATAGCAGTTATTCTCTCACCTCAGCTAAATGTTCCGGTGCCTAGTATTCCGGTTTGTTTAGAAAAATAATAGCCATTTTAATACCTATATAAACTTCCTTTTGCTGTAGAAAATCTCGGGATATACCCTTCCATTTGCCACATAAAAAATTACTGGATAAAATTGAATATGTGAAAAAGGAACCCGAACCATTGGTACGTATGCTTAGGGTTAGCTTTATCAGTTATTGAGTTAAAAATGCGAGTGTGTGCAGAACGAGAGAACGACCAAAGTATTAAAAATGTTACCTAAAACTTTTATCTAAAATTTAACCCTGCCTTTGCTGACGCGCAGTCTGGAATCAGGCCAGGGTGTCAAAATGTCCAATGAAACAAAATGACTAGTCCTAAATGTCAAAAACATCAAATTGGCCAAAGTTCCATATCTTTATTTACTCTTGACTTTTTTCTAGTATTCTAAAGAAATTCTAAAGAATTCTATATATTGTCTATACAATTAGGATTTTTTTCTAGCAACAAAAAAAACCGTCAGTAATTATATCTGTTGCCTTAATATCTTAGTTTATTGGGTTTCAGACGGGATTCACCCAAGCCCAAGGAGATAGATACAAGAGAGAGAAAAAGCCATCTAAAGTGTATTTAGAACCCTTACAGCTGGAAGATGACCAACGTGAGTATTAGAAATGGACCGGCGCGGCGGCGACCGAAACGGTTAATGTCATCTCATCAGATTGTGGGACAAGATTGTAGGAGCATTTTTAGACAAACAGAAAATACGGAACTAGAGTACGATAAACCTCCACCTCGAACTAAGATCTCAGCCCCAGTCCGCCACCAACATACTCCCAAAGCCTATCCAGGTCTACACAAACCCGGGCGCATCTATGTGGAAAAGCCCGTTTTATATTATAGGGTCCAGATTCACTCTGTTTTTTTTTTTTGTCAACCCCTGTGCTTAGGTTGCTTCCACTCCAGCCCCAAGTGTCTGCTGCATTACGCAAGATATACGCAGCTAAGCGGCAAGGGTCCTCACAGGTATAGGGAAGCTATACCAATGAGCATTCATTCAGCAATCACAGCAAGTGCTTCGTTGTGTCGCTATCCACTCCACAGGCTCTACAGTTGACGGTCTTTGATAGGTCCATCTCATGCAGGAGTTGCCAAAAGGCCCTATTAAAAAATATATTTACGGTTCTCTTACTATGTTGTGATTTTATAAGTAAAGCCTGAGTCCGTTGTGCCAATAAATTCTTTAGCATGTTCTTACAGCCAAGAAAAAAAGAATCCAGATTCGCGAGTCGGTCAGTGAGGCACAGGATAATTATGAAGAGCCTGAAACTACAGACCCACTTAAAGTGAAGCCTGTAGTTGCATCTCAAAAAGAGGTCATAGAATATGTGAAACAAAATCCATCGTGCGGTTTTCTTTACATGATCTACGCCGTCCACCCACAAAATGTATATTTTACTCCGTATTACCTTAAGTAAGTGTATAATATTATCTTTGTCAGTCCATGCAAACTTTATTTCTACACATTATTATAAAATACTGTTTAAATGAAATATTAAAATCATAGTATGCACTAGATGATTAGAACTCGTTTGAAGTTTTGAATAAGAATTTTATTAATTTGCACTCAAATAATAATAGTTTACACTAGAATGTAAAATTGAATATCAAAAGACGTGAATGTTTGGTTTTAGATATTTTCAAGTATACTTTTTTACCTTGATCAGAGCATCAGACTTGGATGAGTGGAGTTAAGCTTATAATGCCAAAGTCCCATCACATAATATCGATAGTATGATTGATTTTGCCTAAAAACTATTGGACTATCGATGTGCTCAAATTCAAATTTTGAGAATTCAACATTTTGGGAGTCAATAATTTCCAAATTCAATATTACATTGTATTTAACACTGTCGCGGATGGGATATTTACATTCTAAACCTGTATGTAGGTATAATATTATTGAAATAATATTCCTATACAGAGTTGTTACGTACGACCAAATCGACAAGAAAAATTATTTGACAATCAGCCCGTGCGGAGTGACCCACTACACCAACGAAATGGTGTTTACGAAACTGCCAGACTGGAAACAGGAGTACACTATATTTGTGAAGCTAACTGATGTAAGATTCATATTTTTGCTTTCGTTTTATTCAAATTCAATTATTTTAACATTAAAGATAAATTATAATAGGTTTATTTTATCCATAACTGTTACCACAGACCACCATTACAGATTATGTGAATAATCTTTCCTGTACGAAAGTTCACTGCCTGTACTTAATTAAGCAGTACAATGTATTTAAAAAAAGGAAGGTGTATAGATAAAGTTGAATAAAAAAATATTTGAATAATGTTCAGAACTCTTATTCATTTATTCCAGATAAAATTTTTCAGAGTGTATAGGTATTGGAAAGCGTTTTATGTTTGGCGGAAATCGATATTGTTTAGAAAGTATAGTAAGCTGCGTCAGAAACTGCTTAAAAATCTATTCATCCTCACCCCTGTTCTTGGCAAGGCTCTACTCAATATACAGGCAATGTGCTGTGAAATGTACATGAAAAGTTTTGCGGATTTGTCCAGAGACATGGATACAGCATTCTTCTATTTTATTGAAGTCCAGGTTAGTTTATTGGCATTTTATCATAAGCGTAGCAAGACAAGGCGCTCGGCACTTTCTGTTCAACACAAGGTTCAATCAATTGGCATAAGGTACTCATAAAGAAAATCATGTTCCATTGTAAAAGATTTAAGTAATTTCCCTTACTGAATCTAATGGTTCAAAATGACCTCGAATATATTTATGAAACAGGCATGGCCCTTATTTAGGTTTGAGTTACCTAAGTTTATCCTCCCAGCGGCTATAATACTGTGTTTTAGGGTTCCGTACGTCAAAAGAGGAAAAAAGGAACCCTTATAGGATCACTTCGTTGTCCGTCTATCAGTCTGTCAAGACCCTTTTTCTCAAGAACGCGTAGACGTATCAAGCTGAAATTAGTATTAAATACTGAGGTCTGCAGTCCCTTAAAGCTCTGAAAAAATCAAACTTCTACGTCAACGCACTCAGAAGATATTGCCGATTTTGCCGAATTTTTTCAGTAATCTTGGTAATCAAAACCTATGGGGTACATCCGGTTGATCTAGAATCTTGAAATTTGGTAAGAATCAATGTATTATAGCAAAAGTAATGGCGTATAACCAAACCATCCATATAGGTATACTATTTATTTATTATTATTCGATTTTTTTTTTAATTAAGTTTGTACGGAACTCTCAGGGCGCGAGTCCTACTCTCACTTGTCTGGTTTTATTCATTTCAGATGAAACGTGTGGAGTATATAAGGGAGAAATTGTTCGAGTACAGGGTTGTGGTACTGGACATTATCATTCAGGCATGTCATACGGCTCTGTACCTGCAGGGCTTTGTTTACGACGACAGGAACATACCGCCATTCCAGATCATCCGGGGGAAACCAACTGGCGGAATGTCGTACACGGAAAAGGCAAATAAGAGAAAGTATTGCGAAAGGTTGGCTAGGTATGAAAAAATATCCGATAATTAATCGTACTTATCGTTAAAAATATCCGACAAAATAATCGTACGTATTTAATAAATTATCGGGTTGTTCCTCGTGTTACAACCGCTATGGTTGTACCAAAGGGACTTTTTTACTCCGCCGTAGATCAAAATAGTTGGACATTAGAAAGCAGTAATGTAATAGTTATTTTTAAAAAAATCTTTAACTTTTACAGCTTCGTAAAACTTACCGACTACATGACCAACTACATGCTGTATCGATTAACGAAGAGATCGAACAGTATGATGTCAGACATGCTACGTGTACATGTTGGGTACACCCCGGAATATAGTTTGCTTATCGGCAAAGAAGTGGATGAAGTTCTTGAAGTGATTCCGAGATCTATTGAAACGTGTAAGGTAGGACTGATTTTCTCCTACCTACATAACCTATATATTAACTGGTAGAGAATGGCTTCGGTATTAAATTTGCCTGTAATTAAAACTGTTCCTAAACAAATAAATTAATTTTCGCAGTGGGCCTTGATCCAGTTAGACATATATGTTTTGCCAAATGGTGAAGTTGAGTTGAATCCGAGTGAAGAAGTTATTTCAACTTACATGGAAAAAATTACCAATTACTGGGACCAGTACGTACGGACGTTTCATAACTACCTAAACGAAGAAGCTCTCCAAATATTCGTGCACCCCACGATAATGGGAAAACAGGTGGAGTGGTCGGCCGGCGAGTCGCCCAACTTGTATTTCCTCATGAACCAAGATAAGAAGATGCTCGACGACATCGCATATATACCGTTCGCGACACAAAATGGTTTCGAGTGTGTCTGGCTGTTCCTGCAACGGATGCAAGGCTTCATGGAGAACTTTAAAGAGGCTAACGAGATGGACGTAGAGGTCATCAAACAAGAGAGAGACGTGAACGAATTCAAAAAACTATGCGAAAGGTTTATTAAGCAAATGGAACAAATAGAAGAGGTGGTGAGCTACCAGCCTTTGGGAATATTCTTTTTGAATATATGTCCATTCCAAGAATTGTTTAGACCACAGCCAAGACGGCTGTTTGATGTGATCGTTAATATTACGCCAGAGTAAGTGACACTAATTTAAAATTATTAAACCTTTAGTGGTGTAAGTGAATAGAATAGTCTATCGTTACTGCCGCAACTTCGAAAACTAGTCACAAGATATTATCGATAGTATTAACACGTGACAATTTTTTAAATAACGCAAAATGAGCAACACTATTTGTTAACGCCGATATCCTTTGTTACATTAATTTGTCTTAATAATCGCACATGATGACGTCTTTGTGCCAAAACATCTATCGATATTGTGAAACTTTGGATATTATCTTATTTAGTTCCACAATATAAATCAAAAGCGCAACACTAATCCTATACATGGTTGTTTGCAGCATTGGCCATGCTTGCATAGAGGATATATTGAGCGGCATTGACGAAATAACGGAGAACATAAGCAAGGAGCCGGAGACCGCTGGCGAGCTGGTAGAGTTCAACTTCATGTTGAACGGCCTGGAGACGCGCGTCGTGTACCTCGAGGAGAGGCTCGAGTATCTGCGCGAGCTGTACGACCTCATGGGAGAGTTCAACTGCCCCATACCCCCTGATGACATGACCGAGTATTTAGGTAAGGTGCACCGGGGCAAGCGCAACTATGGGATAAGTGCAACTACTAAATCGAGCGTCAGTGTCGTAGACCCGTAGTGGGGACTGTCATGTCGAGAGATTCGATCACCGACAGGGCATTGTACCAATGGGTTTTCTCGAAACTTACGTACATTTACTGACTGCTCTCAAACGGTGAAGGATAAAATTTTTCTTTAAAGCAAATTATCAGTTTAGTGAGGATGTGAACTGAAGTATGGACTCCCGACTGGTACAGTTGTGCCTTATTTTTGTGGAAGCCATGCTCTACCTAACCGCCGGTTTTTTTTACTCAGAAGGACTATTGCATCCAAATGGTCGTAAAACTTTTAAAGATCTACTTGTCGCCCTGTATCACTGTAACTTAAATAGTGCCCTCGTTTAAAATATTATTCTCAAAACTTTTTATTAATTAAAAATAGAAATCACTTGAATTTTTTTTTGACATTCAGGCCTGAGTGTGGCTCTTGGCGCGCTAAGAACTAACGTGGATGCTCGATTGGAGACCCGCAGCAAATTGGCAGGACTGTTCGCGAGTCAGATCGGGAAGGATATTATGGAGCTCATGGTGGACGTCAATAAGCTCAGGGAAGAAGTCTCGGTAATAGTTGACGCAGTCTTAGGTTTAATCATATCCGCTTTTTCCCCAATCCACGCCTCCACACCCGGTCCTCCCTCCTCTGCATCCAGCCGCTTCTGGCCACCTTCTTTAGGTCTCGTCGGTCTCCATTTCAGATTTTTTCTGTCCCGACGACAGTCAGTTCCGCGACTAATGTGACCCGCCCACTGTCACAGCAGCTTGCTAATCTTTTCGGCTAAGTATATCATTGGCCTTAGTTCTTCGTCGGTTAACTTTAGTTTGGTATGTTTAGTTCGCGTTGTGTTCTAATTACATTTCGATTGAACTATTATAAAAGATTGTGTGATGAATAGTGATGATGAAGTGCTCTGTTTATTTATTTAGAGAAACATCAATGAAAGCTATGATTATTTTATGTTTAGAAACCATGGTTGTATGATGAAAAATCCGATATGGAACAAGTATTGGAAGTGCTTGAAGAATTGACGGAAAAACTTGCAGCGTGCTCTGCCAGGGACAAGCAGATTCGCGAGTGGCAGAAAATATTCAAAGTGCGTTTCCTTTTTATTATTAACATAATAATAATAAAAGTATTATAATTATTATATAATATTATTATTCAGTTTACTGTCACGTACTACTCGTACTTACTAAGTATACTTACCCCATATACTTTGATAAAACAATAACACGCATGGCCACACAAAAAAAAAATCTTGGTATATTTTTGCTTAATGTAATTAATATAACTACCAGAGTTCGTATAGTAAACATATTCTTTAATATATATTGTGTATAATACCACATTTTATTGTTTCCCAGATACCGCCCGCGCGATTTGAACAACTTGATGAGGCTATTAACGACGTAAAACTTAGACAAATGCTTTGGAAATCATCAAAAGAATGGATTGACTTGTATCATTCATGGTAAACTTTGAACTTAGAGGAACTCTCTACTCTAAAACGAAAAGTTTTTGCAATCGAGAAATAATTCATTATTCTTTATTATACAAAGGAAGTTGACAGTATAAAAAATGCATCCATACTATTATTAGATTGCTACGTCAAACTTAGGTATATTTTCCAAGTAGAAAATTTTCTTAATTACTTTTTATCTAGAAAAGAACTAAAGTATACTTATGACCGGTACTACGGCCTTCCGCCACATTGGTAATCAAGAAGCATACTTAACTATTCAAATGATAAAATATTATTATTGAGTATAATGTATTTATTTAGGTATGACATGCCCTTCAACTCCCTGGACGTTGATGAGATCCAGACGACCACAATCAATTATGGAAAGATATTTAACCAACTCGACAAGGGGTTGCCGCCCAATAAGATTGTACCTCAATGTAAAGCAACTATAGACATTATAAAAGAAAAGGTTTTATATTTTAAATTATTATCTTATATTAATAGTTTTTATCATTGATATAAAGCGATTTTATAAGCCTTTATAAGATTTTATAAGAATTATTTCAACCAGTGCGTCCTACCCGTAATGACCTACGGCGCCGAAACGTGGACACTGACAGTGGGACTAGTCCGAAAACTCAAAGTCGCTCAACGGGCTATGGAAAGAGCTATGCTCGGAGTTTCTCTGAGAGATAGGATCCGAAACGAGGTGATCCGCCAGAGAACCAAAGCCTTTGACATAGCTCAAAGGGTTAGCACGTTGAAGTGGCAGTGGGCTGGTCACATCTGTCGGAGAACCGATAACCGCTGGGGTAGACGAGTTCTCGAGTGGAGACCACGACTAGGCAAGCGTAGTGTGGGACGCCCCCCGGCTAGATGGAGCGACGACCTGCGCAGGGCGGCTGGTAGTGACTGGATGCGGAGAGTCGAAGATCGGACTCAGTGGCGCGCCTTGAGGGAGGCCTATGTCCAGCAGTGGACTAGTGCAGGCTGATGATGATGATTTTATAAGCATTGATATAAAGTGCCCTTTCTGAATGTCGGCATCGGTGTTTGCAACGACAAGTAATAATTAAAGTTAAGTAGATATGAATTTTCATACTTTCGTAATAGGTATATCA
This sequence comes from Metalampra italica, assembly GCA_949699065.1. NCBI lineage: Eukaryota > Metazoa > Arthropoda > Insecta > Lepidoptera > Oecophoridae > Metalampra > Metalampra italica. The sequence continues at coordinate 5,130,076 of OX452969.1, forward strand.
GTAAAACTTTAAAAAAACATACATCCAGCCGAACATAACACCTCCTCCTTTTTTGGAAGTCGGTAAAAAGTAAAATTAAATGGCTATTATTAAACTAGCTTCCAGTGATGTCGTACCTACGCAACCCCGCCTTAAAATCGCGTCACTGGGTGAAGATCGAAGAAATCCTGAAGACACGATTCATGCCGGAGGTGGTGATGACGCTAAAGATGTTCGAGGATCTTAAGGTCTTCCAGCACGCAGACGAACTTATGGAAGTAGCCGGTCAGGCCAGTTCTGAAGCCGGACTTGAAGCGTTGCTTAAAAAAGTACCTAATTTATAAATTAAAACATTATAAAATATTGTGGTGGAACGGTGCAACTGCAACCAGGGATGCCTGAATGGAACCCGGTGTTCCTAAATAGGTACTTAATTATATGCAACACTCTAGGATTCTTCCTGAAATTTTTGTGCATAAAGAAATTGCCTGCGATAATTTGAAAATTATGAAAACTATAGTACTTAAATTATTTTCTGAGATATGTTAGGACTAATACTATATGGAAATGTACGCTATGCTTTCTTATTACACAGGTGGAAGAAATATGGACAGCGCTAGAGTTACCCGTGCTGTTACATAAGGACGCACGAGACGTTTATATTCTTGGCGGGCTGGATGAAATTTCCGCCGCTGTCGACGAGAGCAACATTCACGTCAGCACAATCCTCAGCTCCCGTAACTGCGGGCCCATCAGGAGTCGCGTCGAGGAATGGGCAAAAAATTTAGATTTGTTCAGCAAAACTCTGGTAAGTTTTGGTCGCTAGTCTAAACCTTAGTTTAATAACCCTATTTCTTCAACGGGAACGAAGTCGCGAGTAGCAATTCGTACCTGATTCGTACTACCAAAAAAATCCAATTCCCTTTTTTGTTTTGTATTCGATTTCAGGTTATAATCTTATATTTACACGGCCTTTGTCACCTTTATTGTATTACTATACAGCACTGGAATACACCTACTGTATTGTTACACTTTACAGGATCAGTGGTTCACATGTCAGCAAACATGGATCTATTTAGAAGTTATTTTTTCTGCTCCTGATATTCAAAGGCAATTGCCAAATGAAACTAGACTTTTCACGATCGTCGATAAATCATGGAAGGACATCATGCGTAAAGTTCACAAGGTAAGTATCTTACTTATTGTACTTAATGTTAAAAGTTTGAATACTTTTTAAATGGACGATGTCCTTTCTATTTAGTTTTAAGCAAAGTGACTATCCAGATTTGTTCAATTTCGCAATAGTTGGATTAATAAAAATGTTAAACCAAAAATGTTTCTTCGTTACACCGAAGCCTCTGCACCGATTTAGCCCAAATGTGTTTCGGACTCCAGACTCCTGTGTGATTCACGGTGTGATTTTGCCGCGAACTCGGCGCGAAAAACATGTCCCTCCACACTCACTATCGTTGAGTTTAGAATAGACGCCGAAATATGCTATAATTCCTTTAGATTACTACTACTGCTACATCCACACTCGCGCGTGAAAGCAGTAACTGTTTTCACGCGCGAGTGTGGATGCGTGTGCGTTCACGGCAGTATCGCACCCTGCGCACCCTTTGACGCGGGCGCAAATACCGACACTGAACGGGGAACAAGGCGTGAACAGGCGTGAAGCCCGTGAAGGGGCGCGAAAGACATCCACACTCGCGGTTCGCGTCTTTCACGGGTGTTCATGGCGCGAATGTGGAGCGGCTTTAGATATTTTGTCTCAATTAAGTGAATTTTTATATTTGCTAATTACGAATTAAGCAGCAGGAAAAGTGTGCGAACCCGCTTAGGCCTGGGCGCTCTTGAAATGGACCCTGCCTACTGTCACTCTATGTGTGTGCGATTCGTTACGAACGCTTCTACTTCTTTCTTACGCCTCTACTTCTTCTTAGTAGTTGGTCACGGATATAACGGCAAGAGTTTCTTCAGGATTCACAGGAACCCTCATTCGGTCTAGGCATATGACATATTTCGGGGGATGCCTGTCCACGACCATATTACTGACATACCTTTTATTATTATTGACACCATCGACATTTGGCAGGTTCCATTAGCAATGCCAGCTGCAACCCAACCCAAATTGTATGAAGAGTTTGTTCGGAATAATGATAATCTTGATCAAATAATGAAGTGCCTCGAAGCTTACCTTGAGACCAAACGCGTGGCATTCCCAAGATTCTTTTTTTTGTCCAACGACGAACTATTGGAAATATTAGCTCAAGTAAGCGATATACCTGGTTGATTTACTCTTATAATCTATACATATAATAAAATCGTAAAGGCCAAAAAGTCTGTACATTGAATATATTCGAAAAAAAACCAACCAGGGCGACTTAAAATGAGTAACTGAACATGTTAGAACAGTTTTTAAAATTTTTGTCTGTCTGTTTGTTTGAACGCGCATCACGCCTAAACCGCTGAACGGATTTTGACGAAACTTTGTATAGTGACAGTGTATATCCCGGAATAACATAATAAACCACAAAAATCTCGAAAATTTGCCGAGGAATAACAACTAGCAATAAAAAACTCTCATTTGCTAAAATTTGTATGAACTTACAGGTCAGAGTAGCCTGGTTATTATAGAAAGTGTTACAAGTGAGCCCAGTTCAAAGGATAGGGCTACTCTGCAAACTACCATAGGTTTTTCATTATAAACCCTGACTGACTGACATACAGGATGTAACAAAATCCCTATATTGACCGGTTACAGGGGCTCTCGGTATCGAATACCTACTAATTTGTTTTCTACAGTGACTGGCCGTTGGCTTAGTTGATGGTGAGTGGTAGCCACGGGTGGTGACCCTGCCTACTGAGCTAAAGGTTTTGGGTTCATTCCCACCCGGGGCCAACATTTGTGTTCGCGCGTTTGTTCGTGCGTTTGTACGCGCGTTTGGTTGGTTGGTTCGCGCGTTTGTTCGCGCGTTTTGCGCGTTTGTTGGTTGCGGGCTGTTCGCGCGTTTGGTTGGTTGGTTATTTGGTTGGTTTCTTCGCGCGTTTCGCGCGTTTGTTCGCGCATTTGTTTGCGCGTTTGGTTGGTTTTGGTTATTTGGTTGGTTTGTTCGCGGGTTTCGCGTTTGTTCGCGCGTTTCGCGCGTTTGTTCGCGCGTTTTGTTGGTTGGTTGGTTATTTGGTTGGTTCGCGCGTTTGTTCGCGCGTTTCGTGCGTTTATTGGTTGCGGGTTTGTTTGCGTGTTTGGTTGGTTATTTGGTTGCTTTGTTCGCGCGTTTCGCGCGTTTGTACGCGAGTTTCGCGCGAATGTTCGCGCGTTTGTGTGCGCCTTTGGTTTGTTGGTTGGTTATTTGGTTGGTTGGTTCGCGCGTTTCGCGTTTGAAACGCGCGTTTGTTCGCGCATTTGTTCGCGCGTTTCGCGCGTTTGTTCGCGCTTTTTGCGCGTTTGATCGCTTGGTAGGTTAGTTGATTTGTTCACGCGTATCGCGCGTTTGTTCGCGCGTTTGTGTGCGCCTTTGGTTTGTTGGTTGGTTATTTGGTTGGTTTGTTCGCGCGGATCGCGTTTGTTCGCGCGTTTCGCGCGTTTGTTCGCGCTTTTTGCGCGTTAGTTAGGTTAGTTGGTTTGTTCGCGCGTTTCGCGCGTTTGTTGGTTGCGGGTTGTTCGCGCGTTTGGTTGGTTGGTTATTTGGTTGGTTTGTTCGCGCGTTTCGCGCGTTTGTTCGCGCATTTGTTTGCGCGTTTGGTTAGTTTTGGTTATTTGGTTGATTTGTTCGCGGGTTTCGCGTTTGTTCGCGCGTTTCGCGCGTTTGTTCGCGCGTTTTGTTGGTTGGTTGGTTATTTGGTTGGTTCGCGCGTTTGTTCGCGCGTTTCGTGCGTTTATTGGTTGCGGGTTTGTTTGCGTGTTTGGTTGGTTATTTGGTTGCTTTGTTCGCGCGTTTCGCGCGTTTGTACGCGAGTTTCGCGCGAATGTTCGCGCGTTTGTGTGCGCCTTTGGTTTGTTGGTTGGTTATTTGGTTGGTTTGTTCGCGCGTTTGTTTGCGCCTTTGGTTTGTTGGTTGGTTATTTTGTTGGTTTGTCGCGCGTTTCGCGTTTGTTCGCGCGTTTCACGCGTTTGTTCGCGCGTTTCGCGCGTTTGTTTACGCGTTTCGCGCGTTTGATCGCTTGGTAGGTTAGTTGGTTTGTTCGCGCGTTTCGCGCGTTTGTTCGGGTTTGTTGGTTGCGGGTTTGTTCGCGCGTTTGTTCGCATAATTTTATTGTAACTAGACGCTGTCTGAGTATAGGAGAGATAGCTATACCTACTTCCAAAATCCACGCATACGAAGTTGCGGGCAACAGCTAGTGCAAAATAAAATAGCAGTTGTATTTTATTAGTCGCAATTTTTAGGGTTTTGTACCTCAAAAGGAAAAAAAACGGAACCCTTATTCACTTTGCTCTCCATCATCCGTCTGTCAAGCCCCTTTATCTCGGGAAGGGGTAAAGCTAGGTATCAAATTAATATCAAATACCTACTAAGGTCTAAAGTCCCTTGGAGGTGTAAAGAATGCAAGCTTCTAAGTCGACGCAATCAATAGATACGGCCAATTACATCTATATGATTTGTATATTAGCAAAGAAATCAAAATCTATAGAGTACTGGTACTTCCCAATGACGTTACTAGAATAATGAAATTTGTCAAGAAGTTAGGTGTCACAGCACAAATAAAAGGAAAAATACGAAAATCGTTAATTTGTAGCTATTATGTTTTTTTAAAATTTAAAATAAAAAATTGCCATTACAAACAAACAGGGAACCTTATGAATAATAATATCTAATTTCAAAGCAAACGCAATCTTTTCTTTAGACACGAAATCCGCACGCGGTGCAGCCCCATCTGCGCAAGTGTTTCGACGCAATTGCAAAGCTTGAATTTGGAGTAAAACTACCAGAGACGGAGATGATTGTCGCCGAGGACGGGTCGCTGGTTGAACGAGAAATGTCATTCAATGCTAGGGACCAACTGCAGGCCAGGCTTGCCAAGAATGCGAGACAGGAGGATCTAACTACGGACATTATTGCAATGCTTTCGCCTGAAGCAGAGAGAGTTAACTTGGGCAAGGTATGGCTGACATTTTCAAAGTGTTAGGTTTTCCAAAGCAAAGACAATGCAAATTTAACTTCGTTCCGAACGGAGTGAAGGATGTCGTTAGGGCTGACGAGTTCTGGATTAAAGACATACTCGCAGGCACAGGTAAAAGCAGGCGGAGCACCAGTCGTGGTTTCGCCAATTGAAGAAGGAAGCTCCTATATTTGTCGGACAGTCTCACATTAGTAGGTTTACATCCAGCTTTAATGATGACGATAAAGTATAGTAATCCGTACTGCAGGGTCTAAAAGCTCGTGGAAATGTGGAAGACTGGCTAGGAAAGGTGGAGGAAGCCATGTTCGCATCTGTGAAAAGATGCATGAAACATGCACTCAAAGACTATGTAACGCGCCCACGTGTAGAGTGGGTCAAATTACATCCTAATCAGGTACCCATGACACAACTAATTACAACTTAAATATTTATTACTATTCTATACGTTTCTATTTAATGTTGATGGTATTTTGAATGGATACCAGGCGTGCGCTTGAGTCATCCTTCGAGTGGAGAACTCATCTTATTATCGAGACGGAATAAATCAACATCTTCTTTCTAGAAGTAAATAATGAAAGATCATCTTATACTAATGCTTAAATTGTTATAGGTGGTATTAACTGTATCACAAATAATGTGGGCTAAAGGCGTCCATCAAATATTTGACATAGATGTGCCACTACGAATCGACCTAGGACTCATTAATTATGAAAAAAAGTGCATATTAGACCTAAACGACCTGGCCGCGCTAACCCGGCAAGACCTCAGCAGTTTGTTTCGGAAGGTTCTTTGTGCGCTGATAACCGTCGACGTTCACGCAAGGGATACGATATCGCATATGGTAGAGAAGCACGTGCAACGTTCGTTAGTATTTAGAATATTATATTATACATACGCTTGTGCTTGTAATTGTGTATAAGCGTTCAATTGTATGGGTGAATCACACCGAATGCGTTACCTATTGTTTTAGAACTGACTTCGAATGGTTGAAAATGATACGCTACTATTGGGAGGACGATATTGACAATTGTGTTGCCCGTATGTCAAGTGCGATGTACATCTACGGACACGAGTATTTGGGAGCTGGAGGTAAAAATAAAGTAAAAAGTCGAGAGGCATCGAAGGGGCCACGTTGTATGTAGAATTCGACAAATCATAGACAATATTCGTTTGTGCCAGCCGCTACACATATCAACGCTGAAAAGATCATAATATTAACAATATTAGTACTTAAATATATCCTATCTAGCACAGGTTTTTGGAAATCAGCAAACATCCTTTACAGACAAGCTTAGTTGGGTACAACTGGGGTATCATTATAAAAGCGTTTCTTTTGCACATTTCAAGACAGGTTTTCATTTATAGGTCAATATAGGTCTATCGCCGGGGTTTTAGGACATCTGTTGTATGTTTGTTATGTGTTTTGGTAGGGGTGCTGGTAATTACGCCACTTACGGACCGATGCTACCTGTGCCTGATGGGAGCATTGCAGCTTGACCTGGGCGGCGCGCCCGCGGGGCCGGCCGGCACCGGCAAGACGGAGACCACGAAAGATCTCGCCAAATCACTCGCGATCCAATGTGTCGTCTTCAATTGCTCCGAAGGTAAAATCGTAAAATCGAAAATGAGGGTAATAAACTGTACGGCATTAAACTTTCTCGCCATTTGAAAAGAAAGGGTAAACTGATGCAGCTTCGTCATTTTTTTTTGTAAAAAAAAAACATGCAATTTTGTATGTTTTTTTTTATATATTAAACACATACTGATAAAATCATGTCGTTTAAATACCTAGCTACTTATTCGTTAGACATCGCAAACGCGAAAATTGTAAAACTTTTTTTATCGCGATTACAATATTACTACACTTCCTGTAACTTTAGTACCTCCCGGTACTGGGGTCGAGAAAGTAAATAAATAACAGATGATATAAAAGTCGAGCTTTATTTATTTAATTCAAGAATATTATTCACCTGGGTGATTTAGTGCACGAATCAGCGCCCTTGATGCACTTTTATATTCCTAGGTGCATTAGTGCCCTTCAACGTATTATTTACTCCCAATTAAAGTAGTCTCTAAAAGGATGGCTTTATCTTAAAGGTCTGGACTACAAAATGATGGGACGATTTTTCTCTGGGCTGGCAACGTCTGGAGCTTGGTGCTGTTTTGATGAGTTTAATCGGATCGATATCGAAGTTTTGTCTGTGATCGCTCAGCAACTCATTACCATTAGAAACGCAAAGGTTGCCAAACAGACCAGGTAAATACATTTTTCGATTATTTTTTTCGAAAAAAAAAAATCTGAGTAATTTTTTTACTAATCGATTATGCATACATACATACCCAAACTTTATAATTTGAAATACGTTTGATTAATTTATTTAGGTAACAAAATTAGTTTATTACGCCTAACACTGCCCTGCTAAAGGAAGTTTCAAAATTTTTATATAATTTTTTTTAAACAGTACCTACTTGCAAAAATGACAAATTTATGATAATGATACCTTTCCCGTCCGCTTAACATTTCGGCGCGCGGCCAGCCAACGTCAGAGCTGACCGCGTGGTAAAATGTTTTAAAGCGGACGGGAAAAGTATCATTACTTCGTCATTTAAGAAGATATTGAAATAATACTTTCACTTGGATGGAACCTTCTTTAATGTGTTGCCAGGTTTATGTTCGAAGGTCGTGAAATAAAACTTGTTCGCACCTGTGCCGCTTTCATCACAATGAACCCCGGGTATGCTGGACGAACGGAATTACCGGACAACTTGAAGGCATTATTTCGTCCTATATCCATGATGGTGCCCGACTATGGTAGGCCGATTTAATTTAAATAACGTTCAAATAAAACAGTAGTTCTATACTGCCCTGATAAGAAAGAAGGCCGCTATGCACATAGCGGCCTTCTTTCTTATCAGGGCAGTATAATTAATGGCCTTGGAAATTTTTGCCAAAAGGGATTATGTCTTACAGCCTACATCATTTTTATAACCGGCTGGTCTACTTTGCTGCCAACATGACACCACACCTGATCAGTAACAAGTTTAGTTCTAGACTTGTAAAAGAAAACTCTACTACCTATCATTTGATTTATAGTAATTCTCCTTAAAGTAGTCAGTAACTATAACAGTTTATTATTTATAAAGCGCTCATTGCGGAAGTGATTCTGTATTCGGAGGGGTTCGAGTCATCGAGAGGGTTGGCCAAGAAGATGGTTCAAATGTACAAATTGTCGAGCGAGCAACTGTCCAAGCAAGATCACTATGACTTCGGCATGAGAGCAGTCAAAAGTGTCCTGGTGAGCGAAATAGCGAACAACTTGCGAGTATCGACACTCTTAACTCATGGATCACGTTGGGAGCGAAAATTAGAGTGAAAATAATTCTGCAAAGAGTTTTCCTAGAATTAGCCTGACAATAATTTTCCCGTCAGTGACCTATATAAATCTTAAATCTCAATTTCACCCACTTCTATTAATATGTCGAGTCGATTTTCTTGCTTTGAGAACTTTGCTTGGTTTATTTTTTCATTTGTGTAATTCAGGTAATGGCCGGCGCCTTGAAACGAGCCAGTCCTGACCAGCACGAGGAGATGACGCTCCTGTGCGCACTCAACGACAGCAACCTGCCCAAGTTCCTCGCGGCCGACGCCATACTGTTCGCAGGCATATTGTCCGATCTGTTCCCGGGCGTGAGCCTTCCGGTCAGGGATTATGGGGTTATGGAAAATGTCATCAGTAAGTTAATTATTGTGCAACCTACTTGGAGATCTATCCGCCTCTGCTTGGCTGCTGGAACATTTTTTCAACTTAATTTTTACAAAAAAAAATGTGTACACCGACGACTTATTCATCCCCAAATTTTTTTAATTTTCCATCCTTGGAGTTGAAACATTGAAATGGGACCACCATGGAAATATTTTAATAAGGACAGCATTTGTAATATTTTGACAGTGAAAATAGACCTTGTTTTATAACGTGGAAACGATGTCAACCTTGGGGTGGTAAAACTCTATGGCCGACTGTATACGACACGCCCTTGTCCGTTTGTTTTATCCTGATTCGATCGTGTTTAGGGAGAATTCTTCTATCGAGGAAACTGCAAATTGAAGCATGTCAGATTCGCAAGGTGATTCAGCTTCACGAAACCATGATAGTCCGTTGGGGTGTGATGTTGGTTGGCCCTACTGGAGGCGGCAAAACTGTAGTTTTACACGTGAGTATACTTCCGACTAGGTTACAATACAAAGCATCTCATTCAGATTAACGAGAAAATGTGGACATACTGGACAAAAGCACCAAATTTTTAAAGTTTTTCTTACCTAGTTAGGCACTACTAAGCTTAAATTTTTAACTTAAATTTTTGATAGGAAACCAACTCCTTCGGCCATCTTGGATTTTATAGCGGCCATTTTGAAATATAATTAAGTTTATCTATATCGAATTCTAAATCACTTCGAATCACAAACTTAGTGTCTAATTATATTGATCAGACTAAACTGTATAAGTTTGTGCTATTGCAGGTGTTAGGTGACACGTACACCCAGCTATGCGAGGATGGCGTGGAGAGTCCTCAAAACCAGTTCGTTCACAAATATATAATGAATCCCAAAAGTCTGACTATCGGTGAGCTATACGGTGAAGTCAACCTGCAAACCCTCGAGTGGCACGATGGAATACTGCCTTTGTGTTTGAGAACTGCAGTGCAGGTATCGCCATTTCATTGTGATTTTGTCATCACTGTGAATTAAACGGTTATCCCTATACGTTTTTAGAGTTTCATAGTCCGACTTAGAACCCTTACAAGATCGTGCAGTCTTTCCGTCACAGCGTTACTACTTTTACAGTATGACCCGACTTGAAAAGTTGTAAAAGGTTACCTCTACCATACCCGGTTGGATGAGGTCAGCGCGGGACCGGTCGTCGTGGAGATCCTTGGGGGAGGCCTTTTTCCAGCAGTGGACGTCTACAGGCTGATATGATGATGATGACCTCTACCATCAAAATAGATAACAATATTGAAAAAAAAAGAGTCATTATTAATTTTTATCAGTAGCTCCATACTGTTAAGGGGGGATGAACTTTTTTTTAGCGCGTGTGTGATGCCGGTAGATAAGATGTTTGAAGATATGAGCTGATTGGTATCAAAATCAGTCAAATCCACAAAATAGCTCCACATAATTTTCAACTTTGAAAGTAAAGCAGGTTCTGTACTAATTTTGAGACCAAACTTTGTTATATTTTCACACTGTTATATTTTCACAAACTTTGTTATATTTTTACAAATAATACCTTAGTCGTAATGAAAAGTTGAATTCTGCAACAGTGCGAGAAACCGGACCATCAGTGGCTGATCTGTGATGGGCCCGTTGACGCGGTGTGGATAGAAAACATGAACACCGTCCTGGACGACAATAAAATGCTTTGCCTCTCAAACTCCGAGCGGATCAAACTTACACCTTATGTGCACATGGTATTCGAGGTGAGATTTTTGTTTATTGCCGTATATTGCGGTATATATGTGCCGGAATTAATAATGTCTACTTGCCGTAAATCAACAGTAGTGAATTAGACATCATTTTTAACGCGGGCAATTTCGCGGGGTGTCTAGTAAAAAGTTAATAGGTAAATAGAATAAAAAGCTTAATGTGGTGCGTGATTAATTTCGTGGGCAAAGGTTGCGGACCTCGCGCAAGCGTCTCCGGCGACCGTGTCGCGCTGCGGCATGGTGTATATTGACCCTGAGGAGCTGGGCTACCTACCGTTCGTCCGATCCTGGCTCGAAGAAAACGTCGAGAAAAATCTGTTCAACCTGGAGAATTCAGAGTTCCTTTACGAGTTGTTCAAAATGCTAGAGGTCGGCTTCAACCATGTCAACAAAAAATGTAAAGTTGGTATTAGACAGGCAAGTACACTTTTACTCCAGAAGCCATCTGCATAAACCTTTATAGTATTTTATGTTCGATCGTATGTTAACCTGGACAAAGATTTATGAATACAATTCAAATTAAAAATGTGTGTTGAATTCCAAAGTTAGTTACGTAGTTACGATTTATTTCGAACATCTATGGTAAAGATTTGACCTAAGTATGTATGTTTGTGTGTATGTAATCTAGTATTGTTTTGTTCCATACCATCAAAGATTTTAATGGCGTAATACCGATAGTGACATAAGATGTCTGTCTAGGCTTGTCTGGAAGAGACCGTTTAAATCAACCAGATCGACTAAATAATACAAACTATTATCTTTTACATTGCCGTGTTTTTTGGTATTGTTTGTCAATTTGTACTCGTTAGGTGGATGTAAGCAAAGTGTCTGCATTATGTTCTCTGATGGGCGCACTGCTCGCAGAGCCCGGCGAGCGGTTCTCTGACAAAGCGGCCATTAAAGTGTACATAGCCCACTGCTTCGTGTTCTGCTATGTGTGGTGCATCGGCGGGAACATCTTCGAAGACAACCGGCGCACGTTCGAGGAGACAATCAAACGACAATTCGAGGAGTTCGAAGAAGCAGAATAGTGAGCCCTTCCAACTTAAGCTTCGCTCATAACGGAGTTTAACAACAAGCAATCTAACAAGAAAAAATATTTGTTTGATAACCCAGTTATGTAGTAACAATGTGTACTGGTTATCTAGAAAGAATTTTTAATTAAATGTCAATATTATAAGAAAGTCAAAGGTAGATATAAATTTGTAGTTGGGGAAAATTTACTACCAAAATCTGAGTCACACTCGGTGGTCATTCATAACGATCCGGTTTCATCGCCTGTGAATTTTTTTTCACGTCTAAATTAAAAACGTAATATTGATATAACAACTCAGAAAGATTGCTTGAGAATTTAGTTATAGATCCACAGTGGTGTCGTTTACATAATTCTCAGAACCGCTAACGATTTTCCCGACAGTTACCCGCAAGGCTTCAACTTCTTTGATATGTACATGGACACAAAACAGCGGAAGCTTAAAGTTTGGGCCGAGATAATACCAGAGTTTATCTACGACAGCAATCGACCCTTTTTCGAGACTCTAGTACCAACCATAGACACTGTACGCTACGGATATCTGTTTGAAAAGCTGCTTGGATCCAACAAGCCAGTTATGTTCACAGGAAATACAGGTTAGCATCGCCAACTACACTTGCAAAATAAGCGTCGGATGGCTTTTTCATACATTCGAGATCATTTTGAGCCCCATGGTGAGAGCTGATGGTGGGTGTCCGGAGTACGGATGAAGGAGGTCCAGAACGCCGAATATACATACATTATTTGATCTAAATGACAGTTGTCATCAAAATGAACCATTTACCTTATAATGTCATCATAATTAACGTATCGGAAGACGTAGCGTAGGCAGTCCTCCTACAAGGTGGACCGACGATCTGGTGAAGGTCGCGGGACTCAGCTGGATGAGTTTGGGGCAGGACCCGTCGTCGTGGAGATACCTTACGGAGGCCTTTATCCAGCAGTGGACGTCGACAGGCCGATATGATGTTATCATAATTTGGTTAATCCAAACACCCAGGAATCTAAATAGTCTCTTTTGCGAACGGTTTGCCTGATCAGCCCTGCTGTTCTGTAAGCGTATTTGTGCAACTCGATCCTGAATCCCACCCGATTTCCACCCGGGACCAACATTTGTGTGATGAGCATAACTGTTGGTTTTCGGATTCTGGGTGTTTGTATGTATTTAAGTATTTATTTAAAAGTATTTAAGTATGTATAATAGTTGTCGAGTACCCATGTAGGTACAAGCTTTGGCTTAGTTGGGACTAAACAGCCGTGTGTAAAATTGTCCAAACATTATAAAAACAAAAAACAAAAAAAATCCGCAGTGAGATCGGTCTCTAACTCAATGATTCACAGTTCAATACTCACTTTACTTCGCAAGTGAAGTGTTTACTGTGTAGCTTGTATTTGTTTACACAATGCGACATCAAGGTCTTTCATGATCGGATGTGAAGTGAAGTAAGTGACTTGCGATGTGATGGTCGAGATTTAATTCGTACTTTACAGAATCACACAGCAGCGATCTTAGTTAGTTAATGTGAACTTTCTCCGTCAGTATTTTTATTTCAACGCAGGTTAGCATCATTACTATAGCCGATTAATTGTACCTTAAAACCTCGTAAACTTTTGTTGCTTTTAGGTGTTGGGAAGACCTGTATAGCGGCTGAAATCCTAAACAAAATGGCCGGTGCTGGTACTTATATACCAGTTATATTAAATTTCTCAGCGCAAACCAGCAGTCCGCGGACACAGGTATCATTTAACAAAGAAATTGGTTGAATTGTAATCAGAACAAGTACTGTCTCACTGACTCACAACCGACATAACAATGTCTATGGGATAATAGGCATAAGATATTATGTTTAACGTAATACAAAAAAAAGATTTAATTACTTACATACCTACGTATATTTTTTATTTAATTTCATTAATCCTCTCTAAACTCGCTGGCTCCGGGGAGCTGGTCCAGTAATCCGTTCGCCTTGCACAAGGCGCCTATGCCTATGGGCCTATGATCAATGGGGGACCTGACAGCTGGTTTTCCACCCCCCTTCTGGCGACGGCCGATGAAGATAATTATCAATCAGCAGCCTATTAATATGTCCGTATTGCCGGGGCTGAGGCCTACTCTCTCAACGAGGGCGTTCGTCCACCACTCTAGCCCAGTGCGGGTTGCTGGACGTCACATGCGCCTAAGAATTTCTTCTTCGGCGTATGCAGGTTTCCTCACGATGTTTTTCTTCACCGATTGAGAGCAGTCAGTAAATGTACTTAAGTTTTCGAGAAAAATGGCCCAGCTGGGGATCGAACTTCGGACCTTTCGATATGATAGGCCGCGTCTTATCCCCGACTCCACTGACGCTCTAATAATGATCTACCATACTCCGATATTTTAGGAAGTGATAGAGCTGCGATTGGACAAGAGACCTCGGAAAGCGTTGGGCGCTCCGATGGGCAAGAAAATTGTTATTTTCATTGACGACGTGAACATGCCTCGTTTGGACGTGTACGGCGCGCAACCTACCATCGAACTACTCAGGTGTGAATACTTACATAAAATATCAATACCAATATAATAAAGCTGAAGAGTTTTTTTTGTTGAGTTGAATCTCTGGAACTACCAGTCGCTTTTGAAAAAATCTTTTTGCATTTGATAGACCACTTCTTGAGAAAGGTTATAACGGTGGTGATCTGTACATTTATTTGTTTGACCACTGATAGCGGACTACGCGGCTCAATGAGTTCCTTGAGTGACGTACATGGAATGGTTTTTCCTCCTACACCACTGGTGGACATTGTTGGTGATCTATGTACGCGCCTACGCAGCATAAGCAGATGAATTCGTGATCGTTATTTCTGTATTTTCAACCCACAGACAGTTACTGGACTTCGGTGGTTTGTACGACCGAGATAAACTGTATTGGAAGGAGATCTTGGACGTGGTGTTGTCCTGCGCGTGCGCCCCTCCCGGCGGCGGCCGTAACCCGCTCACCGGTCGCTTCGTCAGACACTTCGCTATGTTCTTTATATCCGCCCCCAATGCTGATGCCATGAAGACCATATTTAAAGTAATTGCATAATACAGTACAATAGTTTCATAAGCAACTGTTTCACAAATGTTCAACACGCAAGTTTCACATAGCCAGCACGAGTATTGAAATCCTAAATTGTTAAACAGGCATACAATAATTTCTCTACGACTAACAATAATGCTTGACTAGACAAAATGGGGAAAATTTTCAACACGGAAATAAGTTGGTGTTCCACTATCCAAATTTACAAGAACACATGTAGAGATCTTTTCCGAGAGTTATCGCATCTTTAATGTTTCGCAGGCAATCCTGAAAGGTCACCTGGAGGACTTTGTAACCGAGGTATCCGTTTTGGGCGACAACATAGTGAATGCGGCCGTTGAGCTTTATTTGAAGATTTGCGCGGAACTGTTGCCCACTCCGGCCAAGTCTCATTACGTGTTCAACTTGAGGGATTTGTCCAAGTCCATGCAGGGAGTGTTACAAGCGGACGCTGGCTACATGCGAATGCCACAAGCGATGCTCAGGTGCTTAGTTTATTTGACTACTTGTTAGTCGTACTTATTTATTAGTTAGTCGTACGTACTTTTAGTTATAGTAAGTACATTAGTTAGTCGTACGTATAGGTACTTTATTAGTTAGTCGTGAGCCCATAATTAGATATTGCCTATTTTATTAGTCAGTCGTACGTACTTTTAGTTATAGTAAGTACATTAGTTAGTCGTACGTATAGGTACTTTATTAGTTAGTCGTGAGCTCTTAATTAGTTATTCGTGCCTATTTTATTAGTTAGTTAGTACCTAGTACGTATTTTAGTTGTAGTAAGTAAATTAGTTAGTCGTACGTATAGGTACTTTATTAGTTAGTCGTGAGCTCTTAATTAGTTATTCGTGCCCATTTTATTAGTTAGTCTTACGTACTTTATAGTTAGTCGTGAGTTCTTACGATATGAATTTTAAAATGTTGTTACAAATTTTCGCTAACTATACTTTGCAGGTTGTTTTACCACGAATGCATGCGAGTGTTCCATGACAGATTAATTAATTTAGAAGACAAAAGCTACTTTTTGCACCTGATGAGTACCGTGTGTACCAAGAACTTCCAACAACCGATATTAGAAATACCCGACGACACGATCATAGAACATCCACCTGTACTGCTGTTTGGGGACTTCATCAATTCCGCTATTCCGAAGGAGAACAGAGTCTACACAGAGATTTCAGACATATTCAAATTAATGGTCGTGCTGAAGGTAGGCAAAACATATATTATTTTTTTTCGTAGACTACCGAGGGGAAATCTATTACGAAGGAAAATAAAAAGCCAAACTCTAAAACTTTTAGCTTTTTTTCCAATCTAAAAGTTCAATTCCTCATTCTTAGTTTATTTTAGTTAGTCGCAAAATCAACTGTGAGAATTCAAGCCGCCGCCCGGTCGGTGACCTCCCAAAACCAATCGGACACTAGCGCTTTCGTTACGCGCCCCGCCCGCCCGCATTCGCGCGCAGTTAACTTCACTGCTTCACATAGTTTATTTATCTCTATGAAGCAATGCAAACCTTTATTTTTTGCAGAAATATTATATACAAGCTGTTTCCCGCGGCTTCGCCCGCATAGAAAAGTTTTCTCGCGGAAACAGTTTTCCCGGGGTATCTATAGCCTATGTGTTATTCTGATGTTCTATATTGCTGCCTTAAAACTTTCGCGTTTTTTATTAGTAGGATGTAATTTTACCAAAAAGATTTTATTCCTCACACACTGGCACTTTCTTTCATAGAAAAATGTTGTGAAAGCCACGCGCGATGTTAAAAAGAAATGTTTTGGTCGTTTTATTATTTGGCATTGCAAATATTTTTTTCTGCTTAAATGGTCAGTACTCTATCTAAAGTTATTGTTACCAATAAGATTTTATTCCTTTTAGACACTGGCATTTTGTTAAAGAATATTTTTGAAAGCCTGTCATAATTAAAATGAAATTTTATTTTGTTCTTTTATCTAATAATGGCCATGCAAGTTTTTTTCTGCATAAATGGCCAGTATTGAATGTAAACTTAGTAGGGAGTAAAAACTCTTTGAATAGGTTTTTAAAATATAATAGGTATAGGTAATCAATCTTTTCTTACAAATATAATGAGATGTTATTAAACTTTTGGAACCTGAATGTATCGAATCTTCTTGTGTTAGTACTCTTTGCTAACTAACTCTTTGTTAATTAAAGTCTTTAATTAAAGTTAATTAAAAACTTTTTACATGAAATCTTTTTGCATAATATGGAAAGCCAGTTGCCGATTTGCGTTAAGTTCAATTTCTTTGATTTGCGTACATTTTCGTTGCCAAGAAGATAATTTTTGTTATTTTGTTTAGTGCATAATTAATTTATATGTTTATTATGAAATACGTGTGATTTTTAATTTTGCGCCTATACGTTATCGATTCCATATTTGTATTATTTTTTTACTGAACAATTTGGTATACAGAATATTCAAAGTTACGATTTCAAATGTCAACTTACTAACGCCTAACGTCCTGATGAATTCTTGTAATATTCGCCGACTTACTACACTTTAATACATTTTGTGGCCGCTCCTTTTTATAAAACCCAATACCAAATAGCCTATGTTCACACAAAGAGTATTAAAAACTATCTAACAGCGAAAGAATTATTGAGATCGGTTCTGTAGTTACAAAGATTAGCTCCGTCACACATCCAAGCAAACTTTACCTCTTTATTATTAGTATAGATAGATTCATTGTAAATAGTATTAATTTCCGAACATTATACAAAGTTTTTCGAAATTTATCGTCATGCTTATTGTGACGCAGGAATACCTGGAGGAGTACAACTCTACGGCGCGCGCGGAGATGCACCTGGTGCTGTTCAAGGACGCCGTGGAGCACGTGGTGCGCATCGCGCGCGTGCTGCGCGCCGAGCGCGGGCACACACTCATGGTGGGCCCGGGGGGGTCCGGCCGCCGCTGCGTCGCCACGCTCGCCGGACACGTCAACGAGTGCAAGTCAGAATGTTTTTTTTCCACTACCTTGACTAAAAAGTTCCATTTCATACTCGAAATCAGTTTGTACATCGAATTATCTGGACCCCGGTGCGAAATGACTCTCAGGTCGTGACGAAATGTTGTATGAAATTTCATTTCGTACTCGGTTAGTTTCTTTTTGAGGTAAGTTTGTCCAGACAGAAATTATCTCGCAGCCCCGCAGTTGACAAAATGTTACTGGCCACTTCGCGCCGCTCCGCGCCGCGCCGCGTGGCACGGTAAAAGATCTAATAGAAAAAGACAAGAAGATGATTTCGCCTTCAGCTGAATTGAAATAAAATGAAAATTCGTTTTTGACGTCAGAAATATTTGGAAATAGTAGAAGCACGTATAAGTTTAATTACGATGAGAGACCAGTATTTACTGGTTTTGTTGCCACAGAGACGTGCGGTCGACCCTCCTATCGGTAGAACCACAGGTGATTTTATTTTCCCGGTACTATTCATTGCCACTCGCGTTGCACCGAACATTGTAAATTGAAAATTGTACTAGCTGATCTCTTTTTATCTTTTTTTGTTTGCTCTAGGAGTCTGTTGTCACTTAGTGCTTGTTTTTACTTAATTATATTATGTGGTTAGATGTATGGGTATGGAGCTGAAGCGCAATTACGACACTCCGGAGTTCCACGACGACCTGCGCAAGATGTACATGCGCGCCGGAGTCAGCAACGAGGACACCGTGTTCCTCTTCACGGACACACAAATTACCAAGGAGGAGTTTCTAGAAGACATCAACAATATGCTCAATTCCGGTGAGAGGTTTGAAAACACATCAGGTCGCTTAATAGACCCTTAATAGGTATTATGGTGAGCAGAGATAGACTGCTTCGCATTTGCATCGCTTTTATATCTTCGAAAACCTCCGTCCGTCCTCCATCCGCCCCCCGTCCGTCCTCCGTCAGTAATCCGTCCGTCCTCCGTCCGTCCTCCTTCCGTCCGTCTTCCGTCCGTCCTCCGTCTGTCCTTCGTCTGTAATCCGTCCGTCCTCCGTCCGTCCTCCCTCCGTCCGACTTCCGTCCGTCCTCCGTCTGTCCATCGTCTGTAATCCGACCGTCCTCCGTCCGTTCTTCGTCCGTCCTCCGTCCGTCCACCGTTAGTACTCGGTCCAATTTGAATATGCATAACGGGTGTCGGAAACGCAGTTGACTGATGCATTCATTGTTATGCCCCCTCCACACAACATTGCGGCGTCCGAGATGGATATTGAGACGGGTTGTCAAAGTCGCATATATGGGGTTTAAGACTACTTCCACTAATCTTGTTCAGTTTCATAGACATAAACAAGTCGATCAATGTTAATGTCAGGAGAGGTGCCGAACTTATTCGAGGGGGACACATACGAGCAAGTGCAGACCGGGACGCGCTCGGACGCTGCCAAGGCCGGCGTCAACCCGGCGGACCGGGACGCCGTCTACTATTTTTTCATCAACAGAGTGCGAGGGAAACTTCATCTTTGCATATGTATGAGCCCCGTTGGAGAAGCATTTAGGTGGGTGCCTTAATTTTACAAATGTGCTTCCGTAGCGCTAGCACATGTTATTATAGACAAAGCCCATCCACGCTCACATCTTAGGTTTGTCAGGCCTCTCAGTCTAAGCTCGAAAATTTTATATTAATATTTTAAAAATCTGCATTTCTGTAGAAAAAACGTTACTTCAGTCCCTTGCTCTGTGGCTAGATATTTGTACTAAATAACCTTGAATAAAAGAAATCAAAGAGATTCGAACCTTCCTGTAATTAACAATGTTGAAGAGTTTTTTGTTTGTGTGATGCGTTAATCTCTGGAACTACCAGTGGGATTTGAAAAATTCTTTTTGCATTTGACAGTCCAATTCTTGAGGAAGGTTCTGGGCTATTTAACATCACGCTACGACACTTGGGAGCCTAGCAAAAATAAAAAAGTCTGAAATGACGGGCGACAGGCCGCTGGGAACATAATAGAACAGCTAGTAAGTAATAAAAGCAATTGTTGCTCAGACGCCGCTGTCGCATGTTTCCTTCGCTGGTGAACTGTTGCACTATCGACTGGTTTACGAAATGGCCTCCAGAGGCACTGCTGTCGGTCGCCGAACAGTGCCTGCACCCGCTCGGGGACTTCGTTATGATCCAGAAGATATCTACTATCTGCGTTATTATGCATCAGGTGCCAAAATCATTGTAGTCCAGGAAAAATAAAGCTAAGTGTTTTATTGATATGTAAAGTCAAGTATCTACCACTGTCCGAGTGGACTCCAACCTTATTTTCAGTCCTCATTAGGTTTTTTTTTGTTTTTCGGCCTCTCCCTAAAATATTAACCGTCTTGTTTCTGCCTATAAAAAATAATCTAGGAAAGTTTTATAATAGATTAAATATCGAGCCCCACTGCTGTATTCATCAATTATGGTGTTCAAAAGGCATTTTTTCGATATTAATTTCCCTACAGATTTTCTATAATGTATGTATTTACTTATTTAATACTTATATAACCTTGCTTTAACAATAACAACACTTAAATAATTAGTGGCCTATTCCAAGTTGCCTTAATTGTCCTAATTATTTTTATTTGTTCGCTTGCAGGACGTTGACGCAATGACTGACAGGTAAGTGAGTATCCAAGTTATGGCTCCAGTACAGATGTTCTATATCACCATATTTTGTCACCCATATTTACGAAAGACTTAACAAGCAGGCCACATCTGTCGCAGGACTTATTTATTTGAAACTTTATATATAATACAGCGTGACTGGTTGAACGAGGGAATCCTCGATGGCTGTAGTACAGTAAACCGATGCACATCCCGTCTACCTACTTAAAAAGAAAGTAAAAAGTTAAAAAAAACACTAAAACCTCGACTTTTTGCGTTTTTCTAAAACACATTCGTGAGTTTACCTAACTCTATGGAGCAGACAATAGCGCGCGAACGCCGTTGCGGGCGGCCGCGTTCTGATTGGTTGTTGGAAGGTCATCGACCTGGCGCGCGGGTGGCCATTGCCTCCGCACAGCTGATTTTGCGACCAAAGTATATGTAGAGTAGAATATAACTTTATTCGAAATAGTAAAATAACCAAAAAAAAGCTGGTGTTTTTGGGTAGCTATGGAATGGGTATCGGCTTCTTATTCACCCGCTTATAGGATTCACTTTATTATTATTTATTTATTTAAAACTAATAAACATGTATATTGGTTTGTGGTGTTATTAAACCAGTGTATTGGTTTGTCTAAACACCACAATTCGTGCTGTCCATCGGTTACATACAACAAGACATAAATTACAAAGGTAAACGAAGCATAAAATTAATAGGTATTAACAAGTTTAACTTATTGCACAAAATAATATAGTTAGGTTTAGGTACTTGTTCACTCTGTAAGTATACCTAGTAAAAAAGGCGAACGAAAAGTTCTGTGTGACTCGGGCAGACGAGTCCGAAATGAAGACCGCGGTACCTGATACGCCGCTGCCGCCAGGTGTACCGAAGACCGAAACCGAATGCAGACGGATGAGTTAATTGGGGAAGGCATGTCAAGCAGTAGAAATCGACAGGCTGTTGTTATGATGATAGATCTCCTTCGTTTATACGGTAACTATATGGGTAGTTATGTACGGCAGCCATAGCAGAGGCAGTAAGACATCTGCCCATCGCAGTAGGTAAGGCCTCATTGATGACGCTTTTAAAGCCCACCAATTTTACTATTTCGACTGAGCCTCGTCGGACAACCACCAAGATATAGACTATGAGCGTGATAGATACAATCTATAAAACTTTTCTTTGTCAGTTTTGAAAACACGAACTACTTCGATTGGCTTCCCTTGTCAGGTTGTACCAAGAAATGCGGCGCTATTTCTACACCACACCCAGCAGTTACTTAGACTTACTGAAGCTGTATTTGATGCTGCTAGATAAGAAACAGCAGGAAATCATCCGAGGCAGGGACAGGATATCATGCGGTTTGCAGGTTAGTTGGGAAAAGTACCTAAAAGGACTCGTATTGTAATTTGTTTAGGGTGCTGTAATTAAATATTTCAGTGTGCGTTTCTTAGAAATTGTACGAGACTTACGAAGTGGTGGGCGTGATGGAGCAGCAAGTGCGCGAGATGGAACCGATCCTGGCACGCAAGGCGGAGGAGGGGGTCTTGCTTGTAAACCGATTAAGGGTGGAGCAAGCTGCCGCCGACGAAGTCAAACAGGCCGTCATGAAGGACGAGGCCGAAGCTAAGGTTACCATGATCAAAATCAAATCAACAGCCTATTAATATGTCCTATTATATTGGGGCTCAAGCCTTCCCTTCCTTCGAGAGCATTTAGGGCTATACTTGTAGTTGGCATAATGCAGGTTTCCTCACTTTGTTTTCTGGTATTAAGCGGACAGTTCTCCGTCGTATACTAGCCTGGAGTGGCATGGAGTTTGAACTCCATGCCAGAGTACCTTAGATAGACGATAGAGGGGACGATTTTAGAATTCAGGGATATTCGCTAGCATAAGGCCGCGTTTGCCTTTTGGTCGAAAATGACTTCAGATGCTGAGAGGTATCTTAATACCTCTCAGCATCTGATGTCCTTTTCGACCATCTCATCTTCTGTGTACGACTTTTTAGTCCAATTTGACTACCAAAAAATAATTGGACAATGCGCGTATTGGACTATGTGCTTATTTGACCACCCTTATTATTGGGTTACATATATGCTTTGACACTACGCTTCATCATTATGCGTGAGTCAAACTGAACTTAGTATCAACTATTTTTTAAAGCTATTTTTTCCACATCATTGCTTTGATTAAAGATAAAAGCTGAGGAGGTGAGGCAAATAGCGGACGAGGCCAAGGCAGATCTGGCGCTGGCAATGCCGGCGATGGAGGCGGCCCAGAACGCGCTCAAAGCCCTTAACAAAGCAGACATCAATGAGCTCAAAGCGTTCCAGAAGCCGCCTGTGCTCGTGCGTTTCGTCATGGAGCCCGTTTGCATTCTAATGGGCTCTAAGTAAGTGTTACACGTCAAAATAACGATCAATTAAACTAGGACCAAGTTTGACCTTTCATACCCATTGAAATAAAATCTTTAAAAAAGGCATTGGGCGGCTAAAGTTTGAAGCGTAGGCGGGTTGGCTATTGTCCAATATTTGGACAGCTGGAAAGGAGCTATTTCGGCGCGTATTTTGACGTCTTCAACTGCATTTTGTTTGTATGAACGCTCTAATCTCTGGAACTACCAGTCGGGTTTGAAAAATTCTTTATTCATTTGATTGCCAAATTCTTGAGAAAGGATATGCTATTTACGATCACGCTACGATCCTTAGAAGTAGATCAAAAAGAAATAACTTGTAAAACGCCGGCAAGGCCGCGGGAACAGCTAGTATGTACCTACCTATCAAATAAATAACAATCTATTACAGACCCGACTGGGATTCGACTAAAAAGCTGTTGGCGGACGTGAATTTCCTCCGTAATCTGGAAGAATTCGATAAAGATCATATCTCTGATACTACGCTCAAAAAAATTAAAGTGTACCTCAACCATAAAGATTTTAATCCAGATACTGTGCTAAAGGTTTCCAAGGTAAAATAATATAATTATATAATTACAATTAGGTAGGTAATTATAATAATATAATTACCTATTGTTATAATTTTGTAATACTTGTGTAAATAGCATTTTTAGGACTGCGTCAAAACGGATACACTTACAGCTAGCTTTCTTCTCCGTCTGTACGCCGGATAACATGATAACTAATACCTACTGAGCGAAACTTTGGCACCTAATGTAAAATTACCAATTAAATTATAGAAGAAAATGACAGAGCCCGCTTGGGTACGATACGGGATTTTTTGTTAAAAAAATGACGGAAGCTGCATCAGTTGACTCTTTCCTTAAATGGCGAGAAAGTTTAGTACGGGCCGCCGTACAGTTTATTTTTTATAAAATGTCAACTACAAACTTTTGTACCTAGTATGTTTAGGTCAAGGGTCACAGTCAAATAACAAGGATCACCATGGTAACCAAAATTTCGTGCTCAACGGCAAGCTGGCCATTTGGACGCAAATCGGCAAATTTAGACTTTTCATCTAGGAAAAGAGATATTGTAACGTGTTTTTTTTTGTAAAAGTTATTGCAATCCACTACCATAACATAAATGGAAAAGGTACCCAACCTATGTGTTGCTCGATCACTTTTTAATGACTAAACAATTTTAATGAAACTTGGTAACTTTTTCAACGTGGACTATGGTGTTTTATAGTTATAGTGTTGTACATACCTACATAATGATCGACATACTCAATTTTTTTCACTACAGGTGTGCCGTTCTATGGTACTGTGGGTGCAGGCAATTGACATGTACGCTAAGGTCTTCAAAGTAGTCGAACCAAAGATACTAAAGTAAGTGATCACAGTCTCATTATAATTTAAGTATAATTATTCAAGAAACAAACAAGCGAAATCGTATACGAGCGGAGATCGAACTTGGACCTCTCAACATGACACGCCGCGTCTTTACCACTACGTTAACCATCAACGCTCTTCTATAAATTGTATACATAATTACTTACTGGCATAAAATAAATCGAAATCCACTGAGAAAGTGAATGTGAGAAAGTTTGTGTGGCGTGGCGGTCTGTTAATTTATCTTAATCTTACAGACACAAAGAGGCCGCTGCTATATTGAAGTCCGTAATGGCAGTGCTTAAAGCCAAGCAAAAGGAAGTCGAGGCGATCGAAGCACAGTTGGCTAAAATGTTGGATGAATTGAGGGTAAACAGATAATTGTACCTATAGGTATTGAACGGTCGGAGAATTAAAAACTAATATCTTTTGTCGAAAATATATTAGCCTGTTTTCTCTGGTCTTGTCAAGATCGTCGTCTCGATCGTCGTCTGTCTCTTTTTGTCGTCCGTTTCAGTCCTGTCAAGTCAAAGTTCTAGTCTGCCAGTCATGTCTTCAGTCAAAGGAGGATGGACGCCACAACAGGTATATTTAGAAATCAACTACCTAATTAATGTGTTTTTTATATAAATGCGAATAACTTGAAAAATTATTCAAATTGAGACAACTCCCTATGATCAAAATGTGACTTATTTATTAATCTATTAATAGTAATCTTTTTTTTTTCTTTTTCTATGTCAATAAGTAGATAAGATAAGATAAGATAATCGTTTAGATAATCGTTTCTAAGTTCGTAGCTAAGATATATGTGTTTTGGGTGGCGCGCGCGCTCCCTGTGGATTTCGCATCTTGCATATTTAGTATGGGAGAACCAATGGTGCCAATTACAGGGGGGTGCGGACAATCGAAGCGGAGTAGAGGGAAGAGGTTGCTAATACAAATTTATATGGAGTTTGAAAATGGGAACGTGTGAGTGAGTTACAATATTGTAATCCATTTGACACGATTTTGACACCCACTTCTTTTACGCCTCTATTATATAAGGGGCCGCGGCCGCCAACCAAAGAGATCCTAACTCTATGTTTGCAAGCGTTAGGTTGTGGAGGAAGAGCGAGCCAAGCTTCAAGCGGAGGTGGACCTGGCTGCCGCGCGGCTCGTGCGCGCTGGCAAACTCACGCAGGCGCTCGCCGACGAACAGACGCGCTGGGAGGACAGCGTCAAGGCAAGCCCTTTGAACTATTCGTTTCCATACAAATGCAGTGTCGATTTAGTTACAATAGGGTACGTAGTATCAAAATCTCAACCATCCTCAGTTGGTTAATTTGGTAAAATACTATCTCAATCTGAGGTTATCTTGCAAGCTTAATTTTTAAGTCGAGTATGCCTTGTTTACGTTCAAACGACTAGGCAGTTTGGTGTTCCTAAAAAAATCGCGTTTTTTAAAAGTCAACTCACTAATCAAATACACCATTTTGAGATACTTTTGCATTCAGTCAGTACCTACTTACTAAGTACTTGCTTTTCAGGTGTTTAATTAATCGGAATTTTGTAGTAATATACATTTCTTTGTTAGAGCGTCAGTGGCGTCGGGGATAAGACGCGGCCTGTCATATCGAAAGGTCCGGAGTTCGATCCCCGGCTGGGTCATGTACAAATGGGTTTTTTCTCGAAACTTAAGTACATTTACTGACTGCTCTCTAACGGTGAAGGAAAACATCGTGAGGAAACCTGCATACGCCGAAGAAGAAATTCTTAGGCGCATGTGAAGTCCACCAACCCGCACTGGGCTAGCGTGGTGGACTATAGTCCGAACGCCCTCGTTGAGAGGGTAGGCCTGAGCCCCAGCAGTGGGGACATGTTAATAGGCTGTTGATGTGATATATTTTTTGTTTTTGTGGTATTATTGATCAGGCGGCGACTTACAAGCTGTACTGCGCTACGGGCGACATTATAATAGCGAGTGGCTGTATCGCGTATTTCGGAGCATTTCCCTCGCACTACCGCCGCGAATTGGAACTGAAATGGGTTCACAAGTGCAACGAACTGGAGATACCGTCTTCTGATACATTTGAGTTAGTTTACTTTATATTTGGCTCTAAATTAAATAACTAGTAGTTCCGTGAGAACAGTAGACCTCGCCAGCCCTTATAAACCAAACCTAAAAGAAACCAACAAAAGTCAACTTTGGAAACAGAAAAAGTACCTACTAAAGTGACAAAAATTAGCACTTTAAAGCTTAATATTTCGCAAACGGATCCCTGAATCGAAAAATGTTTATCACACACCCGCGATATTTTTGAAAGACCCATCCAACGATACCCCACACCATGGATATCACGCGGAAAAAAATAATTTTCCATTTTACTTATGCAGTTCTATGAACATAATTTATTTTTTTAACTTTCTTAAGTCGATCCACTATTACTCAAAAACTAATAGAACCTACTTAGCCGTAATAGTTTTCCTTGTAACTACGTTATATATGCTACTGCCATGAATTTTTTCACATTTCCAGAAGCAACCGTTTAGCTGGCAGGGGGGGGGGACACGTGACTCTAACAAAAATTACCGCTTTAAAGCTTAATATTTCGCCAACGGATCCCTAAATCGAAAAAATGTTATTCACACACCAGCAATATTTTTGAAAGACCTATCCAACGATATCCCACACTATGGGATTCACAAGAAAAAAAAAGTTCACTCCCACTTTGCGAGTATGGTAGGTACTCTAAAAAAAATGTTTTTCAAAATTTTATTCTACTCATTTTGTAGGTTCAATTAATTTATACATATGCCAAATTTTCGTCAAAATCGGTTGAAAAATGCGACCTGTAGAGAATTACAGACAGACAGACAGACAGACAGACAGACAGACAGACAGACAGACAGACAGCCGGACAAGAGCATTTTTGGCCAGTCTCGAAACGTAGACGCTTCGCTCGCTTCGCTCGCTCGGTCAATTAATATTAACTTTGTAAATGCGAAAGTGAGTTTGTCACTGCGCCTTTTACGGCTTTACTATTTAGCGGATCGCCATGAAATTATCCATTCTCATATAGAATAAAGATAGGCTATTTGTATCGATTGACGGCCGTTGGGGCAGAAAGGCTCTCGAGTGGCGACCAGGTATCGGAAGACGCTGCATAGGCAGGCCTCCCACAAGGTGGACCCACGATCTGGTGAAGGTCGCGGGACCCGGATGGATGAGGTTAGCGCAAGACCGGTCGTCGTGGAGATCCCTGGGGAAGGCCTTTGTCCAGCAGTGGAGGTCTACAGGCTGATAAGATGATGATTTGTATCGATGGTAAGTCTTTTCCCGCGGGAAGACAAACTAATTCCACGCGGCCTGGTGGCATCGAGGACAACTGAGCTTTAAGTAATAGTACCTCTATTATCAATGAAATGTAAGTACTACCCGACAACTGAAACGAGTCACTTGGCCTTGGCCTCCCTCCGCCTCCCGCTTCCCCACCTCGCCCGCCCGCTCTCGTCATGGCGCGACAGTACCGTTCGCATAAATGTGAGAGGTCGGGCATAAATGACGTCGTGCCATTAACAAATGATGATAAAGATGAAGATTTCTATAAGTATCTAACAGCTTCTTAAACAATGTTTTATTTTCTTTTGAAAATATAAATAAATATTAATTTAATCCCACACTTTCGCTCAATACTTTCTCAATCGTTTTTGCACTCTGTACCTATCACGGGGGGCGACGTAGGGGGAAGCGGGAGACGCGGAGTGACTCATTATAGTTGCTGAGTAGTAGGTACTTTCGTTTAATTGACCGCTTCGTTGGCTTAAAGGCTTCTTGAGCTTAAACCTCCATTCCCTCTAGGGACATACAACTTTCTACAATATGTAGGTAAAAGTTATTAATGGTCTGGATGTTTCAATTACTTGTGAGTTGTCCTATCCTTGTCTAATTCCCTAGTACGGGTAAAATCCTATATGTATAATAACAAGTTCCTACCAATATTCATTATTAATTGGAAAAATTAATCATTAATTAAATTAATTAATCAAATCAGGAAAAAATATTTTATTACCTTTAAATCACTTCATTTCTGACAGTTTGATAGCGATAATGGCGGACTCATACACTGTGCGGACGTGGAACTCTCAAGGGCTGCCGCGCGACCATGTCTCCACAGAGAACGGCATCCTGGTCACGAGGGCCGGCCGCTGGCCCCTCACCATCGATCCGCAGGAACAGGTACCACTGAATGAAGGTTGGCTGGCATATTGGCGTATGCTTCTCTGTCTTATCAAGCCATACAACTCGGCAGTAATGATCATCGGCCTGCACCAGTCCACTGCTAAACATAAGGCTTGGGGGAGCCCAAGGGGCCACTGAACCTTGGTTATTCTCATCCAGAAAAGTAGTTATCTTCATAGAACGGCTTTGGAGACAAAGCGGCTTAACAACTACGACGATCGCTCATTCTGATTTGTTCTGAAACTGAACATCCTCGTAGAATTGCATTCTTATCTCATTGATTGCAGGCGAATAGATGGATTAAAAACATGGAACACGACAATGGGCTACAAATCACTAAGTTATCTGAAGCGTCATATTTGCGATTGCTAGAAAATTGCATACGTCTAGGGTGGCCCATGCTGATAGAGGACCTCGGAGAAACTGTCGAGGCAACACTAGCGCCCGTTCTACTGAAGCAAACGTTCACGCAGGTACATTCAAGATTCGTTAAGCAGTAGCACGCTAAGAGTCATTTTTCTGTACAACGGTGCGCAGGAAAACCAATTATAAGTAACTGACCACTTAAGTCAATAGTTTGTTTTAAATTGACGTTGTAATAAATGTACCCAGTGTACTTGTATGCAATAATATTTTGACTTGGACTTTTTTGCTACCTCTAAATTCCTTTAAAATAAACATTCCTTTGCAGGCCGGGCGGCTCCTGATTCGTTTGGGCGACAGTGACATCGAGTACGACACCAACTTCCGCCTGTACCTCACCACCAAGCTGGCTAACCCTCACTACCTGCCGGAGATCTGCATCCAAGTCACCCTGGTCAACTTCACTGTCACGCTCTCCGGCCTAGAGGATCAACTACTTGCGTAAAAACGATACTTATTATTATATTATGTTACTAGCTGTTTCCCGCGGCTTCGCCCGCATAGAAAAGTTTTTCCCGCGGGAACAAGTTTTCCCGAAGTATCTGTATGTGTTATTCTGATGTATAATCTATACGAGTATACCTACTACAACCTATTACAATCTGTTACGTAGTTTTTGCGTAAAGGAGTAACAAACATCAAAACATATACATCCAAACATCCTTACAAACTTTCGCATTTATAATTTAAGTAGGATATATAGTCCCCCTAGAGTTTCTTGGCGGCTGAATGAATATAGTCACAAATTGTTTGCACATCGCTGACAGTGTTTATAGTCTATTTTTGCGTTAGCGAGACAGTGTGATAGGTAAATAGAGATGTCTAAAAATTTGAAAGTTTCATTCGGTTGAATAGAAACAATGAACTATTTCTTTAAATCGAATGAAATCTGAGAGCGTCAGTGGCCTCGGGGTAAGACACGGCTTATCATTTCGGAAGGTCTGAAGTTCGATCCCCGGCCGGACCATGTACCAATGGGTGTTTTCTCGAAACTTAAGTACATTTATTGACTGTTCTCAAACGGTGAAGGAAAACATCCTGAGGAAACCTGCATACGCCGAAGAAGAAATTCTTAGGCGCATGTGAAGTCCACCAACCTGAGGGTAGGCCTGAGCCCTAGCAGTGGGGACATGTTAATAGGCTGTTGATGATGATGAATGAAATCTAGTGAACCCCGAGCCGCACAGCTTCCCTTTAACACCTAAAATTAGTAATTGAGCAGAAATCAGCCAAGTTCACACAGCCGCCAAGAAACTCTACGCGGACTATATTTACATTTGAATACCACACGGATACAGTCCTGCTGCGGTAAAGTCTCCTTGTCTAAGGCAAGATGGCTCAAATTATTCTTAACGGTCTGTACTAGCTTCGCCTTCCAGCTATGCACCCATCTCCCAATCACTCTATTATTACAATAGTGATGTGGTGCGTCTGGAGCGACCAGATCTGGAGCAGATACGGACGGAGCTGATCGTCCGCATCAACGCGGACAAGGCCACGCTGCTCGAGATAGAAGACAAAATCCTGCGCCTACTGTACGCCTCCTCCGGGAACATCCTCGACGACGAGGAACTCATCGAGACACTCAACGAGAGTAAGGTGGGGCAAGCCCGTACCAATGAGGAACTCCCCCCCCCCCCCCCCCCAGAATTGATTTCCCATCGGCTGTAGGAGCCATAATCAGATTTTAGGTGGTTTTAGATTTATGAACAGCTGTTCATTAAATGTTAAGGCCGGCTTAGGAAATCACTTATTTAGTGTCTTTTCTTTGGTCCAGGTTCATTAAGGACCATCTCATCTCTGCACCTGGATTTAGCAAATTTCTAGCCAGAATGTTTGAGCGGCTGGCGAGCCTTTCCTTATATTTTTTACTATTTGTTTTGACTTCCCCCTTCACGGTTGGCATCTCTAGTTATTCGTGGATTTCTGTATTGTGGATATGAATATTTGCATATTATGGTTCTCTGGAGAATGTTTTGAAACCTCTGCAGTATGGACGGCAGAACGGTTTATTACAATAGGCTTTTCGGTGCAGAAAAACATCGTGAGGAAACCTGCATATAGCTAAGGAGAGTCCAAGTCTGAACAACGTAAAGTGGACTAAAGGGAAAGTAGTATCGTATTTTTAAAGTCATGGGAAAGTCCCGATCGTGCCAATGTATATAGTTACGAAATAATTATCAGATTCTCGCACAGTAACCAGTTGTGCCGCAGCCAGTCATAAAACTGAGTTACGTACGATGCCCAAATTGATGGATTAATTTATGGTGTGCGTTAATATTTTTATATTACCCCAGGAAACGTCTGAAATTATAAACGCTCGACTAGAAGAGACCGAAGCGACAGAAATCAGTATTTCAGCGGCGCGAGAGAAGTATCGAACTGTAGCCACACGCGGCGCTGTTTTGTACTTTGCAGTCGCCCAGTTAGCCGACATCGACCCCATGTACCAGTTTTCATTGAAATACTTCAATCAGGCAAGCCATTTCTAGTATAAAAATTTTAATCAAATCACAAAATTTAGAATAAAGATGATTTATTTAAATTATACTTCTACATTGCTGACTGTCTAATAAACTCCAAAAGGATCTTATTAAAGGCCGGGACACAGCACAGCACATCGCAGCACAGCTTATGACGTTGTAAATGTATGGGATATTATGGGAGAGGACACACAAACGCACGATGCTGCACAGCGCTGCGCAGCTACGCGCGTGCGTATCCGTGCGTCAAGCCACGCAGAGCCAACCCGAGCGCGCGCGGTCTAGCAACGTCGCGTCAAGTCGCGTGACAACAGCTCGCGGTCTGGCAGCATCGCGCCAATCCGGTGTGACCCGGCCTTTAAACTTTCCTATTCTTTAGGTATTCAACCAGGTGATAGACAAAAGTCAGAAAAGCGATGTGCTAGAGACAAGGCTGGAGATTCTTCACAAAGAGATCACATTGTCGGTTTACCGGAACGTCTCGCGCGGCCTATTCGAACGGCACAAGCTTGTGTTCAGTTTCCTGCTGAACATAGCCATCTACTTGAATGCAGGTCTTGTCACCATGGAACAGTGGAATTTCATACTGCGCGGCGCCGCTGGTTCCAAAGTGGTTAGTAAACCTTTCTTCTACCTTGAGCAAATAATTCCATTTCATACTCGAAATCAATTTCGAGAATCGAACACTCTGAACCCCGGTGCGAAATGACTCTCGGGTCGTGTCGAAATATTGTATGAAATTTCATTTCGTAGGTACTCGTTTAGGTTATTTTTGTCGAGACACTTGAAGTTATCTCGCGGCCCCATAGTTGGCAAAATGACACTATTACTTAGCGCCGCGCCGCGGGGCGAGGTAATAGAAGAAGAATAAGAATTTCGCGACAGAACATGGCGAATTTTTCTGAAAGTGATTCTGTTCTGATATATGTACCTACTTATTTATTTCTTGGGTTCGTTACTTAAAAAGGAAAAAAGGAACCCTTATAGGATCACTTCGTTGTCCGTCTGTCTGTCCAGACCCTTTTTCTCATGAACGCGTATCAAGTTGAAAGTAATATCACATACTCAGGTCTGCAATCTCTTAGAGCTGTGAAAAAATCAAACTTCTAAATCAACGCTCCTATTTGTTATTGTTTCTATAAATTTAGGTACAAAGAAGTTCATACACAACATTATATTTCTTTGCGTTCAGGTACCGCCAAAGAAACCGCACATTGAGACCGTAACCGAACAAATATGGTTGACCGTGCATCACTTGGAAGAAGTCGATGAAAGTTTCCATGGCATCGCCGAAGACTGTCTTAGAAAAATACCCATAACTTTAGGCTCCTACAGTGTGGTGAGGCAGTTTTCTTCGTCCTCCGTTTTTAAGGCCGGGTCAAACCGAATGCAGCACGGCGCAGCACAGCACAGCGCAGCACGGCTTATGACATTGTAAATGTATGGGTTATTATGGGAGAGAGAGGACACACCAACGCACGATGCTGCACAACGCTGCGCAGCTACGCGCGTATCCGTGCGTCAAGCCACGCAGAGACAACCCGAGCGCACGCGGTCTGGCAACGTCGCGCGACAGCAGCTCGCGGTCTGGCAACATCGCGCGCGTGCCGTGCCGTGATTGGTCCTCACTAGTTGACGTCACACCGCGTGCGGCGATTGCGTTGCGGCACAGCACGTCGCGACAACTGGCCGGTGTGACGTGCTACGCAACGCGCTTGCGCTGCAACGCTCTGCATACGCATCCGGTGTGACCCGGCCTTAACCTCCTGATTCTTGCCTGCGCATAAACAATCGTTTTTTGCGTGATTAGGTGCGTCCAGACTGGCTGAGCCGCCGCGGCCGTGTGCACGTCTTTCGCAAAATGTCAGCTTTTCAATATGACATTATGCAAAAGACGTGCTCACATTCTGGAATAGCAGACATTTTGCGATAAAATACATTTTAGGAAAACGGATATTTCAGGCCTGAACCAAAGGATTTTCAAAAAAACTATTGGAATACCTACGTTATTTTGGCATATCTGACCGCAAAACACTATTTAAAAAAAAACTTGTCTGTCTGCTTGAACCCGCATCACACTAAAACTACTGGTCCGATTTGAACCGGGTTTTTTTAAAGCATGTGGTCTGGTGTACCTACTTGTTTTTTTTTTAATTCCAACCCTAAAGGGGCGAAGAG
Organism: Metalampra italica; assembly: GCA_949699065.1. Lineage (NCBI taxonomy): Eukaryota > Metazoa > Arthropoda > Insecta > Lepidoptera > Oecophoridae > Metalampra > Metalampra italica. The sequence continues at coordinate 5,163,420 of OX452969.1, forward strand.
GGATGTTAAGGTTTGTATGGGAACAAAAATTTACAATGCCGCGGGCAACAATTAGTAACATAGGTATACGATACTTTTTAATACGAACGAAGTCGCGAAGCATAAGCTAGTTTAACTATAAAGTACCTACTGTAGTCAGGAGGAACAAGTCAAATACAGTAAAAAAGATGCTTCCCTTCCCTTGTTCCGGCTGGCTAGAATATTATAATAGTTGCTAATAAGTATATGGTTTTTATGCAAAAACACAGGATTTACATGTAGACGTGACAAACAAGGCTCAACCTAAAACAGACTGGAATAATAAATTAACCACGTTTGAGAAGCTTATGATCATAAAGTGTCTTAGAGAAGAGAAGCTGGTGTTCGCCATAGCGCAGTATGTGAGCGAAAGCCTTGGGCAGGTCTTTATAGAAAGCCCTACAGTGCAGCTAAACACATTGTAAGTATTTTTACTTTCAAACGCAGTGAAGATAGTGAAATATTGTGAGCACTTGTGAGCGTGCGAAAAATAAAATGTTTTTAATTACAAAAACTTAGGTACATATATTAGCTTGAAAATGTGCATGACGTGGTCAACTTCAGTAGGACCCATACAGCCATAGTCAGTAAACCATAGAAAATATACATTATTACAACCGTTATCTTATCATCAGTCGCGGGCGAGTGATTTTTAAAAATAGCTTACATTTAAACACCAGTAACAATATATGAGCACTAAACAATTTGAAGTGATCGTAGCACTCAAAATTGTTTGCATTGTATAAATAATAGAGTTGACTAAATCTACTGCCTACTGTATATATATAAATGTACAGTAAAGTGATTCAGTACTGATTATGTAATGTCAGGTACGCGGACACGACGAGCTCCATCCCGCTGGTGTTCGTGCTGAGCACGGGCTCGGACCCGTTCGGCGCTTTCCAGAAGTTTGCCACGGAGATGTCGATGCGCGACCGCGTGCACTCCATCTCCCTGGGGCAGGGCCAGGGGCCTGTCGCAGAGAAGATGATCACCAATGCCAAGCCAAAGGGAGACTGGATTTTCCTTCAAGTAATCCCTACTACTATAGGCCGACCGTTTTACTCAGACTACGCCCGCGCGGTGCAGGGGCGCGGGGCGAGGGGACCATGCGCAGATCCATTAGCAGAAAAATACCCGCGCACTTTTTGACGTCATTGTCAAATGAACCATATCGGTAATAACATAAAGAATAAAATTGTATGCGCGAGGCGACGCTGACGTCTGTGTTGGTATTTTGCTTTTAGACTGGTAATTGGTCCATTTGACAATGATCTCAAACTCCCCCCGCCCCGCGCCCCTGTAACGTCGCAGGCGTGGTCTGAGTCAAACGGTCCGCCCCCTAATCACGTGGCCATGGAAGCTGAATTCTGTGCAAATCATTTGGCATTTAAACGCATTTGCGTCTGCAAAACAAATAATATAGATGGTTTCCGACATAGAAATATTGTCCACTTCGGAAACCGGAAAAAAACGAAAAAAGCTCGCCACGCTCCCGCTCGCTACTGGGAGCATAGCGAGCGGGAGCGTAGCGAGCTTTTTCCGTGTTCTGTAGTTTCCGAAGTGGACAAAGTTTACATGGCAATACTTTGTTTTAGATTAGGTTTTTAAATCAATTTTAATAAAGTAGTATACCTAGTCAAAATACAAAACCTCAAAATCACAACAATCACAAAATGTCAAAAATTATGACTTAGTGTGAATGCCATTAAAACATTGTTCATACTTGCAGAACTGCCACTTGGCTGCATCATGGATGTTGAGTCTGGAACTGATCGTTTTGAACCTGAGCAGCGAGCAGGGCACCCCCGACCCGTTTTTCAGGCTGTTCCTAAGCTCGATGCCCACGCCCAAGTTCCCAGTGTCGGTGCTGCAAAACTCCGTGAAGGTCACAAATGAACCGCCGAAAGGTTTAAAGGCGAATGTGAAACGGGCTCTGATTGAAATGGACGTGGACTTTTTTGAAGATCACGGTATGGAGAGAGCCATAGAGATTTGATCTCTTTGGTGGGTGCTCGCGGCCCCCTATAGAGGCGTAAAAAAAGCATTCTATGGGTGTCAAATGTATTACAATACTGTAACTCCTCATTTTCACACTCCAATAAATTTGTATTTGCAAGAAAGAGTGAGAAGATACTTTCCCCTCCCCCCTGCTACCGCTTTCTTTGTCCGCACCCCCCCTCCCCTTTAAGTGACACCATCGGTTCGCATACTAAATAATATGCAAGATGCAGTCTCCATATGGGAGCGCGCTCCACCAAAGAGATTCGTACCTTCCTGGAAAGAGCTATGCTAGACAGGATCTGGAACGAGGTGATACGACAGAGAACTAAAGTCTTCAACGTAGCTCAAAAAGTTACTCAGTTATATCTATTTACATTGAAGTGGCAATGCCGGAGGACCGATAACCGCGGACCCCCGCGGCATATACCTAGACGAGTTCTCGAGTGGAGACCACAACTGGGCTGGCGCAGTGTGGGTCGCCCCATGGCTAGTTGGAGCGACTATCTGCGTCTGGCGGAGGACCGAAGATCGGGTTCAGTGGCGCGGTAACGAAAGCTCCCTTGTTGGACGAAGGAACTCTAAGAATAAAATAAAAATGTTGATCTGTTTTCGTGACCATTTATCGTGGCTGCCCTATTGTTCTGCAGCGCTAGGTCAAGACTGGCGCACTATGTTGTTTGGGATCTGCATGTTCCACGCCATCATCCAGGAGCGCAAGAAGTTCGGTCCCCTGGGTTGGAACATCACGTACGAGTTCAACAACAGCGACCGGGAGTGCGCCATGCTCAACCTGCAGATGTTCTGCCAGGACGTTCACATACCCTGGGATGCGCTCGAGTACATCACAAGTGCGTTAACTATACATACATCCTGTACTTAATATGCGAGAGCCGTCACTTTTAATTTGTCTTAAATATTAAATTGGAAAAAATACATTTTTAAAATCATTTTCGCATCACTGCCAGGCAATCTGGGACCGATTGGTACAGTAGTTTTCGGGTTTCGGGACATCGTGTTAAACATGGTTTTCCTTTACAACCTTTCGATTAGTATCGTAAATATACAGAATGTATTTTTTCACATTTGTTCAGTTCGATTCTCCCCGCTCAAAGAGTGTTTCTTAAAAATCTTTAAATGCAGTTCTGCTTATTTTTAAAAATAAAGTCCATGTTTCCGTCATAAATTTGATATGAGTAAGTAAGATTAAGAGTAGGTACTTTCCCTCCAACTCCACCCTGCATATTCAGATGAATTTATAAATAATCTCAAGTACGTAGGTAGATAATTATTTACAATCATGATAAACACAATAGCACTATAATAAATGCCATTACTGTGACGCAATACACCCGAGCTTTGCCAACTTACCTTTTTAAATAAAATTTACTTCAATCGGTCCGAGCAAAATTAAGTCTAAGTAACTTTAACGTGACGTTCTGACCCTCAAAATTTTCGTTCTGAGGTCAAATTACGTACGGCGGCCGCGTGACCGACATGTGGGACCAACGTTGCCTGACCACAATCCTGAAGCTGTTCTTCTCTCCGCCCACGCTGGAGGAGGGCTACACGTACTCGGTGTCGGGCACCTACTACTGCCCCCGAGGGAAGCTGCTGGAAGAGTATCGCGAGTACGTGGACTGCTTGCCGGGCATTGAGGACCCGGAGGTGTTTGGAATGCACTACAACGCTAATATTGCTTTTGAGGTATGTACCAAAGTGGAATTGATCACCCCATTGAGGCTTCGAGTAATTCTAATACACACCACAGAGTTAAGTAATGTACACACCGAGCCCTCGCCGATTTGTGGTAAGTCACAAAAATCTCGTTTTTAATTTTAATAAAATAATTGCCGTGATTTGTAAATGGGTCGGCACAATTTGGTTTACGATATTTTTTGTCGATTAGTTCCTTTGGGAAAAACTTAGTACAAAGGCATAATTGTCATTTTCAGGAAAGTGGGTCGTTGTGTACCACCCATACTGACTTGTGAACATGTTACATTACCTGCTGAATAAATGAAAACAAAACCAAATATAACCATTCATTTTCAGAATAAAGAAACCACGACGCTAATTCAAACGATAGTGGAGGTGCAGCCGCGCGAGAGCGGCGGCGGCGGCGGCGACACGCCCGACCAGATCGTGTGGCGCGTGTGCGACCACACGCGCGCCGCCGTGCCCTCGCCTATCGACAGGTCCCTTTTATTTCACGGGGGAAATGTTCCTGAGATACTCGACCTCCTGGGATTACCCACAAAAACCCTTTCGGTGTCCACCTTCAGTGCACATTAACGGTACCGGGGTTCACGCACAGAACTCATTGGAACTACGAAGCTCTCACTGCGCTGAAGCTCTGTACCTGGGGTGGTGGCAGCGCGAGACCATCTCACCGTTCTTCCCGGGGTCATGTAGATATGGACGGTTGAAGCCCCCGTTTCTCGACAGGACGCAGATCAACCCCTCGCTCATGGAGCCCGACGACATGGGCCAGCTGCACTCGCTCACCACCGTCCTCCTGCACGAAACTGACAGATTCAACACGCTGCTGATCCTCATTCATGCATCACTCAATGAACTGCAAAAGGCTATCAAGGTAGGATTGAAAGTACAAGCTAGACCAATAGCGAATTTGACGACTTACGCTTTGACGAATAGAAAAACAGGTCAAGGTTATCATATTTATTGTTTAAGAGTAGGTACACTGATTAATTTATATTTAAAATGCACGTAAATTGTTATCTACCCTCTAGTGTTAGCGCTGTCTAGATACCTCGAGGAACTCCTCGGGGTATAGCTCTGGAGCCCTAGAGAGAGGAGTTCTAGAGTATAGTATACATATGTATATAGTATACTATACTCTGTCTTCGGTCTTCTATGTTTGTCATCTGTCATCATCTCCAAGTTTTCTTCATCTTCAGTTCAATTATGTGTGAGCAGCTCCCGATCACGAACCCAGCATAGAATACCGGTGAGCTTAGGTACCTTACTACCACTTGGAGCAGTCCACGGTTTTGAGCTACAAATAATATGAATTTGATTTTACATTAGCAGCGGTAAGGGATTTACTTTTGTATGGTGACAACATAATCACAGTTTAATGTTACAACAGGGCATAGTTGTGATGTCAGAAGCGTTCGAGGAAGTGTTCAAAGCGTTTATCAACAACAAGGTGCCGGCGATGTGGCACAAGAAGGGATACAACTCACTGAAGTCCCTCGGCAGCTGGATCCACGATTTGACCCTCAGAGTTGATTTTATCGAGGTCATTATTAATGGGAACACTGCCTCTTGAAAATGACGCATTAATGTGAAAATTCAAATTCCGTTTATTCAAAATTGGAATACAATATTCTCTTTTTGACGTTAATTTGTGACGTCAACGTGCTTTAACCCTTTGCCGTAATGGATGAATTTTTTTAGAACAATTTCTATGTCTATATAGACCTTATTAGTTCTTTGTAGATCCTAATAGTAATAAAAATAGGTATACATTTTAATTTGTGCACACCCCCTCGGTTGGGGTAGTAAGTACTGAAATAAAACGAATAGATAATCGTGAAAGTTATTTTCAAATGAGGCAGTGTTTTCTAACAGCATTTAGCCGTGTCCTATCTATATTTGCTTCCAACGCAAAAGCCTATTTTGTATTCTGTGGCAAAAGGCAAAAAATACACTATATTGGCCACTTGTTTCTTTTTTATCTATACTTTTAATAAAGCAGTAGAAACCGTGTGTCACATTGTATAAAATTAATACTATTATTCTATGATTTTAGAAGTGGTTGGTGGACGGCGCACAGCCAAGCAGCTGGGTGTCGGGCTTGTTTTTCCCGCAAGGTCTGCTCACTGGCTCGCTGCAGGCGTACGCGAGGCGCTACCGGGTGCCCATCGACGCCCTAATGTTCGACTTCGAGCCCATACAGTTTCTCATATCACAAGACGACATCTACAAGCAGAATAAGAAAAAACAAACCGCCAAGGTGAACATTAGTAGTGATTTCAACAGCTACAATCAATATTTAGTTAGGTAGGTACCTATACCTACTACCTACTTTGTTTATAAAAACATTTCCATACAAATGAGTAAAATCGATTCTTTAACTCGTATTGTAGTACAGTGCAACAAAACACCTGTAAATTTTTGATTTATATTAAATTTTGTTTAAATAAAATGTCATTGATACGAATTAATGAAGAATGTTGCAAACGCATACGTTTGGTATGGTTTTCAACAAACTGGTGCTAACAAGGACTTTCTGTATAGAAATATCATTTGAATTTCGAATAAGATTTAATTTTTGTTTTTATTGCAACTCAATTGTTGTCGTCATGAAGTTAAGAACTTTTTGGTCGGTCGACGCCCGCGCCCCCCTCCCCTATAGCTAATTTTTTTTCCTTCAGAGTTGTCGTTTATAAATTCTAGTTGTTGCCGGCGGCTTTGCCCGCGTGGTAGGTTTTTCCCGCGGGAACAGAATTCCGCGGTAAAAAGTAGCCGATATGTTAATCCAGGATATACGCTATCAGGGTACCAAGTTTCATCAAAATTAAGTTGTTTTCCCGCGGGAACAGTTTACCGCGGTAAAAAGTAGCCTTTAATGTTATCCCAGGGTATAAGCTATCACTGCACCAAGTTTCATCAAAATCCGTTCAGCCGTTACAGCGTGAAAGAGTAAGAAACATCCAAACATCCATCTTCACAAACATCCTTACAAGCATTTTCTATAATCGTGGTGTGAAAGGGCAAAGGTAACCCTATATTTTTTGTGTGTTATTTTTATAGGACACGGATGCAAGTGCCGGCAGTGGTCCCTCTGCGTACGGAAGCCTGGTGGCGCCGGAAGACGGTGTCAACATCCACGGACTGTTTATCGACGCCGGCCGCTGGGACATGGAGAAGCATTGCCTTGTCGACCCTTTACCAGGTGCGTATTAATTAACGAGTTCCAATCCAATTGACACCAGCGCCCCTGGCGGCCCGAAATCGAAACTTATTCAGTTACAAACACAGGCTGGCAAGTGTAGAATTTTCAATTCTTACAATGAGAGGTATTTTTACTAATTTGTGGATTTATCAAAAGCATTAGCAATAGTTGACATTAAATTTTAGTTCGCGCAAGTGGCACCAAGCAAAACACAACTCGCATTTATTTGATAGGTTTTATTTTTTTCTACTTACACTTATATTTTTGTATAGGTACCTTCATTATTGAAATTTTGAAGAGTAATTTCTTACGTATTGTGAATCTTATTCTTGTAAGAAAATAAAGAATCTTAAACCACAAATTGCGTACTAACTACCTACCTTATAAAGAGTCACGGATTAAAACCCATTCTAAATTGAGCGATTCTCTTTTAGGGTACCGTACCTCAAAAGGAAAAACACAGAACTGTTATTAGGATCACTTTGTTGTTAGTCCGTCTGTCAAGGCCCTCACGCATCACAAGTTTTCAGTTGACAAATAATTTGCATTATGGACAGCGTAACTCGTGGTATTGCACTGCAGTGAAAATAGACCGTATACTTTGTGCAAACGAATGTCAACCTTAGGGTGGTACGCCATTTTTTTAGCCGGCTGTACCTACTTTCTTTTTAACACTACCTTTTACCTAATGAATAGGGCAAATGAATCCTCCTCTGCCGGTGATTTGGTTCAAGCCGGTGACGCAGCTCCCCAAGCCGGACCCCCGGTACGACGCGCCCCTCTACAAGACCTCCGAGCGCGCAGGCAATACATTTTTCATATCTAGTGCAGTTTTAGTACAGTCGACCGCACGTCAATGGCATGGCAACACTTGACCTTGTGCGGGCCTAGCGTATTATGGAATTTCAATTTTTGAGAGTTTACATCATCTCCTTGGTGCGTGCTCGCGGCCCCTTAAAGAGGTGTAAAAGAAGCATTCTATGGGTGTCAAAATCATGTCAAATGTATGACAATACTGTGACTCACTCACACATTCTCATTTTCAAACTCCATATAAATTTGTATTAGCAACCGCCTCCCGCTACTCCGCTTCCTTTGTCCGCACCCCCCCCTGTAAGTGGCTCCATTGGTTCCCATACTAATTGACCGAGCGAGCGAAGCGAGCGAAGCGTCTACGTTTCGAGACTGGCCAAAAATGCTCTTGTCCGGCTGTCTGTCTGTCTGTCTGTCTGTCTGTCTGTAATTCTCTACAGGTCGCATTTTTCAACCGATTTTGACGAAAATTTGGCATATGTATAAATTAATTAAACCTACAAAATGAGTAGAATAAAATTTTGAAAAACATTTTTTTTAGAGTACCTACCATACTCGCAAAGTGGGAGTGAACTTTTTTTTCTTGTGAATCCCATAGTGTGGGATATCGTTGGATAGGTCTTTCAAAAATATTGCTGGTGTGTGAATACCATTTTTTCGATTTAGGGATCCGTTGGCGAAATATTAAGCTTTAAAGCGGTAATTTTTGTTAGAGTCACGTGTCCCCCCCCCCTGCCAGCTAAACGGTTGCTTCTGGAAATGTGAAAAAATTCATGGCAGTAGCATATATAACGTAGTTACAAGGAAAACTATTACGGCTAAGTAGGTTCTATTAGTTTTTGAGTAATAGTGGATCGACTTAAGAAAGTTGAAAAAATAAATTAGGTTCATAGAACTGCATATGTAAAATGGAAAATTATTTTTTTCCGCGTGATATCCATGGTGTGGGGTATCGTTGGATGGGTCTTTCAAAAATATCGCGGGTGTGTGATAAACATTTTTCGATTCAGGGATCCGTTTGCGAAATATTAAGCTTTAAAGTGCTAATTTTTGTCACTTTAGTAGGTACTTTTTCTGTTTCCAAAGTTGACTTTTGTTGGTTTCTTTTAGGTTTGGTTTATAAGGGCTGGCGAGGTCTACTGTTCTCACGGAACTACTAGTTATGCAAGATGCAGTCTCCATAGGGAGCGCGCGCGCCACCAAAGAGATTGAAACCTTCCTGGTTTACATACTGGTTTTGTTTCCACTGACGTGCGGTCGTCCGAGCTTACATTGTTTTAAAACTTTTTTCTTGGTCTTGGTAAGTCCTTATTCTGCGCCATCTATGTGACTTGCGGAAGCTGGAAAACGGCTCATTGAACGAGAATTATTTACAGGTACACTGTCGACTACGGGCCACAGTACCAACTTCGTGTTGCCGGTCCTGCTGCCAGCGAACCAGCCAGCGGCCTTCTGGATCATTCGGGGCACCGCTCTACTCACGCAGATCACAGACTAAGCGCCCAAAAGATTCATTTTAATGCCCCATGTACCTACGTAAAACGAAATTATTATTTTTTTTCCTCGAGTCGCCATGGTAACTGAGTGCGAAACCAGTTGTGAAATAAAAAATAATTTCTTGTTACTCAACCAGTTGCCAAAGATAATATCGGTTCTATTTTTGTTACACAACCAGTTATCAACTAAGCACTGTTCAAGGTGGGTGGTTGTTTAAGAGGAAGTTGTGAAACAAGAAGACATATCTTTGGGAACTATTTTACTGTCTGTCGTGTACTGTTCGCGAATTAGATAGATGTTAGGTTTATCACTACTATCACCGAATAAATGTGTTTTCTTGAACAAATATAACATGTTTTATTTTTGAGGAATATTCTAAAATCCAATAGTAGTTGAAAGGTTTGGTTTAAAAAAACAAAAACATACAGCCGAACATAGTACCTCCTCCTTTTTTGGAAGTCGGTAAAAATAAATTATAGAGCATTTTGACAGCCAACCAATATAGTTGTCATAGAATTTAACGTGTCATAAAGGTGATAACATAATTTAGAATGTCATTTTGATTACTTCAAACAGATAACGATCAAAAGGTTCTAGGTTCATTCTTACATCTGCAAATAGATTCAGTCAGTCGTATATGGTCCTTATGACTTACCATGTTTTTCGGTGGTAGACAATGATAGCTCACATGTACAAATCACTAAGAATTTATTTTAGAATAATATTATTACTTTTCATTTTAATTGAAATCAGTTTAACACGATAGTAATTTCACATGGAGTTAGCGCCACGACGAAATACTGGAAAATGGGGCGGCGGCGGCAGGAGCAGCGCCGCCGGGTGTTCTAATCTTCCGACATGAAGGAGTTCTGCGACTTGAGCATCTCCAGCCGCGATATCTGCTGTCGCAAGTACATTATCCTGTCGGCAAACAAATAGCACCGATATAGCATTCATAGACAGACCAGCAAAACCGTAGCCAATACATTCTACTCAAAAGAAAAGGAACAGAGGGCTTTTTTCATACATTAGAGGTCACTTCGAGCCCTTAGATCTTCGTCAGGGGACGATTTTGGTGAGATATTCTGATGGAGTACGGATGGAGGAGGTCCAGAGAGCCATACCCACAACAGATTAGATAGAGCACTAGTTAGATTAAAAAAGCTCTAGAATAGCATTAAAATGTATTGAAAACCGCATACGCAGAATTCTGACTAGTGCATGGTGAGAACGGCTTGCCTGATCAGGTGTATGGCTCTCTGGCCCTCCTCCATCCGTACTCCGTACAGCCACCATCAGATCTCACCCAAATCGTCCCCTGACGAAGATCTAAGGGCTCAAAGTGACCTCGAATGTATGAAAAAAGCCCTCTGGCCCCTTATTTCTCTTCATAGTGGTGGTAACTGCCTGTTGTGCTCGGAGTCCCAGGTTCGAATCCCGGCCGGAGCAAAGATGTTTGTGATTGTGCTTGTATGTGTCCATGCCACAGGGAGGAGAAAATCCTACCTAATGCGGGGGTATGAGTGTGCGTTAATTTATTTTCATAATCACCATCATACCAGCCGAAAGACGTCCACTGCTGGACAAAGGCCAAAGATCTCCACGACGAGCGGTCACGTGCTAACCACATCCAGCCCACATATTTATTTATTACTAGCTTTTACCCGCGGCTCCGCCCGCGTAGAAAAGTTTTTCTCGTGTACATTGTGAAACAGCGCCCTCTATGTAGGCGTTTTGTTACTTAGGGGGTATTAGCGGACGCCCCGCGACTTTGTCCGCGTTAAAAAGTAGTCCATATGTTATTCCAGGATATAAGCTATCACTGTACCAAGTTTCATCATAATCTGTTCGGTAGTCTTTGCGTGAAAGAGTAACAAACATCCTCACATCCAAACATCCTTACAAACTTTCGCCTTTATAATATTAGTAGGAGTAGGATAGTAGGATTATTTTCTTTAGAGTAGTATATTATTTCACTATGGTACTGTGGTGCGGCCTATGGGTACTGACTTCTGTTCCTGGAGGGTGGCCTGTATCTCGGCGTGCCGGACGAGCGAGCGCGAGCACTTGAGCTCGGACGAGACGCGCGTGCACTGCAAACACCCCAGCTGGTACGCTTCTTCCGTAAACTTGTGGGACTGACAGACAAACATACAAAATAGCATTATGATCAACATATCGTGAACGCCAACTACATATTAAGCTAAATACTACATAATAAGCGGAATGAGCAGAGAGCGTCCTAAAAGCAAAAACAGCCCAAAATTAGTGCAATCAATCAGTACTATTAATCCACACGTTTGGCAAATCTAAGCAAATGCAAACGTGTGAAGCAGGGGTATGGCTTGTTGTAAAGGTTTGCCAAACGTAAATGTCCTCCCAAGTTACTAAGGTATATTCGTAACATTTAATGCTTTTTGAATAACATTCATCATCATCAACAGCCTATTAATATGTCCCCACTGCTGGGGCTCAGGCCTACCCTCTCAACGAGGGCGTTCGGGCTATACTCGAGTGCGGGTTGGTGGACTTCACACGCGCCTAAGAATTTCTTCTTCGGCGTATGCAGGTTTCCTCACGATGTTTTCCTTCACCGTTTGAGAGCAGTCAGTAAATGTACTTAAGTTTCGAGAAAAAACCTATTGGTACATGGCCCAGCCGGGGATCGAACTCCGGACCTTTCGATATGATAGGCCGCGTCTTATCCCCTATGCCACAGACGCTCGTATAACATTACTTGTGTTTTATGTAAAAGGCAATATTAGCTTTAGGAATAAATGTATTATTTTTGAATATTTGTACATTTATTATTTAATAATAAAGATTACAAAACCGCGTATTTCGTATGTCTCAAAATTTTGCAACTCAGTGGAATAACTTTTCCCAATACGACTAAGTAAAATTCAAAATATTTCTTACTTCGATAAATAATTTATAAAATTCTTCCTTATTTAACGTAATCCATATATACGAAACCGGTTACGTAGGAAGAAAAAAAAGTATTCGTACGAAACTGGTTACGTAGAGCGGGTATCGTAGGCGGCCGAAGGGAAGCCAAGCACACTGTATCTTCTGTAAAATAAAAATTTGTCCATGCATGTATGTATGTACCTGTTTCTCTAGTATGTCGGCGGGCCAGCCGAGGACGTGCGCGGTGAGGTCCGACCGCAAGTAGTTGATGAGAGACGGCGTGAGCATGGGCGCCGTGTATTGCACGCTCCCGCCCACCACAGACGAGTAACTACCCAGGCACTCCACTGTCGACAACACGCATCATTACACATCGTTTTTAAATTACGTTTTTGGCTTGGTTACTAGACGTCATATGAATACACTGGGTACATTTGTATAAATACGTTTTTTTTTCAAACTGTTTTAAATATTTAAAACAGTTTGTTCAAAGGCCGGGTCAAACCGAATCCGTATGCGGTTCAGCGCAGAGCGTTGCGTAGCACGTCACACCGGCCAGTTGTCGCGACGTGCTGTGCCACAACGCAATCGCCGCACGCGGTGTGACGTCAACTAGTGAGACAACCATTACAACGTCACCCCGGCACGGCGCGCGCGCGACGTTGCCAGACCGCGCGCGTTCGGGTTGTCTCTGCGTGGCTTGACGCACGGACACGCGCGTAGCTGCGCAGCGCTGTGCAGCATCGTGCGTTGGTGTGTCCCCTCCCATAATATTCCATACATTTACAACGTCATAAGCCGTGCGGCGCCGCGCTGCATTCGGTTTGACCCGGCCTTAAATCATGTCAACCCTGATGTTGTGTATCGACCAACACGATTTCGTTATGTTTCTATCTCCGCTTAGCTCCGATAACGAAATCATATTGGTCGATTACATGCATCTCCTCTCCGCTCAGCTTTGGTGGATACCGGGCCTTAAGGAAGTAGGCGTTTGGGGACCAAATTAATCGAGTAGACATTCAAGGACTTCGACGCAACGAATCCAGTCGAAAAAACTGACTGTTAGGGCATTAGAATGTGTAGGTGTGAGCATTGGTGTGCATACGACATCGATATAAGGAAAACAAGCGGTAGATGGGTGACGTTCTTTACATACTCAAGCAATGAACCTGATTTAGTTATCATACCAATATTATAAAGAGGAACGATTTGTATTTTTGTATTTTTGTAATGAATAAACTCAAAAACTACTGTGCCGATTTCAAAAATTCTTTCACCATTGGAAAGCTACATTCACCCTGAGTGACATAGGCTATTTTTATTGCAAAAAAATGTCCACCCGTGCGAAGCCGGGACGGGCCGCTAGTATCTATAAGGATACCATCACAGAGAGAGATAGAATGATGACGCGAACCGGTGGCGAAGACAAAGTGAGTCAATTAGGGCAAAGTGGCCTAAATTATAAGGTCCATGCGCTAGAGAGCGTCAGTGGCGTCGTGGGGAAGACGCGGACTGTCATGTCGAGAGGTCCGAGCTCGATCCCCGGTTGGGCCATGTACCAATGGGTTTTTCTTGTAACTTATGTACATTTAATTATTAATTATTGCTCTCATACCGTGAAGGAAAGGCTAGCGCGGTGGACTATAGCCCTAACGCCCTCGTTAAGGGGGTAGGCCTGAGCCCCAACAGTGGGGACATATTAATAGGACATTACTATCCTCTAGCACTTACGAAATCTACCGCTTGTTTTCCTAATACCGATCGATAGTGTAACTGTACAACATACTTCTCCTGGGCAGTGCGTGTTCGAGGTGCAGCGTCGGCACGTGCGGGTCTGTGTTCTCCGAGTGCGTGGGGGTGGGCGGGCCGGCGTCGCGGTGCGGCGTGTCACCGCCGGCCGCGCCCGCCTCGCCGCCGGGCGACGCGCCGCCGTGGTCCGGCGCGCCCGCGGGCCCGCCGCCCGCGCTCGCCACGATCATCACGAGGGGGGGCACCGCCACGATGCGCGGGAGCGCCGCCGCGAGCAGCGACCCAGTCTGCCATATTGAAAATTTGGTTTTTTTCTACTACCTTGAGTAAAAACTTCCATTTCATAGTCGAAATCAGTTTCGTAAAACTTTCTGGACCCCGGCGCGAAATGACTCCTAGGTCGTGACGAAATATTGTATGAAATTTCATTTTGTACTCGGTTTTTTTTGAGGTAAATTTGTCCAGACACTCGAAATTATCTCGCGGCCCCGTATTTGGCAAAATGTTACTGTCCACATCGCAGCACCCCGCACCGCGCCGTGGAGACTTATTAGAGCCTACACCTAATAGAAGAATAGGAATTTAGCGAGAAAACACGGCGCATTTTTCTACAAGTGATTCTGATAGTATGTACTTAATTTGTATTTTTTAGTATTGTATCTTTCAGGTAAGTAGTAGAAAATATTATATTTCATACCGTACCGAGTACAAAATGACGCTTACCTGAAGGAGGAAGCTAGTTTCGACGTGAGCAAATTTATTTAATTTTGATAGGAATCTTTAAAAATGTTTTTATACAACCGATTGTTTACTTACAGTTTGATTGGAGTTGTCCAGCACGACAACGGGTGGGACCGCATTATTTTCAGAGTTATTTATTGCTGCAGAACAAGTTTCTTTAACTCCATAGGAATTTTCCGAGAGTGGTGTACTCCTGTCTGGGGATATATCCATATCTTGTAATGACTGGCCATCTGTTAACACATATAAAAATATCATCAGCTGTCGAAAGAGTATTTTCAGAAAACCCAGCCATGCGACGGAATTGTATTTAAAAATAATTATACACACACAGACAAAAACAATCCTAGAGAAACATATTGCTGGAACTAAGGGCGAACTTATCTCTCATACATAGGTGGACAGATAATTAGAAACAGGGTAAGATTTTCATACAATCGAGGTCACTTTGAAGCCATAATAGTTCTCTGTGAAGGATTGATCGGCGCGTGATCTGATGACGGTCATCGAGAGAGTGGATGGATCCCCATAGATATCCAACTGATCAGATAAGCCGTTTGGAAGCAGCAATGTCATGAACATAAAAACCCGCAAAATGGCATCAAAATGTATGAAAATCTTCAAGTTAAAGAATCATGACGATGCTGCTGTATTATAATAAATAAATATATATATAATTATTTTAATATATTAGGTAGGTATACTAATGTAATATAATACATCAACAAAATACATTAATACGGATATCAAAGGTGTAGAGAGGGTTGGAGGAAGATTGTGAGTTTAACTTTCGTCATATTTTCGAGAAGACATAAGCTTAGTACGCACCTTTGCCTTCGGCCACTACAGAATGTTTCGGTCTCCCACGGTCGTGTTCGTCATCATTTCGGTTACAATTATTCCAATATCTGCCAGATGAATTATTAGTTCTTTTACTAAATTTCTCGGATTCACTTTTTCCTGTCCGGGAACTTGAACTTTTATCACGATCTGTGGAAATGGATTTTGTTTAATCTTGTGTTAGTTACTGTATCCCTAGAAAAAGAAAGTTACTGGAGAGTTGCTCAGCTTTCTCAAGTTGCAGTGCTTCTGAATTTTTATTTTCGACCAGTAATATTCGTAGCGGCCAGACCATCCATCGTGAAAAGTTTTGTTCGGTATAAAAGTAAATCTGAGTCTCGCATTTCCTGCAAAATGTATGGGAGAAGTTTTTTGCGATTTCTGACATTTCTAGTGCTCTAACCTTAGTTGGTCCAATAGTTTTTTGATCTTTATAAGAAACGGGATAGATTGGCATAAAAAAAGATTTTAAAGGAAATGTATGGTCAGCAAGGAAATGGGTTTCTTGCTAACCGTACATTTGTTTCAAAATCTGCGAATTCAGGTCAAAATGACTCAAAAAGTTAAGGTCAGTCTCTTAAGAACGTTTCCCTCCAGTTACAATGGTTAAGGTACCTGCCCTTACTGCCCCATCTCAAAAATCCACCCTGTTTAAGTTATTTCTGACTTTTTTTTCTTTTTGCTAGACTCCTAAGGTTAAGGTGATGTTAAATAGCCTCAATGATTGGGCTATCAAATACTACAAAAACTCTTCAGCTTTATTAAATTAGTATAGATATAATTAATAAGTATTAAGAACAAAATAAACAGTAAAAAATGTGAAGCCTTACTGATTCTAGAAGAATAAGTTAAATCTTTGGATGACATCCTCCTCGAGTCATATTCCCTTGGTTTCTCCCACTGTGATACTTCACTGATGGAATTGTAGTAGTACCGCTTGCCAGACGAACTGATGTGTTCTGACCATTCGCTGCCTAGAGGAGCGCTTGTAGACGGCGCACTTCTCTTGTCGTATTTATTACTCCTACTAACGCTAACGTTCATGCCACTACTTCTACCCGTTTTCTCTGTTTCACTTCGTTCATGATTACTCCTTTCCTTCTCGCTGTCCTTGCCACGTTTCTCCTTTGGTGATCTGACATCTGAAATTTTTTTAAATTGACCATACATCATCATACATTTTATTATAAGTCATTGAACTCGAGTGCCAGGTGCTGTGGGTTCGATTTCTACTGGGGAATGACAACTTTGTAAGATTTGTATAAGCGTAGTATCAGGTTCAATACAAAAACGCCCAATAATACTTTTATTTTATGGGCTAAAAGTATTCGAATTCGATTGTTTCGATATTACTATACCTTTTCTAATTTATTTATTTTAACTTTATTGAACATGTATTTTACAATAGGCTAATTTGTCGTATTTGGCATTTCTTACTCACGACAAGGAGTGAAATAAGTACCTACTACCTATTGAAATCTCGGCAAAAAAAATATATTCGAATTCCAGTCTAATGAAAAACTGCTAAGCTAAATATAAAAAGGAAAAATATGAACTTATGAAAATATATGCGTTGTTTGTGTGAGGTCGTTGCTTTTTTTTAGCTAGCCTATTTATTTGTAAGAACTAGAACCTTATCTATCACGAAGCGGTATTATTTTTATTTATAACTAAGCGTAGGTATCTCAATATATTTTTTAACTGCCGATTTAATTAAAAATTCGCACGTGCACGTAACAAAACTAAATTCATTATTGGTACGGGAATAATCGATAAGCCACACAAATTAAACAGGGTACGAAAGTTTAGGTACTAAAAAGGGACCGAAGTTTTTGGGCTTTGAGTACTTGTACTACTACCTAACATAAGCCATAAACATTGTGACAGAATACTGTAACACCGATTATTCTGAAAATAAACCTTTACAGAAAAACTATAATATAATTAGCAGTGATGCAACGAATGGTACTTTTACGAATACGAATAACTCGGCATATTAAAAAAAAATCATATATTTATTCGTTTTCTATTTATTTATTGTTCTAGTAATTAAAATTCACCACTGGCAATTTTTTGTTTAGAAAGCACATATGTAGAGATGGTGACAGGCGATTTCTGTCTGGATATCTTTCCGACTGGCGAGTTTTTCCAGCCTCAGGAAAGTATATCGTCTCACCAGAAGGCCAATAGATTAGCAGACGGCGATAAATTTGGAATCTTAGCTTTAGTTATGAATCAATTTCGTTTTTAAATTGCGAATTTCCTGTAAAAAAGTGATTATTGTTAAAATAACGTATTTACTTGCATTATATCAGACAAAATAAGTAGATACCTAAATGTCATTTATCTGACTGGAAAATATTGAAACTGGCTCTTCCGTTTATTAATTTATTTTTTAATAATCGTGATAATTTATTCGCCGAATACGAATATTCGGCAAGTCTACTATTCGGCGAATACGAATATTCGTATTCGTTGCATCACTAATAATTAGTATTGATGAATGCACCCACTAAAATCTAATTATTTTTTTTGTTATACAAATAATTACAAGCTTTTATTTAGACTGGAATATTGGGTACCTACATTATCTTACACTTACCTAACTGTACTTTGCTAGTTAGACATTGTTTACGTTCTCTTGTAATATTTATTTATTACAAGAGATTTTAATTAACATTAACTTCTATCAACTCTAAATAAATACAGATTTTTCGCTTTGCAAACATCAGAATTATGGGGTGAATGGCATTTTTGGTCATAATCGAAAATTATGCAGCATATATGGAAATTAAACTTATTTTAGAATAATAGTTGCTGAATAAGACAAACAGACTGACTGACAGACAAACAGATGGACAAAGTCGGACCATGGTTCCTTTTTACCATTTTGGTACGGAACCTTAGCATAAGTTCATCTCCATGTAACAGGCTATGTGTACACAAAAAAGTTGCATCCAGATGTATAATTACAATTACGATAGCATGTTTTTACGACAGTAACATGACTCTTACCTGTATACTTATTTCTAGAGGATTTGTAGTCTCTATCTCTCTCCTTTTCAGAAACTTTCTGAATGTATGAACTTCTTGCATAACTTCTGTCCTCAGAAACATGACCAAAGTGGTGGTGGTGGTTCGAGTGGCTGGCGTGTGCGGCGTGTCCATGAGACATGTTGCCATTGGGGGATCGGAGCGGTGCAAACCGGTTTTCAGCAGAAACATACTCACTGGGATTTCTTCTATCACTTTTGGAACTTGAATACTTCTGTGTAGAAAAAGTATAAACCATTGAATAATTCTACTTTACTTGTCCTAAATATTCACTGTCATAGAAATGAACATTATTCAAAAGAAATAATAATTTTTTATAACAATTTAATGTAGAATGTGTTTTTTCTTTCTATGGGCTGTATGGTCCACATGAAGTATATTGGCGACTGAATGAACATAGTCTTACACTGTTAGCACATCACTGACAATGTTTACATTCTATGGCTGCATGAGCGAGATAGTGTGCTATATAGAGATGTCTAAAAACTTGAAAGTTTGATTTGGTTTATCGAATCAATGGAGTATTTCTTAAAGTTGAATGAGTCTCTAGTGAAACCCCGCACAGCTCCCCTTTGACACCTTCATTTTGTCATTGCGCAGAAATCAGCCAACTTCACACATTAAACTCTACGGGGACTATACCAGCACAAAAATAAATATCTTTTAATTATTTTTTTTTAGAGAAGTGGAATATTGCTTGCATTAATAATAATAATCTATGTGAGCCCCAAACCTCAAAGTAAAGAACTAAAGTAACCTCAATCTGAGCTCCAAACCCAAGTTGTGCGAAAGGGAAAGTAGCAGTGAAGAGAATAGTTATTCTTCTATGACTATTTTTTGATATACTATATTTTTATTTAATGATTATTTTTAAGATATATTCACCATATATCTTAAAAATCATAATAGCCCTCCAAAGTTTGCAGACCTATGAACTTATCGCACCAAGATTCTAGATTATGAACAACAATTCAAAGTACTATGTACTTATTTAACTCAAACCCTATTGAACAACTCAAAAGGATATAATTTGACTATGATACAATGCACACCTGGAAGTGACCTGAACCCTCAAAATTTTGGAAATATGGAATTTCCAACTGGAATAATTTGCAGCAATCTGCTGTACCTGCCACATTAACAATCATGCATAAGAACTGACTAGACCAAAAGAAATACCTAATCAAGTTGACTCCTGTTATTAGTATCCCCCCCCCCCCCCCCCCCCACCCCCGACCCGGCTGTGTTTAGCATTTTAGACCATTCTTCATACATATCAAGTTGATCAAGAAATTAGTTATTTAGGAGTGGGTAAGGACAATTATAAAATTTCTGCAAATTATAAACAGGACAAACCGTGAAAAAAAGTTTTCTTGATGTTTTAAAGAAACTTCGTCCTATCCTGTCTAGGATATAGCGTGAAGTAAATCGCAAGTATAGAACATAGGTTTTTACCGTTATTGGTAGGTTTCTAGATGTGCTTACCGGATATGGATGGGTTTGATGTTTCTCGAAGTACCTGTAAGCACACAAAAAGTACCTTTGTGTAATTATTATCCAAATAGCCAAACTCAATCAGCCACTCGGCCACCGCCATCTATAGATTGCAAATGCATCTGAAACCTTCATTTGAACATACCCATCGCCAATTCGTTGAGGTTTCCTTGCATGCATTACCATCAATGCGAATGTACGATTTAATACGGCTTACAATAAAGGCTTATGGATTAAAGCTTAGGTAATAAAATGCAAAATTAGTTAAACCAATGTCAATACACTATTTTTTACACGCACGACAAACAAGACAGGAGGGAGAGGTTATTGCTTTGCGGTGACTGTGTGCGTGTGTTGCGTGTCTGACTTGCTGCGTGTGTGGGTGCGGTCAGACACCGCATTTACACATTCGCCTCGTCTTTCGACGAAATATTCGTGTACGAGTGCCGCCGCGCCGCGAACTAGCTGTTCGGACAATCGCGGGAGTAAACACGCGACGCGAGCGCGCGAGCAGCATATAAAAAGTAGGTACTCTGTGGCGAGGCGACTGACGGACGAGACGAATAGCAAGCGGACTATTCACATTCGCTCGTGCAAAAGTGTAAAAGCGCCAAAATTTCTATCTACAGTCTATGAAACACTCCATCTGTCTATGTCTCAAACTTTGTTTCCAAGGCCGTAAAATAAAAACCCTTTTTTGTAATGCTGCCATGCACATCGCTGTATCTCCCGAACATTTGCGAACCCGACCAGATCTAGATGATAATATTACATTTTGGGACTAAATAGGAAAGCATAACCATCCAGACATGGCTTCATTATACGATATTGCCTGCTTGATCCTCCTTATGTGCCTAGGTTAGGTACACAATATATCCAACTTGGCCTTAATTTTGCCTGAGTCACAGAATAAAATTTTAGCCAAAAGACGGGCAAAAATTTTTGCAGTCATGATATTCGTTAGAATGTGGCTGTCGTCATATTTTGGTTTTTGAAAAAAGAATTCTATCTAGACTACATAAAGTTTAGTATTTGAACTACATTTGAGACCCGAACGGGTTTTTTGAACACTCTAAGGGACAATAATTCAATTCTATTCAATTAATTTATTTCAACAAATTTCATAGAAAAAGAATGTCTAATCAGAAAAATGTCCAACGACAATGCTCGAATTGATTAATGTTCAATCTGAAATAAGTAATAACGACCAAATTCAACAGAGGACCTAAGTTAACTTCATTAAATAATATTGATAGTACTTATTTTATTTTATTTTTAATGTTAGATGTTGTTCCTGCAGATTGGTGTGTTTTGACTTTTTGGCAAGATCTCATCTGGGATGATTGGTTGTCTCCTTCATTTGGTGTTCCCAAAAATATATATAATTTAGACTACTATAATTTTGTAATAGTTTTTATGCAACAAGGACGTGTAATCTGAATCTCCATTAAAGTATACCTATCTCTTTAATGAGGATGTGAAACGTTGGAAATAATCGCCGACTCGTGAGGTCGTGCCGTGTTCAGCAGGTCATGTTGTATCGGCGATCGTCAATACTAATGATCGCAGTGTTGTATATCCACCACTGGGGGTTTTTTGAAGAATTCTAGATAGGCAGATTAAAATACTATGTTTCCAGGGCCGTAAAAACATTATTTTAAAAATTTGGTGCGTTCATTTTAGCGCAACTACGAACAGGTAAACCTTGTACAAGCAGTTTGGTAGAAAAATAATGGCGATTATAGAAAATCTCTCTTTTTCAGTGCGCTTTCATTTTCTCGCAATCTGTATCACGAGTGCAAGCCATAGTACTTGGTTATTTTTTGTTAGTCATATTTCGGATTTCTCCTGGCAGTTTGTTGTAGAAGCGTATACATTGTCCTTTGAATGATTTAATAACCTTACTAAGTCTTACGTACCAGTCGACCGCACATCAGTGGAAACAAACAACCATGTAGCATATTTCAGTACTATGAGAGACCAAAATAAACTGAAATAAGTTATCAAACTGTATGTTAATGCTTTAAATTGTTTCTGTATTTGTGTAAGAAAATAAATAAATTGAAAAATAAATAAATTGGTATTGTATTGTACTATTTATTTCATCTAGGTACTAATAGGGTACTATATTGGCACTAAAAGCACAGAATATATAATAGTACTAGTACAGAAGTTTATCTTCGCAAGACATTTAAGCAAATAACGACGCTTGCTACGACGCATAAAGTGCAATTCAGCCCTCACGGGCGCTAAATGCCTATCAAGATATTGCTGCCTAGCCTATTAGGGAGTTTCAATACTACGAGAGACTAGTTTATACTAGTTTTATTTCCACTGTCGTGCGGTCGGCCGTACCTATGTGAGTGCGGGGAGACATTGATAATAACAATAAAAGTCAATACTTGTTACTTAGAAGTAGAGGGAGGTATGTCCTTAGGAAGAACGACATCGCCAGGTGCGAAAACACACTTCGAAAACGACAGGTTCGGATTGTTATTTCAGCCAAATGCGATGCAGTATGATTTTACCTCCATTTTTAATAATATCATGCGACAAACGGACGACGCGACGCGGCGCGTGAGCGAGATCGAACTAACGTGCGACACGGCCGGCGCACGGCAGCCCAGTGAATTAGGCCCGTACAGGCGGACCCGTCAACTATTTGTAGCTTTATACCTAAAGTGCGGAGTGCGCCTGGCCTGCTAAAAGTAACCCTGAAATCCATAAGTGTACGCTAGCGGAACGGACAACGGCGGGCTGCACGGGCGCGCGTGTGAACGCACCATTACGGTAGATTGTTTACGACGAAAAAGTAGAGAACCTGTTTGACAAATAATATTAGTGTTCGTGTGTTGGTTGCAAATTTTCTACCAAAATTTATGATTTCATATATCTTGTCTTCTAGATTGCTTTGAGTGTGTATGTTAGGCATTCTAATATCCGTACCTACGTATCGTTTTCAGTCTCTTTAAAGAAAGTGCTATAGAAATGGATTTGTCATAAATAAAAACAGAAAATGGAAGGTACTTGCCTAAATATTATATTCTTTTATGAATTCTTAACTTTATGAAACTCCGAGTTATTGCATACTGTAATAGAAACTTATTGGAGTAGCATTATTACAACACACAGTATCTACCTACCTGTGCTTGTAGGTAGGTACCTACACCTACATGTATCCCTCCCTAGTGTAGTGTGCTGTAGGTATTTTATTGTATTGCATTGTACCCAGTATACATATATTATTACTTTTCTTGATGCCTATCTAAGCCATCTTAGACAAACTGATTTGCTTCTACACAAAATATAAAGCCTCTAGCCAGTTTTAATATAGATGCCATCATGGTACAGAGTTTCATCAAGTTTCTAATTGTAAAGGCGTACTACAGGTTTTAGGTTATGATTCCATCTTTTATACGTATTTTAGGTGGGTTTCAGTGTAACGGGAGTTCAGTGTTTTTCTAATGGACATTCATCCCTAAAAGTGGTGCCTGAATGAATTTCTCACGGTTTCTAGATATTCAGTCATGGTGGGAAATACCCAGCATAGCTTACTTTTGTTCTCTCTTCAGAACTGCGTTCGATCTACTCGATTTTGACATCGAAGTGAGTATTCCGTAATTATTTTGTCTAATCACTGGCTGTAGAGATTAATGCTTGTAAAACAAGAAACACTTGCGTTTAACGCAGGAGCTGGAGGAGGCGCTGCTAACAGATGGCACTGAGGATTCCACCAGTTCTCTCCTGACTGAGCTAATAGTTCGCCTTCTCAATGGATGTCTGGGCAACAGTGACATCTCCGCCATCAATTATCAGGTTGGAAGTGACAAATATTTGTATATCAACTCCTGAAATCGCTAATTGCGCGTTAAACTGTAATATCCATTAAATTTCAGATGTACTTAAGGCGTCTGTTTAGAAGAAAATGTCAAGAAACAGGAAGGTACAATCCCTTTGACTCGGATATTGATTTTCAATTCTTACCGCTTCGCACAAAAGTTGAGATTGTATATGCATTGTGTGACTTTCGTTTGGATGCTGAGGATGTTTGTGATCTGTTCAAAAACCTTGAAGCTGAAAGTTTGAGAGTTGAACCGCTTGGGTAAGCACAACATACATTTATTAATTAAATCATTAAAATTTAATACCTATTACAACTACAACATCTACAGGTGGATTTTTGAGATGAGACAGTAAGGCCGGTACCATAAACGTTGCAGCTAAATGGAAACATTCTTGAGAGACTGTTAACTTTTTAAGACATTTAGAATTGCATTCACAGATTTTGAAAAAAATGTACAGTTGGCAAGAAAATGGGAAATTTGCACAAAAACTATTTTTATGCCAATCGATTCCGTTTCTTATAAGAATAAAAATAAGGTTTTGCCCAGTAATCTTCGTAGCGGCCAGTCTGTCCATCGTAAAAAAATTTGGGTCTAAAACTAAGTTGGACTCCTGCAAAATGTATGTGAGAAGTTTTTTGCAACTCCTGAAATTTCTAGTACCCTAACCTTAGTGGGCCCAGTACAGTATTTGGATCCATATAAAGAAACGGGACCGATTGGCATAAAATAGTTTTCGTGTAAATTGCCTATTTTCTTGCTGACTGTACTTTTTCCAAAATCTGTGAATGCAGTTCAAAATGTTTCAAAAAGGTAAGGACAGTTTCTTGAGAAGGTTTCCCTCCAGTTACAACTGTTATGGTACCCATCCTTACTGCCCCATCTCAAAAATCCATCCTGTACATACATGTTACATCTGTACACAACTGTCCAAATCTTTATACTATAGTATTAGCTATCTACTTTTTTTTCAAAAAAGTAAAAAATTATGTTTATTGTGAAAAAAATTAATTTTCTTACATGAAAAAAAGAGGCACGCTAATATCAGTAGTTATACTATGCTTTTATCTCATCAGTCATCATAATGTTGTGTCAGTTTCCAACTAACTAGGCATTCTTTAACAGGTGGGATGACAATCACTCTGCATACTGGTACTTTTATGGTACCAGATTATATCGCGAGGATAGCGTAAGGAAATCAAAAAGCAAAAGCAAGAAAAAGAAATGCAAGGAGAGTAAAAAGCGTGGCTGGCTGTGCGGTGATGACTGGCTTGATGACGATGAAACGGAGCGGGTATGGCAAGTGGTGTGTTTCACTGAGGAGGACTGGACCCACTTGACAGAAAAGTTTGGCAAAGCTACCAGCAAAGTAGAAAAGGAACTTTACCGCTCACTTTCTCAGAACTTCCTGCCTGAAATACCACGATTGTTTCAAGAGAAGGAAAGACTACAGCGTAAGAGGTAAGAAATAATTTTCACATGATTAAGTAATATTGTGCTATTTAGATCTAAACAAATATTCATATATATTATATATAAACAAATATTCTGCAAATTTTTTATTCAAGAATATTAATCTAGATCATTTTCAAATTCCATCTAAAGCATATTATTATTAGTAATAATATTATAGGCTATCCCTACCTAAAAAAGGTGGGAGGAAGTTATAGGAAAAGTGGTGGGTGCACTTTGCATAAGATGATAAATAGGTTGCTGACATTTAAAAAATACAATTCGATCAAATTATATCATAATTTTAATGTTAATTTAATATGGAAAAATACAAATTGAAACAAATTGGTTCATATTGATGTACATAATAATTAGAATTAAATAAGTTTCTTAGATTATTCTATCTATGTATCTTTAAGTAAGTTTTTCCATATTAAATAAACATTTGAAATAAATAGAATAAGATCGAATTACAATACTTTATATTTTATATCAGCAGTCTATTAATAATTATTTGTTGTAAATTCTTATATTCCCATATTGTTTCCGCAGTCTTACTTACTTACTTGTGTAATCTTATTTACATTAGTTCAAATAGTATACATAAGGATTGGGATCTCGAAACCAAATAGGCCTTAGAAATAGTTGCTGGCCTAAATTCATCCACCAATATTTCTAATGAGCCTGCATCTTTAAAACCCCCAGGGAGTTGATAGCACTTAGATACATAAGTTGTTATGATAGCTTTCATAGCCACTTTATTTATAGAGTTGCATTATTAGCAATGAGCCTCATAAGAAGGCTCAAGGTCACCCAGAGGGCAATGGAGACAGCTATGCTCGGTTCCCTGCGAGATCGAATCAGAAATGAGGAGATCCACCAGAGAACCAAGGTCACCGACATAGCTTAAAGAATTGCGAAGCTGAAGTGGCAGTGGGCTAGGCACATCGCTCGTAGAACTGACGGCCGTAGGGGCACAAAGGTTTTCGAGTGGCGACCACGTATCGGAAGACGCAGCGTAGGCAGGCCTCCCACAAGGTGGACTGACGATCTGGTGAAGGTCGCGGGACCCAGCTGGATGAGGTTAGCGCAGGACCGGTCGTCGTGGAGATTCCTGGGGGAGGCCTTTGTCCTGCAGTGGACGTCTACAGGCTGATATGATGATGATTATTAGCAATAGCATCTGATGACATTTTTGACAACTTTGCAGTAATCACATACATTTCCAATAGGAGAGGTAATAATAATTCATAGTTTTTTGCGATAACTACTACAAATTGCGACTACTATTGCGATAGTACTACAAAATCTGAAGATAAAGAAGGCTTTAGTCAATTAGTAATTGACACATTCACTCTTTACATTAGAATACCTTGTCATTCTACTAAAGTGACAAGCTACTTTTGACGCTGACTGTACACTGGGTACATTTCAAATCTGTTCAGACAAGCAAAACATCGCAAATATATTCAATTATACACCAAAACACACTTATATTCTTATTTGCCGCTTGCGATCGTCGCTTGAGGGTCAATTTATACAATTTTTTTTTTACTACTGCTTCATAGGTAAAGACCAATGCACATTCACTTAGATACATATAACGCACAGCGAATTTTTTCTCACTATCAGATTTAAAATCCCTTTCATATTAATTTTTATATATTGTTGCTATAAGCATATTATATATAACATAACGCAAGGCGAATATTTTCTCACTTTCACGGACTCAAAAACGGTTTTATTGCGTAGTTATGTACTTAATGCGTAGTAGCTTTTGCCTGCCACTTAGCATAGACAATAATACCAGCACAACGCTTATATTTTTTGTTTTATCCTTGGGAACGAGCGAGGGTGAAAATTTGCGTGCCGGGTTTTTGATATTTACATTTTAAGGCGTTGGATGGGGGGGGGGGGGTCACGTTCTTGTGATGTGAACTGCACTTTCATACAATGTTTTTTTATATATACAAATGTTTGTATTTACTTACATTTATATTACTAGCCGCTGCCGGCGGCTTCGTCCGCGTGGAATAAGTTTTTCCCGCGGGAACCGTTACCGCGGTAAAATGGAGCCTATGTGTGTTATTCCAGGATATAAGCTATCACTATCACTGTTCTAAGTTTCATCAAAATCCGTTCAGCCGTTACAGCGTGACAGAGTAACCAACATCCTCACAAAATCAGAAACATCCTTACAACTTTTCGCCTTTATAATATTAGTGGGATAGTTAGGATTTATCACTAACACATTTAATCGCACAGCGAATTTGTATTAAATTAGGTATAAGCTACCTAATCATGGATCATCAAAGTTATCATTGTAAAGTTTACACAACGGCGTGCACTTATTCTTACAAGCTTGAGCGAAAGACGCAAAACCAAGAAGAGCGCTTGTAGCGTTTTGATCAGGTTTTAAAAATACAAAAACAAGTTTAAAAAAAAAAGTACAAGTTGAAAATGCTAAATTAAAATGGTTACCACGTTGTTGCTATATTGTCTAATGAGGCATCTTGCCGGGTTCATCATCATCATATCAGCCTGTAGACGTCCACTGCTGGACAAAGGGCGGAAAAAAATTTCGAATTTTTTTTTCACAAATCTTTGTGAGCAATTTGAAGTGCTAGAGAAAAAACTTTAAGTCGTATTTTAAATTGAAACTTGGGTTTTTTGTAATCTTTTCCCAAGCTCATTATGTGTTTGTCATTGTTCAGGCTGCTGGAGCACGCGCCGCGGCGCACTTCTAGCCGCGTCTTGCAGAAGATCAAGCAGAAGAAGGAGGAGACGACACAAAGTTCAAATGCGACTGAAGTCGACGACAAAATAACCATCGCAACGGATTTAGCGCGACGGAACAGAGCCACCCGGCGTAATCTATTGAGGTACCTACTGAATTTTGATGAAGGTCACCCGCCGCTATTGTAGGTAGCTAGGGGGCAAATGTAGCTGACTGAAAATAACTCGTTACTATGACGTTTTTTAGAATGAGTGACATCTGTGGCTTTTGAGAATACTCCTTATTTTTTAAAGCCACAGACGTCACTCATCCTCTTTCACACTATTGACTGAAAAACATATTAGATACCTACGTACATCTAGAACGTGCTCTTAAATATGATTGATAGAAATTTAAGACTCACATTAAACAACAACTTTGTAAGAAAGCTTATAAAAAAATAGTCGACCATTTGAATGACAAAGATCCCTGGTGTTAATGTTACTTCAGCCATGTTAATCTTTACAAAAATAATGATAAGTACAAACTAGATTTTTTAGAAGATGTGTTGCGGATGTTGGTTGCGCCGCTTCTTCCCAGCGCTAATACCTTGGAAGCGGTGGTAGATAAAAAATTTACGTTGTATAAATGTACCCAGTGTAGTTATATGCAATTAAGTATTTTAGATTTTTGCCAATCTAGTATGTTTGGTTTTTATGTTTCGACAAAACTTATCGGATTTTTATGTAATGACCCATCAAACTGACATTTCTCCATACTATACAAATATGTCAAAATAGTGAACAAGCACATTCCAGGATATCATAATAAACACTGGATTCATTTTAACGTTTATCAATATTAGATTAGTTATTTCATATGTTTGAGGTGTACTTGATTTTTTATGTTATCAAAAAACATATTTTGTGTTATAGGTCTAAATCGGTATCGTCAAACACGTCAGCAAGCACTACGAACGAGAAAGACGACATGGCTCACGAAGTAACCAAGAAGCGGCCATTGAGCCAAAATAAGCTGACAAAAATGACTTCTCGTGAAAAGGTTGAGCCGAAGTCAGAACAACCACTGTTATTGAAAACAGGAAGAAAGACGAATAACTCTCTGGCGTCTGTCACAGGTCAAATTGTTATATCAGACAGTGAACCTGTTAACAGCAACAGGAAGCGACTTAAAACTTCGCAAATGTAAGTTTTACATACACAGTGAATCGACCTATTCCTTAAAAGGAGATATGCTAGAGTTCCTAGTTGATAGCGGTTAACGTGTTGGAAATGACCTCAATACAACCCCTTTTTGAAAATAGGTCGAATTTCCAGTCAGCCTGTATAATTTAACATAGATTTTTATCTCCCAAGCGGCTATGGGAGTGTAAGAACTATTGTAGTGTTGTAAAGCTGAAGTCATTCGATGGAAATTGATTTTATTTTAGCCTGTTTTGTCATTGTGTCCCAATGCTGGGCGAAGGCCTCCTCACTTCTTCCACTTGTGCTATTTTAGGCTTATCTTATTTAAGCTCCATCGCATAGCGCTTCAAATAGAGCCTTTATTCAGCACCAGATTGCAGACATATTGTAACACGCTATACTTAAATTGTATCTAAACAACAAAATTCCCTCTATAAATTTAATTGGGGCACGTCTAAAAATTCATAATTTACTTATTTTATATCATCATCCGTGAGAAGTAAAATCATTTCATATCAGCCTGTAGACGTCAATTGCTGGACAAAGGCCTCCTCCAAAGATCTCCACGACGACTGGTCCCGCGCTAGCCTCATCCAGCCGGGTCCCGCGACCTTCACCATATCGTCGGTCCACCTTGTGGGAGGCCTGCCTACCTTCATGCATTATTAATACGTCATGTAATTTCAATGATCATTATTCTATGTATTGTATGTTTCAAAATGTAAAAATTACAGATTTAGACAAACGGAGGAGGATATTCAGACGGACATGTATAAAGTGCTTGAACAGTTGACCACACATGAAGATGCTTGGCCATTCATGGACCCTGTCGAAGAAGAATACGCCCCCAACTACTACGCGGTTATTCGACGTCCTATGGATTTACACAAGATGGAAGAGCGTCTTGACAGCGGCTTTTATACAGATTTCGCAATGTTTCAAGCAGATTTCAAATTAATCGTCAACAATTGTCGACTATACAATGGACAAGACAACGGTAAGCTGCGCTCAGCGGGTGTTTATTGTGTATGAGCTGATCTGGCTGTAACAGTGCCTCTAACGCACAAAGGGGCGAAAGAGCCATTTTGTTCAAACCTACTTTTTTCGTGGTTTGTTTGACTTGTCATTGGTTATGTTTATTGAAAGAAAAAGCTTAGGCCCTGTGTGATATAAACAATTCATCTGTTCTTACTCAAATTAGTATTATGTATTAAGTAAGATGTGTCCTTCAGCGTGGTATGCGGTACGTTGGAGGCTGTATCATTTTAATTTTTTAATGTTCCTCCCTTTCCCAGGGCTATAACGTTGATACATTTAATTATTTGTTGCAGAGTATACTGTTATGGTAGATAACTTGCAAACTGCTTTCGTTCGTCTGACAGAAAAGTACATTCATGGATTTACGTCTTCAGACGAGGAAATTGCTGTCGAATATCAGTTACCGTCACCCTCAAGAAAGCATAAACTAAAGGAAACACCAAGCAAACATAAACGAAAGAAACGAAAATCTCATTCTAGTTCAGGTATATTAAAGTGCTTTATAGTTTTTAAACTGCCTCTCAGTTTCAAAATTCGTCCAACTTGCACTTGTTATTATTATTATTTGACAGTTATTATAATAACCCGATTGTTTTTTTTATAAATGGAAATGCTTACAATTTCTTTCTGTCGAATCTATTTTGATAAAATAGAAGGCTTAGTGACATTTGATAAATAAAAAACTTAGGTTCTGGTGAAAATTAGAATAGTCAGTGATTTTGGAAGTTTTTGTTGAAATAATTTTAACGCTGACTGTACTTAATTTATATGCGTCTTCTTCAGCATTCGCGTCATTTGCTCTGGAATTCAATTCATGGGACATTGATATAATCCTTTGTAACATTAACTTGATTTGATCGATAGAAAATTAAAGTAATCAATTCAAACATAAGTATACTAACTTATTTCCCTTTTTTATTATTTCCAGGTGAAATAAATCTTAGTTCATCAGAGCAAGTTGATACTAAGGATGATAAAACACCAGACTCAAAGGTCAAAAAATACAAGGAATCTCACAAAAACAAGAATAAGAAAAAAAGGACAGAACAACATCATCGTCGTCATTCCAAAAATCATAAGAATTGTAATGAATTTAATTCGGAGCGTAATGAGCCTTTCAAAACCAAACATAATAAAAAACAAAAACGTACCAAGAATAAGGATGGCAAAAAATCGAAGCAAAAGAAAAAGAAAATTAAGTTTCATGAAAATAAAGTTGACGACATTGTAAAGCGAAGTTTATCACCACAGTCTCCAGAAAGCTCAAATCGAAGTAGGAGCGCCAGTCCGCTGCCGTCAATACTTACGCCCACGCCTTCGCCTACTGAATTCGACCAGCCGGATCAAACAGAGCATCATACTGATCCTGACATTTTCAAAGACAAATATGACAAAATAAAGGAAAGAAGTAGTGCACCGAAACAAATATGGGAAACGCTGAACGTGAACAAGCAGAAAACCGTTGACAAACAGAAAAAAAATTTGCGAATACCTGAAACGAACAAAAATCAAAAATTGCGGGACACTATTGAAAAATTGAGAGCAAAGAATGAAAAGTATAAGGGTAGTCCACTTTTTGATACTTTGTTTAGTTCGAGTCAGACGAGTTCTGATAAGAATTTGGATTCACAGAACACTGAAGATTCTTTTAATGACGATTCATTTAATAATGATGACTTTGACCAAAAAGAAAAATCTGGCAAAAAGTGCCCTAAAAAGACCACAGCTAAAAATGAATCTGCTTCTGAAGCTTTAAAGCAAGCAGTTAAAGATATAAGCAAATGGCTTGATGATGCTCCGACCAGTTCTGCTGAGAGTTCTTCTTCCGATAGCCTTGCCCAAACGATCCTTACTGAAGAGCACAGCAATAGCCGAGTTGATGACGATTTAGCCCATGGCGAGAAGTCTACTTATGGAAAGAAAGATATGTCTCGTAAACAAGCTTCCTCGCGTGATCCAAAGTTTGTAAAAAGAAGAGAAATACAAAGAACTATTGACAGATTACAACCTGGAAAAAGTAAGGGGAACCTGTTGATCAACATGAGCAATAAAAACACTGATAAAGAAGAAGACACACCTCTTGGGTCACTGGTCAAAGTATACGATTCAAATAAAGGAGAAGAAAGTAGTCCCAAGTTAAGTCTTGGTTCAGTTCTGCCAACTGTAGAGTTTACTCTTGGTAATGATCATAGTTTTGTCAATAAAGAGGATAAATGTGAAAATCAGGAAAAAAATCCCGAAGAAACAACACATGTGAAAGATAAAAAACAGGAACCAACTACTGTTGAGAATAATGACGTTGAGTTAAATATTCAATCCAATAAAAAAGATGCTGAAATTGAAACTGAACCAAATACAACAAATAAACCAAGCCAGGAAAAAGCAACACCTAATCTTAGTGCTTGGTTCAAAGCCTTTGGTGCTCCTAAAAGTACAAATTCCTCGCCAGCTGTGAAAAAGAAAACTGAAGATACTGTAGTTGATGATAAATCCACCGACTATGATAAAAGTACAAGTCCAACAAATACAGCTAAATTTGATTCTCTGGTTAGTACAGACAATCCTAACCCCGACAGCCTTGAAAGTCCGATTCTTAACATGAGTGCAACACCAAGGCAAAGGCGAACGAGTACTGGTAGCTCTGTTTCTGAGAAATCTTCATTTAGTCAAGATCTGGACTCGCCTCGACATCAATTGTCGCACACCTCACCTCTGCTCCGGTCACCCGCTTCTCCAAGAGTAGACGATTTCCAAAAGATTACATATCCAATTATTAATGGTACAATACGAGCCGGATTCTATCAAGATACAACATCAATTAAAAGTAGTCCCGAAAAAAGCTATAGTCCTCGTGAAGCTGCACAGTCCCCTTATTCGCCATACCCTCAACATGTGTATGCATCCAATAGTGCTACGGGTGTGGCGACTCCTAATTATTTCGTTGATCACAGCAAGAGTCCCTTACCTACTTATGGTCAAAGTATGCCACCCTACATTGATTCGTCAAAAGTGCCAGCGTCAAATAAAGAGAATCGAGTCAATGATGACGTACCTTTTAGTCTGGAATCCCACAGGCAAGACGAATACCGTGGGCCTGGTTCACCATCTCAATCATCATATTTGCAATTAAAAGCGGCAAATTACCCTCAAGCCAAATCTCCTCCACCTGTCGAACCCGAGTCTGTATCTGTAGTACACTCGGTTCAAACCATGCCAGATCCCAAGATCTCATTGTTTCCTGTTAAGAAAAGAGCTTACAATGACCATTGTCTGTCTTCCATGGCGGCCAGGAAATGCCCAGGAACAAAAGATATAGATGTAGCACAGGATAAAAACGATTATCAACATTTTTCACAATCCCTGCAGTCTACATCATCAAATCCGTTGGTAGATGATATAGCTTTAACTTTAGGTGAGAATTCTGAATTGGCTAAATTGACCAGTCTCCGTGAAAAAAACATTGCTGACTCAATTGACCGACATATACTGGAAAGTCGCGCTATATTTCATAACAACACACCTGTCCATGAACCGAAGAGAGACTTCTCCAGTTTAGATTTCAACAAACCAATTGGTATCATTAAGGATAATGTGGACATGGTTAATATGGGATATATGAATCCACAGAACGATAGAAAATATAGTACCGAGACGCATGATTTGAACTTTGCTATGGAAAGGGATTTACATAATCAACACAATACGCGACAAAAAGTTTATGAGGTTGAAGCTATTAATCTCAATATGAGTAACCAACAATTTCAAAAGCCAATGGATAAGTCTAACATCAATCAAAACCTTATGAATATTCCTCCAGCACACGTACACGAGAAAATACCCAGTAAAGGAATAAATCAGATGCCAGCTCACGCTCATAGTCAATGTGACGCCATGTCCAGTGACCAATCCATGAACAAATTTTCTCTGAACGATATAGAACTGGCTAATAGAAAGTTGTTTGCTTGCAATGCAGCTCCTACTGCGACTGCTCTTGATTATGGCAATTGGAAGATGACCAATGAAACTCGTAAACAAGCATTGGCTTCTAATGTCACGCATGCTTACGATACAAGTGAAGCGGACAAAATTAAAGCCGCCATGCATTCTGCCAACACATCTGCGGTTAACTATAATAAGAATTTGCAACATCAATACAGTAACTACACTGTTTCTAGAATTCACAGATCTCAAGAGCTACAACAAAATTTGTCATCTGAACTAAGAATACCCAACCCTCGTGGTATTTATAAGAATGATCATGCTAATATTGCCACTTCTATCAGTGACACTGCTTTTGTACCCAGGAATATTGACGCCGTTGCCAAACCACATAAGACGGACAAACTGGTTCAGAATCATCCACTCGTCAGCCCGTTTCAGTACAAAACACCCTATAGCACTCATTCGTCGCTGCCACTTGAAAGGTTGCGAAGTTTACCCAAAATTCCTGAAATGTTACAGCGATACACGAACGATGAAAGATATCTTGCTAGTGTTGCCGGAAGTACTCCGAATTTTTACCATGACAAAACATTTGAAATCACACAAGCTTTAAACAATAGCATGTCCTCAGACATTATTACGACAAGCGCACCCATTTACTCGCAATCGTCTATGAGCAAAGACAACAGCATGTACAAGGCGCAAGCTGAAACAAAAACAAAATCAAATAAAAGGAAGAAGACTACAGAGAGTAAACAAACGCCAATGATCGGTAGTCAAGGTTATCATACTGGTGCATGCGAGCCCGACGTGTTGTCCTCTGTCAAGTCCAGCATGATGCCAGGGAGTGCATTTAACTTTGGCGCATCGACAAACATGGGCCTCGGCGGTGGACTGTTCGGGGACAATGCAGGGTTTACTATAGAAGACTTACGACATAGTAACCAATTAATGGCAGTAAATTACATGGCAGCCACAGTAGCGCGTCAGCAGCGCAGCAGCGCCGAGGCCAAGGCAGCAGAGAAGGTGGCCAAACCTGCACATCAAAACTCGATATACAACAACGCGAGCGGGTCTTTTCCGTTCATTGGGCATTCGCAAGTGCAAGCTGGATACCCGTTTGTGGGTCCGGACACGACGTCGCCGCTCTACCAACAATACATGCAGCGGCAGGAGCTGCTGCGGCAAACGGGCGCCCAGATCATGGGGCTCTACCAGCCCAGCTACGCGCCCAGCCTCGGCGTCAGGCAGCCCTACGACTCCATCAGTCGACCCTCGTGGCTCTAGGTACTAGTAAATATTACAACGTAAGTCCTTGAGTATTATAAATGTGACAACTGTTATAATAAAATTATAATGTAATTTATATTGTTTGTAGCTTTAAAATACTTTGCATTTGTTGTATCAATGTTATGTAGAGCCCTAGAAAGGGCCAAGAAGAGAAGTTAATTTGTATTATTTCTTAAATTAGTAAATACGATTAAAATTTATAATGCATATTAGATTCATTTATAGTTTTTTTTGTTTATCATACAAAAGATAGTGCACATTTCAAAGTACAAAGTCAGCATTGAATATTTTGAAAAGCACTTTCCTGTGCGCGCGTGGATATAATGATGTCACCAAACTAATGTTAATTTAGTTTTTATGAAAACAATTTCACCATCATCATATCAGCCGAAAGACATCAACTTGCTGGACAAGGCCTCGCACATGAACAACTTAATACTTGTAGTTAATTTCGGTCTTCCCATTTCGCCACATTACACCACAGCGCCATTCATAGACCATTCTGACGTACGCGCTGATTCCTACTTTTCCTTTCCACGAACTAAAGTAAAAAAAAAGAAACCAGGAAAAACCATAATAAAACCATATGAATTAGATATGCAATTCTTTATTTTTTAAATAAAATATTTGATGACGTAAAATTTTTTGTAAGGTCAACAAAATCTTATTGAATTATTTGTAAGTTAATGTTACAATTATCGTGGTCATATTCATTAAAACATTTGATCCTACTAGCTGTTTCCCGCGACTTCACCCGCGTAGAAAAGTTTTCCTGCGGGAACAGCTTTTTGCGAGACAGCCTATATGTTATTCTGATGTATAATCTATATTACCTGTAATGTTTCATCAAAATCTGTTCCGTAGTATTTGCGTGAAAGTAACATTCAAACTCACAAACATAGGTAAGTACCTACATATAACTAAACATCGTTACAAATTTTCGCGTTTACTAGCAGACCCCCGCGACCTCATTCACTTTAAAAGACTAGATTGCCGGAACCATTTCGGTAGCTGTGCAGGGATTCACTAGAAACGCACTACTGTCAACGAATAATAAGGTTATTTTTCTAAGATACATGGCATGAACTGTGTATGCAATACTTCAAACCAACAAACCCGCACACTAACCCACAAATAAACAATTACGAACACAACAAAAAATAAACTGAGATTCAGCACCCCCGAGAACCTAGAAAATGTAAAAAATCGGTGTGCGTCCAGATCAAATAGTACCTTTATCGAATCTTCTTGTGTTAGTACCTACTCTTTGCTAAATAATAAATAAAGTCTTCTACTTTTTACTTGAATCTTTTTTCTTCATAAGGAAAGCCAGTTGCCGATTTGCGTACATTTTGGTTGCCATGGAGATATATTTTGTTTAGTGCATAATTTATTTATATGTTTACTAAGAAATACGTGTGATTTCTAATTTTGCGCCTATATGTTCTCGATTCCATATTTGTATATTTTTTTACTGAACAATTTGGTATAGGTCCAGAACATTGAAAGTTACGATTTCAAATGTCAATTTACTTACGCCTAACGTCCTGATGAATTCTTGAAATATTCGCCGACTTACTACACTTTAATACGATTTACACATTTTGTGGTCGCTCCTTTTTATAAAACCCAATACCAACTCTGTGTGTGAACATAGGCTATGTTCACACACAGAGTATTAACTATCCAACAGCGAAAGAATTATTGAGATCGGTTCAGTAGTTACAAAGATTACTTCCGTCATACATCCATCCAAACAAACTTTACCTCTTTATTATTAGTATAGATATAAATTTAACTAGGTATATCGATTGATGGCTTATAGAGTACCTACATTACTGCAGTGGCCCCCGCAACAGAGGCATTGATTTCGCCTCGGCCCACATACGTGAGTCCATCAATGCCTGGTTGGGGCCAAGGCTTGTATAGTACTTTTCTCAAATAATGCGCGGAAATTCAAAAAATATCAAAAGTTTTATTAAAATTGTGGACTGAATTTGAAAGATTCTGAACTGAACGATCACGACTTAGAGTTGTCACAATACTTTATAATTTAAATAATATAATATATCTAGCACCAGCCGTTCTTGAGATATGGCCAAATGAAAAAAAATCAAAGTTTTGGCCATATCTCCGGAACGGCTGGTGGCTGGCTCGACGAGATATAGCTGAATATAATATTTAAAAAATCACCCTGTATATATGTTTTTTTTGTTTAAATTAAATAAGCAAACTAAACTAGGTACCACAGGATCAAAACTTTTTATATTATTTTATTTAAATTACAAAGTGTTGTGACAACCCTAGGTGGTGATCGTTCAGTTCAGACAGTTCAAAATTTTAATAACACTTGAAAATTTCTTTTTTCCGCGCATTATTTAATAAAAGTGCTATACAAGTCTTGATCACTTGGCATTGATTTCATCCATCAATGCCTGCAACCTTTGCCTGCAACAACACAATTTCATGCATCATTCGAAATTTAAATTAAACTTGACAAGTTACCTCCGTGGATACCATGTTTCAGAGTAAAATGATCGTTCCATTTTTAAATCACACGACTGATATGAGTTTTCATAGTAATTATATACCTTTTACCGTTTTCATAGACCACTAAGCACGACAGATGGATTTTCATTCAAATAATTTGGCGCCCTGCTCGCATGTAGTTGACCAGTACAGCATTGTCGATTTAACTTGAAGAAGGTTGTCAAAATAATGTTCGCATTTCCAAGTACGTTTGAGAAAAATAATTTTTATACCAGTGCCACTCTAAAAAGAGCATTTTGTTCCTCGAAAACAGTAAATAAAACTCTCTTTTAGTCACTAGAGAATAAAATCATTTTGAATTTGGAACAAGCAGGAATTGTGTACAACAAATGAATAAAACGTGCTGAAGGTACCCACTGGCTGGCTAGAGAGCTGTTATGTTCTAATTTCACCATATAGCTAAAATCTCTTTGGTGGGCCCGCGAATTCGAACCTTCCTGAACTTCACTATACATTTCTAATGTAATATGGGCTTCACCACTTGCTGATAAAGTCCCAGATACCCTATCTGCATAGTTTATCTGCCTGATAAACTAACGGCAAGTCAAGTAGCTGTTATTTTTTACCTGTCAGATAAGGATTGTTTTTTTAATTTAACGCGGGATATTATAGATTATTTTAACAGAGACTTGAGGTGTGATACACGAAAATATTATCAGACAGATTTATATGATAGATTAGGTTATCTGTCAGCTTACTATCTGTAACAATATTAGCAAGCGGTGAAAGAGGCCCTTAATCACTTGTTCTCTTACAGACTTCCTATCATAATTATTAAAATGTGATAAATGTAAATACCATACTACTTTTTATTTTCTCGCAGTCAATGGTATAAAGTAGAGAACACAACACGTGAAAAAAAAAATCATCTCGGTCCTTGTATCTCTCGCTGCGCTCAGGATTCTAATCTAGAATCCTTCGCTGCTCTCGGGATCCAACTTAGTCCCTCGAATTAAATTCCTTTTCTGTTCAATTCCCGGATCAAGCAACTTTAAAAAATCGATAAACGCAGTTACCTACTTATTTTAAAAGTTTCCTTTTAGAAAAACATGCTATCATCTATAGTTAAATACGTACTACAGGCAAAGAATACATAATAATGTTCCAGGTACTTTGCTTGATTGTTAGTAAAAATTCCCATACTCATTTTTCCTTTGAAGCAAATAACTTCTGTTTTTTTCCACCCTCTAGTTACGTAAGAACGATTTTTGACGCCCCCACCCCCATGATGTACGGGCAAGACTTCTCGGGGCCCCCTCCCCCTTTTTGTTTCCCAAAAGAGCTATATAGAAAAGTTTCAGTTACACTAAAACACGTTATTGTTTAACATAAATCAAAGATGTTTAAGGCTTTCGACTCGTTGAACATTACGTGACAATGGCTTTTACTCCTCCCCGAGGTAAGGTCAGGATTTTTAAACACCCCCGTCCCCTCTCGGAACCCTTATGTAATTAATGAACGGCCCCTACTCTACCCATTTTCAACATAGGCCGCCGCGGGGCTAAATGAATCGATGGTGGAAAAGTTACGTTGCGAGAGGGGTGGTGGAGGATGCGCGCGCCGCTCTCTCCGCATTGAGCGCGCTGGCACCCACTGCTGCAGGCTGAGTTGAAGTAAAACCGACGACGCCGCTGGCGGCCGCCGTCTCGGGCGTGGCGACACTGAGTGCTCCGTTCGATATCGTCCTCAGCTATGTGGACGCTACTGCTACACACAAGAAATCCTTACGCAAAACTCCGCGCATTATAATAGGTAAGTACTTTATTGAGATACCTATTTAATCATGGATTATACAGCAAATGTATTGCTGCGTCTGCGTCACGCGCTGGGGTGGAACAGAAATGTGTCAACAACAGATTATTCCGTGGCTACCTAACCAATAATGTATGAGAATAACATTAACTGGATATAACAATCCTTGGGGCATAATTGGTCACTTTTAAGCCACTTTTGTGAATGATTTACTTTGAGAATGGAAAATGAGCTATGGAATAGAAGTTTCTTGCTATAAAGTGAAAAAGAAACGGGTAATGAATACAGCCTCCTCCTTTTGTTTGTAAGTAGTGTTGAAAAGTAAAATCTGTCAAAAACAGTAGATTGTTGCCATTTGCCGTCAAAGTCGCTGGTCAAAGTAGACTTCATATAATCCTCCAGGCAATACCTCCATTTGACGAAACGTCTAGTAGACTGGCAGTCTAAGGACATGGCTCGGCCTAGGCTAAAAATTTAGCAACTCCGGATATTTGCGCTTAATGCTTAGGATATATATATGGTCCGAGCGAGCTCCAAGGACCTTAAGCGAGGTCTGATTTGGTGCCTACCTACTTACACACTTACCAAATAATTATGTGTAAAAACTGTCTAAAACGGAAAATAATAGAATTTCTTAACACGGAATGTTATAATGTGTTTACTGTCAGTTTTCAATAGTTTATAGACCAAATTATTAGTAATAATTTATTACTTATATTTTAGCACAGAAGTAATCGTTTAAGAATTTTGGTTATTTTATGTATGATATCTACTGAGCGAAGCGAAAGTGGTGTGTCAAGATCGTATATACTTGGCGCTCCGATCTCTGCCTACCCCGTCAGAATCATAGCGTGAAGAGTATATAATGATAATAAACAAAAATCAGAAAAATGTTACAAACGAAGTCTTAAATCTTCCATCGTAACTAATAAAGTATTCCTACAAGGAATAAAAAGACCGCCATCAAATCATTCACTCGGTTACAAAGCAAGAAAAAATTCTTCGTTTGTAACTGGTTAGGGAAGTCAGCTACAAGCACGGCCGGAGCCGCCGCGCGCGCTATTGTTGACCTATGAAGATAACCTACTTATCTGGTTTTACTGTGCTAATAGGTCACTGATGTGCGGGGAAACAGAATCGGCGGGGGACTGGGAGTGGCTGTATTTGTTCTGGTATTGAATATAGTATGTATAGGTGTGTTGAGCGGTGGTTGAGCGTCAGTTGTGCTGGAAGCGGTGCCCATTGAAGTATTATATTGGTTGTTCCCACCCAGATACCTACTAGTGATGTCTGCGAGGATGATATACGCCCGAGGCGCGGCGGGCGGCGCGGCGGACGTGAGTGTGGCCGACAGTTCTATTGCCACCTTCGAGTCGCTCACGCAGGCCACCGTCATCGCCGTCATCAGCGTCGCAATTGTCATCTCTAACCTGCTCATCATCGCGTCCTTCCTCAATTTTAAAGGTACGGTAATAATGTACTGAACATTCATGATCAGTGGCAATGCATTATCTCATTATATCCGCACATATTTTCATCGTCAGTTTATCTGACTTTTCTGAAGTACTAATTTTAAAGCTGAAAAGTGTGTGTATACTACAGTGGGCTTTGAAATATTCT
Source organism: Metalampra italica (assembly GCA_949699065.1). Classification (NCBI taxonomy): domain Eukaryota; kingdom Metazoa; phylum Arthropoda; class Insecta; order Lepidoptera; family Oecophoridae; genus Metalampra; species Metalampra italica. The sequence goes on from OX452969.1 coordinate 5,204,868, forward strand.
TTTTGCATTTGATAGTCGATAACATCCACCCTTAGGAGCCGAGCAAAAAGAAAAAAAAAAGTGTAATAGTTTAATAAACGCGGGCGCGGCGGCAACTTAGGTATAACAGCTAAGTAGTTATATTAGTTTATTAACGTAACTACCTGTGTTTTGCTTCATCTGAGACTGAATGATTTTAGGGTTGTCCAATGAAGTTATCAATTACTACCTTCTGTCGCTGGCGGTGGCGGACCTGCTATGTGGTCTGCTTGTGGTCCCTCTGTCCGTGTACCCGGCCATCACCGGCCGCTGGATGTTCGGCGACCTGATGTGCCGCCTGGCCGGGTACGTGGAGGTCACCCTCTGGTCCGTCTCCGTCTACACCTTCATGTGGATCTCCGTCGACCGCTACCTCGCAGTCCGGAAGCCTCTCCGATATGAGACGGTTAGTTCGACGGTAGCTATCAATTTCCATACTTTTTAATATTACTAATAGTGTGCACGTTTGTAGTTTAGAAAGCGTGTTCCTTACTCGTAATTGTTCAACACTGCGTTGTGTTTAGATTGAATATTACAAGCCCCTGGGAGGTGGAGACCATGAAGGTAAAAACGAGTTGGTGTCGCCGCCCGCCGCGCCGCCCGCCTACGGAGGCAGCAACACGTTTATTTTGTATGGTCTGTCAATTTTTGAGAAGAATTTTATTACGTGTCATTCAATGTTGTGCGAGTGGGTTACATACATAGGGCCCGGTCCGGCACCTAGTAACCGTGTTCATTTACTCCTTAAGGACGGCAGCGACCACCAATAACGTTTTTATAGCTTCAAGGTTGAGTGTAAATCCTGCCCGAGTTTTGCGTCTGTGTCCATCAGTTTGTATATACAAAAGGCGAATGCGAAGTACTCCGGTATTTCGGTTCTTTTTGAAGACATTCCCGGTACAAGCTAAAGAGTCAGCCAAGTGTAGGTTGTACGTACATAATGTGATAGTTCCGTCAATTTCAGAGCGCATTTTGATAACCAACGGGTAAGCGCAAACAAAAATTTATAAAAATAGGTAGGTAGGTACTTTTTTTCTGCGGCGTAACATTTCTCAAATAATTTTAGTAAACAATGTGTATGTAAGTTAAGTACCTATACTACTTACTCGTAGTTAACACATATATAATTAGATTTTATTGATTGACTCTTCAGTAGTCTTCAGATTGACTGTGATTTATTTTGATATTTGTACTTTTTATTTTAATCTTTATTGAAATTTGAAGTTCCTCATTGTTTTGGTCGTTTTCGTTGTTACGAGTAACACTAGAGCAAATATTATTCTCGGTAGATAACCAGCACACTGGCCATTCCCAAATTTCGCGCCGCAAAGAAATTTTATGGTATTTTACTAATTTCAAATTTTTCTATCATTTCCTTTGAATTCTAAATTTTAGCTCAGTAGATTTAGTAGTTTTTCTGTTTCGTCGAAAAAGGTAGATACGAGTACATGCCCTAGCGACGCTTTTTCGTCCAGCTGTCCGCCGGATAACTTCAAAAACTATATGGTCCGAGAGGTAATTTCAAAATAAGTATGTAAAATTGTCCGGTAAAGATATAGGCATCTAATAATATTATATTATGGAAGTTTTATAGAAAATCTTACAAGGGTCATATTAAGATACTCTAGGAAAACTAAAAAATCATTATTGACGGTAGCCACACATTGTGTACGACGACGTACAGTCGAAGACAAAAATACGTACACGCAGACACACCCAGTGTTAACAAAAATAAATATATATATAGGTAGTCTTCTCCAGCTGATTACCCTTTTGACCGCCAACGACCTTTATTAATATAGTTGTCAAAAGTAGGTGCCATCTGCCATCATATCAAGCCGTAATTAACCATATTTAGAATGACATTTTGATTCACTTCAATCAGATGAAGTGGCGGTTAAAAGGTTACCCTAAATAGACTCATTGATTTAAGGTCTTGAAGTGTACATTTAAGTAATATTAGCTGTTGCTTCCGGCTGTAAAAAGTAGCTTAATTGTTATTCCAGGCTATAAGCTATCACTGTACCAAGTTTCATCAAAATCCGTTCAGCCGTTACAGCGTGAAAGAGTAACAAACATCCTTACAGACGTTCTCTTTTTTAAAATTAGTAGGATGAAGTTGACGAAAGGTACATATTTTTGTTAACAACACGTGTTTTTGCCTCTGACTGCTCACTGCTGGCTTTTTGATTTCGACCACCGGCAGACGAAAAAGCGGATGAAACCGTTTTTACGATTTTCGCGGATCAGTATTTTCTGATATATCTGTTAATTTTTTTACTTTATTTAGTTATTCAATTGAAAACAGCGGAGATAATCCGTTGAGAGTAGTTGAAACGCGTATTTTACCCACGGTTTTCAACTAGATTCTCTAAATAGGTTTTTAGTACCTACCTACCTATTAAACATTTGTAATTTTTATTCATAAAATATAGAGCTATGTAGGTACATGGAATAAAATTATACTTACAAGTAAAAAGAAATATTACTTTGTTATTCCTCCATAGGATTTACACCATTTGACTGCACGTTTTTTTGCGTATTTAATGCAGTATAATATTTTCTCGCCGAGCGCGTCAGACTGACAAAACGAAAAATATTAACTAATAGTTCCTTACCAAGGATAAAATTTTATGCTTCATGGCTAGAGAGGAACAGGGGTGAAGGGGGGAGAAGAATAACATCACTGTAAAACGATTTATCTCCCTAGTGTCTCATCATAAACTAATTTTTGGTAGTTGTTAAAGCTGCTTAAAACTATGGTTTTCAATTAACTATGGTTTAGCTTAATCTATGGTTTTTTAAATCAGTACTGGCAACACACAAAATTTCAGTAGAAAAATTGAAGCAGCCAAAATTTTTTAAAGATACTTTCGATATACAAACAAAACACTGTGATATTAAGAAAAACGTTTATTTTCATCATAGAGATAGGATCTCTCGCGGTCCCCTAATTTTCATTTATAACAAAATCGCCGACAAGTTCAAGCCCCAACATTGATCCGGCTCGAAGGACCAATGTTGGTGCTTGAACTCGTCGGCGGTTTTGTTATAAATGAAAACCATAGTTTTAAGCGGCTTTAACAGCAGTTCTTTTAAAAATTTCTTTATGATTTTTTTTATAATACAAACGCGCTGGATTTATTTATGCTGCAGCGCCATGGTGAGAGCCATCCGCCTTTTCTCGTCTCCTTTCCCAGATGCGATGTCGCTGACGTTACAGTCGCGCGTTTATGATAAATGTTGCAAAATGCTACAAGCCCGGGCTTGTTGTAATTAGTGCTTATACCTACGTGTCTATTTTTGGACAATTGTTTTAGTAAATAAATAAATAACAATCTGCGATTAAGGGATTAAAGCGGACCGTCCATTACGTACGAGCCTGGATTTCTCCGGGCGATCAGTGTTTTGTTCTCCCGGAAAAAATATTCTCCCGGGGTACTACCAGAAATACTGCTGGTACTACCAGGGGTAAGTCGCGCGATTGTGGGACACCCCATAAGAACAAGTCGGCACCACAAAACGTTACTACCACGCGAAATTTTTCTTTGAGTGCGCATTTCGAGCTCTAAATCTAAAATGCAATAAAATGAAATGGGTGTTAAGGCACCTTCGTGCCTTATTCATCCATCAGGGTGACGAACTGTTCATGTTCCTGAATGACTAATGTTGATTTCGATGACTAGGTACAAACGCGCACCCGTAGCCAGTGTTGGATGGTGTTCACTTGGATATCGGCCGCCATGATGTGCTGCCCGCCGCTGCTCGGGTACAAGAAGGAAGCGAACTTCGACAAGGAGACCTTCATCTGCATGCTCGACTGGGGCACCACATACGCCTACACAGCCACTTTGGGAATCCTCGTCCTCGGACCCAGCGTCATATCCATAGTGTACAATTACTTTTACATATTTTCTATGAAGCGCAAACTCAGCAGTGGCGCGCCCATTCACGATAAAGAATACGCCACGGCTTTAGCAGAGAACTTGTCGAACCCCAGTCACTGGATGAGCTTCGTGCTCGTCACAGCTTTCTGGCTCAGCTGGGCCCCCTACGCTGGCGTCAGGCTCTACGAATATATCATTGATCAGGAACTCAAAATTCCAATGCTGCATTTCGCTGTCGTGTGGTTAGGTATTTTAAACTCTTTTTGGAAAATCGTGATCTTGATATCATTAAGCCCACAGTTTCGGCTCGCCCTCAGGATACTGTGCTTGACCGCGTGTTGTCGCAGCAAGGGACGTCTGCAAGCCGAGCTTATCGGTCTCGACAATGACGACTGAAGTGATTGAATTTCGTCACAACTACTCTAATGACAATTAAATCGCTTCAGTTGCTCAGTTTGAGTTTTTCGGTACTTATGTGCGGTTTGATATGAAATATGTAACAGTCTTTACGGTGAACCACAACACCGCGTGGAAACCTGCACACAGCAAGTAAGAGATTCTCAGGCAAAGCATGTGAAGTTCACCAACTCTCCCTGGGACAGCATGGTGGACTATGGCCAGTACTGTCGTTGTGAGGGTAGACCTCTGCCCACCAGTGGGACGTGTTAATCGTCTGTTAATTTTATTCTACCTATAGTTATCTCGCAATTTTGTTTCCATTGTATCCCATCAGTAACACATTTTACTTTACAAAATTGATGTGGGTAGTGGTTTAGCCTCTAAAGGCAAATGTGATGGAATAGAGTTGTAATAGTTTCCATTACATATTAGGTATCCAAGAAATGGATAAATATTTAAGGAACTTAAAGCATATCAATTTATTTTACGTGACAATAAAACTGCAACAATAGTTTTTGTAAAGATTTTATTATCCTTTGACGAGATTTTTTACCTTGTACTTTAGAATAGCATTAATTATTTAAATTGCATGGAGTTATCTTATTACTTAATGATTTGTTTCCTCGTGTAGTCCTATTAATTACTCGATAATGAAGCAGCTTTCATACAAGCTAAAACGAAGTTATTAAGACTAAATAAATTGTATGCGCTAATGAAATGACTCGTCATTGGTAGCTTCTCTTATATTAAAATATACTTATAATACCAACGTCTTGTGAAATCGGAAGAGTCTAAGGTCTAATGATGGCATACAACACAAATTTTCCTGGGCCCTATTTCATAAAACTTACTCAGCCCAGACACACGCGGCCTGCGGTGGCGGTGGCGGTCTGTTGTATTCCCTATGCGATGTATGTCAGACTTCAGACACGTGCGGCCTACAGTTTGCTTGAATCTGCTGCCTGCGGTAGACCGCCACCGCAGACCGCGTGTGTCTGAGAGACGCTTTATGGTTGTCACGACAATTGTACATTTTTGCGTTTCATAAAAATTTACAAGTAACAATGAAAATTTGGCAAATTGTCGACGATTTTCCGACAATTGTAGTTTAAGAAACGCATGATTGTCAATACTCAATCACAAACTTGTCGAATTGTCTCAATTTCTTGACTGGGGGCCTTGGCCTGTGTCAGTATTAGGTGACAATTGTCGAGTACCGGAGAAAGTCCATAGGTACTTAAATCACTAGTCAAAATGTTAAATTCTAGCAGTGATAATAGTAGTGATAGTGCAATGATGATTATTATTCAGAAGAAAATAGGCAACACAGAGAATTTTGAGGAAGATCAAACTTTCATTTGGATGTTACTGACTTACAACCACAAAACATTCAGGATCAGTAAAGCGTCGTCGTCGGTAGAAACATATTTTAACTGAAATAGGAGGACAATAATTGCAACACCCAACAAACAGAAAACGAGCTGAACTAAACCTGTGAAACACATTGGATGGATAGATACGCCTTCCACTTACTATTAATTAACTGTCACCCCGACAGTTGTTTTATACAAGACTTGTCAAAAAATGGTTTTATGAAACGCCCGAAAAAAATGATAAATTGTACCATGACTGTATCCTGTCTACAATAGAAATGTATCAAGTTTTATGAAACGCGAATTGTCGTGACAATCCGGCAAATGTCGTGATTTCAGACAAATTGTCGACTTGTCCAGCTTTACGTAATAGGGCCCTTGTTTTCTCGGTCTTATCATAAAATTATTAATACTTAGAAGAAACAAATAAATAACGGCTATTTTTTATTATTGTGTTACACAATATACCTAAATATGTTTGAAAATATTATGCCCTAAACATGTCTACCTAATGTTTTATACCTTCATTAATTATATTAGTTTAACGTGAAAGCTTTCTTGAGCTTTTCTTTTCTAGACAGCTGCACAATAGGCGAATGTCTACCAGTCAACCTTTGGGTCATGCTGAGAAACTGTGGCTACTTGTTGTAATTTAAGGACGTCCAAAACAGTCATAAAATTTTTTGTAGTCTAGTGATATTTAATAAATAATGTAATGATATTTAATAAATAATATTAGTTTCTACTTACATTCATACAGCAATAATTGCAACAATAAATATATTATGTAGTTAATACAGGTGTGAGTAACCCAAGAGTGGAGGCCGATACTGGAAGTCTATTTTTTATTTCGTGAAATTCGTCACGGTGCTTCGGAATTTTTGAATGTTGTTGCGCATTCCTGAATAACACGCTTATAATCTCAGTCAAAAATAAAAATGGGAAAAATTAGATGCATGGTGACGATAATCACGATTTTTTTAAATGTCTAAAACTTAAACAAAACGTGTTTCTATTTATTTACCAGCGTAACCGGCCAGGACACTGCTCTCGGGTTATCGTTGACTTTTGGGACTTCCACGAAAATAATATAATGTACATAATTATATACGTACCAATAATACATATTATTATATAAACTTATATATATATATATATATAAATCCATAATTTTACATACCTACGCATAGGTACTTACATACAAAACATGCAAGATAAGTAATTGAAAAGAGTCGAACAATGAACAAAGCGCTTAGTGAACAACTGAGATAAGTAGACAACTGTGAAGGATATTATAAACCCAAATGCAGCAGTTGATAAACTGAAGTCATAGAAGAAATCTCATCACCAGTCGTTAAAACTAAAGTCACGGCACGAGGGTATGTTCAGCCTATGGAAGGAAAGAGATTCAAGGGTGTGGAATCGAAAATCATTTTTACTGTGAGTTGTCAACTAATGAATTTGGCAAACTATGCAATGTATAAAGGACAGCCTAGTTCACAGTTCAGTGAATTGGGCGAGTAGGTACGCTATATATTCGCGCTATGTCAGTGTACAGCACGACAGTCAATGTAACAAAGCTTATAGGAAAGTATTATGATTGAAAACAAGTCGATTCAATACAAGTTAGTATAGACGAACGAGCAGAGGCAAATAATATTAAGTCGTGTCGTGTAGTGAATTAGAACCTTGTTATTCTGAATTTGGAACCATTCCAGAACTCACGATTAAATAAGTAGTTTTAGCGTTTGTAATTTTACACTGCATATATGAAAGCAGTGAGTGCTGTGAAAATATTAAGGTAGTAAATTGTAAAATATACTTAGTACTAGTGGGACTCCCAAACTGAATGTAAACAATGTAAATGGTGACCGTGACTGTTGTTTTTATCAAGGTCATGGCAAGTTTATAAAGTCGTGCAGTATACCCAAGTGCCTCATAACATGAGTAAATCTATATACCGCATCACAGATAACATAATCCAAATCTTCATTAGTTAGAGCGAGAGGGAAAATATAATAACTAGAAGAAATAGATCCCTAGTGCATGTTTTGGTAGAGAAACATATTGGAATTATAAGATTGTGTCTTGTCCCCACTGAGTTCGGACACCCCAAGTTTTATTGACCATGTCTAGGTATTACTATTTACGGGTCTTACACACGAACAAGTTTTGTTTATTATGTTTTATTCTCGTGACCACGGTGTGACCTGGTCGAAACGTCGGGCAAAGGTAAAAAAAAATGTTCGTGTGTAAGACCCGTCAATAATTATATATGTATGAATACAAAGCGCGAAAGTCTAAAATGTACTATTACATGTCTAGGTATGACCATATAGATGAAATTGCAGGGTAGGTATAACAAATAGCTTTTTGTTTTTGATTTATCAAAGTAATTCTACTACCATAAACTAGAAACTAAAACGAAGAGCTAAAAAGTAATATTGATACGCAAGTCACCTGGAAATGTTGTTTCTCAGCCCCATTTGAAGTTTATAGGTAGTATTGTCATCGGTCAAATTCGCTAGATGTGTTCGAGGATCAAATACAAAACGATGTTGGTGATATTCCGAACGCAATTTTAACAATGTTTGGATGATATCTTGGCCAGGGGAGACTCTTAAAGAGGGGAGAGTATTTAGTTAGGACAATTCGGGTTAAATGTTGTGTATTGTCTAAGGACAAGTTACAAATTGTAATACATTTATTACCCGAAAATCTCTACCTATGTAACACTTACGATATAAACGTAGATACGATAGGGATAGATGAAGATATGCATTGGATTATGTACAATAAAAACAAAAGGAAGTTAAGCTTGTATAATGCAGTGAAAATAGTATGAGTATGGACAAGCACATTTTTAATGGAAATAACAGTCTGATAAAACGGAATAGACGATTTTAACTTAAAGAGTGATTGCAGACAAAGTTAGTTCTTTTATGACGTTTTGTGCCTGGAATGGCTAAAGTTATGGCTCCAATAAGTAATAGCTACTAAAAATAAAAGAATTATAAGGATCTAGAGTTCTAGTGGTTATCAAGATATAATGCAAAGTATTTCAGAAACGTAAAGAATACATAGGTGGACGGATAATTAGAAACAAGGCAAGATTTTCATACAATCGAGGTCACTTTGAAGCCATGGGTCTCCGTGAAGGATTGATCGGGGCATGATCTGATGACGGTCATCGAGAGAGTACATGGAGGAGTTTTAGATCGCTATAGATATCCAACTGATCAAATGAGCCGTTTGGAAGCAAGATCGCCATGAAGAAAAAAACCCGCAAAATTGCATCAAAATGTATGAAAATCTTAAAGTTAAAGAATCATGACGATGCTGCTTCCAAACGGTTCATCTGATCAGTTGGATACCTACAGCGATCTAAAAGTCCTCCATCTACTCTCTCGATGACCGTCATCAGATCCTGCCCCGATCAATCCTTCACGGAGACACATGGCTTCAAAGTGACCTCGATTGTATGAAAATCTTGCCCTGTTTCTAATTATCCGTCCACCTATGTATGTGTTCGACCATGGTTCGACCCCAATTCGATTCAACGACTTATTATATGAGATGTTTGAGTGGGGCTCACAAAGAATGTACTATAACACACGTGAAATTGTATGACAGTGTGATACAATCTCCCGTGTGGTATGGTACATTATTTGTGAGCCCTTACCCATTTGATAAAATTATCATGAATTAAAAAAATGTGTCTCTGCGAAAACGAGGAAGTTGTCACCACCACTCCACTTCGCTAAAACGTCGTGTCATTTTTTAGGACTTTGTTGCTAAGGATTGCAACTGTGAGAAATTTATATCTGCATCAAACCAACCAATAAACCTCACAAAATACCTGAACTAAGATTTTCTATAGAAGCTAGGTAACCTACCTACTTACAAATATAAACTAAGGGAGTCATAATCCACGTAAATTGACGGTTTGACAGGTAATATTATTAGGTAGGTAGGTAGTACTTATTACTGTTAATCAACGAAGTTTAACTACCTACCTACTCCATACTATGTACAGTACTTATCTTCGTTGCAAATAATTGATTAGGACGAGACCATTGTCCAAGCTGTTAAAATTCAATAGGTTTTTCAAGGTTTGGCTACCCTGTGGAAATGGTGTTCGTAATCAATTTAAACTCTAAAAATATATGTATATTTCAAAAATAGCCCGTATTTGGTTGTATTACTACAAGTAAGTAAGTACCCCATTCTATCATTGCATGGTCTAGAAGGCAATATATATGTATTGATGCTCTTATCGAACGTTTAAGTACAAAGTGTAATGATAAGATTGTTTTTATAGAACTGATCGATGTTTTCTAAAGAAAAGGAAAGTACTTAATTATGTAAAGAATTCTATCCTATTTGGTAGGAAAAAATAATATTAATTCAAGGTCCTTCCGGCTTAATATTAATCATTCAAACTTTCGATCTGAAGAGTGGCAAGTGTATAGAGTCCATTCCAGTAGATGAACATTAAAGATTTTGTGACAACTCTCGTCTCGTCGGCTAATAACTCTATGTCTAGACAATATTAGACTTCTAGTTTAGAATGTTCTTACTAATTAAGGCCACTCTTTAATTTTACTACATTGTGATTTAATCTAAGAATTATTTTAATAAGTTGCATTTAAGTTAACTGGTAAGTGATGTGTTGTATAGTGCCTCGGCATGGCAACACTGCCTCGACATGTCATTTGCTCTATGTTTAACTGTCAGATTGTCCGCCTTTTATATCAAAAATAAATGGTTAGTTTTCTATAACAAATTCTTTAATTTTTAATATAGATATAGGTAATAGTAGACGGACCAACACCAACGGTTAGAATGTATAGTGAAATAAAATGAAAGAAAAATTGAGTCGAAACCAGGAGTTTCTTCCAGGAGCCATTGCTGAAATGCTGCTACTACCTTCCTAGTCATGATCAGACCCTCAAAGATCAACGTGATGGATGAGTAATAATTATGATTGTTATTGCTGAGATCGTTCTTATGGTAGCTTACTCTATGGTCATATCATGGCTGAACATGAACGATTCAGCACGAATCTAAACCAGAGCGCGTGCCGTCGCGATGACGTCACATTTCAACTAACGCCACTTCCGGTATAGAGACGAGTCGTTTGTGTATGTAGTACCACATGGTACTATATTTGTTTACGGTTCCGTCTAAGGTACCTACGTATAGACATGCTTATTATAACGAGGCATTGGCTTGGTTATTAGAACTAAGCTATTTCGTATTTTTAAAAAATATAGAGCCTTATTGATTATACAGGGTATAAATGCCGCGTTATATGGGACCTCTAGATTTGGAACCCACATATTGTCTGGGAACTACAATAATTACTCAAAACATTCCGATCACACATACAGAATATTGAAATAATTGAGTGTAACAACTCTATCTGTTCTTGCAGCTATTAGTGAGGATGTGAAGCGCCAACTTATATTTGTGGACTGCCATGCTGTAACACCCCGGTTTAATATACAGAGTGGAATTTTGTAATGCCACCTGGAGGGAAAGTACTCATAATACTGTAAATAGAAAGTTTTACTCAAAAAACATTCCTTTATTTTTGAAAGGAAAGAAAACTGCATTCAAAGATTTTCGAAAATTCGCTTGCCACACCCGGGAATCAGACTGACTAAAATCTGTAAAAATTACACCCTGTACTTATATTCTATCGATCTAGAGGTCCCATATAACGCGGCATTTAGTTTCCGAGATAAATAAAGTTTTGTAAAATGACTCAAACGATACACAACACGATTGGGTCACTTAAAAAAATATTTTAAAAATAACCATGAGGGCTAGCTTAAACTTACTTGTAGGTTGGTTCTTGGATCTATGCATGGTTTAGGTACATTTAGATATGTAGTTTTCAGCCCTGCAGATAACTAATTTCCGCCGGCATTTAGTTTCCGAGATACCTAACCTTAGGTGCAATTAAAGATGTAAGTTTGTAAAATCACTAAAACCACGGCCACTACAAATGGGTCACTACAAAAATTATAAAAATATAAGTATATGTGCCAGGAGATTGGTTCTTGGATCCATGGTTAGGTAGTTTCAGTCCTGCTGTGTGATTGTGTAAAGTACGAATTAAAACTCGACCATCACATCGCAAGTCAACTTACTTCACTTCGCATCCGATCATGAAAGGCCTTGATGTTGCATTGTGTAAACAAATACAAGCTACACAATAAACACTTCACTTGCGAAGTAAAATGAGTATTGAACTGTGAATCATTGAGTTAGAGACCGATCTCACTGCGGATTGAGGATCGAGTTGCACAAATACGCTTACAGAATAGCAGGGCAGTTCTCACCGCTACAGTGATCCATTTGATTTGTAAGGCCACATATTTTAATAGAAACCAAAATATCTGGAAAAGTGCGTGGTTATTCATCCCCTGCATAATATGCTGCCTGGTCCTTTGAGCTGACAAATAATCTCATCGATCCACGTCACAAGGCCAGCGGGAGCACACACCTCTGTTCAGCACGCTTTGAATAGGACTGGTATGTATACCTGGTAAGTATGCAAACATACATAGTACTTACATGTCAGTATTGTTACTTGGTAGTTTATGAAAATGTAAGTGCGTAAACACGGAACTACATAGGAGCGATATCCCAGTTCACCTACTTTTTACTTGGTAGGTATGTATACTTACTTATTTATCAGATGTATTCCACAGCTCCGTCACAATGCATCGTGGCTCCGTCCGTTGGTAACGTGGGTAGGTAGCTTAAGTAAGTAGGTACTTCCGGTACCATATTTTTGAAAAACTATTATATTAAGTTCAAATGAAATGCGCATATGCATAGGAAACACAGATTAGTGTTATTGTCTATATACCTAGGTAGCTAAGGTACAGTCAGCGTCAAAAGAAGCTGAACAGAAACTAACTAGCTTAATTACTGACTTTTCTACACAATAACCTGACTTCTTCATGTTCGGAACGTATTTCCTTAAGGACGTATTTTCACTTTGGATCAATTTCAATTTGTAAGTACGTAAAGACAAGGACTCCAACCGCAGTTAACCGCATATAAGTAATACAAACTGATTCGGAGAAAACTTAGTAACTGTATAAACTTTTGATAAATTAGAATAAGTTGAAATTTGGACCTGTACGTATACGGCAGTAAGTATAGGTAAGGCACTACCTCTAACTACTTCAAAATATATTTATAAATCTTCCAGGGCTAGCTGTGAGCATTTGAAATGCTTTAAATGTACCTTCAAATATTTTTAAAGAATTCTCTGAACTCTATACGAATTAAGTACATAGGGGAGATAATGTGTTACAAAAATTACATAGAATTGCAAAAGAATGTAGGTACTTACAAGTAAGATTTGTATATTTTTTAAATTCTATAGCTAAAACTATTCCATGTAGTGATATATTTTTTTAATTTTTATTGAACGTGATTCACAATGCTCTAGAAACATCAAATCAGAAAGGTCTTCTATCGTGATCACAATTTGTGATAGATATGCTTACTAACTCCTTATCGATATCGAAGATCCTTTTTACCCTGGACCATCTAATATACCTAGCCTAGCACTTATGCAAGTACAAACATATTTTGGAATAAACATCAAAACAAAGTTAAGAGTATAATATAAGTAGGTAGTAAAGATTTACGAAGAAGGAAGATTGTCTGTGGAAGTCAATACTTGTGAGAATACTATTCTTTACGCTGGGGTTTCGCCGTTTCGCATTTTCCGGGCGTGGCGACCATCGGATCTTCGGAGAATAGGGGATTTGCCACTTCCATTTCACCAGTCTGCATCACACAAATGACGACACAATTAACGAATGAATGATCATGATTCATGACAATGATGCATGCGTTCAATGGCGTTCATGAAAGAAGCTAAAAGTGTTTGGTGGGCGCCGCCGGCCCTATATGGTAAAAACAAGAATACAGTTGCTGGGTACCGGACCGGCCATGTGGGACCCACACAACACACTTCGAATTACATAAAATTTACCAAGGTACCAAGAGGTAAAACTCACGAAGTAGGTAGGTACTTACATTAGTTTGTTATGAAGTACTGTACTGTGACTGTACTTTTTGAGTTTTACTTGTCACCCACCCACCCGACGATATTTGTATGATCTTCCATGTCAATGGCAATAGGTAGGTACATCCCAGATTAACTGTTTTTCTGTCTGAGGTTCTATTTTTGTTTGTTTTGCAATCTGACTGTTTAAAAGCTATAGGTACCTAAAGTTGATTTGGGAACAAGAATACTACAAATGTTAGATTTCCATTGTCCAACCTGGGGTGGGTGGGCTAGGATGGATGGTGGAAATGACTAGATGAAAATGCAATAATGAATGAATGAATTTGTTAACATACAAACCGTAGCAAATCCAGGACACTCGTACACCGTGTAGTCGCCCTCCTCGTTTTCTTCTTCCGATTCAGGATCTGATATGGAGCCGTTCTGTTGCTCCATGCCGTTTCTGAAATGTCCTGAATACATGATTAAATACTCACGGGTCACGACACGACGAGCCCGAATTTCTATCAAGGAATCTGTATCTGCAGCAATCCCAATATTGTTGAGTTTGTCAAATCTTGTTAGTGTATTGAACATTAAACGAATCTTTGCAAGCTAATAAATTATGTAATGTACCATAGCAGTTAAAGCTATAGTTAATTGTAAGTTAGTAGTAAGAATATTTATATTTTATATTGATACGATATGTAAGTATGTTAGTCTTTAAGGTATTTGTAATATAGCCCTTTTGTTGGTTGAAATAAAGAATTTACCTATTATTATTATTATATGTATCCGAATAGACTGTTTCCTTGCCACATCTGTTCGAAATAAATTATACCTTTACCTTTCCATTGCAATAATTTGTTGTTTTTGATGCTGGTAGTGGTACATGTGGGCCGAGTGTGCCAGTTTACGGTCCCCGGAGGTATCTATGGTGGGTCCAGTAACACCATACGCTGGATAGTCCGCGTTCGCAGCTGCCTTCGCCTTCTTTGATAAACTGTTCATCAAAATGTCAGCAAACAAATAAATCATAATATTATTTTGTTCTAGCTTCAGAATAATCATAAAAAAAATAATAAAATATAGCTTGACAGTTTGTATTTTTGTTTGAACGCCATGAAAGCGCTAAACTCTGGAACTACCAGGCGGATTTTAGAAAATCTTTTTGCATGAGATAGGTACCCCAATTCTTGAGGAAGGTTATATAGACTATTTACCATCACGCTACGACCCTTAGGAGCCGACCAACAAGATAAAAATCTGAAATAACTTATTGAACGCGGGCGAAGCCGCGGGAAACAGCTCTGCTAGTCAAGTATATCAGGTGAATGTTTAATTTCTCACGTGTGACAGCCAAACGCGAACCCTACGAGGGCCGTAGCGAGCGCGGCGCCGACCACCGCGAGGATGGCCACGCCGTAGACCGCGTCGCCGGCGGGGGCGGCGGGCTGCGCAGACGCCGCGTCCTGCTCGAGCGAGCGCAGCGGCGGCCGCTCCGTCGCCTCGCCCGCGGTGGCCGCTTCGCTTTTGTGGGATCTGTCACACAGTGGATCTATCACACATTCACATACAACGGCTGTACATTGGCAATGAGTATATGTGTATAAGTATTCTATAAGTATATTTAAGTAATATATTTTGTTTATCAGTTGTTAAGTACCTACCCATCTCCAAAGCTTCGGCTTAGTTTGGGACTAAACAGCTATGTATGAATTTGTCCAAAGATTAGTTACTAATAACGAATAAAAAACGGCCAAGTGCGTGTCGGCCACGCGAAGTATAGGTGCCGTAGTCTAATTCAACAAGGAACAACAACCAGAACAAGCGTGTATAGTTCAGCTTGTACGTATGCAGTTCTATGAATTTATTGTACTGTTATAGTTGCTCGACTAACTCAAAACTAATAGAACCTACTTAGCTGTCATAGCTTTCCTTTAACTTCGTTATATATGCTACTGCCGTGAATTTTTTTAACATATCCAGAAGCAACCGTATAGCTGGTAGGCGCCAGGACACGTGACTCTAAAAAAAATTGCTTTAAAGCTTAATATTTCGCAAACGGATCCTTAAATCGAAAAATGTTTTTACGTACCTGAAATATTTTTAAAAGGCATATCTAACGAAAAAAAAAATATTCATCCCCAGTTTACGTGTAGGTAGGTATTGGGACGTACTCTAAAAAAATTTTTTTTGTCAAGATTTTATTTTACCACTTTGTAGGCGTGATTAATACCTATGTCATGTTATATGCATTGTTACATGTTGTATATTCTATGCATTAATATGTATGCCAAATTACAGCTTTCTAGTTACTAATAGTCTCTGAGCTAAGCCGCGCGCTGACAGACAGACGGACGGACATGGCGAAACTATAAAGGTTCCATAATTTTACTACGGAACCCTTAAAAATTTGCTAACCTTCAGTAAAGGTATAGTAAAGTTAATTAGTACCTATACCATTGCCCTCTGTACTCACAGTGCTGAATTCACATTGACAAGTTGCGGCCCAAGAAGATGCTTTTGTTTGCTCAGATTTGGATTCTGGCGAATCTGGCGTTGGGGCTCCAGAAATGTGGCTGCCATCGGCACACCACCTTCATGGTGTCCCACTTCTTCCATTGTTTCAGCTACAATGACAAAATTTGTCAGTAATTATCAAACTGCCTTAGGTACGGTCGACCGCACGTCAGTGGAAACAAAACCAGTATAACCTGGTCTCTCATAGCATTGAAACTCCCTAATAGGCTGGGCCAGCTCAAGTTCAAAGTGTTTCCACTGACGTCCGGTCGACTGTACTTACTAAAATACCTACTACGTTCGCAAACAAGTGCTTTTATTTAGTGTGTTCACTTTTAAAACATCTTCATACCTATTTCTTTTTTTAAAAAATCAAGATTATCTTTAAAATTCGAATCAAATGTGTATTTTTTTCCAACTCCACGTCTCTGAACAGGTTATGTAACGTCACCCGCGGCTAATTGTAGCTAAACGAGGAAAATGTACGTCATTGCCTGAATATAACTCGTTATTGTTACTCTCTGAAAATAGCTCATTATTGTTACGTTTACTCTCTCTGAAAATAACTCACTATTGTTACGTTTTTAGAATGAGTTACGTCTGTGGCTTTTGAGAGTACTACTCTCTCTCTGAAAATAACTCATTATTGTTACATTTTTAGAATACGTCTGTGGCTTTAGAAAGTACTACTCTCTCAGTAAATAACTCGCTATTGTTACGTTTTTAGAATGAGTTACGTCTGTGGCTTTTGAGAGTACTACTCTCTCAGTAAATAACTCGCTATTGTTACGTTTTTAGAATGAGTTACGTCTGTAGCTTTTGCGAGTACTACTCTCTCTCTGAAAATAACTCATTATTGTTACATTTTTAGAATGAGTTACGTCTGTGGCTTTAGAAAATACTACTCTCTCAGTAAATAACTCGCTATTGTTACGTTTTTAGAATGAGTTACGTCTGTGGCTTTAGAAAGTACTACTCTCTCAGTAAATAACTCGCTATTGTTACGTTTTTAGAATGAGTTACGTCTGTGGCTTTTGAGAGTACTACTCTCTCAGTAAATAACTCGCTATTGTTACGTTTTTAGAATGAGTTACGTCTCTGGCTTTTGAGAGTACTACTCTCTCAGTAAATAACTCGCTATTGTTACGTTTTTAGAATGAGTTACGTCTGTGGCTTTTGAGAGTACTACTCTCTCAGTAAACAACTCGCTATTGTTACGTTTTTAGAATTAGGGACGTCTGTGTCTATAAAGAGTAGCACATACGACACCCATTCTAAAAATGTAACAATAACCAGTTATTTTCAGTCAACTACCTATACGTACATTTTTCCCCTAAATACTATTTAGCCTCATAACTAAAATTCTAAAAAACGTTCAGAATCTAAAACATTTCGTGGATTTATGGCAGTTTGATTGCTTACTGACACAAATACCTTTGATTTAATAAAATATTCACAAAGCTATGAATACCTATTACATAAAGAACAATGGTCTTGTAACTCCGTAGGTTACAAACGAAGACATTATAAATTCTTCAATCGTAACTAATCGCAAGAAAAGAAAATACATCGATCAAATTATATTCTTCGTAATTCGTAACTTGGTTATAGAAACAAAGATAAAAATCTTAGTTTGTAACTGGTTACAAACACGGCCGGAGCCATACTTACGGGATTCCTTCAGTGTTACATCAGTCTCGAAGTATCCATTATCTAGGGGCGTTAACGCAAAACTTTTCCTACTATCGTGCATTTCCACCGGACGCGGCTGAATAAAAGACATCTTGTCTCCCTGTTGAATTTTGTAATGTTTTTGTTGCAGACCTGGCTTAGTTGGTGAATTACCGAAATTGGTTCTTATGGGTTTATTACCACCATACTCTATCGACTCTTGTAAATGTGGGGCCTTCAAAATTGGAGACAAGTTTGGCCCCTGGGCTAGCCATCGGGTCAGATCTACATTATAAGGGTATCCGTCTTCGTCCTTAATTTGACTGATGCGGTTTATTTCCTGTATGGAAAATGGCAATCATTAGTTACTATGACAGGTAAATAAGGAGTGCCTTCTGTCAATAGATATAAATTTAATGTACTTGTAAGTATTTTATTATAATAACATTAATTTAATTAAATATCTAACCTATTTCTTAATTTGGTTATTGCTAAAGATAGAACTACGAACTTCGATATATAAATACGGAACTCACGTAGGCCATCAACCAAAGCTGAGTGAAGCGGAGAGTCGGTGAATCGACCAACAGGATTTCATTATTGGAGCAGACTCTCGCAATGGAATGTCTACAACGGAGGAGCTACACAACGTTAACTTAACACTAAGCGAATACCTCATTTAGCCAATAATTGTCTGGTATCGCCGGTGGCACGTGGTCCTCGTGGTAGCCCAGAAAGCGACGGAGTAATATGTGCAGAGGGGCGGGCGCCAGTAAGGGCCTTACTTCCTCACGCGCTGGAAAAGGCCCCAGCTCCTCTTGCGGTAGTAAGCGTCTCAATTCCCCCCGCACTGGTATGGGCACTAGTTCCTCTCGCGGTAGTAAGCGTCTCACTTGCTCCTGCGCCGGTAAGGGCCCCAGTTGCTCTCGCGGTACTAAGCGTACCACTTGCTCACGCGCCGGTAAGGGCCCCACTCCCTCCCGCGCCGGTAAGGGCCGCACTTCCTCCCGCGCTGGTAAGGGCCCTACATCTTCCCGCGCTGGTAAGGGTCGTACTTCCTCCTGCTGCGGTAATGGCCTGACCCCCTCCCGCACCGCCTGCAGCGGCCGCAGCTCGTCCCGCGCCTGCATCGATGTCGGCGCTGGTGCCGCTGTAGGCCCTGGGGTAACGATTTTTAAAAGTTTTTTGATATCTTTTATATTCGGATAATCCCTCGGCTACATTTAACGATTACACTGTATTATGTATACAACAAAATATGATAGAATTTCTCGCATTTTAATATGACTCTGATTTGACTTACGGTGAAGTAAAACAAAGTTTATTTAAAAAATTGTCGCTTTTAATTGAAAGGGTCTAGGAATCTAGGGATCTAAGTAAAGCGTGATTTTGTTCCATTGCTTTAGCTGTACCTTAGCTGAACCTTCCGCAGGTGTGGCCCTACACTGGAGAAAAATGAGATTGAAAATATTCTAAGAAAAATTGTGGTCCTATACGATATTTTTGACTTTAGCTCATGGGCGGATGAAGGTAGGGGGCTGAAATTTTCCCGTTTTTGCGTGTTTTAATATTATGAGCTGCCTTTAATCGACACTAGAAATCAAATATTCCTCTCAGGGCCGCCGCCCTTTCCTTACCGTGCGATACCTAATTTGCTCGTCATCGAAACGACATCGGAAGCGTATTTAAATATAAATAAACTAACTATTCCTTAATTTATTGTTAAAACTAATATAGGTATAGGAACTGTTACTAACAGTGGGGAACTGAGCTATAGAGCTTCGGGGAATGTGGCGGGGTGAGGTAGGAGGCTATCATTTAATACAAATTCGCAGCACAACCATAATTGAATATACGCTAAGCATTCATTTAGGTCCTAGGTCTGACGACGCGTCGTCATCGTCAAGCTCATTTCATTGCCAAAGCAGAGTGATTTATTATGTTAATTACAACTCCAGTACGCTCCATGTAGCGCCCCACTGCACCGTCCATTCGTCGCATATCCGTCGCACACTTTGTCACAAATTTCCAGCAAATTTACATATCTATCCGCACACCTCAAGGTGCCTAATATGTACCACTGAATGTATCGCGAGCAAAATAATAAACAGAAAGGTGAAAAAAACACGGGACTAGCGATTTTTACCGTCCGTGGGCTACTCACCAGAGGGGCGCGCTATGGCGCACGCGGCTGCTACAATCACCAGCAGAGAAGCCAGCGTTTGCATCCTGTAGCAGCGCCTACAGTGCTCGAGTGTTGTTCGTCGCCGCTCCGACCTGTGGCTCGGCGGCGCGCAGCGGCGCGCACGGACACGCGCCGATCGATACCCCCCTCCCACGTGAAAATTATACAGTCACCACCAAATATTGTTTCGTGACCAGCCCAAACAAAAGCTCCCTTCAAACAAATCACACATTTACTATGGCATTCGTAGAGGCTTTAGTTACTGACTGTTTTAGTGTGTTTAGACTGTTTTATTAGGTATACCTAGCAACTTCGTTGACTATCAGTTTCCTAAGTCAAAATTTTGGATATTTCTCGTTTAATTTTAAAAAGTTATTGATTTAAAGTTAAAGTAAAGTTTCTTGATATCATAAATTTTCCTGGACACACTAACGACTACACCTGAATAACATAATGTACTTTCATAATGCATTTACTTTTTTCTATAACTGCACATCCACAGAGGAATAATTGGCACAACCTACCTTTCTCTGATATTGTTTTATTCAACCCAAAGATCGCTTTTAGCGATTATACCACCCAAATATATACTTAACTATTAGGTAAGATTATACATATATTTTAAGCATAAATAAATTCTTTCGATCCCGTATGTAGAAAGGTATCATTGATATCTAATAATATCTATGCATCGAAACCATCTAAACCCTATAAAATACAAATAGTGTTTTCACATTATCTATAGGTACATATTAGAGAGCCATTTACTATTTAATGTTCAGATGACTATTACAAATATTTGACGCTGACTGTACTCAACCTACACACACAACACTTACAAATTGTACCTACTAGGTACACCTAACTACTGTTATTATTTGAACTGTAGGTAACATTTAAATATTTATAATTAGACTAGCTAACGAATTTTACGAATGTCGTGTCTACCTAGTGGCTACTATAGGTGACCATAATGATTCATCATTATTATCATCATATCAGCCTGTAGACGTCCACTGCTGGACAAAGGCCTCCTCCAAGGATTTCACGACGACCGGTCCTGCGCTAACCTCATCCAGCCGGGTCCCGCAACCTTCACCACCAGATCGTCGGTCCACCTTGTGGGCGACCTGCCTTAATATTTACCGACTTATTATTCAAAACTTAATCGAATATGAATCTCTAGATTCTCTTCTTTCTATGTTCGCTCAACAACACCTTTCACATTTTCTTGGAGTAAAGTAGCTAAGTAAGAGTCAAAATGATAAAAAAATTTACGTTGTAAAAATGTACCCAGTACCTACCAGCTCACAATAAAACATTATTTACGCTACTGTATTGATGACATTTTATTCACAAACATTATGCTCGATTATAATTGAGCAAACATAATTATAATTTCAATAACATGGTTGACAAAGCCCGTTTATCTATAGCAAAAATTGTCTTGGATCTGAAAAAGAAACAATTACAGATTAAGGTCGAGAACTAGGAATTTAAAAGACGTCTATTAACCAAGAGATACTTATAATATTGTGCGTTGTTTAAAATTGAACAGTAACATTATGTAGAAGAAAACATGCGTTATGAGTGCAGACGAGAACATAGTGAATATTAAACTGGACTTGACCATCATGTTGCGCGAAGGCTCTGACTTTGAGGGGGAGTGCGCGCGGATGATCTCCCTCTCGAGCATGGCCCGGCGGCGCTCTAGCTGCGTGCGCACGCGGCCCTCGCGCTCCAGCTGCAGGCTCTGCGCGAGCACCGCGCTCTCGAGCCGCAGCACGCGCGCGCGCTCCGCCCGCAGCGCCGTCCACGTGTCCGCGGCGCTCTCGCACACGCAAGACAGCGACCGAGACACCTGCACACATACATCATACCCATACCCATACATACACCTTTTGTAAAGTTGCACTCATATAGAGTTACGATCAGAAAGACTAACTTGCAGAACGTCTACAATGCAGTAGACTATAATTATAGATAGCTGAACGCCTTTGTAGCGAAACATCTACAATGCAATCGATCGAATGCTTTTCGTGGGCAATGTATGTGCCCCATACATAAATAGCTCTAGAACTTAACGGCCGTTGGGGCAGAAACGTTTTCGAGTGGCGCCCGCATACCGGAAGAAGCAGCGTGGGCGACAATCTGGTGCAGGTCGCGGGACACAGCTGGATTAAGTTAGCGCGGGACCGGCCGTCGTGGAGATCCCTGGGAGACGCCTTTGTCCAGTAGTGGACGTCTTTCGGCTGATAGCTCACTTGCCTCACTTACCTCAGCGTGTGCAACCTCGTCCAACGGCGGCGGGTCTGTGCGCCCGTCGAGCAGCGCGGCCAGGCGGCGGCGCGCCCGCGTGACGCGCGCGAACACGTCCGCCGCGCGCTCGTGCCGCTCCAGCATGAGCGCGCGCGACGCCGCCGCCGTCACCAGCGCCGTGCGCTCGCGGCTCAGCGTCGACACTTGCATGTGTAACTCCAGCAACTGGGACAACATGCTTTTTAAGGGTGCATATTCAAAACTGCAACCATGTTGGCGTTTTTGCTTTGGGGAACTGCAAGTTAACGTTTCTCAAACATGTTCGGAAAGGATCGCTTTTCATTCGTTTTCGCCGTCTAAGACCAAAATAAGTGCTTTTGAGAAAAAATAAGTTATTTCCCGTCCTAGGAGTAAAATCCACTTTCTCCCGGTATCTATACCTAGTATAAACTTTTAAAAGTTCTGGCAAATCGTTAGGTATGTGTATGTTTTGTTTCTATTGGTATTACTTCTTTGTTTCTTTCTTCTGTTTTTTTTTGGAAGCGTATTTGTATTATTTCCATTGAATTACTTGTTCTTTTGCAAACAGATTTTTTTTATTTCCTCACATTGTTTGAGGAAAGGACTGTTTTTTAAGCTTGGGCGGAAACGGGGATTGCCTGACTGCCTGATTTTATAGCAGGCCGAGCCTTGGCGAGGTAAATCACCTCGTCAGGTAATTGCCTATTTTCCGCGCCTCTGCAATACGTAAGTACTTTAGTATGAAATTGAACGTAGGTGTAATAATTGTATTAGTCCAATCAGTAAAATGTTTGCCTGGAGTGCAAGCCTGAATTTCCCAGCAAGCAAAACTAGGAGTCATGCATTGCGTTCTTTTTAAAGAAATTCAATATAAAAACCTACCTCTGTTTGAAGTTCTTGGTAAGGAATCTCTTTCGAGTAGCAATCATAATTCCGCAATCGTTTTACTTCGAGTCGTAGCGAAGCCAACTGATTTTCATACTGAGTCATACTTTGTTCCCTGACAAGAAGATAGATAAGAATAACCATTAAAATACCTACCTATCACTTTTTACAGCGAGCGATTTGTAAATACATTAAAACAACAAATGCTAAGGACTACTTACATCAGTTTTTCATTTTCCTTTTGTTCTTCAATAATGTGTTGCAGTTTCATAATTTTCTGTTCTCTTTCGAGCAACTCCGCAGCCATTTTGTCCTGTAACCTGTCAGCTCCATCTGCCTGTTTTTTATAATATTGAAATTTCAAAAATTCATCACAAATAAAATTACTTTTTATTTTTATTAATACAGTTACCGCAATTCTTGATAATGACTTCAAGAAACTGTCTTTGTCAGCTCGACTCAGGCGAAGCTCTTCCTCCGCTCGTGACAATGACAGCCGAGTTACTTGAAGCTCTTTCCATATTTCGGTCTCTCGGTCTGAAGGCTCGGTCTCTGTTGGGACACATAATTCGATAAGTAAACTATACGTTATGTATAATGTATACGTTAAGTATAATGCCAGCCAAGCATAAGCGGTGCAATGGTGAATAAAATACGTCTATTTAATGTACCAAGTGAGGTAAAAATACATTGATTTTGACTTTCAGGACCTAAAGTGTCAAGTATGACCTAAAATTTAGGTTAAACTTAGGTCATACTTGACACTTTAGGTCCTGAAAGTCAAAATCAATGTATTTTTACTTCACTTGGTACATTAAATACACGTATTTTATCCACCACCGCTTTATGTTTGGCTGATTGCTATAAAAGGAAGTGGGGATAGTTAGGTGGTTAGTTATAAATTTACCTTTTGACGGTACATATTCCAAACAACGCCTGCGCTCCATGTCTACAAGTCGGCCAGAAAGCTCACGTAAGTTGTGTAACGTTTCTTCCGTCTCCTTCACCCGACTTTCCAGCTCCAACACCTTCACCTCAGCCGCCTCTTTCCTCTTCTCCTGGCCAAAATAAAGCGTACTCGTCAATTAGAAGGGCACTTGAAGTCGTAAACTTACAAGGATAACGCGTCAGGAACGACTGGAATATAAACCGAGACGGCAAAGCACCTGTTCTGCTACCTTCGCCTGGAGCGACTCGGCGCGCGACCGCTGGTCCAGCTCGCGGTTCTCCGCCGCCCTCTCAGCTAATTCTGCTTGCTCTCGCAACTCCTTCACCCTGATAGTGCACCCCAATACATCGTAAGCTCGACACTTGAAATCGACTAAATCCGAGTGATTATCCACATTTTATTACTAGACTTAAACAAACTATAAACTAAGTACATAATTTAATAACCTAAGTTCAAGAGCATCGCGCTGGCGGGACAAGGCTTCAATAGTAACTTCTCCCGTCTTGGATACTTCTATGAGCTTCTTGGAGCGAGCGTCGTAGCTTGACTCACGGTGACGATACTGCAAAGTGTAATTGATATTCTCAACATGAACTGATTATCGTTATCTACTTTGTGGTGCTGCTGGAAAATTTAATTACTAGGTTTACTTTGAAACAAAAAATCATCAGCACCTCTACCAAGAATTTACAGCGTCAATAGCGACTACGTAAAAACGATATCTATGTCTCAATGGGGTTTGTAGTTAGTCGAAACTACGTAAATACGTATTATTCTGTAAACTTATGGTAAGTAAGGGTACATGGTAATGGTAGAGTTTGTAATGACATTGCATTACGACCTCCTCTTTATCAGTTATACGAGTGAGTAGTGTTAGTAGTAAATCAAGATATCAATCCGTCAGTGTCGGATCGTGTATGTAGACTGTCACAACTTCACTGTGCAATGAGAATGGTCGAGTTGGTTTACGAGTTGCTCTAGGTCCTTGTGTTTGCGGCGCGCCGCCTCGAGCTCGGCTCGCGCGTCCTTCAGCTGCCTCTCGAGCGTGGCGATGCGCGCGCGCGCCACGCGCAGCATGCTCTCCGCGGCAGACACCACATCCTTCAACGCCTCGCGCGCGGCGCGTTCCTTTTTCAGCTCTTCGTATACCGCCTGGTGGAGATTGGTTTTGTTACACTTTAATTTTATCTATCATATCACTGCAGTTGCTTCGACCGCGCAGAAAAGTTTTTGCCGCGGGTAAATAAATTTCAAGTCTCTAGGCTCAGCGGTTTGGGCTGTGCGTTGATCAGTTAATGAGTACAGTTTCTTCCTTTATATAATATTGAGGTTTTTTTATTACTCCATCCCCATCATCATATCAGCCTTACTGCCACTGCTGGACATAGGTCTTCCCCAATGATACCACCATATCCGGTCCTCCGTACTCCGCATCCATCCGCTTCCGGCCACCTACTGGTGTATAACCAGTAGGTATACCATGCTGCGCATACCCCCGCAGTCTCCAAACCACAACTACACTGAAGAAAGTTACTATTTACATAATTTAATACATAATTAGTTTCTCTGCAGAACATAGGGTAATAATAATAACAGAGTGTTACTAGAGACCTGGTGGCTTGAATTTGCTTCAATCGGTACTGTTCCAGGTTTCTGCAACGGTTGACAGTCGCATTCTTTCTTCGTAATCTCATCAAGTTTATGTTGAAATATCAGGTTCTCTTTATGCAAACGTTCCGCCTTTTTCATCAACGCATCACGGTCCACCCAAGGTATCCTAAATCACATGTTCTAATACAATAAAATAGGATAAATAAACAAATGGAATCCAATAATTCCACGGTACAGAGCAGATCGAGCAGGCGTGTGGGAGGGACATGTTGCTGCTTGCCAAGAGGCCTCATCATCATCAGCCTACACTAGTCCACTGCTCCTCCAAGGCGCGCCACTAAACCAGATCTTCGATTCTCCTTCGATTATTCTTACGCAGATAGTTGCTCCAAGTAGCCGAGGGGCGCCTCACACTAATTGCGCTTGCCCAGCTGTGGTCTCCAATTATCAGTGCTCCGACAGATGTGACCAGCCCACTGCCACTTCAACGTGGCTGCAACTTTTTGAGTCGAAGGCTTTAGTTCTCAAGGGGCCCATTCAAGTGTTTTGTTAACTAATACTTAAGATGAGCCGCGGTTAACTATCGCGTTGTTAACTTACTTTGCCAGTTCCAACGAGTAGTTTATTTTGGCTTTCAAATTCTCGGCAGTTCCGGCCACCAATCTGTGCAGTCGCTCCGTTTCATGGTCGAACTCTGCATTTTTTGTTTTCCACTCAAGGTTCTAAAACATTACAAGAGAATATGATGTAGAAACAAGATAAGATGTTGAGACTTAATAACCCGAACCAACTTTAAAAATTAAAGTCGTCAATTGAAAAGCCTAACTTGCAAGCAACATTGATATTATATTATTACCTACTGCATATAATTAAATACATTTTCAACCGACCTCAAAAAAGAGGAGGTTCTCAATTCGAATGTATTTCTTTTTTCTTTTGTGTTACGCGAAAAATCTTCGCCGATTGTGAACCGCAAACCTATTGCTTTCGCTACGCCGTGTGTCCGTCCGTCCGTCTGTCTGTCTGTCCGATGTTCAAAGGGCTGTATCTCCGCATAGGCCGCCACCGCAGGCC
The DNA here is from genome assembly GCA_949699065.1 of Metalampra italica. NCBI lineage: Eukaryota > Metazoa > Arthropoda > Insecta > Lepidoptera > Oecophoridae > Metalampra > Metalampra italica. The sequence continues at coordinate 5,231,764 of OX452969.1, forward strand.
GCGTGTGTCTGGGATACGCCTAAGTCTTCGGTGTGCAAAAATAATAATTTTTAAGTTGTTTTATTTTTTAAGTTTCCCGCTGCCTCGCCCACGTAATAATTTTATTTCTTTTTGCTCGGCTCCTAAGAGCCGTAGCGTGATGTTAAATAGCCTATAACCTTCCCCAAGAATTGGTCTGTCAAATGCAAAAAGAATGGTAGTTCCAGAGTTAGCGAAACTCTCTAGCTTTATGATATTAGTATAGATAGAATATCAGTACCTAACAAAATCTTAACAGATACTGACGGTTTGATATGTGGCCCGATCTGTCCGCTGCTTTCCTCGCAACAGATTGAGCATGTCCATCCGACGCGCAATGAGCTCTGCACCCACCGCCATTACCTCTTCTGGGACGGGAAACAGTTGAGTGTGCAGCTGTTGGAGTACCTGAGGTCCTGCAGCATCACATTTATATACCATCGGACTACTTTCCAAAATTCAGGTCAGAGATGTAACAACATATACCTACATGGACATCGAGTCACGTGCTTTAATTAAAAATGCAAAAAATTGTGAGTGCTAAGACCACTAAAAATAGTTCAATGCTCATTTGTTACTTGGTAATTAAATCTAAGCTTATATAAGCTTAAGATTATCAAACAGCGTTTCAACCCTACACGGGCCGCGTGCCGCATGTCGCCTCGTAACACCGACGTGGTATTTATTAAAATAAAGAAAAATAAACTTTGTTTTTTTTATAAATATTATAATTAAATAATAATTAAAAAAAATTATAATTTTTTATAAATCATCATCATCATATCAGCCTGTAGACGTCCACTGCTGGACCGGTCCTGCGCTCACCTCGTCCAGCCGGGTCCGGCGACCTTCGTCGGTCCACCTTGTGGGAGGCCGTCTACGCTGCGTGTTCCGATACGTGGTCGCCACTCGAGAACCTTTCTGCCCCAACGGCCGTCAGTTCTACGAGCGATGTGATGTGATAAATACGTATGCAGGTAATTTAGGTAATGTACTTATACCTACATTGGTCAGAAACATCTGGTTAATTATTTGCTGCAGTTGACTAAACGTGCTTGCCGATTAAACTTATCATCGAAAAAGGCTTCAGCTGTGTGCGGACACATACCGAAGGCGCCGTTTATCTCCGAGTTCAGCGGCATTTGAAGGTCGTCCCTGACGAGCAGCAGCAGGTCGTGCGCGGCCCAGTCGGTGACCGACAGGATGCGCACCTCGCCCACCGCGCCGTCGGCCGGAGCGCCGATGCGCGCTTCCATTTCCCGCAACGCGGCATATTGTTCCAGCAGTGCATTCTGCCGAAGTTGCAATTCTTTTCAACCGAATTCAAAAAAAAGAAAGCTCTCAATTCGACTGTATCCTTTTTTTGTGTAGATACCGCCAAAAATTTCTACGGGCACTATAGGTACCTACGCGATATCTTCGCCAATTGTAAACCGATTTGAATGAATCTATTTTTATTTATTAAAGGCTATCTTACGATAGTCCCATTGCAATTTAAAAACCATATTTCTCCTGTAAAGGGTGGATAATTTAAAAAACTTACGTACTACGGGATCAACAAGTCGTCGATATATTTATGTAGATACTAGGTAGGTATATCATATATTTTTACAAAGAATTCCTTTTGTAAAATGTCTAAATATGTATAATAATATATTACACATTATTACGCACAGAAAAATGAAAGCAATAAATCATAACCTTAGCACACCTTCGCTTCTTTAAATACCATTAACTCATTCGTTACAACATCTTAATCTAGTAATTTGCATTTTATTGCATATGTATCAACACCTACCTATGTCTATAGCAGTCACCAATATAGGTAGGTACATAGGTACATAACAAATTACAAAACTCATCTTACTTGTTGAACCATCAAATTTTTCCTTAGCTTTATAAACTCTCTTTTCTTCGTAGCCAGCGTTCGCATCATTTTAATCACCATGCATTGCGGTAATACGCATTCTTTGTCTGCAATATTTAAAAAAAATTACACCAGATTACACAAGATAGGTAAGTACATAAGGCTACTTACGATTTTTATTTTAAATATGTATCTGTTTGATGTATTGAAAAACGTCGTATGGTACTCAGTAAAACTCAACTCGATTGTAAAAACCACCTCGTATCTTATAGGTACTCTAAGTAGGTATATACTAATACAGTTTTTGTACAGGCACCTTCATTTTAGGGCATCATACCTCAACAGAGACTGGAACCCAGAAACTTTGTTGTCTGCTGTCCGTGAAGACTACAAACAGGTACCTACATAGGTATCGAGTTGAAATTAATACAAAACTAAACTCTATACTAGTCCCGTGTAAAAAGATCCAAAGATCGGGTTCAATGGCGCGCCTATAACGGATAATATGATGATTATTAGAGATAATAAAATGGAAAATTACCTTGGTCCCTGTGAGTGTGATGCTGAAATTGTTGCGGATTTATTGAGTTTGGGAGTGAGGCGCTCTCTTGGGCGTAGTGCAACGACTGCTTGGAGACGTGCTACAATTGATAGTAGTAAGTTATTATTGAAATTGTACATCTCGAAAAATAGGTACCTAACCTACTTACCTACCGAACAAAAACAAATTGAAAGGATTGGTTTAAAAAAACCTAATTGTGTTAAACTTTATCTTGATTTATAAGTAGGTCCTATACTTTCAAACGACATCAGAACGACCTAATAGGTAATTTTGGGAAGTGTTAATTATGTAGGTAATATTTTATTTGTAAGGTGACATGTTTTTTGTATTATAAATGTAGGTACCTACCTACTTACCTACCTAACTTTATGTAAGTATATTTGTTATATTGTTATATGTACTAACAAAGTATGTAAGGTAATACCTGGCCCAATAGTGGCTGAAATAAAGATAATATACTTAATTGACCGAGCGAGCGAAGCGAGCGAAGCGTCTACGTTTCGAGACTGGCCAAAAATGCTCTTGTCCGGCTGTCTGTCTGTCTGTCTGTCTGTCTGTCTGTAATTCTCTACAGGTCGCATTTTTCAACCGATTTTGACTAAAATTTGGCATATGTATAAATTAATTAAACCTACAAAATGAGTAGAATAAAATTTTGAAAAACATTTTTTTTAGAGTACCTACCATACTCGCAAAGTGGGAGTGAACTTTTTTTTTCTTGTGAATCCCATAGTGTGGGATATCGTTGGATAGGTCTTTCAAAAATATTGCTGGTGTGTGAATACCATTTTTTCGATTTAGGGATCCGTTGGCGAAATATTAAGCTTTAAAGCGGTAATTTTTGTTAGAGTCACGTGTCCCCCCCCCCTGCCAGCTAAACGGTTGCTTCTGGAAATGTGAAAAAATTCATGGCAGTAGCATATATAACGTAGTTACAAGGAAAACTATTACGGCTAAGTAGGTTCTATTAGTTTTTGAGTAATAGTGGATCGACTTAAGAAAGTTGAAAAAATAAATTATGTTCATAGAACTGCATACGTGAAATGGAAAATTATTTTTTTCCGCGTGATATCCATGGTGTGGGGTATCGTTGGATGGGTCTTTCAAAAATATCGCGGGTGTGTGATAAACATTTTTCGATTCAGGGATCCGTTTGCGAAATATTAAGCTTTAAAGTGCTAATTTTTGTCACTTTAGTAGGTACTTTTTCTGTTTCCAAAGTTGACTTTTGTTGGTTTCTTTTAGGTTTGGTTTATAAGGGCTGGCGAGGTCTACTGTTCTCACGGAACTACTAGTAATAATAAATAGGTAGGTAATTATTATTCCTAAACTTACCTTGGAAGGTGATAAGCTTTGACATCTTCGCGTATCGGCTACATTGGCTTTCTTTGGGGCAGGGCTCTAAGACAGAAGTGTTTTTTTATTATTAAACTAGCTGTTGCCCGCGACTTCGTCCGCGTGGATTTTGGAAGTAGGTACCTATCTCTGCTATGTACAGACATACATCGTCTAGTTATAATTTTCCAATGGTAAAATGGATCATTCTAAGTATATATTATTCACCATAATTTAAGGTATACCATACCTTCAGGAACAAACTATGAACACCGTATCCAATTTGGTGGAAACAGATAAAAATTTAAAAAAATGTTGTTTTCACTTCTATTGCTCATAAGACTTCTCATATCAATTTTTATTACACGTATGTATTTTTTAACTTATACAGTATGGGCAAAACCAAAACCATAGGAGATACAGGGAAACTGTCTTAGGAACCTTTAGGTATTTTTTCGTGATAACAATTTTGACATAGTAATCGGAGCAGCTGGAGTTCAGGTGGCATGAATGAATAAGTAGTAAGTACGTACCTAAGTACTTTGCACAGTCTGTTTTATAAGAAATATTTTATTAAATTTGACTAACTTCTGCTGCTTGGATTTTTTTCTTCCGATACAATAAAATGATTCTAACATGAAACTAAGTCGATACGCATTTTTTTAAAATAATAAAATTATTTTTCACTGGCGTTCTATGAGAAAACATTTTATTGAATTTGACTAACTTCTGCTGCACAGATTTTTTTCTTCCGATATAATGAAGTGATCCCTACATGAAACTGAGTCGAACCGCATTAAAAAAAATTTTGCAAATTGTCTCATTTTTATGGACAACACACGCTTGACCAAAAAATTTCTATGTCATAAGACACTTTCCCTGCATCTCCTATGGTTTCGGACTTGCCTATACTGTCCCAGTTAAAAAAAACACTGATATTTCCTATGTCTATGACATCGTCTTGTTACGTTAAATGATTTATCTGTAAATGACGATAACTTTTTTCGCTGTCATCCGATTTCAATGAAACAAAGCCTATAAGTTGCTCCAGGCTGTGCTTAATCTACCTGTGAAAACCGCAAGAAAATCCGTTCAGTGGTTTCGGAGATTAGCGATTACAGACAGACAGAAAGACAGACAGACAGAAAGACAAAAAAAATTAAAAAATCTTTTTTGTGTTCTGTTACTCTTTTTTTATCGCCCACACTCATTTTTTTTTAAATTTGTTCAAAGTACAGACACACGATTTCTACTCCTTTATTATAAGTATAGATAAGTAGGTACCTACATATATTACCTAAATGGGTTCAGCCATCACCTCAGTCCTATCTGACGGAAAAGTTAATGATGCCAAAGATGAAGCGCGCATTCAATCTTTCTAGGCTAATAAATGTAGATATTTAGGTACTTATTCGGAAAAACAGAAGTTGGCAAAGAATTATATTGCACTCGCACTTGACTGTCTTATTAAGTAAGCACATGGTATTTTACCTCTGGCCTCCGCGGAATAGGGCTGGCTGAGTGCGATCTTATATTGGTCTGGGCCCGGCCTACTCGTTTTCTTGCGTTCGCAGAATCTTTATCTGAAAATAAGTAGGTACAAATAAAACTTTCCAACGGAACTTTTATCCCTGTAGCATTATACCAACCAATTTAAAAAATCTTTCGCAAAGAATGGTGATGAAGAGATGTGTATCTATAAATAGGATTTTGTTAAAGAAGTTGACACGAAATCCTATTGGTTTATGACGCAGTTATAGTACTAGGTATTGTCAAAGCCGGAATTTTACTAGATTATAGTAATATTTAAATAAGTCGATGACTATTATTAAAGTGTAAAACCAACACGAGAAATTAAAATAAATTGATGGAATATTTCTGTACCTGTTGGGCGAGAAATCGTTTTGTCCATTTTTTTTACGTTTTATAATTTTTCTATAGAAAAATAATTAAATAAAATTAATAAAAATGTGTTTTTGAATGGTATGCCCACCAAAGAGATTTTAGCTTCATTGTATTGACACATTCTTCTCATCTGATCGGGCCTCAGTAAGGAGTTTCTTTATGTCATTGATCTGGCCGCAAGACATTTCACACTTGGTTTGCGTAAGGGTCAGGGCAGACCGAGCGGAAATAGCTCGCGCACTTCTCCGCGCCCGCCACCCCCGCCTACGCGAGGATGCCGCCAGACGCCGCGGCAGCCGTCCGGAGCCGGCGGAATGCTCGCGGAATTCGTGCCCGCCGCCCGCGCCTCTAGATTTATTTTGTGTTATTTATATTATATTATGTGTCATGTCTGAAGAATCGATTTGTCAATTCTATATTTGTTAAAACATATGTTGTGAACCTTGTGTTTTGAACTTATGTTGAACTGAAATCTGAAATTGATTACCTACGTAATTAAAAACTGCCCTTAGAGTGTTAAAACGGGTTTTCGACCCAAAAAAACAAGATCAAATACTAGACTTATCTAAGTGAAGTCTAGATAGAGTTCGTTTTTCAAAAACCAAAATCTGACAGACACATTCTTGTTATACACATACATGTTGTTGTGTAATGTGTTCTGTAGCAGGAAATAAATATCTATCTATTCTAATGGCAGCGTTTCAAATTTTTCGACATCCATTTTATAATAATCATAAAAAAGGGCTCCACTTGTTTTCAATTTTACACACAACGTATGATATTCACCGTACATCCACCTTTCTTGCCATATTTTTTCTGACCAAATGCTTCGAAATATAATAAATACCCTTCGGGTTGTTTTTAATGTATTCACATGTCCTCTTCTGCCAAAAGAGCTATAACAACCATATCCCAGTCAATCATTTTCGATGAAGCTCTGCGGACGACTGGCAACAAAACAACGCCGCTCGCGCGCCGCGATTTCCGCGCGCATCCGTCGGTAGCCGCGCGCATCCTCGCGCGGGCTCCAGCAATCTCTCGACGCCGCGCGCGTCGCGACAGAGAAGGCTCGAGCATGCGCGGGCAAATTTCCGTTTGGTGTGCCCCGGCCCTTAGAATAAAATCTCTTCAAAACTTTATGGCCTTTGTACAGAGCTAGGATCTCTTTGGTGGGTGCCCGCGCCCCCTAATTCGAACATTCCTGCCTTTGTAGAATCACCAGGGCTGTTGCCCCAGGATTTCCAAGATTGCAATCCGTGTCTGCCTCAGGTGTTTGCCCATTTTAGGAAATAACTGGTAACTTTCCCCCTATAGGAACGCTTCGAAAACTCCATACCTATTACAAGATAACATCTTGTAATAGGCGAGCTGGCGCAGCGGCGGAGGTCCGCGAGCGCCAGAAGGTGAATAAGTACAGGTGTCTCGGCGCTCAATACGACTTTGTCGCATTTGGCGTGGAGACACTTGGTCCGTGGGGTCCGGGCGCACACGGGCTCTTCAGGGAGCTCAGCAAGCGGCTCAGGGAGGCGACGGGCGACCCTCGCGCTGGCAGCTTTCTCGCTCAGAGGCTAAGCATAGCCATACAACGCGGGAATGCTGCCAGCGTGATGGGCACCCTGCCGCGGGGGCAAAATTTTTTACACTTTTTTTAAGTATGAATTTTGTTTGTTTTTAGTTTAATTTATTTCAGTTGTATATTAGGTAGTTGTATATTAATATAATTTAGTTTTATTGCAGATAACGTCGATCGTGTCTAAAGTCAGAATAGTGTCTCAGAATTTCTTCCTTCACCTTTGCCTATGATGACAAATTGCAAGTAAAATTTGCTGTTTTATATTTATTTGACAAATTTACACTAGCAATACAAACCACTTCCGTCCACTTGTCTTGTCACGTCGTCGCTTAATTTCTCGTGGCCAAACTATATTTGGTCAAACTGTTTGTGGTACCTTCAATTCTGCCCCCACCAACCCCGCTGCTGTTGTGCGACAATGTACTTATTCCTCGACGACGAAAAGCAATAACTCTTGAAAGGTGCATGCGAGTAGGTAGGTAGTTCCCCATTTTCGTAGTTCTATAGAACTATTGAGGCTTCATATTGTTTATTGAAACCAAGTTCTGTCAACAGAAAGCCACAGAACTACTGGAAATAGAGGACGACTTTGCTTCCAGCAGTTCCCCGTAATTTTCTATAGAAATCGCTGCAAATTTTGTGTTGTGTGAAATCCTCAAAACCTCCAAAGAGAATTCATTTAAGAGTTGAATTCTCCTTTCGCAACCAGTTGTCAACTTTCTTGCTACTCAACCAGTTACAAAAGAAGATAATATTACCCGGGGATATTGTAGCTAGGGAGCAAATGTAGATTTATCTAAAAACAAATCGTTACTGTTTCGTTTTTAGAATGACGTAGGTATGTGGCTTTAGAGAATAAGGAGAAAGTAGTCTCTAAAGCCACAGACTTCATGAGTTTTTTTCAGTCAACTATATTTGCCCCCTAGCTACCATATCCCCGGGCGACCTTACCTTTTCACTTACTTTTTTAAAGTAAAGAATCCACCAGATTCAGATTGTAGTTTTGTTTTCTAGTGTTTTTACAATATTTATAAATACATGCCTAGGACAAGGCTATTGTTGCGAACTGTGAAAGGATATTCCTCTTAAGTAACCACCCTTCTTGAGGAATTTAGTTCGTAACTGGTTGAGTAAAAATAGCTTTATTTCTTTTTTGACAACTGGTTGCAAACTCCATCGCCATGGGTCGGAGAGGGGGTAATTCCTGTTTGCATCTTAAATTTTCGGAAATGTCTTTGCTCCGGCCTGGCTCCGGCACAGTTGCTTATCCTCAGTAGAGCATTTATTGACAGGTTCATGGTAGAGTTTACCATTATTAAGATGCTATTCCACCAGAGATGGGTGGGGAGAAATAGGTTTTTTTTCACTAATAATTATGTTACTACATAATTATTAGTAACTACAGAATCGCACCTCTTTTTATTATAATTATTGCTTATTTATACTTTTTGGACATTTTGGTATTTTCTTGTTTTTAAAAATATTTTTTAGATGCCAATGAAGATTTGAGAAAAAAACAGGGTTTTATTTCTAGTCGTCTTCATTTTTGGTCCTTCGAGCCGGATTTGAACCAGCGACCTATGGATCAAGCGAAGGACCATAAATGAAGACGACTGGAATTAAAACCCTGATTTTTTCTCAATCTTCATAGATAAATATATACATACATATTTAAAAACAAGATAATACCAAAACGTCCAAAAAGTATAAATAAACAATAATTATAAAGAGGTGCGATTCTGCACAAGTGGATAAGCAGCCTCATGCTATGAATTTTTATAATTTAGAGAATGAACTCGCGTAAATGATAAAAGTATGTTTTCTGTTCTTCTAAAAATCCTCTACAAGTCTCTACCAATGCTGCTCCAAAGTATCATGAGGGTAAAAAACCCGCCCGCTGTAGGCAGCTGTTCGACCAGCGGGGCATGTAGAGTCAACTATGACTTGGTCTAACTCCAAATTCCCTCCGACCACATGGATGCATTAGAACTTTATTCTCCATGTTATTTTGTACCTTCTAGTATCTAGGATTCCTATGAATAATGCTCGTATTCTCTGTTGACCACATTCGCAATGCATTCGAAGAGTACCGAAACGTTTATATTAAACTTAGCGTCGCCCCTGCACCACAGAATATGTAATAGCCTACACTTCGTTCGCGTTAAAAGTTGACTAAAGCACTAATTACACCACAAATCTTAGGCGGACGCCCGCCAAGGTCATGTTAGAAGGTCATGCAAAACTGTCGTGAAAATGCTTGCTATACAGCAATAATTATTATTATTTGCTTGCACGACGTGCAGGATGAGTGCTGGACCTAACAAGCTCTAACGTTTTTAAAAAGTAGGTTTTGGCTTGGTTGGACTAGACTTTTAAGCCATATCTTAATTAAAACCTAGTAACCAAGCCAAAACCTACTTTTTAAAGCTTGTCTATGCCGGTGTAATTGGTGCTTAAGTTTTAAGACAGGCGCGGTTTGAGGTGCGCGCTGAATCAGTCAGGATATCATTAAATACATACAGGGTGAAAACGGCAAGTGTGTCGGTTTTACAAGACTTTAAACTGATAAGAAACTGTGTCGTTGAATGCATAAAATGACATTAACTTATTTCAATAATAACGCCATCATAGTTTGTACTTTCGCGGCTCCCATATACTTTTAGATGTGGAGATAGTTTAACAAAAAGAAAATGGATGCACATTATATAAACTCATTAAATAAAATACCATTTATCCACATAAACAAAATTCACAGATAACGTACATGATGGCGCCTAAATGTATAGCACATAGCAGTCTACAGAGAGCGCGCATGCTGCGCCCAGCGCGCGCCACTATAGACCATAGTTAATAATAGTGGAATATTGAATTGAAATCTCTTTGGTCGGGTCACATACAATGATGATTTAATAGAAAAAAAATTATATTAAAGCATTATTTAGTTAGGAAGACTGCTTTAGTATAACTTTTTTATATTTAATAGAGACGTACGTAATTAAACTATGTCATTTAAAGCTTTATCTTTGAATTCATAATCAGAACATTACAATAAGTTGAATAAATTTTATCTACGCCCATTATATAAATCCCCTATAAGTTTCTGAAACAGTTAGCTTAATGCCAACATTAAAACAAGCAGTGGTAACCACAATTGTGTTATTATGATCTACTAAATATCATAATGCAACTCGTTCGCTTTTTCGATCCCTTCCGCGCAAAGGGGTTAACATTAAAGGGGTTACATCAAACAGTCACATTCTCACTAGGTACTCAATTCGTGGTATCTTTATGAACTTCTAAAAAAGACATTGCGATGCACGTGCGATTCACTACCACAGCGCCATAATTTAAAAAAAGTTATAGGTTATTCGATTCACGTCGTATTTTGCCATTTTTGTTCGTTACTAGTATTGCAAAAATTTATTACTTAGTTGTTTACAAAAATGAGTGATACAAGCTTTGATAGCACACCACCATATATTTCTAATGCAGCAAAGGACAATTCTAACCAATTATTTAAAAAAAAGTCGAGAAAAAGGCGTACTAAAATTTCATGAATTAGAAAATATTAAAGAGTACTGCCGAAGACACTATATCATTAATCTGTGATACCTAACATCATTTTCTGAAGATGTGCTATTATTACATTAATAAATTCTATTATTATTGTTTGTTTGTATTAGATACTCAGCAATTAAACTTTTCATGAACTTACCTAAGAGTTCTTACAACACCTTCAGTACCTTATAGATGATTCATATCATGGGTGTAGATAGTCTTATAAGCAACTGTACATAATTAGGTATTAAAACACTCATGTGCTACTAGAAGGCTATTATCACATGTATTCGGTTTCGCCTCATGTGATAAACCCACATGCGAGTTTAAATACCCCTAATTATACAATAGTTGCATAAATTTAACTAACTTGAATTGTTAAAACATATTTTAATACCAGTTTAAAGTTTTGTTATAGGTACCTTTTAAATTAACGAAATAATCGTCTGGATACATATCGTTTCTACCGTGTATCCGTGGGACAGTCAGTTTGTAACGCTTCTCTTAGCATCTTGTGAATATTTTAACATATTGTGCATTCACCCTTGTTTACATATACCCCTAGTTATGGGTTAATTTGTTACATATACCTTAAATATAACCCCTTTCAAGGAAGAGGTCGAATTTCCAGTCACCTGTATACGTAACTGAAAACGAAATTTTAAAATGCTGCACAATAAAATTGTTACATGTCAACAAAATAAAAATATATCAGATAAACTAATGGGAAAAGTAGTTACGGCAAAAATAATTTTACTTTCGTTCGTAATCGCTGACCTGTTGTGTTTGTAACGCAACAAAGCCAGTGATAACTAATAATTATAGTAATATACGAGAACAATTATGTTAACTCATTCGTTACTATAAAGGCCGGGTCAAACCGAATGCAGCACGGCGCAGCACAGCACAGCGCAGCACGGCTTATAACGTTGTAAATGTATGGGATATTATGGGAGAGGACACACCAACGCACGATGCTGCACAGCGCTGCGCAGCTACGCGTGTATCCGTGCGTCAAGCCACGCAGAGACAACCCGAGCGCGCGCGTTCTGGCAACGTCGCGCGACAGCAGCTCGCGGTCTGGCAACATCGCGCGCGCGCCGTGCCGTGATTGGTCCTCACTAGTTGACGTCACACTGCGTGAGGCGATTGCGTTGCGGCACAGCACGACGCGACAACTGGCCGGTGTGACGTGCTACGCAACGCGATGCGCTGCAACGCTCTGCGCTGCACCGCATACGCATCCGGTGTGACCCGGCCTTAAAAGGTGTATTCACGCGCGAGATAACTCTGCGAGCGCTAGGGTAGTTAATGTAAACTAGCAATCGTCACACACAGCGGGACGGAATTTTGCTTAACATATTACATTAACCTAAAGTAACGTGTAAGCATGTATAATTACGAATTTGGCAAACAGAGAATTAACTAGGTCATAGTTAATTTAAATATTAAAAACTTAAAACAGCACAAGGGTATTATCATTTGTAAATAATTCAATAAAATTGTATTTATTACATATTATAACATTTTTTTCATTTGGAATATATGCTACAAAAAGCAATCATTTCAGCGCCACTGAATGAACGCAAAATACTAATGATTAAAATAATAATCCAATTCAACCGGTCATTTAAAATATGTATAGCTAAAAATTAAAAATAAATGAAATAGTCAATTATATGCAATAAAAATTTGAAGCAAATTAGATTATATTATTGATAAATAACTAGGTATCGCATTAAAAATATTATACAACATTTTCTAACTTGGTATACAAGCATTGCCATAATAATGATAATCTATGAGTTCTCTGCAGAATGATTCTAATATATAAAAATATAGAAGACATAAGCGGGTGCGGGCGGGGCCGGCGGCGGGTGCGGCGGCGGGTGTTGCGGCGGCGGGTAGTGCACGGGCGCGGCGACGGGGGGCGCGCGCGGGTATCGCGCGGGGCGCGGCGGGCGGCGGGGCACGCGCGCGCCCGCGGCGGGCCACCCGTGTCAGTCCTCGCTGCACGAGTCCTCGTTCTCGGCCTCCTTGATGTTCGTGAAGAACGACGTCAGCGCCTTCATCATCACACCTGCAACACACACACACACAGCGCGTGCTCAACTACATACCAGATGCTCCCCGTCTCCATGTTTGCACATTCTACCCATGTTTATTGCCCGTAATATGGGAGAAAATCCTTGTTGGGGATTATACAATCGGTATTGTTTTAATTTGTAAATATGTAAAATTTAAGTATTCTCAAACGAGATATGCATTCATTAAAGAGATTCATTTATTTCACACTCGCTGTACCGGCGATTCGTACGCGTGGACTTTATATGCATAGGTGGACGGATAATTAGAAACAATGCAAGATTTTCATACAATCGAGGTCACTTTGAAGCTATGGTTCTCAGTGAAGGATTGATCGGTGCATGATCTGATGAAGATCATCAAGAGAGTAGATGGAGGGAGGACTTTTAGATCGCTATAGATATCTAACTGATCAGATGAGCCGTTTGAAAGCAACATCGTCATGATTCCTTAACTTTAAGATTTTCATACACTGATGCGATTTTGCGGGTTTTTTTCTTCATGATGATGCTGCTTCCAAACGGCTCATCTGATCACTTGGTTATCTATAGAGATCTTAAAGTCCTCCATCTACTCTCTCAATGATGTTTATCAGATCATGCCCCAATCAATCCTTCACAGAAAACCATGGCTTCAAAGTGACCTCGATTGTAAGAAAATCTTGCACTGTTTCTAATTAATTATCCGTTCACCTATGTAAGTAGGTATATGGTTATCTATTACTATACAAAGTTTCGTCAAAATCCGTTCGGTGGTTTTTTGCGTGATGCCTGAACAAATAAGACAAAAATGAAAAAATATTCGGCATATTCCTATGTATGTATAGATTTACTTACCTTTGCCTTCTGGTTCCAATTCGGATTCCTCCCACGCTATAAATCCTTCAGGGGATATTATATATTGTTCATGTAAATATTGGAATATTTCTAATGTTAAACCTAGAACAAACAAGAACAGAAAACATGTTAATAACAAATAATTCTGTTACAATAGCATTATTAATTTGTGTGTGGTCACGCCGCCCGATCGCATACGCTGTGCCTTCAATAGTGACATACGATATTAATGACAACTGTTGCTTCTGTGTTTGTCGTGCAAGCGTGTTAACCCCCTACTGTAATAAATGGGGTGACCGAAATGCCTCGAAGACAGATGGATGTTCAATGACACTCGAGCATTCGAATTCTCTCATAAAACTCGTAATAAATAGAGCACGGGTCAGAGTGAGCAATTATTGGAACCCTATTCGTAAATACCCTATTAATGTAAACATTTCAAATACTACAACCTAACTCTAAAGCAAAACCAAGCAAAACTCTTATAACACTCATGTCCACTTCACAAACAAACAAATCTCCAGTCATACATATTATGTCATAAATAGCCAGTCATTAATTGCTCCGTCATACATGTGGCAATTGATTTATTTATAGGTATAGAGATTGGGATTCTAAAACCAACCTCTGGATTCAGCACCCCTAGAACCTAGAAAATTTGGTTGCCATGGAGATTACTCTTGTTGCTTTGTTTTGTGCATAATTAATTTATTTGTTTATCATATCAATAAATACGGATAAATCTTGCGCATTTATGATTATATATTTTTACTGAACAATTTCGTATACGAAATATTTGAAGATACGATTTAAAATTTCAGCTAACGCCTAAATTCGCGGAGAAAATAATGAATCCCTGAAATATTCGCAGACTTACTTCATTTTAACACATTTTAACCGCCGTTTGATTAACATCCCTACCTCAACATTTTGTGGCCGCGTTTTTTTTATAAAATCCCATACCAGATAGCCTACGTTCACACAGAGAGTATCAGCTATCCAATTATTGAGATCGGTTCAGAAATTCTAGATTACTTCAGACACACATCCATCCATCGTAATTATATTCTTCTATTCTACATCCATCCATACAAACTTTAAAAGTGAAAAAGGTAAACCTTAGTAGTAGATGGAGGAAAAAGGTAAACCTTTTTCACTTTTATTTCTTCGATTTTCAATTTCCAGTACAGCTCAAGGCCAAAACAAATATGTATCCACGGCTTTGAGGTGCCCCCAAACAAGATTCCGGTTCCAGTCAAAAACCAAATTTCAATTAGGAATTCCTGTCACAAAAAACTGGCAACACAGCCGAACTGGCTTCTACCCGAACAACTAGTTATTAGTATATAAATCCTGAATCCGTTCCAATGATTTCCAATGATCGCTCGCTCGGACCCGGGCTGTAGTAATAAGTAATTGAATAACTAACCTTGGGGGTGTTCTAGCTTATGTATAAGTTGCTGAAAGCCCACTAAACAGCTGGCCTCTCTCGACTTTTGCGTTTCGCCAAACTCGTTGATGAGTCTGGAGTATCTGTTCATGCGCTCCTGGTTGAAGCGCGGCACCTCACGCCCCTCGGCGCCAAACAGTGCGTTCTCGCATATCGCCTGGATCAGCGAGCGCATAAACCAGTCTTCATTCGCAGACCTGCCTAGATTGTCCTGGAACATAACATGGTAAGGTCACCCGGGGCTATTGTAGCTAGGGGGCAAATTTTGTTGACTGATTCAGAAAATAGCTCGTTAGTCGTTACTGTTACGTTTTTAGAATGAGTGACAGACGTCACACAAAATACATAAAATCTGATAGGGTCACCCGGGGCTGTTAAAAAAAACAAATTAGCTACACCGTGGATCCAGAGAGTGTGGGCTACCAGCACACGCGAAATTTAAAATGGTTGACAATTTAATAAACTTTCACAGGTTCACTTACAAAGGTTGGCGGCCCGCGAGCCGGAGGTTGAGTGTCACAGGGGAAACATTTTGTTGACTGAGTTTGAAAATAGCTCGTCTCGTTACTACGTTACGTTTACTCCTACGTTAGCTCGTTACGTTTTAGAAAGAGTGACGTCACTCATTCTATTTACCCTTCAAACCGGAACCCTAGACTAGAGTGCGAACACCTCCTAATACAATCTGATTTCTTATTCTCAGACGGGAGTGGCGGTCGCTGCACTGACTTCACGAAAGCGGGAGTGCAATTCCCCCCGGAACATCAGTCCAGCCATCTCCGACTCCTTGAAGTAGTGGAGTCCTTTGGCCGACGGTAGCACAGTTGTATTTGAATTTGAATTATACGTACTTGTATCCAGCCTCTAATGCATTCGCAATTCTCATCGAAGTTCATAAGCTGTAGCAACTTATTGTGGGTCTCCGCAGGAGTTAATATTTTTTCTGTTTCTTCACTAGTACTAGTACCTCCTTCTAGGAATTCAAATTTGTTATCTGCTATCCACTTTGCTACCTAAAAAACATTTCATGGAACTTTAAAGCAGCCAATGTTCTTGACAAGTGATCAAAATACAAATAAAATTCTTAGATTAATCAAAAGATACATCACTCCATTATCTAATGTAATTTAGAAAAGGAGAACTGTATATACCTTTTCCCGGAGCAGATCAGTTGTTATATCTTTCAGTCAGATTACCGCGATAATAACCCGATACATTTTAGTGCAGGAAATATGCTGTCTGTACTAAGTTTTATCAAAATCCGTTCAGCCATCATGGCATGGTTGAGCAAAACAACCAAGCATCACACTTTTGGATTTATATTATTGTGACGGATTATTTAAAATTGCAGTCAAAGGCCCAGAAAGACAAACTACAATCGACCGTACTTTGCGGAAAGTAAGTAAAAATATATTTAGGATTTCTTTGCTTATAGAAAGGGCGTAAACATTTACCCATAAAATTACAGAAGTATGATTACTACTTACATGATCTTCACTCATCCAGTCCGTGAACTGTAGCCCGGACTCTTGCCATTTGCATTTAGCAAAGAATGGTCCCATACTATCCTTTAAATCTTTAATTATTGCTTTGAGGAACAGATGCCCGTGATTTGCAGTTAAGATACTATCACAAAGCCTTAATATTTGGACAAATGTGATATGCTGAAAAAAAAAACAATAATAATATCGATCGAATTTTTCAATAAATATTTACGTTTAATTCTGGGCTTGGTTATTGTTGTTCACCGTGATATTACATATGCACCTAATATAAACACGTAATCAAACCACATAAACCTATTATAAATCACCAGTTGTTCATGAAATCACCATATTGCAGTTACGAATTACGAGGTAAGATACCGGTATCTCATTTACTTACCTTTTTTTCAAGATGTGGCGCAATAAATTTTCCTAAATATTCATACAACATAGGTATGTCAATATGCAGGTCAGGCGCGAAATCCATTACTTCTTTCATGCCTGTTGCAAAGTTTTCTGATGCTATCGTGTTAGTAGATACTAAGTGCACTAATGATTTGGCAATCATTGCAACATCCTTTGACGTCCTAAAAATTAACAATTAAAGTTATTTAGTGCAGTTATTTTAGAGAAGTTGCTCAACACAGGATACAGTTACACTGGCTAGTGTTCAAGCTGGTCGTGTGCTTGCAAAATATATTAACTAGGATAGGCTCTCGTGCCAGCAGCCTCCTACAGTTAGCTTGAAACATTGTTACAAAGACATTTCGTACACAGTTTAGGCACACAGCTAGTCCACTTTTTTGTCAATACAAGTTGTAATTTGTCTATTTATTATTGTGACGATTGTAATATTTAGAATAAAAACGAAACGACATCCGAGCGATGCCATGAATTGTTTTATTTTTTTGAGTCGGACTTACTTTTCCAGGGCCACGTTGATTATTTCATTGACAACATCCGCATGGTACTGATGCGGGAAGAGCTGTTTCACTTCAGCCACCATTTCCTCGTCGTCGGGGTTGATGAGGCAGAGTTCGATCATGGATTTGACCGTTTTTTTGCTGGCTGCGGGCAGCGGCTCCTGGGGCAGGGGCGCGGGCGCGGGGGGCGCGGGCTGCGGTGCGGGCGGCGCCGCGCCCGTGCTGCGGCTGCCCGACTTGGAGCGGGTCACGCCGACGGAGCCAGACCTACTGCCGCTGCCGGTGTCTGTAACAAGACAAAGTATTTTATTACTTAATAGTACACTGGGTACATTTATACACGTAATTTTTTTATCTACCACCGCTTGAATTTAATTCATTTTTTTTACCTAACATTAAAAATATTTAAATAATAGGACTCTTTTCAGAGACTAGGTCGGTTCTCTTCCACTCTGTATAAATCTATGTCAATATTATTTATTTTAAATTTCCAAAAGATGTCCACTAATAGTTATTCAGTGCTTAATCTAATGAAGGCATTTTTAACCAGTTCGGTGGAGATATTTTGTAACACCTGTATATTAATGCACTGGGTCATCTTTGTGGAAAAGTGACTGGCATGGGTGAAATGCAGAATAAATTACCGTTACGAAACTGAACTTGTAACGAATAAATGAAATAAAAGAATAAATTTCGTTACGTTTTGTAAAGAAACTGATATCAGTTTCGGTTTCAATTTTAGTTTCGTGGCGGTAATCTATTCTGCATTTCATCCATCATAAATCATACTGTTACATGAATGATACTAAATGTTGATTTGTAACATTGTCGCGAGAAAAAAGAAATATCTGCACTTTGGGCGATAAATTACTTACTGAAATCACCTCTCGAGTTAAATGTTGAACGTTCAATGGAAGCGCCCTTCGCATGATAGCTCGGCGTCATTTCTTTGCTTCCTGAAATAACACAATCACATTGAAACCTTATCAATTAAACCGGCTTCCAAATTGCGAATACTATCGCAGAACGCCATTCAAATTTACTCGAATTAGTTTTATAGCTGTTAATTATTATATTTGTTTGCTGATTGGCTCCGAAATTACCTATGATGAGGTTTTTTAAGAGTTAACAATACACTAGCCAGATGGACACGATAAGTGTATTAGTCCAGCCGATTATTTCGTTATATTAAAAGATATTATACAACTTGTAGATTACAGGCGCTCA
Source organism: Metalampra italica (assembly GCA_949699065.1). Classification (NCBI taxonomy): domain Eukaryota; kingdom Metazoa; phylum Arthropoda; class Insecta; order Lepidoptera; family Oecophoridae; genus Metalampra; species Metalampra italica. The sequence continues at coordinate 5,250,587 of OX452969.1, forward strand.
GTCGCGGCGAGTTTCGAGACATCATCATTATCAAGCAGCAGGCGGCGTTACATAACAAAAACGTTGACAAAACACTTACCTCTGAGAGAAGTTGGATCAGTTTGTACATTTTCTAGTACACTATACATGTTAGGTTTAGTTAGACTTATCATGGAATTACTGCCCGCCTGCGGGTTACTCTTTGTCCCCGAACCGTGGTTCCAACCAGAGTTTTGCGGGGCCAATTTAATATTGCTAAGATTCTGAAAAGAAATTTCTTAGTTAGATGGACCAATTCATGACATATAAATGCTCAACGAGGACATTATGGCTATAGTCCACAACGCTAGCCCAGGGCGCGTTGGTGGACTTCACATGGGCCTGAGAATTCCTTCTTCGGCGTATGCAGGTTTCCTCACGATGTTTTCCTTCACCGTTCGAGAGCAGTCAGTAAATGTACTTAGTTTTCGAGAGAAAACCCATTGGTACATGGCACGACCGGGGATCGAACTCAGACCGATAGACGGCTTCTTCCCGACTATGCCACTGACGCGCAAATCAGCGACTACAAGATCCAAAACGATTTCTGGGTAAGTGAGATAATTATTTTCAAGTTGAAGTTGTCACGTTAACTTTACCTTTTGAGTGACAGCTTTAAGTTTAGAGGTATCTACAGTATAATTGTTGGGCCTCGGCGCCTTCCAGCTGTTGCTGTCGATGAACGAGTTGCCGCTTTGTCGGCGCCCCTCGCCGCGCTTGCCGCGCCCTCCCTCGTCGCGGCGGAACCCACCCATTGTGGATGCGTTCATGAGCTGAAAAGTTGAATTTTTTTTTTTGATATTATGTGGTATCTACAGGAAAATCAGTAGAACGGCTATATCCAAAACTTGCCAAAAGCAAGGTCATATCAATAAAATATGAAAGGGGCTAATAAATACAGATTTTTATCAAAACACGGTTTTTCGCACGATCACAATACTTCCTAGTCGTTCGAATAACTACTAATTAACCTTTTAACCGCCGCAGTCTTAGAAATATGACATAGAATATGTACGATATCAAACCTTAATAAACTATATTTAGAATGTCATTTTGATCACGTCAATCGATGACGTTGGCGGTTAAAAGGTTAAAACGTAGCGATAATTATTAAAACGGATAAAAATGATAATAATAAATTTAAAGTCACACCTCAATATGCCGTTGTTGTTGTTCAGCCTCCTTTTGGATCTGATCCATCATCTTGGGCTGCGAGTCCACGACACTCTTGATTAACCATCTCCTCCTCCTCAGCTCGATTACGTCTTGGATCATAAACCTAATGAAATCCACAAATGTATCTCAAATAATCTAACTAGGAATTATTATAAATGTGCAAGTGTGGATGTACATTTGTTATCTTGGAATAACATGTAGAATACATTTTATTAGGGAAATACGACTGGTATATTTCAGACGAAACCACGGGTATAAGCGTTACATCTTATCTTCCTTCGGGGCCAGGCATACCCGGCTACACTTCGACCCTTTCTTCGAGTAGAATACAGAATTCGAATCTTCGGTGCATGCAGGTTTCCTCGCGATGTTTTCCTTCGCCGAAAGCCTTTGGTATTATTAACGTACTCAAGTTCCAAAAAACTCATTGCTACGGGCCAAGGTTCAAAAATTCGAACCAACGACCTCGAGTGCACAACCAACTCGTAGGCTGTAAGCTGGTTTTAATTTAAAATATTAGTAAGTAGATCGGAGTTATACCTGACACGACTGCTAATCTTATGAAATTTGCGTTCAATTATATCCTGCATTTTTTTGAACACGCTGTCAAGGGGCTCCTTCACTTCGCTTTCCACTTGTTCACCGATCGTGGTGAGCAGCTTGCATAGACATTCCAGTTTCTCCTCTTCCAACTTCTCAATTAAGTAATTCATACAATATACCATAATCTTGGATGTCAGCATTTTCAATTTATACAATTCACCTGCAATACAAGATTTTCGGATTTGACATAAACAAATTTTAATCTTAGAATATTTTAAACTACTTTTGGATCTTTTTGCCAGTTTTTCACGTGAAGAAAAGTCATCTATACTATGTATAAAATTTCAACGGCAAAACAAGCCCATGCACAGAATGCGCATGTGCGAGCTCCGCCGCGCGGGGGAACCGCGGCGGTCGGTGACATAAATTTCCAACCTCCTTGAGCCCATGGGATAATCTCATGAACTATTAACCTTTTAATCGCCATGTCATCTGATTTAAGCAATGATGGAGTTTCTTTTAACATTGGATTTAAGTAATCAAAATAACATCTTTTTTCTTTTTATATAAAACAAAGTCGTGTTAATAACAACACTTAAAACTCAAGAACGGAAATTTAGAAAAGTATGCATTTTAAGTTTTAAGATGACTGAGAACTTACCAATAAATCTAACATTTCCAACTGATCTCATTCTCACTCTTCTGTTTTCTTCGGTTAATTGCAAGTGAAGCTCTTTCTTTCTGCCCTGAAATATTTTGATACGTTATTCTGGGGTTGTATTCAAAACATTTGTGTGATGAGCATAACTGGTTTTCGTATGTATTTATTTAATAAAAATATTTATATAGGTTTATCAGTTGTTGAGTACCCATTTACAAGCTTCGGCTTAGTTTGGGACTAACCAGCCGTGTGTAAATTTGTCCAGAACATTATTATTATATACACAGGTGAAATCAATCGGTAAATAGTAAAGGACGATTACTCCCTCCCTAACCACGCAAAATAACCAAGAACGGTAAAGTGATACTGCTACAAAGTTTCCTAGCGCGAAATGTAATGTTGAAATATAAATAAATATATTACAAATATACTTACAGGATCACTACTTTCCGCAAGTTCCCTTTCCAATTTTAGTACTTGTTCATCTACTTTATCAGTCACAAATTGATTTTGGCATTTACTAATGATAAGTGCTCTGAAGTTTACACATTGATCAGGGCTAGACGCATTATCAGCAGGGACCTGTAAAATGTTAAATGAACACATAATAAATATATACACATGAACGGTACTGTATATATTAATTGAGGGATATAATCAATCATTGGTATTATTTTTTAATTTTATTACCATAAACTGCATGTATACCATAGACAGTTATTAGAATACACAATATCTGTTTACCTCCCATCTATTATTTATCATAAAACAACCTAATAATATATTTATGACTTAAACAATGATTTTCTCCGTACTGTCATAAATATAAACTATAGTTGCAATTACCCTTACCTTGAGCATGGAAAGCTTGTTACACATAGCCGCATAGGCTTCAGAAAAGTTTGGTTCGTCAATAGCCTTCTCAAACACCAGATCAATGACACCTTCGAGCCGCTTCTGGTTGTTGATCTCGAGTGTCTTCACTCTCTCGAGTAAAGTATCAAACTTCTGAGGGGTCAACTTGTTCAGAATACCTCTAAACTTCTTGTACAATTCCTAGAAAATAAATTCAAGTCAATGAAAGCGCACTCAGTGCCATGTGGAATCTATCATAATACCTCGTTCTCAAGCGGGCAGTTTGGTGACTACATAACATTAGTGATGTGCAATACAAACTATCCAAGTCTCGACGTTGTAGCTATGTATGGGAACTACAACATTTTATTTGTGAAAATTGTTCTGATTCATTGGCTAAGAATTTTAGGTAGCCACCACACCGCCCGCTTGATAACGGGGTATATCTATCACACACAGCGGTTGCACTGTGTTGCAATTTCAAACAGAAACTCCAAATCCCAGAACTCAAAATAAAATAAGGGCCATACAAATGAGATCGCTTTCGTCCCTAGGATGTCCGTCAGGGTACGATTTGGGTGAGATCTGATGATGGCTGTACGGAGTACGGGTACAGAGGTGTGTATACACCTAAAGGATCAGGCAAACCGTTTTCACAATGCACTAGTCAGATTTTAAAAAAACTCTAAAATGACAGATGTAAAAATTACTTGTGTCTTAAATTCTTCTTCATTGCTGTTATCCATTTTCATTCGTAAGGGTTTCCATGGGTCTTTCGTCTCATTCAGTTTTATCTCTTCCCCACGGGACAGCGATACGTGAATCACTGGCTTGTGTAGGCTGTTGCCGCTCGGGGCTAAAGGCAACTTGATACTGCTTTTACCTGTCATGGAAATGAAACAGACAGAAGTGAAAATGGGTATGCGGCTAATTATTTTACTTCGAATTAAATAGCGCATCGGTCAAGTGAGCTGCGGATATACACCTATCGGATGGCAATATCACAAAAACAAAACTGATCTTGCGTCCGTAGTATTTCTTATTACATTAAAATAATCACTATTCAGACTTACCGCTAACAACCATGCTCCTTCCCTCTTTCTTAGGATCCCTTGAAGGATTCCCTCTTGAACCCAGACCAGTACTTTTGGCAAACTGAGGAAAAAGTGAATCATTCATAGGCCGCGTAATTGTAGAAAATGTCAGCGACTCCTGCATTGGCGCCGTCTGAAAAAAATTATGACAATAATAATTAAATGTGATGTTACCTATCACCTATCAGAGAAAAGGGTCCTTTATTGTCGGTTTTAGTTTCAGATATAAGTACTATTGAGACTTTAGTAAAAAATGTGTTTTATTGATCAGCCTTAAAAGATCACATGTTAGAGTAGCTAGGTATGTTTTTATTTAGACATTTTTTTCTTAAAATTATAACAAAATTTTAGTAAAAACGCGATCTTATCTGTCGCCCTTTTTAACTGTGAATAGTACCTCATATTATTATTTGGATTACTAAGAATGGATCCAGGGTCATGTCAAGACATGACACTGCCCCTGAAACAAGACTGTCAATAGCATACATTTTTTTGGAAACGCAAAATAAAGGTCCTGGAGTTTTATCGATTTGACCATGACATCAGATCTTCATTATCAGCAGCGTTAAGGTAGCAGTCCGATCTGAGCAGTGCTGCGCTGCCACGGCCGCGCGGCACAGCCACCTGCATCGGACAGTTCTCCATACAAATCCATATAGAGCGGTACGACGCGGCCACGGCCGTCGCTGCTCGGCCGTGACTGCCGGGCAGCGACTGCTCAGATCCGAATGCTAACTTTAGCGGAGCGGATACGGGCGAAATTTTCGGCGTGTAAGCGGCCGAGATGAGTTTTCTTAATAATTGTAGAATTTTTTAGACAATCAGAAAACATTAATATTTTGTTATTTTTGCAGAAGTGGAACTATATAGAAGTTATTTTGCAAAGAGAAAATAAAATACCTATCACGCGCACAACTACTCTCCTTTAAACCAGTTAAAAACATCAATTTGCTCTTTATTATGTAGATGTACGCTGTCGAGGTGTAAGTGCGGTTTGTTAATATAGCACTAGCACTGGCTTTTCGGTGTAGGAAAATACCTGTGGAACCTGCATATGCCAAAGAAGAAAGTCTAGGCGCAGTGAAGTCCAACAACCCACACTTGGCTATGGCATGGTGGACCATGACCCGTGTCTGGACATATAATTTAGGCTGTAGATGCAACTGCCTAAGTTTGTAGTAAGTTTTAAATAACCTTTCACCTATCTAGATTTTCTTCTTAAAAATACTCACCCTTATAACATTGCATATCTCCAACAATGGCGCAGATGGTTTATTCTTACAAAGAGGATCATCTTTTATCTGTTTCAGCAATCCGACGTCATAGCACTTCCGGCCAGACTTATTCAATGGTGACCATTGACCTAAGATAAATCAAATAATGTATTTTTCAGAATAATATCAAAGGCTATGTTTTAACTTGAATAGTAGGATTTTAGATAATAAAATTTGGCAGGTAGATTTTAAATTTATCTTAGATTCACCTCTGGACGGTTAGTGCCAAAAAACAACGTGATCATACACTATAGAATAACTAAGGTACATACCTGGAATGTAGTTGTATTTAGGAACAAATACATTCGAAGCGAGAGACGCATCAAACTTCTCAGAAGCTACTGGTAGTTTGGGCCCAGTATCAACATTTGTAATTAAGTCCTCCTCCAGACTTATGTTACTTATTTTATCAGTCTCATCTTTAATATTTTCAAATGTTACTTTTTCAACATTTGATTCACCATACTGATTATCATTATTTTTGTTATTATTCTTTACAACTTTATCTTCATTGTCATTTTCCTTAGGTGTCTCGGTTATAGCTATTTCAGCGATGTTCCCGTTAGCTGTATCCGAATCTAATGAATAAATGTGTGTATGAGTGGAATATAATGGATTACAATTGTTAATACTACACGTAATAAATACAACTAAAAAGCATAAAGGTGAACAGATTTGCGGCCAAGAAATTGTGTTTTCAATTATGTTGTATCTTCTGACAAATAAACTTCATGACTATCTACAGAACTTGGCACTAATTTAGACATCAATTCTTTTGTCGGCGAAGTCGACAACTATACGCATATTCTTAACATGGAACTTGGGTCCAATTTTCACATTTGTTTTTGATGGAATCTTGTTTACAGATTGAAGCGGCGAACGGGCGAACCAGAAAGTCAGTATGGTGGTAAGCGCGGTCCCTGCCATCCATGCACCTGAAGACTGTGATGCCTGGTGTGCCCTATAACTGGGGGCCCTTCAAACTGGAACACAATGCATAGCTGTTCGACCGCTTAAATAGATAAAACGGTGGGTATCCACCCTCCCCGGCGGACCCCTGCACTAGAAATTTACAAGAGGCATACCAAAAATTGGTGCACATCACAGACGTATTTTTAGACTAGCGTAATTTTTTTAATATCTGAAAATCCCTATTATATATCTGCTTTCCAGTATTATGAGCATGGAAAAATTGTCTCGCAAGCGGGTATAGAAAAAGCGTTCATAGATATGTGCCATAGATATACCTGTAGCCTTATTATTCAAATTAATATCTTTGATTTTTATTTCAGGTTCAATGGCGTGAAGACATAGACTTTGTGTTAACTTGGCTTGTGCGTGGATAGCACTTGATTCTTCCATAACTTCCGGTACAGTTTCGGATACTTCAGGCATTTCCTTGGCGAGCTTCTCAATGCTCGCTGATAAAAGTTGTGTAGCAGTGGGTGTTACAGCTGCAGAGAGTGATGAGTCGAAATTAATTTGTTCTATCTTTCTATCAAGATTTGGAAAGATATCAACAGCAGTAGTAGGCGACGATTTTTTTATTTGTATTGGTTTCATTATTGATTCTGCACTTTTGATAAAATTAGTGGGCGGATTGATAATTTCTGCAAAATTATCAACTGACGCCATCACTGCAACAAAAAATCACAATTTATGTAACCATGTAAGGGAGTATTACTTTTAGGAGTCTTCAAGAAAGTGAAGCTTTTTGTGCGTCTGTCCAGCGGATAACTCGAAACTACTACTGGACTAGATGAGCGGAGCGGAGGACCGGGTGTGGTGGCATTCGTTGGCGAATGCCTATGTCCAGCAGTGGATGTTAAAAGGAAGACTATGACTACTGGACCGATTGAGCTGGCATTTGACATTTACGTACTTAAGTTAAATTGTCAGTCATTGCCGGGAAAATGATGAAAATTTATAAAGTTTTGTTTCTGAGATTTTAACATAAAGGAAAATTTAAAGAAATCCCCCCACATTATATAGAGGGGTGGAATTTTGTAATGACACCTGGAGGGAAGGTACTCTTAATACTGTAGATAGAAAATTTTACTCAAAGAAAACACGTTATTAAAGGTTACTAATGAATTCGCTAGAAGAATACATTTGTGTATCCAAGAAAATGGAGCCCATTTGGAGCAACTAATTAGTTTACCATTTTTGAAAATAATTTAAGGTTTCATGGTTTTACTTTCATTTAATTATCAAGTTTGTTAGAGAGATTTCATCCTTATAATCGATTCTAACGATCGATGCAATAAAAGTACAGGGCGTAATTTTTACAGATTTTAGTCGGTTCGATTCCCGGGTGTGGCCAACGAATTTTCGAAAATCTTTGAATGCAGTTTTCTTCCCTTTTAAAAATAAAGGAAAATTTTCTTTGAATAAAATTTTCTATCTACAGTATTAAGTGTATTTTCCCTTCAGGTGGCATTACAAAATTCCACCCTGTATAATAAATACCACTTACATTTTATGGTTTTAAAAAATGTTGGTTAGTATTTTTGAACATTAACAAAAAAGATGAGCCATTATGATGCTTTTAGCCGCCATCGCAACTGTGTTTCACAACCCGTTGTCTACGAGGATTTTTTAGTCTTTCATGGCAACCAGTTGACAGAAGAAAATTTATTCTTGTTACGCAACCAGTTGTCAACAAGGAAAAAAATCTTTTAATTTGCCAAAAGGTGAAAGGGTGGATCACCAATATTCTATTTGGCATACCCACCTATGATTGTGAGTTGCGAACAAAGAAAATCGATATCAACTGTAGGCTTTCTGGAGATTTTCCTTGTTAGCAACTGGTTAATAAAACTTCTTTTCACACAACTGGTTGCCATAAAATACTAAAAATTCCTAGTAGACCACTGGTTGTGAAACATAGTTGCGATGGCTGACGAAAGCCAGGTGGGTCGACTACTTCAGGGGTTCTCCTGGGTGGCTGTTATAAGATTTCTTCAAAGTTCACATTCGTTAACACTACTCACTAAAAATACACACATCAACAATGCCTAGGGATAAAACTTTATTTGCGAATATTTGTACAGTTAGAAATAATTTTGTTGGAAGTGTGGTATATTATAAAAACCATAATTTCATTGTTGTTGTAAAAATCCTATTTATTAAACGATCTGATGAAAAGAAAAAAAAATCTTTAATAAAAACTGAAATATTACCTAATTGTTATAATGATTTTAAAAATTAAATAACCAAAAAGAGTAGAGAGTGTACAATAAGAGATACTAAAGATACTGCTTTGTACCGAATTTCAATGCATAAGTTAGGGTTGTCAATGATGTCCTTTGAAGTTCCAAGTTTTGAAAAAATGCAGAAAAGCCTTGATCTGTGTGCTGATTTCCAGGCATCTCTCTAAAAGCTCTTCTCCCGAGTCAGTCCCAGGCGTGCTCAAGGGGATTGAGGTCGGCGGGCTGTGCAGGTAACTCCAGCAGTGAGAAGCCGTTCTCGCGGAACGCATTCATCACCACGCACCCGCGCAGTGTGCGCACGAGCATTGTCATAAATAACCAGGAAATCTTCACCCATCTGCACTCGGTATGGATAGACAACAGGCTGCACTTCCTCATCGCGGTATTGTTCTATATTCAAGTTGCCTCGTATCCAAATGCGCTCCGTCCTCCATTAAACCGCTTTGATATGGATGAACTTCCTGGGTATGTTGGAGTCGACTTCCACTTCCAGGAATTCTTCAAACACGTTCTCTTTTAGACTCAGGAGGAAACCCGAACCTCGACTCATGCGAACACAAGACAGTTCACACTGTTCATTGTTCCACTCGAAATGACCACGAGCCCAAAGTCAGCGTGTTCTGCGATTTCGTCGTCTTAGAGCTGGGACTCTCAAAGGTCGGCGAGCATGAAGGTCCAATTCATGCAGTCTCCTCCTGGCAGTTTCATTGCTGATGACCACCAGGTGTAGTGACGGCAGCCTGTCTACGAGTTGGCGAGCTCTGATAGTGAGCTGCCTTCTATTGGAGTTTTGAAAAAAACCGGTTGGGTCCTAGTGTTGTCATCCTGTATATGCCTGATTATCGTTCAGGCACCTCCCCGGGCGATAGCGTGTCCACAACTTGGAATTGAATCCTTTCGGCGGTTTAAGACCATAAATAAAAATGCGGCAAAAACGGCAATATCTTTTGACTGCGATGACTTAAGTCTGATTTTTTCACGGCTTCAAGGGACTGCAGACCTGAGTATTTGATATTAATTTCAATTTGATACCTCCACGCATTCCTGAGAAAAATGGTCTTGACATACGGACGGACAGACAGACGGACAACCAAGTGATCCTTTCTTTCTTTCCAAGGGTTCCTTTTTTCCTCCTTTGAGGTACCCTAAACATGACCACAATTAGAATTGACCATCTCTTTAAATCGTTCAGACGCATACTACCAGAAACGCAAATTACCTTATACGCGGATGACCAGAATTTCATACGTAAATTCCCTGATACGCATATGACCTGAATAAAAATAAAATCAAACTTAAAACCGCTATAACTTGGAAACTAGTGATCCTAGACTACTAGTTTCTAAAGAGGAATGATAGATCTCGTCGAGATCTTGATTTTGGATGACAGCAGTCAAACTTAAAACCGCTGTAACTCGGAAACTAGTGATCCTAGACTACTAGTTTGTATAGAAGAATGATAGATCTCGTCGAGATGTTCATTTCGGAGGACAGCTGTCAAACTTAAAACCGCTGTAATTCAGAAACTAGTGATCCTAGACTACTAGTTTGTATAGAAAAATGTTAGATCTCATCGATATCTTCATTTCGGATGACAGCTGTCAAACTTAAAATGGCTGTAACTCGGAAACTAGTGATCCTAGACTACTAGTTTGTAAAGAAGAATGATAGATCTCGTCGAGATCTTCATTTCGGATGACAGCTGTCAAACTTAAAATGGCTGTAACTCGGAAACTAGTGATCCTAAACTACTAGTTTGTAAAGAAGAATGATAGATCTCGTCGAGATCTGCATTTCGGAAGACGCGTATAAGGTAATTTGCATTTCTGGTAGTATGCGTCTGAACGCTTTAAATGTCCACTTGTACAAATTAGAAGAAAAATTCAAAAAGTTTTTTTTCCGGGTGCGTTCTGTATCCCACTCACCATACATTTAAATAATATACAGGGTGGAATTTTGTAATGCCACTTGGAGGGAAAGTACTCTTAATACTGTAGATGGAAAAATTTACTCAAAGGAAACATTCCTTTATTTTTGAAAGGAAAAAAAACTGCATTCAAAGATTTTCGAAAATTCGCTTGCCACACCCGGGAATCGAACCGACTAAAATCTGTAAAAATTACACCCTGTACTTTTATTGTATCGATCGTTAGGATCAATTATAAGGATCAAATCTCTTTAACAAACTTGATAAATTAAATGAAAGGAAAACCATGAAATCCTAAATTATTTTTTAAAAATGTCAAACTAATTAGTTTCTCGAAATGGGCTCTATTTTGTATAATAGACAAATTTATTCTTCTAACAAATTCATTAGTACAATTTAATAACGTGCTGTGGTGAATATTATAAATCGTATTCTGAACTTCAACTCTCAATTCGTTTACATATGCATAAGATTTAATGTAAATTTGATTTTTTACATTTACCATTTTTTGAAAATAATTAAAGATTTCAAGGTTTTCCTTTCATTTAATTTAGCAAGCTTGTTAGAGAGATGTCATCCTTATAATTGACCCTAACGATCGATGCAATAAAAGTAGAGGGTGTAATTTTTACCGATTTTAGTCGGTTCGATTCCCGGGGTGGCAAGCTAAATTTCGAAAATCTTTGAATGCAAACTGTATTCAAAGATTTTAACTGCATTCATTTCATAAATAAAGGAATGATTCCTTTGCGTAAAATTTTCTATCTACAGTATTAAGAGTACTTTCCCTCCAGGTGGCATTACAAAATTCCATCCTGTATATATTTAAATATAATATTAAAAATAATAAAATATAATATTCCAAATATATATTTAGTCTTGTTCAATTTTTATAGACCAAACCTTCGGTTAAAAAGCATTTTCCCACGCAGATTTCGAATGAGAAAGTATACCCTTCCGAGCTTGTGAGGTGAAAATTACATTTTTTTACAGATATATCCATGTTTGTGCATTTTTTTAAAAATCTGGCGTTTTCAATTCGGCGCCTTAACAAAAACCAGATAAAAATGAAAATTTTGGATACTGTTTGACCGCAAATTGAAACCGTACGTAGGCAAAACTATAACAAGCTAGGTACTATATTGCGTTTTTCCTTAGATGTCTTACGAAAACAAACGTGATTTGCGTCTCGTCTACTGTGCGTGCAAGGTAGGTACCGTAGCAGCGAAAACAAGTTTGTATTACCATATTATGTATTATAAACTTTGCGGTCTACTTAGGAACATCGTCTATCGTACATTTTGCTTTCAGCCGCAAAAGCGTTTGTTATCCTAAGACACCTAAAGAAAAACGCATTATAGTTTGCAATACGAAAGTTTCAAATAGAGTAGGTTGAACTTGCCGGCCTTCAACTTCTTTTGCTGTTTACTTCTTAACTTATATTCATTCCATCCATCGATAAATATAGTTTGCATAGCTTTTAAAATATGTTAAAAACTATGTTCCTAGTGTAAGGAACATTGACAACGTGTTTCTTTATTGTTCATACAATCTCACGTTACGTCTTATTAGTTAAAGCCACTAAGCCAACGAAGCGGTCAATTCATAGTTGTTAACATTATATGTTAACATTATGTGTTTTCATTTATTTCAGACAAAAACCAGCGATTGAGTATTTGAGTGGTTGATTAATAATATTCAATGGATTGATGTGTAATAATTCATTGACATGGACCCACCATTGGCGACTCCCTCCGATGCTGGTTGTCAAAGTGGTACCACTCCTAAGTTGAAATAAGAGAGAGCAGACCAGCTTTGTTGATTTAAGTGTTATTGTCTTAAGTGAGGTGTTTTATATAGGTACCAAAGAAATCTGCGCTACACTAGTTTGACTAAGCAACGGTTTTTCGACATTATGCAAAAAAAAATTAAGCATACACGAATAAAACATTGACAAATAACAAATAAGGCGTTACAGCGACCCTGTGGAGTTATTTTTAATTTTTAATGATTTTCATGTAGGTACATGGAAATCATAAACATGTGTGGGTTTTATTCTGCCGCCAAGGAACACAATTTCGTGAGTAACATTTAGGTCTTGCCGTTAAAGGCATGCAAACACATACTTAATTTTAAATCTAACCTAACATGCTGTCAAAATTAATTATAGCCAGGCAAAGTAACCAAATAGAACAATAGAAGGAACTTAACATAAGAATTTCTAACCGAATAATAGTATATTTCATACAGAGCACAAAATGATCTAAGTGTTTGAAGCTTTCATTCCGAGGGTAAGAAAGCCATTTTGTACTCGGTACGAAATATACTATTATTCGGTTGGATATTCTTAACTAAATCTCTTCCATACTTCTAATCCAAAACAAAAACTAAAAAACGCTACGTTACCAGACTATATAAATTGTCGAAAAGAAACAAAAACTACTAACTTATTCTACATAAAGAGCTTTAAACGCCATCAAAAACCTTTTTTTAACCTTTTCTGCGTTCCTACTCCCAGTCCCAATGTATGGATCAGACTCGGATATGTTAACTTTGTTAGGTTTTATGTTTCATAACAGAGCAGTTCCAATATCTTTCTTACTGAACAAACAATGAACCGAGAATTACATTCCCCATCTGAACACATGAGAGACGGCCCATGTGTTTATACATAATTATAATGGACTTTTTTCATTAGGTTAGTAATTTAGTACAAAAATCTTGTCCTAAAACATCTCATGTGGTGAATTAGGACATGATACTTCTTGCGTCTGCAGCATGAGATCGCTCCATTTGTATCCGACTACCTTGGGTTGATGCTGCAGGCTTCACCGGCATGACGTTTTAGGTCTACCCTGTTTGCGTCTTTCGCCTGCAGGAGACTAGTCCAGCGCATTCTACGCAACGCAGTCTGAATCGCCACGTAGTGTGTCCAAACCATAGTCTTTGCATCGAGCTATTCCCTAATAGACGTCTCGTTAGCTATATACAACTACTAATGTAATTATTATCGAACATCTCGTCAGTTTGGTTATTGATAAATGATGATTTACATACTAAAGTATTTAATCATTGCGTCATATAAGAAACATGGAGACTGGTATGGGCCTGATCCATAAGTTGAAGTAGTTATACGAAGGGCTGGAGTTTACTTCAAGGATATGGATCCGTAATGAGGAGATCCGACGAATAACTAGAGTCAGCGACGTAGCCACAATAATTAGCAAGCTTTTAGCAAGTTTTTAGTGGACGGCAAAAGGCTGATAACATGATTTGCACATTTCCGCACGGACGTGGTCGGGGGCATAGCAAGTGCTAAATAATAATAAAAATTCTATACCTACTTATGAAAAGTCAGTGTTTATTTGTAAGGGGGAACTATGGATGAAAGTAAAGTAATAGGTAGGTACTCTTAATAACAAAACAAAATATGGTCAGGTCCGAGTGCACCTCGCGCGCCGAGGATTTGTAAGCGGTGTGGTGGTAGATAAAAATTTACGTATAAATATACAGTGTAATCTGCAATATAAATGTTGAAATATTTTGACTTTGATTCAAATACACAACAAAATACGTATTGTGGTTGGCAAACCAAAATTTCTTAGAAAACATAAAATACTTTAATTAGGCCGTTTTGCTCATGTAGAAGTAGACGAAGATGTTGTAGTTATCCCGAACGCGTTTAATTTATTTTATGCAAATATAATGATAAAACAATATTCCTGTAATAGTAAAAATACAAGGGTAACTCAAGAAACTTACCGACAGGAGACGTGGGACCATTAGGTTTGCTAGACAGAAGCGAATAATCTTTTTCTAGTTGCAACTCTTTGTCCTTACTCTTTCCTTTCTCCTGTGATCTTAATCTTTCCCTGGGCTCTCTTATCCTCTGTGGTTGAGGGTAAGGCGCTATTGGCGCTACTGGCATTGTTGGCGCTGTTGGCGCTATTGGCGCTATTGGCGCTACTGGCGCTACTGGCGCTATTGGCGCTACTGGCGCTATTGGCGCTACTGGCGCTATTGGCGCTACTGACGCTACTAGCGCTACTGGCGCCGTTGGCGCACTCGTGGGCGTAAAGCTCCGCGTTAAAGCTAATGCAACAGCGGGTGCAGCTGGATAGGCCGCCATTGTCGGCACTGCACTCGACGCCGGGTCACAGAGGGCAGTTGAAATAATAGCATCTGAGGTAGTCTCTAGTTCAACTTGAGGCACGACTGGTTTATTTTTAGTTTGGTTTTGTGGATTAATAGATGATATACTTTTATCTAAAACTAAAGACTGAACGTCTTGCTCACTATTCTTTTGAAATTGCTTAATATTCACAGGCATCTTAGGCACAATAAGAGGACTATTTGATATTGCTGACACCACAGGTGTCTCATTAGGTGCTGAAGCAACTTCAGCTCCTAAATTCACTTTAATTTTCATAATTTTACTTTCATTTATATTTATCATATCTGGATTAGCAATACTATTAGAGATTATTGCATTTGTTTGAGGCTGTATGGGGCTCGTTGTAGAAGGAATAGGTAAATCCATGTTATTTAAAATATAGTTCGAATTCACAGCACTTTCCAATGTAGTTGGCTGATTGGCCACTTCGTTAACCATTCTCGTGAATTCTTCCGCAATACTGTGTGTTGGCTCCTAGTTGATATAAAAAAAGTTACAATAAGTATTCATAATAATTCACCCTAATACTTACCTATGTTTAAATTATAATTTGAAATAAATATTTTCTGGTGCACAATAAAGAATTGGATTGTTAAAAATAAGTAAGTATAAAGTAAATTAAAAGTTCAAACGCGTGCAGAACTAGCGCCCCCGGGGCGGCACCACGGGGCGGCGGCGGCGGCGGGTGGGGCGTGCTCACGCTCTCTTCTCTAGTTCTAAGGCTGAACTCTACACGAGCGTTTGTCAAACTATGGGCCGTGTCTGTTTTCATCGTGAATTTTAGATATATTTCTGTTATTTTATGCAATATGAAATATCATAGATATCTATGCGTCTACGTTTATCAATTTTTACAAGTCAATTTTATCTCAATAACAACGTTTTTTGTGTAAAAAATTAAGTGTAAATTTATTTGTTATTTTATAATCAATCAATGTCTGTAATGCTTAATATGAAATAACAAATAAACTTTATTTTTACTTCAAAAATAAAATTAATTCGATTTGGTGACGTGTTACGATTTTCAGAATTGACATAAAATAAGTACAGTTCGGACAATAAAAAGTAAATTATGTACTATTTAATCTTTAATTCTTTTTTAGGGTTTGAATTTTTTTATACAATATTACCAAAATCGCGATTAAAACAGGCACGGTCGGAAGACTATTTGTGTCGATTATAGGACGGCCCTGGCTGCAATTGTCAACTCTAATGAACGAAATAGAATTAACATTTACAAATAGGTATTTCTAGCAAGAGTATCCTCTTAGGTGACGTTGGTCTGCGTTGATAGTAGTGAATCCCCACACAAGTAATTTTCAGGAGTTGCAACCTTTATGAAATAGTTTAGACTCCATTGATAAGGCATCCTTAGGAAATTCTTGTTTCCTAAAAAAATTACGCCTATTTTTGTACGATTTTTTTTCTTTCTTTACCATAACTCAAAAAAGATTTACTTCTAGCGTCACTCTCGATATTATAGATTGCTTATTATTTTTCCAGTAGTCAAAGATAAAGAAAGATTAATCCTAATTATAAATAGGTATATAATGTGGTGTTAACACCGTGGAGGACGGACGGCGAGAGGTCGAGGCACTTGCTGTGCGAATTCTAGCTGCAAGGCGAGTAGTGACAAAGACAAGGCAATGAGTGACAAAGAAAAGTAGTTCGTCTACGGCAACTGGTTACGAATTGTGGTTGCGAAAACGGCCGGAAGGGGTATAACTTACCCGGCGGTAACCCGAGGATTATAGGCTCGTACCCCTAAGCTGCTTAATAGCTTTTTATACAGCGGATAGCATTTAATACTGGGACTGACAAAACAGATCCCACAGGGTCGTAGTTTCGCCGGGTACACCTGGCCCTATGAAAAGATAGGATAAAAACGTCACTAGAAAACATGAACTACCACAAGTTGGTGACA
Organism: Metalampra italica; assembly: GCA_949699065.1. Taxonomy (NCBI): domain Eukaryota; kingdom Metazoa; phylum Arthropoda; class Insecta; order Lepidoptera; family Oecophoridae; genus Metalampra; species Metalampra italica. The sequence goes on from OX452969.1 coordinate 5,267,445, forward strand.
AATCTATTAAACCTAAACTTCTTTTAAAAAGTAGATAATATAGAAATTTATATGTAGATATTTGGTTGGTGGCAGCGTATTTGCTTTTAGTTATCGAGTTACGGTAAAGAACAGAAATTTTAAGGGTGAACTTACCCCCCGGGGGGTTCAAACATTTTCAAAGGTTGTAACTACTAGCATAGGCGCACACCTAGTAAAAGGAATGCATGCAAAATAAAACATCTTACGAAATAAGGAACCAACTGAACAAAACAACATGCATTATAATAAATATTTAATATAAAAAATATATATTATACATACACTTGTCTAATTCCGAACTAGGATTGTATCCTGTGCTATGGGAATTAGACAAGGGCAGGACAATACACAAATATAACACCCAGACAGGGGCCCACATGTACCAAGGTTTCTGTCATGCGCGGGAATCGAACCCACGGTCTCTGGTGCTCGAGTCCAATAACCAAGCCCCTAATTAAGTGAAGAAGAGGTGAAAAGAAAACAATAAAAGATAGAGTGAATAAAAAGTTGGTGGTCGCCTCTTTAGACCGTGCTTTTTGAAAAATTCGTTCGCAGTAGCAGATGACTGGGTCGTTCGGTAAGAGGACCAAGGCAAGGCCAAGTGGCAGCTTCAAGTCCTGCTAGCGTATGAATTTTCCAATTTATCCTTTTCCCTAAGCATAATCTTAAGCGTTCGTACTATTAAAATTTCATGTTATAAATGGCATTACGGTATGGTAAAACTATTAGGTACTCACAGGTTGAGAAACTTCTCTTTCGCTTGAATCACCACTTAAGTATTGCTCATTGGAATATAAATCGGAGAAAATATCTTGTTCTATAAATAAAATAGAAAAAAAAACTTAATTTCATATATTTCTAAATATAAATAATAAATATTAAATGTGCATAACTGAACACAAATTTATAAGGGTCATACAGAGACAATCGCCTTATATAGAATGATGATAATGAAAATTAATAACTTAGCACAAATAAAAAAGGGTTTTATAGTTTGTGCCACTACCAAGCAAGTCAACCTCATATTAAGACCAACTGGATGATTAAACGTATAGATACACACAATTAATTAACCAACGTCCACCTAGGCTGTAACCGACGACACTGTGACGGTGAAAATTTGTTCGCGGGCCACCTTCTCTATAGAGATAGCATCATATCTACCCGTTTAGTGCCTTTACGTCGAAGTTGAAAATACATCCATACGTCTAATTTAAATTTAATCCATTAGGGAAACGTAAAATTTTCTTTTGTGTCCAATATGAAATACGAGCAATATTAATTACGTCTAATAAGAAATACGACCAAATTGAATTGTTTAGAATTAAAAAAACGTAAAAAAGAAATATGTCTAAATGGCAACAATTAGTGTCTCTATAAAATCTCTAGGACTGATCTTTTCGAAATAAATTTATTTTAGACGAAATTCAAATCGGAAATAAATAATTTCGGACAGAAAGGAATTTGAACTAAATTCACTTCGGACAAAATTTAAATCTGACATAAGGACACATAGTTTCGGACCCAGTGGAATTTTTCACCTTGGACTGTTATAATTTGGGATGATTTTCAAAACAACTTTTTTTATTTAGACCAATTTCAATGTGGACCTAAAGACGCTAAACGTACCAATGATATCCAAACTTCGGTGGCCTCACACGGGCTAAGAGCATTGAACGGACAGCTCTTCTCTTCTATACAGTTATTTTTTATTAGATTTGGGAAAAAATGGAAAGACTACTTACTACAGACGTTACCATGACGCAACTTAGGTAAAATTTCACCAGTTCGTTGATCAGGGTGGCCAAAACCATAATCTGGCTTACTTGGCCTGGCTCGGGGCAGACGAGAAATTAAGTCACATTCTTCCAGATTTGTTAGGTTACATTGAAAGAAATATGTTAACCCAGTAATAATTGTGTATTAATAATATAAATGCGAAAATGTGGATATTTGTTTTTAGTTTGTTTGATACTCGATCACGCATGAACGGATTTTTATGAAACTTGGTACATAGTGATAGCTTGTAACACATACGATAACATATTTATTGTTAACATATACGTTACCTACTTTTTAACGCCGACGACGTTGCGATGAGTTCGCTAGTTTTACTCAAAAGCGCTAAACTATTAAACTCCCTCCCCTCCGATTTCCTCTAAATAAATTATCAAATAATCATGATGATATCATAGAAAACATAGACAGTCACTATACGTATCTTTGTACAGTGATTGGAAAAGTAGGCACTCATTTCTCTGCTTGAATATTGGTTTGCACTAACTTCTCAAGACCTTCAAACAAATTCCTTCAAAAATTTAAATACAAACATTTATAGTTGGTTGAACTCTCCATAAGATTTGTTTATTACAATTTTATTTGACAGTTATGAGAGTGTTCACTGAAGTTGACCTTCGTACCTATTATATGACCCGAAATCATGGTCAGTTCCAACAATAAAGCCACACTGGAGTCACCATATCACAGAATATGTAGGTAGTGTCATGCTCAGGCGTATTGCCGAGTGAGAACAGAGTTCTTCTGTCCGTTTACTTATCGAAGTAGTTTCTAATCATTTGAGTTGTCTGTCGTAATGGTAGGAGACATATGCTCCTAAATAATATCGGGGTCACGTCGACATTGTCTAAGAAGTCTTAGGACGACACGATGCGTGAATTGTAAGTACATGAATAAGTAGTTAATTAACTATTATTTTGTAAGTCACTCATAAATCTATGTTGCGGTTCAGACCAACTCGTTATAAAATACTATGCCTGCAATGTTGAAAAAACCATCTAGCAATCAAAGTTGCACCTTTTTTCTTAAATTATTATCAAGGCCAGGGGTGAGGCGATTGTAATTGATGGCATTCATTTGTCAAAAGTATTGTGATCTGCGCATACAGGGTCGCTCCGCGACTCCGCGCTTGTGTTACTGCAACTATTCTCTTCTTTATTTATTTTGAACTCTTTACATGGATTAAGTTTTAAATTTATTTCATGCAACAGTCAAAAGCAAAAATAAAAAAGCTAAACATATAAGCTAACATATAATTGAGTATATGTATAGCATAAGTATGTGTAGTTTATGTATTTAGTATTGATGTATGTATACACTTATCTGCCCAACACGAAGTTTTCTCTGTCGCGGGTATGCCTTGTCGAGAAGTGGTAAGCTCTAACTTTTGTACGTTATTTCCCTATTCTTTTGTTTATAACTGTATTGTGTGTGCAATAAAAAGTTTAATGAACAAAATATACAGATGAAACAGAAATTAGTGTCAAAACCAATTATTCCGTAAACAACGGTGATATTTACACAAATCAAATTGATATAGCTACTAAATGACCTGATGCAAATACATGATATTACATGGAAAAAAAGCACCAGAGCAAACATTTTCAAAAAAGGAAAGAAAGAAACGAAACTCAAAAGATTCAATGTAGGTAAAGATGAAGTAACTATATATTTTTGTGCCATAAAGTATATTGTGTTGTTTTTATTTTTACTCTAGATAAAATGACAAGGAAAAACCAAAACGTCAAAACAAAGTTGCCTAATTTGATATTTTTGCCATCGTCTTTTAACTACAATTAATTAATTTATCATTTATTTTATTACATTTACATATTCTATGATAACTTTGTTTTGTTTACTATATGAAGGAAAACCATTGTTGTTTGACTGACTTGTGCACATTTTGTATAAATTGTAAGCTGTTTGTTTTATAAATAAATAAAATTTAAAACAGTATGTCTTATTACTTTATAGATGGAATTTATTTTGTCTAATCGAAAAGCATATCAGTATATAAACGAGGTCAACCTATTGTTTTAACATCATTAAATTTTATTCTGAAACGTTGTCGGCTGTTGACACTTTTCTGTTCCACCCTGTATAATTATGACATCAGTGTAGTACTAAAATTTGCGAAAATACTTCATAATTAATTAGTAACTTCAGACAATTTTACATTATCGAATTTGTTAATTTTTAATTAGATTGTGGGCTCCTTCCACTTTCGTTGGTGTGCGGCTGCAAAACTGTCGTACGTGTCGCGGCAGTAGTGGTTCAAACGCGACAGTATGTGAGAGCACTTAGCCCGGCTTCCATTAACGGTAGTGGATAGTGGCACAAACAAAAAAGCTTAGTGAAAATGTACCTTGTGACGATTATTCTTTTGTGTTTGAACTTATTATCCAAAGGACAACAAAATATATAACTCACTTGTAACTGGGTCAATAATTGCGACTCGATGACTCTGGCGTTTCTGCTGCGGTGGACGAATACCTGAATTTGAAAATACATGTTAAAGCACAACTGCGCCGGTTCCGTACTAAAGGAACTTATTCCGTAAGGAATAAGGATGTGCCGAAAAACTACATTCTTCTGTGTTTTAGACACCAAACGCAGTATTCCAGAAACGTAAACACGAATTCCTTATATATGTATATGAGTACGTTACGCTCAAAGGCCGAAGTAGCTCACCGAGGTGGCGAGTGATCAGGCCGTAGTACATAAGTGAAGCCATTCGATTGCGCATCGGTTGCACTTTACATTCTCTCGAGTAGTTGTTTAACGCTACAGCTAACTCGTTACCAAGCGTTTACGAGGGCTCGACATCGTTGATCTCTTCAACTACAATTTGTCGCAAGCGTGACCGGTTTCCGAAGAAGACAGTTTTAAAATGTATTGTGACCGATCGCCACAAGCTCAGTTCACGATGTGTTGCTCTTCCGCCTCGTTATATCATCAATTATCATCTTTCGATGGCTATTTTATAAATTGGGGTTCCTACTTCCATCAGCAATGCATACAAATTCAGAATGTCTTCATATAGGTGACGTGGACGGTCCAACGTCCCCGTCCATGTTTAAGACATTACCGGTAAGCTCATTCTTACTCGCTCCTTTGTCTTTTTAGGCTCATTACGAGTAGACGCGCCTGATGCTTCTCCGTCGCCTGACACTCTTATTTCGTAGTCGACTTGTAGTCGTTATTGATAGACAAATGAAAAATTGCATACGTAATTGTATAGTCACTGAATTCTACGTCGAATACAAATAGGCATGTTGACAGATTTAGAAAATCTGTTGTATAATGTTCGGAAGTTAATACTATTTAAGTACAACGAATTGTATTTCCGCTTGTAGCGTCACCTTAGTTAGACAAACAAATAAGTTGTCTCATTCGTATGACGTTTGTTTACTCAGATGTAAAGTAATTTCTTGTGATTGGTGTTCAACATATCATGGCGAATTGTCATATTTTGTTGTGTAATTTTATTAAAATAATAATCAATCTCGCTCATAAACAAAGTACATGTTTTGTAACCCATGACTCAGGTCTCATTAGATAAATACATAATTTTAGTATTTTTGAGTTACTGTCATCACGCTTATTGTTGGGGGTGGTTTTTGAATTGAATAGACAAACATGGTGTAAAATTAGCGCTGACTATCGAGGGCTCCACAACATACCTGGTATTGATTGGTGTATATGAGCTAGGGCTTGAGATTGCGGGAGGGTGGCCGTGGGCGCGGTGGGTGTGACCGTAGTGCCCTGCGATCCCAGCAGCGAGGGATTGTTCCTAACACTGGAAGTATTCGCTTGAAGATTTGGCGTGGGAAGCTGCTGATTGTTTGGAGTATAGTAATCTGTAAAAAACGTTATCTCCGTGAGTACTGTGACGAATGAACTATAGTGGGTGAAATGCAGAATAGATGCACAGTAACGAGACAGATAAATTGTATAAAACGTAACGAAACTAAATGTAACGTAACGAATTTTATCAGTTTCGTTTCATTGCGCTACATCTATTCTGCATTTCTCCCTAGTATAAGTATGATTAAAGTATAGTTTGAATGTAATTTAATTGTTCGAGTTTTTAAAACTTGATTACAGCTTTGAATCGTCACAACTTGTAATATACAGTGCACCAATGTTCAAGTTTGTACTAGAACCCTTAAGAACTGGACATGAACCCTTAAGACTAGACTTATGTCTATGAGTTTCAGTTTTAATTACAGAGGAATGTCACCTTCCATAACTTGCATAGACCACTAGCTCTTCGAGGTGGTATCCTATGGTACTATTTGTCATGAAATCATGAGCTTGGTCTTTTGCTATATTCATCTTAAGTTCCTCAAGACTAGCATGCTTCCGCACTTATAAAGTACATATATGTTGTGTAGCTCAAGGTATGACGACGAGAACAAGGCAATATAAACAAACTCTTTTCGGCGACGTTAAAATTGTTGCTCTCCCAGCTCAGGTGTTAACTTTTAAGACGTTTTCCCGGACGATGGTAAAAATTTTGTGGGGATAATAGGCACTTTGGTGCACTCCTCACGGTCCAGCAGATGTTACTTATTTGATATTTAATGCGTTAAATTTTGAGCTGAGTTCGATTCTGTCAAACGCCTTTGAATAGATTTTTTTCTTATATACTATGTTTTTGTACCGTGCACTGCCATTTAAATCTATGTTTGTTATTCTAATATATAGGGAATTTCTGTATTTCTTAATTAGAAATAAATAATCTGCCACCAATGTATCGACACATTAGTGTAAGTAGCCCTAATTAACATTACCTATCGATAATTTCTAGACCATGCAGCTATTAGTTGATAACCGAACCCACATCTTCAGATTGTTATCAGATTAGACGTATTTTAGATTGGACATTCATTATTGTAAATCATCCATAGCTGTCTCAGATATCTAAATGTTTTTCTAAACGTTGATGAAGGGCTTGAAGATGGCAGTCTATGGTAGACAGCAATTTAAAAGAACTAAAAAAATTATTGTTTTAAGCCTTTATTGCTTGGACGTACGTCGTTTATGGTCAGTAGATACCATATAAAAGTGTTTTTATATCTTTTTAAATTTTTTGAATAGAGGATACACCAAGCCACCTGATATTTTTCGTTTAAGAAAGTCCATGCAATAGGTAAATAAATATTATGAGCACAGCAAAAAAAAACAAGGGGTAAATACTATGAGCACATACACATTAACATTAGAAAAAATAATCATTTGAACGACACATTTGAACAAAATTAATAGTTTGCCCTATAAGAATAATAGTTTTAACTACAATTTACTTCAATTTTTAATAGTTTGCACGGCAATGTGCTGTTAACATTGTCGTGCAGTGTATGTTAACATCGTATTGTTGGGTTTTACTGGTCATGTCATGACCATGATGATGATGAACCATCAATCAGTATGTCTGAAATTTGATCCTCAGTAGATAGAACACAACTAGTTCTATCTAGCCGTTGATGAGATGCAACATCACTTTCCTGGAGCTCTATTTTTGAATCGCTCTACTCGCTTTGAGCGATAGATTCTACTGATTTTCCTTCGACATCCGATACAAAAATCTGTAGAATCGACCGCTCGAAGCGCGGAGAGCGATTCAAAAATAGAGCTTCTGGTCATCTTAAGACACGCAACGTTACCCTGCTGATATTATAAAGGCGAGAGTTCGTAAGAATGTTTGGATGTTTGTTACTCCTTCACGCAAAACTACGAAACAGATTTTGATGAAACTTTACAGTAATATAGATTATACATCAGAATAACAGATAGGATATAGATACCTCGGGAAAAGCTGTCCCCGCGGAAAAAACGTTTCTACTCTGGCGAATTAGCGAGAAACAGCTAGTATATAATGTACTTGTCAACGTCTTCTGTTGGACATAGATAATAACACCAGGTAGTATTTAAATGGTTGAAATAAAACTAACAGGCAGCAAAGCGCATGCTTTTCTTCCCATCGCTCGTGGTAGCCGGATTCAAATATGTTTGTACAGTCGGGAAATCGGTGTTTATGTCACAGGAATACATAGAATAAACACCGGTGTTACTACTTTTACCTTACATTACTTACCACTCACACTAGCCTTATATAATTTATGTTCAATAATCTTGTTTTAAACGTCTAAACATAAACAATTTCCGATAATAAGCTAAGTTCAACATTTTGTATCGTCTTCTACTTTTGGTATGTACAATAAAAAATAAATTATAAAAAAGCACAGCACCACTCCAGCACACCACTGACCCCTGGATGACGCAATAAAAAAGCTAAAAGATCCCTCGGATGTCGTAAAAAGGATAACGATCATACATATTTATTTGTAAAACCTGATGATGAACAACAGCATAGTAGTAAGCAGATATTAGTTTAAGGATGTCTCTTGAGTAACCATGACCGTTTGCCAAGCGTAAAGAAACCGTTAGAAAAAATACGTCGTACACAATGTGCGGTATCGGTCAATTTTAGTTACTCTTAGGTATGTGGATAAACAATTATTATCCTGAAATATACATTTTCATCATTCTCAATCGGTCCAATAGTTTCCTATTTTTTTGGAATAGTATTATTAAATTGTGACATAACATCGTGATGGTGGCCATTTTGGATTCCAAAACGATTAAAAATTTCCAATAAAATCCTCCATAATCCTGAAATTTTTGGAGATTTATTTTTTTCAGTGTCCTTATGCTGATCAAAAGATTCAATAATTTTTACTGGTATCCCTGAAAATAATTTTCTATACGTCACGGTAAACGGTGTGGAAACTATAATTTACTCGTATGAAGTCGTATGTCCAAATAAGTTGTGTACAAACGCGAGTGTCATGAAAAAGTTAGCTCAAAGTGGCAAAATCGGCCATATCTTCTGACTGCGATGACTTAGAAGTCTGATTGTTTCACGGCTCCAAGGGACTGCAGACCTGAGTATTTCATATTAATTTTAACTTGATACCTCCACGAGTTCCTGAGAAAAATGGTATTGATAGACGGACGGACGGACAGACAGACAGACAAACAGACGGACAACTTAGTGATCCTTTAAGTGTTCCTTTTTTTCCTCTTGAGGTACGGAACCTAAAAAAACAGGCTTTAGGTAATAGAATACAAGGAAAGTATCATTAGAAAAAGCGCACACATTGACACAGAGGACTATAATAGTTGCTACGCAACATTGATCCGAATTCGCGGAGGATTGCAGCTACAAGCGGCGTAGTAGGTGTTATACAAATACCTTCAAGCTGACAAGTTTCTTTTTTACAGTCAAACATGGTCAACACAGTCGCTAAAATTTTGCATTCATTCGCACTCGCGTGGAGAAATTAATTCTATTTAAAAAGCCAATGTCTTGTATATAATAATTTTGACCAATATGCACGCAAATTTTGATTTCATAAATCGATAAAATTTCAGCTAATATAATTCGCATAAATAGTGTTAAAATTATAGTTCAATCATCACCCGTAGTTTATAGAGCTCTTTATTCTATTTAAAAAGCCACAATTTTGAGCAGTATGGACGAAATTTTTCGAATTAAATTAATAAAATTTCAGAAAATATACATCGCTTAAAATTGTAAAAATTATAGACCATCCCGTACCTTATGAGCTTGGGGCAACAAGACGCACAGAAAGCTGTTAATTAATATGGTGTTGACGAAACCTGCTACAAAAACAGTCGGCAAGGCGTACGTCGTGCACAATGAGTGATTCCGAGGGACAGACGGTTGTTTAGTTAAGCCGAAGCTTGTGGATACTCAACAACTAATAAACATATGTATATACTTTTTTTTAAATAATCATCATCAGCCTGTAGACGTCCACTGCTGGACAAATGCCTCGCCCAAGGATCTCCACGACGACCGGTCCACGAGGTGGACCGCGACCTTCACCAGATCGTCGGTCCACCTAGTGGGAGGCCTGCCTACACTGCGTCTTCCGATATGTGGTCGCCACTCGAGAACCTTTCTGCCCCAACGGCCATCAGTTCTACGAGCGATGTGCTCAGCCCACTGCCACTTAAGCTTCGCAATTCTTTGAGCTATGTCGGTGACTTTAATTCTCCTGCGGATCTCCTAATTTCTGATTTGATCTCGCAGGGAAACTCCGAGCATAGCTCTCGCCATTTCCCTCTGGGTGACCTTGAGCCTTCTTAGGACAATGTTAAAATAATACATTACAAACACAAAAATACACAAAATCACAATGGCCATACGAACAAAACGCGCATGAGCGGTGCGGTGGCGCAATAATAAGACCACGTAAAAAAACAAGGCGCAAAAACATGCAAATTCGTAAAATGTTAGGTAATTTTCAACCGACTTCAAAAAGGAGGAGGTTCTCAATTCGCCTGCATGTTTTTTGTGTATGTTACGCGATATCATCGCAAATTGTGAACCGATTTCTGATTTTTATTAAAAAGGCTATATTCCAAGTGTGGTCCCATTTCGATTTGAATACAATATTTCACGTATAAGGGTTTTAAAACAAAGAAATCGGTTTTATTTTTTGTAAAAAGTAAGATTATATTTTACTTTCTGTTTGTTATTTTTATTGAAACTTGTAAATATGGCTTTAATCTTAAAGTGGTCAAGAAATACCAATTACATTCGAGCTAAAGTTTCGTTCATAGGCCTAGACCCAGGTGTGGTTTCTCTTTTTTAGGATAGGTTAGGAAACCAAGAGTAGAAAGTACTCACATAATATGTTTCCCTAACTTAACCAAAAGAGAGAAAAATGAAACGACATAGGCAATTGTCAATAAATAAAATTGACAATTTTTCAGTTCTAGATTTAAAATAATAAAGCACCCTCCGAACAGGAGAGATATAAAATCTAGTAGGTACGCCAATCAACTCGCATTGCAAACACATACTAAATGATAAGCACACCTTTACTCTTATTCAGATGTGGTTTTATCGCAAGGCATGGTCATGCATGGTCGCTGGCACTCACAATTTACAACAAAGGCCGGAATTCGAATACCTTAGACACCAAAAGCACAGAAATTGTTAATGCAATAAAAATCGGAGAAAACGACGCACAGTAGGTCTGAACAAAAAAAGTATAGAGACGTAGTACCAGAAAAGATCAACAACTCGTAGAAAAATCTTTTAATCTTCAGACCTAAGAGGTAGCGGTAGAGGTAGCGGGTCAACTAACAAAAACATTCCACGTTAAAATAAAGCAGTCTCGTGAATTTAGCTGTAAAACCAAAAATATATAAGATCGCGTTCAAAGATTAAATTACAGTTAAAATATTATTTAAAGTGATAATAAAATAAAAATATTATATAAGTACAGAATAATTTTTCTTTATGCAACCTGGTTTCGAATAAAGAATAATAATTCTGTTTTCGAAACTGGTTTTGAAACTTTGGTTTCGTAATTGACCGGAGGGGAAAAATGTAATCATTCAACTTATTTATTACAGTTTTTATTTAAAATATAATCCGGGCCTGTGATATGATCCCCGCCTGGGCTATGTACACCAATGGGTTTTTTTCTAAACTTAAGTACATTTACTGACTGCTCTCAAACGGTGAAGGAAAACATCGTGAGGAAACCTGCATACGCTGAAGAAAAAATTCTTAGGCGCATGTGGAGTCCACCAATACGCACTGGGCTAGTGTGGTGGACTATAGCCCGAACACCCTCGTTGAGAGGGTAGGACTGAGCCCCAGCAGTGGGGACATGTTAATAGGCTGTTGATGATGATGATGATAATCCGGGCAACTCTAGGCCGATATCGGCGGTAACGTTATTTAATTGTACGGTCGACCGCACGACAGTGGAAATAAAATCAGTATAAACTGGTCTCTCATAGTATTGAAACTGTCTAATAGGCTAGACCAGCTCAAAGACGAAAGTTTTTCCACTGACGTGCGCTCGACTTATCCTTAAGTCTGTCTGTCTGTACGCTTAGATCTTTTAAACTACGCAACGGATTTTGATGTGGTTTTCACTATCATTCAGATAATTCATTCGGGGTGGTTTATAGGTACTTATCCCAGGCGGGCGAAGCCGCGGGCAACAGCTAGTTAAATCTTAAAATATTGTAGGTATTACAAAACACATTAAAGTAGTGTAGCAGGTAACCTAAAGTGACAACCCAGGTCAGACATAAACAGTAGAACAACGGTGAATAGACCCACGTGGAGCCAATTTAATTTTAATTTTTAGTAGGTAGGTACATATTTTATTCTTGCGTATGCAGATTAACTTAGAATTTTTTTTTTTTAATAATTATGACGGATTTATTTACTTAGAAAATTAACTTTTTTTTAGGATTCTTTTAATATCTTGAAAATATATTTCTTTAAGAAATTTTAGTTTTTAAGTTACGAAACTCGGATTTATGTAAGTACTCAATTCACTTATTTGTAGATTTATGCATTTTTAAAATTAATCGAATAGCACCTCTAAGGCCGTTTGGCCACCTTTGCCGTCATCGGAAGGTCACCGAGAACGAGATGACGGCACCGAAGTAGTGATACATACATTAACTATGGCTGCATGTCCACCGCTAGTCCGTCACCTCTCACCTCATATAATCATAATCAACAATATCTCGTTTCTCGGTGACGTCCCGGTGACGGCAGCGGTGGACAGACGGCCTAACAGTCATGTTGTAAATGTTATACCAGACGGCTAAAGAATAAATCCAGGCATCGAAACTCCATGTACTGCGAATACCAACCCGCCTGCCCAGCGGAGTGTTTAGGACAAATTCACACACGGCTGTTTAGTCCCAAACTAGGCCGAAGCTTGTGGATGGATAGTCAGTCAACAACTGATAAACATACATAATATATATACTTTTAAATGTAAACTAAAATATGTACATACAAACACCCAGTGTCCGAAAACCAACAGATATGCTCATCACACAAATGTTGGTCCCGTGTGGGAATCGACTCTACGACCTCGTGACGTAGTAGGCAGGGTCACTACCAACTAAGCTCACAGGCCAGTCAATATCAACAAGACATTATGCAGCTATTATAGACTATGTTAGGTCATTTATAACGATGCTGCGACCCACGGCTTGAAAACTGTAGTCACATTAACATACTACCAACGCCATCTATCGTTGTTTTGTGGAACTAATAATATTTTGTTGATAATCTAGTTGGATTCTCAGTCAGATCATTACATAATTAGTTTCTTCTCAACATTTAAGCTGCAATGTTTGGCTATTTTGTTTGTTTTTCAGTTTAGGACATCTGGTTCCGCCATTAAACAATAAGTACTTAAGTAGCGAAACTTATTGGCACGACCTGGGTTTAAACCCTTGCCATCATAGTCGTATGGCACGCGCTCACACTTGGTACAACGGTACCACGACACCCCCTAAATTATGGGTTTCCTCGAAGGTGACCCTTATAGACTGGATTTTTTGAATTTGATTAAATCCAATAATAATATCAAAAATATAGCTGTGCGGTACAAGCTCCACCAGTCAGCGTGCATTTGAATTTTTGTGGATGTTTTACCACTTTCTCTCCTCCGCGAAGAACAAACCGATACGAAATACGGGACGGGTTCTGCGGTATTCCATACTAAACGCACGTTTTGTATTGACACAGCGCGGCGGGGTGCTGGTCAATGTATTTGACTGTCAAACCTATTTCTTACGGCATGCCGCAAGAGACTCGTTGTATCTCATTTAGGATCTATAGTAGGTATATTGACAAGTTTTAGAACATAAGCGGGCTTTACATTATCCAATGTGCAGAGCGCTAGCAAGCAAGCGCACTAATTTCTGATAGTGTAAAGGCAGTTAGCCAACTAGCGGTCCAATCTAGTGCGAACGTACGAGCTCTACCACGCTAGCTCATTTAGAACACTTGCCAGCGCACTAGATCGCATCGTGTAAAGTCTACGCGCTAGTGAGGGCGGTCGGTCAGCGTACGCTCGAGTGAAAGGACATTTATTATGCGGAAATATTCCGTCTCAAGACTCCAAAATGTTCATGCTAGACAAAAAAATTCGGAGTGTTAAATATTCTTTGACCCAAACATATCAAGCTCCTATTATTATTCGTCACAATAGTTGAACTCGACACCAGTATTATGCTAATGCAAGGCCAAATTTCTGTTGTTTTCATAGCGTCATAATAATATTTTCGCGTTTACTAAAACAGTCGTCCGTTATGCATGACGATCGTTACCGGAATGAGAGGATAGTTAGTGTAAAGAGTGGCCTACTTAGCTATCCAGCACTACCGCACTTATCTAGCGCTCTGCAAATTGGACAATGTACAGTGTTTATTAAGACACAATTAATGATGTCTTAAACGTTATTTAGTATTTGGCAATACTTACAAGGTGACGTGTGATTTTGCGGAGTGCTGTAACTTATGTACGGCGGCATATACGGGTAATATCTGAAAAAAAAACATTATCTTGAGCGATTTTCCAACAAATTTTCCTTTAACTTAATTAATGTCTTGGTAACAAAATATTGTCATTGCGTGCTGACATTTATTTAGTCAAAATTAAAACTTCAAATAGTTTTATTACATTGTCATGTCTTAACGCTGTCCCTGACCGGGTAGACAGAATAAACGGAGCGCCTAGTATCGCGGTCCTGACACACCTCTTTCGCTTCCCTTAGTCTCATCATACTCTTCCCACCCGCTCGCCCTGGGACACGAGTGCTCTTTACGTGTCCGTCTGTTAGCACCCGCTCTATCTGCTACTGGTATGTCAGTCTAGCTTGTTCCTTGCTCCTATTACCAATCACATGGCTCGATATGTTTGCGTCGTCATTCGTTCATCACTAATTCGCTCAACATGTGCTTGCTCCGCCTACTAAAATGCGTTCATTTTTCAGTACAGCCATACTGCGTATCACTTCGTTGCGTATTCGGTCGGTCAAGGTAACGCCACACAGCTTACGTTGTCTTTTAGTAAACCCATGCAGGCTTCACTACCTTAGTACCATCTAATAAAGTTGGTACCTACCAACACCGCATTATGAATTGCCAGACGTGTGTCTTTCGACACATTCATAGGTTCATAGTCAACGCAGAGAGAGCACCATTAAGTTTATTTCCGGCGATTATACGCCTTTCTGCATCAAAAACAAATCTTCCATCCCTATCAAACATACTTCTCAGATACACGATTTTGTTCGATTGTTCCAACCATTTTCCATTCACGCAGTACCTTTGCCCGACGTTTCGACCCACTGGCCGTAGTCACGAGCTGACTGATTTTGGGCAACCAAGGACGACGCCGGGCAAAGGTAAACAAAAGTATTTGCGTGTGAGACCCGCGCATAATATATAATAATAAAGTTATATTTACCCTGGCGTGGTGGAGCGCGATTGCTGGTAGGATTGCGGAATACCCATGTGCGTTGGCCCGAGGACAAATGCCTGATGATGATGGTACATCACCGGAGTAGAGGCGGTAGCGGCGGTACCAGATATAAATTGCTGCTGCTGTGATCTGGATTTGCGAACAGAATATTAAGTGCAGTTAGATTCCTGTTGTAACATTATTATATTAGGTACCAATATTGTTAGCAAACTATTAGAATCAGAGTGTTAAGCCTATCAAAACTACATCACAGCGTCAGCTTAACATGTGAAACTGCTAAATGCATTTATGTCAACTTGACAGTATAAATTGACTTAAGCTGGTTTCACATCTCCCGGAGAGGAGACACACGTGAGGCGAGTACGGGGCACGCTCCGGGTCGCTGTGAAATGATGTTCTAGCGCCTTACATGGTTCTCCGGCCACAGCTGTGAAACCAGCCTTACATGTTTAGCCGACGACATCGCATCGTCACAAAAGTTCCAATACCACGAATGTGCATTTTATTAATGAAAAATTGATTGAGAATTCATCGTGGATTTGCAATCGCATAGCATGATTTTTATTGGTTGATTATTGTCGTCGCCGGCCGTTGCATCGTATAGTGAACGACGGACCATAATGAGTTAGACCAACGTCCAAGAGAGTCGGTTTTTCTTCATAAATAATACTAATATTTCACCTTGGATGTGTGTTTGGTCTTGTTCCATGCTGAGCTGCTCTATATTGGAAGCTGGAATATTGCGGTCGACCCTGCTGCGTAGACTGCGACACGTAGTTATGGGAAGCCTGGAACATAGATATATATATTTACCACTCAACAATTGAAACCAGAAAGAAACTCAGCAATAGGTAGAAACAAATTCGTGAAGGAAGCCGACAGAAGGATTGGCTTGGGCTGCACTTGGCAAGTTACGACATACCCTCTCGTCGCATACATATACCACAGTGCCTGAAATCAAAGCTCTTCAATCAGTGCATCCTACCCGTAATGACCTATGTCGCGGAAACTAGTACACTGACTGTGGAACCTGTTGGAAAACTCAAAGTAGCTCTATGGGCTATAGAAAGAGCCATACTAGGAATTTTTGAGAGACAGGATCCAAAAGGAGGTGACCCACCCGCCAGAGAACCAAAACCTTCGTCATAGCTCAAAACGTTAGTATTTTGTAGTGGCAGTGGGCTGGTCACATCTGTCAGAGATTTGTATAAAATTAATATCAAGGAGAAATTTTAAAAGTGTGTTTGTAACTATAGTACATTTTAGACTTTCGCGCTTTGTATTCATAAATATATAATTAAAAAACCGCCAGACCTATAAGTCAGCCATTGCAGACCACGTCCACCAACCCAAAAATCACCAACCAACCTAAAATCCTGTCCACCGATCGCCACTACTATCCACAGATAGTGCGAGAAGCTATTGAAATCAAGAAATTCAAAAATTTCAATAGGGAAGATGGTTTTAAATTGACATCGTCGTGGAATCCAGTGATCGATAAACTTAAATCTCGCGATTTATCGTCGATTACACCCGCGGATACCGTGAGTGTTGTGTGCCGGGACTTTTCAATAATACAAGATCAGCAGAGGGTAGTTTCAGAAACTACTCACAACGATCAACAATGACAGCTCACCTCTCCAGTCAGCTTGTGACCATGGCCGAAACGTCGGGCAAAGGTGAATAAAACTATTTCGTGTGTAAGACCCGTATATAATTAAATCATTATGTTTGTAACTAGTTGGTCTTATTGGTAGTTTGGTAATCACCGACATATATCTAGACGATAAATCAAGCACACACTCAAAAAGTGAAGAAACTCAACCAACCATGTTGGTTTTAGACATATCCTGTTGCGGTTGTGGCGGCGCCGACGGTTGCGCTGCAGACTGGACCCTCAGCGCGGCTTGCACCGAGGACTGCGCCCCTCCAGCCGCGCTTGGCATATAAGGCGATCCCGTGGTGCCTGCAGAATGGTAACATTCTGGTCCTGCAAATACATGATGTTACCATGTCAGAATGTTACATATCTTCGCTATCTGCTTTGCAAAAACTTGTGTTACATGAACTTACTGTGTGGTGTAGACGCCCGTGGATATCTGAATATGGCTAAGGAAACAATACGACAAGTAGTGCACAGTGTTACTAATAATAATTAAGGTTTATTTTTCCAAATAATCAGACAAAAGGTGTACTCTGCAAACAACAAAGTAGACAGGCCCGCTAGGCAGAAGAAATGTCGGAAGACCAAAAATGCAATGGGCTGACGAAATAATAAAGGTCGGAGAGGACTGATAGGAGTGGAAAAAGATGGAGGAGGCTTTTACCCGAATGGGGTCCAAAAAGGAAAACGAAAATGGAACATAAATTGTATAAAAATTAACTGTAAAAATTTGGAAAAATAAAGCTTTATTAATATGCTACTTTGCAATGTAAAATGTCTACGTCAGGCAAGGTAAATAAAACTATTTCATGTGTAAGACCCATAAATAATTATATAATTATAAAATGTCTAATTAGCAAAACATCTAAAGTGCAAATTCACTATGAAACAAATTCTTTATAATGCACAAATGCCAAATTGCTTTTTAGACATTTCACAATGTAGGAATTCTAGGTTTTTGGAATTTAATACTATTGAAATTTAGATGTTTTGCCACTTAGGCAATTAGAGTTCGAGGCATTAGGTTAGGTTAGCTTTTTTTTACAAAATTGTTTAATTTAAAAACCTTGTCCAAGTTAAATAAGGTAGTTAAGACATTGATTTTAGGCATTTTGCTATATAGGCAACTAGCTATTTAGACGATACGATGATACTTGGTTTAAAAGGCATAGAAACCAAGCCAAAGCCGACTTTAAAAATGAATACAGGCATTTCAGTATTTGCGCGACGGCAACACTAGCACAAAAAGGTTCATTTGTATTAATTAGGACACGTCAAACAAAATGCATACAGATCTGACTTTGCTTGACTGATGATGTTTAGCTTATGAAAGGGCAATCTAATCTACACATAGCGTAAATACTGTTTACAAAATGTAACTCGACCAGATGCTGAAAGACATCGGTTTAAGCAGAATCTTATTACCTACCTTAAATGTTAACAATAAATAAAAAAGGATACGATCCGGGTCCGCGCTGATTAGGTGCCAACGGCACCTGATTCCCGTTGCCACTCATATTCTTGGCAGCATAGGTATAAGGGCAGGCACACCACCAGCAAGGTGGCACGGATAATTGTTCTAACCGACTGTATGACACATTCGAATTAAGCCGATGTCAAATTAACAAATCACACTAACAATTTAGGGCACATAGAAACGTTTACATTTAACAAACACATTTTACATCACTTGCGAATTCGCACTTCATAGATATTTTCAGAACTGCATCTTACAGTGAACCCAGTCACTAAACAAACGACAGTACAAAATGGCGGACGATAACCAATAAACAAACGGGATTGTCTCTGATTGAATCCGAATTTTAGATGCACTTATTTTGAGCGTACACTGAGGTATTCTTTCGTAATAATAAAAAAATGTAAAAATATTTTGTGTGGAATAACGAATATTAGTACAATTTTTTTAATCTTAAAACTGTCACCCGATCGTCACGTCTTCTCAATCTTGTCATTTTCTTTTTATGGTTTTTACGGCCCTAGAAACAAAGTTTTAATCGACAACACTAGGTTTATGGCGACAAAATACGTTCCGTTTCACCCGATGCGATAGGAAAATAATATAAACGGTCTTTCATTGCAAAAAATAAGGGCTTTCTTTTTAATCTGTAGCACTGTAGTCTTTGAGTAGTGGTTTAATAATTTTAATTCTCGTTATTGCTAGAAAAATAATTCGCTAATCCAATGCCGACGACTGCGAAAAAGCGAAGTTCACGGAGGACTTGCACAAAAAATTCACTTGGGTACCTACTTGCAAAACTGTTTTTATCTAACGCCTTCTACAAGAATATCCCGCATTTTAAAGTTGTCCACCTTCCCAGATAATCTGTCTGAGTCCGCCTTTGGTCCGCCTTGATAGAAGATCTATGAGAAGAAGGGACGGAAAACTGAACAACAATGGAATTACCACTGTAAAAAATTAAAATTATGTTGCCAGAATAATGTAAATTACTACCAAATGGTACAAAAAATGAAAATATTAAGCAAATGCGAGAAGTCGTAATCGGGTCCATACTTGAATGAAAAAAATTAGCTACTCCCAGCGCGCGCCCACCAAAGAGATCCTAACATCATGGGTCCATAGCTGCGATCATTAATACTATAGTAATGATCGCAGGTCCATAGGTATAAAAATTTTTTTTTTTTTTGGATTTTATAATGCGATTCAATGCAAAATGCTATTGTACCTTTCTACACGTCGTGTATGATGTAAGCGTCCATGGCTATCTAGAAATGTGCAAAAGTATAGTCAATTAAAACTAGATCTTCAATGCCATTGAATGAAAATCCCCAATAAACGAAATGAGTCCCAGTATTTTGCCTAAGATATTACTAACATTGTTCATGCTGTGGAATTTGATATTTACAATATATGGACGTGGTCTTCTCCTATTGTACCGTCCTCAGGACATCAGCATGGACTGCGCATTTTCAGAACACTTGAGATATGACTTGTCCTTCGGAATGGGAATGTCGGACACTATAACTCTAGTTAGTAACGTTATAAAACTAATTACGTGGGTAGGTATATCTATATATTCCAAAGTCCAATCATAGATGGCTGTGGAATTTCAAGTTTCGACTTAAACGTGGTGCCCCGCTCTTTGGTAAACTTGAAGGTCTGATGATCACAAAAACTAGTTCGTTAGCTAATTACTAGATATTTCGGGTTTCTCCAACAAACATGATCTTGAGGGTCTAATGATGACCTTATTCTTAGACGGGGTTGGTTGGCTGGCGGTTCCTGCACTGACTCCACGAAAGCGGGGGTCTAGTCCATTCCGGGCCGTTTTAGTCCAGCGAAGACACTATATCACTAATCTGTGGTTCACACAGCCCGACTGGTTGAAGAAGTGGAATTTGGTTGCATGAATAAAAGGAACATGATAATAATTATATTGATGTCATTTTACAATTTCTACTCTACACCAACATTACCCTTTGGACAATTTTCTAAAAATAACTAGCAAACGATATTGTTGTCTATCACGGTTTTATAGAAATACCTACCCCCTGCTTTCCACCCAACTGCCCACCTGAGTCCTACCTACACCTAGTAAAGTTGAAATTATTATTACCTATTGAATTATGTTCATTATTTTCCAGGTATTCCGAACCTTGACTGAAATCGATTACGAATGTGCAGTAGAAATAGCCACAGAAACCAAAAAAGACGTGGCTCTACTTGTCGTCATTAAATTCCCCACGAGTATCGGTTTCAACTGTATGCACAATCCAAATGCTTTTACTGTTTTGAAGAGAACAGACTGTCTCCTACTCTGTGACCAAGTTGGAAGTAGAGACACACGTTCATCTTACTTTACGCTTAGTGTAACGGGAAGAGTTAGATTCCGATTTGTGAGCAACAGTAGCATTAACACCGACATAAACGTAAGCACATGAGTGAGGAATATACTTATAAATATAGGTAGTAAGTATGTACCTACATACTTCTCACGTACTCAATAATATATGCGAACAATTATTAAATTTACACACATCGCTTAATATTGAGCGATTTTTCTGGAAAATGCACATGTGAAGTCCCCAACCTGCATAGGGCTGGCGTAAGTAAGATAATAAAAGCCTACGATGGGGACATATTAATAGGCGGTTGAGATAACTTAGTTGCTAATGCAGTAATAGAAGGATCTTAAATTTAGTAAGAACGCGAGGAGCAATTCTCATTTATAAGTAGTACTGACTTGAATACCTATTCGAATACAGGCGTATCAGTACGAGATAACCGCCACCTCAGCGCGTAGAAGTAGAGTACCATGTGACAAAGTGAATGAAACCGTATGCGTAATGGGACACGATACATATTGCTTTACCAGCGGAGTCGTCTGCGATGGTGTCAAAAATTGTGGTGTTCCAGACTGGTTAGTTATACTAATAATACATACTAGGTACATACTCAGAATGTAATCAAAGTAGACAAGGTGCAGGCGAAGATTCAACTGGCAGGCATGCTTAAGAAACCAGTCTACAATTAAGCTTCGGTTACTGGAGCTCTGTAGCTAAAAGAGGTTAGAATTTAAGGAAGCGGGATATTAGAGTTTGCTTATCTATATCTATGCACCTATAATATAAAAGATGGATAGGTACACGCACAGAACACGGAAACAGCTCATTCGCTACTGGTTTTATCATGTTCTGTGGGTACACGAACGTCTCCTTGAAGGAAGATATTAAGCTACTCGCCTATCGGCGCCATCGTCACCAAAAAGTTTGTAGCTAACGTACCGTGTAGCTTATTCACACATGCCCGAGAAATTTTGAATAAAACTACGCTGTCCAGTGTTAGCTTCTGGCTTAAATTAATTTTGTATTATGAGGCAGTTAGACCAACAAGCGTTATCGTTACATAAGTAGTTCGTACCCCTGCCTGCCTTATGTTTACGCAGCGTCGATACTCGCCAGTTAACTACAAAAGCAATAGAGAGGTAGATAGATATCGATGCCGTAGGTAGAGCGTATAGATAGCAACACAGAAAACTGTGTCAGTTCCATGGTGTTTTCATTACATACTTACATAAAAAAGTTGAAGCTTTACGCGAGAGAGTTTGTGCGTGGCAGTAGGTGATGCTGATGACGCGCGCATGGCAGCTCCTTGCAAATCTGTTATGATCGTGTTCAAGGTTCGATGAACGTAAATCGGATTGTGAATTGCCCGTGCAGCGTCTCGGCTACACCCCTGTGGTAGCCGCGGCCGCCGCGCTGGCCTGCGCGCTGTTGGCGGCCGCCCATTTACTCGTCAAGTGCATGCCGCCTGCAGCCAATTCATTCTTTATTTTCAACGCAAACGAAGACAACAGACTTTGCATCGTTCCGGTGTTCAAGAGCTCGGGCGTTCATGCAGACGGAATGGAAACACTGAAAAGAATTTCTATTATACCGGTAAGCATAACATTAACTTGTAATTTATTAATCGTAAGTATCTTAAACTAATTTGAAAAACTTATCTATTGTTATGGCTGCGCGCATCAGCGCAGTTGACTAATGTAGGTAGGTACACCTGTATAAAATCCTACTAATAATACGCGAAAGTTTGTAAGGATTTTTGGATGTTTGTTACTCTTTCACGCAAAAACTACGGAGCAGATTTTGATGGAAACTTTTCAGTAAATAACACATAATACCGACTGTTTTCTCGTGGACCCACTAATTTGTCCCACTGGTGGGACCACGAGGGAGACTTATTTCTCGTAGACCCACTGGTACCCTACCTACCTCGGGAAATACTGTTCCCGGGTAAACTTTCTGCGGCGCCGCCGGAAACAGCTAGTATCTACAAAACACCCGTATTTTTATGATACCGGTAGAAAGGGTCAATCATCAGAATCAATTTGTTTTAATTAACATAGTATCTTAAATTAAAGGAAGACCATGAAAAACATGTGAAAGTACCTAGACCTAATTAATTTCACATATTATCTTATTACCTACCTACTTTATTAAATACATATTACGCAAAAATTGATAAAACAAGAAGTATTACATATTCATTACCTACATTACAGTATAATGTGGAATAAAACATATAGTAACAAATCAAAACCTCAGCCTACCCTCGTAGCGGAAGTTATTTAAAACGATATTTATCATATCATACCCCGCCAGGGACATAGCGTGAAGATATGTATGTATGTATGTATATTTATCATATCATTAAGTGATTGATTTTGCCTAAAATCTATTGAAGGTAGGTACCTTCTTCCGTCTGCCAAGTTCCCCCCCCTACAACTTACATTCAATTTCACGCGGTAGTGCAAACTTGCTTTACTTATTTTTCCATATTTAATAAACTTTCTTTTTTTTGGTAAGTAACTTTTGTAAGGAGAGGAACGCCAACGCAACGGTCTGTATTTGTAATAGAAAGTTGCTATAAAAAGATTATTTGGTACTATTACTATATCTACTTAGATCTATACTTACTGTAACTAAGAGAACTTACAGAATTTCTTTACTTGGTAAGTACATACTTAAAATAATATTGCAGGTGGACTCCAGTTCGGCGTCGTCGGACGCCGAAGCGGACAAACCAGAAGAGACTACAACGCGAGAGTCGCTTATCTGCAGTCCCACTCTGCCTGAAATACCTACTGCTACCGTTAACGTCAGTACCTACTTCGAGACCTTATACGAGTACCTACTGATATTTACACACATTCACCTAAGTGCTCAGTAAAACTAGATTCTAGGGTGACGGGTCGCCCTACAAGTTTTAAAAAAGTGATCTTTACCGAAACTTATCGAGAGAGTTATTGAGTATACACGTACAGGTTTTCTTAATTGATCAATAAGTACTTATACAGGTAGGTAATACATACATAATTTGCACATATCAGTCTTCTAGCGAAAACCTAAATAGGTTTATCTGTAGAAGACTGAGGTGTACGTAGTGTACGTACCTACTACAAAGGTTACTTACCTACAATCCCGATCGCCGCCCACAATACTTACAAAGAATCCCGGTAATAAAACCGTTAGAGCCGGTAATCCGGTAGCTGGGTAAGATAGGGTACCTACCTAGGTATACGTCTCTACATAATAAAACCAAAATATTCGTTCGTTACCAGTGTTACTCCAGCCCTACTACCAGAGGCACAGAATACATAATAGCCAGAGGTAGGTAAATAGATATTTATATTGCAGGTGGACGATGATCAAAGAAAAATCAATATGAGGTCAATGACTGCAAAAATTCAAGAAAAGTTCCGGTGCGTGACTGATCGAGTAACAAAATCACGTGCGTCAACAAATACATAGGCAGCTAAATTAGCGATTTTCAAGAAAAAATACGAGTAGGTAGTTCTAAATAACCTTGACAGATGGCACTTGACGTCATAAGAGGACCAAGCTCAGATTAAGAACCAAGTGATCCAAGGATTGAATCTAATTGACTGACAATACACAACCAGTACTTGACCGGTAGACAATCTTGGAACTATTAAGTAATCTGTGACACAACATACACCGAATGACACAATGCAACGCCATCTATTGCTACCATTACCAACTAAAATCTAGTACCGTAACTACCTACAGGAAAATCGCTCATCGCACAAGTTTTATCCCTCTTTATCCGGTGAAACGACGGACTAATAAGATTTACTATAAATTATTTATAGTGTACGTACTACCTAATATTGTTTAGGTAGGACCAAAGGATACCGGCATATAACCTATCTAGAAATCTCCTACGTAATTCTTTAAAAATGCTTTAAAGATCTTGTCAAGTGCACCTGCTTTTGATTCGTATGCTGGCTTCGCATGCTTGCTCGCGCTCAAACTGGTTGGTTGCATAACTATAACGTCAGCTAGTCTTATTCTTATTGGTTCCACGGGTTTCATAGGCATAGAGAAAAATATAAATAATAATTGATTAGGGTAAGGTGAGGTTTGTTAACCTTAGAATGTGGCTGTCAGATTTTGGTTTTTGAAAAAAGAACTCTATCTAGACTTCACATAAGTCGCAAAACCCGTTTTAACACTCTAAGGGATAAAAATTTAAAAACAAGTTTCACACAGGTAGAAAGATGTTTATTTCGAGTGTTTTTATAAGACACATTTATAAACGACTATTTAAGCAAAAATGGTATACATGAATATGTAAGTTAACTGTAAAATTGTAAATTAAATTAACATCGAGATTTTAAACCACATGATTTTTTGGGGCATCAGAACTGCGTATGTTCAGTTTCATAACCTACCTTATTATGCATTTTATTTTAATTGAAGATTGGATTTCATGACGAAATTTTAAAATATTGACTTCTCTTGTTGAAACATTGACAATAGGGTCATCGTTAATCCACTGTTAGTATAAAAAATTCGCTAAAAATGTAAAACTTGAGTTGACAATAAAATTACCATGACTTTATGTAAATACTTAACAGGCCCGGTGGTCTGCCTGGTGGACCTACCGCGCGGACCCGCGGTTTGTCAATTTGTTAAAAAATAGAATCGTATTCGCCATCAATTTTTCGTAGTACGAGTACGTAGTATTTACAAAAACCATTAAATAAATAAAATTCATTCCACTAACAACTAAATCTATACAAAGTAAATTTCACCGCAGGTCATTGGGTACATACATGAGGCCATATTGACTGAACTGTACCTATACCAGTAATCTGATATAAGTAGATGACCTATACAACCAAATAAATACTGAAATCCTAATATTCAACCATGATAAAATAGTAAATATCACATTCGGTATGATACTATGCAGTGATATATCAGCGAGTTCCCTGCAACTGTTACCCAGATTTACAAGTACATTTAATAGACGTAAATATATCTTGTCGCATTAGTGTCTGCTACAAGGATGAACAAAACACTCTTAGAGTTGAACAGACAGACAGCAAGTGTGGTGGACGTGTGGCACAACCTGAATAAACATGCACTACATATAGTTGGCCACACTGCGCCGACCGCTACGGGTATCGTTTAGGCCTGGCTCTCGTTGGTGGTGGCCTCGATGGTGGCGCCCACCGGCTTCAAGTTGGTCTTGGGCTTGGCCTGCTGCTGTGGCTGGGGCGAGGACGGCGCGGCGGGTGCGTCGCCGTCCTGTCCGTTCTCGCGCTGCGGCTGGCCCCCGCCGGGGCCCTGCTGGCGCGGCCGCACGCGGCGGTACCCGCCGCGGTTCATGGGCCCCGGACCCCCGCTGCCGCCTCGTCGGCCCCCGCGGAAGTTGCGCCGGAAATAGCTGCAACAACCAATACATCATGCTTCATCACCAACGATACAAAGGGGGAAGCAAATAATCTCTTAAAATGTACTATATAGTAACTTGGCCTGATGTAATTGATATTCTAAGATGGGCAGACTGCCTATGAAATACAATTCAATCTTGGATGTCACAAATTACATGCGATGCTAATGTATACAGTTTTATAAAATTCAATGGCAGTTAACGTTCTCGATTCTAGCAATAATATACAACAATCATGGACTCGTTGTTACTCGAAAGTTGTTGAAAAGAGAGTACAATTCTGGAACGAACCTTCGCTGTTGAGGTGGTCCGCCCCCCTCCTGCCCCTCATCCCCCTGCGCGCCCGCCTGGTTCGGCGGAGGCCCGCGGCGCCCTACGCCACCCCTGCGTGGAGCGCCTTCTCCCCCACGCCCACCGCTCTGACGGGGGTAGTATCTGAAAACATTATTCGCTTAGAAACAGATTCACTACACTCACTACAGGGGTTTACATTGTTTCATCATGTTTTTTTAATGTATCATATAAATCGCAATTAATATAAAGTCTTGGAGGCTAGAGTTCAGCAGGGACTGATGATTAGGGCTTCATCATAAGTGTACGGGGAGATAAGGTAGCAATGAAGTGATACTCACTGACGATGGAAGCCGCGTCGCTTGTCGGCAGCATAAGGCGAACCCTTAACCGGCTCGCCGCCGGGGCCGGTCACTCCAGCCGCCTCGTACCCCTTCTCTCCGGCAACCACGGCGAACTCCACCGCCTCGCCGTCACCTACCGAGCGCACCGCCTTGCGCGGATTGTTCCGGGCAATAGCTGTTTGGTGAACGAATACGTCCTCCTTTGTGTCATTCCTGAAAAAGAAAATATGTAATTCATTTTTGCCGAGAACAGACAGTAAACAATTCATGTATGAGTGAGTTAAAAGATTGTTTTATCTAGGCATAACATAGTGGCGACGACTAAATGCAAGGTAATTTAAGTAACTACTTAGAATAATGTAATAACAAAATGAATAATTTGTTGTTACAATTATTTGTTGTCTGTTTGGTCAACTTTCTTTTTTCTTGTATTTTTTCTTGTAATTTGTAAGTCATTTAATACATTCTTTTATTATGTTCATAACTATCCGTTCTTGGTATAATTAGACTAGTTGAATGTAACGGTCGGAATTTGAAATAGAGTTGTAGTAGCGATAGGAACAAGCACTATTATAGTTGTTAGTTAAAAATGTTGAGATCCGCCCAGTTCGGAATCCCATGGGGATAATACAGGTTGAGTTGATTTAAGGATATGAGAGAATCTTAAACTAGGTACCTATTGTAAAAAGAAAAAAATGCTTACATGTCACATCTACGTCACAATGCAAACAAAAAAATTCAATACAATCATTGGTTTAAATTGCTAGAATTTATCAAAAATAATAAAAACATCATAATGTGGCCAAATTGGCAAAGAAAAGAGGTGTGTATCATTGCGCAATGCCATGTCTGCGAGCAAAATGGTTTTCATACTAGAATTTAAATACGATTTTTAGAGTGATAAATGATTTACCTGTTAATGAACCCGTATCCACTCTTCACATTGAACCATTTCACCGTCCCGGAGACTTTTTCAGCTAGAAAGAAAAATCTAATTAGTTTTATAGGTCACCGCTCTGTTATGAACAGTCTTGTCTTGACTAGGACCTAATCCAGCAGTCTTAGTATAGGCTGGTGGACTTACTTAAACCAATAATAGGAGTTTACAGAGACAAGCATATTTTATTCAGATATCTGTTGTATATTAATAAAAAAAAGGGTTAGGGTCCAAAAACAGCAAAGAGAGGAGAATGATAAATTGCAGTAGAACACAGCAGCCAGCAAAGCACTAGAGCCAATTTATAGCTTTGTAACCAGGTCAATAAGGAACTGTATACAGTTTTGTATTTGTACAACATTATAATGACAAAAATGATATTATTGTGTCATACTGTGTTAGAGACCTAGCTTGTACCACCCAGTGTTTGTGTTTATGAAAATGTGTCTGTAGGTCTGTATATTGATTTATTGCATTGTTCTTGTTAGTGCAGGTGCAGCCATGTACCAGTACTGTTTCTGGGTCACAAAAGGGATACAATGAAGTAGACAAAGTAGCGACAACCAGCGTTAGTTTGATTTATGCATCCATAATAATGCATTCGTATCGGTATAGTCTCATCCCTTGATTAAGTAAATCTATGCCAATTATGGCCAAAACGTAGGTACCTAGTCATATGTACATGAGCCGTTCGATCGATAGTACGGCGCAGCGTGCACATTTATACGTACCTCCCTATCTAGATTGTAGTGGACTATTGCATTGTGTTAGTGCAGGTGCAGACATGCGCCAGTACCGTTTCTGAGTCACAGGGGTTACAATGAATGTAGATAAAGCAGCGACTCCCGGGGTTAGTTTGAAAAGCATAAATAGTCGAGATACGCATCGTAATCATGCATTCGGATCGGTATAGTCTCATCCCTTGATTAAGTAAATCTATGCCAAATATGGCCAGAACCGTACCTAGTCATATGTACATGAGCCGTTCGATCGATAGTACGGCGCAGCGTGCACATTTATACGTACCTACCTATCTAGATTGTAGAGGACTATTGCATTGTGTTAGTGCAGGTGCAAGCATGCGCCAGTACCGTTTCTGGGTCACAGGAGGGATACAATGAATGTAGACAAAGCAGAAACTCCCGGCGTTAGTTTGTTATGCATCCATAGTCGAGATACGCATCGTAATGAAGCATTCGGATCGGTATAGTCTCATCCCTTGATTAAGTAAATCTATGCCAAATATGGCCAAAACTTAGGTAGTGCATGATCCGTTCGATCGATAGTACGGCGCAGCGTGCACGTTTATAGGTATCTAGATTGTAGTGGACTATTGCATTATTTTTGTTAGTGCAGGTGCAGGCATGCGCAAGGTGTTTCTAGGTGTTAGCTTTGGGCGGGGCAGAGTCTTGTCTGGAAGTATAATGCATTCGTATCGGTATGATAATAGCCGTATTATTTCATCCCTTGAATAAATAAATTCATATGAAATAATGATCAAAACGCAGTAAGGAAAATGTGCAGTCAATCGATAACACAGCGTGCGAAAATTTAAGATGGCGGTACATACCGATGACCTGCTTTGGTTTGGGCACTTTAGCTTGTTGCGGCTCGGACTGCTGGTCTGGCTGCTGTTGAGGCTGCGGCTGCTGTTCCGTTTCATCAGCCATGGTGAACGGCGCTGGGGGCTAGATGGTAAATCCTCCACACTCCTCAAAACCGCTTCTCGATGTTACTCACTCACCCACCGCACTAAACTGACTGACTGACTGCTACTGACAGTGTTGTTCCTGACAAATTGTGGATTGCCGTATTTGAAGTCCATATTTGCCGTATTAGAAAATTTTATAGAAAATTACCGTATGCCATAGGCCGGGAAATAGACGTCAGATTTTTCCGTCCAATAGTCTGATCCTGTATTAATTTGTTTGTGTACTCAATACACGCCAGATCAAACACAGTCGGACGGATCTGACGTCGGGATCGGAAACAGCGCCGATTTAATTTTATTGCCGGTGCGATTGCCTCCCTACGACTTACCAGTTATGGGTCACGGAGACGGTCATCTGCAATTATCAATGTTTACTTTCGAGATTGATACTTGTTGTATCAAAATTATTGTTTACAGTGGCAATTGAAGTGATTGTCAATGTTTATTGATTGACATCAAAAAATGAAACGAAAGAAAAGTAGTTAGAAAAAGGTAATCTTCATTACCATCGTATAAAGTCATGTCGTGAAAAGTTTCTATTTAATACTCTTTAGGTCTCAAACCCAGTGCCAGTAAATAAAGTCCCATTTGAACAATTCTCTCGTTCGTAAAAAAGTCAATGAAAAAGGCAATCGGCAAATTTTATGGTCGTTTAATACGGCAATTGCCGTAATCAAGAACAACTCTACCGAGTAGATCAGTGTTGCCATGTCTAAAGTCTGATCGTTTAAAAAATTAGGAGAAAGTAGTATGCAATTTATTTTAGCGCACAAATTATGGTACTTACTTGTATTAGAAAAAATTTGAAATTTTGAATTAAATACTTAACTGCCAAGTCATTCAGAACATTTACAAACATGAGGAGAATAACGTATTGGAGCATACCCTATTAAAAACGGACAAGTGCGAGTAGAACTCGCGCTCCCTGGGGGTTACGCTCAACTAAAGAAATAATCAGAAAATCGTTAATAAAATTTGTACCTAGTTAAATCACACATGGTACCTACTAACTTATAAAGGATGACTTGCTCACAAAGTTAAGTTTGTTGGTAGGTACCACGTACAAAAAAAATATATTTTTGTGATATAACCACAAATTTCCAATTTTCAATTATTTTTTTCCATTACTTGTGCTTTATGACCTTGCTTCTTCCCAATTTTCATAATTCTAGGTCAACGGGAAGTATCCCATAGGTTTTGATTACCAAAATACTCAAAAATGCGGTAAAATCGGCCATATCTTCGGACTGCGTTGACAAGGGATTGCAGACTTGAATAGTTGACATTAATTTTAACTTGATACCTCCACGCGTTCCTAAGAAAAAGGGTCTTGACAGACGGGCGGACAACAATCACTATAAGGGTTCTTTTTCCCTTTTGAGGTACGGATCCCTAAAAACCAGTCTAAACCTTACTACTACCTACTACCATAAAAGAGAGCTTTAAATAAACTTAACTAACTACCTACCCTATTTTTATGGAAGCCGTGTTGTACCCGCTGGTTTTTTTGTATCATGAAATAATAAAAACTTGTTATAAAGAATTGGTTAAAAAGAAAACCTATAAAACTAATTTGTATTAGTCTGTTAATTAAGTTAGGTTAGCAATAGTGAAATTATCCCAGAAATGGAGTCGGACCAGTCAGAAAATCCCAAAGGTCAGGTACGAGGAGCGAAGCGACGACGAGTTGTTAGGTAACTGGTGACCCTTGGAGCGAGCGAAGCGAGCGATAGTACATGAAAGTATAACAGCCGCCCAGAACCTAACCTAACCTTCCAAAAAAAATACTCATTTCTTTAAAAAAACTCATTAAAAAAACGAGGCTTTTTGGCGGGATTTTGTCAGAGATAGTTGTCGTTTTTGTTTAGTTTTCCAAAAAAATGTATTTATTGTAGGTTTTGGTGTATATTTGTGATAGTTTTAAGCAACAAGTGCCTATTAAAGTGTATATGTGCGGGATAGTTAAATAAAAACGAGTAACGACTCCACCGGATCGTTCAAAAATGACCTTTGTATTCTTCATTAAATAGGGTTAATGCGGACATGAACCTGCAGTGTGGATCACCGAATTGCACTAGTTGTGCCCTCGTGGAGGCCGTGCTGTGGTTTTATTGAAAATTGCCGACTAACCTCTAGTCGTGCCCTGTTTTTGTGGAGGCCGTGCTGTAACCGCCGGTTTGAATAAATATACGAAATAATACTTTAAATAAGACAGGGCTGTATGGACGAAGCTTCCCTTGCCCGTCCTCAATAGAGGACAAATCATTGAACAAGATCCCATAGAACAGCTGCTAAAATAACAATAATAATCAGAGAGGGACACACTTATTACAAAAGTGGTAAGAGTAAGCAAGACAGGTATAAAATCTTCTATCTCTATCTACGTATGTGATTTTTTTGTTGGGGGGCAGTTGGTAGAATGTACCAACAGTTGGTACATTCTACCAAATTTGATTTGTCCAGTAATACTACCCCCCAACATACCACAACCCGACTAAAATAGATAGTGTTTCTTCAGTTTGAACCCGCCATATAAGAAGCGTCTTCTCAAATTATTGGGGTAAAAGACTATTGCTATTTCATGCTAAACGCTGATTACGGTTCTCAAAGAAATTGACGGTTCTATAGTTCATTTTTTTTCTATGGGACAAATCAACAACAAAAAAATCGATTATAGATTATTGTCCAACCGGACAATTCTCAGTCCGATAGTTGCGCCTAGTAATACGCAGACGATATTTTACTTTCGTCCGATAGAGGCGCGCGAATGAATACTATGCAAAAAATTTGTCACGCACGTTTCGTCAGCGTTTGTCCGCATAGACACAGCATGCCTGCTAGTGAATTTCCGATACGCCTTCGACTACAAATATTATCACCTTACTATCTATCTCCCGACTATCCTTTGATTTTTAATTGTCTAACAAAGTGTGTAAGTACCTACTTACCGAAAATAATATAAAATTTTAAGTGTTTTTATGTATTTATTTATCGTCTATTTGTGATGTCGTTTCAGGTGCTCATTGTGTTTGTTGCTTCTAATAATGTTAAATTCGGCTTAACATTTATTTTGGTCATTCAAAACTGAACGTTGGCAGTAAAGCAAATTATTATTGCCATTGCTAAAAAAAATATTTTCGTTCGTTAAATATCCTTGCGCCCGGTGGTAAAACCAGAAACCCAGTAGTCAGTGATTTGATGAAACTCCTAAAGCAACACGGATAGAGGACATATCTACCTATAGGTAGGTACACTTAATTATTTGGGTATTGTACCTATAAAATGTCTAGGTACATTTTTGAGGGCGTCTCCGGGTTACGCTAGCCCAGTGCGTCTTCACATACCTATACGCCTATATATATATTCTTTGGCGTATTCAGGTTTCCTCGTGATGTTTTCCTTCATCGCATCGGAAGATGGGTTGAGATGGCGGGCGCCCCGTAATGTTTTCAAAACTAAGAAAGACAGGAACCTATGAAAATTAAAACTTTGACCGTTACTGAAGTCAGTAATCCGAAGTATCGTAGCGAAGCTTTCTTTATTAGACTTTAAGCTATTTTATTCTTAAAATTAACAAAAGCGTTTCAACCTAGTTGCCGGCGCTACTGCGGCGCACCATCTCTAGCTTGTAGATAGATTCGCTAGATTTATATAGTATTTTTTGTAAATAAAGTTACGGTGTAATTAGAAGAAAGCGAACAACTTGCTATGGACATAGTTAGTAGGTTAGTCGAATGCAATAGAGAAGTCCGTTTTGAAGGAGCGCCTGTCTATGGAGTACATGTTGTCGGCGGTACACTCGTACACCCCCGCGTCCATCTGCGTCGCCGGGTCTATTTCTATCTTGGACTTCACGCGGTCGTCGCCGATCGGCCACTCGTGGATCTGTCAATTCACAGTGTTTTTTAAAGTAGGTTTAGGCTTGGGACCTACGAACCGTCGGGGCGGTTGTAACCGCACAGCAGTTTAAAAAAATACGACTAGAACAAAGGGTGACATCATCACTGCTCTTGATAGCAGCTTTAATGTAGGTAGATTTATAACAGCCCTATAACCAGTCCGGCGGGAGGCGATTCTAGTTATGGCAAGGGCACTCATTAAGGCCTTACCGAGGGGACTCTAGTTGGGGCAGGGAGCAGTCCCATAAGAGGCAACACCTTCCCCATCCCGTATCTGCCATGAACAGTGTTGGTTATTGAGTAACTCACGTGCAAGTAGTGATGAGCGAATATCTCGACCCCGTCCTTGAACCACGTGATGTGAGGCCGCGGTGATCCCTTAGCAATGCATAGGAACGCGATCTTGTGCCCCAGCACGTACTCAAGATCAAAATGAGACGCGAGCAGAATCTTTGCTCCCTGAAATCAACAATCAAGGCGATTATTCCGTAAATATGTTGAACATAAAAAAAACTTTAAAGTAATATCGAAACTAAGTACGTTGTCTGATGACATCGCACAGTGTCACAGAGTAAGTAATAGTCTACGGAGAGCCAGTGAAATCGGAAATTTGCCATTCCTCGCAATTAAGGATGGGCATTTTGACAAAGAATGCAAGAGTAGAACACCCACTTGTTAATTCGTTATAGTTTAGCTGCTACATGTTACCAAAGTTTGCATTTTTTTGCATCGCTAACTTTTTGCAAAGGAAACGCTTACGCGAAATCTTAACTGTCACACATTTACCTACTATGGTCTCAAGAAGTCTTTATTTTCCTTAATTTTAGATGATACCTTTGGACTACTTACTTAAATTGATACGACATACCTACTTTAAACTGTTATCATTAATTTAGGTACCGATAGAACCGCTCTACGAAACTAAATGATATGAACATTGAAATGTTTAATAATTCACTTAAATGAAATAATAAACATTTTTATTGAAGCAACGGCTCGTATTAAATTAGTAACTTACATCGTTGTTATTGTAGTACTGATCAGATTCTGGGTCCCTGTATTTTCCAGTGATAGGCAATCCGATTTGTACCTGTCAAGAAAAAAATCAAATTTCAAACAAATAGTAAAAATGCGAATATTATTTGTTCGTTCGTTCGTAGTAGCTCAATCACGACGTAATTGCTGAACGGATTCTGATGCACTGGTACTGCGACTAACCTGGAATAGGTAGGTAACACAAACTTGTATGTGCTTAATTCTTGATCGTAAGTTTACGATCGTGAAGCTTATACAAGTTTCTTGCTTACGATCAATTTCGATGACATTTCCTTTAATCTATAGGTACGTATGACGCTATTTATGCGTGGAAAATACAAACAGGATAGGTACCTATGAATAAAGATCCCAACTATAAATTAATTCCTCGCTGCGAGACCACATTGAGTACCTGCCTTTTGCGATTGAGACCTTCTCGTGGTCAACTGATGCTATGCGCCTTCTTCGAAATTATCGGGCATAGCTTAAAAGAAAAATCAGGTGACTCTCGAGCCAGGATTTTTTCTTCGTTCGCATCAGTGTCGAGATTGAAAGGGGTAACACCGACCGCCGCGAGCATTTTAAGCACTATTCGCAATTTGGCGGAGTTGGTGGAGATATTCTACCTTTAAGTCCAACACAGACATGGTGGCGGGGTGCGATAGCGTTGCGGTAATTTTTTGTAATCTTCGAAATAGTATGAAGCCCTTCTCATCAAAGCGCGGCGGCAAACGCGCGCTGCGGCGGCGGTGCGGAGCAGCGGCAGCGGCGGCGCGTTGTAGGTATTCCTTTGTAGTATAAGAGAACCGCCACAAGCAACGCGGGCGCGGCGCGATGCGGAGCGTTCTTCATACACACCGCCGCCCCGCCGCGCCGCCATCGCAAGCGGTATTCCTGTCTGGAGTCGTTCGTCATTAGACCCCACTACTCAATGTCCCACATGGGACGTAACGGGAAATTCAATTTTAATATTATTTCTATTCGTCATTAGACCCCACTCCGTTTTTTTCGCCAATTATGAGTAGTCTAAGTAAAGTTAGCAAGAAAATGCTTTGAATTAAAAATGTTTACTAAATTGAATATATTCCTAATCCTAGCTTTCGCCCGAGGCATTGCCCACGTGGACCAGGATAGATGTTAATCTACATCATAATCTACGTATGTACCAAGTTTCATCCAAACAGGTTAAGCCGTTTCGACAAGTTTTCATATTTTCGCATTAAAAATATTAAATAGTTATTTATATTATAAGACAGAAATGCTATTTTATGATTTATTTAAAAATTAAAAAAAAACATTTTAGATACTATTCAGTCACCTATAAAATCACTTCTGAATATAATTTACAATTATATTTACAAATCAGTGTTATAAAATTGAAAATATAAATTTTTAAAAAATATTAAAATAACAGTAAAAATCAACCTTCAAAATATACAGTTTAATGTTTCCTAAAATCTCAGTTATAATGGTATATTGACAAAAATATTGACGTATACGTCGGTACCCCGCTATATGGCACCTAGCCAATACAAGTAAAAAAATACGTCATTACAGAATCAGTAGTGCTCGTTTTTCAAATTTATAGTAAAATAAAATAAAATCGATTAAAAGTAACTACCAAAGACTTTTCTTACTGACGTTACTTTCATTTAAAATGAGTAAAAAAACGGAGTGGGGTCTAATGACGAATAGAAATAATATTAAAATTGAATTTCCCGTTACGTCCCATTTGGGACATTCGGTTGTGGGGTCTAACGACGAACGACTCCCTGTCTGAAGGGGTCCGCTTTATATTCGCTTCCCGCAGATTCGCCGCCGCAACGCTTTCGCACCGCCGCGCCGCCGCCCTGTCTGTGTTGCGCTTTATTAAAGTTTTTTTACTGTTTGTTAGTTTGTTTATTTAGGTTAGTTTAAAAACTAACTCTTAGAGTAATTAGTTATTTTTCATTATATTCTTATTGACCGAGCGAGCGAAGTGAGCGAAGTGTCTAAGTTTCGAGATTGGCCAAAAATGCTATTGTCCGTTTGTCCTTCCTTCTGTCTTTCTGTCTGTAATTCTCTACAAGTCGCATTTTTCAACCGATTTTGACGAAAATTTGGCATGAGTATAAATTAATCAAGCCGACAAAATGAGTAGAATAAAATCTTGAAAAACATTTTTTTAGAGTACGTACGTACCATACTCGCAAAGTGGGAGTGAACTTTTTTTTTCTTGTAAATACCATAGTGTGGGGTATCGTTGGATAGGTCTTTCAAAAATATTGCGGGTGAGTTAAAAACCAATTTTCGATTTAGGGATCCGTTTGCGAAATATTATGCTTTAAAGTGGTAATTTTTGTTAGAGTCACGTGTCCCCACCCCCTATGCCAGCTAAACGGTTGCTTCTAGATATGTGAAAAAATTCACGGCAGTAGCATATGTTACAGCTAAGTAGGTTCTATTAGTTTTTGAGTAATATAGTCAATCAACTTATAAAAGTCGAAAAATTATATTATGTTCATAGAACTGCATACGTAAAATGGGAATGTTTTTTTAATTAATTAATTAATACCATTATGTTGGGTATCGTTGGATAGGTCTTTCAAAAATATCGCGGGTGTGTGGAAAACATTTTTCGATTTAGGGATCCGTTTGCGAAATATTAAGCTTTATAGTGTGAATTTTGAATTTTGAATTTCTTTTAGGTTTGGTTTATAAGGGCTGGCGAGGTCTACTGTTCTCACAGAACCACTAGTATATTAATATTCCGAAAGAGTGTAGGTATACAGTTCTGCTGTGAACCGATAGAAATTCTATCCTATCCTACTATAAACGCGTAAGTTTGTAAGGATGTTTGGATGCAGTTGGCTATAGTTAGATACCTCGGGAATAGCTGTTACCGCGGGAAAAACTTTTCTACGCGGGCGAAGCCGCGGGAAACAGCTAGTATGACATAAAATTGCTCCAAAAATAATAACACTTTTTACTAAAAATTATAACAATCTACATCGGGTTCAAAAATTTCCAACGTGCCTTCGATTTGGTGCGACTTCTGGTACGTCCACGTCGGGCGTTAGTCGGCGCGACTAGAAACCAGTAGAGGATAAGTAATCCCAAAACGACCTTAGTTTTCATGAGAAACATTTGTGTTCGTTGGTTGTTCTTCTGGACACTTGTAATCACACTCGAACGTTAAAACAACCAC
Source organism: Metalampra italica (assembly GCA_949699065.1). Classification (NCBI taxonomy): domain Eukaryota; kingdom Metazoa; phylum Arthropoda; class Insecta; order Lepidoptera; family Oecophoridae; genus Metalampra; species Metalampra italica. The sequence continues at coordinate 5,304,925 of OX452969.1, forward strand.
TCGAAGTGTATCGAGTCTTCTGACGCGTTCTTCTGTGAGGACTGCATGCGACTGGCAGAACAAACCGTATCCTCATTCTCCAGTTGCGTCAATCCCTCAATTGACTAATGACGGAGATCACTGCAAGAGGGCCCTGTCTCCCCTATGTAATTCACTACACTTGTTATTTCCTTTCGTATTTGGCACTACAATGTATGCAAGTACGTTACATTTAACATATATACTTATAAATTATTATAAATACTACTTACTTGGACCTGGATTAATGAAGCCTTCAAGCGAAAATAAGTCATAGTCAAAACCTTTTATCATACTAGCTGTTTCCCGTGGCTTCGTCCGCGTAGAAAAGTTTTTTCCCGTGAGTTTTTCCTGCTAGAAAAATCATTTTTGGACTTTTTCAAACAAATGGAGTGATCTGTTTCTGTTGCCACTCTGATTAGATTTGCAATACTCGTGATTACGTCACTTCATATTTACCAACACTATGTGTTTGTTTACAAAAGCATCATACCTTGGAGTACATCAAACGCCATACATTTTCATTTAAGGAATTCATTGTTTTAACAACATTCAGTTAAGTACTTAGAATAAGCAGTTGAATTCAAAAGAGCACGTTATTCGCTACGGTTTGGTCGATTATCCTGGAAAAATGACCAAGAAAAATATATTATTTATATTGGTAATGGGTCTACCACTGACGAAGGTATTTTTTTAATTTCTTTTACTTTAATTTAACTTGAATCATTTAATAGGTATGTAATATTGTAACACAATACCTAGTGTAGGTTAGAGAGCCGTGGTAGCCTAGTTGGTTGTGCACTCGCCTCACGTTCATGAGGTCGTGGGTTCGATCCTGGCCCGTACCAATGAGTTTTTCGAAACTTAAGTACGGTTTATTAAAATACCACAGGTTTTTCGATGAAGGAAAACATCGTGAGGAAACCTGCATACGCCAAAGACTGGTATTTACTATTCTAAGGCGTATGTGTACCAAAAAACGGATTGGGGCACCGTTTGGCGGACAGGGGTTTGGCACAACAGATCCCATAGGGTCGAAGTGTCGCCAGGTATTCCTGGCCCCCTCAGAAGATAAGGTAGTGTAGTTTATGATTATGAAACCTTTATTCATTATCATTATCTAAGTGAAAACTCATATACCTACCTATCTACTTATAAAATATAAATCTCTCTAAATCAAAAGTACGAGCCAAGAATAGAATAGGCAATAGCTTCTTTTTTTTGACGTGAATGATATGGTAAGCCAGGGTCTCAAATTTTTATATTAGAGATTTCCAAATAGGTTGCTAGATGCGGACGTAGCCGCGGCAAAACCAAACAGTCAATAGGTGCGTCCAGGCCGGGCGAGCCGCCGCCCGCGGCCGCGGCACGCCTCGCGAGGCAGCGCGGTCGGTATGGACGTGACAGGGCGCATACCGCGGCCGAGCATGAGCATGCGGGCCGCAGCATGCGCCGCGGAATGAAAATATTTTTATATACCAACTGTAGAGACACTAACCCCAAAGAGCGCTGGTCTAACCCTTCACGTACGCAGGTTTTCTCACGATGTTTTCCTTCTACCGAAAAGCGGTATGATATTAACCGTAATATATATATGTTTGTCGCGTAGTTTTATATAAACCTATACTTAGCAAAATATTCCACTGGGACGTGATAAAACGTTGATAAAACTTGAGGTAAATACAGTCATGTAAATACCGCTTCGTTACAATTATAAGTTGATTTGACCTACCGAGAAGTTTTTCAAAATCTCCCGATGTTAATTCTGGCAGGTGCAAGTATGTAGTATATTTAGTGCTTTCATGTAGCTAGATGTAGGTATACTTACCTAATAATTAGTTAACATTATGTTTCAGTGTGCAGAACCAGGCACATTTTATTGGAAGCCCCGGCTGGGTCTCGACCTAGCCATTCCCACCACAGGTCAGATCATCCAGCAGCATTAATCCAATTGATTCTTCGTGTCCATGGCCCATTAATAAATCGGACACTCTCTAACTAATCTTTGACTGTCTTTTGTATGTCTGTCCATCTAGTAAATCAAAACTATTGAATAGATTATATTAGAGAAGCCCTCATTTGCTTCGAGTCTAAATAACGGAAGGTAAACGGTCTAAGTACCTAACTTATTGTTCGACATACACGAGTACCTATGATATTGTTGGATATTATGGCACAAGATGTGTTCAACTAAAATTCAACTAGAATAGTACCTAAGTATTTATATTTCATACAATCTATGTCTGTATTTAATTACCTGCACCAGTTAAATAAATTGTCTCATTTAAGCCGTGATTTTTCTATTTCCTTTTATTTCTATCTGTAATTTTTTTCTTCTTTGTGTCAGTTTGGATTGTGGAGTTGTTATATTTCCATTTATATGTGAGAACTTGTTATCAGCATAACATATCCATAATGTTATGCACGAGTAAGTTGTATTTAGCCTGGAAGTACGTACTCCTAAAAGTGAATATATAATAATAAATACCTATAAATATATTTCCAGAAACAACATTCAAGGTACACCAGCCGTCTAAGGATTCTATCGCTGAGGGTCTGGTGGTGATGATAGATGGCTACGCGGCCGGAATAACGGTGGTCGCCCTCGCCGCGGGCCTCTCCAGCGGCCGCACCACCTACCCACACCTCAACCCGCTCTCGGCGTTCTACTACACCAACGTGTACAGATGGGGCTTGAGATACTTTAGTCTGTTAGTATCATCTGTAAAGTTAGCATTCGGATCTGAGCAGTCGCTGCCCGGCAGTCGCGGCCGTGGCAGCGCGGCACAGCCGCCTGCATCGGACGGTTCTCTATACAAATTCATATAGAGCGGTACGACGCGGCCCGGCCGTCGCTGCTCGGCCGCGACTGCCGGGCAGCGACTGCTCAGATCCGAATGCTACCTTTATGTTATGTGACGTCACTCCCAGAAGGGGGCAACGTGGAAACAATTGAAGACAAGTAGCGGAATCGGCCCGTTTATCCTCTCCTACACTGCACGCGGTGCATGCGCCCTGCTAACGACCGACAGATCTTATCTTGTTAGGGGGCCGGAAATACCTGGCGACACTAGGACCCTTTTGGGATCTTTTGTGACAAATCCCTGTCCAGGACAGCCCCCATTCCGTTTTTTGGTGGACTTCAACGCCTTAGAATAGAAATTCTAATCTTTGGCGTATGCAGGTCTCCTCACCCACGCACGGCTCTTCGATGGCGGTATAACCACACAAGTCCCATCCGGGCCGGAATGCCGCAGCATGGTAACGGGCAGCAGCGTCACCTGGGTTAGCCTTTACACTATGAAATGGTGATTTATTAGGAATATCTTTGTTTCGTACAGTATACCACACTGGTTGGGCGGTCACGCCGGCAATTTTGTGGAGACGCACAGAGTGTGGAAACGCCGTTTTTACTACATGGATGAATTTGTACCAGATTGGCTAAAAAACGTAGTTCCCTGGGTGAAGAAAGAGGAATGGGACAAGGAGCATCTAGAATGGAAGAGATTCAAGAAATACGCCGAGCCTGCATTCGGCAAACACTACAGATACCCGACACGACAGTTTAAAGATTTCATATCTCATTTGACAGTAGAAACTGTTGAGAATTTGGATATATCATCAAACTCTTTGTAACCTTGTAGAGCAAATAAATAAATAAATAATAAATAATGTTTGGACAAATTTACACACGGCAGTTTAGTCCCAACTAAGCCGAAGCTTGTACATGGGTACTCAACAACTGATAAACATACTTAAATACTTATAAATAAATACCTACTTAAATACATACAATACAAACACCCAGAATCCGAAATAGAAATAAATTGTGTTTTTTTTAGATCATTTTGATCTCTTGATCATCTTGCCAGAGTCACCGATGTCCCTGTTAACCTATTATTTGGCTTTCTAAATCAATAAAACTTTTTAACAAAAAAATTAAACCGTCGAAAAAAAGAAACTGAAAAGCGAAAAATAATAACAAGTTACCTTGTTAGTCTATAACTACGCTCCTACACTAATGTAAACCTAAGTAATTTTGAGTCGGCGCCCAACACACATACTTATTTTTTTTATAATTTTTTGTAGTGACAAAATATAACAAAACTTCTATTGTCTCTGAATCTAAATTTCGCGTTAGATCCCTTCTGGTTTGGTACGCCACATATCAGACACACACTGCCGATTCGAATCAACTTCGTTCGATTAGTGTTAGTTGATTGATACCTAGTTGATTACAATCATGTGGCCACACGTGACAAAATTAAACGGATACGTATAATAGATTTTATCTTCAAATCGCCGTATCAGTCGGTATTGTAGACCCGTACCTAATCCCTAATACCGACCATGAATATTAATCTCAACCAATGTCATTCTGGTGCATTTTTAAAAATTATTGTTGTTGTGAGTAATTTGATACGTCTATCCACAAATGAGGTAGGTACATATTAATGTATTGATATAATTAAGTAGGATAATTTGTAATCTAATCCGGTGGTCTCTCCATTTTTAGGGTTCCGTAGTTAAAAACAAGGAACCCTTATAGTTTCGCCATGTCCGTCCATCCGCGGCTTAGCTCAGAGAGTATTAGTACTAGAAAGCTGTAATTTGGCATGGGTATTATTTTATTCTTTACTGCTGTACCCACGATTTCATTCGCGTGCTCGAAAAATCTAAAGAATTTTCAATTTCCTACTCGGAACTACAGTCATACAAATGTTGGAAAGCATTTTCAATTACTCGGCACTGCAAAGTCATACAAATGTTGGGAAATAAGAGCTCATCTTCTGTGAAAGCTCCCTGAGATCGTAATGAGTTAAATAATATAAATTGTAGGTAAGGTAAGGTAAGTGTAGGATTTACTATAGTTTATGTACCTACCTAGGTTTCATTCCTACTCGTTTAAGAAATATATTTGAAAAATTAATAGCAACAAAAAAAACATCGACTTACATAAACTTAGTTAAACTTTTGAAACATAAATTATACTCTTAAAATTATAAACACCGAAACAAAATATTTACCAAACAATGAAAGTCTAAAATTGCATTCTGATAAAGTTTAGCTTGGTTTGCACTTAAATTTTAACTAGCTGTGCCCGCGGTTCCGCCGAAATATAAAGTAAAGTAGGTAATATACTGTTTCAGATGTCACGTACATGTGCAGCAAGGGTACGTATTCCACAGTGTCACAGCTTATTAACTCATATCTAATACCTACTTAACTCAAAAACTAACGACTTTTTACTATGGAAATAGGATGTGTAATATTATAATAAAATTTATCATGAGCTGTCGTATACCTCTTGAAGGGTTGGCTTTTAAATTACAACCTACAATATATGATTCCGGGACTCAATGAAACCGAGGTTTCACTCATTCATAGGATTTCATAGGGATTCTGAAAATCGATTCTTTCCTTTCGGCGCGTTCGGTCGGCGCGACGAATGAGCGATGACCTAGTTTGAAATAAGAATGTCAGATTTTTGCACATTCGTGTTTTGGAATTTTACGAATGCATAGGTACCTAAGGTAAGTATTATTGTGATTATTTATGATTATGATGATTAAATGTCATGTAATGTATAATTTTGTTATAGTGTAGAGGAAATGAATGTCGAACCAAAGTAAGTTTACTAATATATTCTTAATTTAATAGTGTATACCCGCGACATCACCCTCCGCGATAAAGTATCCTGTTATTCCAGCGTGATAAAACCAAAAACAAACAAATGTACCTACACACTTTCGCATTCATAATTTAAGTAAGATAACACATGGCTATTGTTTCAGTTCTTACTGCTTACCCTATCTAAATAAAAGTACAAGTACCTACTATGAACTCACAGATAACATAACCCCCTTATTGCTCGCAGAACTGGCAGAACAGCAATGGGCAAATTCTTACAGGCCTGTAACAAACTAAAATCATGTATACTTACTTAGCTGGCACCCACCAACAGTACCTATATCGGATTCCTTAATAACTTTTGGAAATCGGAAAAACATCAACTCCAAGATCAATACAACGGGGAGACGCTCGTTTTCCTCCGATCGATGTGAGAAATCCTGTCATTTCTCTCAGATCGCTCATCCATCCACGCACACATGCTTGTAGTCGCTACCTACGTAACACACACGTAACAAACCAAACGCATTCATAACCTCTCGTAAACGTCGGAACATTTCGATACCGCTCATGACCACGTGGTCTTGTACCTTTGGCAGAGTGGTATTATACTACTGATAAGTATGGCATTTGTTCAAATACTTACCTATTGATTTGATTTGCAGTGTCATGGCAGCATGGCGTCTTCGACGGTAAGGGTTAACGTAGAGCCATAATTTGTACCTACTCTATCAAATGCCCCCGAATCGCGATTTTATCTTGACTGCATCGCTGCAAAAGTCGCCGTGTGCTGTGCTATGGCCCTAATATTTTGTTAGCTTACCTCACGGAATTGTGAACAATTCCGTGGCTTACCTACTCGTACACCCTAAAAACTTTGTCTAAAATTTCAGTCCACAGGTTTTAATTCGACTGCAGTGGTAAGATTAGATTTATCTTGAATCAAAAAAATTAGCTACAGGGGGCCGCGATAACCCACCAAAGAGATCTTAACTCTATGAGATTTATTTACCTGCCTATGTCGTATTCCTTAGGCTCAATTCACACGCAAACGGCAGTGAAGCTGAGATTAATTTCAATGAAAGAATTATAATAAGTTAGTGTAGGTACCTATGGACCTCTTTTTCTTTTTTGAGATTCCTTTAGTAAATCACTTCATCGCGTCTCGTGGCCAGGAAGGATTGAATTTAGCTATTAAATGCGCGGGCGCCCATTAATGAGATCCTAGCTCGAATTAAGCGTATCCCAGACACACGCGGCCAGCTGTGGCGAAGTTAGCGAAATGAACGTACTTTTTTTTCTTCGATTTCCAGTACAGCTAAAGGCCTTGTAATGTGTATTCACCGGTTTCAAACAAGATTCCGGTTCCAGTCAATAACCAAATTTCAATTAGGAATTCTTGTCACAAAAAAATATAGCCGCGCGTGTTTGAAGTTACACATATGCATAATATGGGAATACATGCCGCACCGCCATCTCAGGCGGCATCTCTGTGTCTGGGATACCTGTTATGCCGCTGCCATATTTTCAGTGTGAATAGAGCCTTAATATTAAGAACCCGTGCAAAAAGAATTAATCAAATAATAAGTTTCTTCAGTGAAGAATCTTCACTCTTTATTTATTTATTTACTCACCAAAATGATTTTATTGCGATTTTTTCAGAGCAATGGAGACCTTGCCACGGCCGAGGTACAGTCGAGTTCTAAAGTGCAGTCCTACCTTAGGGTACACATTTGGCTTGCAAGAAATAAACTATGAGTGTGTTGTCTGTATACGACAATATGAAGCGCCCAAACGAATTATTTCGCCAACTAGGACTGCACTTATGTGTACACGTCTCACTTATTCGTTCGTAATTTTAATTTATTAGATACCACAACTAGAAGTAGGAGTAGGTACCTATATTCCAATCAAAGGCCTATTTCTTCGGGTGAACCATGGTTTATCAAAAAATTACCTAAAAAATTGATTCCTTGGCTTAATGAATTCAATAACTTTGACTTGAAAATTTTCCAAGTTATGTACGAGTACCTACCAAAAAAAACTACAAAAAAAAATGTTATGCAATGTTTTAGGTAGGTACAGTCGACCGCACGTCAATGGAAACACTTTGACCTTGAGCTGGCCTAGCCTGTTAGGGAGTTTCAATACTACGAGAGACCAGTTTCTACTGGTTTTATTTCCACTGACGTGCGGTCGACCGTACGCGTAAGGTAGACTGCATGCTCCATCGCGTTTACTTACCTTCTAAGTAGTGCTAAAGAGAACTAAACAATTTTTTCTTATGGTTGTAGTGCTATGGACCATTCTGTTCAGCTATGGTACGTAAACTAAATAACTACTTACATATATTAAATTGCCACTTTGTCAATTAGTGAGTGAGTGAGAAAGTTGTGAAGCGTGGCGTTATCTTTTATTACCTTCATGGTCCTACGCTATGATGGCGTACGGCGCCGAAACGTGGACACTGACAGTGGGACGAGTCTGAAAACTCAGTCTCTCAATGAGCTAGAGAGCTGAGTGAGTGAGAAAGTTGTGAAGCGTGGCGTTATCTTTTATTACCTTCATGGTCCTACCCTATGATGCCGTATGGCGCCGAAACGTGGACACTGACAGTGGGACTAGTCTGAAAACTCAGTCTCAATGAGCTAGAAAGCATAAAGTTACCTAAAAGTAGCTAACTCCGTAGCCATGCTCGGAGTTTCTGTGAGAGACTTCGACATAGGTAGCTGAAAAAGTATGTTGAAGCGGCAGTGGACTGGTCACATCTGTCGGAGAACCGATAACCGCTGGGCTAGACGAGTTCACGAGTGGAGACCGCGACTGGGCTAGCATAGTGTGGGACGCCCCCAGTGACGTTACGAGGAGATCAGAATATCGGGCCGAGGCGCGCCTAAGTCCAGCAGTCCCGTTCCCGGAAACTTGCCTGTGGTGGAAACATACGTCATGTTCTAACTTCTACCCTCTCTTATCAAACATTTTTATTTCGTTAGTGCGATGGAGTTCTTAACGTGTGTATGGCCAAAGTAAGTATACTTGAAAGATAATCGCCACACAAAATAACAATTACACTTGTCTAATTATACAAACTTTATACATCTATGTATTTAAACATTAAGTACCTATTAGTTTATGCCTGCGACTTTGTCCGCGTTAAAAATAATAATATACTTATTTGATAAAAAGGTTTGAACCGTGAGCTTTTTTAATGTTACATGCCTTTTGTTACAGTGTTATGGGCGCTCATGTACAGGAACGGTAAGATTAGCGTAAATTTTTCGCACAATCTTATACTGCCAAGCGTAAAAGCTAAAGTAAAACTAAAACAACAACAACCAAAACGGCTTTAAGGGCCGGAAAGGTTCACGGTTATGTTATGAGTTAGATATAAATGATATAAATTAAATTTCACATTAGCAGCATGAAATTGCTCGAGCAGTTTCCCGGTTTAGTGGTTCGGTTTGGTTTTGTTTATTAATTTCGTATCAGTTCAGTTGCCATTTCGCAAGCAAGAAAATCAGTATAAATTAATAAATTAAGATTTAGGTACTTACAGAAAACATTGTCTCAATACCAATTAAATTTCAGTGTCGATCCGCTTCCTGCCTATCTTACGTAAGTTAATAATTTTTAGAGCGTATGCCACCGCAGCCTCAATACGCACGTGTTTGAAGTATCTCAGATATTGCATACAACTGGCCGCCACCACCACCGCAGGCCGCGTGTGTCTGGGATCCCCTTAACCTTACAGCGAGCGGTAATAAACAGTACGTACCTGCCTATGTTAGGGAAAATTTTGAAGGTCGAATATTAATACGAGTGAGGGAGAGGCTATACGATAGAAGCAAATGATCAATCAGATGCAATGAATAGTAATATAAATATAATATGTTAGTGATCGGATGTCATTCTACGTTGTGCGGTGTGGTGTGGTGGGCATAGGTACATGATTCTAATTTAATCTGTAGGGTCACAGAGCACAGAATGCGCATGCGCGTGCATTGTAGGGGCGCCGCCCGCGCCCGCGGCGGCGGTCGGTGTCACAAAATTAAAACCCCTTTTGCGTAGGGTTAACAATATTTCTTTATCATTATTTGTTTCAGGGCGATGGACTGATGTCCACATCCAACGTATGTCAAGCGTTACCTATCTTATCTTGTTAGGGGCCAGGACCAGGATCACCTAGCGTTACTTCGGCCATTTTGGGATCTAAGTACTATCGTGTGTCCGATTCCAATCTGACCCAATCCGATTTTTGGTAGACTGACAATTTTTATTTACAGTGGGCCAAGAAAGTGGTAGGTATTCCATTCAGTTTAGACCAGTTTTCTGTTATAAAATAATTATGCCACACCATTATTATTATCTTTTTGAAAGTGAAAATAGATCTCATTGTTTTATGACGTGCAAACTAATGTCAACCTTAGAGTGGTACACCACATTTTTGGCCGACTCTACAGGCACTAGGCCTGTCAGGAGAAATGTAAGATATTAATAGTAACGAGATGTCTACAGAGCGTTGCATTGAAGTGTAAAAGGTTCGATAAAAATTAAAGTTACACATAGGTATTTCACCTATGGCATTGCAGAAATGCATATTAATAATTAATACATTACTTACAGTGTTTCGGTCACAAATGCCATTCAAATGTAAGTAAAGTAATGTAGGTAGGTACCTACCTACCCATACCTACCTAAGTTTTGAATGTGGATTTGTGTTGAAGTTTAAAGTTTCCTATTTATTGGACTTCATGGTGTAAGCTTAGTTAAGGTGACCCTTAAATGTTATGGTATAAATACATAATTTTATACACAATAAAGAATGTTTATCATACAAAGACTCAAAAGGCATTTTTGGCAAAAAAGATATTAAATTGATTCAATAATTGATTGAATACTACCACGCAGGCGTTGTATTGAGTAGTGGTATGGTAGCATTTACCGTAAGGCCCCATTCGCACGGACGTAATTCTAACGCGTGATTTTTTTACGCCTAAATAGAACTTAACGGGCATAGTAAAAGAAAAGGATTGGTGCCCGTCCGAGCAATAATAACCTACCTACTCAAGTAGGGCTGTGCTGTTTAGTTTCTCGTGTCTATGATGATATCCTACTTCTTTTACTATAATAATAATTATGGGCTTCTAATGAGCCTTTCGCGCGGTCGATATTTGATTTTTTAATAAGTAGGCGAAAAAATCGCTTTCAACGCGCGGTGACAGACAGAGGATTATAATGGCGCGATTAAATTACGCCCGTGCGAATAGGGGCTAACAGTTTCGTAGCAGTGGATGCGGCGATCGGAGTGGATGGCCAGTGTGGCCAACTCCCTTGGATGTTTGAGCACTAAACGAATCTAAAAAAGCACCAGATTTACAGGATTTTCAAGAAATGAGCACTAGATTTTTAAAACTAAAAAAACGCAACAATTTATATGAGTAAAGGCATTTAGAAACTAAATATCAATTTAGTCACCTTATAAAATAAAATCAAAGTCGGCGAGCACAGTTAGTAAATATAAATTTCATCGCGCGACAGAAAAGAAAACAGCCTGCCTCGATCGATTTAAAATTGGCGCGAGGATTTCATAGAAAATGTGATTGATGAATGAAATTTTCTACAGAAGCAGTGATTCTTCCAGATTTCATACATGAATTCGGATTTCGGATACGCGCTCGCTCGTCGCTTGGTACTTTTTACGATATTTACGATACTACTACGATATTATTATGATTTAACGTGGTTACTGAAAATGCACTAAAAAGGGCACTAGGCACTAAAATTAAATTTTGAGCGCTGACATCTGTAAAAATGCACCAGATCTAGTGCCGAAAGCACTAAGTTGGCCACATTGTGGATGGTGTAGCAGAGCGTGTAGTACGGTTTTAAAGTGCCGCCGCCGTAGCGACCCCGCTGTATACCTAATGGTACTAAGTACTCGACCGAGTGAAGGAGCTCACTTGTGTAGGATGTAGGAGTGCAAGTTGCCGGCAGATGGCGCCGCTTTACATCGGGCTTCTGCTTCGGGGGTGGTGAGGCTCAGTGCTCATAATTACAGCCGTCAGATGTCACTATATGCCGCAAAAGTGTATAGTTTGTTATTTATTAGGTTTTCCTCGGGTGGCACGCTTAACAGGAAAATGAAAGGACAGGAATGCGGGCGGCACGCATGCGCGCCTTGGGAGACGCCTATGTGCAGCAATGGACGTTGATATGATTGATAAAGACAAGCTACTGAGTGACGAGACGACACACGTAGGTACATAACTTACTACGACACCGAGTACACTACTCATGCAAGCTCTACTCTCTGGCCTGGCGAGTTGGCGACCGCGGGAAAACTCTGGTTATTTTATGATCATTCTAAATTACGTGCATAACTACTATACAGTCTTCATAGCACAAACGAATATTGGTGACATTAATTATGTAGGTATTAAGTATTTAATTTCTTCGTCGTCGTAGGCAATTATTATTTCAATAAATACATAAACCTACCTAACGTGACATTTAGTAGGTATTGAAAAAAAAAGATCTGCTTTCTCCCTCTACGTATTGAAATGAATCAATAACAAGCACAAGCCCTTATTGATTTTTTTAGTGCACTGAAGAAAAATGTACAGCTACGGTAAATAAATTTTATTTAGTTTTTTTCCACTTTTTTTGTTTTCCCATTCATATTGCGGAGTACGGGGGCGAAGCATGGACTTTGTAATGAATGTAAATGAATATACATTGACTTTAAAAAAAATACCAGCCATTTAGAAGAAGGTCAGCTGGTAGAGAATCCCATTGGCATTATGTTCGCCTTTTGTACAAATTAGTGCAATAAAGTTTTAAATAAATAAATAAACTCAGCCTTTTAGGTAGGTACCTAGTTACCATATCAATACTATATTTATTTGCAAGTATTCACGATCGCCGATTACATATCATTAATAGGTACCTAATAAAAACTTAATTTTGAAGTTTATTTTCATTCAACCCTACGGCGGGCGGCAAAAAAAATTAGCTTAGATTTAAACAAACACCAAATTACAAATAGCATTAAACAAATTTTAAAAAATGTGGTTTAAGCACTCAATTCTTTGCAATCGCATTGTATAATTATTGCAGGTGACTAAATGTACATCATGTATTATGCTTTGATCACAGTGTGAAGGAACGGGTTGTATTGCAGAGGTAAGTATGTAAAACTAACAAAACTCCTAACAAGGACAGCCAGCAGCTACCTATTATTATAAAACCAGCCAAGTGCGAATTAAACTCACGCACCGAGGGTTTCGCACATTGTCCGAAACTACATAATTTAATTACATATGTACCGAATAGACACTTGGACACACCCCACACCTAGGGTTGCCAACTTTCCCGGAACTCCGCGATTCTGTCGTAAAAGGGTTCAGTTTTGAAAATATCCAGGCACTCACAATTTTAATATTATTTTATCGTCTCAAGTATTATGCGGCTTCTTTCGTGTAAGGGATAAAAAAAATACAATAGGTAGGTACGTACATACAATACAATTCTTTATTGCACAAATAAAATTAAAACAGGCACAATTTATTTACAACCACAACTTTTAAGGAAAATTTTGTGTCCAGTTGAAAATAATAGATTTTTTTTTAATTTTAGTAAATAGGTTTGTGGTTTATCATTTGACATGCGTTTTAAAATACTTACCTATTTAATTTTCATTATTTTATCGTCTAACTCCACTGAGCTGCCAACCCTACCCTCACCCCACACACCCAGTGCGAGCCCGTGCGCACTGAACAAAAGAGCATTGCTGCTGATTGCCGGTGTGGTGAGATGAGAACTCTCGGGCTACATTCACTATTCACAATGCAAATCACGCGCCCGCCGCACAGTGGGCTGAAAATGAAGCTCCATAGACTTAGCGCCGCTCAAAAATCAAGTACCTAATTTTGAAAAATGCATCATATATCCTATATTTTCACAAAAGCCTGAATCTCGGAAACCCTCGGAACATTGTCATTATATAATGCATTTTATGACGCATACAGTAATCTCTTAAGAAAGTTTAAGAATAATGAGGTAAATCCAAAAAACTGTTTAGCTCCATACAAAAAAATTTGAAAGTTGAAAATGACAATATTCCGAGGGTTTCCGAGATTCAGGCTTTTGTGAAAATATAGGATATATGATGCATTTTATGACACATACAGTAATCTCTTAAGAAAGTTTAAGTTTATTGAGTAAAATCCAAAAAACTGTTCAGCTCCATACAAAAAAAAGAAGAAATCTCTAATAACTTACTAAATAATAGCTTTATCAAAAAATGTTACATGACATTAAATATTTCTATTTAGTAGAGGAACACGATGGCATGTTTCTTTTTTCAAAATTAGGTACTTGATTTTTGAGCGGCGCTAAGTCTATGGAGCTTCATTTTCAGCCCACTGTGCGCCGCGCGCCGCCGCGGATACGCTAAAAAGTCAACTTTGAGTGCGATCGGCCGGCTGATTCGCGGCAATACGTTGCATTGTGAATGAAGCTTTATCGAGAACCCTTAGCAAAATGGGAAGATTCGGTCACTTAATATAAACCAAGTACTTATGCCTACCTTGTGTATTATACCTACCCAATTAGCAGCTACTAGGTACCTAGGTAGGTAGGTACCTTGGTACCTACTTAGTTTTGCTCAGTCCACACACAGGTTGATAGAGCTGTCAATTTACATTCGCTCATTAATACTTATACTGTTTATATATTTAAATTATTTTAATATCTCAAGAAGTCAAGACAAAAAATTATGATATCGTGTACCGAGGCATATAACTATTTTTTCTTAAACATGCTTGGAAATGTGAGCATTATTTTGACAACCTCCTTCAAGACAAATCGAAAATGCTGTAAAAGTACAGGTCAATTACTTTCGAGCAGGCGGCCGGCAATATTGTATAAAAATCCATATCTGTCGTGTTTAGCGGGCAAGGCAAATAAATTACTATGAAAACTCATCTGTCGTAATTTGCAAATGGAACGGCCTTTTTACTCCGAAACATAGCAACCACAGAGGTAACTATCGAAAGTCATTTTTAAATTTTGAATAAAGCTGTTTATTGAAAAAAAAGAAGAAAAAAGTTTACAAAATACCTACACCCCCTATCTGTCCAATTCTACGATCTGCCTACGACATTATATGGATTAAGCCCCCATTCACATGTGCGTAATTTCATAGCGCGTTGAAGCGATTTTTTTACGCCTACAAAAATCCCCTCCAGTGTGGTTTTAGTGAAAGCCCTTAAGTTTTATTTCAAGCACAGACATTCAATATACATAATAGTAGCAGAACAAACGTAAATACTTAATTATGTTTGTGTGGGTTGGTCTTTCCGTTTCGCACACTCCTACGGGGATAATACGATGGTGAAATACAGTGCCTATTTGTGTAAAACGTGTGAAAGTACGACGTACGGAATAGATTTGTTATGCAAGGCTGCAAAGTTGGTTATTTTGTGCGAGTACCTACTAGTATTGAAAACTGAGCAAGCGAAGGGTTCTAGGATCTAGGAAGGGTTTCAAGGTACGAGACACAAAATAACTTTGCTGCCGAGCGCAACACACAATTTTTCACCTCGCTACAGCGAAGAAAATACTAGGTGAATTGAATCCTTTCGGCGGTTTAGAACCACAAATAATAATAACCACAATTAGAATTGACCACTTCTATAAATGTCCACCTTCTACAAATTAGAAGAAAAGTTTTAAAAAGTTTTTTTCCAGGTGCAGTTTTCCACGCAGAGTTCGAATGAGAAAGTATTCCGAGCTTGTGAGGTGAAAAATATATAGGACCTGGTGTTTTATTATCCTTATGTATTTTATATTCTGATTTATTTATTAATAATAAGTATTCATCTATAGATATGCTCCTTGACATAGGTTCGTCAGTCAGCAAAAGATTTTGCATTTACCACATCTAGGCTTTTTGGCGGGATTTTGTCGGAGACGGTCTTTTTATTTAGTTTTCAACTAAATAAAACTACAATATTGTAGGTTTTGGTGTATATCTGTGATAGTTTTATTTGTGGCCCTAAACCGCCGAAACGGTTCCAAAATGTCCCTTGTTAAATCGGTGCAAGCCGTCGCCGCCGCCGCTGTTCATACAGGCTCACACCAGTTAGGTAAGTGTACCTAATAAGTAATAACTTAGCATTTCTTAGTAGGCTCTTATACAAAATAGATTTAGGTAGTAAACATTTTTACAAAAAAAATTTATCGTTAGTATTATATTATTTGTTAAATAATATAATAATAAATATTATTGCAGCTAAATATTAAGTGCCTAGGTACCTAAGTTAATCTATATAATAATTTCTTTCCAATAAAGTGAACGACTAACGACGGACATATAATTGTCACATTTTTTCTCTAAAACCGCATAATTATAATCGCACATTAATAAAATAAAAATATTAAGAAAATTTTAACTTCCTTAACCAAGTTTAGTAGGTAAGTACCTAAAGATTAGATTTTTTTGTAGGTAGGTACTAGTAGGTTTAATGTAGCTGGATGCACGAGGAGCATTTGTTTGCAGAAAACTATACAAAAATGCTCATATTTGTTGAAATACCGACTAACTCCCGATGAAAACACACATCACGGTCCGAGTGCTTACGAACGCTCCGGTAAGCCTAGTGGTACCTAACTGCTTCCCAAATGAACGTCATATCAATAGGTCGTCGTCGTGACCGTTGGTTGTGTTCAAAATGACAATGTGTGGCATGTCTAACAGCAGTAATTAACATGCTCGCTGAACCACAATAAGCGAATAAAAATAAGCGTATACCTAATTTATTAAACAGAAGCGGGCGAGACCTGGCAGAGCATATTAACGTCTTAGTGCACCACAGCCAATACTAATCGAAATTCAATCAATTGCAATTTTTCTTACTACAAAGTAACGCCTGATACAATTAAGTAGGTAAATATTTTTCTTACTGAACAAACAAGAATTTATTTAATAAAATTCAATTTTCTTTATTGAACATTTTTAAAAGAGAACAATAGAAATTTAATTGTGCACAAATCAAACAATCAAGGCGGATCTAGGCAGTCAAAACGCTGAAAGGTTTCTAAAGAAAATTGAACACAGAAATAGAGCAAAAACAATAGTATGCGGGCTCCGACAATTAGATTTTAATACTTGATGAGAAATGCCTCGGAAAATATTCTTTTCACCTCACCGGCTCGGAAGGGTATACTTTGGCAGTCAAAATCTGCGTGCAAAAATGCTTTTTAACCGCTAGCGTGCAAAAAGTTTAGACACTGGACTTTTAACTATCTAATCCGTTGATGTTTTCAAAATTCGAACCTGATATAAATGATGAAATGTCACAGTCTTGTAACCAAGCCAAAACCTACTTTTTTAAGGCTTGTCTATGCCTTGCTGGATGCCTTGCTAGATGGTGTGGATGCTACGTCTACAGAAAAAACCGCTCATGCCCATTTGTTGCCGAGGGCACATTCGCCGCGAACTCAACGCACATAATAATGGTCATGTCATAGTCCTATATCGTCCAATCGACCTCGATTGCAACGAGAATAGCACCTACCAATGTAAACAGACGGTACTACCTACCTACTGCATTTTATTTTCCAGTGTTCGGGAGCAGCATGTGAATCAAGGGTTTGTCAGCATCTCTAGTCTTATTAAGTCCAGTTAGTAGGTATCTATAATTAAATTATAGACTAGGTATCACGAGTCTGATACATCTACCTACAAATGCAAAGTCGTATGGCCTATTAGTGAATCCAAATAAATCTCAGATAAAGGGCGTTAGCCCAAGATGTGTGGTGAATAAGGCCCTTTATAGGCTCGAAGGAGTTTTCGGAGGAGTAGACCGCTCATGCCCCTTGTTGCCAAAGACACGTTCGCCGCGAACTCAATGCACATACATACTTCATTTTATTTTCCAGTGTTCGGGAGCAGCATGTGAATCAAGGGTTTGTCAGCACCTCTAGTCTTATTAAGTCCAGTTAGTAGGTATCTGTAATTAAATAATAGACTAGGTATCACGTGTCTGATACACCTACCTACAAAATACAAAGTCGTATGGCCAATTAATACATCAAAATAAATCCCAGACATTGATAATCGGCAGTCGATACATGTGTAATCTGCTTGGACTATGCGCTTCTACCCTCCGTGTTTCAACAGTATTCCTATATTGCATATACTAAAACTGCAAAAAATCTTGGAGTAATGCTAGACTGCAACCTCTCCTGGGATGTCCATGTCAGTGAAGTAAGTCGGAAAGTTCACTTCTCATTCCACACACTCAAATGTCTCCAAAATTTCTTGCCCTTGGAAACTAAAATGTATTTAGTACAATCTTGCCCATTTTGGATTATGCTGACATTTGCTGCCTAGACGCCAAAGAGGAGCTTTTAAATAAACTTGAGCGTCTTTAAAATATGTATCTGTATCCGCTTTATTTTTGAACTACGTAAGTACGACCAGTCTCCCAGTTTCTTTCTCAGCTCAAGTGGCTCCCAATTCGCCTTCGCAGGGATACTCGCATCTTATGCCTCCTTTTTAACATATTAAACAACCCGACTTCTCCTTTTTACTTACCGGAACGCTTCACCTTTAATCGCCCCCCTGATGTCCCCTGTCGCTACTCTTCTCCAATTTCCTTCTCACAAAACCGATTTTTATTCTTATTCCTTTACTGTTCATATGCGGTCAGGCTGTGGAACTCACTTCCTCCCGGGGACTGCCAGTCTATTGCCGTCTTCAGAGCACGAGTGAAAGAGCACTACCTCACTCAATGTAAATAATATATTGCATATATATTATATTACTTATTTATTTATACCTATACATTAGTATAATTATTATGTTTATTGGTATTGTATGTATACTTATTTTATATTATTATAATGTTTATGTTAAGTATATTTAGATTGTTTTAAATTTAAACACGCGACTACTGCCTTTCTTTCATCATTTATCTCAACCGCGGGTTAGCTGGAAGAGATTTCCTTGAAATAAGCTTGACCCTTTGTACAATTTTCTGTTGTTTTGTATTGTTTTTATTTTATTTCTGTGTGTACAATAAATTATTAAAGAAATAAATAAATACAATGCATTAATTCTCTGAGATTACGACTACCTAGGTAGGTACTTAGCACTTACACTAGGTACCTATGTAGGTAGTTACTACGATTTACGATGAGGAGATACTCCGTGCGAAGGTTCCGTTCTCCGAGAGCTTTGGGAAACAAATTCCATCAAAACTAAATTAACAATACAATTACAATTTGTTTTCAGTGTACTGGACGTCGTTGCAAACACTTTGATGGCAAACCGGAAACATGAAATGTTAATCCTACTTTTTAAATTAAAGTTTCCTGCACATAATAATCTTATTTAATCGTACCTACTCCATATATAAATAGCACCTTTTTAGGTTTTCTTGTAAATAGAAAAAAACACCTGGAGATATTCTGGTGCATTGGTATTTTCACATTTTGTTACAAAAGTTCACAAAACATGTTTTTCTAGTAGGTATTTGAATTGGACATGTGATTTAACTACAAATTTTATTAACGATTGTCTAACTATTTCTTTAATTAAGTTTGTACGGAACCCTCAGGGCGCGAGTCCTACTTGCACTTGTCCGGTTTTTTAGTAGGTACTTATCGACTTTTTTCTAATTTACAATCGATTTTCATCAAAAATGCGAATGCTTTCTTTGGTGGCGCGTGGGAGTACTTAATTGTTTTGATTTATGATCACAACTATCACAACCTAAGTAAACAGTCAAATGTAGCCTCTTTGCTAAGTATCTCGTGACAAAAAACATGGCCACCGAGAAAAAACCAACTCATACATCAATAAAGTTATTGAATTCTAAATTTAGGTAAGTGTCAAATTCTACCCAGACAAAAGACATCCGATTGACTTGCTGTCGTCTAGTGCGAAGAAAACATCGGTTTTACGTCACGAATTTATATATAAAAAATCTGGACCTAACCTAATATTACTATGAGCGAGCAACAACTGAAAACTGTGTCGGCGATGAACAAGCTGTACATAGGAAACTTGCCTATAGAAGCAGATGAGGCAGCCATAAGACAGCTGTTCGCCGAGCATAACTTGACGGTCGCAGATATTTCCGTGAAAAGGGGTGGTTATGCCTTCGTTGATTTCCCAGACCAATCTGCAGCGGATCGAGCAATAGACAAACTCCACGGTAAGAGCCATGTTTACTTTGACATGTTTCGTTGAAGGTATTAATTACTTAGTCGAGTTTGATAAACGATTTAACCTAATTAGCAGCATGATCGATCAAAATATTCCCGGAAAAATCTCTGAAAACCCATAATTCTGGCTCTTGATGAACCGATGATTATCTGATATTAATGACATAATATGTATTGAAAGAACATAGGTACTATATGCCGAGACATTGGCGTTAGGTACCTTTAAGTGAGTGAGTGAAGTGAGTCGAGACATCTTAGTTTAGCTTGTGAGAAGAGCGATATCGGCAGTCAACGTTTAAGATTGTTATCATCTCGCTACTTTAGTTTATGTACGATGGCTAACAAAAATAACTAGGTAGGTACTTACATCTTAACTCTTTTTTTCAGGCTACTCATACTGTGGACTACCATTGATTGTTGAACCTTCAGTTGCCAATAAGAAAATGTAAGTATTTTTGGAAGGAGTATTTATCCTTTCCTTTTTTTATTTTACGGTTTTAAGTGGCAAACGGACCGACAGCCCGCACGTTTATAAGCGGTTACTGTTACCGGCATTTGTTCCGCCTCCGCTGCTGCATCAGTCGATCCCTGAGGATTACCGTGCCCGTAATTACACTGGCTCTCTCCCTCCCTTCAAACCGGGCCACGGCAGCAGAAATAGGTGAGTTTTCATTAGTGACCGACCGAATATTCGGTTTCGGTTTCGGCCAGTTTCGGCCCAAAATCTGGTTTGGCCACAGTTTGGGTTTCGGCCAAAAAACGGCCGAACCTTTCGGCCGGCCGAAACTCTATTCGTTAGTGAATTGTCTGTCGCGAGTCATTCGGTTATCTTCGGGTGAGTTTGTTTCGTGGCTCATATGTGGTCGCCACCGGCCCGATTGTGTATATTAGAGGTTATTTTTGGTAGGTACTATTTTTTAATTTGTATGTAGGTAGGTATATTATTTACTTACATGAATTAACCGTCTGTATTATATGTATTCATCATCATTTCAGCCTTTTAGCGTCCACTGCTGGACAAAGGCCTTCCCCAATGAAAGCCACCACACCTGGTCCTCCGCTCTCCGCATCCACCCGCCTCCGGCCACCCTCTTTAGCTCGTCGGTCCACCTGGCGGAGGGGCGTCCCACGCTGCGCGTACCGGTCCGCGGTCTCCACTCCAGAACTTGTCTGCCCCGTCGGTTCTGCGAAAGATGTGACCTCCCATTGCCACTTCAGCTTAATAATCATTTCGGCTATGACGGTAAACTTAGTTCTCCGTCGGATTTCCTCATTACGGAGCATGTCCTTCAATCTCCGAGCTGAGAAATTCCGAACATCAGACCCACCGTCAGTTTTCACGTTTCTACGCCGTGGGTCATGATTGGCAGAACGCACTGGATAAAGTCTTTCGTCATTAACGATGGTGGAATAGGCGTGAAGACGTGACGCAGTTTTCCAAATGCTGCCCAGTGCCCAGCCCAACTGGATGTTTCTGTCAGCTTCCCTTCCCTGTCGAAGTTGTTCAACTGTATTGTCTGTCCTAGGTAGACGTACACTCCTGAACAACTTTGATATCGACAATTTCGATGATCACCCAGTCGATCACGGGATCACCGAATATGTGTTAAAAATACACAAATCAGTATACAATAGAAATTGTTTAATCTAAATTTCTAAATAATAAGTTTCGGTTTCGGGCGAAACTGAGACCGAGGCCGAAGGTTCGGTTACGGTTAAGGCTGAAAATCTTGTTTCAGTCGGACACTAGTTTTCATTACATAGTTATTTAGCCCAAATTCGACATAGGTATTTACGAATGAATTTCTAGATTGCTTTGGAGACGGCTTGGGAGAGCAGCCTTCAATAAATTTATCACAATTTTTACCTGTTACAGCGTCAATGTCCAAAATCTTCAGAGTGCAAGTACGACTCAGCTTAAAGACTCCAGCAGTGATTCTCCTCCTGGCGGCTGGAGGTGAGTACATTCTCATGCAAATTGTAGATTGGGCGATTTGTCATCTGACTCCAGTACTTATAGATCAATTTGTAATGCGGACACTTACCTACCTAGGTTGAACAATTGTGATTGTTTAGTCAGACCGCAATGTCCGTAGTAAGGGCATAGGTAACTGCCAAAAAAATACGATTTTTAAATGTGCTTTCGTTTGTTACCTCTCGAATAGTTACTTTTAATTTTTACCCGACTGCAGCGAAGCCCAAAAGGAGGGTTGTGTTTACCGCGTATGTTTGTATGTGTGTATGTATCCTAATCCTTTGTCCGCTCGTAACTACTCAACGCCTCAACCGATTTCGATAAATGACACGTCATTTATTAGATTCGTCTTGATTGCGCTAGTGTCACTGGGTAAGTAGGTACATAAAATTCAAAAAATAAAATAAAATGCGAATTTTAAGCGCGTTAATGTGAAGGGCTGAAAAAATGAAAGTCGACGTGAAAAAATGAAACTATATTAAGCGGGGTATCATTGAATAGGTATATTTGAAAATCATATTGAGGTTCCTTATTATCATTTTTCATTTCGATTGACCATTTAGGATCTAATAACCATTTATAGTTTGGAGCGGTGCTGAAAAAACTAAAAGTCGACGAACTATATTAAGTGAGGTATCATTGAATAGGTATTTGTTAATCATCTTGAGGTTTCTCTTATCATTTTTCATTTCGATTGATCATTAAACACAGACAGGGCGGCGGCGGTGCGATAGCGTTGCGGTAATTTTTTGTAATGTTCGAAATAGTATTAAGCCCTTCACATCAATGCGGCGCTGCAAACGCGCGCTGCGGCGGCGGTGCGAAGGCGAAAGCGACAAAGCCGCGCGCACAGATTGGTACGCGCCGCGCGGCGCCGCGGCGGTGCGTTGTATTCCTTTGTAGTATATGAGAACCGCCACACAGAGCGGAGCGGGCGCGGCGCGATGCGGAGCGTTCTTCATACACACCGCCGCCGCGCCGCCACCGCAAGCGGTATTCCTGTCTGAAGGGCTCCGCTTTACATTCGTTTTCAGCAGATTCGCCGCCGCAACGCTTTCGCACCGCCGCCGCTGCGTCTGTGTTGCGCTTTAGGATCTATAACCATTTAAAGTTAGGAGCGGGGCCGCGTAGTGTTTGTTCATAAGTGGCTCATTCAGTCTTTCTCATCAAGTGTTATTCATAACTTAGATTCTACACGTACACTGTGACAGTAGGTTAAGGTGCGAACATTTTTGCCTAAGCCGGGAACATGTTTATTTTCCATACCGCTGCAATAGTGTATATTAACGAGTTCGGAGCGACCCGAATGGTGACACATGATGGCAGACGACGTTGCCGGTAACTAAAAAGTGTAAAATAAAAAATATCAAAAAACCCGACTGCTTAAAAAAATAAATTCAAATAAAACAAATCCAGTAGTCATAGAAATAGATTCATGATCGATACACACTAGAACAATTAATTGACCGAGCGAGCGAAGTGTCTCCGTTTCGAGATTGGCCAAAAATGCTTTTGTCCGGCTGTCTTTCTGTCTGTAATTCTCTACAGGTCGCATTTTTCAACCGATTTTGACGAAAATTTGGCATGGGTATTATATTAATCACCTCGACAAAGTGGGTACAATAAAATCTTGGAAAACATTTTTTTTAGAGTACGTACATATCCGTACCATACACGTAAAGTGGGAGTGAACTTTTTTTTCTGGTGAATCCCATGGTGTGGGGTATCGTTGGATAGGTCTTTCAAAAACATTGCAGGTGTGTTAAAACCATTATCGATTTAGGGATCCGTTTGCGAAATATTAAGCTTTAAAGCGGTAGTTTTTGTTAGACTCACGTGTCCCCCCCCCCCCGCCAGCTAAACGGTTGCTTCTGGATATGTGAAAAAATTCACGGCAGTAGCATATATAACGTAGTTAAAGGAAAACTATGACAGCTAAGCAGGTTCTATTAGTTTTTGAGTAATAGTCGATTAACTTATGAAAGTCGAAAAATTAAATTATGTTCATAGAACTGCATACCTACCTACGTAAAATGGGAATGATTTTTTTCCCGCGTGAATTCCATGGTGTTGGGTATCGTTGGACAGGTCTTTAAAAAATATCGCGGGTGTGTGGAATACATTTTTCGATTCAGGGATCCGTTTGCGAAATATTAAGCTTTAAAGTGCTAATTTTTTTTCACTTTATATTTATTTATTAAATAAACCAAACACCAGCTTACTTACAGACTAACAACCAATCCAAGTGGGTTAAATAGTACTTATTCTTATTATATTTAATAGCTTATTCCGTCTCCAACTGCAAAGTTGACTTCTGTTCGTTTCTTTTAGGTTTGGTTTATAAACCTTAGAATTAATGTCAGATTTTGGTTTTTGAAAAAAGAACTCTATCTAGACTTCACATAAGTCTAGTATTTGATCGTGTTTTTTGGGTCGCAAAACCCGTTTTAACACTCTAAGGGATAAGGGCTGGCGAGGTCTACTGTTCTCACGGAACTACTAGTTAATTATAATGCGGAACATAGCGACTTTAACACAGCACAGCACTGTGCGCTTCTCGCGGTCATTTTTGCTGCGCACTAGCAAAATGTGGAATGACCACACGACGTTTTTCCACAGCGCTACGATATGGGGTCCTTCAAGAAGAGAGTTAAAAGAGCCCTTCAACCTAGGCCGGCAACGCACCAGCACCCCCGGGTGTTGCAGGTGTCTATAGGCGGCGGTGACCTCTTAACATCAGGAGGCCCGCTTGCTTGTTGCCCCCGTAGCAATAAATAAATAACAGTCGGGACCCATGAAAATCAAGACCGGCTCAATCTTCCCAAGGACCCGACTGTTAAAGTCGCTATGTTCCACATTATAATTAAGTACTTACCTAATTGTTCTAGTGTGTGTCGATCATGAATCTATTTCGATGACTACTGGACTCTATTTATTTTACTATAGGTTCTTTCCGCAGAAACTGATTTTCTGTAAGTAGCTAAGTAAGGTGGTGTGGTGTGGTATGGTAGGTACTTACCTAGTAAGTAACGCGCGTTAATTTCAGGCAAGAACAAAAAAATACAGTAAAATATTTGACATAGGTAGGTAGGTACCTATTAAGTATAGGTAGGTAACTGATCTGATATATAGGTACTGATATCTAAAAATGTTCTCCTTTTGGGCTTCGCCGCAGTCGGGTAAAAACTGTACTTACTTAACATTTTCAGGTTTCTTAAGTCCAGTTGTTGCCGTGAAAATAAAGGGATCTCAACTCAGCTTAGTGCTGCGGACATGTGTCCCCAGCACTGGTTTTCTCGGGTTGACTTAACCTGGCATGAAGTTGTACCTACCTATAGTAAAACAGGATAGGTAGATACCTATTTTTTAAAGCGCAAGTAATACCTATAGACAAATAAATATCTGCAGGAACATAAATAAACTAGTGGTTCTGTGAGAACAGGTAGACCTCGCTAGCCTTTATAAATCAAACCTAAAAGAAACGAACAGAAGTCAACTTTGCAGTTGGAGATTAGGTATGTACTAAACTAAAGTGACAAAAATTAGCACTATAAAGCTTAATATTTCGCAAACGGATCCCTAAATCGAAAAATGTTTTCCGCACACCCGCAATATTTTTGAAAGACCTATCCAACGATACCCCACACCATGGAATTCACGTTTGAAGTTGCCTGAGTAGCGGGTTGAAAGTAATACATCTCAGCCCTAGGGAGAATAGTTTTCAACTGACAGCTGTCAAATTATTTAAAAAAAAAACTAGTAGGTACTATTTTGACATTTCTATTGAACCATGTTCCAACTTTCTATACAGCCACTCAATTACAGCGCGAAGTAAAATTGAAATAACATAAAGTTATGCAATAATTTTTAAAAAAAAAATTTAAAATGACTTTATTATAATTATTACTGTCAGTCAACTATTTCTTTAAAATAACATAGATTTGGGCAAAATATTTACTTACCATTTTTTCAATGATGGAAATAAAAAATAATGGCAGAATAGCTGGCCGGCCACAGAAAAAAAACAAAATAGACGGGAAAGCGGCAATCCGATCTTCATTTGTTTTTTCGAGTCGTAGAGTTTTGTTTACTTCCGTATAGCAGAGATTTGTATTAACACTCATTTTATCTTTAGCTAATTCATGTTTTTATTTTTACTTTCATTGTATTCGGAATGAAAAGCACAGTGTATCCCTCGGGTTCAAGACTTATTTAGAGGTCCCTCGAAGTATTGTCGCCCTCGCTACGCGTCGGGCGCCAAACCCCGTCTCGGGACTTAAATAAGTTACTTTCACACCTAGGTTAACAATGTACTATTTCTGCTCTTTTGCCGGCGTGATTAATTTATACCCATGCCAAATTTTCGTCATAATCGGTTGAACAATGCGACCCAGTAGAGAATTACAGACAGACAGACGGACAAAAGGATTTTTGGCCAATCTCGAAACTGAGACGCTTCCCTCGCTCGGTCAATTATGAATGAAATAATTAAAGGAAGGATGAGGGCGTGACTGAAAAAGAATAATGAATTATTAAAATAATGGATTAAACATAGAATCATGAATTAGATAAATAGTTTAGTTTAGGGGCGGTTTATTCACCAACTGGACTCGAGGCATTGGCCATGCGAGTGTCCAGTTGGTGAAACTTGAAATAGGTAGGTATAGGTGGTTATTCCCAACGGATCATATGATGATGGTGGTTGCATCTGATCACGCTAAAAGTTCCCATCGGATCACGTTAACCGATGCAACTAAGAAATTGTGATTATTTTTCCTCAACTGATCACGTGATCTGTTGCAACTGATTTTCGAATTGAATATTTTCCCTACGGATCACGGTTACCCACAATGGTTACCATACGGACAGTGAAAGTGAGTTCAGTGGTTAGATACCTCAATCAGACACACATCCAACCTTACAAACTTACCCCTTTAGTGTTGGTAGTATCTAGATAAGTATAGATTACACAGGCGGTTTTCCGCATCCGGCGATATATTCATACCATACCATTCATTATTCTTTTCCTTTTTTATGCGAGCTAATTAGGGTTACGCACTAAGAAATACAAAAGAAACCCTTATGGCGGCCATCTGTCCGTATGACACAGCTGTTTACTCAGCAACTACACTGTATGCTACCAACTTGTAATTTGACTTGATGAATAAATCTAGAGAGATGTGTAAGTAATGTCTGTACATTCTAACAATATTCTTTTCAACAACAGACGTGAAGTAGCTGCTGCCAACACAGAAATATCCAAATGCCTCATCGATTTCACTCTACTTACATAAAATCGAACATTCTTAATCATTGTTGTCACAATAGGCTTCCTTTTAGTTCATTTCTCTAAGAAATTCTTGCTTTTTATCAGATAATTTCAAGAAAATCGAATTTTTAACCTATAAAACAAATCAGTGACATTCAAATAGGTACAGATTTTTTTAAATTTGAAAATAGTGATGTCACCTAGCATGAATGAATGATGGAATGAATAGTAGCCTTGATATTGATCTGGTATTAGACCGGATCCATCCAGTCGACCAAAGTATTTTTAATATAAGAATCTCTATACTACTTACTAACTATATCTATACTACTTATAAAATCGTAACGGGGGTAAATCTGTACATTGAAGGGATTTAAAAAAAAACTATTGGAATACGTTATTTAGGCTTATCTGACCCCCAAAACACTTTTCAAAAAATTTCTTGTCTGCCTGTCTGTTTGTCTGTTTGTACGCGCATCACGCTAAAACTACTGGTCCGATTTGAACCGTTTTTGTTTGTTTGTTTGAAAGCAGGTGGTCTGACTTAAAATCTGGTGTACTTGGATTTTTAAAATTCCACCCCTAAAGGGGTGAAAAGGGATGTTAAGGTTTGTACGGGAACAAAAAATATCCGATTTCAAAAATTTCTTCACTGGTCCGCGCACCATTTTTACACCGCGCTTTCATTTGTTTCATCAAAGGAAATTAGTTTTATAGTTTGTTAATAGATGGCGCTAGGTGTATTTTACATCGCGCTATCGTTTGGTTTATGGTAAGATATCTATACTAATAATAAAGAGGTAAAGTTTGTTTGGATGGATGTATGTAGTGTAGGAGCTTATCTTCGTAACTACAGAACCGATCTCAATAATTCTTTCACTGTTGGATAGTTAATACTCTGAGTGTGGTTATAGGCTACTTGGTATTGGGTTATAAAAAAGGAGCGGCGACAAAATGTATTAAAGTGAAAGTTTGTTCGCGCGTTAGTTCGCGGGTTGGTTGGTTATTTGGTTGGTTTGTTCGCGCGCTTCGCGTGTTTGTTCGCGCGTGTCGCGCGTTTATTCGCGGGTTGGTTGGTAGGTTGATCGGTCAGTCAGTCGGTCGCTGGGATGGTCGGTTGGTTGGTTGGTAGGTTGATCGGTCAGTCAGTCGGTCGCTGGGATGGTCGGTTGGTTGGTTGGTTGTTTGTTTGTTTGGTTGGTTGGTTGGTTGGTTGGCTGGTTGGCTGGTTATCTGGTTGGTTTTGGTTTGTTTGAAGTATTGAAGGCACAGCTCAATAGTATGTCATGTAGCCTTCTTTTTAAACGCGAATGAGGTCGCGGGCATAAGCTAGTATAACAATAAAGACAACATTTTCATTGATCGTTTTTTACCCGGTGAATGTAAAACCCATGATAACTTTGATGAAAAGGTAAACAAACGTTTTGATCCGTACCTACTCGCCTTCAATTTTCGCAATAATCCAGTTGGAATGTGTAGCATTTGGAAAACCGCGTCAAATCTTCTCGTCGCCTATTCCACAATCGTTAAAAAAGAACGAAATCCTTTAACCAGTGCGTCCTGCCAGTCATGACCTACGGCGCAGAAACGTGGACACTGACGGTAGGCCTCATCCACAAGTTTAAGGTCGCTCAGCGAGCTATGAAGAGGGCTTTGCTCGGAGTTTCTTTGAAGGACATGATCCGTTAAGGGGATCCCATACACACGCGGCCTGCGGTGGCGGCCTGTTGTATTCCCTATGCAATGTATGTGAGACTTCAGACACGCGCGGCCTGCGTTTGCATATTGAAGCTTCGGTATGCCGAGTTATGGAGTGGAGACCGCAGACCGATACATTGAAGCCTTTGGAAAATATTTTCAAGCAGACAGAACCCGTGCGCCTGCGGCTGCGCTTGCTGGACCAAAATATTCAAGATATATAGGTAGGTAGGTAGGTAGTGTTTTATTGATACCTATGCATTTTTCACGAGTGACAAGACAGTAAGAAAACAAAACAGATTATAAAACATATAGCGGCCGGTATGAAATCTATACTAATATAATAAAGCTGAGGAGTCTGTTTTTTGTTTGTTTGTCTGTCTGTTTGAACGTGCTAATCTCAGGTACCACCAGTCGGATTCGAAAAATTCTTTTTTCATTTCATAGTCCAATTCTTGAAGAAGGCTACGGCTATTTAACATCACGCTTCAACCCTTAGGAGCCGAGCAAAAAGTAAAAACTCAGTAACGTGACAAAAACTCATCCATAGAGGAGTAGATGCGTGGAGTTTTTACGTGTCTGTTAGGGGGGAGGGATAGGAGGGAGGAGTAAGGGAAGGAGGGCAAGGAGGGCAAGTTGCAAATGTTTGTTTACCTTTTCAACAGATAGCCTGAATAAGGTATAGCGCAACCTATCGGTATTCCATAATATTCATTTATCCATTCACAAGACTTGCCATCCCTAAAATTGCCTATTGTCATGTCACAAACGTCAAGGGCGTGGTGCAAACTTCACGTCTATTATTGAATAAAATATTGTTAGAATGTACAGACTTTACCTACGAGTACTTTCCTAATTATACACACAACAACTATTTTTTATATTACCCTTAATAAGGGATATAACTTTTGTATGGAAAATATTTTAACGGTTGTTAGGATGAATCCACATTAAAACATTGACTTAGTCAATGCATTAAAATATTAGATAGGTATGACGTTACCTATTAATTTAAATTAAAACAAAAAAAAACATCGGGTTTTAATTCACCAATTATTACAGGAACACTTTAAATTGTCCGGTCCGTTTAAAAAGATTTGGTTAACTGTTTTAGTGATTTTGATTTTCAGCGCAAAAATACCTAGGTAGGTACCTATATAAGTAGGTTACTACATACCTAGCTAGTTTTGAATTGTCTCTTTAAGTTTGAATAAAAAATAAACGTTTCCTGGATAAATTACAAAAAATAAGTAAGTACCTATTGATACGAGTAGGTAGCTACTCGTATCAATAGGTACTTACTTATTTTAATTACTTATGTATTCAGGATGTCAGCCCGCAGGACTTCAACAGCAGACTTCAACTTTTTCTCAAAATACCTACCTACCTACGAGTGTGAGTCATGGTACTTGTCCAAATTTTTTTTAACCAAAAAAGGGGATAAAAATACATTTGAGTATACCTCAAAAATAACGTTTCCCCCTAAGGGTCAGTTCAGACCAAGCGGAAATTGGCCAGAGCACTTTTTGACGTCATTGTCAAATGAACCATATCACTATACGCCAATAGAACAAAATTGTATGAATGACTTCGAGCGCGAGGTTCGAGAACATTCATACGATTTTGATCTTTAGGATATAGTGATATGGTTTTTAAAAAATGCTCGGGCCAATTTCCGCTTGGTCTGATCTGACCCTAATAAGGCTATGTTCAGATGACAGGCGTTTGACGCGCGTTTTGACATGCATTTTGTTCGCGTCGTCATTCACGTGCGACGCGCGTTTTTATTGGACGTGCGCGAAACTTTTAAAGGGCGCTCGACGCGCGCTTAACGCCTGTCATCTGACCGCTTGTTGTGAATGGAGACTTGAATCCTCCGCAAGATTCGCCTCGGTTGTGCGACATTATTGCTGGATTGAAGGTCGGGGTGCCAGTGGTCAGGCGTATTCAACGTGGCGCAAGGTCAAGGAATACCGTAGCCACTGCATTGAAGCAAACCATTGACAAAGTAGTGAACAGTATTAGGTAACAATCCCATCAAAAACATAAATGTGAAAATGGGAGCCAAGTTCCATATTGAAAATAAGCGTGGATGTCGACATCGCCGACAAAAGAATTGATATCTAAATATTAATTAGGTAGGTACTTACCTATTTATAATAGGTAATGTTTTAAGTAACAAACAAGTGTACTTACCAAGTCTTATGCTTTAATGCGAAAAATATTGGTTCCTAGACGTTGAGTGCACATAAGTAAACAAAACAAACCCACTACACTTTGCTCAAAGAAGGCTGTCAAAATAATGACCATAATAATATGGTTGATCATTATTTTGAAATAAGTAGGTAGGTAAGTAAGTACCTAGGTACCTAGGTTTTTTTTTGTAATATTACACAAACATTTTTGAGTAAAATTATTGTTGTGTTATTGTTATAGGTAGGTAGGTACTTACTTACCTACTTACCTAACAAAATAAAATAAATTTTATAAGTGCCTACCTAACTGTTACAATAAAAAGAAAACTCAACTTTTGTAAAATAGGTAATCACCTACCTACGTAATATATTTAAAAAAAAATTACGTACCTACCTACCTAGGTTGCAATACCTATATGGGTAAAATTTAATTCATTTAGTCATTAGTTTGTCGACCGCACGTCATTCAGTGGAAACACATGAGCCTGGCCTAGCGTATAACGTACTGCGCAAACCAAGTGGAAATTTGCCTGCACACTTTTTGACGTCATTGTCAAATGAACCATAATTATCACTACCTATAGCCTAAACAACAAAATCGTATAACAACTTCTGCACGTCGTCGGCGTCAGTCGCATCGCGCTCGAGGTCATTCATGCGAATTTGTTCTTTAGGCTAAAGTGATATGGATCGTTTGACAATTTTTGACGTTGACGACTTTGTACATTTGACAATGAACCATATCACTATAGCCTAAAAACAAAATCGAATGAATGACCTC
The DNA here is from genome assembly GCA_949699065.1 of Metalampra italica. NCBI lineage: Eukaryota > Metazoa > Arthropoda > Insecta > Lepidoptera > Oecophoridae > Metalampra > Metalampra italica. Next base: position 5,336,727 of record OX452969.1, read on the forward strand.
GAGCGCGAGGCGACGACGCCGAGGTGCTGAAGTCATTCATACGATTTTGTTCTTTAGTCTATAGTGATATGGTTCATTTGACAATGACGTCAAAAAGTGCGCGGGCAAATTTCCGCTTGGTTTGCGCAGTCCCTTAGGCTTTAAACAAATTCCACCTCCATCGTGATCTCGCCCTAACATTATCAGTTTTGTTACAATTTCCTTATAATTACGATTTCTAGGTGTGTACCTACCTATATATTATGTAGGTAGGTAGGTACTTACATAACATACATTACCTACATGCAGTAAACCCCTGCATTTCACTCTACCTACTAGGTTTGGTGTTCGGAATTCGGTTACGGCCATATGGCATTCGACATAGAGCAGTAAACCCGGTAGGTAGGTATAGGTATTGGTGATCGACACATAAGGCGATTTTTTTATGCGATAGGTACCTACCTAGGTACCTACGTAGGTTACCTGACGCGATAACGGCCGACGGTGACGCGTCGATTGTTTTATCTTATCAATCATGTGTACTTGTAGGTATACTGGTATAGGTAGGTAGGTAAGTAGGTTAGGTAGGAAGGTAGGTAGGTATAGGTATATAGGTAGGCACAACTTTTCATGGGTAGTGGGTAGGTATATCTAGCTAGGTAGGTAGGCTAACTTTATTAGGTAGGTATAGGTAGGTAGGTAGGTACCGCGAGATAGAAGAAGAGTCTAGGTTCCTACCTACTTACAGTAGGTACTTACCTAGGTTATCTAGCATGATGATAATGATAGTGAAATGGTCGTGTGATAGAGCCCTTACAATTTTAAGGTGAAGCGGGACACGAGGCGGGCGACGCCTGTACCAGACGAAGTAGGCGGTGTCGGGCGGCCGCCCTCTGCGTGCCCCGGACAACGCTGCCGCGGAAAACGCTGGCACAGTTAGGGTTGCCAGGTGATCGATACTGGCTGGTCCGGATTGTTCCATCATCCATCTTTTAGATGTGCTAGCCTTCGAGGGTCCGACCGATCAGTATACAGGAGGAAGGATGCTATGAAACACGTGCATTGACAGGTTACCTGCAGTTAGGGTTGCCAGGTGATCGATACTGGCTGGTCCGGATTGTTTCACCATCCATCTTTTAGATGTGCTAGTCTTCGAGGGTCCGACCGATCAGTATCCAGGACGGATGCTATGAAACACGTGCATTGACAGGTTACAGAAACGCTCTGTGATAACCTATTTGAACAACTTTTAGTAGGTACAGTCGGCATTCAAATATTTAGCCAGTCGAGCAGTCTAAATATTTCTGACATCTTTGGTGCTCTTCAAAGGCACCCTTGCGGTGACTGAAGAAAATCTGCATAGGTACTTTGATCCCAACCATCAGTCATGACTGATAGAATTGACTGAAGCTTTCATGACCGTCTACGACACGCACGCCGAGCAAGACCTAGATCATGACAGATAACACATCGTAATTCGCAGGAGTCGCAACATACCTAGGCGGTGCGAGTGCGCACACAAGAGTTAAGTTGTCAAGTCAACAAATAATATCGGACGCGTCCGTCAGTCGCGGCATAAATTAAGTAGGTAAATAGTAATCCGTATAGTAAGTACGGTCGACCGCACGTAAGTGGAAACAGAACCAGTATAAACTGGCCTCTCATAGTATTGAAACTCGCTAATAGGCTAGGCCAGCTCAAGGTCGAAAGTGCCTGTCTGTACTGATGTGATCAGTACATACATAAAGATGAGAACAAATTATCGGACGCGTCCGTGCCAGAAGGAGTGAGAGTGCAGAAACTCACCGGCTCTTCACGTTGGCCAATGTGTTGGGCCAACGTTGTGGCACAGATGTGTGCCAAGAAATTGTGACGGCGTCCACACGTTGGATGGTAGGTTGTTCAGTGTGCGACTGTGCGTCGGGTCGCGCCAATATGCGGACGATGGATTGAGACGTTCACGGCTCTGCGTAGGGCCCTATTTACCACAATTCTTGGGCGTACGCCCGCTCAAGGTCATGTTATGGCTAGATGCAATACAGACGTGAATAGGCTTGCTATACAGCAATAATTATTATTAATTGCTTGCTAAACGTGCACGATGTGTGCTGGACCTAGCAAGGCATAGACAAGCTCTAACGTTTTTAAAAAGTAGGTTTTGGCTTGGTTGGACTATACTTTTAAGCCATATCTCAACGCATATTGCACAAAACCACTAGCATTTATTGCGTAAAAAATCTGTTTTTTTCTTTTCCGTGATTTTCTATAAGTATCTACCTACTTATAATATACCGAAGCCGAAATGTAACTTGTGGAAATTTTTGTCTGTCTGTTTATCTGTTCGGCCATCACGCTTTTGCGTCTGAACAGATTTTGATGAAACTTTGTACCTATAGAGATAGTCTATATCCCTGTCTGTAAATATAAAGGCTATAAAACATCATAAAATTATAAACAAAATGACCAGCAATGAAAATCTCTCATTTCCTAACATTGTTTCTGGGCCATGAGCACAGTTGGTTCGCTTGACATCGAAATTCGAAATGTCCGCGTAGCAGACGCACACAAAAACTGACGCGCGCTGACGAACGTGGCCGATATACGAATAAGCTGGATGGATAGTAAATGGGTAGGCACTTAAGACACAGCTGTGCAAACTATCGGGCGCAAGTCACGGACGTGACCTTGAGCCCTCCTTGCACGTTCGTACGTCCGAATGGAATCTGGCTGGCCGGCGTCCGACCAATCGTGCAGCTGACGGACGCGTCCGATAATTTGTAGATTGTATTCGGACATTCAAGGAGGGGTCCAAGGTCACGTGCACGTCCGCGACTTACGTCTAAACTGCACAGCGTAGGTAGTGTCCTTTGTACATACAGTACAAAGACACTAGGTACAGTCGACAGCACGTCAGTGGAAACACTTTGACCTTGAGCTGGCCTAGCCTATTGGGGAGTCTCAATACTATGAGACTAGTTTATACTGGTTTTGTTTCCACTGACGTGCGGTTGACCGTACCTACGATACGAATTTAAACCGCGTCCGCGCGTCCGATAATTTGTTCCCAGCTTCACGCCCGCGCCACCACCGCCGTCCGATACGGGCTGCCAATTTCCGTGTGCAGTGTGAACCGTAACACAGTACAAAAAGAACAGTCCGTTCAAGACCGGCTGAACTGCGATAAGTACCTATTTACCTACGCGTGCTACACGTGGCTCGTGCGAGGCGCGGCGGGCGGCGGCGGCGGCGGCGGCGGGGTGGGGCGGCGGGGCGGCTTGATTGACAGAGATTGTCATGTGTGTTTAGTACCATACTTACCTACCTATCAGGTGTGTAGTAAATGCCTACACGAGGACCGCTGTGTAATAATTAACGTGTACACCATCCCGTCGTCGTCGTCATCTCAGTCAGATGTAGAGCAGAGCGACCGTTTGTAGTACCTACCTAAGTACATTAGAAATGTACCTACTATAGTGAAATTCAGGAAGGCCCCTAATTGACAGTAGAATAACAAATAATAGGTACTTACCTATTTAAAAAACTTACGGCAAAAGCATATTTATTAATGTGGTAACCATTGCGGGTAACCGTGATCCGTTGGGAAAAAAAAACAGTTGCAACGGATCACGTGATCGGTTGGGAATTGAGAAAAAATAATCTCAATTTCATCGGATAACGTGATCCATAAATACATTTAAATGTGATCCATAATTACATCTACTTAAATGTTTTAAAAATTATGCACATTTTAATATTTTTATTTAGGGAGTGCGTGTCAAGTCTATGATAATCTTGTTTTCGAATCAAAATTTTTTACTCGGTAAAAACGGTTTAGTTTTAGAACGTTTTGTCACTAAAACTTTTTGGTTCATAATCAAAGAAACAGGCCAAATAAGATTCCAAATTCAAATGTAAAACCCTCAAGAGAACAATATACAATTTTCTACATTAGTTTCGATGAGTAGTTCGCTCCTTTCGAGCTTAGAGAGGTGAAAAAAATATTACATAATAACGAGTAAGTGACTGACCTGGCTAGTTAGCTAGTGAGTGTAGACGAGAGAGGGCGCGCCACGTAGCTGTAGGTGCGAGGTTGGGCGGGCGGGCGGGGCGGCGGCGGTGGCAGGCAGCGGCTCGGCGCGAAAGGAATTATATTTCTTTCGCGCCGAATTGTTCGTTCATTCAGTTCAGAGTGTTGCCATTAATTGGTCACATTTGATACATTTTTCGTAACTATTGACGTAACATAGGTACCTACCTATTTGTTATATATTATAATTTTGTCTTTAAGCAATTTTTGTAACTACAACCACTTGATACCTACCTATTTGATTCTATATCGTCTTCTTGTATAGGTAGAATTGTAAGATGAAAAAAAGACTGAAAGATGAAGCTTTATACCTAGGTAATATCAAACAATTTGTTGTGAACTTGTGAAACGAATGCTCCAAAAAACTAAATTATGATATGTACCTAATACTAGTTAAGTTAGGCAGGTAAGCTTCCTATAAATTCTACTAGATGTTGCCCGCGGCTTTGCCTGCTTGGAATAAGTTTTTTCCCGCGGGAACAGTTTCATCATCATCACGTGGCGACCACGTACGGGAAGACGTAGCGTAGACAGGCCTATCCCAAAAGGTGGACCGATGATCTCGTGAAGCGCGCGGGACCCGGCTGGATGAGGTTAGCGCGGAACCGGTCGTCGTGGAGTGGAGATCTTTGGGGTAGGACTTTGTCCAACAGTGGACGTCTATCGGCTGATATGATGAGCAAATAACAGCCCCCCAAAGAATTTTTTAACTTTGAATCCCTGTTGCTCCCATAATTATGGTACCTATTAAAAATACCGTTGATACAGTTTTAGGTAGGTAGCTTAATTAATCTTTTTTTCAAAATAGATAATAGTATTACCTATGTAGGTAGTTTTGTGGCAAATAAATAGGCAAGCGTTTAAATGCACGAAAGGCGAAAAACCCTAATTCCAGCCGTCTTTGCCGTAATCAGCCTCATTATTGCCTAAGGGTCGGGGCAGACCAAGCGGAAATTTGCACGCACACTTTTTACGTCATTGTCAAATTAACTAGGTACCTACCTATACCACTATATCGTAAAGAACAAAATCGTATGAATGACCTCGAGCGTGAGGTGACGCCAACGTGCAGAAGTCATTATGTTCTTTAGGCTATAGTGATATATGGTTCATTTGACAATGACGTCAAAAAGTGCACGGACAAATTTCCCTTATTCCAGCAGGGTACAGGTGTTACAAAAAGTATGGCTCTTCTACCAAATAACCAGTTTTTTTCCCTCAACATTTTGTTTCCATTCCACCTTTTATTTTCCTGATCCTGTTTCTTCTCGATCGGTTTTTTTTCCATTTTATCAATAGGTTTCCAGTCCAATATTTTCTTTATCTTATTTTCCAATTGAATATTTTCTCAGCACTTTACGATGCATTTCGTAGTCAGCATGTCCTCTGGCTACTTAAATTAAATCGGATATGCAACTTTAAACCGCTGTAAATCGGAAATTATTGATCCTAGCTAGGTACTAGTTTCTAAAGAGAAATGATAGATATCGTCGAGATCTTCATTTCGGATAACAGTATTAATTTTGAGAGCTGTCATTTGAAATGAGGAACTCATCGAGATATACCATTGCTCTTTACAAACTGTAGTCGTCTAGGATCCATAGTTTCCGAGTTACAGCAGTTTTAACATTTTCATTTTTTTCATTTCATTAACATGCCCATAAAAGTTATGCTAAGCTTTGATAAATCCCAGAATATTCCGGTGAAAAAAAATGGCACTTACGTCATTTGATATAGAGATAATACAAATGGCATCAAATAATTATTGATAGTGACAGACAAACCTCTGCCGCCGTTCCTGTATGGCCGAAAGTACTCGGCAGACGTTTCGACAAATTGAGATTCGGACCCCTCCACCTTTTTTTTTATTGCTACGGGGGCAACAAGCAGGCGGGTCTCCTGATGTTAACAGGTCACCGCCGCCCATACACACCTGCAACACCCGGGGGGTGCTGGTCACCCCCCGTCCACCACCTACGTCATTGCTACAAAGATGAAATAGGTGCAGATGTTAGATATTAATTAATCCTATATAGGTATTCAAATCTAAACTAGTCTGCCAAAGCTATTCCGGCCATAATCCTTCCCCTGTATTTAATACTAGGTACATTACTGCAGCGACCTGCAACTGAGGCATTGATGGATGAATGTATGAGTGCATGTGAGCTGAGGTGAAGCCGAAATTATACGAATTTTGAGGACGAGATTATCTGTCCACGAGATAGAATCTCGAAAAATTTTTCGCTTGAGATCTCGCGAAATCGAGATTGCATCTGTAAATTCTCATCTGTATCTGTAAATTTTTGGTATACAATAAAGTGTTTATATACATAGGTACATACATGCATTCCCTATGCCATATCCTTAAAATTGTTCTTAGTTAAGGTGCCGTATGTTTTTATACATTATTAGTCAATTGTATAGCTTTTGACAATACATTTCTTGTTTTCGTCTATGTCCTTGGCATACCTATCAAAAAGTCAAATCAACAGCCTATTAACATGTCCCCACTGCTGGGGCTCACCATGCTCACTGAACTCTCAACGAGGGCGTTTGGGTCCACGTGCGGGTTGGTGGACGTCACTATGCGACTAAGAATTTATTTTTCGGCATTGGCATATTATGCTAATCAAAATTTTCCGTCATTTGATTTAATTAAAAATAAATTTAAATTAAATTTTATAGGCTAACAAAAAAAAACAAAAATTAAAATAATAAAGAACATTTCATAAAGTCAAACTTAAAGTTTAAAAAACCCACGACACACTTGGACCGACCAGATATCTAATCTAACCTATTCAATGGGACCATTCCAATGAGCCCAAACATGATACTTCTTGTATGTTAGTAAGCATGCTAAGTAAGTAAGCTAAGTTAGTAAGTTAAGTTAATAAACTAGAAAACTAGTAAGTTAGTAAGGTAACCTACTAAGATAGTGAGTTAGTTACTTAGTAAGTATGTAAGTCAGTCAGTAAGTATGCAAGCCCATTCGAGATGTGTGAAGATCAGTCAGATACACAGGCAAGATCTCGATTAATCTCGACGAGATGGAGATCACCTGTTTTTCAAATAATGTGGTATCTACCTACTTAGGGTACTTACTTACTGACTTATAATACCTACTTATTCGTAATGGGCTCCCTAAACGATCATGCATTACGTTTACGTGAATTATCATGCTGCATAATGAACCCTCATCACATAGTACAGTGAAGCAACGGCCAGCACGTTGTTTGCATGTCATGCACGTAGTTTGCATGTCATGCACGTCAATCACTACAACTAGACGATCATGTCTGACTGAGTGACATGACAGCACGTAATGCATGTCACGCAGCATGATCGTGTAGGGACCACATAATACATGACAATTCAAATTCAAAATAATTTCGGCTTTTTGGCGGGATTTTGTCGGAAACAGTTGTCCTTTTATTTAGTTTTCCTAAAAAATGTAGATATATTGTAGGTTTTGGTGTATATCTGTGATAGTTTTATATGCAACAAGTGCTTATTAAAGTGTGTATTGTGCGGGATATTTAAATAAAAGCGTGTAAACGACTCTACCAGATCGTTCCAAAATGTCCCTTATTAAATCTTCATTAAACCTACTAGGTTCCTATCAGTTTAATGCGGACGTGAACTGCAGTGTGGATCACCGAATGGCATAGTTGTGCTTTCGTGGAGGCCGTACTGCGGTTTTATTGAAAATCGCCGACTATTACAGTCGTACCCTGTTTTTGTGGAGGCCGTGCTGTAAACCACCGGTTTTTGAAGAAAAACAAACAAAATATGACTTGGCTGTATGGTCTATGACTTTTGCCTGTCCATCATTGGACGAATTCAACAAAAAAAAAAGGCTTTTTGGCGGGATTTTGTCGGAGACGGTTGTCTTTTTATTTAGTTTTCCTAAAATATGTATATTTTAGGTTTTGGTATATCTGTGATAGTTTTATAAGCAACAAGTGCCTATTAAAGTGTATATTGTGCGGGATAAATAAATAAAAGCGTATAAACGACTCTACCGGATCGTTCCAAAATGTCCCATGTTATTCTTCATTAAATCTACTACCAGTTTAATGCGGACATGAACCTGCAGTGTGGATCACCGAATGGCACTAGCTGTGCTCTCGTGGAGGCCGTTCTGCGGTTTTATTGAAAATCGCCGACTAACCACTAGTCGTGCCCTGTTTTTGTGGAGGCCGTGCTGTAACCGCCGGTTTGAATAAATATAAGAAATAATACTTTAAACAAGACAGGGCTGTATGGACGAAGCTTCCTTTGCCCGTCCTCAATAGAGGACAAATCAACAACAACAAAAAAATATATATATAAATAATATAAATAATAATGTTGTATGACAACAGCTACTCTTCGATATGAAGGGTACGAAAAAACTGTTGATAATCCTTCGATAAAATCTTCGAATTGGACACGTCTGTAATGACATTGTACTTAATTGTATACGTAAATTTTAAAAAAATTAGGCAACCTATTAGTTCCAAATTTGGTCCCAATCGGACCGAATGAGTGGCAATTTTGATAAACATTCGGAACCCATAGAAAGCTTTCATTCTGTCTCCATAAGGAACAGCAAAATTTTTTCCTTCATCATTCAGATTATCATGAGACTGAGCGAAACAAAAGAGGTGTGACAGGATCGCGTCGCGATACATGGCGCTCCGTTCTTCAAGCCTACCCCGTCAGGGACATAGCGTGAAGATAATTATGTATAGGTATGTCCTACTTACCTCTGACTCTCTGTGGGAAATTAATACCTCTGTGTCTCTGTACCTAATGCGATTTGATAAAGCTTGAGTAAAACTTTACTATGAAAACGATCTGGGTACCTACCAATTCGATAACACCCCCAAAATTGTACCTACCTACTACTAGTATTAATATTATTTGCTACCTGCAAATTGTTACCCTATTTATCTTTTTTTTTAAATTTTTTGTGTACCTAGGTAGTAGGTTAGTAGGTACCCCACCTACTTAATTAGGTACTACTTTACCTACATACCTCCAGCTACTTGAATTCTATTGTATTTTTAATACGCCGCTCCCGCTTCTACTTATAGAAAATTTAATAAGTAAGCTGTGCTATGAAAGAGAATAAAACTAGAAAAGTAATCTAAGTTGCCTTGGCAACACTCAGCGTCTCGATGGCAACGAGAAGTGAAATAGGATTGGTTGACGAGCGGGGCGCGGCGCGGTGTAAGAGGGACGGGTGACGGGGGAGGGGGACAGACAGTCGGTTCACTCACTCCACTCGCTCGACTCTGTCGGCCGGTCTGCCGCCGTATGTAGCTGACTGAACTGTGCACTCAGTTGAGTACTGATGTCGACCGCTATTTGACGAATCGTATTACGTCAGGCAGCCCACACGTGTACTGCGCCCATCCCTACTCCGAGCGGCAAACCGTGCTACGACGCCCGCCGCCGCCGTCGTCAGTGATAGTAGCAGCCGACTGTCACCAATTATTGTGTTGTGTTTATGTTAATTTGTTGCAAGAATTAGTGTTTACCTGGACTGAACCGGACTTTGTCACCAGCCACGTGTGCGCGCCGACCGTCCTCGTCATCACAACCTCGATTGATAATCAAAATCATCTCGTCACACAGTGCACCTCGGATTTATGATTCGCATATTGTTGGATAAATACATTCCAATCGTTGTAATACTTCCAAACAAGTAACTGGGGTCCTGGTGTTACATTACCTACAAGTAAAAATAGAACTCTACAATGTCAAATTCAGTGGAGCAACAATTTGGCGAACTTAATCTATCGCAAGAGGACCATGACCAAATATTTGAACAAGAGGATCCACAAGATAGGTACGTAATTTTCACATTAAATTGACTCTAAAACGTATAGCAAAGTGCATAGCATAAATGTACAAATGAAATGGAAGTACCTATGCCTCATGCGCAGGCATAGCTTTACCGATTACAGCCACGAATTTGTTTCTAGCACTAACAGGTAGGATGTGTAAATTGTAGGAAGGTTTGTAGGTCATACACAATAACATAACATTTAATTATGTAGTAGGTACCTACTCAACCTTAGTGGTTGGTCTTGATAGGTAGGTAGGTTATAACCTATAATATTATGCTAGCTACAGGTAGGTATACATCGTGTCACCAATAGGTCGACGTGTCGTCGGTCAGAGTACCTACTCGCTAGTGTAGCTACACGGAACAGGTAGCTACAAAATGGGGCGCGCGCGCCAAAACATTCTCTAAAGCCCGGTGTACACAGGTGGAGAACGGCATAGTAGCATTGTAGTGTACCTAAGTACTAAACTAACTACATACCTACCAATGTAGACGGCACTATAGAGTAGGTAGGTAGGCAATATGCAAGAGTTAAAAGTAGCTACCCATTCCGACCCCGGCCGGCCGGCGTCCACTCTATATACCGACCGGCAACTTGTTAGTTCCCGCGTGGCGCTCTGGCATGCCTAGTTTAAAATACAACTATCTCTACGTCCGTTCGCGGCGTCATCATCATCATCATTTATTTACTCTTTACAACAAACAATAGTTGTGTAGAAATATAATATAAATACAATGTTACAATATTATGTACTTACGTGCCAAATAAAATAAAAAAATTAAATATTAAATAAAAATTTACCTACGAAATGTCTAAATTTTAAAATGTCAACAATTATTATAATGGAACTCTCTTAAATTATAGGGACACATTGCGATTACATATTTCTTAAGCTCGATATAATATAAATTTAGCATTTGGTTGTTCCCTCAACTCCACTGGCATCTTGTTAAGGTCAATACCTTAACAGCGTTACCTAGATCGCGGTGCGCTCATAGAAGGCAGTATTTGAAGTGGGAAGACGCAGTTGCATTGCGGGGCTCCCTAAACGATCATGCTTGCATGACATGCAATACGTGCTGTCACTCATGCATGACCGTCTAGCTGTAGTGATTGACGTGCATGACATGCAAACCACGTGCATGACATGCAAACTACGTGCTGGCCGTTGCTTCACTGTATTGATTGATAGCAAGCATGATGGTCCATCATGCAGCATGACATTCACATTAACGTTGCATGTCTTGCAATCATGATCGTTTATTAGAGACACTTTATGGAAGGGACGCGCGGCCGGGAATTTGTCAGGGTAGCGTCACACCAGACGTCTAACTTGCACAGATGGACGTTACTGTTGGAATGTTAAGAAGCTGTACAAATGTAAGTCAACACGAGTCGCTTCGTTTGCGCAGCCTTCCTAGAATTCGTATGCATCTCTTTTGCAGCTTTGATATTTTGTCAATGTCGACGGATCCTCCCCAGATAGATATTCCGTAAGTACGTAATGTGGGACTGGAAAAATGCAAATTATGACTGGAGAGCCGCTTTTTGGGTCGATATTTGCATAACGTTTTTAATCGCGTAACTGAAGCTACTCAGCTTACTTTCCAGTTTCCGACATGTTTCTTCCAATTCATGTGTGTGTCAATATGTAGTCCCAAAAACCTTGCTTCATCAACCAACACCATTTGGTTTGATTACCATATCATTATGTATTCCCTACCGTGTTGTAGTTTTTGAGGCACATTATTTTAGTCTTGGTATTACTGTAGGTCTGTAGTAATTTGAAGAAATTTATTACTAACTCTATTGACTCTTTGACGACTGTATTTACGTTAGGTTAGGATCCTTTTTCCTATTAAATCTAAATAGCATGGATACGTCGTCTGCAAACATGATAATTTTTGTGTTGTATTACCTGGGGTATGAGTTTACATAGGTACTTAATGTATAGCACTGGCCCCAAAATGCCTAACTTCTTAAAATGAACACTGATTCATCATCATATCAGCCTGTAGACGTCCACTGCTGGACAAAGGCCTCTGATTAAATAAACACTGATTAATCTACTAAAACGGGCCGTGGTACCCTAGTTGGTTGTGCACTCGTCTCGCGTTCATGAGCTCGTAGGTTTACGTTCAAACCTTGGCCCGTAACAATGAGTTAGGTGTATCACAGACACACGCGGTCTGCGGTGGCGGCCTGTTGTCTTCCCTACGCTATGTAGGTATGTGAGACTTGACACGCGCGGCCTGCGTTTTCATATTGAAGCTGCGGCCTGCGGTGGGTCTGGGATACGCCTTAAAGCGCGACACAGGCAGGGCGGCGGCGGTGCGATAGCGTTGCGGAATTTTTTTGTAATGTTTGAAATAGTATGAAGCCCTTCACATCAAAGCGGCGGTGCGAAGGCAAAAGCGACAAAGCAAAGCCACGCGCACAGATTAGTACGCCCCGCGCGGCGCGGCGGCGGCGGCGCGTTGTATTCCTTTGTAGTATATGAGAACCGCCACACAGAGCGGCGCGGGCGCGGCGCGGTGAGAAGCGTTCTTCATACACACCGCCGCCTCGCCGACACCGCAAGCGGTATTCCTGTCTGACGAGGTCCGCTTTATATACGCTTCCCGCAGATTTGCCGCCACAACGCTTTCGCAACGCCGCCGCCCAGTCTGTGTCGAGTGCGCTTTATTATTAAGGGCTGGTCAAGTGGTCAAACCGAATGCTGCACAGCACAGCTTCAGACGTTTTTAATTTATGGGAAATGTATGGGAAATGAGACACCAAACGCACGCACGACGATGCACAGCGCTGCGCAGCTACGCATTAGTGTCGTGGCAGACAGAGCGGAAAAGTGTTCCCGCACTTTTTGACGAATGAACCATATCACCATAGTCTAAAATATAAACTACCAACAAAATCGTATGAAATAGGTATATCAACACAGGCGTGTACTTTAGGCTATGGTGATTGATATATTTCACTTTTCAATGATTTCTAGTGACCGACCGAATATTCGGTTTCGGCCACAAAATGTGGTTTCGGCCAAAAAACGGCCGAAACTCTGTTCATGAGCGAATTGTCTGTCGCGAGTCGTTCGGCTAACTTCGGGTGAGTTCGTTTCGTGGCGTGGTCGTCGCGGCCGGGCACCGACGACCGTACATGTCGGCGCTGCCCGGCCGCGCTGCCCGGCCGCCTGCATCGGACGGTTCTCCATACAAATCCATACAGACAGGTACGGCCGTCGCTGCCCGGCCGCGCTGCCCGGCCGCCTGCATCGGACGGTTCTCCATACAAATCCATATAGACAGGTACGGCCGTCGCTGCCCGGCCGCGACTGCCGGGCACGGCCGGGCAGCGACTGCTCAGATCCGACTGCTACCTTTACATATCCCTATTCCATACATTACCATCTTAAGCTGCGCTGTACTGCGCCGTGCTGTGCTGCATTCGGTTTGATCAGCCCATAATAGTTTGATATAAAATGCTACAATAGTAGTAATACCTACCTACCTATAAAATATGTAAAATACGTAGGTGTACCGAACTTGCTTCGTCATGTTATGTGACGCATCTATAACTTTTCAAATAGGTATGACTGCAGCCGTAAAAGCCGACCTTAGGAGCATCCACTCTACAATATAACTACAGCCGACCGACAGGGGTGTTTGAAACTACGGTAACAAATATGTTTGCCAACAATGTGGAGACCCGGCTTCGGACACTCCACCGGCATCACGCTCGCTCTATCTACCAAACCAACTGAGCTGCTATTGTGTAAATTTTTTCCATGTGACTAAAATTATGCTCCGAACGCCAAAAATGCCTTCTCGTATGTCCAATTCCCCCCTAATATTCGTAAACAAAAAACGGGAACGTAAAAATTCCGGACATTTCAGTTTTAAAATAGGAAAATTGGACGTTTTGGGGAAATGTACTTTCCGGGAAATGAATAGGTATTGGTCGTAATGGACTGATTACGCATTCGAGGAATTGGACGTTAAGGACCTGGTTAGGTACATATATACCTATATCACCATAAAAACCTACAAGATTATGCACAGTCACAAATGAAAGGCAAAACCTAAATGAAGGCTGGAGCACACCGAAGCGTGCGCGTGTCGTGCGCATGGCAGATGTCTTTTAGTACACCTCGCCAATCGCGCTAATTTTAATTCTGAATGATATTACCAAATCCAAACGAATTTTAAAAATATTCAAGAAATATTTTAAAATACTTAAAGAATACCACTATTATAATTGGTTAGGACGCATAAAGTCCCACTCGCAGAATGTCCCTCCACCAAAATTACGTCCCATTCGCAAAACGTCTTCTATGCAAATGGTCCCTTATGTAAAATACCCCATTCGCAAAACGTCCCTTCTGAGAAAGCCCCTTTCGCTGAAAGTCCCTACTGCATAACGCCCATTTCGCAAAACGTCCCGTCTGCGAAATGACCCGTTCGCAAAAAGTCCCGTCAAGAAAAAGCTTGTTTAAGTTGAGACTAGGAGCCTTCTCATAAGAGATAGCCAATAATAATCCCTACATTGGCCTCTTAGTGTGGAATGGGGACTTCACATACCTTTGATTTTCGCAACCGGCTTCAAAATGGAGCAAGGCTAGGTTAAAGGGGTGACAGACGGGCGAGTAAGTACGCCGTACTTATGGCTCAGCGAACTTACTCGCCCGTGTGTCGCCCTAAGTACGCGAAATTTTTAAGGAAAACATAGGCGAAAACAGTTGGCGAGCTTTAAGTACGCGTACTTACTCACCCGTCTATCAGCCACTTTAGTTTAGGTTATATTTTCATTTTGTATACAGACAAGCCTTCAATTTTCAAAATGAAAACAATTGCGATTGCGAGTGGGTTAGGCTATAGCCCCTCGGGTCATTTTGCGAAAGGGACTTATGCGTCCTAACCTTATAATTCACGTATGTACAACGTACATACAAGTTCTTTTAAAATGCGCAAGATAGGAAATTAGCTGCCACGCACTGCGTTCACAACGCAACCGGTGTGATATATTCCATATGGCTTCAAACATTACAATAGCGCACGTGCTGCTCACGGCATCGGCACGCCGCTGCACGCTGCAAGCGTCCGGTTGCTCCGGATTTTGGTGCTCTCCGTGTTTTGGTGCTGTTTGTACTGCAATTCATATACAACGCCTATATTAGGCAATCTTTCATGTGCATGTGCAAGGCGAGAAAATTTTCATGTGCAATGGCTCCTCTGTGGAGTTACGACTCCACAGAGGAGCCATTGCACATAAAAATTTTCTCGAGCACCAAGCCCTGTCTTGTGCGGGAGTGGTTTGACTACAGAGCATCGGAAAAAGCTCGCTACGCTCCCGCTCGCTACGCTTGACCGATATCATCGCGACACCACGATATATAAAAAAAATAACAAAATGCATACGAAAACACGCTATTTGCGTCTCGGATAAATGTACCTAACAATACCAATAACAATACCAGCAGCAGGAGCGGGTTTGTATTATTAATTAGAGTCTAGTTAGCAGACATGTCAAATGGCTAAGTTCTATTAGGCGACTTAGCGAATTATTTCTGCAGACATGCGAATGTTTCGCGCAACCCGCGCATTTCGCTAGACCGCCTAATTGCTATTCAACTTCTCATAAACTGTAAGGTAAGACTCTTAGAGTATTAGCTTATGTATACTCTAAGGTAAGACTGGATTCAAAGGCGCCTAATTGCTATTCATGTTCTCATATACTGTAAGGTAAGACTTAAGGTCTAAGATGAGACTGGATTCAAAGGCGCGCGATGCGACAGGCTTTCTAACTTAGAACTATATTATCTTAATTGGTGTCTGGCGATTGTCAGAAATAGTTTATTTGCAAGTGTAGCGTTATGCATGATATTAGGACCGGTTCTGTAGGCACACATTTATAATTTAACAGCACTAAAATTAGTGTCGTCCTTAACTTCATGATAATGTGGGACCGAATCAAGTTTAGTGCTGTCAAATTTTAATATTGTACCTTCAGAATCGAGTCTATTAATGTGCCAATAAAATCGTAAAACGTATCCCTCATATCTTACTATTATTTAGCCTCTGCGACTGCTTTTTGTTAATTAGTAACCTACATTGATATTATCAATTTGCTTTTTAAAATGGTTCTGTCATACGTATCTTGCTGATGTAATTAAGCGATTTGTGTTTAATTGAGCAATGTGCCAAATATGTACAGATAATAATATAATTATTTAAATATTACCCACCTACCGCAGTACCGCCCTTGCGTGCGTTTGCATTGTTGCGAGTGAATCATTGTTTTGCGATATAGGTACCTACTTAATTATTATAGGGTTGTATCCGGCTCGATATTAAGCCAGGAAGGTGCCTTAGTTATCGCTGGATAACAATAATAATATTCAATTTTGAAATTTAATATAGGTAATATAAAGATGCGACTTCATTGCGCATTTCATATTTTTCGCTTGCGATGTTTTGCCTGAACAGGGTCGATTCGATATGTCATTAAATATTGAGGTCATATAACTCATTTTGCGTCAGTCAGACAACTGGCAACGTTATTATTTCAGACATAAAGCCACGGACGGTTTTCTGATCAGGAAACCGTCGTACGTTAGGTTTCCTGATGCACACATTTCATATAAAGTGTTCTAAGTGGCGCACACGTTCGTATATTTTCCGAATTGAAAAAGAAAATTCCAAAACGGGGCATTTTGCTTCAAGATGTCGAACGTCGAGGACGATTTATGTTGCATTTCAAGCGAAGGGTGGTTAGACAACATTTAAAGTAAGTACCTATATTTCAAAATCCTGGTCACTGCGAAATGCAGTTAATTTTCGCTGTGAAATGCAGAACTCCAATAGGAAATCCCGTGTAATACAACGTCAACATACAACGCGCGGAGCGCGCGCGCGACGTTGCCGTTCCACCACAGAATAGATACGGGTCCGCTGCCGCGTGTTCAATTTCTGTTTGTGGCCCGCGGACTGCTGTGCGTCTGATGCACGCAAACGCAACGCAATGCATCTGCAACACTTTCGATGTGAACGTTCCCATAAAAAATCATATATTACAAATCGTGACGCACGCAGACGTAATGCTATCTATACGTCTGCGACACTTTTTGGTGTGACAGCAGCAAGGCTGACAGCCTTAAAGGGCGGAGGGAGCACCGAATGCATGTCGGTTCGGTCATTAAATTCGGTTGTACCTACTTATAATAGTTATAATGTATATACATATATGAAACTGTAGGGAAGATGTCACATCGGTTGCGTTCATTAACGCCGCAGTATGCGCGTCAGTCAACTGATTGATGCGTGCAGCCACAGCGGCGGCCATTTTTTTATTCAGTTTGTTGGCTTGGTTGGTTACAAGACGTTTAAGCCATGTCTTATTTGAAAAGATCTACGTTTTTGCATTACTTTTTTCTGCTGCGTGCGCTGTTGTAGTTTGTGTGCGAGCGTGGGTGTGCAACGCGCATGTGTTACCCCACGTCACGCAGTCGGGGTGCGACGTCTCCCATACAGTTTTATACATTACGGCGGAGCTGCCACGTAACGCGCCGCACACGTAACGCGCCGCACACGTCACGCGCCGCACACGTCACGCATTCACGCACGCAGATGCGTTCCGGCCTTGAACCCTGCTCAACAAATCAGATAATTGTATATATACCTGCCTACATACTAATATCGCACCTGTGGTACCTACCTACCAAAACTTGAGAAGTGGTCAATACTTAACAGTGCTTTATAGTAGTTTATGACTGGTACATATTAGGGGTATATGAAACGTATACAGGGTTACTTGTAATTCGACGTATTCCTTGCAGGCTTTTAAAGGTGCATACGAATTAGAGGCAGCTCGGATTAGGCTCGCCAAATTCGCTCAAATTCGTACGCGCCTCACAGCGAGGCTGCCTCAAGGGCGCGCATGTTCGCGCGATCCACCCGGTGACGGTCTTTTGACAGTGCTCAAAGCCAAAGGTGTGCCTGGGCGTGCGTCCCACAGGTAGTGTGGACGTGTACGTAGCATTTTTAAGTGAGGCAAGCCCAAATCGTGCGAAAGTTCACAGGCAGTTCACAAGTTCAATATTTTTCGAGGTACTAGGAATTTAAACCAAATAACCTATTTTTCACAATTTTTTCTATAATAAGAAAATTTTTATCCAATTTCATCGAATTGAATTTAAATTCATCATTAATACTTTGCCAGAGATTTTTACTTTCTCGACCATGTCCTCCAGAGCGAAACGTGACGGACGGACGGACGCACGAACGGAATTGAGATACCTATTCGGTTTTTCGGTATACATATATGTGTTATGATAGCTAACATATTTATCGCTCTTAGCGATAAGACCGCCTAGATGTACATTACTGTATCTCTTTTTCTCTTTTTTTGTCTGTAACTTTTAAATGTAAATTGAAAAAACTTTTTTTGCGATTACAGTACTTCCCTTACCCATAGTACCTAACGGTACTTCGGTCGAGAAAGAAAACGAAATAAGACTTCATAGAACTGCTGAACTGATTCCTAATAGGTACATCTCGAAAAATATTGAATTTCGGCCATGCAAAATAAAAATGGGGTTTTAAATTGTTGCTTTTGGGCTGCTCCTTATCGGCCTGGAATGAATACGTCGAATTACAAGTAACCCTGCATAAAAAGTTATATATGTATGTATATTGTATATAACATTTCTACAAAATGTTGGATAGATGGTGCTACTGTCATTGTTGCATTATTACAAAAAGTAGCACGTCTTCGGTGCAACAACGATACATTGGTTAGTTGCGTAAACAACAATGACACAAACTGTAAAGTGGTGCCTACACCATCAATCTGCATGTCATGCAATTACTTGCTGTCACTCATGCATTACCGTCTAGCTGTAGTGATTGACGTGCATGACATGCAAACTACGTGCTGGCCGTTGCTTCACTGTACTGATTGATGGTCCATCATGCAGCATGACAATCACGTAAACGTAACGCATGTCATGCAAGCATGATCGTTTAGGGACCGCTTAAGGTACGCTACGCCTCTACGTAGGTAGGCCTTTCAGCAATTTTTTGGTCTCATTTAATTTTTTTTAAACTAAATTACTTAAACGTTAATATTAAAGATTTGAAAATGGCCTGGTTGCAGACTTGCAGTCATAGATTGGTCTGAACAAAAAAACGCTCTCCTGTAAAATAAATGTACTTAAATCTATTGAACATATTATGCAGTAAATATTTGCCAAACGTCTAGTGCCTAATAGGTATTTCGAGTTTGCAAAAGGGCTAGTACGGACTAGTTGCGCCGTCGTCGTAAACTCAATTAGGATGCCAATAACGGGCCGCAGCAAGTCGGAAGTAGGTAAATTCAATTTCCAGTGAATTCTCGACGTACCGCCCGCCCCAGCCGACCCCCCTCCCCCCACCCCGCGCCTCTTCCGGCTACCGCGACCGGCTGTCGCGCATGCGATAGATACCTGTCCAGCATTAAAATATTTGCCTCTTCACCATCTAGGCTATAGGTAAGAACGGTTTAGGCTGAGTTTAGTTCCTCCTCCCTAGTCGTATGGGATCGTTTTTAGAGATTGTGAATGGATGGGATGAGTATAGTACGTTAAGGCCACTCCCCCCCTACCCCCGCGTTTAAGTACACAAAACAAATAGCTTTGTGAGTATACAGATGGAATATTTTTAATCTAACATAACTTCATCTACGCTTATTCCTTGTAGAAAATCAAGTTATCCTGCATTAATTGGTACTAGCAGTTAGTAGCAGATAACTGGTTATCTAGCAGGATTTAATATTTTAAAGTATGTACAGAGTGTTTTTTTTAACTAGGACAGTTAGGGCAAAACCCTTGAGGATCATTTCATTGTATGAGAAGAAAAAAATATGAGCAGCAGAAGTTAGTCAAATTTAATAAAATGTTTTCATATGAACCGACCCAGTTGCAAAGTACCTAATATTACAATCATGCATGCCACCCGAACTTCTGCTTCCCCGATTTTTTTCTTCTCATACAATGAAATGATAACATGAAACTAAGTCGATATGCATTAAAAAAATCATCAAAATTACTTTGTACTGGCGTTGTATGAGAAAACATTTTATTGAATTTGACTAACTTCTGCTGCTCAGATTTTTTTTTTCCGGTTTAATGAAATGATCCTTACATGAAACTGAGTCGATCCCCATCAAAAATTTTTTTGATAAAAATGTCTAATTTTTATGGACAACACACACTTGACCAAAAAATTTACTATGCTAAAATTGTTATCACAAAAAAGACCAAATGGTTTCTAAGACAGTTTCCCTGTATCTCCTATGGTTTCGGTTTTGCCCATACTGTCCCAGTTAAAAAAAACTGTATAATATGTACAATGATGGATAATTAGAAACCGGATTTTCGTGCAATCGAGGTTGATACGACGGTGCTTCCAAACGTCTCATCTCATCTGATCACTTGGATATCTATAGCGATCTAAAAGTCCTCCATCTACTCTCTCGATGACCGTCATCAGATCATGCCCCGACCAATCCTTCACGGAGACCCATGGCTTCGATTGTACGAAAATCTTGCCCTGTTTCTAATTATACGTCCACCTATGTACATAATATACGTATGAGTATGCCTCTACTACCTCACTACAATATGCTAATTTGAATATCAAAAGAATATACGGGCCAGAGGGCTTTTTTAATACATTCGAGGTCACTTTTCAACCCTTAAGCGCGACACAGGCAGGGCGACGGCGAAAGCGTTCCGGTAATTTTTTGTAATGTTCGAAATAGTATGAAGCCCTTCACATCAAAGCGGCGCGGCAAACGCGCGCTGCGGCGACAAAGCCGCGCGCACAGATTAGTATGCCCCGCGCGGCGCGGCGGCGGCGGCGCGTTGTATTCCTTTGTAGTATACAGGGTGTAACATTAAGATGTCAGAAGAATCTATAAGAGATAGAAAAATATGCTCTGAAGAACCATGTCATCTATTTTAAAGATATGAAAAACTGCATTCATAGATTTAAAAAAAAGCTCATACACTACTCGGGAATCGAACCTGGACATTTTGAATAAAAAAACTTCTATTATTTTAATTTGGATATTGGTTGTGTAGGTAAATGTTGTAGCAGTAAATGTTGCTAAGAAACCTTGTATCTAAAATTAATAGAATGTGATGTAAATAATTATTTTATGCAATTCCGGAAAAAATGTATTGGTACAAACGGCCCCATCAAACGGTCTGCGAAATCACCCGATTTAACTCCACTAGATTATTTCATACTAGCTGTTGCCCGCGACTTCGTCCGCGTGGATTTTGGAAGTAGGTACCTATCTCTGCTATGTACAGACATACATCGTCTAGTTATAATTTTCCAATGATAAAATGGATCATTGTAAGTATATATTATTCACCATAATTTAAGGTATACCATACCTTCAGGAACAAACTATGAACACCGTATCCAATTTAGTAAAGACAGATAAAAATTTAAAAAATTGTTGTTTTCACTTCTATTGCTCATAAGACTTCTCATATCAATTTTTATTATACGTGTGTATTTTTTAACTAATACAGTATGGGCAAAACCAAAACCATAGGAGATACAGGTAAACTGTCTTAGGAACCTTTAGGTATTTTTTCGTGATAACAATTTTGACATAGTAATCGGAGCAGCTGGAGTTCAGGTGGCAGCGTTCAGGAAGCTACGCAACATCTTCTCGTCCCAAATACCGCAGTGTCTCAAGACGAAAGTCTTCGACCAGTGTGTGTTGCCAGTGATGACATATGGTACCGAGACGTGGTCCCTCACTATGGGCCTCATAAGAAGGCTCAAGGTCACACGGAGGGCAATGGAGAGAGCTATGCTCGGAGTTTCCCTGCGAGATCGAATCAGAAATGAGGAGATCCGCAGGAGAACCAAGGTCACCGACATAGCTCAAAGAATTGCGAAGCTGAAGTGGCAGTGGGCTGGGCACATCGCTCGTAGAACTGACGGCCGTTGGGGCAGAAAGGTGCTCGAGTGGCGACCACGTATCGGAAGACGCAGTGTAGGCAGGCCTCCCACAAGGTGGACCGACGATCTGGTGAAGGTCGCGGGACCCAGCTGGATGAGGTTAGCGCAGGACCGGTCGTCGTGGAGATCCTTGGGGGAGGCCTTTGTCCAGCAATGGACGTCTACAGGCTAATATGATGATGATGATGACCTAAGTAATTTGCACAGTCTGTTTTATAAGAAAACATTTTATTAAATTTGACTAACTTCTGCTGGTTGGGTTTTTTTTCTTCCGATACAATAAAATGATTCTAACATGAAACTAAGTCGATACGCATTTTTTTAAAATAATAAAAATTATTTTTCACTGGCGTTCTATGAGAAAACATTTTATTGAATTTGACTAACTTCTGCTGCTCAGATTTTTTTCTTCCGATATAATGAAGTGATCCCTACATGAAACTGAGTCGAACCGCATTAAAAAAAAATGTGCAAATTGTCTCATTTTTATGGACAACACACGCTTGACCAAAAAATATCTCCCATGTCTATGACATCGTCTTGTTACGATAAATGATTTATCTGTAAATGACGATAACTTTTTTCGCTGTCATCCGATTTCAATGAAACAAAGCCTATAAGTTGCTCCAGGCTGTGCTTAATCTACATGTGAAAACCGCAAGAAAATCCGTTCAGTGGTTTCGGAGATTAGCGATTACAGACAGACAGATAGACAGACAGATAGACAGACAGACAGAAAGACAGACAGACAGACAGACAGAAAGACAAAAAAATTAAAAAAAAACTTTTTTGTGGTCTGTTACTCTTTTTTTATCGCCCACACTCATTTTTTTTAAAATTTGTTCAAAGTACAGACACGCGATTTCTACTCCTTTATTATAAGTATAGATAGGGTTACGTTAAATATGAAGTCCACAACACAAGCTTAGACACCGCTGAACATCTAATAGCAGCCAGAGGCCATTCTAACACAATTACACACAAAACGCAATAACAAAATCGTTACCTATACGAGTTGATTAATTCGAACATTTAGCTACATAAATAATTAAAAGAATATTAAATACAAGACATTCTATTAATTTTAGATACAAAGTTTCTTAGCAACATTTGCTCATTACAACATACATAACCAATAGCCATAATAAAATAACGTACATAAGTTTTTTTTACAAAGTGTCCAGGTCACCGGGTTCGATTCCCGAGTAGTGTATGAGTTTTTTAAAAATCTATGAATGCAGTTTTTCTTTTTACTAAAATCGATGACATGGTTCCTAAGAACAGATCTTCGTATCTCTTGTAGTTTCCGACTTCCCCATACTGCCCCATCTTAATGTTACACCCTGTATATGAGAACCCCCACACAGAGCGGCGCGGGCGCGGTGCGGTGTTTTCTTCATACACACCACCGCCGCGCCGCCACCGCAAGCGGTATTCCTGTCTGAAGGGGTCCGCTTTATATTCGCTTCCCGCAGATTCGCCGCCGCAACGCTTTCGCACCGCCGCCGGGAGCCCAAGCAGGAGGATTCGGGATTTACTTGAGCGTCGTTGAAACCTATGGTCGTTGAAAATTAGATGATAGGAAGAAATAGAAAATGACAGGAAAAAAAATTTCTGCGGTGGGCGTAGTGTCTACACATTTTCAAAAATGTAAAAAAAAACTGTCAAGTACATGGAAATACTCGAGCGCGTCAGATAAAGTTACTGTGTATATCCCATGTATCACTGTTAATGGAAATATGTTAATCTGCCGGTTTGCACGGTGGGAGTGACCGTAGTAAATTAAAAAAGTAAGGGTAGAAAATAAAAAAAAGTATTCCGGCTCGTTAGATTTTTATAGGGTATAGATTAAGTTACCCCAAGAGAAGCTCCGGTTTCAAATTCTGACGATTCGGACGTAACGCAAGCACTCGGCATCTTTTTGAAAATGCAAAAAAAAGTAGTCATATTGAAATACACGAGCGCGTCAGATTTTCATACTGCTGATTCAGCTTCATGTCCCAGACGTGCTGACTTATAATCTGACGATTATCTGGAGGGAATTTCATAATCTGTCAATTTTACAAAAATATTTTTTTGTAATTAATGTAATAAATGTAATTAACTCGCCTTATTTTAATCCATAGAAATATAAGTCCATTAGAATGATGACGGTCTCATTTTTGTACTAGACCGCGCGAGCCACATATCAAATTAAAGTATTGCCAACTGTAGGAATTTGCACAATTTTAAAAGAAATGGGATTGATTGTTTGGGATTTTTTATTTAAATATTATAGTATAAACGTTGACGGTTACGTTTGATGTGTAAACATTTTAGAGACATGTTTCAATATAAAATCGAATATCGCAAGACAAATTGCGTTTAGAATGTACTTTCGGAAATATTGTGCAAATTTCTTACGCTGCTGGCATCACTCATAGTGTCAAAGTCAAAATCAAAGTCAAATTATTTTATTGCCTGAGTGTTGTGCCATTTAGTCGGCATTTAAAATCGGATATCGATAATTAAATTAGGTGTTGTCGTCGGCACGTACATAACATTTTAAAGCACCTTTATTATATTTATTTACTATATATATTACTATGAAGTAAAATTGGCATATTAGACGCTATACAATGTCATTGTTAGTAAACTATACCTAATAAGTAAATTTGCCAAATGAAAAAAATGTCCCGTAAGACTTATAAAAGCAGATTTCAGCAACAATTGGCACGATTTTTATACTACATTTTTAATAGGCTGAAAGTGAAAAATCTGATATAATAGAATGAAATATTTTATTGACCTTGAAAAAGAATGTACCTATTTGTTTAACAACTGACGTTTTGTCAGATTTAACTTTCTAGTTTTAATCAAAAAGTGAAGCCTACTATTAATATACTTTTCGGTTATAGCTTTTTGTAAATCAACCTTGTGGCTTGCTGTTGGGTATGCTCCTATTCCGTGAGACGAGTTATGGGTAAACAAACTGCAACCCAATTAATTTCGCATAATTTTTGATACCAAAACATCTTTGTTCACTTTTACACATTTGGCCATGTAGGAACGTACAACGCTTTCGGCTGTTTTGCAAATGGTGATCACGTCTTTCGCAGGATAAATTAGACCACCCTAGTGTCTAAACCTTTTTGTAGGTAAATGAAGGCATTTTTGCTTAGCGCTGCACATTTTCCGAATATTGGCTTATTTTTCGAAAATGTGTTAGGTCTATAGTATATAGTATAACCACCGTGTGGTATACACTACCTATCTAATTACCTACCTGCTGATAACGATTAATCATAAACAAACAATTAAAAATACTCTATCGATAAAATTATCGACAACGTGCAAGCATTATGTTTACATTTACACACTGCTGGCCAATAAAGAAATTGAGATTTTGCTTCGAAATACACATAGTTTTGGATATTTTTAAGTTACCGATGAAAGGAAATTCCTGCATTTATTCGGTTCACTTTGGAATTTCGCAGCCGACAAGTTAGTATCGCACAACTCGGCATATTTTCCTCATAATGCGCTGGAGCTACGACCGCCATGACAATTGTGCAAATACTGAGCCATAGCGGCGTGCACAGCTGATCTTTATATGTTCAAAAGTACATATGCTTGGCGCGCCTGCCCCCCCCCACGTCATCGTTCTACTGGGAGCGTAGCGAGCTTTTTCCGGTGTTCTGTGTTTTAATCTGACGCGCTTGATTATTTCTGATGATCAACTTTTTTTCTTAATCTGATCGTATGTCCTAGGCCTTCGGTCATATACATGTATAGGGCTCATATTTGGTGGCGGTACTCTACAGGGTGCAAGCTATCCCCCTTATTCTAATCTGCCGAGCTCGAGTAAATCCCCAAATCCCCGCTTGGGCTCCCCTACTATTAGATATCTTTCGTCAGGGAACGATTTGGATGAGATCAAAAATTTATAAACATAATTAAATATGCATTAGACTAATCGTGCAATATCATGAAACTCAGCTCAGTAGGTAGGCCTACTAACTTATCTTATATAAAAAATAAATATATTCGAAAAACATAACATGCTTAGTAAATTATCTGATAACATGATGGTGATGTGTTCAATAATTATATGTAACTAGCCAATGCCCCGCGACTTCATCTGCGCTATAAAGTATTTAGTATTTTCCTATAGTTAAAAACTCATACTCCAATACACATCTTCCCACAAGGTGGACCGACGATCTGGTGAGGGTCGCGGGACCCAGCTGGATGAGGTTCGCTCGCGGAGGACCGGTCGTCGTGGAGATTCTTGGGGGAGGCCTTTGTCCAGCGGTGGACGTCTACAGGCTGATATGATGATGATGACTCCCATTCAAACTTTCACCTTCGTTCCCTCCCCTTAATTGTGAAAAGTCAATAGATGACGGTAGGTTTATTTTACTATTTGTATTGTATATGTAGTAGGACTAGTGGTTCTGTGAGAACAATAGACCTCTAATATTTCACAAACGGACCCCGGAAAAATGATTTTCACACACCCGCAATATTTTTGAAAGACCTAAACAACGATACCCCACACTAAGGGATTCACAAGAAAAAATTTCACTCCCACTTTGTGAGTATGGTACGTACTCTAAAAAAATGTTTTTCAAGATTTTATTCTACTCATTTTGTCGGCGTGATTAATTTATACCCATGCCAAATTTTCGTCAAAATCGGTTGAAAAATGCGACCTATAGAGAATTACAGACTGACAGACGGTCAAAAGCATTATTGGCCAATCTCGAAACTGAGACACTTCGCTCGCTTCGCTTGCTCGGTCAATAATCGCAAAATTCGGATCTGCGAAAATCCTAGGATTTTTGCAAAAAGCCCGACAGTTGAAATGTAATTGGAATAATTTTCTTTGTCATCCAAACTATTTTTAGGATCTTGACGCAAAAATCCAGCGTATTTTAGGATAATAGCGAAAAACGGCTCACGTTTCGTAAGGCATAAGCGTAATAATACAGGTGGTAGGTTACGGTAGGTTCATTACATCACGTACTGAATAAATAAATTTCACGAAACTTCGTACGATTATTTGAAATCAATTAGGACAAATTTAATAAAGAGGTTGATAAGTGCCAAGTGTTAATTGTTTATGAAAATCAAAAATACTATTTGAAATCATCCTATAAGTGGTTTGACGTCACCCGCACTTTTAGTCCGACCCCTGTGTATTAGTATCTAGTCTCGTTTTCGTTGGGCGGCCGCCCCCGGCCCCCGACGACCCACCGCCTCTCATCGCCTCGTCTTGTCGCCTGCCCGCGCTCTTACTACAAATCAAATCAATACTCTTTATTGCACAATAAAATAACAAGAAAATACAATAATACTTCGGTTTCACTTAGCGTTCTTTCTGACTTTTTTTTCGTTTTGCTGGGCTCCTAATGACCATAGCGCACCGTGTACGGAGAGCCAGTGAAATCGGATATTTGCCATTCCTCGCAAATATGGATGGGCATTTGGACAAAGAATGCAAGAGTAGACCCACTAGTCAATTCGTTATAATTTAGCTGCTACATGATACCAAAGTTACCATTTTTTTGCGTCCGTCAATCTAAAAACATATTTCTCTGAAACTATCACTTAATAAAATAAATTTTATATTGCACCAGATAACCTACTAAACATGGCATACTTTACGTATTTTTGGAATCCTCTCATGTGCATATTTAAACGCATAAATAATAATTTCAATAGTTCAGGTTACACTTTTTTCCTCCAAAAATACGCAATATTAGTGTCCAGTTTTTACTTTAATTAAATTAAAGATCTATTGTATTCTATGCTCACAAAAAAAATCACACCATACTTTTATGTAATATGGATTTTAATATTAGGGATGATATCAATTAAATAACATACACTGGGCGTCCCACGGCCATGCCACACGGAAGGAAAGCACATTAAATATTAAAGATAGGATATTTTACTGAAAGAAGACATCATTTTATTTTTGATAATAAGTAGAACTGCATTCACAGATTTTTTAAAAATCGACTGCTTCAACCGGGAATCGAACCCGCCAAATTTGAAAAAAATACCACTTGTATTTTATGATAACGGTCGAAAGGGTTAATCATAATCGTAAGGATTATTTTTTCCTAAATAACATAGCATCTTACATTTTAGACTTTCGCGCTTTGTATTCATAATTATATAATTATTTACGGGTCTTACACACGAATAAGTTTTATTTACCTTGCCCGACGTTTCGACCAGGTTACACTGGCCGTGGTCACGAGCTGACTGGAGAGGCGAACTGTCATTGTTGATCGCTGTGAGTAGTTTCTGAAACTACCCTCTGCTGATCTTGTATTATTGGAAAGTCCCCTCTCACAGCGATCAACAATGACAGCTCGCCTCTCCAGTCAGCTCGTGACCACGGCCAGTGTAACCTGGTCGAAACGTCGGGCAAGGTAAATAAAACTTATTCGTGTGTAAGACCCGTAAATAATTATATAATTATGAACATAGCATCTTAGATGAAAGGAAGATCATGAAATTTAATATTTGTTTTAAAATAATTAAAAATTTATTTATCAAATGCTCAGAATGTGATGCAATCTATAGTACAAATTCTCACTCTTTTAATAAACCTCGAATAGTAGCAACAGCCTTTTCCTTTATGACTCGAATTTTTTTGCATATAGTGTGGTGGATGTGATTTATTTTATTATACTAACATTAGTGGTTAAGATTGTTTACTCACACTATGGATGTACATATTTCCGAAATAAAAAAATATTTAATTTAACTAATAAAAAATAATAAAAAATCTATTACAAACAAACTTAACTTTGCGTATGAACAAATCATCCACATAACGTAAGTAAGTGATACTACAAATTTTATTAACGATTTTCGAATTATTTTTTACGTGAAGTTTGTACGGAACCCTCTGGGCGCGAGTTTTACTCGCACTTGTCCGGGTTTTTTGAAATGGTACGACTCAAAACATGTAAAATTAAATGTTTACTATTAATCGTGTAATAACAAAATGTAGTATTTTTGGATTAAAACTGACAATGAAATGATAATTTTGGGACTTTTACTCCTCCTTTGGTTCTTGGCGAATTAAACACAGCTGAACACGACATATTTTCATTTTATTATATGTATTTAATTTAGGTTAAAACACTGAAAATTTACAAAAAATTCTGTTAGAAAATTCACGCTACACAATGGTTGCAACTGGCAAAGCTGTCACGAGTTGACACGAAATGCAAAAAGGGGTAACACCTTATGACTCCTTCCCATTGACGTAGTCAGTAAATACATATTGCTAGGTTTGATCGGTGGCCGCGGTTTTGTGAATTTTCCAAATGGCCGAACGGTAGCTATGCCAAAAAGGTTAGATGGCCTTTGATTGAATTTTTTTTTTGAATCCGTAAAGGTGCATACGAATTAGAGGAAGCTTCGCGGGTGGGGCATGCGCGGCTCGCCAAATTCGTACGCGCCTCAACAGCGAGGCTGCCTCAAGAGCGCGCATACTCGCGCGATCCACCCAAAGTCGGTTCTTTGACAGTGCTCGCTCGAAGGTGCATGCGTGCCTCGCGTAGTGTGGACGCGTACTTAGCATTTTCAAGTGAGACAAGCCCAAATCGTGCGTAATTTCACGGATCGCCGCGAGCATGTTGCCTCAACGCACACGCCAACGCATAGGCTGAGGCAGACTCGCTGCGCACGGCGGCGGCGAGGCCGCCTCGGCCTTAGCTGCTCTAATTCGTACGCACCATTACGTGAGAGGTACAGTGTTAGCTTATATCCTGGAATAACATAATATAGTCTACTTTTTACCGCGGTAAACTGTAAATTCATTGTTTTGTTTTATTTATTTGTATACATTTATATGTTAAAAACAATCTGTGACCACTTAGGATAAGAATGAAGTTTCGAATTATGATGATGATGGTACAGTGTGGCTGGCGAAACGGAAACCTCCGTGAGCGAGTCCGACTCGCACTTGCCGGCTTTTTACCCGACTGTGTGTTTAACGCGTATGTATGTATCCTAATTCTATGTCCGCTCGTAACTACTCAACTCCTCAACCGATTTCAATATATGATACGTCATTAGATTCGTCTTGATTGCGCTAGTGTCACTGGTTACATAAAATTCTAAAAAATAAAAAATTCAATTGAACTCATTTTGTCAAATTAAATTTTGTAATTTTTTTTTAGTAAATCAATGACGAGCAACAGAAACTTTTCATGCGCCAAAATCTACGTTAATTAGTAGGTACCTACCTAAACATTTTTCTTTGGCTTATTTTAATTTATACCATTCTATTTGCAAGCCAGTTCGAAATTTAAACTAAACTTTCGTTATGTTACCCCCATGGTTGTCATGTTTCGGGGTAAAAAGATCGTTCCATTTCAAATTACAAGATATTCATATAGCTTTCATAGAGATTTATTCGGCCGCTAAACACGACATGACACAAACATTGCCAGCCGCCTGCTAGTATGTATTTGACCAGTACAGAATTTTTCGAAGAGGTCAAAATAATGCTCACATTTCCAAGCATGGGTGAGAAAAATTATATCATTGAATCATAGGTACTCGTCATCTCCCGTGGTATTAAAAACAAATTATTATTCTCTTGTACTGTGAGGGGGCGGTGAGTTAGGGGAGGGGAGTTTACGCCCATCGTGTTTGCTTTACGGCTGTGTGTTTGGGCGTAGGAAGGGGACGAACTTTGCTATGAGTGCAGTGGCGCTCCGCCATGTTGGAGTACCTAGGTAGTCTAGGTAACGCAACCTACGCTACGCAATCAATATTATATTTCATAGCCTTACCAAAGCCTTTTCTCAAAGCCCGTCCCACCCACTACGCTATTAATATCTTATATTATGCAAAATAAATATGTAGGTAGTACTTAGTCGGTAAGTACCTACCTACTTTGATATCGTTATCACTACCTACTAATAAAATCAGAGTTGCTTTTCGCGTTGTTACTCTTCTCAAAAAACCACTGAATGGAGTTTTTATTTTTAGGTAGGTAGCTTGGTTATTCCGCGAGGTTATAGGCTGCGCGGGAAACTTGCCCCGGCGGCGACACTATAATAAATAAATTAAGAATACATTGTATTGTCGCGTGTGGCGGGATTTACTGCTTTAGGCCACCAGAGTTTTTTTTGGCTGGCTGAGATTTACGTTGTCAACTCACGGTATGCCCACAGTTTACTTACCGTTCGCCCTCAAACGAGAAGCACGATTGTTAGTATGCAACTATTTAGGCCCGGCAACAAACCTACCTACTACGCGACGCGTCAAATCGGCGGGACGCGGGAGCGAATAGCGAGCGTCTACGACGCGAAACTAGCCGTGCACACCAGCGCGACCACGGCTAACTTGGTTAGTGAAGTCACTGAGGCCGCACGTCTATTATTATGAACTTAGTAGCCAAATGATGTATTTTATTATTTACTTCCCATCCTTTCGAAACACCGAACCGATTGAATTCCTTATATTTTGTCTTTTTATTCGGAATTTCTATAAAAAAGATTTTCAAATCAAACAAAATAGGATGTTCACTGAGTTTTTCTATAAACATCTCCATAGTATATTCTGTTGTAGTCATAGTAAAATAATAAAAATAACAAACTCGTAAACACGTCTGACCCCAAGACGCGCGAGCCGCGAGTCCCCGGCTGTCCGAGCTGCCGACGCGGAGTTCCCGCGTTGTGGTCGCGGTCTGACGCTCCGGTTTCGCTTGCCGAATTGACGCGTAGGTTTGGCCGGACCTTTTTTTTTGATTGTCGCCGTTCGCAGTGTGTGCGTGAGATTCGGCTATGCTCTCACACTTGCCTATAGATTATAGCCCTACGTATTATGCACCGAGTGCGGATAGGCTGGTGCTCATGTAGTAGTAGTAGTAGGTAGTTGGATTTAAATCCGTTCGAACTGGCAGATATCATCAGTGAAGAACCATCATGTACTACCCGACAACTGAAACGAGTCACTTGGCCTTGGCCTCCCTCCGCCTCCCGCTTCCCTACCTCGCCCGCCCGCTCTCGTCCTAGCGCGACAGTACCGTTCGCATAAATGTGAGAGGTAGCGCAAAAGTGACGTGGTGCCATTAACAAATGATGATAAAGATGAAGATTTATTCAAGTATCTAACTGCTTCTTACACAATGTTTTATTTTTTATTGAAAATATAAATAAATAATAATTTATTCCTATACTTTCGCTCAATACTTTCTCAATCGTTTTTGCACTCTGTACCTATCATGGCGGGGTGACGTAGGGGGAAGCGGGAGACGCGGACTGACTCATTATAGTTGCTGAGTAGTACCCCTTCACCTACTTGTACACTAATAATATTATGTGTCACACCAACAGGTATCTGCAATTCAAATAGCATGGCGTAATAGCACAGAGGAATTAATATGGTAATAGCATTTGAACAATAGGAGTACCTATTAATAATAATAGACACCTGGAGACACCTTATTCTGGCGTGGGGTTTTCCAGTCGGCTAACAAGGCTTGATCCATACTGCGTTTCAAATTCCAAATAGTCTAATGACCGTCTCAAGACTCTGAGACGGTCATTAGACTATAACAATAGGAGTATTAATAACAATACATGCCTGGAAATACGTTTTTCTGGCGTGGTTGTTTGGTTTCGTAATGTATTATTGCTTCAAGCTTAAGTTTGATTTCAAGTGTTTAATTAAGGTAGTATAATAATCGCACAACAATAGGTTAACATTGCAGCCCTTGTTGTTAAGTTTCAAGTGCTGTCCCGCCATGCTATTTGAAATACAGTACCGGCAAACGACTAGGTAGAATGCTGTGAAGTTAGCGCAAATCGCTGCGCAGTAGCAATAAAATTTAAAAATAAGACTCCACTACTGGTGCATTCTGGTGGTGCGGAATGTAGTGGGGGGCGGGCTAGCTTTCTTATTGGCTGCGGCCGCCATGACTTAATAGTGACATTTTAGTTGACTTGGGGTTACTTGTGTCCTAATGTCGTCTGAATAAATGTCACACAAAAAAGAATCTTCAGTACATTGACTTACTGTTTATACTAGTCAACGAGTTCTAAAATTAGGAAATTGATATTGTTGGCTTCACTTTTAAGCGCGAACGCGCTTTCTGGTATTAGTCCTATATTTTAAGCTTATTCATAGATTATGTATACCTAACGTTATTACTTATTATTGTAATATATTGTCGTGCATTATTAACGTGTCTTACAAGCCAATACTTTTGTATAACTTTGCCTTAACGTTTCGTGGTTGGGCTGACTAGATAGGTGAGCTGTCAGTGTTGAACGAGTAGTTTCTCCAACTACCCACTGTTGGTTAACACCAACAGAGGGTATTTGGACAACAGTATTGGAAAGTCTCGGCGCACAACACTCACGCACGGTTGTTCAATCAACGACAAATCGCGAGATTATAGACTATCTATCTCTGGATCGCACGCGAGGACATTTTTAAACCTTCCCTATTAAAAAATTTGAATTTCTTGATGTAAGTACGAACTAACTAAATTACTTTAAACTTGAAAGACAAACTGAGTTGATTAACGTACCCCCCGTACTATAGGGACATACCAAATGCCGCTTGCACCACTGGGGCGTAAACTATGAAAATTGTGGAGGCTGTAATAAAAGGTACTTATATCTGGCCGTCCGGCGGGTCTGTTGATACGCCGAAGCTTAGGTACCTGTTCGGTAAAATTACCATTCGCCGCATCTCTCTAATATTTAGTAATTACACCTAAACTACTTATCAAATATCATGAATCATGATGTTTACACACATACTCAGTTTAGCTACAATTAGTGATATCGCCTAATCAATTACTTAAGCCATCTTTCAGGTAGACAAAAATATAGGTACCTGTATAGGCCACCTTCCTACTTGAATTCGATAGCCAGTTGTTTGTGCTCTTTCCAGTTATATAATACGTTGTTCATTCGGAATAGCTAGATAACTGTCGGTATGTGATTGTCATCAATTGTAGTTTTGTCCACTTGTCGCAGCCGATCATCAAAGGTACTCATCAGTGGGCTGCCGCTGCACGTTCGCTTCGACAACATCGAACCGTTGCTCTCGCAGTATGGGAACGTGCAACACTGCGACAAGGCGAACTCGCGCGACGCCAACACGCAGGCGGTGTTCATCACGTTCGAGACCCCGGAGCAGGCGCAGCAGTGAGTATACCCGATGTTTGACGATGGCATGCCTTATGTAGTGGTGGCCGGTGCACCGCAAAATGTATACAGCCTCAAGCTGCCTGCCTGGACGCTGGACTCTTGTAGTTTGTTGATATACTGTCACTTGAATGTTTTGAAAGGGCCAATCGCCCACTGCTAAGTCGAAGACGACGAGGTTTTGAATACAAAATGGCGGAATAATTAGCGCGCGCGGCTCGTCTCCGAGTCAGTCGGTGAGCGCAGGAAGTGAAAATAAATTCTTGAACGCCTCGACGCGGCGGATGCCTCAGCTTGGCAGTGAGCGATGGGCTTAACATTTATTTTGTCTGTATAAGTATTTTAACTCTATCAGACCTTGTTAATAAATTATCTTTCTCTTACCTATTTTTCTTTTCTTAATTGCTTTGCCCGCTACTGGTCCACTTACCTCAACGCCTGGCTAGCACTAGCGGCCGGCCTGGCCGATGGCGACGTAAAAAGACATCCACCGATGCAAGAAAGCGTCAGGGCAGTTTGTTTATAAGCTAGATACTTTTTAGCATCATCTTGTCCTAAACAAACAGTCAGACAAAACGAAAAATTAGGTTTCATCTTAGTACAGTTTACAGTTCTTAAGGTACAGGATGCGTACAGCGAACCGGGTGCAGCGCAATAGATTTACTAGGGGCTGCCACAAGCACGCATTCGTTTTGCTTGCACCGGCCCTTAAGCCGGAACGCAAGCACGTGTGTGGCGCGTCGCGTGGCAGCTCCATTGTAATGTATGAAACTGTACGGGAGACGACCGGCTGAGTGGCGCGTGCGGCGCGTGGCAACGGAGACCTGCAGCCAGCCCTATTTTTGAATCGCTCGCCTTGCTCGAACGGTCTACTCTACTAATTTTCTTCTACTGTGCGACTTCTCTCATACATTTTCATACATCGTCTAATGCGGTGACTGACGAAAAACTGCATACTTTATTTTTTTCATCATGCAACCATCTGTCATGCATGACTGATGGAAATCACTGACGCTTGCAAGACCGTCTAATGTAGGCCTTAGTGTTGCCGCCCGCGCCCTACTGGACTGATAACGGCATGCCGATATATTGTATGCTCCTATGCACCTATGCTTACTACTACTACTACTCGTACTTCACACACACACATATATTTGGGACCATGCATATACAACACACAGAACTACCTACACACCACACAGGCACTTGGCACTTGCAGATTATGACGACTTATCCACTTTTGCTATGGTTTTTTACTAATTTATTTAGGTACCTAATGCTTCTCTGTTCTTTTTTCCTTTCCTATCTAGATGATACTATGATGTTTCATTATTTTGTTTTTTTTTTGGTATTTCAATCTACTACTTAATGCTAAGAAAAGAGGAATAAATAAAATATTCAAATTAAAATTTAAATAATTTACCTACCTACTAAATTAATGAATCTTAATCTAATATCAAATTTTCGTCCTCTTCTGCAAAAAATATACATATGTGAGGGAGGGCAGTACGTGAGTAGAGCAGTGAGCTTGACGCTCACTCAAAAGGAAAATTTGTTTGTACAGTTCGTTACGTGATTGAAATAGGTTTCTAGTTTGTGCGGCGATGGGGCGCCTTAGCTGTACCTTATATTTGATTCTGCGAGAGGAAATGACTTTATATTAGGTTGGTACGGGTTGTGTCTAGTGTTGATTTATTCGAATTTGGTCGGAAATTAAAAATATTTTACATTGGCCTTACTACCTCCGCCCTATCTGGCGAATCAGGTAAATGTTTCATTTCCGTCGCAAAGTGGAATCTGTGCCTACTTCAGTCAGCACTTTCAGAGTATATATATGTCTTAAAGAGATTTACGCTCCACAATGTCCACAACACATTGGTGCAATAATTTTTAAATAAAAAACACATAGAAAGTGGAATAAATGCATAGGTAACATAATGTTACATTATTACTGTAACACTTACGCGCTGCGCAGACGTAGGAGTTATTGTCCGCCTGACAGAAATGACCTGGTTGGCAATTATTTTTTTTTTAGCTTAATTATTTTTATTTTTCATTTTGTTGTTTAGTTTGGAAAAATATGAGGCTTTTTTGGACGAAATTTCGAATTGCCCAGGGCACGTTCGCCGCGAACTCAACGCACACGGTGGACACAACGTTCACGGCCCGTGAAACTAGTGAGGGGCACTTGGATATCAAGCACGCGGCGGACTAAACTCTCCGTCGTTTCAATATATGAACTAGTTCGTTTCATTCAACTCTTGACTGTCCCAGTCTGTCCTGCCTGACCGCTCCGCTGCCCGGCGGATTGTTTGTCCGGCAGTCTATTTGGCCTCCGTGTGCGTTTTCCATATATTATAACGTCCTAGTCTAATTAAAAAGTTCCTAGTCTGCGCACCGCCATATAGCCCAGAGAGTGCAATGAATTATGGTAGGTTTATGTACCTACTTACATAAGGTAAACTACCCTCCGTCCTCCTTTGAATAGCTCCATTCACGGATCCAACAAAACTTTTGTCCTCTTGATTCCTTGCTACAATTCATACTTATTTAGATAAATTACTCTGATAGGCCTTATCGACGTAAGCACATTTATAAACGTCTAATTAAACATGTGGTGGTCGATTTGTCGAAAACCTCAATCGCATTGACTGAACGCTTTTATTTATGTGTTGTTTGTGGCTTGAAGGTAGCAAAGCAATTTATTTTCTTTAACTTTAACGCATGGTTGGTGTGCGTACACAAATGATCCGTAGCAACAATAACTAGACGACTTGTTACAATTATATTATATGTGCTTGTTTCAGGGCTATAAACGGTTTAAATGGCTGCGAATTGGAAGGTAATCGAATGAAAGTGGAGGCGGCCGAGCAGAACGCCCGCGGCGGTCGTCGCGGGCGGCCGGGCGGCGGCCGGGGCGGCGGGGGCGCCGCCGGCGGGAGCTCGCGGCCCACCGACTTCCCTCTGCGGCTGCTGGTGCAGAGCGACATGGTGGGCGCCATCATCGGCCGCCAGGGCAGCACCATCCGGCTAATCACGCAGCAGAGCCGCGCGCGCGTCGACGTGCACCGCAAGGACAATGTCGGATCCCTAGAGAAGGCGATCACCATTTACGGCAACCCCGAGAACTGCACCAATGCATGCAAGAGAATATTAGAAGTGATGCAACAGGAGGCTAACAACACTAATAAAGGGTACGGATTTAGTTTATATCAATTAATAATACTCAGTAATGCCATAAATTTTGTGTATAATGAAATCGACTAACCGATACTAAAAATACCTTGATTCTTTTGCAAAATGAATTCATTCAGTCGCATTAGTGATGAAAGGCGCTTTGTGTTTATATGTATATATGCTCGACAAAATAATGGGCTCTTCCCTCGCATTTGGCTCCATTAACTGTCGTCCAAGAATTGCACTTTCCGTACGCTGCATCCATGTACTATTATTTTTAACATTATATAAAGCTTTAAACTATTTTATGTAACAGCTTTCAATTTCAATCATTATTTTTGATTGATAGTCGGATGAAAGTAGTTGCCGTGTGCGTGCAATTCGAAGACGGAAGACAGGGTCATCATGCATCTTCAGTGTTGTGGTTTTACGAATTCGTAACTACCTCTTGACCATTATTGTTCCTGCAATGTTTCGCTATACCTTGAATGTAATATTTTTGGGAAATTCGCGATAGGAATAAAATATAATAAGTACATACGCCTTTTTTTGTTGGAAGTCCGTTGAAAAGCAGTCGGGCTGTATACAGTAATGCGAAAATCTTTTCTTATTTATTGAGCTGCCAGACAGCTTAAATAAAATCACTTTTATCACAGAATTTATGGCACACCTAAGTAACCAAGTTCTTTTTGTTTATAAATAACAATAATAATTTTAAATAATAATACTTTTTCAGCGAAATATGCCTAAAAATTCTGGCGCACAATAATTTAATTGGACGCATCATAGGCAAAGGTGGTAACACCATCAAGCGAATTATGCAAGAAACAGAAACCAAGATAACGGTCTCGTCTATTAATGATATCAATAGTTTCAATTTAGAACGGATTATCACCGTGAAAGGAGCAATTGAAAATATGGCTAAAGCAGAATCACAAATTTCAGCCAAATTGCGCCAAAGTTACGAAAATGACTTGCAGGTAAATTCTTACTCTTTCTAACGCGCATGTGTGTATTGTATTCTCAAAATGTAGTAACAAGAAATGTTTAACAAATGTGACATTATTAATAATCTTTAACAATATAAAATGGTGATTGTTGCTATTATGTGAAATGGATGGATGTGACTAGCACACTTTGAAGTAATGTTATAATGCATTGTAGATCTCGGACGCTTGTCCCCAGGTGCTGGCGCCCCAGAGTATAATGTTCCCGGGATTGCACCCGATGGCGATGATGTCCACCGGCCGCTACTGCGGGGCGCCGCCGCCATTCCCCCCGCCCATATACGCGCCGCTGGCCGGCCAGAACAGCGCGCAGCAAGGCGCCGGCGACTCGCAGGTACCTACACATGCACGTGACATATTCACGTCACGTTCTTGCACTAACTTCTCTACCGTTTCATTTATTTCATATATTTATCCTACCTTGACACTGACAATTGTTTGTAGGAAACCACCTACTTGTACATCCCCAACAATGCTGTGGGCGCCATCATCGGCACCAAGGGCTCGCACATTCGCAATATCATCCGATTCAGTAATGCATCGGTGAAGATCGCGCCTCTTGAACAGGAGAAGCAACCCGAGCCTCAGCCCAATGCGCAGCAGGAGAGGAAAGTTACCATTGTTGGCAGCCCCGAAGCGCAATGGAAGGTATGAACTCATGAAAGCAACGAGTCGCGCGTTTGTAGCTGTCGCAGGTCAAGGTCGTTGTGAACCTAAATACTTCAGTACACATACTATCGCAGTTTCTTACCGGATGTGGGGACATTCTAACTCTCCGTCGGAGATCTCCTAATTCCTCATTGTTAACTTGTCGTTCGTTTTAGGTGGGGATCAGTTATGTATGTAAATGGATATAGGTAATAAATATTATAAAATCAAGTAATTTGTAGTGACATATCAAAACAAATTGCTGTTGTACCAAAAACAAAATAGAAAGCGGCTTTTTCATACCTCGGTGCAGGTGCAATACTTAATGATGTGCATAACTCTGCACGCATGCAAGTTTTTTAAAGAGCCTAAGAGGAAAGGATGCATATAAATTGTTTCCATAATGTGATACGTGGTGTATGCTTTTCAGGCGCAGTACTTGATCTTCGAGAAGATGCGCGAAGAAGGCTTCATGTCGGGCTCGGACGATGTGCGACTTACCGTCGAGATTGTGGTGGCGTCGTCCCAGGTCTAAAATGCATTGTATATTTTCATTTTTGCTCTAAAAAGGGGGTGTAACAAAATTTTATTTCACTACTAAATATATAATAAATTATATATAAAAAAATATATCTACTTAATATATATATTTAGTTTAGTAGGTACGTAAAAAAATCTCAAAGACCAAGACGTAAAACGTCCAAAAAGCCAAAACCATTAGTAATTTTACCATCTAAGATATGATGGCAGGTGCTTATGTTCATCTCCCACAATCGCAATCTTCAGCCATTTAAAAAGCAGATAAACAATGACTGGCTCTCAGGCATGGTACCATTTAGAAGCTTCGGTGGACTTGAACGATAAAGCGCAACACGGACAATGCGGCGGCGAATATAAAGCGGGACCCCTTCAGACAGGAATACCGCTTGCGGAGGCGGCGTGTGTGAAGAACGCTCCGCATCGCGGCCGCTCTGTGTGGCGGTTCTCATATACTACAAAGGAATACAACACGCCGCCGCCGCTCCGCACCGCCGCCGTGCCGCGCGGGGCGTATTAATATGTGCGCGCGGCTTTGTCGCTTTCGCCTTCGCACCGCCGCCGCAGCGCGAGTTTGACGCGCCGCTGTGATGTGAAGGGCTTCATACTATTTCGAACATTACAAAAAATTATGCACTATTGCACCGCCGCCGCCCTGTCTGTGTTGGGCTTAAGGTTCATAATGCGGTTCCCGCACTCGCAATCTTGATGTTCTGATGAAGACTAGATAAACGATAACTGTAACTATTAATACTGTCCAGATAATAGGAACGCTGATGAACTGTCTAGAAAAGGTTAGAAAAAGCTGTCCAGAGCAAAGCACATGTTAATCAATACTTTATTCTGCTGAAAAATTTTGAAGTTTTAAGAAGATAAAGTCAATTCTGATTAATCAAGACCAGTGAACTAAATATGATTGTCACGATTCATGCATGTGTCCAAAAAAGTGCAACTTTAGCTCCTTTAATTACACTTTTCCGAGCAGTCATGAAAGTTATATAAATGGTGACAGGTGGGGCGCATTATCGGCAAGGGGGGTCAGAATGTCCGCGAGCTGCAGCGTGTCACCGGCTCGTTGATCAAACTGCCCGAGCAGCCGCAACAGCACGGCAGCCCGCAACAGGACCACGACACCACCGTACACATCGTGGGACCTTTCTACAGTGTCCAGGTACTATTATTATCTGCAGCTGCCACCGGCTCGTTGATAAAGCTGCTTAGTTTATTCGGATTCCTTTACCGACGTCCCTTATAGCTATTCTTTAACTCAAAAACTATACTGGAACTAACGAGCTGAATTCTTGGATTGTTATATGTAGCCCTTTATAGGTATTGGACGAGGTAAAAATGGAATTAAGCAAAGTCGTTACCGTCGACTATTGCTAGTTGAGAGACCTGGTCGTGACCGTTGGTTGTTTGTTGCAGTCCGCGCAGCGACGCATCCGCGCAATGGTGGCACAGGCGAGCGCCCCGGGCCGCCACCGCCGCGCCGCGCCGCCACCGCCGCCCGTGCAGCAGTAAACGGCTTGCCTCCCCCCCTCACACGCCTACCGCATCCCCACCCGCCCCTCGTACCACCCGAAGCCATCGTCTGGCCACCACTTCTACAGCGCGATCTCTCGACTGCTCACAACTCAGCCTGAGTAGAAGACCTAGTATACTGTGTGAGCAACTACCTACCACATTTTATATTATACATACGCGACGTATAAATCACCCCCTTACGCCACTCAATAGTGCCAACGGGGGTGTTGTGCCAAACACTGACTACTGAGGAACAATAACTTGTTAACTTTATCCACAGTTGTATCCCGCGTAAATGTAAATGCAGACATGTCACAGCGTATTTGTAAATAACCAGATATGACTTGCAATACAAAGATAATCACCACCATCAGCCGTCCAAAGATATGCGAATGTCGGCACATTGTCTCTGTATCAGGGTAGGACACATGCAGAATGCACTGTGACAAAGGTCTATTGTAAGTTTCGTTGCAAGAACGCGAGGGTCCACGCGGGATGGTGGTGGACGGTGGATTTCGTTGGCAGTATCCGGCTACCTTGTAGTCTGTCCAGTGTCGTGCGTGGTGTAGTTGTTGTTTATTCCCCTTACTACTGAGATGTGGTGCACCGGTACACGGTGCACCCTTGTTGTTAGTCCCTTTGCCCTTATCTGGGGTATGTATGGGTATTTTATATCCTGTTGTTTCTTTGTTGATTTT
Organism: Metalampra italica; assembly: GCA_949699065.1. Taxonomy (NCBI): domain Eukaryota; kingdom Metazoa; phylum Arthropoda; class Insecta; order Lepidoptera; family Oecophoridae; genus Metalampra; species Metalampra italica. Next base: position 5,378,417 of record OX452969.1, read on the forward strand.
CTTTGGTCCAATTTGGAATTGTTGTAGGTGGACTTGTTGTAGGTGTGTAATACAAGTATCTCATGGTTGTGGGAAGCCTATTTGTGCTTCTCTATGTTGTACCAAACGCAGTTTTAGCGAATATATAAACTATCATCCATTATACTACTAATATACCTTGCGCAGTTTGAAACTGTTTCTTGGTAATTCAATAATATTTGTTGTGGTCTTGTTTAATATAATAACTGTGTAAATAAATACTCGATTAGCGCATCTCAGTCGTGTGTTAACGAGACCTGTTCTCTTACTTGGTGTTACATTGTGTCCATAATCGGTGTTAGTTACGACCATATGTTATGGGATCACAGTTACCTAAATAAAATAATTCTTACAAGTTGTAGCCGTAAGAGACTTGAAAGCATACAATATAAGCGTACTTTCTGCGTCTACATGAGAGAGGAAGGGAATCGCGGCGGTGTTATAAGCGCGCGCGTCTTTATATAGGTACCTACATATATGGTGTATTCCATATTTTCTACGTTGGTAACAATAATTGACACTGAGCTTAACTACATACAACGCATTACTCGATACTGTATACCTCTGTAGCGGGTTACCACATGAATGTTGTTTGGAACACTTATTCCACCGCACGGTGGTTATTTGACGTCTGTCAACAGCTGTTATCTTTCTTACTTTATTCCTATAATACTGTAATTGAAGGAGTTACAGAGAGAGGATATTCATTCTAATACTGCGGATGCGTAATACTTTAGGTAGCACTACATGTATGCCACCTTCGCCATTTTGGCAACAATACGTTCTCTTGATACTGGCCGGAGTTAGTCACTTCTAAGCTAACCTACTCCAATTCGTGAGCTTAAAATACATTTTCTGGTTCTATGTCGCTATTCCTTAGCCATGATGTCTATACAAAAACAATTTCATGTATCATCGGGTACCTGTCTACGTCCACTGTTGAACATAGGCAGGTCCAATCGCAATGCGCGCCACCGCACTCGGTTCTCCATCCATTCACTGTCCTTTAAAGTGAGTAAAAGCCAAATATATGTATAATTTTAAGTAAGTGTATTGTAAGAGTATTTTAACGATACTTAAAATTTCTTCATATATTTATATATATGTCATATAAAATAATGAACATTGAGTTTATATATTTGAAAGGATCCAACGTGTGTATTGATGATGGTATTTCAACGTGCATAGTGTGACCTGGAGCCATGCGCCCAGTATGCACATGGACGCGGCGGACGAGACACGCTCGCTGGCTGGGGACAATACCGAGATAGAGAAACGTGCGCGCGCTCTCTGTTAGTTGGCCGCTTGCCTCTTGTGTGAGCCATCTGTGCTGGAAACAAACAAAAGGTTGTGCTCGATATTATTACAGTCATTGTTAGAAAACAACATGTAGCGTAGTATTTTAATTTGTAAATGACATTTGTTGGTTTTCATGGCCATGTCTTTGTTGTTATAATGTTTACCGTCTGATGGTGCTAGTGGTAGCGTCTTATTGTTTAGTACGTTAGAACAGTTAGGAACAATAGAGGCAATAGCGTACGACCAAAACGGCATGATCTGTAGCGATCGCGTAATAACGCGACGAAGATTTTCACTCCCCTTTGGCCCTAGCGGTCGAAAATCTATACTTTCCCAGTACTAATATTATGAGGGTTGGCGGCAAAATTCCTACTCCGGAATGTCGTAGTAGATACTCAAGTGTTGTTTCTTCTTCGGCAGCTTCCAAATGATGCCGCCTAGTGTCGCGCGCGTAATGTTTGCTTTGACGCCAATATTCCCGGGAGGAGATGATAAGCGCTTCTGTTGGGAACAGTTTGATGGCGATGTTGTGCGGACATGTCGGGTTGTCCGCCCACTGTACACGCCCATCAATACACACAAAGTTTAAGTTTAAATTCCTAGTTTATGAAGCAATTCGTGATTTCATGAAATTAGTTTTTATTGGGATCATGTGTTATTTTGTTGTTAAAATCAAGAAAATTGCGTTTTCTAAAAAAATCGGACAAAAAAGTATAAAGTCAACGTGTCATGTCCTTTCAATTGACACTCCAGTGGCCGACAGTCCAGTAGGTCCGCGAGACCGGACTCGCCGCCGCGGGCCGCGAGCGAACACCAGTGCGCTGGCAAGTGTTTTTCGTCGTGTACGGTCGACCGCACGCACGTCAGTTGTAACAAAACCAGTTTAAACTGGTCTCTCATAGTATTGAAAATCCCTAATAGGGTAGGCCAGCTCAAGGTCAATTGTTTCCGCTGATGTGCGGTCGACTGTACATATTTATATTTATGTCACGAATTTTAAGAGGTTGTACTGTATATATTAAGTTTGACCTATTAAAACATCTCGTAATACATATTTGTTTAAATAATATATGATGAATAGTAGAGGGATATTTTTTTTATGTATCACAGAATTCTAACTAGTCATCACGGTAGAGATTATAAAACAAGCTTTCTCACTGTTGGACCATTTCTGTTTTCAGAATAAATTGTTATAAATGGTTTTATAATTATAATAAATGTGCTTTGTATTGACGTGTATTGTGGAAATCTAAAAATCTTATTATAAATGTATGTTCGTTAGAACCGGGTTTGTATTAATGCGGGATTTACTTTTCTCGCCATGATTGCTTGTATGTTGCGAATCTGTAATGTCACCACTACGAATCACAAAATGTACAAAAATGTAACCACGGTGTTTGGTTATTTATTATATATTATTTGATATTGAGTGAGTTATGTGTGATATGAACGGTCGATCCTTCTTCCCAATAAGGGGATAATTGTTTGCGATTTTTGGATCCGGTTGAATTCTCGACATTCTCATTTCATTGCACCTACAATAGTTATGTTATGTTTTAGTCAGTACAGTACACAGTACCTATGCAGTGGACTGGGATGCGGTTGCCAACCAAACCCAACAAGAAACTGACTGCGCTAAACACGTACAGTGGGCCCCAGCTCGTGCTTTAAAAGAACATGACGCGGGTGGGGCCGGGGGGTGGGGGTGTGAGGTGGACGCTGTAGCCCACTGTACAACGGACACTTGCTTGTCTGCACACCTGTATGGTATAAAATAGACGCGCTAAATCGTCAAGGCACTGTATGCATGGATCATTGGGATGGGGTTGTCTGAGGGCAGTTTTCCACTGCACACATCGGCTGTCTAGCTAGTGAATACAGAGTCGAGCGACGCGATTGGTATATTGTACATATTGTTTTTATCTTTCCAAACGTATGCAACACGAGGGTACATTTTATATACATTATTGAATTGTGTTGGTATGCAGAAATAATTTGAGTTGTTTATTGTATCGTTGTGTAGTAGTATTAGTTAAGTGGCGAGCGGGCTCGGACGGCGCGGCGGCCGCGACAGTTCCACTGCTCGGCCGCTGCATTCTGTCCACGCCGCCCCCCGCGTGCCCATTCCCATGTTATTCTCGCATGTTATATAAGTTACCTAGATACTATGGATTTGAACATTTTGTAAACACTTTGTTCAAATCCATCCCATCCAGCACGCGGTAATACAATTTAACATTAATCCTATTTGCATTACATTATTTTATTACTTTCTCATATTTATAATAACTATTTTTTGTATTTGGCGTGTGATAGAAACGATTCATCGGTTTAATTTAATGTGCGCATAATTGATTGTATTTGTGAACGAAATATTGATTAATTACCTATTACATTTCAGTTTTTAGTTTTATGCAATTCTGACACAGTAATTTTAACTTTCAGTTGCTTTTATATTTTTAAATGTTACATTTTATTGTCTGTACATCTCCAGTACGCAATTTCAAAGGTTTATCAAGTCTAAGATGTTTGTTTTGAGAACTAAATAGATAATATATAAGATATCTAAACTGAAATATTATAATAGTCACAGAAACACTAAAACCTGTTTTTGCAGTAAGTACCTCTCTGCGACAATGGACAGCAACTATGGACACCTTATGACTACTTATGAGGCGTCTAAGTAGTTTCAAAACCCACATGAAAATCGTTTTTTCATAGAATTTGCAAAAAACCGCTTAGCACAATAGTTTTGGCGTTAGGCAACCTATGAATGAATTATTATTATTGTCATCTGGCAATACTAAAAGTGCTTTTTTTTCATATAAAATTATAGAATACCTAATTTGAATTATAACGAAAAGTATTTTTATTTCGGCGTACTTTACAAAAATTCGTTTTAAATGGAATTTGAAACGGACATGTTGTATTTTAGCGGGTATGACATGAACAAATTAATCCGCCATACTGTTCTTTTAGCGGATTTTGAAAGAAACTGAAGGCGTTTTGTTGGAGTTTGTAACACATTTAAGTGCTAGTTCAGTAGTCTTATAACACAATTTGATCGGGAATTATTAATCAGTCTGTTAACAAAAACACAGTAGCGTCATGAGATATAAGGTACACAACTTTTTTGCGGGAGTGTTTTAGCGGGGTTTGATACTAGACGCCTCATTTATAGATATGCTAAATAAAAGCCGTAAAGCTGTTTTGGTTGGTGCCTCGCTCCATGCCACACTCAGTTTTTATTTGTAAAACATTGCTGCTCCTTGCGCAGGTCGTTTATAATAATGTATTTTTCAACTGAACCAGCATAAGTACCTCTACATGTTTTTATGATGCAAGTATAACTATTTCGTCCCATTTTAAGAGTTAAGGCGGCTTTCCTGTCACGCGTGTTTGCGCCCGCGTCGTGGCCTGGCGCGCATGCGTGTGTTCGCACGCTGCTCGCCACACGCAAGACAATTATTCTGCACGCAGCAGTCTTGCTTGTGCGTGTAGCCAGGGTGGAGGCTCGTGTCGACAAATGTTAAGAAAGTAATGATCGCTTCCCGTGACATCTGTGGGTATCTTGCTAACGGGCATAACTCGGAAACTTGAACCTAGACTACTAGTTTCTAGAGAGAAATGATAGATCGCGTCGAGATCTTCATTTCGGATGCCAGTTTTAATTTTGACAGCTGTCATCTGAAATGAACTCATCGAGATCTACGCGTGACAGGAAAGGCGCCTTTAAGTAGTTTACTATTCACACATGTCATCCGATATCCCGTGAACATTATTTTTATATATTAGGTAAATACCTTTATACCAACACCAACCAGTAAGTGGATAAAAAAAGTTTTGAATTGAATATACATAATAATTCGACTGTATATTATTTTGTATGTTTTTTCGTTTGCACATCGTCATTAATCTTGAGGCTGTTGACGTCCTCTGCTGGATATTGGTATTTCAACAAATAATCAATATTTTTTGCTTCCGGCCGGGTAATGTAACATTACAATCTTTGGGACAAAATGGAACTTTCGACATTCGAATCGTTGCGAGTGGGACGAAATGGGAATAAACTGTTTTAACCACCTCCCGTTTCCTGTAATTTTGTTTGAATTATGTTTAGAATATTTGGTATAAGTTATATAACTAATAACTACCTCAATATTACTAAATGAATATGATTATGAACTTTATGCTAAATGAATATGATTATGTTTTTGGTAACTGAATTTCAAAGAAATAAAATTCAGTATCAGTATTGTATAAGAATGATGTGAAAATTCACTATTGTATAAGAATGCTGTTTTAATTTAATTGAATTTGTCAAAATTAGGTTTATTTAACATAATAAAGTGTTAAAAATTGTGAATTTTTTCGTTTCAAAATTCAAACTACCTAATAATACTTCGCCACCTACTGTTTTGCGAGATTCAATTCGCTATGGCCGGTTTCGTGAATTAATTTCCGGCTCAGATGCATAATGCCCTTTCCTAAATATATTGTCCGCCACAGACGTAGAATATAAATTATAGCTGTGCATATTACATTTATATATTTTTTCTATATAAATCTTCGAGCGACCGCACACGTAGCGATGGTGGACGGATAATTAGAAACAGGGCTAGATTTTCATACCATCGAGGTCACTTTGAAGCCATGGGTCTCCGTGAAGAATTGATCGAGGCAAGATCTGATGACGGTCATCGAGAGAGTACATGGAGGACTTTCTGATCGCTATAGATATCCAACTGATCAGATGAGCCGTTTGGTAGCAGCATCGTCATGTAGAAAAGAACCTGCAAAATGGAATAAAAATGTATGAAAATCTTAGTTATGGAATCATGAAGATGCTGCTCCCATACGGCTGATCTGATCAGTTGGATATCTATAGCCATCTAAAAGTCCTCCGTCTACTCTCTCGATGACTCTACTCTATCAATCACTCAGATTAGAATCTAATCTGAGATCAATCAGTACAGTGAAGCAACGGCCAGCACGTAGTTTGCACGTCATGCACGTCAATCACTACAGCTAGACGTTCATGCATGAGTGACAGCACGTAATGCATGTCATGCCGCATGATCGTTTAGGGAGCCCATAATGGGCATAGAGTTCTGTCAAGCATGTCATCATGAAGAAAAAAAAATTACGGGCGCCCACCAAAGAGATCCTAACTATGCATGTCACACACATGTGCATTGTAACTGTGTAGCATCTAGAAACAAAACAGCATTTGTCACCTCACCTCACCCACCGACATCCAACATAAAATTTTCGTAAGTACCTATTTATATAATAACCACAAACCAGCAAAATTCTGCGCAATAACAAATTATACTTTGGTAGCGTTAGAAGGAAGTTTTTAAATTTGTTAAAGAACGCGTCTCTGACGATGAGCACCAAAAGACTACCAGCGAAACGTGCTCGGGAGCCTAGCGGCACCAGGAGTGTAGGACCCCTGCCCGACGTGGCGTTGGCGGCCATAGTCTCATACAGGAAGCAAAAAGAAGTTAGCGACTTCATCAATTTCATTCTCGAATCTCTCGAACGCAACTCCAATTGGCTTAACAATGTCGTCGGGAAACAAACACACTTCAGATGCGCGGTGATGACCGGAGCCGGACCCAATAGGTTCCAAATTCAGGAAATGATCTACCCGTCTGACAAGGAAGACATCAAACTGGAAGTGGAACTCAACGAGTCCGAGGACCACGACAAAGTGGCCCTGGCCGCCCTACTTAAGCTCAGCAACAGCGACGTGGAGAACCTGTTGAAGTTCATCAAGACACGAATGCACGAGAATCCCATGTTGAAAGAAGATCTGATGAAAGGGAAAGGCATGGGGATAAGCTTTGCTGTCCTGAGACCGTTTTCTGACAAACAATACCGCCTTGTAGAGAGAATCGTAATCGGAAGCACCGTGAAGTGTGCGGAACCCAGCAAGAAGCGACGCAGGGAGGACAAGACGCAAGCTGAAACGTTTTCTCATCGCAAAAATAAACGATATGTTTAATCATATTCACTCATAGTTGAGTTGCTGCCCCATTTCGTATATATTCCGAAATAAAATTGGCTGCAATCCTTAAAGTCACAAAATATAATTAATGTGCACCACCGAACTTCATATTGAATCCATTAAATAAAGATTTTATTCAGGTAGGTAGGCGGTAATTTGGACCGAAAAAGGCGGGAACTGTGGACCTGTAAAGGATGATTGAAAAGGTAAGTACCTACATAGTTCAATCATTGAACTATGTAGGTACTTACCATTACATAATATCACAGAATAAATATTAATATGTACATTTTTATACTTTTACACCTGGTCATAAAATAAAATATAAATATCTGCAATTATTGTTTTCCTTTTGCGTAGGTAGGCGTACGTAACGTTGACGGGCAGTAGCACGCTAGGAGTCATTTTTCTCTACAACGGTGCGTGCGCACGAAAACCAATTAGATTTAATAATGTTTGGACTTTACACACTGCTGCTTAGTTTCAAACAAAAATGTCAAAGCTTGTAAATACATAGGTAGGTACCCAACAACTGTTCAACATACACTATATACTTTAAAATAAATACGTAAATACATACAAACACCCAGAATCCGAAAACCAACAGATAAGCTCATCACACAAATGTTGGTCCCGGGTGGGAATCGAACCCACGACCTCTGGCGCAGTAGGCAGGGTCACTACCAACTACGCTAACAGGCCAGCCGATACAGAACAGATCAATTCATCGTACTTACTATCCAGGAATATACTAGTGTTTCTGTGAGAACAGTAGACCTCGCCAGCCCTTATAAACCAAACCTAAAAGAAACGAACAGAAGTCAACTTTGCAGTTGAAGATTATGCACTAAAGTGACAAAAACTTGCATATAAAGTATAAAGCTTAATATTTCGCAAACGGATACCCGCGATATTTTTGAAAGACCTATCCAACGACACCCCACACCATGGAATTCACGCGAAAAAAAACCATTCCCATTTTACGTACCTAATGCAGTTCAGAACTTAATTAATTTTTTCGACTTTTATAAGTTGGTTGACTATTACTCAAAAACTACTAGAACCTACTTAGCTGTCATAGTTTTCCTTTTAACTACGTTATACAGGTGTAGCATTTAGATGGGTCAGTATGGGGACGTCCGAAACTATATGAGATAGAAAAATATGCTCTGAGGAACCATGTCGTCGATTTTAAAGATATGAAAAACTATATTCATAGATTTAAAGAAAGCTCATACACTACTCGGGAATCGAACCTGGACATTTTGAAAAAAAAACTTGCATTATTTTATTAAGGATATTGGTTGTGTAAGTTGTAAGCAGTAAATGATGCTAAGAAACATTGTAAGTAGGTATCTAAAATTAATAGAATTCCGGAAAAAAATGTATTGGTACAAACGGCCCCATCAAATGGTCCGCGAAATCACCCGATTTAACTCCACTAGATTATTTCATGTGGGGGTTACGATAAATATGAAAAGTCCACAATACAAGCTAGCACTCTAACGCATTTACACACAAAACGCAACAACAAAATCGTTACTTAAACGAGTTGATTAATTCGAACATTTAGCTACGTAAATAATTATAAGAATAATATAATAATAATAAGTACTAACGTAGTACTAGTTCCATAAAGTTAACTTGGTTAACTGTGAAGAAGTGGCAGAATCAGGAACTACGCAGAATGTCATTCGGCCGTCAGCACAAATCCACAACCGAACCCATGGAACTAATATGTACTATGTAACGTAGTACATATTAGTTCCATGACCGAACCCCAGCTAGCCCTAGTTTTTATAGTCTGTCATGTCTCACATGTTTGCTCCAAAGAAATCGGAATATTCGGCTATTCCGATTTCTTTGGTTTGCTCATTGTTTGCTATACACACACACCTGTCCTATATTGTTTTGGGCACGGAATACGGGCTGTGTATTTCGTTCGAACTGTTTGTTGGCTGCGCAATATAGGCTGTGTAATGTACAACTGCAGTATTCTATCTAATTTGTGGTAGCAGCTGTGTCGTGCGTTCATTCATCCATGTTAGAAATTTAGAATCTATATTTTTTCATATTTCTTCTGTATTATCTAGATGTTATTTAATATGGACATACGGGCTGTGTTATTCTTTCATAAATAAACACCACATGGAGATAAAAGTGTCATTTCAAGTACAATTATTTATAAAATATTCCTCTTTAAAGACTGCAGAACTAAATAAAATAGTGTAATTATGGACACTTCCACAGAGTTTTGGGATTCAGGTATTTGTTTTTTACTCTGATTGTTTATAATAGAAGGGCATTTTAAAATTTACGATGCTGCTTTCCCCGACAGCAGTAGCAGCAGGCCTTCTATTATTTATAGTTATGTACGTACCTAAAGTAGGTATGTTAGTTTTCAGTTATATTTGAAAAATTATTTTTAAATTTTTAAAGTGACAGCAAAAATCGCATTCACTTGGGGTTGTTAGTTCTTTAGTGCAAAAAAATTGCACTTAATGTAAATAATGTACTATAAAGTTTAAAACTATTTAAATAAAACAGATTCACTTTGTTACTTTGCACTACAATACACAGCCAGACATTTTTTTTTTGTGATTGCTTGTTACAAGTATACTACATCTATTATATTGTATGAAAACTTGCATATTTTTTTGAATCTTTAGCACTCACTCGTCTGTTAGCTTCATTGAAGGAGGTCCAGTCCAATGGTGAAGATGTGGCTTTTCTTAATGAGATCCTGCAGTCGAAACAGCTTCACGCTCTAGTTCAAGTACATAACAAAATTGCGACCAATGGCAAAGATGACAAGTTAAATCCAATACTTTCAAACGCTATGCAAGTAACACTGGAGGTGCTGCAGTTACTGAGCAACATACTGTCACTCTCTAAGGAATATAAAGAACTTCTCAGTTTATTGCATAAACCACATTTCCAAGTAAGTAAACCGTTTTTAGGGTTCGGGTTAGGTTACTGTTACTGTTACAAATGTTTTGTCTATGTTATAATTACAATTTGGCCATCTGTACTAATTATCTTTGTTTTTGTAAACATTTCCAAGTTAAATATCAATTACCTATAATAGGGTAGATATAAATTAATTGCACTTGCAATAGCTACATTTTCTACCTCCGTTCCTACAAATATATTATATACCAAATTCATTTTCAAATGCAGCCACATTTTTGTCAAAGTTCTGTTTCACAGGCAATACTCTGTACTCATGATGCAGTAGCACAAAAAGATTACTATCCACATCTACCGGACATCCCGCCTGATGCAGATGAAGAAGAAGACACTGTCAAAATAGTACAACTGGTTAAAAGTGATGAACCATTGGTATGATCTATTTACTTGAAACAACTGTAAGTACCTATCTATACAGAGCTCAACTGTCGCATAATATTTTTTATGAAAAACTGTCCATAACCTTTGATGTTTATGCATATATTAACATCACCAGCGCTATAGGGCCAAGCGACAACAACAAAATCGATGCATATCTGAGGCTCTGTTCATAAGTTTTACTCAAATGGACTGAGATAGCATCTGACTGAACCTGATGTATGTTATGCTAATTTACTATGGATGGAAATGTAATAAATGGAAACCACAGAAATGATCTACATTCGCATGCAACCTGTTTGTTAATTGTTAATGACAATAGATTTTTCAGTCTACTCAAGGAACAATATTCTGCTTGAGATTTTCAAATTTTAACCTCTAGATGCACGTCAGCAATGAGCGTCGGGAAAGTGAAAAAAAAAATTATTTTATCATAATACAATTACGGATCTCATTACTATGAATACAATCACAATAGTTTTTATTGCACTTCGATACGATACGTATATTTACAAATTTATAAAACTTTTTAATTTGTACAATCACTGTACCTCTCTTTATTTTTGATAATTCGCTGGCGGTCGGCATCGTATTACCACAACTTAACTATCCATACAGTCGGCCGACGGAGACGGGAGGCGTCTAGACAGGGCAATCGTGCGGGGTGTACGGGGCGAGACGGGGAAGGACCTTCCCGTTCCGCATACCAAAATTTAATGGTTTTTTAAAAATTGGTGATTATAAAAATGTCATCGATTTTCAAATCCAAGATGGCGGATATGCATTTTTAAATATTATATCGATTAGAGTTTCTATGTTTTCGCCTCGGCCCACATACGTAAGTCTATCAATGCCTGGTTGTGACCAAGGCTTGTATAGTGCTTTTCTCAAATAATGCGCCGAAATTCAAAAATATCAAAACAAAAAATTTATAATAAAATTTCAAACTGTCTGAAACTGAACTGAACGATCATGAGCTAGGGTGGTCACAGTACTTTATAATTTAAATAAATGATTTTTTTTTATAACCCTTAGAGTGTTAAAACGGGTTTTGCGACCCAAAAAACAAGATCAAATACTAGACTTATGTGAAGTCTAGATAGAATTCGTTTATCAAAAACCAAAATCTGACAGCCACATTCTAAATTATATGAAGATCTGCCATGTAAAAGCCATAATCAGATTTTAGATATTGTAGATTGGACGGCTGATATTTCAGTAAATATCAAGGCCAGTTTAGGATAACACTTATTTAGTGTCTTTGGTCAAGGTTCAATATAGACCATCTCCTAAAGCGCTTGATCTCTGCATCTGGATTTATCAAATTTCTAGCCAGGATGTTTGAGTGGCTGGCGAGCGTTTCCTTATACTTTTTACTATATGTTTTGATTTCTTCCTTTACGGTTGGCATCTCTAGGTATTCATGGATTTCCGTATTGCGTGTTAGCCATGGTGCATTGCATATGTTTCTAAGGACAATGTTTTGGAATCTTTGCAGAATCTCTAATCTCGATGCCATACGTCCAGATCGGTTTTAAGATACATTTATAAATTTGTTATTCAGAGAGAGTGGAGATTGTCTTCCTATTAGCCAGTACAGTTTCTTAAAGTTTACTTAAATAAAATATAAAAAAGTTTTGGTCCTGTGTTAGTTTAGTTTAGTCTGCTTAATTAAATTATAATAGTTTTAAAAAATTAAATGAAAAAAAAAGTTATTATAGGGTGATTTTTTATATTACATTCAGTTAGATCTCGCCGAGACCTTTCATTTGAGTACCATCAAGATAGGCTAGCACCAGCTAGCCGTTCCAGAGATCCCGTCTTGATCGTAATCAAATGAAAGGTCTCGCCGAAATCTAGCTGAATAATATATAAAAAAATCAAGCCGGCTAAACTAAATTACCATTCGCTAGGCCAACGTGGCGGTCATCTATAAATGATATTGTATTAAAATACATGTCCGCCATCTTGGAATTGAAAATGGACGTCATTGTAATAATAATTGTAATATGAATGAATGTTAACTTTTATTACCTATTATGTTAAGTAAGTAATTATTTATTTCCGACAACCCTGACACCAGCTCGCGATGTGTGCTTTTATGCAAACATCAAAGGCGATGGCTCACTGTTAGGTTTAGTACACTGCGGTATGTGGTATTACCAAGCGTGTTGAAAGCCCGCGCCCCCGCGCCACCCCGCGCGCCGCTACCGCCGCGCCGCACTAGCGTCAGTCATAATTACAAGAGATTGAGATGACGTTCGCATCGGGCGAAGCAAACAAAAAACCGGACAAGTTCGTGTAGGACTCGCGCCCTGAGAGTTCGTCGGCAAATTGTTCGTTGCCCGAACGCCTCGATAAGGGGGTAGGGTGTTTGTGATCGTGCGAAAAAATATGGCTACCCGTTCGTACTTACCCGTTCTCTATTTAAATTCTGTCCAAGTATAGGTTAGTAAAGTTCAATGCTTGTATATCATTGATAAAAAATAACGCAGTTGTTAGCATTTTTATTGGCCGACCGTATTAGTCTATTAAACTTCACTGAAGAAGGTTATTATAACTTTCTTGACTTCACTGTTTTAAATATTAATGTAGACGAAAGAACGCTTAATTAGTCATAAGGGTTTTATATTTTAGCCTAGCTAAAATACTTAGGACTACTTATTTTAAAATGTCAAAATACACTGAAAATAATTTTAAATAATTTGCATCAAAAGGGTGGAGCACAGAGTGCGGAACCGATAGTGGTAAGTGTACAAGTTGAATATTTTTTACTTCATTTACTTTCGGGTGACGCGACAATTTAAAGTGTTGTAAAATAATGCACACCGCACCGCCATTTTTACCCTGTATTTGCTGCGCCACATTCTCATCTGATAAGAAGTGGTTAGCGTCGGGATAGATTTAATGAATCCCAGTTAGAGAGATAAAGTGGTAATATCCAGAAACACAAAAGCTGGTGAAGTAATCCATTTAGGTATGTACACTACAACCTATAATTATCAGACATACCGATTTCTTAAAATCGCAGCTATTACTTAATTTTAGTTCCTATTTAGTTCGTTTGTATCCCAGTATCCCTATGTTTGTCTTCGTTCGAAATCTCGCGGGAATATTGTATCAATTTTTTACTTACGACCAGTAATCTTTGTAGCGGGTAATCGTAAAAAGTTTTGTTAGGTATAAAAGTAAACTTGAGTCTCGCAACTTTGCGATTTAATATTTCTAGTACCTACTGTAACCTCAGTTGGTCCAATAGAGTTTTTTGATATAAGAAACGGGATCGGTTGCCATAAAAAAATGTTTTTTGTGTAAATTGGTCATTTCCTTGCTGACAGGTCAAAATGTCTCAAAATTTTTAAGACAGTCTCCTAAGAACGTTTCCCTCTAGTAACGGTTAAGGTACCTGCCCTTACTGCCTCATCTCAAAAATCCACCCTGTATTATCATTATCAATAATACACGTCGGAGATTCGGTCGGTCAGCTACAGTTACCCATCGGCGGCCTAAAACATAGAAACGATCGTCAGCAGAATTTTGGTTGTTTTATTATAAATTGCATTTGCTTTTTTCGCTATTTTAAGTTTCCCGCGAGAATTTATTTTGCCGTGGTAAAACAGAACCCTTAGCATAGGTTTTCCTCCTCATAGACAATACCTACCTACAATAGAAAATTGAATACAAAGTCGAATTGTTAAAACGTAATTGAGTAACAAACGTCCAATTCCAGACTTCATTGTATGTGTTGCGGTCTGTAGAGACTGAAAGTTTTATTCTATGCACATTCTGAAACAAGTCTTAGGTATAACTCAAACTAAACCAAAAAATAAATTCAAATTGAACGAGAATTGCTCCATTGTCGAACTTTTCATTCAAATTCATACACATCCTTTCAACACGGGAACTGTACTTAAACTCAAAACTAATTTAATTTAGTTTTACTGGAGTTTCTATTCAAAACTAACCTTAACAATGCCCGTAGAAACGAGTTGGAATTCCGTAAACCCACTGTGCAATGAACCCCGTAATAAACGCATTTTACGATAAAAGCATAAAGGCACGTGTATTTTGCTCTGTAATATCCTTAATCAGTTCAGATCAGCTTTACTTAACTCTAGCCAAATACATATTGCTAATGTTTAGGGTGCTACAATAAAAATGGAAGAGGAAACTGGGAAGATTGTCATAGCGCGGGTGATGCACGGCGGGGCGGCGGACCGCTCCGGGCTGATCCACGCTGGGGACGAGGTCGTCGAAGTGAACGGCATCAGCGTCGACAACAAAACGCCAGCTGATGTACTCGCTATATTGGTAAATATGGTCCTTTGTAAAAGGGAAATCGTGCTGAGAAACTAAATGACAAATTGACATCAGTCGCATTTAGATTGGATCAAAGACTGGAGCTCAGCAAATGTGGGAACTTTATGCTCGCTATGTTTATTTATTGATTGAATAATGCCGTTTTTGCAGCAAAGTTCCGAGGGTACCATCACTTTCAAATTGGTGCCAACGTTTGGTAAAGGTGGATCTCGTGAAAGCAAAGTCAGGGTGCGAGCTCTGTTCAATTACAACTCTACAGATGATCCGTACATACCATGTAAGGAGGCTGGACTAAGTTTTAAAAAAGGTGATGTTTTACACATTGTTTCTCAGGATGACGCGTACTGGTGAGTATATTCATAATTGTGATAGTTATATGGTGAATTCTATGCTCAAAGATTTGTACTAAAGTATAACTAAAGTCCGAAAGAATTAACAAGCAGGCCACATCTGACTGAGCTGACGGGTTCTGGAGTGGAGGCCGTATGAACGAGATGTAGTGGCGTTCATTAGGGGAATGTTTATTGTCGGCAGAGGACCTCGACAGGCTGTTATTTTGATGATCAAATTTAAGCTGTTGCACTCGGACTGCGTTATAAAATCACAATTGAATTTTGTCAGGTGGCAAGCAAGGAAGGAGGGTGAGAAAGTAATGAGAGCTGGCTTAATACCATCCAGGACATTGCAAGAGGGACGTATAATGTACGAAAGGCAAAGTGATCCTCAAAAGTTTGATGGTGGTAAGTAATGATGTGAAAGTTATCGCGATCACTGCTGATTAAGTCTATTGCCATACATAAACTAGTATTATTATGCTGGATTGACAACTAGGAGTCATAGTCATACAACTTTCATAATAAACCCGGTGAAGGTTTTCTGTCGGCATACATGCTGTCAGGAAAATTGAAAATTATTGTGCTGTGGACTGCACGCTGGGATGATTCCCTAATGGTTTTATACGGGTTGTGCTAGGGTTTAGAAATTTCTGCTTCTAGTATATCTTGGCAGCACTTGTACAGTTTTCGAATGGTATTGCTATTCGAAAACTGCACTGGAAAATATGCAGCCTGCACTCATCTAGGTGTATATTTTAATAACAAACGGATTAAACAGGTTTTTGCTCACTTTTTGTCACATGTTTGCTACTTCAAATTTTTATATGAAATGTGGTTTATTAATTAATCCAACAAATTAAAAAATTCGGTAAAATCAGTTAAGTCATGATAAAGTGCAAAAATGCACCTTAGCTCTTATCGTACCGTTGATTTAATTTTGTTTGTGATCCGTGCAGGAAAGCCGGTGCTTTGCAGCCCGTCCGCCACGGTCTCGGACTGCGCTGCAAAGACTCCGTGCTCGCCGACACCGACGGCCGCGGCGCTGCTTCCCTGCAAGACCATGCCGAAAGTTAAAAGAATCATATACGATATTACGGAGAATGATGATTTTGACCGTGAAATAATACCAACGTACGAGGAGGTCGCGCGACTGTACCCGCGCCCGGGGCTGGTGCGGCCCATCGTGCTAGTGGGCGCGCCCGGAGTGGGCAGGAACGAAATGCGCAGGAGACTCATTGCAACCGACCCAGAGAAATATGTTACTCCAGTGCCTTGTAAGTCAATATGTCACTACTGCTTCGTGTCAGTAAATGTGGCACTCATGTGCCCTGTAAATAAATAAATATGGCACTCATGTGCCCTGTAAGTAAATTTGGCAATTTTGTGCCCTGTAAATAAATATGGCACTCATGTGCCGTGTAAGTAAATATGGCACTCATATGCCCTGTAAGTAAATATGGCACGCATGTGCCCTGTAAATAAATATGGTACGCATGTGCCCTGTAAGTAAATATGGCACTCAAGTGTAAATATTAGATTCTGTTAGTAGCCCGACGCCGAAGGCGGAGGGATTTTAATGACTGAGTTTGTAATACCCTTATTGCCCGTGATGCACACAATGTTTTTCATCACATTTGCGAGGAAATAAATACCTACGACACAAGGGAACAAATTTAGTTTCTTTGACTTTGCTGATATTATTTAAGTTCATTGAATTAATTTAGTTAAATTAAGTTAAATTTAACTACCTTAATATAACTCAAGTTAACTCAAGTCGAGTCAAATCGAGTACAGTCGAGTACAGTCGTGTACAGTCGAGTACAGGCGTGTACAGTCGAGTACAGTCGAGTACAGTCGAGTACAGGCGAGTACAGTCGAGTACAGTCGAGTACAGGAGAGTACAGGCTAGTGCAGTCGAGTACAGTCTGGTTTAGTCGATTTTAGTCGAGATAAGTCAAGTTACCTACTCAATTTAACTTAATTAATTTAATAAACCAGTTCAGTATAGCCAGCTACACATAACAGCCCTAGGGGTATAATATTGTACTGATTTTCATTATTCCCACGCGGGTATATATAGGCCATTGTGTTTCTTTAGGTACGCATATAATCAGACCCTGAACGAGCAAGTGTGATGAAAATTATAATGAGTATTTGCCCAACTCTGAGTACAGTCGTTCATTAGGAGAGTAGGTATCATTTGCATAGTTAAGAGCAAAAAATTTTTTTTTAAATAGGTACATTTACATTAAACCTACACCATGCATTTATTATACTATATACATATGGATAAACACAAATCATAATTAGTGAAAAATGGAGTCAAGTACGATACTCGTAATATTTATTGTATATTATGTACAGTTACATCGCGACGCCAGAAACCTAGTGAAGAGAATGGTAAAGAATATGTATTTGTCGCACGCGAGAAGATGGAGCAAGATATATCAGATGGAAAGTTTATAGAACACGGTGAATATAAAGGGAATCTATACGGCACGTCTGCGGAGAGTGTCGAAACTATCATAAATTCAGGTTTGTGGAAATAGTCCATTTTTATCTCTTTGCTGTTCGCCGGATGACTCAAAACTACCGGGCCGATTGCGCTGACATTTGAAATACTTTGGGTATACTTTTTGAAAATCCGTTAATGCCGATCCAAATATCCTCAAATTGATGAACAGTCTCGTAAGAACATTTTTCTATAGCTACAATGGTTCATATAGATGCCCTTATTGCTACGTCTCAAATGACCAGCACAATGTGTATTATGTAAAATAAGGTAGCTGGAGGCGACTGGATGAGGATAGCGTGTGGTGACGTTCATTGGGGAATGCCCAGCATCGAAGGGCTGATATGATCATTTATTATTAGGCTTATCCAGTCTTGTACACTGCGACCACTGCTGATCTAATATAATCGCCGCCGTACTATAGTTCAGTGCTAAGCTTTGCACGTTTTTGGCACTGATTTGTTGTATACTTCGTCAGGTTGAAGTGAGTAGTCGCCCAGATGGGTGCTTCTTTCACGCGTCAGTGGGCCACACCTGCACAGAAGGTGCAATGGTTGAACTTGCGTTTGTACTGTAGATGATGGTGTGTGTATTGTAAGGTCGTGTGTGCGTGCTGAGCCCGCACTGGCAGGCGCTGAAGATGCTCCGAACGGCCCAGCTGCGCCCGTACGTGGTGTTCGTGCGCCCGCCGCCGCTAGAGAAGATCATACAGACGCGAACTGCGGCCAACGCTAGATCCACCTTTGATAAGGAATCCTCAAGGGCTTTCACGGTCAGTGCAACCCTACCATTATTATGAACGCGAAAGTTTGTAGGGATGCTCGGATGTGCGTTACTCTACGGAACAGATTTTGATGAAACTTTACAGTGATACAGATTATACATCAGAATAACACATAGACTTATATTATCATAAAGATATTATGTAAATTGGCCAATCCAAATTTATCGCGGGTGTGACTGCGGGCAGTTAGTAATAATTAATTGTTTATAAAAAAATTGTCAAATGGAAGTACTTAGTACTCTGTACTCTGCTCGTCAAGAGGTGGCGTGCTCCGTATTTTAACGAAACAATACGAACTTAATGATACCTCACTTCTTGAAATCGATGCAGTAGTTTATAAGCTCTACGAGGTACGAGGGAATAAGACCACATGCCTTTACAAACATACATATACTACTAATAGTGTAACCCTCCATTTGGCTTCGCCGTATTCGGGTAACAGCTAGAAATCACGCTCACAACTCACAGGCGCGTTGAGATTTTGACGCTAGCTATTTTGTTGCAGGAAGAAGAGTTTATCGACATTTTGCGGTCGTCAAATCGAATAAACTTCCTATATGGCTATATGTTTGATGAAGAAATTGTGAACGAGGACCTGGCCTGCGCCCTGACGCAGCTTCTGAAGACCGCGTGGAGGGTGCAGTCGGAGCCGCACTGGGTGCCCGCCGCCTGGGTCCAGTGAGCAAATGGCTCGTCCATTAATTCAATTGACACCAAATTTATTTATTTCTTCAGAATTTATATGTAAGTTTGCTCTAAGTACTTGAGATACGAGAAAATGAGAAACAAATACATACACATTCACCACGCAATGCAACATTGTGTTTTTAGTGAAAATATTTTAACTAAAATACGAATTCTATTGGTAGGTTTTAAAGTATGCCTAATATATAAAAAAACTTATTTTTATGTACAGTATTGTTTTCTCGTACTACATCCTTAGGTCCATACCTATATTATATACTTAGTAGGTATGTTCCGAAATTCTTAGTTAATTTATACAGGGTGGCTGGAAATTCGATCTATTCCTTGAATGGGGTTACCACTAGTTGATAGGGGCAAACTTATGTTGCAAATGATCTCAAGTATAAACCCTTTCAAGAAAAAGGTCGAACGTCCAGTCACCATGTATTTTTCTTTCAAGAAGAATATAGAATGTTGATAATGTTATAAAGTTTATTAAGTACAAAGCAAATTAATGACAGTCTGATCAGAGTTAGTTTAGTATGCTTTGGGCAATTTACACAACCAGGTGCGTTGATTTCCTCAATATGCCTTCGCCCACTGAAGACTCACAGATATTTAGGATGTAGTGATAAATAAACCAGCTGTTCTGAGGGGTCTACATATAAACCAAGTTACAAATATATTTATTTAAATAAATAAAAATATATAAGATAATTAAAGTTGTTAGAATTTATGGGAACTGATAGCAGATGGTTTATTTATTAGAATATTATTTAAAGTTCTCTTGCAACTCGGATACCCACCGACCATACCGTCATGGTAAGAATGCATGTTTGTTGGTTGTTGCACTTCACAACGCTTTACTCTTGACCATTAACACTTGTGCGTATCTTGACTTGATGTATGATATATATATGATTATAATTGTGTACGCCTATACGTATATATAGCCACATGAAAATGTGATTAAAAAGCATTTATTCTTATTCTTACCTACCTATGTATATGTATGATATGGTCACTTGAAAATATGATTAAAAATAACATGTTGAAAAAGTTGCATCGGTAGTAAATAAGGTCATTAATAATAAAAAATCAGACAATTGCGAGTAGGACTTGCGCCCAGAGGGTTCCGTACAAACTTAATTTTAATAAAAATAACATACTTAATACTTAACATCGATGATTTGGTACGCAAAACTAAGTTTGTTGGTTTTAATTTGTTTTATTGTTAAAATTACTTTTTTTTGTGATGTAACTACAAATTCACAGTTTTCGGATTTTCCCCATTACTTGTGCTACAAGACATTGCTTTTTGCCAAATTTCAAGATTCTAGGTCAACCAGAAGTACCCCATACGTTTTGATTACCAAAATACTAAAAAATGCGGCAGAACCGGCCATATATTTTTCACTGCGTTGACTTAGAAGTTTTGTTTTTCACAGCTCCAAGGAATTGCAGACCTGAGTATTTGATATTAATTTCAACTTGATACCTCCACGCGTTCCTGAGAAAAAGGGTCTTGACAGACAGACAGACTGACGGACAACGAAGAGATCCTTTATGGATTCCTTTTTCCTTTGAAGGTACGGAACCCTAAAAAAACTACGTGGCCATTGCTAAAAGAAATACAGCAAAATGGGTTTAAAAAAATAATTGGGAATGGAAAACAAGCAGAAGGACGACAGAAAACGAAAAGGATGAAGAGGTGCCGGATGCTCTCATCCCTACATAGTCATTTTTCATTAGACCATGAGTCGTGGAGTGTTTTGTTGCTACCCACAAAGGAGATGGAGGGGGTCGAGTGCGACAAAATCCTCCATACAATTCCATAATTAACTGACCAGCCAACTGCCACCACGCCAGTGTGAGGGTGGCTTAATCTATCCGGTGTTACCTCGTCTTTTGTGTCCTTTCCTGCGCAGACCAAGAGGAAAAATGCCGCGTCAGGCGACGCCGACGTACAGCCGTCATTCACACGATATTGCTCCTTATAGGCTATTATAGT
Organism: Metalampra italica; assembly: GCA_949699065.1. Lineage (NCBI taxonomy): Eukaryota > Metazoa > Arthropoda > Insecta > Lepidoptera > Oecophoridae > Metalampra > Metalampra italica. The sequence goes on from OX452969.1 coordinate 5,399,741, forward strand.
GATAGGTTCATTTGACAATGACGTCAAAAGGTGCGCAGGCAAATTTCCGCTTAGTCTGCGCTTTCTATAAGTAGGTCCACGAGGGGATCTTATTTGTCGGCGCCCTACTGCGCTATATTAAATAAGCTTTTTGCCTTCCCTTGTACCTAGGTAATTCCCTCGAATCGTTGTTCAGAAGGGCATTTCTCTTCGTATAATTTAAATGGTGTAAATTGAAAATATTTTATCAATCAAAGCAGTAGGCCGACCAGATATAGAATACCCTCGTATACATACTGATAGGATAAAGTAGGTTCACGAAAAAACAACCATGTCGAGGTTTACAAGTGTCACTCACAGAATGTATAGATTTTACGTGTTCTCTCTCTATATTTAAATAAATAAACTAGCTTCTCGCCCGCTGCGTTGCCCACGGGTATTGTACTTAACCCATTATTTTCCCAACATAGCCTATGTTTATGTTTGAGCAGAGTTACAGTAGGCCCGATTCTGAAGGTACATTTAAATTTGCCAGTACTAAAATTAGTGCCGTTTTTAATCTTCGTAATAATGTGTCACAGAGATAGAAACAATTTTAGTGCTGTCAAATTTTAACTCGGTTCCTTCAGAATCGGCCCTATCACCATTATATTACCGAAATACATTTTGAAATAGGCACAGCTGTGAAGGCAATTAAGGCATCGCAATAAGATGTCTTACTTGCGTTCACCGAGGCACAGAGATTAATTCAAACAAACATACCTACATCCAAGCAAACTTTACCTCTTTAATAAACCTAAGTGTAGATGTTAAACGAAAATAAAACCATGCGCAATAAGAATAAATAATAAGAAGAAAGTAGTAAATCTCCTTTTACTCGCTCATAAACCGATCAATTTTTTAAAATATAATAAATGCGTGTTTTAAAGTTTTGCATTTTCGGAAACAAATACAAAATCACCAAAACACGAACTTTAATCGTTACAATGAAGAAGATAAGTCTAGCAGCGTAAGATCATTTAAAGCCTCCCTTTTTTCATTCAGCTTTCGTTAGAGCAACTGAACAGCTATTTGTCTATACCTCTCTATCAAACAAAACGACTTAATTTGATTTTTAGCGCGTTTGGGGCTACGACGGAGGATTACTTATTCTTATGCATGCGCCATCTGTTGCTTTCTTTACAAGGACTATAACGAAAAGTGGCAAGTTGCTCTATGAGATAGAATTTCTAATTAATAATAAAAAATGTAGGGTTCCGTACCAAAAAGTAGAAATGAACTCTTTATGGTCCGATTTCGTGTGTCTGTCACAGCTGCTTATTTCATCAACTACTAATGCTATCGACTTAAAATTTGGAATAGTTTTAAATAATGCTAGCCCATCTTGATTGCAACTGAAAGAATTTTAAAAATATTGCTGACATTCCTTACAAATTTGCAGCGCTACTATGTAACTGTCACATTCCCCCGCGATCCTTTAGCTCCGGCTCTAACCTGTTATAACTTTTAATATCCTTATTTACAAGGTACGGAACCCTTTGTGCGCGAGTCGGAACCGTACTTGACCGCTTTTTTACTAAACATTATATTTATTACATACATTGTTATAGAACCGCCACATGTAAAGTAGCGGATAATGGCGCAAATAAGTCTATACTTAGTATTAACTCGAATAGTGCTGTGACTATATTAATTATGTATCGACAATGAGCGAAGGTGTCATAAATTCATAATAAGTCAATGTATTTTTATTTTGTAAGTACTAGGTCCCTACTTACTTAATAATAAATTTAAAAAATATTAATATTAATAAATATTTTATTAGATAAATTACAAAATAAAATTACATTGTACTTATTATGCATAAAATTTTTATGTAATAATGGTTTGATTAGAATAAATATCTCTTAGGAAATGCCATTGGCATTAAGTTTGCCTTTTGTATATAACTGTGAGCAATAATATCATAAATAAATTACCTATCCTTATGAATATCAATCTAAATGTTTTATTCCAAGATTACGACGTAAATATTATTTTTTTAAATATTAAAAGGAATCCCTGGGACTCGTAATACAACGACACAGTGACAATTTAAAATATCTAATAAGGTTGTTATAGTCGACGTCAGCCGTCATCATTTCTCAACTATAAAGTATGAAAAAGACCAGAAATATAATATGTCCGTTGTTTTTATACCTGATAATAAGGGCGCTTCGCAGTTTGTCCGGTTCGCAATTCGTCTGGTAGACAAACTGCAAATTTTTATTCAAGGCAACAACACGACGAACGGCTCGGCCCGGAATAGACGCCATCGTCATAGTGTTTTATTAACATCCTGTCATGGACTCGCGCACAGGCCAGCACACACGCACATTGGTCGCTACAAAACACATGCATAACACATCGATACGGGCGCATGACCAGTGGTCTTGTACATACCTTTGGCAGAGGGAAACTCGGAACGCCTGAGAATGGCATAAATTGCTTTATGAGTATAAGTTGCGTGAACAACAGTATTTTTTTGGATTGGAATTGGCCTTATATCAATGTTGTGTGGTATTTATTTAATAAAATATTAGTAAAAACGATTAGTAAACACGTTTAATAATATGTGCGATGAATAGCAGTGCATCATGGTTACAATTAATGATGTAACCGCATCATCACACATAACATAATGTTTATCGTGGGCGTAACAAAAAAGTGATCTAAACAATACAACACTATCTCTTGAAAGGTAAAATAATGGTCATGATATCATTAAACTAGTATTAGTAGTACTAGGTAGTCGTCAATCAGTTGTTCTGAAAATCAAACAGTCGATATGTTATTCGAGCTCTGTCTGCTTCTAAGAATTGTGTTGAATGATACTCAACAATGCGACTTGCAGCGAATTCAAATTATACCATGCAAAGGTAAGCATTCTCATTTTCAATGATGGTTCTGGGTACATTTTCTAATTATGGAAGTTTGATATCAAGCATTCTTCCACAAACTACGGCACGGAAAGTGTCGTTGAAAAATGCGTGTTGCGCTGACACTGGCCGTGGTTACCACTGTTATGGATTGGGTAGCAGCAGAGGGTGAGTTTACATCTTTGTCATCACGTTAATATAACCTGTCGTCTCGGAATAAGTAACAAACCAAAAGCAGCATTTTTCTCTTCAATTTCAAGCGCGAACGCGCCTTCTGGTTTGTTTTGTATTCTGAGCCAATATTCCTAAGCGAACTCTCAAACGTTGGCCAGGGCCACAGAAGAAATAAAGTACCACCAGGGCGAAAAGGCAAGCACAAATAGGGGATATTGTGGAATCGATACCCCTAATGGTGGAGATTATTTGGAAAACTGTGTCAAGTCTTCACGTTGCCTATTCCACACAATCCTTAAATATAAAAGTCTAACCAGTGCGTCCTGCCAGTCATTGCTTACGGCGAAGAAACGTGGACACTGACGGGTTGTCCTGATCCACAAGTTTAAGGTCGCTCTGCGAGCTAGGGAGAGGGCTATGCCCTGAGTTGCATTGAATGGTCCGCAATGAGGAGATCCGACGGAGAACTAAGATCACTGACATGGCCGAAAGGATTAGCAAGCTGAAGTGGCAGTGGGCAGGTCACATCTGTCGCACAGAGCAGACGAGTTGGCGAGCGGGTGGGTGCGCGCTGCGTGCGGTACTCCCTCGTCGCCAGGTGAAGCGACTACCTAAAGAAGGTGGCAGAAGCGGCTGGCGGACCGGTGGTGGTGGAGTTCCCTGGGGAAGGCTTATTTTCAGGCAGAGGACCAGCGCTAACACCTTGGAAGCGGTGGTAGATAAAAAGTTGACGTTGTGTAAATGTGCCCAGTGTAGGTACTTCAAGGAGATTCGAACCTCTTTTGTCGCGCGCGCGCTCCCTGTGGAGATCGCATCTTGCAAATTTAGTATGGGAAACGATGAAAAATTCTGTGTCAAAATCAGGGGGGGTGCGGCAAATGAAGGGGATTAGCGGGAGGAAGTTGCTCATACAAATTTATATGGAGTTTGAAAATGAGAATGTGTGAGTGAATATCCATTTCGATATACATTTGGCACGATTTTGGCACCCCCTAAAATGATTTTGTTACTCATCCATATGGGAGTAGCTTTTTTTTTAAATTCATGAGGTACTTACTGCAATAAAATATTTTTGAATTTTGGATGTTGAGAGGCTGATATGATTATGATGATTTACGGAAGCACCCATTGAGCGGGCGCCCATGTAGCGCCGCCAAACCCGGTCCACCGCCGCCCTCCGCATCCAGCTGCACGGCCACCTTTAAGTCATCGCTCCACTGACCATCATTTGATTTTACCTAGAAAGTTCGCTGATTTTATCTTAATTTTACCATTGGAATCCTGCCAATAGAAACGTAGGTACCTACGTTACCTTAATCACAGAGTAAGTAATAGTCTCCTTAATATAATAGGTATACATTTAGCTGACCAGGTTATGTTATGGCAGGACTCTAACCTGGTCAGCTAAATGTCAATCATTGGAACGTAAACATTAAAAAAGTCACGACCTGATAATTAATTAATCATTAATGAATGATCGATCATTGTTACTAATGTCTCTTTAACTACATTACAGCTACAAAGGAGCCTTTAAAAGATGAAAAATCTATGCCTGCAATAGATAATGAAGTAAAATCGTCCACATTTCACTTCAATCCTCACATTTATCATTTTTGGGCAAACCGCTATCCAAGTGTTCGTTACGTAAGTTACCTCTGTATAAAATAGGTCAAATGCATTCACCATGTAAGTTCCTTACACATTGTTAAAACTGCAAGAGCAAATGGGCACAATCATTCAATTCATAAAAATACCTACCTGACATAGTGAATTGACCAAATCCGGTCATACTTCCCTTAGGACTGTTTATAGACTACACTGGTTGGTCGAACGTGATTAGAACGAACTCTTAGAGTATACATAAGCCTAAGGAACGAACTAGTTTATACCTACCTCAATCATGATTATGGCTGGTAAAAGAATACCCTGACTGACTAATCTGTCAACGCTTAACTCATCTCATGCCGCTGCTGGCTATTTAAAATAAACTTTTTCTTAACTTTAGATTTTTCTGAACTTCTGCGACACCATAATAAACACAGGATAGGTAGTTAATATGGAGATGAAAGTAGCACATCAATAAATAGGCAGCAACATTTGTATTGCAGCGGGCACAGGACGAGCAAGATACCAGCGGGCGGAGCCGCGTCGCGTACCGAACACCGCAGTCTTTGACTAAGATCGCCAAGACATTCTCTCTGGGTTTCGATCCATTCTTCAATAAGGTAATTTTTTCGTTTACTCGCTTGGTCAAGGGCGAACCGAGGGTTTCGAATTGGAACTACTTCCAGGTCTTTCAACACTAAATAACTACACTTTGACAGTTAATTAACTTTCATATTAGCTAATATGGAAGATAACTGTCCCTGGGTACCTACTGAGGGTCCAAAAATGAATTTTTGTTGTAGGTACATACCTACATTTTTCGAAGCGCGAATTTTTCCAAACTCTTTAGGTGGGCTCTGCAACAGAAGAAGCGGCCAAACATGTCGAGAGGTCCGAGTTCGATCCCCGGTCGGGCCATGTACTTACGTACCAATGGATTTTTCTCGAAACGTATCGTCGTAAACGTACATTTACTACCTGCTCTCAAACGGTGAAGGAAAACATCGTGAGGAAACATGCATACGCCGATGAAGAAATTCTTAGGCGCATGTGAAGTCCAACGGCGCGCACTGGGCTAGCGTGGTGGACTATATAGCTCATACGTCCTCATTGAGGGTAGAGGCCTGAGCCCCAACATTATTAATAGGCTGTTGATTTGATTTGCTATAATTATTAAGTGAGTACCTAGGTTAAGTACCTACCTATAAAAGAACAAGAAAAAACAGTAATTTTGCCACAATCTTTTATTTAACAATAAACTGTGGATTTCATATAATAATAACATTTTAAAAAACTTAACTTTCAGGAATATTTCGAGCCATTTGAAAGAAGACCTAAACCTGTCACCCTAGTTGGAATTAGGAAGAATGGTCTCTTCCCACGTGACAACATCAACGTTAGTAAAATGTTACCTAATTGTACAGTCGAAGTCAAAAGTAGCTAGTCACTAGTACCTATTGTCACTCTAATGTCAAGAGCGAATGACAAGATACTAAAGTGATAAGCTACTTCTCACTGTAACACCCGCACTATGTTTTCTCCTGCAGTTTTCTCCCAACTCAATTTAAGAAGTTCAAATCCAGAGAAACAGTAAACATGGAAGTCCCATTGGTCTGGTAAAAAGCTAAATGCGTTCAGTTGTATAAATCCAGACAAATTAGGACTAGGTACTTAGACCTTTAAATGAAATAAAATAAGACAAACCATGCAGACGATCGGTATGATGCGAGCTGTTATTTATCTTTTTAAAACGTTTATATCTTTTAATTTTATAAAAATGTATGGAAACTACTTATATTGTCATAAACAGGTGAGCAGTACCAGATCTTCGGAAGTAGCAGAGCTTCAGTCGCCCTACAATGACGTAGGCAATTTTTGGAATGAAGATCTTAATAAATAATATTTTAAATACAATGGATATTTTGTTTAAAAAATCTCTGTGTGAAGGTGTCTCAAGCTTTAAATACATATGCCTGCCTTTAACCGTCCACCGGATAACTTGAAAACTACTGGACTCGAACTAAAAAGGTCCAATTTAAATTTTTGAAATGAAAAATAGCTGTAGCATGTTAGAATAACGTATAGAGTTATTGCAATGTTTTTAACATATAATTTCGCCGAGTGATTTGCCTCAATCATCGAATCATTTTTGAGTTACGATAGTTTAATAGTTACCTACCTAGGTAACTATTAAAATCCTCTATGGTTACGATAATTTCCAAATAATTTCCCGTAGGTTAATTTAGCGTTGTCAATTTTGTGACAGGTTTGTATGGATTAGCCCTAAGAACAATGGTTCATTTTTTTTCCTAAGGATTAGCCTCAGGATTAGCAATACTATCGCATTATCTTGAAGGAAAAAAATGCTACTTCCACCCTGCGCACGCCCCACTAAAGAGATTCTAGCTCTACTTTAAACTAGGAATTTGTATTTACTGACTTCGGGATGGTAGTCGGTGCAATGTCCGCAATTGACACACTAACTGGCGAAAAGTATAGTGGGGTCACAGAGTAAGTAATAGTCTGTGGGGTCATAGAGTTAGCTAGGTACCTATAAGTATCTCTATATATAGGACTAGCGGCCCGTCCCGGTGGACATTTTATTGCAATAATAATAGCCTATGTCACTCAGGGTGAATGTAGCTTTCCAATGGTGAAAGAATTTTTGAAATCGGCACAGTAGTTTTTGAGTTTATTCATTACAAACATACACACAAAAATACAAAAATATAAATCTTTCCTCTTTATATTATATTATATTATTTATAGTATATTAGTATTAGTTTAATAGTAATAATATATTAGTATAGATAATAAGTTCAAAAGTATTTGTTTCCAAGGCCCTAAAACCCGTTATGTTATAAAAAAAGCAATAGACTTTTATAGGCTCTGGTTTTTTGGCTTTGGGCTCACTGTTTTGGGTCCTAAGATGGTCGTAGACTCAGATTAACCTTATTCTGAGGTCGTAGTTAAGACGTAGGTAGAGGTCGTCGTAGGTTTCTAAAGGTATTTATGTAGCTACCACATACACGCGTTCGATAGTTTGTTTCCATTGAGGTTTCCAGCTATATTTTGCCTGCTAGAGGTTTTATTGGTTTTAATTATTGGTCGCACATTATGAGACGGGCAATGGCGCAGTGATTTCTCTCCATAGCGCATGTGTAGACCGGGGCAAACCGAACGAACGAACGAATTCGTTTCGTCATTCGTCAATTTTGTCATTCATTCTGCATTCATGTTCATCGTTCGTTGTGGGCCTTGGCGGACATTGTTGAACAAATATAATTCCACTGATTTTTCATCAAAATGCCGAGCCAGGTGTTAACTATAGAACCGCAAAACGAGCTCAAGTTTAAAAGTGAGTAGATACTTATTGTAGTCGACTATCTATGCTGCACGATCTAGCTCCATATGCACATTTAGGTCGAGCGAGCTTCTGCGCTGACAAATGGAGTTTCTATTTCCAGATAGGTTTCGGCGCCGCGTTTGGTAGTATATTTCAATATGTTGCGTAGTTATTGTAAAATTTTCTTTTCAAATGTGCTTGTTGACCATCTGCGCTAAGAACTGTAATCCTAGCAAATCTTAAGATACCTAGGTACCTATTTATCTAAGTACTTCTATACTCCAGTGCAGAGCGTGCGCCTACTGTATTAGGTATCTACGGTATCTACCTACTTTTCCATTTGTAGGTATTAAGTAGATAGGTATTTATTTTGTAGGTAATACGTACGTGTTTTGCTGTACCTCGTATTATAAATATACTCAGTGTAAGCGTTATTTTATAGGTGGTGGCTGGGTTGTGGTAACACAATTATAATGTAGATAGGATGGTACTAAAAATCGCTTTGAAAAGTCAAGATTTTTCAGTCCCTTTTGAAATGTATAAGAAATATTAATTTTGCGTTACTTTTGGCATTTAAAGATGCTGATGGATAACGCCGCACCACAGCAATTGTCTGTCAACTCAGATTAGTAGCTTTATTTTCAAACCATTTGTTCTCCCTTGTCTGTGTTCACATTGTTTGTAGTATACATATTAACTAGAGGGAAGCATGGTTATATTCAGGTCCAACTCCACTACCTCAGGGAGTTCTACTCCACTAGCTCAGTGAGTTGGGATGGCCCCGGGGGGAGAATTGCACAAAACTTCCGCTTTCATAAAGTCAGTTTAGGGACCGTCACCTCATCTAAGAATAAAATATTCAGGTATACCCTCAAACATCTGATACTAGTCCCAATTCCCATTGGATAATATCTCTGCAATATGTTAGCTTTCCACTTTTCTAAATAAGTTGTCTGTTAATGCTCATACATAAGTCTTGTATGTTCGTCTTGTTTGTCACACCTGCTTCTGGTGACTAATCCATAATTTGATGCATTTGATGTCTAAAATTTTTTTAAATAACACTTTTTCTTTTTGTTTTTATGCCACTAGTGCAGAAGACACAGCTTATCGTGTTATTATAATTAAGATTCCCAATTAAATCCCTTCATGATTCTATGGATTATTTATATACCAACCAATGGTTTTTTCTCAACTTTCCTTTAGGTACCAACTCTCTTTTAAATCTCAAAATAATGTCAATCTGCCCTATGTATAATATATACTAATTGTAATTATTTATGTATTTATTGATCAGGGAAATACGTAAAAAGTACTAGTACTCTTATTTTTTAATGTCTATATTTTATATGTGTATTATAGTCCCCATGGAATTTCTTGACGGCTGTATGAATATAGTCACAAAGTGTTTGCACATATAAAGTGTGCGTAAGCGAGATGGTGTGCTACATAGAGATGACCAGAAACTTGAAAGTTTGATTCGGTTGATCGAATCAATGAACCATTTCTTGAAATTGAATGACCGTCTCTATTTTGCCCTGCACAGCTCCTCTTTGACACCTATGTTTAATCACTGCGCAGAAATCAGCTAACTTCAGACAGCCGCCATTAAACACCGTGGGGACTAAAACATTCCAAATCTGTATTGAAATCGAATGGCAATGTTGTGATAGCCAAGCACATGCTAAATGCGAATTCTGAATGCGAATGTGTCACATAAGTCTCAAGCAGCGCCGGCCGAGCAGTATTTCATTAGCTTGCCTGCATTTAGTTTATCAATCTAATTCATCGAGATAGGATCTCTTTGTTGGGTGCTCGCGGGTAGCTAATTTTTTTCATTCAAGATCTAATTAATCAAACGTAACTGTTAAAATTCATGCTACCTACTACTTCCATCTTTCTTTTCTTTATTTAAGAAACATACATAAATAGTAATTACCTTCATTACGTTTCTAGTTGGTTTTTTGTTATGAATTGTTTTTTGGTGGGACAATAAATACAGCATGAATAATTCCAAAATGTTTTACAAGAAAAGGTGACTCGCAGAATTTCAAGCGTAATCGATATTTAGAATACATTATAATAATAATAAGAAATTTATTAAAAATGATTTGTTTGTAAGCTCACAAACTTCATCTCTATTTTTCCGTACCTCTTTGCTTACAGAAAAACTAGTCATTTTAAAATTCAAAGGAAAACAGTTTTAGAATGTGTGAAGTCATCTTTTATTATGTTACGGCACCTTATCACCGTGTCACAGACGTGAGCATTGGACATGACTGTTGAGACTCATCCGCTGGAGGAGAATAATTGAGGCTTTGACTGTCGTTGTGATCTTGCAGCGACTCTGTCATTGTGGGGTATATTAGGGAAAGCATAGTATGTGTAGCTGTGGCATCACCTACGGTCAAACATACACTAAAATCGAATCTCCTCAAACTTCCCGATGCGACCTAACCTGTTTTATCTGTTTATCGGATCGATACGGCGGCGTCGATAGGTTTAGGAGGAACCGTTAGTGTATCTTTTGGTTCAGAACTCTAAAAACTTAGAAGCCCATATTGCGAATTGTCGTAGTCCTAAATGGTTTGTTCATGTTAATTTGGTACTTTAGTTGATTTTTCAGGTCTCTTTGAGCAGGGCTACATCACCTACATGCGACTGATAAATCCCACCACGGATACAGTGCTGTTTAAGATAAAGACCACTGCGCCGAAGAAGTATTGCGTGCGCCCCAATTCTGGGGTACTAGAACCAAACTCCAAAGTTGATATAGCAAGTAAGTTGCTTTATGTAGTACCGTTCTTTCTTTATATAGTTGGTCCTTGCCAACCAATCACCACTTATTTTCGTATTGTTTTAAAGCCTTGCAAACTTAAGCAGTACTGGTGACAATAGAATAAGACGGGCGGGTATGATGTGGGAGGTGGGGGTGGTAATAGGAAGGAACTCGTCAATGGCTAATTAATAGTAATTTGCTCGAGTTTGGGCTCATTTGTTTCAATGAGTCTAATTTATTATAATAAGGTGAGCGGTCTATGCCGCCTGCGCGCCGGTATTTTATTTTATTAAATTAAAAAACCATCCACCATTAAATCCATACAAATCTGCCAGGGTACTTTGTTTAGAATGTTAATCAATTAATTACATTAATTATATATTTCTAGTTACCCCACAGCCGGTCTATGTGGATCCCAATGAGAAGCATAAGCATAAGTTTATGGTACAAAGTGTCATCGCTCCAGAAGGAAAAACTAACATAGATCAAGTGGTATGTATCGCAACGATGCATTACATAATATTTGTTGCTTTTTGAACATTATTTATAGAGGGTGACATTTGTATTACAGTGGAAGGAGATCAGTCCCGATCAACTCATGGACTACAAGTTAAAGTGTGTGTTTGAAACACCGCGCGGGACTAATCTCAATGTAAGTATTGTACAAGTATCCAGCAATTTCACGTGAAGGTGCATAAGATAGCAAAGTAATTACTAAAATATTTTTGTTATACAAGTTGTCTTGCCAATTTTTAGGGTTTCGTACCTCAAAAGAGGAAAAAAGGAACCCTTATAGGATCACTCCGTTGTCCGTCTGTCAAGACCATTTATCTCAGGAACGCGTAGAGGTATCAAGTTGAAATTAATATCAAATACTCAGGTCTGCAGTCCCATGGAGCCGGGAAAAAAAATCTGACTTCTAAGTCATCGCAGTCAAAAAATATGGCCTACTTAGTATCTTGAAATTTACCAAGAATCAAGGTCTTGTATCACAAGTAAAGGAAAAAATCCGAAAACCGTAAATTTGTAGTTACATCACAAAAAAACTTTTTTTTTCCAACAAACTTAACTTTGTATATGAGCACGTTATCCATTTATGTTAGTACCATTTTATAAACGATTTTCTAATTATTTCTTTATTTAAGTTTGTACGGAATCCTCAGGGCGTGAGTCCTACTTGCACGTGTCCGGTTTTTTGTTAACTGATTACCACAGTAATTTTTGAAATAATTCATCTTTTTTAATGTTGTTTTTTACTTCAATTTTTTTATCCCTAAATGTTGTAAAATTATTTAATTTTTTAAGCTTTCACTTTATACATGTAATTGCATTTATAAGTTTACAATAAAATTCTTAGCTTATTTTCTATTATAATTGTTCCAGGACGCAGGAGATAATATTGCTCAGAATGAAGTCACTAAGAAACGAGTAGCAGTCGCAGAGGAAGCGAAGGCATCGACAAAGGTAATATTTTCATAGTTGTATTACCTTGTTATACACTAGCTAGGAACATGCTAACTAGATTCGTATATTGACCTCTAATAACTATGACCATGATTGTGAACATTCGTACTCGGCACCGTCGCTACTTAGTAGGGGAACCTAGATGCCAATTCCGGGCGCGGAATATCTAATCTACCGTAATTTTTGTGGGTCTTCTAAAGGTTTTCCATTTTATTTATTTTTCGCGCGCCTGCCCAAAGTATTGAGTTTATGTATTATGAAAATAATAATAATATTTAAATTTATAAATTAGCTTAAGTGCAGTGATGGATGAGCTAGGGAATAAAAGATATAAAAAACAAGGTTAAAACACCATTCCACCTGTATATCCTTGGACACTAGTATATTAGCAAGTTATTTAGTTAATAATTAAAAATACGATTAGCAAAAAAAATCCTCTAGAAATTGGCCCAAACAAAATAACTATAAAACCACTAAATTGTGAAACAAAATCACACATTAAAACAACAACCAAAATGCTGTACCTTCTAAGAAACCGACTTCTAAACTAACCAAACCGAGAGCCAGTAAATCTGAGTCGGGTTATTATGGAGTATTTTCGCTGAGCATCTGCAGTGCGTATGCGACAGGACCATGGGTATAATAAATAATTATAGTTTCTGAAGCGAATCTAAACTGTAAACAATACCTTTTTTTACTCACGACGGAACGGAGTATGCGTTTTGGGGTAAGAGGTGTTTGTGTTTTAGGAGTGTTCAAATGATAAGGTCTCAGAAGGTTGTAACGGTTTTTATTGACACATATTTATTATGTCACTGAAATAGCGTTGAGCACGACGGCGCGGGAACAACTGAGGAGGCCACGTCATAGTGGTTGCTTCATTGATTTTGCTGGAAAGGCGAAGCACGCCATAAGACGGTGACACCACATAGTGTTTTTTGTTACCATAAATCTCCAAGCGGCAAAAACATTCTATTCAGGTTCTAATCTACCAACTACACATTATGTAGCTAAGCAGTACCTAAATGTATTTCTCGAAACACTAATTGAATCATTTTGTACCACTTTATATGCTATCCAGCGAAATTTAATAATAATAAAAGGGAACACAATGTATATTACACCTCGTAATAAGAAACAATAAAAAATATTTTGATAGTAGGTACATTCTATCCAACACGGCCATTTCTGTGTTCTCGTCGGGCTTTTTAGCCCCTTTAAACGTACACCGAATCGTGTCTCGAGACTCACTAGGAAGATGGAAGCCCTCTTAGCCCACATTTCGAAACTCTAATTAGTACAGTAATACCTATGGCTGCTAACTCTTTTGAACATTGAAAATGGTGGTGATTCATACCAACCAAGTTGTCTGGAATAAAAATTGCGTAGTCGAATCTTTGCATGTCATTGAATTGTCTTTCAGGAGGCCATAGGAAATTTTGTCCAAAATGAAGCAAAGACGAAGGATGATGACCACACATCTGGATCTTTGAGCGCTAAAACGGTATATTTTAATTATATTTTTATATGGTAATTTGTTCGTTCAAATTCTGCTAAAAACAATTGCTGACTTTCGGGTTGTTAAATAGCTTAATATTTTTGATATGACCTGTAAATACGCAAGTCCCTTACGTGCGAGCCGTTTACGGAATAGCTCTTATAGACAATGGGTTAAGGGGGCCATTTCTTTTAAGATTATGAATTATATTACCATCTTAACATTGTTTATGATGAATGATCTGAAAGCAATCAATTTTTTTATTGATGAAGTGTATTATTAATTTATAATTTATTCAGTTTATCCTGCTAGCCAAATATAATATCAGAGTACGGTAATAGAAAGTCACTTGTGAAGTTTTAAGTTACTTTCGTATTCAACTTACACATCGACTAGTGATGAGTCCGTAAATGGAAATGCACTAAAGTTATGTCCGTACACCATAATAAAAGTTTAAATAACTTACCTAACACTAAAATTATAATAACACGTACAAACAAAAATATAACAATGGGCCTACCTACTACCCGCTCTATCTGGATTACGAACGCGGGTGGTCTCACCACGCGCCCGCTTCGCGTTACATTTTGCGCCGTGGGCGTTTTTGTCATGTCCGCGCCTGTCTGTTCGTATTAACCTAAACTATCTCCTATTAAATACGCAGGTTTAAACCTATCTATCGATATGGTCGCTTGCAATGTATGTATGACGTATATTTTTGCATCCCCAGTTAACGAATAACACATCGTTCACCGGGCGTCCCTTGTTAACTTAATACACTTATGGACCTTCGTATTGTGACCTTAAAGGTCTATGTACACACAAGTTCAATAGTGCAGACCTAGTTGGCGAAATAAATCGCTGGTGGGCGCTTCCGTATCGTCTTATATAAATGGACAACACACACAGTTTATTTCTTGCAAGTCAAATGTGTGCTCTAAGGTAGGACTGCATATTAGAGCTCGACTACAGTATCGTCACCCACGAAACAAAATTAACTGTTTATCGCTGTAATTGTCGCTGTAATTTATGTACATACACTATGAATCTCCGATATAATCCGTCAATGTTGTGTGTAACTTAAGCGCGCTGAGATTTAACGTAACTGCATGCCTTTGCCCATTCGCCTAAGTCTCGCTGGCCAAAAAAACTTGTCTGTGACCATCTGCCGCGTTACAGGAACTCCTGGATGACTAAATCATAAACACTATTGAGAGCAATTCGCCTAAACTCGATAGGGAGGTATGGACGAGCTTGACCTGTAGATATTTCGCAATGAATATGTTTTATTACAAATAGGTTACACTATCTTTGTTATTCACACCTGGTTACCGAGCGACGCTTGCACAATATTACTCGTCAACATTCTGCGCATAAGTACCTGTACTATTATTTAATCTGTGGCTTCAGCAAGTTGTTCGTAGTCTTTTATCCGTTACCGTTTACACTATTGTAAATTATTGTTGTTTAGCTATGGGTTTCTATGGGACCGAGAATCCGCTACTGCATTTTCTGTTCCGCTCAGATAACGTATGTCCGTTGTGAATTCACTGACAAATTATAGGTGTCGTGTTCTCGGTCCGCTGAGTTTCTAGGGCAATTTATGTATTGGAATGATTTATCGTCTTAAAACATGTCATCCAAAAAGCGTACAGTTTTAGTTTGATATTAACAAGAACTACAAGATGCGCTTTTTTTGTAGTTGCCTTCTTCAATTTTAGGTGCTATTTAAACTCCAAGGTGGCCTAACTAGTTTTCTAGTCGGGTAGGTACACCTATGATGATTTATGAGATCTCGGGATCTTTCTACTCGCTCACTTTTATAAAAGATTTTATTAAAGCGCGCATAAAATAAATACTTAATCGTGGACCAAATATACTGATTGCGCCTGAGAGTGCGCAATTTAAATACGGTAGTTTATAAATAATATTTAGTGAGCATGGAGCAGTTTTTAATGCTTTTAAACCCGGGAAAATGGTAGAATTATTAAAAAAAAAACATTAGTTCAATTGGAAACGTGAAATGAAAAATTTGTACGATTTCTCTCTAGGTAGCTAGCTAGGTAACAACTCTGAAAATACTATTTAAGATTATTTTCACTGAAAGGAAAAGCTTTCATACACTTTTTAATACTTTTTGTATTGGCACAAGATTTTTTAATCAGGATACTTACTATA
This sequence comes from Metalampra italica, assembly GCA_949699065.1. Classification (NCBI taxonomy): domain Eukaryota; kingdom Metazoa; phylum Arthropoda; class Insecta; order Lepidoptera; family Oecophoridae; genus Metalampra; species Metalampra italica. The sequence goes on from OX452969.1 coordinate 5,415,682, forward strand.
TTTTATATAGAACACATCATTTTAAAGAATAAACTGAAACCACATTTTATGTACTTATATTTTCTTTTAAGAGACTACCTATTTATTTTAAAAAATTAGAAATTATTTTAAAAAATTAGAAATCGTTTGCAGCCCAGCTAGGCAAGCGACTTAAAAATCTATGAATGCATTTTTTTTAAATGTAAAGTTGGCTATCTTAAATATTTAAATCCAGGTAACTCCAGGTTTTCCCCTGAATTCTACTTTAATTTTTTAAAATCTTTGTTGTTTTATTTCAGACATCAACTTACTCCAAGTCGGAAAATGCTGAGAATGATTTGCAAAAAGTTGCTTCGGAAGTCATCCAATTGAGGGAAGAGGAAAGCAAGTTAAGACAAGAAAATCTGCAATTGAAAGTGAGTTAACCATCGGCGACGCAACTTACATTTCTGAAACATTTTTATTTTTGGGTTCCATACCTCAAAAGGAAAAAGGAACCCATAGAGGATCACTTCGTTGTCCGTCTGTCTGTCAAGACCCCTTTTCTCAAGAACGCATTGAGGTATCAAGTTGAAATTATTATCAAATACTCAGGTCTGCAATCCCTTGGAGCTGTGAAAAAATCAAATTTCTAAGTCAATGCAGTGAAAAGATATGGCCATTTTTGTCGCATTTTTGAGTATTTTGGTAAACAAAACCTATTGGGTACTTCCGGTTGACCTAGAATCTTCAAATTTGGCAAGAAGCAATGGCTCCATCATCATCAGCCTGCACTAGTCCACTGTTGGACATAGGCCACGTGTAGATAAGTGGTAAGGATAGTAAAGCCGACGACATAGCATCTGCGGCTTAAACGTTAACTGGTGTGTATTCCATGAATCAGATATGGGCAGGGTACAATTGATGGTGGGATTAATAGTACATTGTTATCCAAGGGGTGAAAGTAACTTATTTAGTCCCGAAACGGAGCGAGGGCGCCAATTAGTTCGAGAGACTAAATAAGTCTTGATCCCGAGGTAAACGCTGTGCTTTTCATTACGAATACAATGAAAATAAAAATAAAACTTGAATTAGCTAAAGATAAAATGAGTGTTAATACAAATCTCTGCTATACGGAAGTATAAACAAAACTCTACAACTCGAAAAAACAAATGAAGGTCGGATTGCCTCTATTTTGTTTACCTTGGGTTAAAGACTTATTTAGAGTCCCTCGAACTATTGGAACCCCGTCTGGGGACTAAATAAGTTACTTTCAGCCCTGGGGTAATAATGTACTATAAATTACTTTTGAAAGTAGGTAATTCATTATTAACTGAAAATATGCATCGGAGGACCGGAAGTAACTTTTACACCTTAATGCATAATCGAATCTCCCTGACAAATGCTAAGCTAACTATAATCCGGGCGCATTACCTGTGCAATGTTAATAAAACAAGAAGCAAAATTAGTGGTAGAAAGTCTGTTACCTCAAATTTCTAAAGAATGATTTTAAAATCCCACGAAGATTTTTATCAAGTGGCGGTCTGAAAACACTTTTTCCACAACAGCCTTTATTTTTATTTTCCCCGCGTGCATGATGAAAAGCAGAGCGTTTAACTCAGGGGGGAGATTAATCATCATCATCATATCAGCCTGTAGCCGCCCACTGCTGGACAAAGGCCTCCCCCGAGGATCTCCACGACGACCGGTCCTGCGTTAACCTCATCCAGCCTGGTCCCGCGACCTTCACCAAATCGTCGGTCCACCTTGTGGGAGGCCTGCCTACACTGCGTTTTCCGATACGTGGTCGCCACTCGAGAACCTTTCTGCCCCAACGGCCGTCAGTTCTACGAGCGATGTGCCGAGCCCACTGCCACTTTAGCTTCGCAATTCTTTAAGCTATGTCGGTGACCTTGGTGCTCCTGCGGATCTCCTCATTTCTGATTCGATCTCGCAAGGAAACTCTGAGCATAGCTCTCCCCATTGCCCTCTGGGTGACCTTGAGCCTTCTGGGGGGAGATTGCTCGTTTTAATCCCCTGGTTAACAAACTACTATTCCATTCCAGGAAGAGTTACTGCGTGTACGTCATATGGTGTCGGGCGACAGCGGGCGCCAGGCGCGCCGCCACTCCTACGGGCCGGAGAAAACTGCGCAGGTGACGTTCATGCCGTGGGTAGTAACGGCGCTGGGAATGGTGATTGTCGGCGTCATCATCGGCAAGTTCATGATGTGAACGGCCCCGGCGCCGCGATGCCTGCCGCCACCTCACAGGCGCCGCCGTTATATCACCCCGACGCACCCCCCCCACCCCCCACCCTCCACGTCTCGCCTCCATCCGCCACAACGCAGCTTAACGAACGAGAAGTTCTGAGCAACATAGTATGCGTTCCATTACATTACCTACTGAACGATTACCTCTATCTTGATAACGCGTATACTCAAAATTGTTGCATTACCTTGTGTTAATTATTGCGTTATCAGAGTATGTGTATTAATTTTACTCACTGACATAATACAAATGACATAAGACAAAGAAATAAGATTATCAATGCAATGTATTTCAATCCTGACAGTTTGTATCTATATATTAAAAACAACTCCCAATATAGGTACAATAAAATTGATTTCATCTGTATACAGACGGCTGGGAAAAAACCATTTGGACATTTTGTTTCTGTAATTAGTGATAAATAAATCTAGGGATTAGAAAGATTTTTGACTGGATGGTCTTACTGTTGTCCTAGGGCTGTTGTACAAATCATCACCAACATTATTTAAAATAAAAATGTCAGCTTGCTTTCAAATAATAATAAATAATAACAGGTTGTTAACTATTCACTTGTACATCGACGTAACAATAAAAACAATAGTACCTCACGTATCACTTTTTATTTATATTGAGATATATGATAAATACTGGAATTGATAAACAAATGTTCGTCGGTGTTTTGTAGACTATAGATTGTATATGGATGGATACTCGCCCCTTCTACAAAATACCGACGTATTTTCCATTTGAAATATTTATTTATGATGAAGATTTATCAGTGTCAATCAAACCGATTTCACCTGCCCTGGAGCAAAACAGCGTGAGTCAGTTTTACCAAAATTTTAGTAGAGAGAGAGAGAGAGTAGTTTTGAATCAGTATAACTAAACGGAATAAGTATATAAGAAGTTAAATAAGATACGCCGACGATTTACGGGACTAATGTCCAATTGGAAAAAAAATCCAATCGTAAAATGTGACTTAATTAACACGTGGACAGCATATCGTTACAAATATGATCAGAGCGAAGTCGCGGAAATATGTTTAGTTAGATTGTGGACATTAGTCGCGGTGACCTATGCATGTTTAGTTAAGTTATTACCGGAAGGAGTATACAAGTAAATTTATTTTGGGGTGGAACTGGCACTGATTTTTTCAGTATTGTGGTTTAAATTGTTGTTCCTTTATTTGTAGCTCTCCGTTTTTACTTTGTTGGTGTGTCAAAATTGTAGCAATTGTAATAATTTATATATATTATATAATGTAATAATATATATAATATGTTTAATGCAATATTAATAATTTTAGAATAATGTATATGTAAACAATACTATAATTTTTGAATTTCAACAATATTGTCCATACAATGTTCTAGTTGTAATAATTTAATAATATAAAACATTTGACATGTAATTTAATTATCAATAAATAAATTGAAAACAAAATGTCGTAAATTATGAAGCGAATAAATAATAAAATAAAGTAATTGTTATATGTACTTATACCATTTTATGACAAAGTATAGGGTACTAACTTCTTAATTAAACCACATAAACTGTTTTGTTTAAGGTTTACGTACACATATGAGTCCCAAAAATTGATTTTTTTCTATGTATATAAATATTTTGTTTTATAATTTTACCAAAAAAATCTTTGTTTTTTTTTAAATAAAGAAAGTACAATGCAGTCCTGACAAAAAATAGGAAGTCCTATAGTTCCTATTGCCGCAGATTTTTTAAAACCACTAAAGATCAGGTGGACAAAAGGGGGCGCAATGAAAAAATTACTCGACACACATCGCTCTTCCTTGTTACCTCCTTCCAGGTACTGTCGCTCGCTTCGCTCGCTCCAAGGGTCACCAGTAACCTAACGAACCTAACCTTCGGGGTGCTCCGACTGCTAACGTCACATTTTTTTCCCTCAGCGCCCCCTTTTCTCCACTCTAACCCAACGAGTTTTGTAATCAGCTACAGTTACAAAACTGTAACAAACACGGCCGGAGCCTATAAGTTTCATCATCATCAGGCTGCACTAGTCCACAGCTGGATCTAGGCTACTCGCTAGCGACTCGTAAAATCCATTTCTGGCTTTAGTAGTTAGTCTGAAAGATTATTGCGGATTTACTTAGTCGTTGGCTAGCCAGAATCTAAGCTGTAGACTAGTCGCCGGCTAGCCAGTATAGAAGCTGTAGACGCTGGCTAGCCAGTATCGAAACTGTAGACTAGTCGCTGGCTAGCCAGTATCGAAACTGTAGACTAGTCGCTGGCTAGCCAGTATCGAAACTGTCTAGTCGCTGGCTAACCAGTATCGAAACTGTAGACTAGTCGGTGGCTAGCCAGTATCGAAACTGTAAATTAGTCGCTGGCTAGCCAGTATCGAAACCCTAGACTAGTCGCTGTCTAGTCAGTATCGGAGCTGTAGACTCGTAAGGGGGTTATAGGGGGTACTGATAACGAGGGTGCATGACCCCGGCGCAAAACTGAAATCCTACATTCAGAGCGTTAACAAGTTTATTTATATAAATAATTTAAATACAACGGTCTACAACCACTTACAGTAATAAATAAATAAAACCTTGTCTAAACAATTATAAAATGTAATATTACAAGCGATTTACATTTTTAATGGCGCTAGTAGCCGTCAATATCGTAGATAACAAGAGATATAAAGAATACAATATTAAATAGATATTAATCCTACCTTCTCGCTGTTTTAATAACATTTCTAAAAAGAAAACAATTTCAACGTGCATTATGTTTATTAGTGATGATAATGACTAAAAAAAACTTGGTCGTAACCCGATGACTCTAATTCTTGTAACCCGATAATTCTAATCTATGTGACGTAAAGCACAAAATGCCCATATTGACTTTAATGCAGAGTTAGTTTTTTTTCTCTATCGACCTGTATTTTCTCTAAACTTCATCGACCAATATTTTCTCGAAACTAACTAATCAAACGCTAGAAACGCGCACGTTATATGCAAGTTATGACAAAAATCAATACATTTTTATCGAAAAAGGAGATTTTCGCCCACTTTTAACTTTTACACTTAAATTTTACTGGACATAAAGACCAGATAGTGTTCCTTTTATGGGCGTAAAGAACATGCATTTTCTAAACTAAACTAGCTCTTAGATAAACTATATAATTGGAAGGTAAATATTAAAGTAAAACCAATAATAACCTTGCTCATTGGGTTTTACAAAAAAGTTATGATCGAAAGAAAAATCAAATTTTGGTTCGTCGTGCTTTACGTCAATTGAAATTAGAATAATCGAATTATGATTGAGGGTTAATAGCGAAATCCCCATTGATCGTCCATATCGATAGAGATTTCTTTTTTTGTTTAAGATAAACTTCTCATTATTAAGGTAGCAGTCCGATCTGAGCAGTCGCTGCCCGGCAGTCGCGGCCGAGCAGCGACGGCCGTGCCGTGTCGTACCGATCTATATGAATTTGTATGCCGACCCTTCGGATGCAGGCGGCTGTGCCGTCGCGGCCGACTGCCGCTGCCCAGCCGCGCTGCCACGGCTGCTAGTAGGACGCCCCCGGCCGCAATTCGTAAATACCCGACGTGTTAGTCATTAGGCCTGTCCACACCGGCCGAGCCGCCGCGGCCGCGGCCCGTCTCGCGCGGCAGCGCGCTCGGTGTGTACGTGACAGGCGCATGCCGCGGCCGAGCATGCGGGCGAGGCATGCGCCTGTCACGTCCACACCGAGCGCGCTGCCTCGCGAGGCGGGCCGCGGCCGCGGCGGCTCAGCCGGTCTGGACGCACCTAATCAGTATTATTTTCAACTAAAATATAATGGTCACAATAATAATTGACGTCTATTGTTTTATATTGTCATCAATTGTGAACATTATATTTTGACCCCAATTAAATCAAAAGAAAACTGAGAAAGTCATGTTTGCGTCGGGTATTTACGGATGTGCCCCCCGGCCGCGCGGCACAGGTGCCTGCTTCCGACGGTTCTCCATACAAATTCATATAGAGCAGTACGACGCGGCTACGGCCGTCGTCGCTGCTCGGCCGCGACTGCCGGGCAGCGACTGCTCAGATCCGAATGCTAACTACTAATATAGAAACGATTGCAATATAATATAGTTTTGTTTAATTATAATATATACAATAAAACTTTATAATATTTTGTTCTGTTTTCATATATTAATATGTAGCAGCGATAGGTCCCAACAAATATTATATTAGGTACTGTATTTTTAATTTGACTATCCCGTTGTCATCGACTGGGCTATGGCTTTCGGCACCACTGGCAGCCAAAGATGTAAAATTTGGTGTTGTACCGCGATCACAGTATTGATGATCGCAGGTTTTGTACCAGGGAACAAGGGGAAAAGGTGCCTGATGGCAACTTTTTGCGGTATTCCAAAAAGTTTTAGGAAAAAGTTGTAAAACCAGCGGTGGCGCATCAGCAGAGAAACGAGAAGGGCATTTAAAAATATGTTTGTACATTATATTTACGCTGGTATTGCTTAAAATAACGCACGCTCAAATACTACCGATTTAATAGCTGATCCCAGCTCCATGACTAAGCGATTCATTCATACCCAGAGGTCCAAGTAATAAACAACTGAGTTGTTTCTGCACACAACCGAGATAGCATTTTTGTAGGTAACCAAAATATAGGTCAGGTTATAGTAAAATTCGCGCGACAAGGGTTTCTTATATTTATGACTAGCTGTGCCCGCGACTTCGTACACGTTAAATTTAGATAAGTGCGTGGTTATAGTACCTACTAAATTCCATCAAACTAATTTGTAATGTGTAGCATTTTTAAAAACAGCCAGTGTACTCTGAACTGCAAGTTCATACAATTGTTAGGAAATGAGAATTTTTTTATATTGCTCGTCAATTTCTCGGTCAATATTCCAGATGTTTTATAGCCTATATGTTGGCCAGGGATATACACTATTATTATAAAAAGTTTTGTCAAAATCCGTTCAGTGGTTTTTGTGTGATGAACGAACAGACAGACATAAATTCTAAGTTGTATTTTTGGACTCGGTCGGACCCAACAATATTTAATGTACAGAAACAACTTTTCTAGTTTTAATGTATAGATACAGTCACCGGCCAAGTACAAAGCCTGCGAGCACAGCATTAGCGTTAAAACTTACTGGAAGAAACTCGCAAAAGCCTGGATCACGCAGAAACTATTTTTAAAGAGGAACTGGAAGGCGAGAACTAGAATCTGGCTTGCCAATTAATTTCAATTCTATGACTTCAGCGTTCAGCTTCAGAAACAACTAATTGTTACGAATAGTACTAATCTAGTCAGTCATACATACATGTCGTTATGATGAAAATACGTACATATTCAGGGGGCCAATCGCGCTGATTCTGAACGATATTACCAAATCCAAACCATAATCAAAAACGTTATGCTGCATCCACACGTTTGGCAAACCTCGGCAAACGCAAACGCGTGGAGCAGGATTTTGGCTTGCGTTTGTAAAGGTTTGCCAAACGTATGGATGCAGCATAACGTTTTTGGCTATGGTTTGGATTTGGCCGCTGCGACTACTTCAAGGACAAGTGGGGATGGAGATGGATGGATTCGGCCCTGTGCGACTGCGGTGAGGACCAGACGGTGGAACACATCATCCAGCGCTGCCCGCTGCGTGCCTACCCTGGATCTCCTGCCGACCTGATCGAGCTCACACCTGACGCGGCCGACTGGCTCCAGAACAGAATGAATGTTGACCTATGAGCTAATTTTACCTATTTTTTAAGTGAACGCCATACGATTAAATAAATGGTTTGGATTTGGTTATATCGTTTAGAATTAGCGCAATTGGCCCCAGATTAATTAATTATTAACAACCTATCATCACACACATCACACAGCAAGCGGTTGAGATAGACTCTGGTGACATTTTTATCACCATAAAATGATAATTTGAGATCACTAACATGAAAGTAAACACTTAAGTTATTTAATTACTTCTAAACGAACATGGAAGGGTAATTGTGATGCAGTGCAGAATTAATAATTATTATGCAAGCGTGACAAATTAATATTGGTGACCCATTTTACAGAGACATTCAGTATCGCATACTGAACAATTTTTGTAATTTTCACTTTCCATTTAAATGCAATCATAATTATATGGCGTTAACATTTACTCGATAACAACTTTTGCTTCAATTATTTAGGAGGTAATCATGCAGCAGCCGAATCGTGTCATGTCATCTTAGTAAAATGCAAGGACATTATAATGTAAAATGTCGCAAGAGTCGCGTCACTGAAATGCAAGCACTGATTTTAGCCGAACAGAGATATAACGGGGAAGTTTGTCAAGAAACTGTTGTACTACTATAAAATCCAAACAAATAGTTATTTGTCACTTGTACCGTGTTTTAGACGGAAACTTTATAAATACTTGCTCGTAATCAACTATGGTTGTAGTTCGGCTTCCTCTTAAAGTTGAATATCTTGAGTGCAAATTAAACTCCATATAGACGATCCTGAAAATGTAAAAAAATGATTGTAGGAGAAGTTTGAAAAGAATGAAGATAATAAGATTATGCAATAATAGACACCAAGCGGAGAAATGCCAAGTTCATCTGCACGTGATACAACCCTCCTAAGCAAACTAAATAATAGCTGTTGTATGTTCTTAAATTGGGGCCAGAAACTTATTCTGTTTCCCAAGCAATTTGTTCAATCAGAAAACTAATTCATCAGAAATTACTAAAAACCAACAGATTTCGGACAAATGGGGTAATAATTTCAATACTTTTTTGTCAATCGTTAAAATATGTCCAATGTGGAATAAACTGACAAAGTGGAAGCTGACGGATGTGGACTAATCCATATTTATTACGAATGTTCCAGTCCTAGTGCAATTGAAAAACTAACCAGTCAGGAAGGACTACACTATAATCGCCGATGTAAAAAACTTGCCTGATCATATATGTATTTTATGCTCCCTGGACCCCTCCATCCTCACTTTGGGTTCCTCCATCGGACTGCCTGGCACATGCCTCGACAATATGAAAAAATACCTCACGAGCAGTTTTTGCTCGTAAGATAAATGGACAGAATTTTTCACACACCTGTCACTTTTTCATTATGTTTCTTATAGAACTAGTCATCTAATTAAAAGTAGCCTATATGCTACTACTCTGGCTCATAAACTACTTGCATGTAAAATGTCTTGTAGATCTGCTGAACTTTATAAGCATTATAAGAGGGAGCAACAATATTTGTTGCTAAGTTCAATAAGTCGCCGTGATTCCACTTATTGCAATGGGAGTATTGAGTTTCAAAATGCTGCGATTTCAGTACCTTAGCTGAGCACTTCATCTATATCAGTGGTTATGTTACCAAACGTGGATTCATCTTTTAGGAATGTGCCAGAACGTTCCATCAATCCGCCGATCCTCGGTGGGTGATCTTGAACCTTGTGTGTGTTCGCTTCATTTTTTGTTTGTTTAGGCGTCTTCGGCGTACTTTTGATGGAATGTTGTCCCTTCACCAACTTTGGAATCATTTTATATGAACTGGACTTAGAAGTGTTTTGCTCGCTGGGCTGGTTTCGTTCACTAGTTCTGCTTCGAGACTGTGTATTCGCAGAACTACTATTGCCACTTGGTTTAGGAGATCGTGCGAAACGATTCTGCGATTCGCTTACCCCATTGGCGGAAATGTTTTTACATCTTCTGCTTTGATTTAAGTACACAGGAATTTTAGTTTTCAATTTATTATCAGCGGCTGACTGTGCTGTCACTTGACTCTGAGACGACTTGATACCTGCAACCATTCATATTATGTAGAGCATTAGAATTAAATCTATCGTACATAGAAATTTCTTAGTTCCACTTCTATATCCGGTAACTACACCGAAAGTTGATATGTACAGAAGAAAATATAGACAAGTGTAAAATTATATAAGAAATATTAAATCAATCGGTTTTCATAAAAAATCACCAAAAAAAGTCAAAGGACCCAAGTTTGAGTCTGGCTCGAGCATGGAGGGTCCGCCAACAAATTCTTGCCTTTAAAAAACTTAAAGATCACATGCGATCGCCTGCGACCGACTGAGCTATCGTGAGAACCCTACGCGCTGAGTGACCTCGGTCGTCTTCACTAGCTTCGGTACTGTGAGACACCGAGCGATACTAGTCTCACAGTCTAGTGAAGTGTTGGATGATATACTTACATTCGACAGATCCTTTGCTTGTGTGCCTTGCCTTGGTATATGTGGCATATTTATTGCTATTTTGCGAATCACTAAGTGAATCGGTCGAGGGGTCAGCGGTCCCCGGGCGAGAAGCGCTTAAGCTCTTCTTTGTCGCTGCTGGTCGCGCCTTCACTCCGCTCGCCTGTCCTCTCTCCGGGCAACTTTTTCTTGTATTTCGTACTTGAATAGGACTCGAGTTTCGAGAGGAATCGCTGAAAGAGGTATTGGGCACAATCTTTTTTCCAGCGGGTAGTTTCTTTTCGTTATTGTTGTACGTTCTCGGTTCCAAATATCTAGGTTTTGTGTTTTTGAAAGACGTAACACGTGTCGTGACAATTTGAGTCGTTGAGCGATCTTGTGACTGATTGTTTTTAGTCAAATTGAACTTTGCACGCTCTTCTTGAGCCTTTGTAGTTCTGACCATTGGCGGGGTCAATCGATTAGATTTTCTATGCCTTATGTCATTGTTACTCTTTAATGTCTCGATAGAAGTTATCGGGGTCCACGGTTTCGGTGCGTAGGGCACGAAAGAAGAACGAACGTGATCTATGTCCATACTCCGACTAGTTGTTGAACCTTTACTGATTTCGACGTGATGAGCGCTCGTACATTTCCACTTTTGAAGAGAAGACGTGACAGGAACAGTCTGCGTGCCATTTGTAATACAACCAAGCTTACGCAGTCTCTTGCGTAAATCTGATGGCAAGTCCATGAATGCTTGGGTCCCGACGACGCGCGGCGCTGCTCGCACCAGCGCGCCTTCGCACTGGAAGCGCCAACTGCTTGCATGGACGTGTAAAAGTGAATCTTGTTCGGAAATTTTGCTACTGTTGCTATAAATGGTGAAACTGGGTTTTGGATTGTTGTGACTGCGTATTTCCCTGACTAGAGCGGAGAGGAAGGCATACGCGCGGCACAGTTCAGCGGGCGCGGCCCACTCGATGGCAGCGGCGAGGCAATCATCGAGGGCTCGCTCGGCGGCGGGCGGCGCGTCGGCGGCGAGCGGCGCGAGGGCGCGCAGAGCGAGCAGCAGACGCGGCGCCGCGTACTGCGCTGCCGCCTGCAGCAGCCGCCGGCACAGTCTTATCACCACATCTGCCCACCTATTGTTCTGTAGCGATGCCACTGCAATAATGCATATGCATACTTTGCGTGATGTAAGGAAACAACAGATAATAATCATAGCTGTCCTATCATCATCATTGCCTAACACCGCTATCCACTGATGATCGCCGCTACTATACTATACTCTTTCTGTCAATGATATAATATCCTAATAGGATTATGAATTCACAATTAAAATTAAAAAATATATAATACATACCGGTAATACCACATCCGTACACAGTTGATACGAGGTTGTCAATAGTCATATTGACGATGTGTTGCTGGTAACATTTGTCTAGCAGTTCCTTGGGTAGAGTGGCAAACGCTTTAGTAGGCCATACCTTATAGAAATATTTCGTAATCCATTTGAGACATTTGCGATACAAATCATCCAATCCATACACTGACGATAATGGAAAGCATTCCAAAACTCCGGCGGTGCATACTTGACATGGCTGGAACAACGACAACACAATAAGTCGTTATAAAGGTAGACTTTACATCCGCGCGTCAGTCGCTGCGTCATTGACGCTGCGACATGTATGAACTGACGCGCGCGTCAGTGTCGTGCTGCTCCAACGCCGGTCCATACATTTTCATAGTAACTTATACTGACGCACTGTCGCAGCGTCCACCGGCTCAGGCGTCACTGACGCGCGGATCCAAAGTCAACCTTTATTGTAAATATTACGGTACCACACAGAAATCTGTGGAAAAAAAAAACAGTTACCCTATGAAAATGATGACAATATTTGGACCTCAGTGTGAACATAATGGCTTCTTTCAGACCTTCCAACCCCAACATATCGGCTATTGTAGCCAGTTCCACAATGTTAGACGAGTCGGGAATCGAGGATATTCCAGAATATATGTGACATAACGCGAAGTGCACCGTGTTGAAAGAAAACCTGGAGAAAAACATGGAGTCAAAATCAAATCAACAGCCTATTAATATGTCCCCACTGTTGGGGCTCAGGTCTACCCTCTCAACAGGGGCGTTAGGGCTATAGTCCACCACGCAAGCCCAGTGCGGGTCGGTGGACTTTACACGTGCCTAAGAATTTCTTCATCGGCGAATGCAGGTTTCCTTACTATGTTTTCCTTCACCGTTTAAAAGCAAGTCAGTAAATGTACTTAAGTTTCGCGAAAACCCCATTAGTACATGGCCCGACCGGGTATCGAACTTCGACCTCTCTAAATGACAATCTTTCCCCTTACGCCACTGACGCTTTAGACGAATACTGGAGAGCTGTTGTTATATATAAAGGTTTTCATAGATATTATCTACTAATTAAATTAGTTAGCTCTTTGTTTAGTGCTATAATTTTTAGCACTAAACAAAAAGTAGAAAAAAATGACGTGATTATGACTGACGAATATTGATCAGTTTAGTAATATTGGTTCACTCAACTCATCTAATATAGGTAGGTACATGAAGTAAAAAGCGTACTTACGGCGGTAACACAATAACATTCCCAGCACTTTCTACCCAGCCACCGCTCAAAATACCAGCAAAATACTGACACCTGAAAGAGTAAATATAATCATTATTACAATTCACAATTAGGTACCTACTATCGAAGTTTTATTACGTTGACGCGTCAGTACATTCACTGTTCGCAAAATAAATTTTAGTCTTGTAAAATCATGGAAATCCAATTTTAGAGGAAATAACTGCATTCCTCTTAGCGGGGCGAGATTTATTTCTATTAAACACCTTGGTAGCACTTGGTCCTGTCACAGTCCTTAATTTTGATCACCCCATTTCTGATCATTGTGACATGTCCAGAGTTTTGGTACCTACTGAATAATTAAACTGTGAAAGGACATATAAGTGGGAAAGGTTAATAGAAATTAACCTTATTATTATTTGAGGTGGGGCACTTTCATGGCTTATCTAGCCTTGTATCACTGCGACCATTGCTGATCTATTGTGATCGCCGCCTTTGCTATAGTTCAGTGTTGAGCTTTGCATCCGTAAACAACTTCAACACGCTTTTGGCACTAATTAGTCTTACTTCATCGGGTTGAAGTAGGTAGTTGCCCAGATGGACGCTTCTTTTACGCATCAGTGGGCCACATTCGCACAGAAGGTGCAATGGTGTTTCCTCTGCCTCTTGGCAGAGTCTGCACATTTTAATGTCTCGGAGATTGAGGTTGAACATGTGTTTATTCAGACCGCAATGTCCGGTGAGTGCTCTCACTAGTGTGCGTAAATTCTTCCTGCTTAGCGCTAAGGCCTCAATCGCAGTTTTGCGGTTGAAGGCTTTGATTACCGCTTTGGAATGGTTTAAGCCTGGCCAGTTGGTCCAGTTTTGTAAGCTTTGTGCTTGACATAGATTCCTGAGTTTAAGGCGCGCCAGGCTTTTTGGTATACCACAGCATGGTTCAGGGCCACATAGTGATCCCTTTGCCCCTGTCTTTGCAAGTTCGTCAGCCCTCTCGTTGCCATCGATCCCTGCATGCGAAGGAACCCACCGAAGAAATACCATGTTCTTTTCGCCCAGAGAGTTCAATAGTGTCACGCAGTTTTGAACTTATTGTGTCCGTCCGTAGCTAGGGCTATTAGAGCTGCCTGACTATCCGAGTAAATATAGATGCGATGATTGACCTAGTGCTTCCGGAGGTTAATGTCTGCACATTCAATAATGGCGTAAACCTCCGCCTGGAAGATGGAGGCGTGTTGTCCCAGATTTAAACCCTCTTTCGAAGTTTGGGCGCTCTCCATATACTCCGCATCCTACGTGAAGTCCCGATTTCGAGCCGTCAGTAAACCATTTTAGGCTACCGGCCTCCCAGTGTATTTGGCTATTTAGCCAATCATCTCTGGGCGGCAGATCCACTGTGAAGAGTTTTTCAGCCTTGAACAGTGGAAGCATGGTATCCGATACCATGTTGAGGATTGGTATTTCTAGTACTGAGTCTAACAGAGATCTCAGAGACTGTGAAATCCAATTTACCTTCTCTAGGGCAGATATTCTGTACATGCTTGATTTCGCCACCTGTTGTATATATAAGTGGAGGGGCGGTATGTTCAATAATGCATCCAGAGCTGCGCCAGGCGAGGAGGACATTGTCCCAGTACTAATGAGGCACGCAGTCTTTTGTAGGCTGCTTAGTTTGCTAATTACGGTCTTCTGGTTGGCTTTGATACTCTAGACCACGGAGGCGTATGTGACTGTCGGCCTCACGATGGCTGTGTATAGCCAGGGGGATATCTTAGGGTTAAGACCCCAAGTTTTCCTTGCCAGTCAACAGCTTATACCTAAGGCAATTTTTGCCTTTTGTATGATGTTATCTAAATCGCTATTCCAAGTAAGTTTCTGGTCGAGTAACTCCCAGATATTTCACTTCCTTGGAGAACGGTATCGTTCTGCCGTTTAGACTTGGCGGAGTCAGTTCGCCTAACTACTGTTTTATCATCGTTAACCGATAGTTCGTTCTCTGTGCACCATCCACCAATAATTGTTATCGCTCTTTGCATAACATTTGAGATTGTATTTTGGCAGAAACCTTGTACGATAATCACTAGGTCATCTGCGTATCCCTGAGTGTCAATTCTTAGTTCCGCCATCTTATGCAATAGTTGATCTATAGCGAGGGTCCATAGTAGGGGCGATAGGACGCCACCTTGAGGACAGCCTCTTGTAGTGCTTATGTCAAGGTTTGTCCCGTGTAGAGCAATTTTGACAGTACGGTTTGAACGCATTGATTTCACCCAAGTGGGTAGTGGTAGTAGAAGTGAGGTCGACATTTTTCTCCTCAAGTCCTCTAATTAGTGTCCTCATTGGAGTACTGTCGAAAGCGCCCTCAATGTCTAGAATGCACACAATGCAATCTGTTTGTCCTCCAATGCCTTTTCTACTCTGTCAACTAACTGATTGGTTAAAAGACTTTGGTAAACTGTGGTCTTTTCTCCAGCTATTCTGTCAGCCTTAGGTATGAATAGTACTTTGACCTTGGTCCATTCTTCTGGTATATAACTTATATTCCAGGCATAGCTTGTTCTGAAGATTTTGACCAGATAAGGTGTAAGGATATCTGTACCTTGTTGCAATAACACAGGCAGTATTCCGTCGTTCCCGCAGGATTTGTATGGTTTGAAGGATCTTACGTTACGGCCCACCTAACCTGTTTGGGCTTTGTGATTCTAGCAGCTCTGCTCCAGTCCTCATTACGAGGTCTGCGCGGAGTGGAGGCTGTATTGCTAGTAATCGTAGCACCTGGAAAGTGGGTCGATATAAGAAAAAGGTTTCCTTTTCACTGGTTGTAAACGAGCGAAAGGTTTTTTCATGAGTCCGATTTGGTTAGGTTTGTCTTTAGAGAGCTATTTGTGTATCCTAGCTCCTTGAGGCGTTTGAACTACGTCCTCGAAGAACTTTTTCCACGAAGCTCTCTTTGCTTTAATAATCTCTATGTTGTATTCAATTAAGGCTTTTTTATGGACCTCCCATTCGAGAGTCTGTTTAGCCTTATTGAATAGTTTCCGCGTTTCTTTCCTGAGCTTATTCAGCTTCGGAATCCACCACGGAGTTTAGCTTTTGGAGGTCTTTGTCGTTGGCGGGCAACTGGCTTCATAGGGACTGTTAATGCCTTCCTTAGTAATTGCCACCGCAATTTCTAGACTCTCGCATGTTTTGAAACTTTTAGGAAATGTTTCGAGGTTCCGCCTTAGTTCGTCCCTGTAGGCTGTCCCAGGCGGTGGCTCTCGGATTCCTATAAGTTGTGGGTTGACAAGCTATGGAAGCTGACAGTTTATAGTTGATGTGTCTATGATCAGACATAGAGGCTGTATCACTAACGTGCCAGTTTAAATGTGCCTGACTAGGTTTTTTGTCGCAAAAGTGATCTTGCCTAGCACTTGTTACAAAGGTCGGTTCACATCCCTTATTTAGCACATGCAGACAATTTGTCAAAAGGAAGTCGTAAAGCAACTCACCTCTATCGTTGATGTCCGAGCTTCCCCCATGTGGTATGGTGGGCATTTGCATCACATCCCACCAGAAGCTCCGCTTTGTGTGCTCGGGCGTATTCCACGACCCTCGCCAGATTTTCCGTAGGATCGCCTCTGCCGGGTAGATAGGCCGAGCACAGAATTACTCTTGACCCATTCCAACCCTTGAGGTTTATGTGCAAAGCTCTGAAACAGGGAAAAAGTTAATGTTCTTGTTAAAAACAATACAGGCTCTGGGCCGTATGCTACTAGCGTGTGAGAGGATCTTACCCGCAGTGTTAAGGTCCTGAATGGTTGAGCCATTCACCCAGGGTTCTTGTATGAGCACGAGGTCTGTTTCTTCATTTTGTGGACAACTCTCCACCAAACTCGTCGAAACAACGGCATGGTGGAGGTTGATTTGGAGAATCCTCGTGCAGTCCCCTCTACTCTCCATCAGTGGTTTATAGAGAGGCGTTTGGGCGTGGCGTAGACTTTCCCTTACCCAGTGGGGGACGAGGTCATCCTCGCTGGGATCGTGGTCCCTTTCGCCTGCCCGCGATGGCTGCCTCTGCCCCTCGGCGCGCCTCCGGCCCTGGCAGTGTTCTGAGGAAGAGGCCGATTAGTCGGCTCTCTTACCTGCTGGGCGGGTGCCGGCATTGATTCGCCTTGGGTTGAGGTTGTCTTTAATTCAGGGGGCTTCTCTGAATCACCCCTGCTTCCTTCAGCTTCTCAACAGAGGGCTCATCCATAGAGAATGTCACCACCTGACCATTCTGCTCGTCCCTACTGTTGAGAACCTTCTAGTGTTCCGGGTATAGCCCTTCGTGTCGTCTGCAGACTCGGGGCGTCTTTGTCAGCCGCCTCGCTGCTGGGGAAAAACGTGGTGCAGACCGCGGGCTTACGCAGCTCGCTTTCAGTCATCACTGAAAGTTACGCCTCGGGCCACGGCTTCTGGTTTGGAGTCTCCCTCACAAGCCAGTCCTGACATTTCTGATCCTCACAGGTGATCAGTACCCAGCCTGGCCTGTGAGAGAAACCCAAGAATTTGGGACCCGCTGCCCTGTCGGCGATTTTAGAAATCGCTTTTAGCAGTGAGCGGTGCACTAATTTCATCTGGTCTTCGCTCATGGGTGTTGCGTTACGAATCCCCAATCGCGAGGAGCCAGCCACTTCGCTAATGTTTGGTTTGCACCCTCCTTCAGCGTCGGTTTTAGTAACCTTCTTATTATGTCCCTTCGGTGATTCCTACTCGGACCGATCGCGTTTAATCGCTCTCTGGTCCGGATCTATTAACCTTAGCTCAATGTAGACTTACCTAGACGATAAAATACATTTGTGGGCTTTTATCCGTCGTCCAGATACTTCTACTATGACATCGGGAGCTATCTCTTCCAAAAACATTCGAAGCAAATCCTTGCCTAACCGAGATTGGCAATTTCCAATTAACTTTGATGTTTGACTAGTTTCTTCTGTGGTACTATTCTCTGAAAAAAAAGGGATTTTATTCACAATTTGTAGACAATGTGTCCTGCCGAAAAATAACATTTCTTTACCTACCTACTACTGAGACGCAGACACTGCTTTGAATGCTACTAGACTCCGACATGTCAGAAATTTGTTCATCTATATCACCAGCATTTGATGAAACTGCTAATCTTAAAGGAGATCGCGTTCTATCCGACAAAGATCCTGGCATACTTCTGCTGAATTCATTTTTCAAGTGAGGAAATAGTCTATTTAAACTCAGTGCATTTTCAGAATGAAATGAACTGATGACTTCAATAGTAGATCTTAATATACTAGAGTTACTATGGTCTCCCCAATTATAATCGGGAATAGATCTTGTCATTGTGCCATCCCGAACAGTTTCTTTATGGATAACTTTATCTACCTTCTGTGCTGGTTTATCAAGATCTGACAATTTAACAAATGATTTTGCAGACTGCTCCTTCAAAGCATGCTCCAGAATTACTGCAGCTGTTTTATTGTGATTTTGTTTATCCGTTAGTCTAGTTTTATTTTCTTCAACCTTCGAATCAGGTTTAGTAACAGACAAAACTTTTTTTTGCTGACTACTATCGATCTCCAAAAGAGGTTCGCGTTTTTCCTTTGCACCGGAATAATTATTGCATTCACCATTTTTAGGAATGGACACAGTAGAGCATTTGAAGGAATCTTTTACGGTTTTTTTCTTGAGCAGACATTTGGATTTGGTAGTGGTATACTTTCTTATGTTCTGAGATGAAGACAGCCTGTCTGGCATCTCTTTTAATGTTGACCTTTCACCCAAATCTATGTACATACAAAAAATGTTCTTCGTTTTCTCACTATTTGGGTCATTCTTTATAGGGGCTTCAGAATCACTGATCGTTGATAAATCAATATAAAATTTACTGAATTTCTCACGACCGGATTTTTCACTACTGTCAGAATCAACAAAGCTGTCAAGATTATTGCAGTTTTCGAGACTGCAGTGTTGTGAATCGCTTATTAAACTATTACATGATCTACCAATTGATCTAGTGTCATTTGACTCATTTGTATTAATTTTACTTTGTTCCTTGCATGATTTTGGACTAGTGGACATATCAACTATCCAAGCAGAAGGACAGGACATTTTTAAAGATTTTGATATTTTATTATTTTCAACTTCTCTTACATATGCTCCAGATACTATCGGTGTATTTTCTATCTTTCGCCTTGTTAAAGGACTACCTACAGACCGGCCTATGTGAGGTAAATGATCCTCGATCGACGCACCTCCCGATATTATAGGTGAAGATTCATTATACTTTAATTTGAGTTGTGAATGGTTCTCCTGACCAACCTTTGCTGCAACACTTTTACTCTCTTCAGTTTCATACTGTTTTAAAGCAAATGTCTTCAGGAGCATCATTGAGCTATTCGGTGTTCTAGATAATAATAATGTAGTCGGTGAAAGGGATGCTTCATTTTCAGTTGCAATACTAGAAGTTTCATCTAGTTCCACAGCATCATTGCACACATTATCAGTTTGCTTTGAGCTTGTAAAAACGTTCAGTTGTGAACCTTGTATAGGACTCATTTGAAAAATATCCAATGACAAATCTTTTTGTAAGAAATCTGCACCTATGCTGTCAGCTTGTTCAATGGAATCTTCATTTTCAGACAAAGCATTAGGCATATCTTCAAAATCAACTCCTGTACATGGGAAAGATTGACATGGAGCTAGCACCATGTCTGATTTTATAGATTGAATTTTCTCAATGGGATTAGCTTGTATTTTTGTTTCATAATCCTCATCTACTAAGCTAGCAGCATCTATGAAGTATGAAGTTGACTCAACAGACGATTTCTGGACGAAGTTAGGGAACATATTTTCTGGATTGCGATAATTTTCTTTGAATTGTACCTTTGCATCTTCTGTAACCAAACTTTGACGTTCATCAATTTTATCTTTTTCATGAAATTTATTTTCTTCAGATATATTAGGAAATATAGATTCCCATGAATCCGTTTCGGAAGAAAAAGAAGAATGTAATAGGATTTCCTCATTTTGTCGGAGCTTTTCTTCTCCTGTGTGTAAATCTTTTGTAGGACTTATTAAATTTAAAGTAACCTTTGATTTGATTGGCTTAATGGACTTTTGTCTATTAAGATCCTTATCAGACAATGAAGCACTCAAAGACACTTTATGTGTTGAGACTGGAAACCTAATCTTCCGACCATTATTTTCAAATGACGATGAATCAGAATATGAGACAGTGGCATCGTCGCAAGTCAAGTTGTTTGATGTATTCCTAGTTAATGTGACTTGTTTGGAACTGTTGGCTCTGTCAAGGAAACCAGTATTCTTTAAAATAGAATCTGATGAAGCAAATACATTTTCCATTTTGGTAATGTTATTCTCAACATATCCAAGATACACTTCCGGTCGCTGCCAGCCAGCGGAGTAAGTAATCTCAACTGAAAATAATTTTAAATACTTGAATTTTCATTTTATGGTTATGGAGCTAGACTGATTGTAAACACTTTGAACATTCATTTATTGGTTTGTATCTTTTTTGAAGTTTCATTCATTCGTAGAGTTGCATCTGACCGAAATGAAATGGGTATACATATTAAATAAAATTCCCTGAACTATGAACTGGACTTAGACAAGCACAGTATGTACAATTCAAAAATAGATTGTACTTTTTTATCTCTGTTGGGTTGGGTGGGAACCTATTCTTTGCTCAAAAGTTGATTTATGTTTATTTTATTTCTCACAAATGAAATAATGGTATGGTAAGTGGGGTGATCATATGCTAAAAGTATTCATAATAACGCAATGAACAATAAAATCGTTAGGTTTATAAAATGTTCCTTCAAATTTGACCTATGGGTGCAATCTAATGGACATCGGCGTGATTGTTAGTGGCCAATTTTTTCACCTTCATGTAGAAAAGTTTGTACCTAGGTATATTGTTATTGGTTTGATAAATTGAATCCCATGTCAGCTTTCTATCGAAACGTAATTAATTAGGTATACTTACTTTGTGCTCTTTCTGCACAGCATGAGATGAGCACCAAGGCAGGAAAATATAGGTAGTTCGATGTGAGACGAATGAGAACTGTGATTTATTTAAATAAAATATGATATTATAACCCAGAATCCATTTTCAATAATTTTCAACCTCAGTAGAGTTTTCTTTTCAGCACACACGCATAACAATAATCTGTGGTTTTCAACCAATTCATAAAAAAAAAGGATTAGGTTTTACGGCCTTGGAAACAAAGTTCTTTTCTTCTAGGCTGTGAATCGTGCCTTGTTTTTGTGGAGGCCGTGCTGCGCGGAAAAAGGACAAACAACGCCTCCTCACTCAGATCAAATCCTCACTCAGATCAAATCCTCACCCTCAGATTAGAACCTCACCACTTCCATCTTGTTCTTTTTCCCTGCCGCGCTGTAACTGCGGTGGTTTTTATTCTGTAGCGATTGATATAAAATTATATTGGGCCTAAAAGTACATGTTTCCAGGGCTGTAAAACCCAAAGAAATTGAATAGCATAGAAGGAGTCCTAAAAAAGGAACAGAATATATCATTTTGTACTCTTTTCACATACAGCGTTGTAAAGGTGTTAGAAAGTGATGCGTATACCTTAGTACTTTCGTAATTTAGAAGGTGGTCACTAGATAGTCACTGACATTTTTAATGCTAGAGATGTTATGGTGTCGACACTAGTGTCGATAAATAAAAAGTACTTGCGAAATCTATATCTATTCTATATAATTATATAATATTCTTTATATTTTAAAAAACAAAGTCGTGTTAGTTACAACATTTATAACACAAGAACGGATTAACGGATTTTAATGCAACTTAGTACAGTGACAGCTCCTGGAAGAACTTAAAGGCCACTTTTTACGGCGGTAAACTGTTCCCATTCTAATTTATTATTTTGTATATACTACATTTCTGTATGTAGGTCTGTTAAATCTATTCCTTCCTTGTACGTAGACAAACTGCCACTGTCTTTTTGGCTTTTAACAGAACAGCTAGTATTATTTTGTTCTAGACTGGCCTGTTGGCGTAGTGGTAGTAATACTGCCTACTGCGCCAAAGGTCGTGGGTTCGATTCCCACCCGGGACCAACATTTGTGTGATGAGCATTACTGTTGGTTTTCGGATTCTGGGTGTTTGTATGTATTTATTTAAAAGTATTTAAGTATGTTTATCAGTTGTCGAGTACCCATGTACAAGCATCGGCTTAGTTGGGACTAAACAGCCGTGTGTAAATTTTTCCACACATTATTATTATTTTAAAATAAAGATACAGATTGCAAATAATGGTATTTATTTTAAATAATTGTTTTTTACAATACTGTATTATATTTCATTAAATAGGTACATAAAGCCTGACATTACGTACGAGTTGCTGCGAAATCATTAGTTGTTAAAATATAAACCGAACATAAAATCTCTTTAAGATACATATTTATTATATTATTATAACATATTTATATATTATATTTCCTACAGGAAATATATTGGCGTTTTCAAAAATATGTTACCACTACCGAAATCGCAGTGTCCCACACATTAAAAATTCTGTTAAAAAATTATATGCAAACTATAAGGGTTCCTTGTTTTTACTTCGGAAACCAAAAAACGACAAATGAAAGTATAGGTCTGTTGTGAATCGTTGTAATCTATACTAATATTATCTATACTAATAATAAACAGGTATAGTTTGGATGGATGGATGTGTGTTAGGACTAATCTTTGTAACTACAGAACCGATGTCAATAATTCTTTCGCTGTTGGATAGTTAATACTCTCAGAATGAACATGAACATCATATAATACATACATATGTATGTATTATACGATACGAGATCTTCATTTCGGATGACAGCTGTCGAAATTAAAATGGCTGTAACTCGGAAACTATTTATCCTAGACTATTAGTTTCTAAAGAGAAATTACAGATCTCGTCGAGATCTTCATTTCGGATGACAGCTGTCAAACTTAAAAGCGCTGTATCTCAGAAACTAGTGATCCTAGACTACTAGTTTGCTAAGAAGAATGATAGATCTTGTCAAGATCTTCATTTCGGATGACAGTTTAAAGTTTGACAGTTGTCATCCGAAATGAAGATCTCAACGAGATCTACCATTCTTCTTTACAAACTAGTAGTCTAGGATCACTAGTTTCCGAGTAACAGCGGTTTTAAGTTTGACAGCTGTCATCCGAAATGAAGATCTCGACGAGATCTGTCATTCCACTTTAGAAACTAGTAGTCTAGGATCACTAGTTTTCGAGATATAGCCATTTTAAGTTTGACAGCTGTCATCCGAAATGAAGATCTTGACGAGATCTATCATTCTTCTTTACAAATTAGTAGTCTAGGATGACTAGTTTCCGAGTAACAGCGGTTTTAAGTTTGACAGCTGTCATCCGAAATGAAGATCTCGACGAGATCTATCATTCCTCTTTAGAAACTAGTAGTCTAGGATCACTAGTTTCCGAGTTACAGCCATTTTAAGTTTGACAGCTGTCATCCGAAATGAAGATCTCGACGAGATCTGTCATTCCACTTTAGAAACTAGTAGTCTAGGATCACTAGTTTCCGAGTTATAGCCATTTTAAGTTTGACAGCTGTCATCCGAAATGAAGAACTTGACGAGATCTATTATTCTTCTTTACAAACTAGTAGTCTAGGATCACTAGTTTCCGAGTAACAGCGGTTTTAAGTTTGACAGCTGTCATCCGAAATGAAGATCTCGACGAGATCTATCATTCCTCTTTAGAAACTAGTAGTCTAGGATCACTAGTTTCCGAGTTACAGCCATTTTAAGTTTGACAGCTGTCATCCGAAATGAAGATCTCGACGAGATCTGTCATTCCACTTTAGAAACTAGTAGTCTAGGATCACTAGTTTCCGAGTTATAGCCATTTTAAGTTTGACAGCTGTCATCCGAAATGAAGATCTTGACGAGATCTATCATTCTTCTTTACAGACTAGTAGTCTAGGATCACTAGTTTCCGAGTAACAGCGGTTTTAAGTTTGACAGCTGTCATCCGAAATGAAGATCTCGACGAGATCTATCATTCCTCTTTAGGAACTAGTAGTCTAGGATCACTAGTTTCCGAGTAACAGCGGTTTTAAGTTTGACAGCTGTCATCCGAAATGAAGATCTCGACGAGATCTATCATTCCTCTTTAGAAACTAGTAGTCTAGGATCACTAGTTTCCGAGTTACAGCCATTTTAAGTTTGACAGCTGTCATCCGAAATGAAGATCTCGACGAGATCTGTCATTCCACTTTAGAAACTAGTAGTCTAGGATCACTAGTTTCTGAGTTATAGCCATTTTAAGTTTGACAGTAATAATACAATATTTTACCTGCTGACTACTGGTAATGTGGAAAGAGGTAGTGGGTTTTGGCGTTTCGCAAACTTCCATTGGTACTGGTACCTGAAATTATATTTTTTTGTAAGTATAAAAATAAATAAAGTGTTTCCAACGTAGGTAATTTGAACCCGCAGCCCACGGCTTAAATAAGACATAGCTACTAGGTAGTCAAATTATAAAAAAAATTAAATATTATTTATTAAAAAGTACATTTTTGAAATTTTTATAAATTATACCTGACGATGGTGTTGTACGTTTTCAATAGATATTAAAGGTTGTGACAAATCAGTAATAGGGAAAGATGTACAGGGTCCTGTTTCTGTCACTTCCGTTGGTATACAATCCTGAAATTAGTTTTTGTTTTATAATAATAAATAAATTTTCTGACAACTACATCCCTACTAACATAGTATTAAAGTGACAGGTAACATATCATTATCATCAGGTTATTTTAGTCTCCACTGCTGGAGAACGACCCTCTCTTAGGTACCCCCAGAGGCATTCTCTATAATGCAAAAAAAACCTTAATGATAATTTAATTTGAATAACCATGTCCTGTGATTCATCCATAATAAATAATGTAGGAACAGCATTTTCATGAAGTCGTCTCCATTTCATAGTTTTACAAGAAGTAAATGAATCTAAAGTAAAATGTTTGGAGCAAATATGACTATGCTTTTGTGGAGTCCAGTTTTGTCTACCAATTCGATTAATCCAAAATTTTTTTTCATATCTTCTTTAGGAAATCTGTAAAATAAAAGTATCGACAACATTATTTACGTCACTACGCATGATCAACGTAACCTCAAACCAGTTATCAAATAATCGTTTAAACTTCCTCTGAAACAGTTTTAAGGTCATGTTTTCACTATAAAGTGATTCACCAACATTAGTAAAGCATTTGTATTCGCATAATCGGCTCACGTTCGACAAATAATTTTGCAAAACTTACTTATGGAAGGTCAATAGTTCTTGTTCATTTTCTTTTCTTGATGAGTGGGACTTGCAGCCTGGTATAACACAAGCCATTGTTGCACAGACTTCATTAAACCACTACTTGTAGATATACAAATAATTCAGTTAATCTACACACAGAAATATCAATAAAATACATAAAATATCACCGTGATTTTACGAAATCAAAACAAACGCAGAGACAATTAATACGCGACTAAGGCAAATAGCCAATAAAGTAGCTACAAGATTTACAGATTAAAGTGTTACCGAATTTTATCGGATAGGAAAGTCGACCAAAATAACCAAGTGACAGTTCATTTAATGACATGCAAAAAAAATAAAACTAAGAGTGCATTATTTATCTCATTCCCACATTCTTAAAATACAATTAGATGGAACGAAACCTATGCATGTTACTGAATTCAACTTTTAGGGTTCCTTCTATGCTATTCAAATTTCTCTGGTAAAACCCAACTTAAACAGTGACATTTTGTTTTATTGGTTCATTTACAGAGAAAGAAGGCAAAGGTTTCAATAATGAAATAATCATACAGGCTATAGGCAGAATCAACAACTTTATCACTTAAAGGGTTTGTCCTTTTCAAGGTTTAACATTATTATTATAACGTCCTTTAATTGTTTCAGTTTAGAAGAATCTCTGCTTGATCGTCTAAAGTTAAAACTAAACTAAACTAAATATCCAAAATGCGATGGGGGACAGTTAGGTTAGCATAACGTGTTTCATTATTATACACCTAATAGTTTATTGTATGTACTATTGTCTAGTAAGAGTATTAAATTAAACTAACACAATGGGTACCTACTTATTATTGTATTGTTTGTAATAGATAAAGAAATATTATATATTTATATTTATTAATTTATACCTACTCAATTGATTAGGGCGTAGGTGATATAGCGTTTTCTTCCAATGCAACGCATTCTGTAGTTTCACGGGGGGGTATACGCATACACTAGACAGGCACACATGGTAGGTACTATGACCTACTACGATATATGTACACGCACGTAACAAATGCCGATGGGCAAAAGCGATGCCCGTGCGTGCGCATTCTCTGCTCTGTGGTCTGAATTATTTCATTAACAACTAGGTAAGTATACACGGTCGACCGCACGTCAGGGGAAACAAAACCAGTATAAACTAGTCTCTCTTAGTATTGAAACACCCTACTAGGCTAGGTCAGCTCAAGGTCAAAGTGTTACCACTGACGGGCGCACGACTGTACTTACGCAATACAAAGACATTTTTTATGTAATCAATCTTTATTAAACTTAGGTACTTAGGTACCGAACAGACACTTTCTAATACTTAAAGAGAACTCCTCATAATTTGCTATAAAACACTGAAGCGCATAACAACTTAGGCTATTAGTAGGTAACAATTATTATATACTTAAATATTATACCTAAATTTACATAACGGAGCGTCACCAAATACCTCTAGTGACCAGTTACAGAGATTGTCAACTTGTTTAGTTAAGTACACTACATATTGGGTGAAATAAATGTTGTTCATATAAACTAGCTGCAATTCTTTGATGCCATTTTAACGGCTCACTTCCAATATTTTGTTACACCTAAATAATAAAATATACCAGCATTTTCATGGTTTTAAAGGTAAGTACACCTACCTTACCTAAGTAGTCATATTAAATTTATTTGCAATCTCAGTAATTAGGAAGTATCGGTTATTGAACCGACAGAAACATGAAAATGTGGTTAAGACAGAAATAAATATTCAGGCAAACAGAGGGAAAACACACATCCATCTATCACACACCGGTGCCTTGTGCAGTGACTACATCGCAATGAATTTACATAACCCGAGTGGTGGTTTTCACAGTCTACAGAGTAAGCGCAGCGTTAGACGCCCCCCCCGCCAGGTGGACCGACAACCTTAAGGTGGCCGGAAGCGGTTGGATGCAGAGGAAGGAGAGCTGGGTGTGGTGGCGTTCATTGGGGAAGGAAGGCCTATGTGGTACAGACTGATATTATGAATTTTCCAATACCTAATAATGTTTTATCTTGTTTTTCCATCTGAATGTGAGGCGTGGCCATACCTTTTTAGTTTGCTGCGAACTCATGTAAATATATCACTATCAATTTAAAAGTATATACGAAAAGGTACGATGGTAAGGTAAATTTACTTATTTTACTAAGAATATGGAGATCTAACTTTTTAAAACTACATCTTTCTATTGTGTACCATAAAAATTTTCGGAAGAATCCTTCGTTTAGGTATTGTAGTAAAATATACGCCTGTTATATGTATCTATCACTTTGAAAAACACTTGTTGGTTTTATCTTTTCGATGTTCTTTGTATGTACAGTCCTTTGTCGCGTGAAATTAGTGCAGTGTGTCTCGATACAAAAATAATATCTGATCAAACTATTGACAGCTTTCCCTGTGTTCGATTCAATAAAACTTTGGAGTAGGAGAGACAAAAAGAGTTAATGAAGTACATAATTACTTTACATGTGATATAAAAGCTTATACGCGAGGGGTAGGTACTTAATAAAAACACAATGAACTGCAATTTCTATCAGTTTTCTGAAATTTTTCGAGTTTCCCCGAATCCTCTATCGGAATGGTGTAAATTGTGAACAGTGAAGCCTCGACGAGTCAACGCCGCGCCCGCCGCCGCGCCTTTCCCCGAGTGTTCAATTTGGGACAAGCCGTATAGTTCGCGCCATACCACAGTTCCGATGAAACACAATTTTCTACGACTTAATATTTATGTTAGTACCTACAGTGCAGACAGAGCTTGATAAGAAAAACCTTTTGATGACATTGGTATTTTACAATTTATTTAATTAAATAAATATGATTTTTTTTTAAAACACGTCCTGCCTTTGCAAAAAAAGTTAACTAAAACTTCAAATGGTCCTTGAGAAGTTATACACCAAATGTTTTGTTTACTAATTACATACAAATAACACGCTCCTTAATGCCTAAACATATCAAGTAGGTACATAAATATCACAAACATACATAATACGCAAGCATTGAAATTCGTACTTATTGATGTCTAGTCAGAGATTCATTAGATTAATGGGTTTTATAGTAGTTAAGTATTTTGGTGTTTATTGAATTATTGAGCAGTGATTACTGACTATCGGTACATATACCATCTAAGTAGTAAGCAGTAAACTATCAGTTTACCACATTGTTTGTAAACTAGGTTACTCCTGAACCGTATTTCATAATGTCAGATCTAGAAATTGTAAAAAATAATATATCAATAATAAAATAATATGTCGTGACATCAGACATTTGACACAAACAAGACACAAACCCATGGACCTACCTATTATAGTGGTACATATAAATTGTCGAATATTCCTGTCACTTTTTGTGAAACCGAAATTTTTCTTTCAGACAAAATAGGACAGCCCAATTAACAAAATGTAATTTGCCAAGTTCTGTCCGGTCTCAAGATACTAATTTAATATTTTGTGAATCAGGACACGAGTAAGTACCTAATAACAGGTGTGGAATTATGGCACTTGTCTAGGCAAAGCTTTTATTTTGGGACACGAGTATTGGGAGGAGGGCGTCGCACGTACCCTGCGGCTTACGGACTTACACCGTATCCCCCCCGCTTGCTAACTGCCCACCTGAGCTGTCTACCTGGGTGGGCAGTTAGGAACAAATGTACCATACGAATGTATGTACCCCATACGTACCTACCAGAATACAAATTTAAATAAGAAGTAAATTTAAAAAAAACGGGACAAGTGCGAGTAGGAATCGCGCCCTGAGGGTTCCGTACAAACATAATTACAGGAATAATTAGAAAATCGTTAATAAAATTTGTAGTTACATCACAGTGGATCAACTTATATGGATAACTTTCTCATACGCAAAGTTAAGTTTGTTGGTACAAGAAAAAAGTTTTTTTGTGATGTACTTAACTACAAATTTAACGTTTTCAGATTTTTTCCTTTACTTGTGCTATAAGACCTTATGCTTCTTGCCAAATTTCAAAATTCTAGGTCAACCGGAAGTACCCCAAAGGTTTTGACTACCTACCAAGATACTCAGAAATGCGGCAAAATCGGCCATATCTTTTGACTGCGAAGACTTAGAAGTCTGATTTATTCACCTCCAAGAGACTGCAGACCTGAGTATTTGATATTAATTTTAACTTGATACCTCCCATTTTGTTCGTGAAAAAAATGGTATTGACAGACGGACAGACTGACAGACAGACAGACAGACGGACAACGGAGTGATCCTATAAGGGTTCCTTTTTTTTCTTTTGAAGTACGGAACCTTAAAAATGAAATGAGTTATCGGAATAAGTAAAAACTTTGAGAGTTTATGATATTCTAGTGGTAAGCGTATTAATGCAAGATTAATGCTATTATTATTTGTGCCGTTGTAAGTTTTAACTTCATGGTTGTGCCTTTGACAAAATATATACACAAATTATGTACTTACTTACCTACTCGTATAGGTAATAGATCTAAAAAGTGAAACATCAAATTCTTCAATTAAAATTCTTCGATTACCTATTTTAGGGGACAGATAGGTAACATTTATTGAGGAATGATGAATAGGTACGTGTAACTAACTACAGGCAATAATCATTCATAAACAAAATCATTCATAAAAATAATCAACGTACGGTAGCGCTGCCCCAGGAAGGTTCGAATTTCTTTGGTGGCGCGCGCGTTCCCTAATTTTTTAAATTCATTCGCCCATCGCCGAAACCGAGTAGTTTGGCAGCATCTTATTATTCGTATTCTTCAGTTAGGTGGGTACCTAACATTTGTGAAATAGGACCCAGGATGGATGTAATTACCTATATACCAAATTGGGTTTCCGGTAGTTTTAAGAAAAGAAGTAGAGGAAGAAAAAGGCTACAATTAGTTAATTATTATAGGTTTACAACTCTATATTATCCTTATAATTATATTATATAATAATAGCTTGTAAAGTTATAAGTAATGTCACATGTGCCTATATTGTAGAAAGCGTAAGCGAATTAATTATAGTGTTTTTTTTGTGTAATCCACATAATACAATTGCTAATTTTTGACGTGAATTCGATGACCCGGGTATTCGAGAAAAAATGTGTTTAACTTACCACGGAGGAAGACTACTTACCTACTTTTGAAAGCTTCATACCTACTTCTAGAGTTTGAAAGTTACAAAAATCATAGCAAGTTATATTTGTAAAGTATCTGACGCGAACACAATATTATAAGATAGACCCTTCCTCCACCCCTCGCGATGACGTCATAGACAGCGGGAGTGCGCTAAAAGCTAAAAATGAGACGTCGCGATCTTATTAGCGATGATAATTTGAACGAAATGGAAATCATCGAATTCACGAAAAAAAATGTGGTAGTAGCCCGACTTCTACCCACCTCGATTTCTTTTATAGATAACCAGACCTTGTTTGTTAGTATTTGTTATGTGTGCATGTAATATTTGTTACCTTCCCCTTCCCCACTAGAGCCGGGCACATTGCGGGAACATTCTAAACGGGGCCCTTACCATAGGTACCTATTTTTAATCACAGCAGAAGTCTTTCGTCCCGTGACTGCTTCCATCGTGAATATTGCAAATTTATAAGTGCGATGCGAAAAAGAATTTTTCAAAAAAGATTTTTTAAAAGTAAGTATGTTACCTGGAAGTGACATTGTAGCAAGAAAACAACGCGTCACTTCTTATTAGAATTTATTATTTAATGCAAATAATATACACTTTTAAATATCAATAATATTTTCAAATTACAAAACTAAAACATCAATATTTTAAGCACGCACCTACCTAGGTACTTAAGACGTTGAAAATCGCAGACACGTTCATATTACTTAGAATTTTTAGCTTACCTCTAATAATAAGGTACTCAAATATCACGATGGTAACAGTCAGCGGCAAAGTATGGTAACTTATTGGTAGATTAGAACCTAAATAAAAATACATTACGTACCTACGTAAATCAACGGTCTAGCCGTTTTCACCAAAAATAAATTCAAGTCACAAAGGTACAGTTTCCTATTCTATCTACGACAAAAATTGACTATTTATTGTTGCAATCAATATTCGAATAAGCACGTACTTAAGACGTTAAAAATCGCAGACACGTTCATATTGCTTTTTAGCTTAACTCTAATATTAACTTTAGAAAATTGAAAGATTTCAGCAAATCATATTTTAGTACGTATTTGTTCTTAGCGTTTTTATAATAAGTATGCAATTAAATAGGTCTTTCAGTACTTCTACTAGCTTCCAAGATCTATTTGAATTAATTACCTAAGCCTCTTTCGATTAGCACGGCAACATGGAATGAACATGTTTATTTAAACAGTTTTTATATTACTCTCACTCTCAGTAATTTTTCGATAGAACCTAGCTCTCTTTATGTAATCCGGGGCGAGGGATGAGCATGGACTAATCCCCTCCCAGCGAGAGGGCCTGCACGATGCGAGGATCTGCTTTGCTACCCTCCCGGAACTCCTCCAGGGTTAGGCGGTCGTCGTGGTTTTTATCCATCTGATCAAAGATCTTATCAACACGTTTCTGCGGCGTGTTCTCGTCTTCTGGTTGTGGAGTTTGACCCTTAAACAACAATTAATAGTAAATCAGCAACGCTCATTATGAAAATCTTTCAGTTGTTTCAACTGAAATCGTTCAGTCTGACCGTGATTTAGGGTTCGTGGATTAGATTTCAAATAGGATGGATTATTTTGTGAATTGTCCTGCTCACGTGACTATTTTGATCTTTGAGTTAACTTATCATTCCAGAACACTAAATTGTCCGAGACGAAAATTCCAGTCACCTGTCGCTTTTTGTGAAATCTTTGACTGTACGAGAACCAGTAAAGTTCGCTGATGAGAACCCTACAAATGCCCTTGCAAATTCCTATTGTAAAATGTATGTCTTAGTTAATACTTACCACCATTTGATAGATGGCGTCAACTATGTTGTACATTTCGTCCCGTGTGATGTAACCATCGTTGTCCACGTCATATAAGCGGAATGCCCCTGGGATTAAAAAAAAGTTTAATTAAAATTGTTCTTGACATGAATCGTCTGTAACTAAGCTACATATGCTTGGAACTAATATGTACTACGTACTAGTACATATTAGTTCCATGGCTACATTTTAAGAAAATTAAAAAAAAAACAGACAAGTGCGAGTAAGACTCGCGCTCTGAGGGTTCCGTACAAACTTATATTTCGAAAGTATAATATGTAGTACTTAGGTATCAGTACTAAACTAACTTACATGGATGATTTGGTTATACTCAAAATTAAGTTTGTTATACCTAATAGAAAAATTACTTATTTTTGTGATGTAACTACAAATTTACTATTTTCGGATTTTTTCCATTACTTGTGCTATAAGACATTTCTTCTTGCCCAATTCCATGATTCTAGGTCAATCAGGTTTTGATTACCAAAATCTTATAAAATGCGGCTCAAACGGCCGTATCATTTTACTGCGTTGATTTAGAAGTTTGATTTTTTTACAGCTTCAAGGGATTGCAGACCTGAAGTATTTGATATTAATTTCAACATGATACCTCTTACGTATTCCTGAGAATGACGGACTATGACTATCTTATAACGGTTCGTTTTTTAATTTTTTTGAGGTACGGAACCCTAAAAACTATACCAATAAGGACTTCGACTCGAAACTTTTTACATACGAGTAGCGTACCTAGATACATAGGTATGAATTTGAATTTGTTACTTACAATGTAATTTCTCGTCAAGGTTGCCTCGCGACGTCACCGACAGCGCTCGTATGAACTCCTCAAACTCGATGGATCCATCCTTGAATCGGTAAATATGAGTATTAGCGTCACTTTTATAAGTATACTTTGTTACATTTTCATCTATTTTATAAATAAAACCAAATGCCTACTACATGTTCGTTCTGAAAAAGATCCAATTTCTTACAATATTATTTAAAGGAAGGAATGGAATTGTAAAATAGTTTTTTTTTTATCTTATCTTTAAAATATGGTAGCGATAATTTAGTTAAATCTTTAGAAAGATATAAAGATTCCTTCGACATCTGATACAAAAATCAGTAGATCGACCGCTCGAAGCGAGGAGAGCGATTCAAAAATAGAGCTCCTAGGCTGTCTTTATGGTGACGCATGCGCCGCTTTACGTGATAAGATACCTACGTAGAAAATCGACGCATCAGTGATACGATATTGTTGTTGGTTTAAATAAAGAGAGTGCGTGACTCTGGATAGTTCGCTATCACAGGCTCAACTCCTACTAGTGTTTGAAAATTTTCCATCTTTCTTAAGGTTTATAAACACATTTAATAATATTGTACCCCTGGAAAATAAATATCGGAAAATAAGTATTTCGGAAAATACAAAAAAAGTCAACTTCTCACATAACACCAGTTGCCGAGCGGTTCCTGGACTGTAGTATATTTCCTAAATGCATAAAATAAACATTTGGAATTGAACTAAATTTATAATAAGTACTTCTACATAAGTAGGCCTTCAGTTGGCCGCCGACTTCTTACGTCGGATTTACCATTTATTTGTCGGACATAACATGTAATATAGCATTCAATAGGCCATGAAATAAGCACTTCTTGACAAACAAAGGTCCAGAAAGGAACAAATGGAAAAACGAACGCTGCTGGAGGTACAGTACCTACCTTAAATAAAGCTTTAGAAATATATCATTTACTCAAAGGCGACATTAAAATACAAATAATGAAAAATAAAGATGAGTAAAGTACTTTCCCTCCAGCTGGCGCTCGTTTTTCCTTCCCTGTATATCTGGTCATGGTTATACCTATCATTTATAGACTACCCCTTATGTTCTCTTTAAAGACGATTTACTTAAGCTTCATATTGTGTTTCTTAAAACCTTGCACACCTATGCTAAGAGAAAAGGCATGCATAATCTAAATAAGCTATTCTAAAGAATGTAGCAGTGACTTAGCGTAATAATTAATTTGAATAGAAAATCTAAAGCAATAATTTAAAGGTTTTATTATCGGAAAAAAGATTTGAAAAAATGTAACATAAGCAATGAATGGGAGATGTGTCATGCATACTGTCTGATAAGTAGTGTAACGAAACGCACTAGACTCAAATGTGTGTAAAGCTAGGTTTTGTGTATGTTTTTCTACTTACAAATTAGTCAATTTATTCCGAGTGGTGTCTACAGTTATTATAGTAGTAACAATGGACACAAACTCGGACTAAATTGGCTTATATAATTACGTTTTCTTAATCAAACAAAGATAAAATGTTTTATGACTTAAGTCAAACACAAGGCTTGGAATGTGTGTGTCTTTTAGTGGTCGAGTTACGAAATAAAACTTTTATTATAATAAGTATACCTACCAAAACGTTTGTCAATACGATCAATCATGATGGTGATGGTTGAAAAAAATATGTAAAACCAGGTTAATTAAGTATACTTACTGAGCTTATAGTAAATAAAAAGTAAGGAAACCAAATGGGTCATACAAGACACTTTTAATACAGTGTGAGAGTGCTTTAATTAATAGCAAAAACAAAATAGATAAAACAATATAATTATTGTTTTGTCTGCAAAAACACCATACTTACGCAGCATGAATACTCTTCTATTAACTTATTACTTATTTGTATTCTTTTAATTTACTATTTATACTTTGAAGAAATGTTTATTGTTGAACATATTAGACAACTTTCGTCGAGTAAGAGTAAGTGTCATAAATAAATTTTATGAATTATGATTGATTTAGGTATTTTATTACTATTATGTGATAGACAATCTGTAAAAACGAACGCACGACTGGCAACTTTTTGTGAATGTTGGTTTTAGTCTTTAGATACTTAGATATAGATAACTTGGTTGTTACCTACTTTTAGTTAAGTAGATGGGTAAGTTACTAATGATATAGAGCGCAAATACGTGAAATATTATGGTGAAGTTTTAAATATTTTAAAAATAAGTTTAATTTATTAATATTATACATAATAGGTAGGTACCTACAGAGTAAACAAAAAAACCACCTGTCTTTGCACAATGTAAAATGGACCATGCAAACTAAGGTTTATTTTAGACTGTGCTTTGTTATGTGGTAACCGAACGTACAATGGTCGCAAGTGAAGCTATATCTTGTCCTATGCACTGATCATATTATAGTGATCACAAATTATAAATTGAAGCGAAGCAGTGGTATTCTAGCAGAGTTGGCAATAGAAGAAAATCTTAATAGAAAAGTGGGGCGCCCGCTTACATTGTTTTCGTCGAATACTCGAAAGACTAGTGACGCAAACTTGCTGGGGTCACCTTGAGGGAAGAATTGTTTGTAGATTTTTATGAAGCCCTGAAAATGAGATTGGTACTTAGCACTTGTTCATTGTAATCTATCACTGACTTTTGTCATGACTCGTGTCCGCTTCAAAGTATGGATTCTGCCGGAGTAACGGAAAAGTAAAGTACCTACGGATTAAATTTTTCTTCGAACTGAGTTACTAAATCGATACTCAAGTAGGACGGCCCCCTTTAGTTGCACGATTTGCGTTCACGAAAACAAATAATGGTCATACACAAAAACGGCATCAAAATTGGTCTGACCGTGTTCAAGTTACTACTTAAAGACGGACAGAAGGACCCGGCGCCGTTACACTACCGGCTCTACCCCTAGTATGCGAAAGGCGAAATGTTGCGTTTTGAAAATAAACTGCTGTAATCAAGTAGATATATTATATTATTGGTTAATCTTTCGATAAAATGGCTTTAATTACAAACGGCCAAAACGGTTATAGTCACTATAGCATACCTATATGTATTACATCTACTTTGTTTTACTGCATTTTAACCTTTTAAAAGTTGAACTTTAACATTTATTAGGTACCTGCTATTATTTTTAAGAAAAAGCAACATATATTTTTTGGGGCCAATAATATAGGCACGTATTTATATATAATTAAGTATGTCTTATTTACCAACAATCATAGGATCTGTAACAGACATCATTAACTGTCGGAAGCTTAAATCTGAAATAAATATAAACTACCTACTTTTCATACTTATTTCATAATCGGATGAGTAGTTTCAATCGAAGAAGTAAAATAAGTACCGTACCTAGTAGGTACCTAGCTAATATTAGCTAGAACCTATAATTAGCTACTTTTATATAATATTGCCTTTAGATAGAATTGTCGTCAATAAGAGAATATTACGTACAATTTTGAATTTAAAAGAATTTTGACTTTGATTGATCCATGTGAAAGTGTGAATGTTTGTTTGAATATTTATGCGTAAAATGATGAAACCCCTTCAGACCGTTTCGTAGCCAAATTTCGAAGCCTGCTTCCAAACGGGAAATAAAAATCCGTTTGAAAGCCGGCTTCGAAATTTGGCTACGAAACGGTCCGAAGGGGTCTGAACTATCTATCCCGCGAATGAGTGACGGTCGTTGAGTAATAATCTAATAATGTACGTATACAGGGTGTAACATTAAGATGGGGCAGTATGGGGAAGTCCGAAACTACAAGAGAGGAAACTTCAGCAGATACGAAGATCTGTTCTTAGAAACCATATGTCATCGATTTTAGTACAATAGTTAAATAATTATTAGTACAATAAGTAAGTTTAGTTTAATTTATTTTTTTAGTACACTTTTAGTAGTAATTTTAAAATCGATGACATGGTTCCTCAGAGCATATTTTTCTATCTTTTATAGTTTCGGAATTCCCCATACTGCTCCATCTTAATGTCACACCCTGTCACCCTGTATATGTAGAGTGATATATGTGTAAATGTAGAGTGATATACGTTACTAGCCACTTTCCGCCTATAAACGATTTAAGTCTAATAGGTTTCTGACCTATTTACACACGGCGCGATGGCTCGCCAAATTGCCACTGTTAATTGCGATGCTGGGGAGTAGGGGAGGGGACAGAACAGAACAACAAGTCCATGAATTTACGGATTTTCGGAAACGAACAATCGAGCGAGAGGGTCGCAATCGCACTGTCGCACATTCGTTCGCATAGTTAAGTCCTTGCGGCCTCTGCATAATATCAGTTGCCACCAGTGGAGGTGGAGGACTACTCGTCACCTGTCAGTATACAACTTTAGATTACTAGGTACAGTCAAGGTTCATAAGTGCAGTAGCAGTTTCGCAACTCAATAGATTGGGAGACCAGTTTCACTTACGACTTTCTTTTATATCTGTACACACGCACTTAACTACTAATATATTCCTGGATATTACGATGAATTGACGACTTATTGCTATGACAATAAGGTTTAAAACACGCTATCGACTTGGGTGATCAGTTATATCTAATTGTTTCTAATCTAATTCGTCCGCAACGTTGCATTGTACAGAAAAATGACTCTAAAGGTAGCATTCGGATCTGAGCAGTTGCTGCCCGACAGCCGCGGCCGAGCAGCGACGGCCGTGGCCGCGTCGTAATTTTTCGCGCGGCCGTACTGCTACCGACGCGGTTCGGTGGCGCTGCCACGGCCGCGCTGCCATAGCCGCCTGCATCGGACGGTTCTGCATACAAATCCATATAGAGCTGTACGACGCGGCCACGGCAGTCGCTGCTCGGCTGCGGCTGCCGGGCAGCGACTGCTGGAATCCGAATGGCACCTTTAGCGTGCTACTTAGATGCAATTATGAACCTTACTGTACATAAAAAGATTTTAGAATGTTTTGATTATGCGTATTTGAGATCAGATGCGATACTTTTCCTACTAGAGTCACTGGAACTAAGTATAGGTATGTACGAGTATATTGGCGAAAATTATATTAGTTACACTTCACAACTTATCTACCGATTACAGTTTGCCCCGTGAGGAGTAACAGAACAGGTAAGTACCTAATTACCTAGTTTTTTGGCCTTACTGATTTTACAATTTCAATTTGTACGTCAACAAAAGTTATAGGTGGGTGATTCTACTGGGAAAAAAATAAAAACAAAATTTTATAAAACCAACAAAACTGTTAATTTTTTTGGTTTATTGAGATCAAAATAGCATTAATATAAAATTTAATTATCATTATTATATGTTTGATTATCTGTTTCATATTCATCTGTTCTAATATCTCCTTCAATATAATTTTCATTGTCTGTTTCTTTGTCTGTCTCTCACAGCTCTCTCTCGCAGCAACATCTCTTTCATTATCCATTACATAAACAGTTAATGTAACGGTTAATGAAAGAGATACTGTTGCACTATTGGTTCTAATAGTCATTTCTGTCTACGCTATGTCATTTCTGTCCCCTTTAGTTTACAATGAGTTGACAGCGTTGATACTCGCTAACGACTACGTAAGTGCTGTCTGTTTTCGACTAATTACGAAAGACAGAGAGATATAGATATAGTTTTTACGTAGTCGCTAGCGAGTATTGACGTTGTCAACGCATGGTAGAGGTACAGCTCCCTGACGTGACGCCCCGTAGCGAGCCGATACACAGTGGTCTCAATTTTGGGTTTCATACACATAGGATTTTCAAATATTCAACTTCGTTTCTACACAAAATTTTCTAACGTGTAGTACTCCACTGTCCATTAAATTAATAAATATTTAAATATATTTTTGGTTCGCGCATCTATTGCAGAGAAAAAAGGTACTTTACATAATCAATGTATGGAAGGGAACTTCTTAAGTCGATTTTCTCGGAACTCTTTGGAACTGTCAAGCTTCAAGTGACATGACGTCACTACTGGACCAGAGGAGAACTTACTTTTATAAGTACCATAACCCCGTGCGTCCCCGTTCAAAACATACGATGCATTAAAATCTCATGACTGACTCATCAACGCACAGCCGAAACCCTTGGACCTAGGGAGCTGAAAGTTTCCACGGAGGTTTTCCATATGGAGTACACAAGGAATAAGGGAGTCATTTTCGAAGTTCATCCCCTAAAGGGATCAAACGGGTGTTCCTAGTTTGTATGGAAAAGTAATATTTGATTTTCTCGGAACTCTTTGGAACTGTCAAGCTTCAAGTGACATGTTGTCACTACTGGACCAGAGGAGAACTTTCTTTTATAAGTACCATAAGCCCGTGCGTCCCCGTTCAAAACATACGATGCATTAAAATCTCATGACTGACTCATCAACGCACAGCCGAAACCCTTGGACCTAGGGAGCTGAAAGTTTCCACGAAGGTTTTTCTTATGGTGTACACAAGGAATAAGGGAGTCATTTTCAAAGTTCATCCCCTAAAGGGGTGAAACGGGTGTTCATAGTTTGTATGGAAAAGTAATATTTGATTTTCTCGGAACTCTTTAGAACTGTCAAGCTTCAAGTGACATGATGTCCCTACTGGACCAGAGGAGAACTTACTTTTATAAGTACCATAACCCCGTACGTCCCCGTTCAAAACATACGATGCATTAAAATCTCATGACTGACTCATCAACGCACAGCCGAAACCCTTGGACCTAGGGAGCTGAAAGTTTCCACGGAGGTTTTCCTTATGGTGTACATAAGGAATAAGGGAGTCATTTTCGAAGTTCATCCCCTAAAGGGGTGAAACGGGTGTTCATAGTTTGTATGGAAAAGTAATATTTGATTTTCTCGGAACTCTTTGGAACTGTCAAGCTTCAAGTGACATGATGTCACTACTGGACCAGAGAAGAACTTACTTTTATAAGTACCATAACCCCGTGCGTCCCCGTTCAAAACATACGATGCATTAAAATCTCATGACTGACTCATCAACGCACAGCCGAAACCCTTGGACCTAGGGAGCTGAAAGTTTCCACGGAGGTTTTCCTTATGGTGTACATAAGGAATAAGGGAGTCATTTTCGAAATTCATCCCCTAAAGGGGTGAAACGGGTGTTCATAGTTTGTATGGAAAAGTAATATTTGATTTTCTCGGAACTCTTTGGAACTGTCAAGCTTCAAGTGACATGATGTCACTACTGGACCAGAGAAGAACTTACTTTTATAAGTACCATAACCCCGTGCGTCCCCGTTCAAAACATACGATGCATTAAAATCTCATGACTGACTCATCAACGCACAGCCGAAACCCTTGGACCTAGGGAGCTGAAAGTTTCCACGGAGGTTTTCCTTATGGTGTTCACAAGGAATAAGGGAGTCATTCTTGAAGTTCATCCCCTAAAGGGAGGGCGTTGATGAGTCAGTCATGAGATTTTAACGCTTTGTATGTTTTGAACGGGGACGCACGGGGTTATGGTACTTATAAAAGTAAGTTCTCCTCTGGTCCAGTAGTGACGTCATGTCACTTGAAGCTTGACAGTTCTAAAGAGTTCCGAGAAAATCGAATATTACCTTTCCATACAAACTATGAATACCCGTTTCACCCCTTCAGGGGATGAACTTCGAAAATGACTGCCTTATTCCTTGTGAACACCATAAGGAAAACCTCCGTGGAAACTTTTAGCTCCCTAGGTCCAAGGGTTTCGGCTGTGCGTTGATGAGTCAGTCATGAGATTTTAATGCATCGTATGTTTTGAACGGGAACGCACGGGGTTATGGTACTTATAAAAGTAAGTTCTCCTCTGGTCCAGTAGTGACGTCATGTCACTTGAAGCTTGACAGTTCTAAAGAGTTCCGAGAAAATCGAATATTACCTTTCCATACAAACTATGAATACCCGTTTCACCCCTTCAGGGGATGAACTTCGAAAATGACTGCCTTATTCCTTGTGAACACCATAAGGAAAACCTCCGTGGAAACTTTTAGCTCCCTAGGTCCAAGGGTTTCGGCTGTGCGTTGATGAGTCAGTCATGAGATTTTAATGCATCGTATGTTTTGAACGGGGACGCACGGGGTTATGGTACTTATAAAAGTAAGTTCTCCTCTGGTCCAGGAGTGACATCATGTCACTTGAAGCTTGACAGTTCCAAAGAGTTCCGAGAAAATCGAATATTACCTTTCCATACAAACTATGAACACCCGTTTGATCCCTTTAGGGGATGAACTTCGAAAATGACTCCCTTATTCCTTATGTACACCATAAGGAAAACCTCCGTGGAAACTTTTAGCTCCCTAGGTCCAAGGGTTTCGGCTGTGCGTTGATGAGTCAGTCATGAGATTTTAATGCATCGTATGTTTTGAACGGGGACGCACGGGCTTATGGTACTTATAAAAGTAAGTTCTCCTCTGGTCCAGTAGTGACATCATGTCACTTGAAGC
Organism: Metalampra italica; assembly: GCA_949699065.1. NCBI lineage: Eukaryota > Metazoa > Arthropoda > Insecta > Lepidoptera > Oecophoridae > Metalampra > Metalampra italica. The sequence goes on from OX452969.1 coordinate 5,457,141, forward strand.
TTGACAGTTCCAAAGAGTTCCGAGAAAATCAAATATTACTTTTCCATACAAACTATGAACACCCGTTTCACCCCTTTAGGGGATGAACTTTGAAAATGACTCCCTTATTCCTTGTGTACACCATAAGGAAAACCTCCGTGGAAACTTTCAGCTCCCTAGGTCCAAGGGTTTCGGCTGTGCGTTGATGAGTCAGTCATGAGATTTTAATGCATCGTATGTTTTGAACGGGGACGCACGGGGTTATGGTACTTATAAAAGAAAGTTCTCCTCTGGTCCAGGAGTGACATCATGTCACTTGAAGCTTGACAGTTCCAAAGAGTTCCGAGAAAATCAAATATTACTTTTCCATACAAACTATGAACACCCGTTTCACCCCTTTAGGGGATGAACTTCGAAAATGACTCCCTTATTCCTTATGTACACCATAAGGAAAACCTCCGTGGAAACTTTCAGCTCCCTAGATCCAAGGGTTTCGGCTGTGCGTTGATGAGTCAGTCATGAGATTTTAATGCATCGTATGTTTTGAACGGGGACGCACGGGCTTATGGTACTTATAAAAATAAGTTCTCCTCTGGTCCAGTAGTGACATCATGTCACTTGAAGCTTGACAGTTCCAAAGAGTTCCGAGAAAATCAAATATTACTTTTCCATACAAACTATGAACACCCGTTTCACCCCTTTAGGGGATGAACTTTGAAAATGACTCCCTTATTCCTTGTGTACACCATAAGGAAAACCTCCGTGGAAACTTTCAGCTCCCTAGGTCCAAGGGTTTCGGCTGTGCGTTGATGAGTCAGTCATGAGATTTTAATGCATCGTATGTTTTGAACGGGGACGCACGGGGTTATGGTACTTATAAAAGTAAGTTCTCCTCTGATCCAGTAGTGACAACATGTCACTTGAAGCTTGACAGTTCCAAAGAGTTCCGAGAAAATCAAATATTACTTTTCCATACAAACTAGGAACACCCGTTTGATCCCTTTAGGGGATGAACTTCGAAAATGACTCCCTTATTCCTTGTGTACTCCATATGGAAAACCTCCGTGGAAACTTTCAGCTCCCTAGGTCCAAGGGTTTCGGCTGTGCGTTGATGAGTCAGTCATGAGATTTTAATGCATCGTATGTTTTGAACGGGGACGCACGGGGTTATGGTACTTATAAAAGTAAGTTCTCCTCTGGTCCAGTAGTGACGTCATGTCACTTGAAGCTTGACAGTTCCAAAGAGTTCCGAGAAAATCGACTTAAGAAGTTCCCTTCCATACATTGATTATGTAAAGTACCTTTTTTCTCAGCAATAGATGCGCGAACCAAAAAGATATTTAAATATTTATTAATTTAATGGACAGTGGAGTACTACACGTTAGAAAACTTTGTGTAGAAACGAAGTTGAATATTTGAAAATCCTATGTGTATGAAACCCAAAATTGAGACCACTGTGCGATATCTATCGCAGGTTTTATTTCAGATGCTACTAGTAGTTTATGCTGATGCCCCAAAACAAAAGAAACGGCTAGCAGTAAAAAAACTGTATTTGGTACAGTCTCTTTCAAACTTCTATTTTCATATATTTAGATCGGGAAACCTTGTAAAAAACCTTCAGAAATCTTGGAACTACGGAAACGGCGTAGCGATAGCTTATTCTATCGGTTTTTATTTAAATGCCATTGTTGTTTTATGGACTTGCGTAAGTAAGTACCTACGAATGTAGATACCTTTATTATGTAATCAAAATCATTAATCATCTAATAATTTGAGTTATACCTACTTCCATGACGAACTACGTTTATTGTCTGTTTACATCAAAACTATTTGTCATTCATTTCTTTTTTTAGCACAAAACATACATTCTATAGCTAAATAACAATAAATATTTCATATACTTACATGACTTATACTTAAATACATGCATACATTTGTCTAATCCCTAGTATTTTCGCCTTCGCTATGGGATAAAGACAAATGGGCAGAATTGCAAATATACCTAACACGCAGACAACATCAATTAGTTTCAGGTTAGTGGGAATCGAACCCACAACAACCTTTGGCTTTCGAATCCACGACAATCCACTAAGCTGACGTCTAATAATACCGTACCTGTTCCGTTAGGAGACCGTTGGGACAATCCTTCAGAAATCCTTTGTGCCTAGAAAAATAGTTAACTATTTGAATAGATGTAAATATATATATATTTTTAATAATAATTAATATGTTACAGTAAAGTCGGTCGCTCAGTGCCCTTGTGAGATCGGAATTATCTTATTTACTAATTTATTTATTTGTTCATTTGTACTGTGTGCACTAAAACATATACATACGAAAACAAGAACACAAACCAACGTGAAGTTGTAACTAAGTTAAACGAGACTTATTAAGGGTCGGGTCAGACCAAGCGGAAATTTGCCGGCGCACTTATTGACGTCATTGTCAAATGAACCATATCACTAATAGCCTAAAGAACAAAATCGTATGAATGACCTTGAGCGCAAGGCGACGCCGACGCGCAAAAGTCATTATACGATTTTGTTCTTTAGTCTATAGTGATATGGTTCATTTGACAATGACGTCAAAAAGAGCGCGGGCAAATTTCCGCTTGGTTTGCGCAGTCCCTAACAGTTCGCATTTAAACTTTTGAATTTGCGGAACGTAACTTTTGATTGTGTAATTACTTATTAAAAATGTGTATCTGCTATTTTGTGGCAGAGCTTATGTGTATATATATAAGTTACTAATATGTGTAATAATACTAATAATAAATACTCACCAAAGTCGTATTTCCTTTTCTGTAACTGTAAAGAAAAAATATTAAATCCACAGGATAGTGGTGAGACGTTTTGTAAGTTATGACTAGGATAACAGCGAAATGTTAACTGGAGAAATAGCATATAATAGGTCCTTTCGCATCTCTCTGTAGGAAATTATGTTCTCTTTGACCCAATCGTCGCTAGACCCGGCTCAATTTGGACCGCGTTGTCGATCAGCAGAATCATATGCTAGACGCGAGGTGAGCGATTCAAAAATAGATCGGTTTGCTTCCACTGGAGCTCTATTTTTGAATCGCTCGCCTCGCTTCTAGAGTTCGATTCTACTGATTTCCGTATCGGATGTCGAAGGAAAATTAGTAGAATCGACCGCTCGAAGCGAGGCGAGCGATTCAAAAACATGTTTTTTTTTTTCAAATTCAAATTATTGACTTATTGTTAGCGAATGTGAACTGTCGTTTCTAAACACACTGAATTCCTACCATGAAACGGCGCAGGTGAGGCGAAACTCGTTGGGCCGAAATCCCCGTGAAAATGGTATTTTCAGTATCTTTCATGCACCCGGAATGCTCTCGTCGATCCGACCGACTTCCTATTATGCATATCGTGATTTAAAGCCGGGCAAATCATGAAATGGCGGCGTATCATGAAATGGCTAGGCATATCATGAAATGGCTACTTCGCTGCTACGGCCCGGCCTAACTAATGGTGAAAATCGTAGAGCCATCCTCGTGGATGACCAATTGTAGGCAATTATTTGACTAAGTAGCCTGGTAGGTTGTGGGACGGTGGAAATGGAAACCCCAGATCTTGGTTATTTCTTTTAATTTGAAATTAAAACACTGACACTAAGCTTACTTTTTTCACTACAGACGCCATTTTTAAACAATACTACCAACTTAAAAACCTAATTTAACCTGGCTGCGAGGCGAGTACAGCGCGGGGTAACAAACACATGAAGATTTACCAAGTTATCTGTGAACTGCAGGGTGGCTCTGACATCGTTACATGCCCGTCATTCAATATTTTGTGCTGACGGCGGCCGAATGATATTCTGCGTAGTTCCTGACTCTGTCACTTCAGAGATAACTTGGTATATCTATTACCGGTGCATTTGCGACGTCTTCCATACAATTTCATACATTATAACCCGATTATAACGAGCTGCCACGCGACCCGCAGCCGCATAGGTACGTCACGCATGCACGCACGCAGATATAAAGCAATTTGTAATTTTTTTTTAGTAGAATTTGTATGAAGTTCTTTATCTATAGGTATGTAATATACCAGGTGGTACACAACGACCCACTTTCCTGAAAATGTCAGATTGTGTTGGAACTCCACATACCTATTAGGTATAATTTTTGGTAATTTTCTGCACCATTACGTACATAATTTTATTACATATTTCTTTCTATGGCACCATCTCGTAATTGTAACGATTAATCAATGCATTTCTAAATTTAACGAACTTTAACACTTGTTTACTTTTTAATCCTGTGACAGTTCGGTTGTTGTCGACAATTAGTATCGGTTCCAGTGCAACCTGTTTACCCAATTTTAGTTTTGCATTAGACTTATTAATAAAATAAACTGAAGGTATATTATGTGAACCAGAATCGTTACTATGAGTAGCATTATCTTCTGGTAGTACTATGTATACCACAACTGATTTTGAGTTATTTCCTTTACCAATTTTTATATGCGGTGGTGCCGCGGCTATCAGGATCTTATAGTCTTTATATGACTCTTGCATAATTGGTAAATTTTCAGAGTTCTCCTTGTCCCATGTCCCTGAATCATTGTAACTGCTGTTATAATATCTCCAAGGGAACAGTATTTTAACTACTTGGTTTGAACATCCCAAGTTGGCCGGAGCAGGCATGTAGGGCTTCGTAAGAACTTCTCGCCGCACAGTGGCATTTGGCGTCAAATCCTGTGATAACTTTGCGAAGAGTGTTCCAAATGACTTTGGTTTCATTTCCTCTATGGCCAAAATGGGACTGAACTTCAGACTGAATCCATTATTTATAGGAAAACTATATGATATAACAATTTGCGTAGGGCATATTATTAGTAGGGAAAGAATGATCTGTAAAAAAATCCTCCTTACATTATCGTGCGCAAATTGAATAAAAATCATTAAAATCATGATTTAACTTACTTGGTCCATGTTATGAAAAAATTAACACTAGCGTGTCGAGACTTCAAGTACATAATGGTGGGTAAAATCGGTAACAGGCAGTTATCGCGTATGATTGTTTTCTTTTTCAACCCGATATGCTAAATAAGGATGTTTGAGTATAGCCATTATTACCGCAAGGTAAACAATTACGGGCAAATCGGGGTTATAGTCACTAGTAACTTATCCGTAGTATCATAACCGTATTATACTAGCGACTGTAGATGACCGATGTATGTTTACAAACCGCTAATCAATGCGACTTTTGTTCTCTTTTTCACCGTGACAATTATTCATTATCTATCATCGATTACTACTACTCCACTTTTTAAATTCGCTAAATTATATTGAATTTTCTCGGGTACACTATAGCACTCTAGCACTATTATTATTGTGTTCTCTAGCGCTCAGAGTAAGAAACTATCTCTAGCGTGTGGTAGATAGGTAACTAATTGCTGTTTATGATTCTGTAGTAGGTAAGTACATCACTTATTCTATTGACTTTAAAATTTGGAAGTGAAATAGTAGGCAAGTAAATAAAAGGTAAGTAACTAGGTATAGTTCTTCAACTTCTGAAAAACAATCAGTCAAATCGAAAAAGAAAACTCGCACTCCTATAATATAGAACTGGGTGTATCCCGGGGCTTCGCCCGCGTAGAAAAGTAGCCCTTCTTAGTAGACGTCAGAGAGCTGAACTGAGCTGATGAGGAAACTTTGTGCAAAAAAGTCTCTAGGCTCAGCGGTTTCCGATGTGCGTTGATCAGTCAGTCAGTTTTTTTCTCTTATAAGATTGATAGCGGCTCTACCTACTTCTGATTTAGAAGTTAACTTGTAAAATATAACGTTAAAAGTTCATTTTGAAACAAAATAAGAAATTATGTAAGTATATTTTGAATAAAATAATCCTTCACCTCATATCTACTACCCACCTCCCCCGCTACCACACCCATCCCCGTCCCCCACTCCATAGTTCCACACCGCCTCCCCCTTCTCCCTGCCTTGGCGACATGGAAATTAACAATGAACACTGATTAAACCAACCAAGTGCATTACAGACAGCTAGGGAACAAAGACTTGGCGCTTTGATCTATATTTTTAACTTGTGCGTCGCGTGACAAAGCGAACGTAGGGAAAGGGACGCCTGTTTGTCGACGCGGTCGTTTTCTGAAAGACTCCGCTGTGGAGGTATGTCTCATAAATATCAAACACAGGTTTTTGTGTTGTGAAACAATGCAGTAGAAATAAACTTAACTAGAAAAAATATGTAAAAGATGAAACGTGATGTATATATATCTCATGATACCGAATTTGATTAAAAATATAAAATAGACAATCCCAAACAAGAAAATTAGCACTCTCACTTATTTGGCGTGTCCAAAACTCGTTTGCATTTTCAGATTAGCAAAAGTGAATAGTTGTAGGTATCATGATTCGTCTATGTATTTATTACCATTTGATCGGCCTTTTATTTGGCTTTTTAATTAATAACTACTTATTTATTAATTGCTTTAAGTACCCTACTTACTTATTATAATTATTTGTAATATGTATACCCAAAAAAGATTACCAAAATGCGACAGTTACGCATATTATATAAATAGGTAGGTATGACAATTTTATTGAAGTCTAGAGTATCCATTTCCATGTCACCATATCCTGTTTATTGCTAGATGCTAGTCTCAGTAGTATTTAGTTTAAAAAGATTCACATTTCTCTCTATAGGGTTTGATAAGATTATTGCCAATTTCTATTTCACTGTTTTTACCGCATGGAGTATTTTTTGTCATCATTATCATGAACCAAAAATTCGGACATGTATACAAGGTAGGACAGAATTACCCCTTTCCCAAATGAATCGTATATTATATTACCTATAAACTAGCGTAGAAAAGTTTTTCCCGCAGGGAAAACCCTTTCTTAGTGGACGTCATAGCTGATACAGTAACCTTTGTGCCTAATTTCAAGTCTCTCGGCTCATCGTCATAGACCTTACACACCCGACCTATGTCACAAACATTTGTTTATGCAAATAGCAAGGCCGGTTGAAGGAAAAAATACTTACAATAAGTGGCGGTGGTCAATCTATCGATCGTGTCTTGCTTCAGTTTCGAGTTCTTCTTGCCCATTTTGGCTGGAGTCCGTCGCCGTTGGCCGGGCGCACCAAACGAATCGGTTGTCTGCGGCAAGCGGTCACTTTCCAGCGACGCAATACATATTGATTCTTCAATTGACCGCTTTTTTCCACCTGCAAGCAAATTTTTATCGATTAAATTTTTAATAGCGTTTGTCCAACGCAAAACAGCCAAGACAGTTTCACGACATGAAACTATTGACCACTCAATCTCACACCCTCGCCGGCCATCATAAGTTCATAACACACTTAACAACTGGGTCGTGAGCATAATATTATGGAGCAAGCTACGGCAGGACGTTATTGATGCCCCTCAGTGGACAGCTTTAAACCGGCTTTAAAACTTTACAATGACTTGACAATTTAAACGAGAAACTGTATCGTGAAGTGAGCCTCAATCAAATACATCAAGCCTCAATCAATGCTCACCTTAGATAGGTGAGTACTCCTTAATAATAATTAAATATTAAATTATTTTTGGTTCTCGGAGTTTTCTTAAAGCAGCGCTGAATCACTGAAGGTCTGGTCAAACCGAATTTAATGCAGCAGAGCACGGCGCAGCACAGCGCAGCGCAGCTTATGACGTTTTAGTGTATGGAATAGTAGGTAGTATGGGAAATAAATGACACACCAAACGCATGATGTTGCGCAGCGCTGCGCAGCAACGAATACTATTCCATACACTACCACGTCTTATTCTGCGCTGCGCTGCACTCGTATAATCACTGACGCAAAAGTGGGCCACGCATGGTGGGAACTATTCTGCCGTGCAATTTATAAACGCAGTAAGGACAATTTGACAGTTTTGAGTAAAACGCGTTTGAAAATTTGATTGTACGTTGTGTTGTATGGTGGTTTGGTGTTTATAGTTTTTGTTTCTCTCACTTCTATTACACGTAGCGAAAAACGGGTCTTTGTTTCTGAAAGATCTCATCACAACGATGTCAAATATGTAATAAAATTATAAATGCAGTAAAGTGTCTTACTGCGTTTATAAATTGCTCGGCAGTATTGTCATGAATACTTTTCGAGTTAAGGAGGTAAAATACGAAACGCACTTGACCATATTATTTCGTTTAGATAAACAGTATGTTAGTTTCTATTCTAAATTCGTATTCATTGTGAGAACGGGACCTTACACGTCCTGCCTATCCTATTTCTCATACCAACTACGACAAAGAAAGAAGAATGAAACGCTTTTTTATATGGATTACCCGTTTGATGTTGTGTTCCCCGGAAAAGCCTGCCTCGTAATTTTATTACACAGATACCGATTACAGGGGCACTTACACACGAATATTATTCCAAATTCGATACTTACATAAAGTCAAATCCTAACAAAAAAATAAGCTTCCGAACTCTTTGTTATATTATACTATATAGTACTATACACTGATGAAATTTTAGTGGTGCGCCACGACACCACACGACACTAAAACCCGACATCCGACACGGCGATGGACTTCCGTCCGACCCCAAAATTGTAACATTCCGCCAATAATTTACGTTCATTAGTCTTCATACCTAACGTAATACTAACGATCAAAAATAAGTAGTCACTCACATAGAAATGTCGATATTTAGTAAACTAGTCAAGATAGCCTCGGTGAAGTACCTAAATGTTTTAAAATTGCATTTTTTAAACATTTCAATACAAATGAATTAAATTGATTTTGTTTGTTAAATTATGTAACCGTATGTAAGTACATAATAGAATTCGCTATTTCCGTTAAAATTGGATAAGTGGGTTAATAAGAGAGTGAGAAGTTTTTGCGGCGGGGCTATTGAGCGAGGGCCGTACCTTTTGTTGTTTATTAAAATTTTTGGCTTTAAATGGGTTACCTACTACTAATAGGTTTATAAAAGGCGCTTTAGATTTTATAATTTGCAGAGCGCTACATTAATGCAGCACTGGTGGCTTGCTAGAGTTAGGCAGGCCGCTCTTTACACTCACTAACTTTCCTTTCATTCTGGTAGTGATGGTAATAATTATTAAGGCACAATCAAAACACTAGAAATTAAGTCTTGCATTAGCATAGGTGTCGAGTTCAATTATTGTGACGAATAAAAAGAGGCGCAGGAAATGTTGGATCAAAGAATATTTAACACTCCGATTTTTTTGTCCAGTATGAACATTTTGGACGTACTGGAATGAATAAACTGAGCATTCAGATGCAATATTTCCAGAAAATAAATTTCCTTCCACTCCTACTCCTACGCCGACCGACTGGCATACACTCGCGCGCTAGATCCCTTTACACGATGCGATCTAGTGCGCTACCTAAGTGCACTAGATGAACTAGCGTCGTAGAGCCCGTGCGATCGCACTAGATTGGATACTTTACACTATACGAAAATAGTACGCTAGCTCAGCTAGTGCTCTGCAAATTGGATAATGCAAAGCCGGCATCTGCGAACGTGCGTGCATACGTGACGTGTATTATAGGACCGCTATTATCTATTCTGTGGCGGCTCGTCGCGTGGCAGTGGCAGCTCCGTTGTTAGTCCTCCGTCCGTTGTATTATATGAAAATGTATGGGAGACGTATTTTTGCACGTCATAGTGTACATTCAGCCAAGAAAATGATATAAGTTAAGTACCACCCTAAGGTTGACATTCGTTTGCACGTCATAATGCAATATGGTATATTTTCACCGTCAAACTATATTAAAGCGCTGTCCTTAGTACAAAATAATTGACAAGTGAAAACTGATACACTTCTGTGACACTGGCCGTATAGTGGCCTATTAGACCTAAGTTAAGAAAACTTTTATGTAATTTGAAATTGGAACGATCTTTTTAAAAAAGTAAAAAGATTGGACGGTACCTCCTCCGTATCTAAAGTTTTATGTAAATTTCGAACTGACTGGCAAGTTGCAAATAGAAGCTGTATATTGAAAAAAAAAACAAATGAACATTTTGGCGCGTGGAAAATTACTGTTGCGTTCGTCATTGATTTTGAAATTTAACAATTGACAAAATGAGTTCAAGTGAAGAAAGTGAGTGTGATATGGTGTGATGTGATGACTGATAAACGGTGATAAAGCGTCAAAGTCATGCATTGACGCCACCTGAAATGAAAACTTGTTGCTGCCAAAATGTATGTTAGACATTTTGACATGTGTGCCACTGAGACCCGGAACCAAATAAAATGTTCTACAGTTTGAATTTCCGCGCATATATTTGAGAAAGCTACTATACAAGCCTTGGTCACAACCAGGCATTGATGGACATGCGTATGTGTGCCTCGACTACGCCTCGGCCCACACATTGGCCTTCGGCTCATGTCGAAACTAGCTTCCTCCCTCAGGTAAGAAAAGGCGTCATTTTGCTCTCGGTTCGAAATAATACTATTGTATGGCGGCGTTGGAAATTCTCTTTTTAAAGCAATTATGTAGGTAGGTACCTAGTATCATCAATTCGCTCGCAACCCTCTAGCTAGGCAGGCTATTTTTATCCAACTACGCTATCCAACACATACTGCTACATTGGCGTATGTCGTTCATTTAGTATTCAGCAAATAAGTCTAGTAACAAAAAAAATTCAAAAGTTCAAATATACTCGTAAGCCGTAGCCTTAATTAATTATGTATTGTTTCATATTTTGTTGCTAATGTTGATTTTTCCAAGGTTTTAGAGCTTTGTATGCTTGAAGGAAAAAATTGGGGGCGCGCGCGCCCACCAAAGAGATCCTAGCTCTATGTTTGTATGTCATTGATCTAAGTTAGGTTTTTTGGAACAAATAAACTTTATTTATTTACTGAATGAGAAACTCTGTTGCAGGCGGCTAACATCAGGAGGCCCGCCTGCTTGGTTGCCCCCGTCCCAAAAAAATAACTCGTATCCAAGCGAGTGCGATTGAAGCCTGGTGGTTCTCTATTATATCTACTACTAACTGTTGTCCGTGGCCTTGTCCGCATGGCATTTCAGCCCCTTGGAGTGGAGTTTAAAAATATCACTTGATGCAATGAATACTATAGTTACGTACGAGTAGGTTCCACTCTACGTACTTATACTGTTCCACGAATACGAGTATCCCAAATACTAATAAAAAATGTCTGTTTTTCCTAGTACTACTTATGTAAACTTACCTGACGACCTAATAATAATCAAAACCCACAATCGGAAAATTTTAATCTTTAAATTAAATTAAGCGGGACAATTAATTAATCACAATATTTTGGTTGGCTTATCTAATTTTATAATATACTAGCTGTTGCCCGCGACTTCGTCCGCGAGGATTTTGGATGTAGGTCCCTATCTCTGCTATTTACAGACATCGTCTAGTTCTAATTTTGCTATGGGAACATCACCAGATTTTAAGTTAGACCTTCAGGAACACAACTGTGAAAACCGTATCCTATTTGCTGAAGTAGTTTTTGCGTGATTCCGAAATAAACATAATATAGACAGACTTAAATTCTAAAAAATATTGTTTTGGCTTCTTTGCTCTTAATAGGACCTCTCATATCAATTTTTCTTAAATATCTCTCCTATGTCTATGACATCGTCTAGTTCGGATATATGATTTATCTTTAAATGACAATAACTATTTTAGTTGTCATTCGATTTCAATAAAATAAACCCTATATGTTGCTCCAAGCTGTGCTTAATCTACCTGTGAAAACCGCAAGAAAATCCGTTCAGTGGTTTCGGAGATTAGAGATACAGACAGACAGAAAGACAAAAAAATTAAAAAATGCTTTTTTGTGTTCTGTTACTCTTTTTTTTATCGCCCCCACTAATTTTTTGATATTCAAAGTACAGACACGTGATTTTCTACTGCTTTATTATAAGTATTGGTATGTACCTAAGTACATAGTTTTCGCGCGCGCCTCAGATCGTATCCTATCCTCTCTGATAGATGCGTAACGAGCCCTGCGTCAACACAAACAAACCCCCCGAACTACACCCTGTTACTGGATCAAGACTTATTAGATACCAGCTCAGCAGCCTTTGCACCACCACCATTTATATACCAAAACATTCTTCGGGAACTAGACAAACTAATAGTGTAACCGGATCAAAATACATGCAGCAGTTTGCGAGATTATCCCAAACACAGACAGAAGCGGCCGGGCAACTTTGTATTGATTGACCTATTCTATTATTTTATAAACAAGTATTCATTTTACTAATGTTACATTCTAATGAATGAGTTATACATAAATAAATGACAATGGGTTCAGATTGAAGTCATAAGAACACACCTATTTATCTACATAAGATAAAAGGGTATCAAATCAATTTACTGTACACAAATCCTGTCAGTAAAAAACGCAATTAAATAAACTAGGACCGGTTGAATTATACCCATATTCAACGCGACTATACTATTACTACTACTAGAAACTAGGTAAATATAATGTGTCCACACACTGATAATTCGCACAGCAAAAAATCATTATTTATAGTTATGGTCAAAACAGTAGGAGCAACTAAATCTATGAGAAATTAGTATTCAGCAAGACTGAGAAAGCATGATGTTTGCGTATGGAATGACAAAAAGTATTGTAAACAAATGGCTTACCGCTTTCGCTGAGAAGCCAATAGTCGATGTTAAAGTTTGGATTAGTTAGTCAAGAAATATTCCGAGTTAAACAACGTAGATAATTTAGCGATAGGCGCGAACGTGGAACAAGATATTTTCAGCACCAACGGGGTGAAAGGGGCGAAGAGCAGCGAGTTGGAACAAAGCGCGCGGTCGGTGGCGCGCGGCGGCGTGGCGGCGCGGCGGCGGCTACAGGACGAGTCCGCGCGCGGAGGCAGTTCCAGCTAGAGTCGGCTCTGCCGCCGGTTACGTAACGTGCGGCGCAGCGCAGCGCGGACCGACCCGCACTCCGGCTTTAGGGAAAAGTTCCCTAACGGACGTTAGTCCATCGAATGGGTAGTGCTTGCTTTCGGGCCCTCTGTTACATAAAGGTAGTTAGCGCATGCGCGGCCCGAGCTCGACACTCCACATCGTAGAAAAGGACGCGCATTTTCAGCGCCGAATACGAGCGCGCTGGTTCGATTTGCCACTCAAATTACGGTCCCAGCGTAATATTGAACTTCAACTAACAAGGCAGCTCTGAGGTCTGTATTTTGGTATAGGTACACGTACATAACAACCTGACTGGCTGCCATCTGTATCAAGAGGGGGCTTTTAACGTTTATTATGCAATACGGTTGAGTGTCGTGTGACGGAGCTTATTGACGTCGACCGGCGCGGCGCCAGCTTCCTGCGCCGAACTCAGTTCAACAGCAAACAAACACGTTAATAAAATGAATATTAATAAATTAATAATTAGTAAAACCACTTATTTTACTAAGCAGTTGGCGCTAATAAATATGCATTGTTTTCGAATACCTCGGTAGGTTATAGGAATCCACGATTTGAAAAGTCTTTACACGACACAAACCCTTCAACTTTTACTATCGTGTTACTTACTTACCTACACATAAACTTAAACTTTTGAAAGATGAAAACAATGCGGTCGTTTTCAACCCGAGTAACAGGTTGTGGGTTGTAGCTACATCGCAAGAATTGAAACAGTTTCTTCGAGATAGAAATATTTGCAGGCTGAAATACATTTATAAAGACAAATAGTGAGCAAATAACACCGCGCAAGTCGAATTTTCGGGTTCCCGACATTTATTTTGTAGGTATGCAGTTTCTTAGCGCGAAAATTTCCCCTTCCTCGCAATAACGTTTCGTAACCAGTTGCCGTAGAAGAAGTACGTACCTACGTAGTATTAGTTTCCCCCATAACTTTTCCACGCAACTAAATGGGAATGAAGAAATAAAATTCTTATTTCGCAACTAGTTGCGAACAAAGAAAAGTACTTCTTCTACGGCAACTGGTTACGAAACGCGGTTGCGAATATGGTAGAAAGGAAAATTTCGACATGCACGGTGTTGTTTGATTGATCACCGATGATAACAAAAATTCTTAGGTCACTACAAACAAAACAGTACAATTCTTGAGGTTGCTACGAGACTACAAGTTCTACAATAGTTCGTAGCTACCAACTTGTAGTCTACGAACTTGAATTATACCTAGGCTACGAAGCTTCCCCGCCTATCTACTTTTACGAGTAGGTCGGCGATCGGGAAAACTAAATCTAGTCAGGGGATGATAGCCGAACATTCTAGAAATCATATAGGAAAAATTTTGAATATTTCCTTCATGCTAGAAATGCTATTTGCTGGATCTATTCTTTTCGGGTATTGTTAGGTAAATGTTAAGGTATATTTATGTGTTCTACTAATTGCCTAGAAACTTCGGCTAATCTGTAATAAATCAATCTATAATAAACGTTCTTGTTAGAGGTATATAGGATGGGTATAGGTATACAGGTATACCTTCTTCTCCATACAGATGTCAATTTTAATCATATAAAATAAAATTAAAAAACTGATTCTCTTCTTTTGTTTAAAGTTGTCAAAATTACCAAGTATGCCAAAGCACATATAAAAAAAATAATAAAAATTAATATTCCTGATTCCCATTCCCAAATTTAGCCAGCGATGACAAACCAGAACGATGGCCTGTTCCTTTTGGAAGTACTGATTGACAAAATAGTGTTTGTGAAAAGCCCATGCTTCTCGGACAAGGATTTCAGAACGTGCGTCAACATACAATGTCTCGACGTGGACCCCCTCGAGATATGCGACGACGATCCAGAGATCTGCATCGCCAAAAGCGGCGGCCCATTTGTGAAGACATTCAATAGCGGCAAATCCTGTCTTTTCTCACTTAAAGAGTCGGATATCGCGAAGGCCATGAGTAAATTTCCCATAAAGGTGTCCGTATACAAGTCCCTTCCGTGCGGATGTTTACCAACGAAAATCATTATGGGCGAAGCAACCATAGACATGACAAAAGAGTTTGTCGAGGCTCGTAAGAGATTTCTGGAAGATCCAAACAACGTGTGTTATCAAGCTTTAAAAGACTCGTTCCGTATTATTGGAAAAGATAACACCGAGACTGGCGAAATCGTCATGTTTATGCGAATCTCGTGTTTTGGAAAGTTAATAATTACTCGTTTCCAAGGGAGCGGTGGCCCCCCTCGCCTAGCGGCCGGTGGGGGCTCTGGTATTGTAGACCGGTCCTGTAATCCTCCAAAAGAATTTCAGAGCAAACAAGATCCTTGCGTGTGTGGCGCTGCCCGAGGGGGAGCGGGGAGTAGCCACGGTGGACAGCCATGTCCACACGCAGGCGGCGGTCCTGGCGTTTGCCCATCAGGTACTCTCAATATATTTTAGGGGCGCCTTGTTCAGAGCAACAGAATAGCTACTAGAGAGAGGATAAGCCGCTTTGGAGATAATAATATTTTGTATATTTCATAATGCCGTCCTAGTCAATTGTTACATGCAGACTTAAGTGAATAGGCAATAGCGTAGTAGAGATATAAGTGTGCGTAGTTTAGATGTGTGCGTGCTTCTTGTTTCAATATTGAGCTGCCGGCATTCGGGCTCCATAGACACATAGGCGGCTTGTGCGATCTCCGTTTCTAAGACCAGAGACTTAACGATTTTTTTAAACAAAGAAATGAAAACTCGCAAGATATTATTGATATAGTTAATATTGTTTTATTATGTATGAAATAGAAGATTTCACGGAAAGAATTTATTTAACGGACGTAGTCGCGGGGCGTCAGCTAGTGACTTAATAACTGCATAGGAATGATGCAATTATTTTGTGTTTAAACTTCCAGCACGTGATCCTTACAACAGTATGCCATGTGAAGATCCCGACGACCCTTGTTATTGCTCTGGCCCTAAACAACCAGCAAAACAACAATTAGCTTGTAGGAATACTGACCAATACTGCCTTCACGTACCAAAAGGTTAGAAATATATAAATACCGTTTCTTGGATAAAATTAATGAAACGTGCTCCTCCCAATAATAAATTTGAACAAAAATTCAATTTGTTTGTCTCGTTTTCCTTTTGTACCAACCGTAATAATTATGTGTAATAATTGTGAGTTTTTGTGCTTGAGAATAAATGGTTTTATTCTTTCTTTCTTTTCAATTCTGTTCAAGTTTATGGTTAAGGACACGTGTTATCCGAATCAATTATATTTTTTCATTTTAATTTTAATATTTATTGATGCGAAAATATATTTGGTTCAACAATTTTCGTAATGTACAAAAGCAATGTTTTTTATTATGGTGACATATACTTACGCACCTCGCCAAGTATGTATGTACAGTGACTGCTAATAAAAGAATTGAAGGATGCTAATTAAAAATGTTACAATGTTAGTGTTTACATATTTATGCTGCCAATTTTCTGATTTCATCAATGTCATATCTACACTGAAATAAGATTCCGATGTTCACTCGGATAGCAATAAAAAGCATCGCTTAAGGAAAATTTTATAGATTAGGTAGTTAGCCTTCCTATTTCAATTGCCAAAACAATTAGCATTCTATTTAAGTAGAACAATTAGACTTTGAATCCAGTCATCAAAATAAAGCTCCATAAAGTAACCCTTAAAGTCATCTCTTCCATTTTAGAATTTAGTCCATTTAAAGATTAGGTTATGGATTCCAATGTTTAAGTATGAGCAACTGAATGTATGAGAAACAATTTATTGCTGGCCAGGTCGCAGTAAACAGTACGAAGAGATAGGCATGAACCTCTCTGGCAACGAGCTAAAGATTAAAGTGCCGGCCAGTGCGTCCATCATTAAGAAGATCAGTCAGACACATTGCTCAATGCAATGTCCCTTTACCAAAGGAAAAGAAGAAGGCGTATGTGAACCACCATGTGCGAAGAACCAAATATCTTTGGCAATGCCAAGTGAGGCGACATGCTGCCGGGGTGCACAGTTAGCCGACACGCAGTTCACGTGCACAACAGAGGGCTGCACCCAGGTGTCCAAGCATGGTCAGCAGGCAGGCCTAGCACGCGGTGACCTAAAATCTCAGGAGCTGGCTAACACTGATGTCTTCGTTCTGAAAGTGGCAAAGACAGCCATGCAAGGCGACAGAAAGTGTAAATTAGAATTAGAACTTGTAACTCCCAAAGGACCAGATAAGAAACTGCCTATTCAAAAGCGCAATATACGGATGCAATCTGACCCCGACTGCGATTGTTGTGGTAGAAGAAATAGAGCAAAAAAGAAATAACTGTTTTCAGCAAAGCTTACTTCAGCAGAGCTGTTCCGTTCATTTACTATTCATAGCATGTACAACCCTACTCATAGCATAAATTCATTATCGAATATTCATAGACAAAATTAGGTATTGATAAATGTGATATGATATGATAATAGCGTGATCACCAAATTGTGCAGATTGCTGCCCGACGGGGAACAAGGTGATATTCCAAATGCCCACCGACACGTGTGGCGCGGGCCACAAGCAACGGACGCACTTTAACTTCACGTCAGACGGAGTGGGAGACGTGTCCAGAGAGGAGCCCGGGCAACTCGCGTCTACGTCTGCAGAGGACTACTCGGGCGTTGTGTATGACTATGCAGACCAAGTGATCAAGATGCGCGTCGGAAAGACCGTAGAGATGCCAGGCCGCAGAACGAAGCTTGAATATCAATTTATCACGCCAGTTCCAAAATACGGAAAAGTGGTGCCGGTGAAAGACACGCGCACCGCACAATGCGTCCCCTGCTGCCAAACCTGTTGCTCAGCTAGACCAAAGTAGAAAGTAGCTTTAGTTTCTTCTTGTTGTTTTTTCTGTACCTACATGTTTGTCATTAAATTCATGTGACTGTAAATATGTCTTTTAAATTGTCGTCAACTGGTCGTAGGTCCACTGCCGAGTTTGCCGATAATACAAGACTTTACCGAAAAACACAAAAACGGAATAATAGAATCGAGCCAGAAGATGGAGCAGCTCCATATTTGTGAAAAATATGTAAATATTCTTAATATTAATAGACAGTCACAAATACAATCTCAGAATCCATTTGAATTTGACGACTGCTCGACAGTTTATACAACGGACATGAATCTCCCGTCAATTGCAAGCGCCATGAAGATAATTTCGGAGACACGTTTACTTACATCGTTGTGTACCCTCAGAAGTAAAACGCATAGCGTTTCCTTCTCTGATAAAATTGATTACGTTTTGGGAACACACAGTGATCGCTTCTATTATCCATTGACGAAGGATAGAAATGTAAATAATAATTTGTTTGGGACAAACGAAACAACTGTGTATATGACGCTATACAACGATTACTACAGAAGTCGCTCATCAGGAACACAGGCCACAGCTTCAATAAATAAATGCTTACAAGTTAATCATAATAATGTCACTAATAATTGTTTATACAGTGACATCGAAACCAATTCTAACTGGTTAACATCCACATCTACATTAACACCAAATCGAGACAGAAATATGACACAAAGTGCTCGCTATCAAGATATATATTTTTTTGGAAAAAAGAAAGATAAGTCGGGAATGGGAAGTAAAGGTATAAAGCATAACAAGCCTAAATCACCTAAGGGCTCTCAAGCTCAATTTCAAGGCACAGCCAGTTATGCACAAACGAAAACATCGGCTACCAAAGTAGCATCTACAACTACTGCAAAAACAGTTGCCATTAAAGACGAGAGATGTCCTAATG
Organism: Metalampra italica; assembly: GCA_949699065.1. Classification (NCBI taxonomy): domain Eukaryota; kingdom Metazoa; phylum Arthropoda; class Insecta; order Lepidoptera; family Oecophoridae; genus Metalampra; species Metalampra italica. The sequence goes on from OX452969.1 coordinate 5,475,797, forward strand.
CCGACGGCACTAAAGGGGATTTGGTTGTTACTGTGTCTCACATAAAAATCGCACCAAGGGAGCCCTGTCCAATTCACGGCAAGGATCCATGCCTTGGCCCTAAGTGTATCATCGCCTCAGCGACACCAGAACAAGGTCCTGTCAAAGTGACTACAGCGAATAATCCCCGTCGTGGAGTCTTCGAACTAGTCATACGCAGACTAACAGGAGCTCCGCTTGCTAAAAACGAATTAATGCTCGAATGGACTCCACCTCCCTGTCGGAGTCCATCTTGCGCAGGCCCACCATGTCCTACGCCTTGTGGTCCATTTAACCGTCCATCCAAATGTAAGATGATTATATGTCGCCCAGGGCCCTGTAAGCCAAAATATTGTAAAAGAGTGTGTAAAAGGCCATGCGCACCGAGCCCTTGCACTCCTCTCCCATGCAGCCCTTGCCGTCCGAGGCCGTGTGGCCGACCGTGCAGTCCGAGGCGATGTTGCAAGCCTTGCGTTCCGCGGCCGTGCGGCCCGAGACCGTGTGCACCTACACCATGTAGGGCTGCCGCTTGTAAAACTTGCTGCAAGCCTGCGTGTTGCGGGAACCCTTGCAAGGCGTGCCCGCCGCTGCCACGGGTGAAGCAACGCTCGCCGTGCAGGCGCCGCTGCCGGCCGTGCTCCCCGCCGCCCGCCTGCGCGCCCTGCCCTCCTGTGCCCTGCGCACCCTGCCCTCCGGTCCCCTGCGCGCAGCCATGTTCGCTACCATGTTGCACGAATCCTTGCGGTACTCCCTGCAAAAGTTCGCCGTGTCTACGACCTTGTCCGGTAGGTCGTAAGCGTCCGACTCGGAAAGCTCGCAGTCAACCTAGAATCAGAGCTCATCGTAAGCGCATATCGCCATGTTTGAACCGTGCAAAGGTGTGCCCTGTGGTGCGCTGCTGCAGTGTGCCCGGGCCCTGCTTCGCATGCTGCAAGCGCTGCCCGCCACGTAAATGCTGCTCGGTCGCCCCATGCAAACCTTCTAAGTATTTTAAAACTACATGCTGTTAATAAAGCACCATACTCAAGGCACCGTTTATATAAAATTACTGAAATAAACTTATATTCAACAACTTAATTGTATTTTTGTGACAACTTAGTATTAATATTCACATTATCTATAAATTTTGACCCACCAAAATGTATAGATCCTAGACGTCACCTGAGTTCCTATTAAAGTTTGGTAGTGCTGCAACATTATAAAGGGAAGCTATAAAGTTGTACTCAGAACATAAGCTCTACATTTCTGCCAAGTTTCGTCCATTTCACAGAGTTCGGGCCCGAAATACCAAAAGCTTCTTGGAAGTCAGTGTCGATAATCTAAGATGTAATTTTTTTACCGTATATAAGATTTATTATTACCATCAACAGAACTCTAGGTAGCACTTAATAATTTGGATAGAATTCGATTCTTAAATTAAACGATGTCGGAATGTTGAACGGAACCCAAGGACCATTTTGTTAATCCATCCGTCCTACCGTTGTCCATTCCCGCAGTAAGGATTTCCCGTATCAAGTTGAAATTAATATCAAATACTAAGGCCTATTTTATAAACCCCCAATGGACCGTCCATTGGGGGTTTATAAAATTAAAGCTTCTAAGTCAACGCAATATAAACAAACAGCGGATTTAGTCGATGACACAAATTTTACTCGCAAACTAAATCAAAACCTATACCTACTGTACCTACTTCCAGTTGACCTAGAATCATGAAATTTGGCAAGATGCAAAGTCTAGCAGCGCAAGTAAAGGAGAAAATCGTTGATTTGTAGTTATACCTATATTACAATATTTTTTGTTATTATTACGATTTTATTGAATTTATTATAGGTACATAATTTTTGTACGGAACCCCCGGGGGGCTCGAGTGCTACTCGCGCTGCAAAAAAGACAAAAAGTGGAATCTAGCGACGAAAGAAATATATTTTTTTAAATTGCTCCACTATCTCTATTCTCTACTATCTACATTTTATCAATAACTTCGTCCGCGTTAAGAAGTGTTCTATAATGTTATTCCCGCGGTTTCTCGTAGTCCTACCACTTCAGGATATAAGCTGTCATTATACTCAAATCAAATCAAAAAAAAAATATTGCATGTCTGGGGTCGTTCGCAGTTTGTCTGGTTCGCAATTAGTAGCCTGGGTACATTTATACAAAGTACAGCTATAATTTCAAGTTTCTGTTTAATCGGTCCAGTGTCTTCGGATAACAGTAAACACATACCTACATGCGAATAAATAAGAATTGTTCAGCAGCGATTGTATTAAAAAGCTAATCGACTGTAAGGGCAGTGTATTTTGTTAGAGGCTGATCGGGGCGACACCGTTATCTGAGCATCATCCCCGACCCCGAGGCCCGCTACCCCTACCTAGCCTACCCCCACCCCCGGGCACCTCGCCGCCGGCCCTCGCGCCTCTCAGCCACGCCGTGGATGGCGCCGCGTTATTGATACGCTGCAAACTGCGACACGCGACATTTATAGGCGCCCGCTCCAAACAACACCGGCGTACCACGCCCGCCTTGCCCGGGAACAAAACGCCGGATATCAAAAATAAGCAGTTCGTCTGCCGGACGAAATGCTAATTTTAAAAACAAACCAGACGAATTGTAGAATACAGACAACCTGTAATTTGCGAACAGCCCTTTTGATCGCATCCCGTAATTGGACATTACAACTGAAAGCGCCGCGGCATCCAGGGACGCAAGCAAACACTGTGTCGTTATTTATCTGGGATGCGAAAGGGGCAATCGCAACTCTGCTAGCTTATGCGGATTCGCTCGACCGACTCTTGTCTATTTATTTAAATAAATATATACAATATTCATGTAGGGTTTGTCCAACTAGTTATACTATTAGTTATACCGTATAACAGAATGGACAAAAAAGTCTCAATAGTTATACTGCTCAGTATAACTAAATGGATCCGATTAATTTGGGTTGGATTCACTTACAAGAACTTTTAGGTAAAACAGCGTAGCGAGCTAGCGTAGCGAGCTTTTTCCATGTTCTGTGGTAAAACCCAATTGCTAACATCTTAATAAGTACATCATTATGTATTAGTAATCGTATTAATATGAAACTAGAGAGCGTCCGAAACGCAACGTATCGTTGATATAATGACGAAAACTACCTAGGTAGGTATGATCTACCGCACGTCAGTGGAAACAAAACCAGTATAAACAGGTCACTCGGTACATATTAAAACTAATAGGCTAGGCCAGCTCAAAGGCAAAGTTTCCAAGGACGAGCGGTCGACTATACATATCGTGTTCAAAAAAATCCGATAGAGAGCTCTTTTACGGCGATCGCTCTTTTATAGACGACTTACCAAGTTGTCTGTGAACTGAAGGGTGGCTCTGCCACAATGACAAAAGAAACTCCTTACTGCGTACTGTTTCTTTTGTCATTGCTCTGCCATCGTTCCATGCCCGTCATTCTTTAAATCTTCGATTTTTATTTTATATTTTGTGCATTTTGTGCGGCGGCCGAATGACATTCTGCGTATAATAGTTCCTGATTCTGCCACTTCACAGATAACTTGGTACATCTATAATCTATAATCTTTTTGCTCTTTTGTCTTATTTCAATTTAAAAGGTTTTAAGAAGTAAAGTGACTGATCATTGTCAAAAGTACCAATTATAGAAGGCAACATTTTACGGCTTCGGACACGTTATGTTCTTTTACTTATTTAAGCAAAATTATTAGGTGTAATTTTTATAACTTTTATGTAAAATGGTAAAGCCGGGGCAGACTCCGTCTGAGCAATCAGATAAAGCTCCCAAGCCCCGAAAGCCTTACGAAGAAATTGGTGCTATATTCAATGGAAATGAGGTAAGCAATTGAGTCGCGTTTTGATTGTTCCTGTTTCGTTTTATTTCAAAAACCAATCAATAGCCTTTATACATGTCCCCACTGCCGAGGCTCAGGCCTACCCTTTCAATGAGGGCGTTCGGGCTATAGTCCACCACGCAAGCCCAGTGCGGGTTGGTGGACTTCACATGCGCCTAAGAACTTCTTCGGCAGCAGGTTTCGTCACGATGTTTTCCTTCACCGTTTGAGAGCAGTCAAGTCAGTAAATGTACTTATGTTTTGAGAAAAACCCATTGGTACATCAACATCAAAAGTAGTTTGGTATCTGAATATTCCAAAAGAATCGCATCGCCAATATTAGTGGCTGTTACTGATTTTTATCTGCGATATGTATATTCCAGAAAGTAAATATGCATAATTAGGACATCAGGTTATTGTGAAATTAAGAAGAGTCAGTACTTTTGGAATTTAGTTTTTGATCAGCTACTTTTGGCCCTGTGTGTACATGGCCCAGCCGGGGATCGAAATTCGGACCTTTCGGTATGATAGGCCGCGTCTTTTGTCCCCGACGCCACTGACGCTCGTTTTATTTATCTTATACTATGTTTGTGGCCATGTACCAATGGGTTTTTTCTCGAAACTTAAGTACATGTACTGACTGCTCTCAAACGGTGAAGGAAAACATCGTGAGGCAACCTGCATACGCCGAAGAAGAAATTCTTAGGCACATGTGAAGTCCACCAACCCGCACTGGGCTAGCGTGGTGGACTATAGCCCGCACGCCCTCGTTGACAGGGTAGGCCTGAGCCCCAGCAGTGGGAAGATTAATAGGCTGTTGATGATGATGATGATGTTTGTAATGTTTTGGTAGATAAAAATCAGGGTCCCGAAAAGCACTTCGAAACCCCAGAAGCTGACTCCGTCTCAGATTAAGCTGCAGCAACAATGCACTTGTGATGACGAAGGGTCAGTGTGCTCGGAGTTGTGTGGCGTGTCGACGACCCACGGCGCCGGAACGGGGAACAAACTCAATGTTCAGGTCTCAACGCTTCTTATCAAAATAATCTACTAATCTATTACTATTATAAAACTGTAACGGAAGCATTTCTGTACGGGAAGGGATGGAAGGGATTTATAAAACTATTGCAATACGTTATTTAGGCATAACTGGGCTTAACTGATCACAAAACACTTTTCAAAAAATTTCTTGTCTGTTTGAACCCGCGTCACACTGAAACTACTGGTACGATTTGAACCGGGTGTTTTGTTTGTTTGAAAACATGTGGTCTGACTTAAAATCTAGTGTACTTGGATTTTTTAAATTCCAACCCTAAAGGGGTGAAAAGGGATGTTAAGGTTTACAGAAATTCACAGATCAAATTTACATGCCGCGGGCAACAGTTAGTAAGTAACATATACAATAGTTTTTAATGCGAACGAAGTCCCGGGGGGAAAGTTTGTAACGATGTTTGGATGTGAGTTGTGAGAATGCTTGTTACATACTCTTTCACGCAAAAACTCTATACGGACAGATTTTGATAAAACTTTACAGTAATATGGATTAAGTATACATCAGAACACAGGCTTATAGGTAATTCATAAAGATACCCCGGGAAGCGCTGTTCCCGCAAGTAAAACTTATCTAGACGAAGCCGCGGGAATCAGCTTAGCATTATAAATGGGAAGGTTTCACGTCTAAACTGCTGAATGGGTTTAGAAAGACGAAAGATGTGGAGATACATCGAACAATGAGGCAAGACATAGGCCACCGTCAACTCACGCTACTACGGCTGAATGGATTTTGATGAAACTTAGAGAGAGAGAGAGAATGAGAATTATTCTCTGTAGATATGTAGTTACTATTAAGTAACCCATAACTGCATACTTTATGTACTTAATTACTATTTTATTACACTCTCTTTAGTAAATGTCGTTTACAATCGGTGGAGACCTATAATTGGCCTCGTATTATGTATTTTAGTTATTAATTATTGTTATTATAGCTGTTGGTCTTCCAAAAAAAAAAAAGAAAATGTGTGGTCCTGGTATGTGTACATTTTCCAAGTTGATTTAATTTAAAGATGATATCCATCCATCACTGACTAATATTTAGACAAAATAAGTTAGGGTTCAAATCAGAATTACCAACAAAACTTCCTTTTGATGAGTTCGGCTTCGTATCCCTTCCCTAGTACATAGTGCCAGGCAACCTTACCCGGCCCGTAAACGCCGCGTCTTTGAGGTGATTCTATCTATCAAAACGGGCCATTCCATTGTCTATAGTTACAGTTTCCCAACTCCTGTTCCAGGTTGTGAGATCTTCATCAAATTCAAATGAACTAGCTTATTGCGCGCGACTTGGCCCGCGCGGATTTTTCCCTCGTATAAATTATCATGTTTATCTCCATTACACAGGCTATGTGTATGCAAAATGTCATGAAGATATAGGTAGCCGTTTTATATGTGCTTATATAAAGCGGCTAGACTATTATAGGTACCGATTTTTTACATGTATAAGAATTTAAGGGGTATGTCACGGTTTGTATAACACTAGATGGCTATAGCACTCGAAAAAGTTTTCAATTTATTTGGTCACAATATTATTTATAAGTACTATAATTATAATATTATAATTGCATCGGCTCCTGAATTCCAAAAAAATACACTCTGAAAGTTGGTGCACGACAATGATTCTATAAATTCAATAAAACTAGACACGCGGCAGCGTGTCACCCATGTTCCAGCAAAGAAAAAGGAAGGATCTGGCGACGCAGCAGCCGTGTGTTATTATATTATATACACGAGCCAGTTGGAGCCACTTCTGACACATAAATCTTATTACAAATGATTTGACACTTTGAGTGCTAATGTAAACCCGCATTTACATTTAAAGAATATTGAGGTCAAATAAATTCAGGAAAAAATAAGTGACTTCTAGTGTTACTCAAACCGAGACATTCGAGTATCTACTCTAAAATCTACGTTAAAACCTTAGTTTACAAACTTTAAAAAGAATCGTATTTCAGGTTCCAGACGACATCTGCGAGGCGCTAACTTGTAGAAATGCACTCAACTCCGAGCTGACCTACAGTAAGAAAGAGGCGCATTCGAACTTGTGCAACGTTTGCAATGTCACACCGAAAGATGCCCCCAAAGGGGTGCACGCCCAAAAAGTTCTCCACCCTGACAAGGATGTTTTCATATTGAAGATTGGCAAGCAAACTGATGAACCCAACCGTACTGGAAATATAGAGGTATTTACGTACCTGTTTTGTGTTGCAATAACGACTGTTCGCTTAAGATAATAAGAAATTATTACTAGTTTTTGCGAGAGTAGAATGTGAAAGAATGTAAAGTGTACATTTTGGCCGTCGGTCACGCGGATAACTCGAAAACCACTGGACCTATTGAGCTGAAATTGGGAACATATAAGCAATAATATGGCAGTAAAAAAGTATTTACCGAGATACTTCAAAAATACGAAAATTGACGGATCCCGCAAGATGTATCTTAAGATACGTCGTCAGATACACAATCTTGCTTTGCTGACTTTTTGTAAGATGTTTTTGCTCATTGGGGGTGCTGTCGGAATTTGGTATTTGTGTTGGAACTGGATTTGTGTTTGAATGGAATCCAAGATTGTTAAAAATAATAGAAGAGAGAGAAAATGTGGAGGACGGAAGGAGAGAGGCATGTTAGAGGTTACCCATTTTTTATATAAGATCTGAACCCTGTTGGCGTTGGCCAGACGCCTAAATAGAAACACTAGACGACGAAGCGGACAATCTTCGATGCAACAGGTAGGTTTGCAACAGTTACAAGTGACAGGCGCGAGAGATTTGTCGCCTCGCGGCCCGTCTCGATTTTCATCATCAGCCTGAACGAGAACACTGTTGGACATAGTCACGTACATACATTCTTCGCATCCAGTCACTGCCAGTCGCCTTACGCAGAACGTCGCTCCATCTAGCCTGGGGGCGTTCTAAAATACATCATAGTTATGTTGCTATTTATTTATTAACTCATAGGTGGAGTTAGTAACTCCCCGGGCACCAGCGAAGATGAGGCCCGCCGCACACAGCTGTAAGCTGATCCAGTGTGAAGAAAATGATATCCCATGTTGCGCGCCATGCCGGGCTTGTCGACCAGTGATGGCGAAAAAGCGAAGGCCGAGACGCCCAAGATGCTGCGTATAAATTGTCAATAAAAAAGCATCACTTATTGGACTGCAGCGTCATCTATCTAACAAACAATCCGAATAAGTAATACTTTATACAACTATTTAAAAATATTGTAAATTGGTACATACATACTCACAATATCAATACGCAGATAATAGTGTATGCAAAAATAATTACTCGACAGCAGTTAACTTTTACATTGAAACACCTACAGACAAATTAATTAAATCACCGCTACTACAAGAAATCTTTTATTTGGTTTTGAAGAACCCTGTGGGTACCACACTCCCCTCCTACTGCCCAGCTCATGCATAGTCCTATCCCAACACTACACAGTTTTAATTATGTGGATCACTTTATCACGTGCATGAACTAAAACCTGAAACCATAACACATAGTTTGTTCAAAAGTTAGTCTTTGGGGCCTCGTTGCCGTGGAATATTATTATACTAATAAATCATGATAATTACCTGAAATGTGGCCAGCATCCTGTTTTAATATTATAATATCCGTAAGGCCTACACAGCGAGCAGAAATTCTCCCCGATGGACCTACAGTGCTTACTTATCTCTTCCTTACATGAATTGTGCCACTCTATTTCTGTGGATGTCCAATCATTCGTACGAGGCGGCTTTTAGATTAATTCACATGATAGACATCAGTATTGTCAGATTTTTTATATTACTACTACCCTTAGAGTGTTAAAAAACCCGTTCGGGTCTCAAATGTAGTTCAAATACTAAACTTTATGTAGTCTAGATAGAATTATTTTTTCAAAAACCAAAATATGACGACAGCCACATTCTAATGAATATAGATTTGGCGATTATGACATGAAAAATCGCTATGCGAATTTGCGGTTTTGCTGTTGTCGATTACCTTACAGACTTATGCTATTGTAAGTACTGTTGTGATTTAATTCGTAAATGCACATTGTTGCCTAATCCACTAAATAAATACTAAGATTTTATTATTTTCAAAACATCAAATAAGAAACAGGAGTACCTAACACGTTCCGGTCTCGCATCGAACGGTCTATTCTACAAATTTTTCCTCGACATCCGATACAGAATCCATACAAAATTAGTAGAATCGAACCCTCGAAGCGGGGCGAGCGATCAAAAATAGAGCTCCAGGTGACTTACTCCAGGTGTAAGGCGACCGGACCCCCCACGCGCGACGGGAATGTACCAGAAACGTGAAATTTTAATATTGATTTCAAAGTAATTCGAGAAGTAATCCGGAAAGTGACGTAAAAACAATTTATTTTATTTAACTAGGTATTTATTGCAAATATTAAATAAACCAAAATGGAATGAAATGTACAAAATGCCAATGAAAATCAAAATTCGTTTATTCAAAATTGGAATACAATATTCTCTTTTTGACGTCAATTCTGTCTAAAACTACTCTGTTTCCACCTGTATATTTAATTTGTTTCTCATTATGGCAACAAATAGATATTTAGGTACTTAGTTTTTTAAAGTAAATTAAAATAATCTAATTTAAGCTTTAATTATTTGCACAAAACAATACAACTCAACTGATACTAAGCATATTTTAAAATAATAAATAGCAGTAAGGTATAGTTAACAAAATTTATGCGGAGTCATCGTGATGTTAAATATTAGATCGCGCCCGCGCCGTGCTCTATTCATTTTTAAAAAAGTCATGGTAGTCATCATCATAGTCCAATGTAGAAAGCCATAAGTCTAGTTTGGCGTGTGGTACAAGTCTTGAGACCGAGTAGATGCCTAATCCGCTCTACTTGTACACCTTCTCTATTGGGTAGGTAACTCTATCTATATTTTTCAAATGCCACTTTTATTTTTTTCATATTTGTATTTTATTTTGTGGGATTCTATTGTATTAGTTTAATTTCTTCGTGATGGCTACTGTCGTCCTACCACTTACTTACTCTGTGGTCCTACCCAGTAAGGAAATTAAAGCCCGTTTTTTTAATACCACTAATCGATAACTGCAGGGTTAGATACTGTACGGTCATGAAAGCTCGTACTTCTATTGATAAAGTTGTAAACTTATAAATAATTATACAATAACGATCGATCTTAATTTTATAAAGTTTTAAAAGATTATTATTTCCGTTTTTAATCTATTAACCAAATGCATGTATACAAATATATGAGTAGTTTACATTCATCATAAAGTAGTCACGTTTTTAGTTTGCTAGTTTTATCGGGTAGTACCTAAGTACCTACCTAGGTAGAGTACAGTGCGTAAGTACAGATTTTGTTTCATTAGCTACATTACACTTCAAACGCCGCATTGCGCAAAATTATATTGTGATAAAAATATAATACCTATAAATACATGTTTATTTGTTTATGTATCTATGAGGCCCATTATAGAATAGCATAACGCAAATTCTTTTGACCAATGCGCAATTAAATTGTGCACTGTAGTAATGAAGTCGCTCGATTGTGAAGCAAAGCGCATTTCACTGGCGGTGTAGGTATAGAATAGAGGATGGATGGCTGGCCACTATAGCTCCCCGCCGCCGCTGGCCGCTCGCTCGACGCTCGGCTGGTCGCGCGCGTGTGCTGGCTGTGCTGACGCAACATTACGAGCCGCTTGCTTGCTGGCGCCGTTCGTGCGCATTTCGTACTCGAGCCGCTGCCACTGGGCATTGTTCATTCCGATTTTACTCGCGCACCAGCCGGTCGCGTGTTTCACGCTATTTATAAAGCACGTGGCCGCTTCAGTCGTATCAGTTATTTTATAAGTATAACCTAAAAGTTACGTTTTGTAACCTGGCACCTGTCTATCCAGCACGACCGAGATAAGTGAGGTGAGTGTTTGTGTCAGTAATAGCGTATTTTTTTCAGGAAAACGTAAGTGACCTCGTTGACGGCGCGCCGCTCCGTAGTCGTGTTTTGCGATTCAGTATCATTAGTTTAGTGGATATCTATAGCCAACATATGTTGGACACTTTATCAGGTTCTTCGTTATCAATTCGGTAATATATAAATCTGATTTCAGGCGAGTGGTTTTAATTCATATCTACCAAAGTTGTTATTATCCGAGGCTCTAATTTTTTAACCGTCACGATTCGCTGCTCAAGCTCAAATAATAATACCAAGTAAATTTTTGTTCCGCTCTGCTCTGCAATAATATTTACATACTGACATGTTAATGGTTATTTCTATTCAATAAGTATATATTATGTAGGTACTGTCTGTATCTACGTACTTCAGTATAAGTATGTACTTTAAGGTCGTGGGTCGGTACAGAGATAATTAACATCACAATTATACCTACCTCCTCAGGATTGATCGGCTGGGAGGAAGAATGTATGAAATGATTATTAATATAAGTAGGTACTACTAACTAATAATAAACTCTGGTTCTCATAAACTCCTGGATTAAATTTAAATTTTCCAGTCGACTTATAGTCAAAGTATACCTCTGGTACCTTAATAATAATTTATATTAGGCATAAAATCACATTCAATCAGTACTTAATTATATTAAAGTAGGTACCTATAGGTACAGTCGAGTTCGTAAACGGCTTAACAAACACTGGGACTATTCAAACATGCCAAATAAATTAAAACTTACGGGCAAGTAAATACACCTACAGTATCTGAATACTAATCTAGACAAGACATTTCCTAATATTTAACAAAAAATATTTACAATGCGGAATAAAAAAAAATGTACTTTATAAAACTTGTTTAGTTCTTGCGTTTATACTTAATAGTTAATCAATAATCCATCCATGACTTACGTCTTTATATATCTAAAGATAACTTTTAACAACAAATGAATCTCAAATCCCTTTAGCAATTGTTGAAGAAAACTGAAGACTTGGAACTAGGTACTGAACCAATTCTTGCGTAGCAACTATTATATAATAAGTACGTATTAAACACTTGACCTTACCAGAAATTTTAATTAAGTAAAGATGGATTACATACTTAGATCTTTATTGCTTATAAGATACACTTGGTACATATACGAACGTAATTTTTTACTACCATCGCTCGCGATACGTTCCCAACTTCCTTCGCCGGTCTCGAAACTTTTACTACTTATATTTCAAACTTTTAACTTTGAGTTGTAAACTTTTCGTCACGTATTTTCTATTCCAATATTTTGAATTTAAAATATGCATAACTTTTATTTACCCACTTAAAACAAGTTCTAAAATCGATTTTATTAGGCATCCCATAGTCAAACCGCGGGTCGGTATTACATCTTGTGAATCTATCTAAATTTGCCCTAAAACTCCATATTACATTTTAATAAATAGGACGACGTATACATAAATATGTACCTACATGTTATTGAATGTTGTTAGCAACACGACTTGTCGCTATGGATAAGAGTTTTGTAGGGTAGGGTTGGCCGAAGGGTGCGGACGCGCTGCGATTGTCTGCGTGGTATCATGCGTCTTTAGTTTAGATAGTTTTGTGTATTCGAGCGTGTGCGCTCTAATTATCGCAATTTGTTAATGGGTCCTTACCTTATCATCATCATATCGAGGCACAGTTACTACCAGTTGTAGGTAGGTATTTACTGTGTGGGCGCGCGCTTATTGTAACTCAGTGAAAACCCTGCGAATTCATCTCCAACTTAACCAACTTTCACTTAGTGCAGGTGAGATTATTTTTCTTGTTATTTATTGTACACTAGCTGTTTCCCGCCACTCCGCCCGCGTTGAACAAGTCTCCCAGCTACTTCGGCAACCTTGCCGTAGAGTCAAGCTATAAAATATACCTTTTCTTAATTTATTACAATTTAATATTATTTTTTATGTATACCTAGTGGTTTTGGAAGTGAGAGTATAACAACGTGAAAAGCAAGTATCAATAAGTACTTATTAGTGATACAGAAGAATACAAAGTCAAAATATGCATTTTATTGCATTTGATTAGTTACCTCCAAAAACATAATCCATAACTTTATGATTTACAGTTGTTACGTACGATCAGTACGACGTACAAAAATGCCAGAAATATACGCAGCACAGACCACTGGTCTGTGATACGCAGGTTTTACCGGCACGTACAACAGTCCCGCCCGGTATAGATTGTTTACCACCTGTCTTTGCATAATCCAAAATGGACCTTGCCTTCTGGACTACATGGTATACTTTACGAAACGCCGACTGTATTCTCTCCTGTCCCTTATAAAACAGGTATAATTTTTTGTTCCAAACCTTCATTACCCGCGCCGTTAGCAGGAATCACAATAAGAAGGATGTCGCAACTTCAAAAAGAAGCCGTAAGAAATGGAATTCAACACCGAACAATGTTGTTTACTAAGTGTAAGGGTTAGGTGAGGATTGCTTCATAAATACGAAACTGTAACGTAAGAATGTGCAACGCATGGTGATAGATAATAATACACCGTATGTTGTGTCATGCGTAGCGATTATTATTGGTGTGGTAAATGATGGTTTTGTTCTTATCATGTGTTGTGTAAAGTATCGTCGCCTGAGAAACACGACATCCTACCTTGCGACAAGATACGCAGATCATTGTAGATATAGAAACATCGGCACACCCACGACGGGGGCAACACGGCAAAGAGTAAGCTGCAAGCAGTGGCAGAATAAAGTCTACCCTTATCGCAAAAAGAATTAATCTTAATCAAAGATACTCTCAGATGTCAAAAAGATACGGAAAGATATTTACGGAAAATGGTCGCATAAAAACAAAGTACTTACATAGTTATTTGTGGCGCGGTACGGACGACACGACGGCTTGATTGCATGTCATTTACTTATATTCGATCGTTATTTACTGTTTAATTGTATAGTGATACTTCCTCTTTAGGTTTCACCTAAGACCTGTCTTTGCCAAACCTCCAATAAAAAATAGGCTAAATACCTATAAAATTTTACAAATTCTTTATTCGACGCAAGTCGGAGTAACAAGCGCAGCATCGCGCAATAAAAACCTCATCGTGTCAAGGCAAAACTTTTGCTGATTGTACTTTACGATGGGAATTGGAGATCCATTGCGATCGTCATCGAAACAGCAAAGGAAGCAATACAGTCTCTGGTAACAAGTAATATATGTAAGCACAGAATGAAGTTGTATTTCAATAAGTCGGTCTGGCGCGGCGCAACGACGGCTGGCGGGTGGTAGCAGCAAACATGCTCTTATTGCTCGTGGCTCGACAAATTGCGGCAGTCTCGAGGGAAAAAAGAAATGCGACATTGTATTGCACTCTTCTTAAGGCGCCGTACGGTTTTCGCATTTAACCACAAAACTTTTAAAACATGTTTTTCACGTAAAATCAATGTAAATTCAATAAGTCATAGTCATGAACTCATGACATGACTCATGTGATTGCATGTAAAAAGACATAAATCTTCTCTAATACGTAACCTACGTTAATTAAATCGCTTCAGCCGTCCATGAGGTAATCGCAAGCATATCAACGTTCCCTTTGTGTAGGTTGTTTGATTTTATGATTTACCGATTTTTTCCGGACCAATGGGTAAAATTGTATTTGTAAGACTAAACCTATCCTCGAATTTTTAAGTAAATCGTTTTCACCGGTCTCAAATTGAAAATTTTGTACCATCCAACGAACGGAAATTTGCTGCCCGTCCTGGTAAATCCATCTATTTTGAAATTGGCGATCTCGTGTACAATATCGGAACGGATATTTGCTGCAGATTGCGTCCGGCTTGACCTTAACCTATCTGGGGTGTGTCGTCGTTGTCGCGTTCACATTCTTGTTGCCATGGCAAATTCCTCATCATCGCTATCACTACCATATTATATATTCTGTGCTACTACGCACCTATACAAAGAAGGAGGATCATTTAAAATTGTATGGATGGAGTGCATTCGGGAAGGACTCTATGGCGAGTACCGGTGCGCTCTCATGCGATTTGACCCTCATAGACGCAAGGTTGGAAAGAAGGAAGAAGCCGAAAATGCAACTTTTATAATTTTCGTCTGTCTGTTTGTCTGTTCGTCCATCACGCTTTTGCCACTGAACGGATTTTGACGAAACTTTGTATGATGATCGTGTATATCCCTGGCCAACAAATAGGCCATAAAACATTCCGACAATTAGCCGAGAAATAATGACCAGCAATAAAAATCTCTCATTTCCTAACATTTGTATGAACTTGCAGTTCAGAGTAGACTGGCTGGTTTTGAAAATGCATAATCGGATCCATTTAGTTATACTGAGCAGTATAACTATTTAGTCTTTTTTTTAAATATATAGTATAACTAATAGTATAACTAGGTGGACAAACCCCCATAGATGCTTGCAGTTCAGAAAATAGGGGTTTGGCTTGCTTAGTTAGGTAATAGTTTGATGGAATTTAGTACTATAACGTAGTTCGCTGACTATAACTATATACTTATTTAACTAAAGTCCACATATACCTTAACTTAGATGTTTATTTCGTTAAATTTCAACCATACCTAGCTAGTGAATTTGACCTTTTTTTGTCCATTTTATTATATCGTATAACTAATAGAACTAGGTGGATAAACCCGTGTTGTACGGCGGCGGCCAGTGTTTTACCAATGAAATGCTAGATAACATATGGCGAATTTTTCCGCATATAAGTTTAGTTATCCGAATTACGTAACGTAAGTGGGTAGCAATATGCATTAAATACGTAGGTGTATTGCTTCGCGTAGACCGGTCTCACAAATATCGATCTAAGCCCTGCCCACGCAGCTGACTAAAGCTCTCTTTTAAGTACTTTACACACTTTACACGCCATCCTCATCGTTGCGTATAGGTGTATACAATGTAAATACAAACCTCACAGATCGGCGCTGTTTATATATTGACTACTGTTATTGGGTGAAAAAAAGACAGAAATGACATTTCTTTACAAAAAGGGTATAATAATAATAATGTTTGGAATAATTTACACACGGCTGTATAGTCCCAAACTAAGCCGAAGCTTGTAAATGGGTACACAACAACTGATAACATACTTAAATACTTTTATATAAATACTTAAATACATACAAACACCCAGAATCCGAAAACCAACAGTTATGCTCATCACATAAATTTGGTCCCGGATGGGAATCGAACCCACGACCTTTGGCGCAGTAGGCAGGGTCACTACCACTACGCCAACAGGTCAGTCAAACGGTATGTCTCTCTCACCCATTATAATATTTTTTTAATTAAAGGTCTTAAATTCGTCAATAATAGTTTTCCTGAAATATGTCGGAAAAACTATTTTAAACTGACATTTTCATGCTTTTCCTTAATTGCCAGGTAATCTCAATAAAATCAATCGGTCCAGTAGTTTCCTTTTGACGGATCTCTAAAAACACTGCAGCCGAGAAAAGACATGGTTACTCGTTTATGCCATCTGCTAATTTAAAACGTCAATAATTTATACTGATCCGAGCGTCCTCATTACGTATGCAAGCCTGCTAAGACGAGAATTGTATTTTTACCTAGATTTTACCAGTCTACGTAAGTAAGTATGTATGTTTGTTCAAAACAATTAGTGAAGGACATGTGACTAAGCTAATACACGCCGCCTCGGGCGACCTCTTAACTGACATTTGATACACTTTGTTCAGAGGTTTATCGCGTCGGATGAAAAGCCCTCTATAAAAGTAAGTGTAAACTATCAAATTCCATTGAATAAAAAAAATCACGGGAAGTTTGACGTTTGTCAAAATCGGCTCGGGTGTTTAGAAATTTCAATTTTTTTGGGTATAATAGAACGAGCGAGGTTTCAAACGAATTCATTACTTAGGTATAATATTATGTACATCTAATATGTTATTTTATCGTCGTATAATCCCGTCATGGAGGGTATGAAATGAAAGGGTTATTTATTACGTTATCAGTTATCTATCACTTATCAAATATGGTAGGTACCTACTTAGGTACTTAGCCATATGAAACCACGGCCAAAAAACGTGGCAAAACCGGGTTAGACAACATGTATACGTAGGTACTATGTGTAGATTCATTTACGTATGTAACTTACGTACTAAATTACTTATTAAATCGTGAAGATATCGTTTATTTGAGTTACTTATCTAATTCAACACTGCTTCTGTATTTGTTTTGAATTAATGACAAATACCAAGTGTCATGAAAGCTGACAGTGGGAATCCAGTTGGGCCGGGTAGCATTTGCAAAACATTGCTTCAAGTCATCAAACGTCGCCTATTTTAATTTTATAATAATGCCAGTCAAAATATAGGTAGAGCTAAATAGTAAAAAATGAAATAAATGGGTAATCAAAATAATATCAATGTTAAACGATAAACAATTAAAATATAGTCAATGACAATAAAAAACGGGAACGGTACGGTGCGTTTATATAGAGATTCGTCATGAGTATTCATGACACGGGAAGCTTTGATCCCTTGTAATCTACACAATATAATGATAATAAAAAGATTTAATAATAATGTTTGGACAAAACACACGGCTGTTTAGTCCTAAATAAGCCGAAGCTTGTACATGGGTACTCAACAACTAATTTAGTTTATAAGTTTGCTCGAGATAAATTACGAAGCTACCGAGTCTATTGTAAAAAAATCATTTTAAATTGAAAGTATACTTCACATTTTTTCTAATAAAAATCGGTTTTATCTGTCAGCTCAAGGAATGTAGATGATTTTTTATGGTGTGTCAGGATCACAATTCTTGGCGCTCCGTTCTTTCAGCCTACCCCGCTAGGGACACAGCGTGAAGATATGTATGTATGTATGTATTTTTATAGTAGAGTAACATTCTACTTACAATAAAAAGTCGATTTACTGCGCCGCAAATCTTAACCTTTATGTACTAATATAATAATTATGGTACTAAAGAAGCAAAGTTTGTTATAGTTCATGCATTTTATTAGCTAAAGTTGTTATCGGAAGTCACTGAGCCACTTTTAAATAAATAATAATAATTTTAACGTTTACATTCTCCGTTCGAGTGAGAAATTCTCCATGGAAAATTGTTATCGCGCGAAACTTGAATAACTGCGGGTAACGATGAAGCTAAAAACGCCATAGGTACAGAAAGCATAAATACGGTAGCTAAGCGCTGGGCCCTGTGGGACCCACCCACTCAATACACTATGCAATGACATAAGTATCGAGCTATTTCCATAGCAACGAGAATAACATTAATTAGATAATTAATAATGAAATTCGCCTACATAAAAAACTTTTTAACAAAAAATAAAACCGACTTCAAAACCACAAACAGACACTAAAAAGCGTAAAATAACTTTTTTATTTTAATCCAAAAGACAGAACCCTGTTACGTATTATTTTAACTAAAATATTATTACAATATGTGCTATGTACTGATCTGTTTGTAGTCGGTGGAAGTCGGTAAAAATAAGCGTGAAGCTGCCTTCATGCCTGCGCCGGCGGGCGGCACCAACTAATTCTTACCTTCGTTCGTGATAAGACCTCGGAACGGTATGTCAATTTATCCTTCATCGAATAAATACTTAGCCTCTTTTCATGGATGGTCAATTCCAAGAAACCACCTTTCACTTATAGAACGGTTCACCGAAAACACCCTTCATCTATAGTAACCTGTAAGAAAGCCACCATCCAAAGAAGGGGATTATTCCCAGTTGACCCGCTGACAATTATATGGGACATTTTATTTCCCATTTGCCCCCATAAATAACTCTAGCAGCAGAAAACTACACAGCCGTTAGTTGTAAGCCACCATCGGATCGCCGAAAAAACTTTTAATCGATGGTCGCTTCCAAGAAACCACCTTTCACCTGCAGAACGGTTCGCCGATCATTGCATGGTCAATTTGTCGACTCTATATTTTAAACACTGTAGATATATACATTTATGTGAGGGTTATGATATGGATTATAATGAAATCAAGACTCGATTTGATCATAACCCTAAACAGATCCAGATTTTTTTGTCTAATTCCCATAGGACAGGAGAAAATTCTAACTAGACTGACCTAGTAGACTATAATGGGAACCTACGACATATTATATACACATACTAAGTGTTTGTCATTCTGTAAACGAAACTTGGCATTGAATGCCCAAGTAGATACAGCTTACCGCAGGCATTAAAAATACATAATAATATAAGGCTTTGATGGACTTGGACAGGCGTTGTAGGTAGCCAAGTGGCATACTCGTATTTCATTGATCGGATCACTTACCGCGCCCCGGTCTGGCTCAATTTTATTAGCACTTCGTAGGACGAATGTACCTTACCTGGCTATCGATTTAATGTTGTTTGTCTTTACATTTTACCGTCACTTTGTCCTCCACTTTACCTCTCTCTGTGGGTATTACAACTGTAAATTATGGAACCATGGAGAAATTACCTACCTAAACTCCATTCTAAGTCGTTTGACAAAACCTCTTCCACACGGACAAGACTCACCCCTCACTCTTTAGGCAAACTACACACACTCGACACTCATACATATGACTGCTTTATTTTAAACTAGCCGATGCCCCGCGACTTTATCCGCGTTATAAAGTATACTATTTATATGTTATTCAAAATGTTTTAACCCGTTCTAATCATGCCAGTTTCTTAGTTTTGAAGTTTGTCAGTAGATGGCGTTAGGTGTATTTTACACCTCACTATCATTTGGTTCTTCGCAACTTAAATAAGTTACGCGTGCAAATTATCCACCAGTTTTTACCTCTTATAGATAAAGATTATTAGTCAAAACACTTTTTACAAATATTGCTGACTGCTCTGCTCTCAAATCGTGAATGAAAACATCATGAGGAAACCTGTATACGTTGAAAAAGAAATTCTTAGGCACATTATGCCATTGGCTTATACCCATTATAATATTCCGCCTTTGACAAAACTCCTGCAACATAAGTACATACATATAAGGTAATCGATTCACACACGGTCGTCAGAATACAATTGTAATAGCCCTATTTGCTTGCACTTTGCCACCGATCGATTGTGTTACTCAGGTCTCATTATATAAGTAGGTTAATTTGTGTTGGCTTAACAATGTTTGATGGCCTATATTATGGAGCGGTGTCGACTAACTGTAGTTATTACCGTTGAACGCCAAGTTACCGCCATGACTCTACTGCTGGTTTAGATTTAACCAAGGTTCAAACCACGGCTGTTACCACCACGGGAATAATTCCGCAAATTCTCTGCGTTTTTTAATTCCAAATGTTAAACCTGCTTTCCGCCTGGCAGTTACTTGGATGCCATAACTAGATATTCTTAGGCCCGTGTAACAATTCTAGCACTGTGCTTAGCATACGATTTTGTAGGTGGGATTAAAATCTATTATGTACGGCACAGATCAACTAGAATCAACGTACAGCTAACGCACCTCCCTATATAGGCTCGGAGTATCTACCTACATATACCTGGGTCTAGCTGAACTTTATGATTTAACGTTGTTGGGTTTCTAGTCGCCTCTTGTACGCAAATACGTTAGATAAACAAGTTTCGTCTAATCCATTGTAGGTAACTGCCTTTACAAATAGCTGTCGCTCACGGGTAGTGTCGTCAAATATGTCGTTCTTCACTAAATCTTTAACAATCGATTTGTACTTGAATTTATATATATCCCTCAGAGTGTTAAAACGGGTTTTGCGACCCAAAAAACAAGATCAAATACTAGACTTATGTGAAGTCTAGATAGAGTTCGTTTTTCAAAAACCAAAATCTGACAGCCACATTCTAATGAATATGTGATTTGAATGTTGTGTAACCGTTACTATTTAATACAAATGTAAAATATACATAAATACTCATGTAGCAGTGACGTAAATAGATAACACACATTATTTACATTATGTCTCTGATGGCATGGCTGTCCTAAGGTCGTCACGTCGACATAATTATGCATATATTTCAATACTTTACGTAAGTATTACTTTACATTACCGCACTAGTGCTTTTTACTTTAGAGTTTTTTAATCTGGACTCTTTTGGCGGGAGCGAAGTGTCATGATGGTCGTCTCTTCTATTTTATTTTCTAAAAATTAAGTATTTTGCGGGTTTTAATGTGTAATAGTGATAGTATTTTACACAAGTGCTTGTGGTTGTGCATATCGTGCGGGAAATTAAAACTCTTTCAGCTCGTGCCAAAATTGTCTATTGGAAATCTTCATTAAAGTTATTATCGATTTAGTGAGGTTAAGAACCTTAGTGAAAATCGCCGACTAACTCTAGTCGTGCTCTGTTTTTGTGGAGGCCGTGCTGTAACCGCCGGTTTAAATAGATATAAGAAATAATACTAAATTCCGTGAAGCTAGGATCTCTTTGGTGGGCGCGAGCAAATTTTTTTCATTCAAATTAAATTCAAAATAAGATATGGCTTAAAGGTCTTGTTACCAAGCCAAAACCTACTTAAAAAGAAAGTTTTTTAATCTCAGAGCTAGTAAATTTTAAAATTGTTATTTCAGACAAAACAAAAGAAAACATTTTCTCTTTTCTTTTTACTTTCTCGCGCCCGTACTACGTGTAGGGTAGAAGAAGTATTTGCAATCGCAAAAAAAAGCCATTCCAATTTTCCCGTAATGTGTTTTAGTATCGATAACACCATACCGGAAAGCTATATAGGTAACTATCTCAATTCCGTCGGTCCGTCACGCTTGGCTCTTGAGGCTCAATCTTCGGTCTCCGATTGGGACCAAATTTGGAACTAAAGAGTTTAAATTAAGTAAAAGAAGGATTATCAACCGTTTCTTCGTACCGTCAAACCGAAGAGTAGCTGAGCTGGTAATAATAATAATAACATAATAGCTGGTAATAACATAAGTTTTTTCTTCGCAAAAACGTATCTAACCATTTTAATGAAACTTTACCCGTCGAAGTTGCTAAAAATGTAAAATTTATTATTTTTAAAGTTTATTAAAGTTCTATATGTGTTTATCTATGACATAGTAATACCTACCCATTAGTCTAGTAATACCTACCCATTGGTCTGGGAAAAATGTATGTATGTAGTTTGTATTATGGTTCCTTTACAACTGAAATTGATACTTGCGATTTACTCACAAATGGTTGGAGCTATTGAATTGTCATGTATTGCGAATTAGTAGGTATATATTTGGTTATAAAACATGAATTCATTAGTGTAAATACAAATTTTTTTCCATACAAAAAAAATATTTTATACTTTTTGTTTGTTTGCAGGTATTCGCATACCTGCATCGGGAAACAGTGTTCCATTGTCAAAATGGTGAACGTAAGTACCTACCTACCTATCAATGAAGCGGCAAGCGAAGCGTTACGATTTTGGAACTTTCACGGCATTGTAATTTTGGCACGAAATTAATTTATTATCGTCACTGACACTGTTTACAAAACGCTAATAGTTTGTTTTACAAAAAACTATCCTTTTAGCTCTTACTTAATGAATGGAGGGTTCTTTGAAAACAAATACATAAAATAGGTTAAAGTACCTACCTACTGTTATAATTTTTTGGAACAATAAATTTTTCATACATTTCAATTTCAGATGTTTTTTTGTTTGTTTTTTAAGTCGTTCTCCGTTTTATAGACTTACATAAAATAAGTAGGTACTTATTTAACTAATAAATTGTGAAGTCACCAGAACTAAATATTGACCTATAAGTTTACTTAGTCAAATATTTCGAAACGCTCATATGTATTGCGCCTCGCCACCTCCGCGTTCCCGCTTTCTTATTCATATTTGCTTTTGTATTCTAATTCGGCCATCTTGTTTAGGGGTAGAGACTCTAATCTAGAACATTTCCACCTCAACGGGCATCGGTTACGGCCTGCCTTGCCCCGTTGGCACCCACTTTGGTTTATTAACTCTTTCGGCGATGACGGTGACCTTAGTTTTTAGTCTACCGTCTGTGTCCACACGTGTGGCTGTGAATAATGACAGGCAAGCACCTGTTATTGTCTTTGAATGTAGAGATATTAACGTCATGGAGACTTGACGCAATTCGCTCGTGAATGTAGAGTCCATCCATTAACTAAAGAAAAGGGTGGCTGCGGCTGGATCGGGATGTCGGAGAACCAAGTGTGGATAGTCGCATTGGGCAAAGCCTCTATGTCCAACACCCTTCGGCCGTCTACAGAACCGGAGTTTCGGAACTGGTTCCGTACGAGGCTTTTAAAATACTTGTATGGAACTGGTTCCCTAAGAGACTTTTTTTTTACCTGTATGGAACTGGTTCTGTACATGGCTTTTAATTTACTTGTATATAACTGTGAGACCTTGTTCACCGAAAAAGGTTTGGCATGAAGGCCGTGTCACTGGGTATGCAGTATTTTCTCCGTAAAACGCTTTCATGATCAGTAACTGGCTGGCTGGCTTTTAAATTTTAAGATTGTAGAAGTATAGCGGATATTTAAGCTAATAAGCTAAGTTAGAAGGTTATTTTCATTTAGATTTTCTGGATATTGAATAACGGATTGTCAGAGTGTATATACAGGGTGGGCCCTGTAACTAAAGCAAGCCTACAGTTACATTCTTTGCCTATGTTACAGGACCCACCTTGTATACTCTTAGTAGGTATCCAAAGTTAACAGAAATAAAGTTTTGTTGAATTTAAAGTTGTTAGCTTATTTCTAAGCGAGTTTGCCCGCGGTTTTTTCCGCTCCGTGTAGACTTAGGTAAATGACTAGTGCTTACAGTTGCACTAGTCTTCGACCATTTGTTTCCCGTGGTCCTACCGCGTAGTCCTACTGTTGGTACCACGGGCAATTCTTTTTGTTCGTGGTTCTACCGGTAGAACTGTAACAAGAAAATCATAATTATGTATGGGCATTGGTCCTACTAATTTGTATAGTACAGTCAATGTCAGTTCCTTTCGCTTTTGCGTCCGCTCGCTGTGTTTTTACTCATGAGTTCCGTACACGGCTGATGAAATATAATAATTACTAGATCGGAACCAGTTCCATACAGGTAAAAAAAAAGCCTCGTAGGGAACCAGTTCCATACAAGTAATTTAAAAGCCTCGTACGGAACCAGTTCCGAAACTCCGGTTCTGTAGACGGCCGAAGGGGTCCAACAGTTGACGGCGATAACCTGACAATGACGACTTTTAATTTATGATTTAATAATAATCACCTTTTAGTGTATATTAAAAAAAACATTCTACGAATTATCTCCTTTAGGATAATTTAAGATGGAAATTAAGTCGTGAATCTACCGTCATCGCCGTGGTGAGATATCGAAATATGGTTTTAACTGAAAGAGAATAAGTACTCACTCGTAACAAATCGCCCCGCCAGGTTTTTTATCGATATATGTAGAAGCAAAAACGATCCTAATAAACAAAATGTTCATTCAGTAATCCAAGTGGTAATATGGGTATACATGTTTATGCGCAATTAACGCGAGTCGCTGTCAAAAGTTCACCGTGAGCTCGCTCGTAACCTGTTGCGTTTCAGCGGTTTCACTCTTTCACTTGACAGCTATTTTGTTTGTTTTACCCTGAATATCATGCAATACTAACTTACTTAATCACCTTCAGGACTCTAATGGCATACCTCCGCCTCAAGAACTGGAAACATTCCTCCCTCAAGATGAAAAGAAAGCAACAATTGATAGCAAGTAAGTAGATAGTTCCAAAACTTAAATATACTAGAGGTAACTATGTGTTAAGAAAATTTAAATTGACGTTTGTTAGTAAGTATATACTATGGTCGATAGACATTATGGCAGACGAGTTCTGAAGTGGAGACCGCGGGTGATGCACAGCGTGGGACACCCCCCTCCAGGTGGACCGACGACCTAAAGGTGGCCGGAAGCGGCTGTATGCGGTGGATCAGGCGGGTGGTGTTCATTGGGGATGTCTATGTCCAGCAGTGGACGTTTTAGGGCTGATGATGACGAGATAGATGGTAAACATCCAGTAGTAAGTGATGTTATTCTACAATAGGGAGAAACTTCAAGGAATGCGGGCTATACCCATTGGCTATACTTACATACTTACCATGTATAGTTCACGACACGCGACCAGTTGGTTGTACTTTTCGACTGTGCCACAAGTAAAAAATATTAGTGTTATGTATCGTAGATGTCGTAAAAATTAACGACACAGCTGGATACGTCGTCGTAACGCTATGTGTGTAAGGGTGATTGATTATACTGTTTCCCAGCGCAGTCATACACTTAACTTAGCGAAAAATATAGCACTGCGGGCCCGCACAGCCCCGAAGAAAAATGTATGCAATTTCACCCGTGAATCAGTCACTGAAAATAAATAATACAATAAAATACTTCAAATAGAATATTACAGTAAAACTGCTATTAAGAATCTCATTCTCATTTTGTCTATGACAGATGCAACATGACAAAAGATGTGGAGTCAGCCGACTTCGACCCTTTTGCGGGGAGAACATTGGAAAACCCCACCTCGTAAGTATCTTCATTTGCTTGCTCAATCATTTTATATCATGTTTGGTATATGTTACAGTTACTAACATAACGGGGAGGGTTAAAGACACCGCACTAGAATTTGTAATTATAATACCATTTATTCGATCTGTGTTAGCTGCGAGCGACCGACGGGTATCATAAATGAACTAGTCATAAATGAATAATAAGTCCATAATTATGTCGCAAGAACAAAGCACATGCAGTCCATCAGTATCTCAATTACTGGTTCGCCATGTGGGATTCTGATTAATTACTTTCTAACTGCAACATGCATCCGTCTGGCAGAACACACGCATAAGTTTAACATATAACAGTGAGATCGCTTCCTAGACACCATGTTCGAGTTTTATGAACCTTACTGTTTTTATAAAAATTGCGTCGTCATTCTAACATGACACCTCGTTACTGCTAAATATTAGGACTTCTGATAATTACGCATCTTTCTGGTTTTAGTGTAGTGCAGGATGCATGGTTTAACAACAAGAAAAGACTTAGGGTTAATTGGTTTTTCTCCTCACTTCCAATTATTTATATTTAGTTAGTATTGTTTTGTTCAGTTAAACATACCATAAAGTTAATTAATGACTTGGTTGATATCCTATGTGGAAGTAAACGAGAACTAGACAAGACCCAAATATAACAACCCATACCAGGACAAACTGGTATAAAGCTGTCTGCCCCCTGGTCGAAATTATGACCTAAGGCGGGATTCATAGTATATCTTAATCCTAATGTCCAAGTCGCATTATATCCAACTGCGAAAAAACTACCAAATTTCGTTTCGTCCAGTTCGCTTCGTCGAAATATTTTCTTCAGTAATGCATATTAAATAAAAAGTACGGCCATGCCGCACAACATTCTCACTCATCACTAATCTACCTACATAATATTTGTTAAGGTAAAAATCGAGTTCTATTTATTTACTTATCAAACAAAATCGATTTAATACGCGGTGACGTAAACACACACAGATACACTCGTGCATTTTAGTATCGACTTTTTCCACTCTTTATACCTATATGTGGAAGTCGTAACTAGTTACAATCGGTTTTCATAAAACACGCGAATTTTTTTTGTACAAATATGGACTACATGTGACTTGGACATTGTGCTATGAAACCCTCCGGGCGGCGCTAGAGTTCAACGACCAAGCCACTAATCCAATAAGACGGTAATAAGTGTAACAGAATAAGTTACCTTATATAGAATGAGAATGTAAGTAAGTATCTATCTACTCGTAAGTTCTGATTAATGAAAAATAAGAGCTCAAGTTACGTTTGACATTTATTTTATTGTAACTGTGTCGTCTGTAAGTTTAGGTCCTTGGTAAGATGTGACACGAAAGTTATACGTCGAAGTATCGATTAGTGTCAGATTCGAAGATCAAATTGAATAGCTGCAGTAGTATTTGTAAAATGATGTTCACTTCCAGAAACAACGACACACTAACACATCTCCTGAAAGCCTCGCTCGGCACTGGCATCCTCGCCATGCCTAAAGCCTTCAAGGCTGCTGGCTTGATCTCTGGTGTTTTCTTCACTGTCTTAGTAGCTGTAGTTTGCACCCACTGCGCCTACATTCTTGTAAGTACCTTTGACACATTAGTACCTATATTTCTTGTACGAATAGGAGACGTGGTACAAACATTATGCATAGCAGTGTTCAGTGAATTCGTTCAGTGAGTTCGTATTAAGAACAAAAAAATTAACTAAAAAATTTCTTGGTTTTCATGCATATTTCTATAATCGCAAAAATAAGGGGACATTTTAACTGCAGATCAAAAAACTTATCACGCTTTAAGAATAACAGTCAAGTAAATGGATTTGGCACCTATTATAATTGCAATACATTTGTACCGACCGAGCAACAATATAACAAAATAAAAGGTACGGCCACACCGCACAACTTTCTTTCTCATTCACAAATCGAATAACCATTTTACTAGTGTCCGACCGAAACAGGATTTTCAGCCGAAACCGAAACCGTAACAGAACCTTCGGCCTCGGTCTCAGTTTCGGCCGAAACCGAAACTTATTATTTAGAATATACAATTTCTATTGTATACTGATATTAGTGTATTTTTAACACATATCCGGTGATCGACCGGGTGGGTGATCGTCGATATCAAAGTTGTTCAGGAGTACGTCTACCTAGGACAGAGAATACAGTTGGGTAGGCACAACTTCGATATCTCTATCGAAATTAGCTGGCAGAAGAATCCAGTTGGGCTGGGCAGCATTTGGAAACTGCGTCAAGTCTTCACGTCGCCTATTCCCGTTTAAGTTAAATTACGTTAAAGACGAAAGTCTTTGACCAGTGCGTCCTGCTAGTCATGACACACGGTGTAGAAATGTGGACACTGACGGTGGGCCTGATCCACAAGTTTAAGGTCGCTCAGCGAGCTATGGAAAGGGCTATGCTCGGAGTTTGCGAGCTAGGAGATTGAAGGACATAATCCGTAATGAGGAAATCCGATGGAGAACTAAGTTAAGCGACATAGCCGAAAGGATTAGCAAGCTGAAGTGGCAATGGGCAGGTCACATCTGTCGCAGAACCGACGGGGCAGACAAGTGGAGACGGGGAGTGGTGACCGCGGACCGGCATGGCACGCGCAGCGTGGGACGCCCCTCCGCCAGGTGGAACGACGACCTAAACGGCGGGTGTGGTGGTATTCATTGGGGAAGGCCTTTGTCCAGCAGTGGACGCTAAAAGGCTGAAATGATGATGAGCACATATAATACAGACGGTTAACTCATGTTAAGTAAATGATAATATACTTACAAATTAAAAAACAGTACCTCCAGTACCATAAAAACATAACCTCCAATAAACACTTATCGGGCCGGTGGCGACCACGCACGAGTCACG
The DNA here is from genome assembly GCA_949699065.1 of Metalampra italica. NCBI lineage: Eukaryota > Metazoa > Arthropoda > Insecta > Lepidoptera > Oecophoridae > Metalampra > Metalampra italica. The sequence continues at coordinate 5,504,010 of OX452969.1, forward strand.
GAACGAACTCACCCGAAGTTAGCCGATCGACTCGCGATAGACAATTCACTCACGTAGTCTATTAATTCTTCTGTGACGGAGTTTCGGCCGGCCGAAAGGTTCGGCAGTTTTTTGGCCAAAACCGAAATTGTGGCCGAAACCAGATTTTTTGCCTGAACCTGGCCGAAACCGAATATTCGGTCTGTCACTACATTTTACATTACCTACATGCATATTATATTTTCAACCGGCGAACAAACAAAAGGAGGAGGTTCTCAAGCGGCGATCGGGAATACTAGTCGACCCGTATATTTTAGGGAGTAGACAGCAAGACTGGAGTTATATTACTCATACATAACAAAGTCTTCGATTTTATTAATTCAAGTAACGTTGTTGTGATGAACCACTCCGGCATGACCAAATTGTAGAATTTTTTTAAATGTCCTATAAACTTATTTCAAGTCAAAACACAGAAGATAAAAAATAATAATAGGTGCCTGTTACGATAGTTCTTTTAAAAATCAATGTATTGTGTAAATGAAGAAAATAGATGATCTATGTTCCTTTAATAAAATACTTCAAGTAGAGATCGGTTTCGTATTCTTTTGTTGCGCGTAGTTGATATGATGTGCAGTTAGCATAACTAACGTTAATGTTGGTAAAAATTGTATACCTAATTAAATGGTGTTCGTTTGAATATTTCCCAAAAAATAACACGCATTTACTTTTCAGGCGTTAAAATCACCCGCAGGCTAACCACAGAGAGCCTAATGGCTAGCTATGCTTATAACTTTAATGCTAGCGCAGCACGCTTTTGTTTATGATTCACGTTTGTAACAAAATACTGCATTAATTTGTACCTGGTCTACTTGTTTCAATTATTTTTAAATAGACCATTAAATGAAAATAAGAGACATTTATTTCTAATGACTGTTTTAAGGGTATTTGTAAAATGATAAACAAGTAAACTTGCTTGTATGAAGTCGACCATAAATTAGATCATTTTATAAGAACTAAAATCACTTATTTTGGACTTTAACAAGTCACATTTTGAGTCTATGTGAGTCTAGCTTCAGGACTATCCATGTTTTTAGGAAACCCTACATTTTTATTGTGAATGCTCTTTTCTTTGCCTATAATATGTACATTATCTATTCGTATACTTTGTAGTTAGACAGACTGAAATAAAATTAATGTTGCATTGACTTTGTTTACAGATCAAATGCGCCCACGTGTTGTATAGGAAGACAAAAAAACACAACATGAGCTTCCCACAAGTGGGCGAGGCAGCATTCCAGAATGGACCTGTGTGGATCCGAAAGTGGGCGAATACATTTAGGTAAATTCCATTCCAAATGAAATGACACATGTAATGTAAACAAACGATATTGGTAGGTAATCGGAAGCAAAATATAAGGTCCGATAACACCGGATGCACGTGTGGATTGAGTTTTGAAAAGAACTCTTTAGTAGCAAAAATGTGTCACCACGTTAATTTTGCAGTCCACTTCGAAACACCATTTGTTATTTTAGTCAGGCAGTCAGTTAGTTAGTCACCCTGAATAATAAAAGAATGCAAAGGTTTTTGAGTACCAGCTATTTATTGCTGGTACTCAAAAACCATGAATGACCAAAAAATTCTATTCAGCTATTTTCAATGGCCCATTATTACCCAAGTACTTGGTGATTAAATCTAAGCTTCTGAATAAGGAGAAACATTTTAACCCTATTATCCGCGCCGCATGTCGCCGCACAATACCAGCGAGGGTTGGTATTGAAAAAATAAACATCTAAATAAAATTTTTAAAGCCTGTAAAGCGTCTACCAATTTTACGCGTGTAAAAACTATGCAAAGCGCAGTGAAGCGAAATTATGCTATAAGCGGAACGAAGTAATGTACTTACAGCAAAGCGAAATGCGCAACTTATCAGTATTTTTTTTGTTTTGAAATTCGTGTGCGTATTTATTTTCTAGTTTTATTTTTATTTTTAACGCTAGCAAACATTATTTTTTCAGAATATTCATCCTGGTGAGCCTATTCATGACCTATTTTGGGACTTGCTCAGTATACACTGTCATCATAGCAACAAATATTTTACAGGTTAGTAACAAATCATGCCTGTGGTGTCTCCCACAGGTATTAGAATATAATAAAACAAAAGTTTATTTTTAATAAAACGGGCTCGCGGCACGACCTATCGCCACGATGTCTCGGGTAAAGAAACGAGGGCTCTGTTAGCAGGCATATTACGACATCACAATACCCTCTTCATTCAAAATCGGGAGCAACTCGTGAGTTTTATTACAATAATTAGATGTGACATGTAACTACCTCCTACGAAAGGTAACATTAAAAAGATACGGTTCTCTTACAATGCATACACGAAAACTAGGCTCGGTACACGACTATATGCGACTCTACAAGTGTTAATAAAATCGATTTTCATCAAAACGCGCGTTTTTTTCTTGCACGAATACAAAACTTCCGTTAGTACTATAAAATAATAGTTCAAAAATAAAAATGGGTTATTTTGTTTCAGGTGGTAGCCTACTACATGGGCGTCAAAGAAGAGGAAGTTGAAATAAGAATATTCATTATCGCTCTATTACTACCCCTTATATTTATGGTGTGGATCCGCAATCTAAAATACCTAGCCCCAGTGTCCATGCTCGCAAACTTTCTCATGAGCGTTGGCCTGGGAATCACATTTTACTACCTAGTAGGTACTGGAGATCTCAGTTTTGACAAAGTGAGCTTAATAAAACCGCCAGGCGAATGGCCGGAGTTCTTCTCTCTGACGATATTTGCAATGGAAGCGATCGGTGTTGTAATGCCACTGGAGAACGCAATGAAAACTCCACGATCCTTGCTCGGCTTCTGCGGTGTACTGAACAAGGGCATGTCTGGCGTCACTGTAGTCTACATTTTACTCGGCTTCCTGGGTTACCTCCGTTTCGGTGACGACGTCAAAGACGCCATCACACTCAACTTGGACGAGAGGCTTGTGTAAGGATTTTATTATTTCATTCTATACTTATACCTAGAACTAGATGGAACATGAACTTTCCCTTTCCCCTGTATGTCATTCCAGGATATAAGCCATCACCGTGGAATGATAAAAAACATTAATTCACCTGTACCAAGTTTCATTAAAATTCGTTCAGCTGTTAATGTGTGATTGAGCAACCAACATTCAAACTAAAATTTTGGATTTTAGTTTGCATGTTTGTTGCTCAATCACGCATTCGCATTTATCTCAATCTCAATGTTAGTGAGATTATAGTGAGAAGTGTGATTTCGTACCTACTATCTCAATTTTATTACTTTTCACAATAGGTACACCCTTTATTTATAGCTAACGTGGGGAAGGGGAAACCAGGAACATTATGGATGCTGATCCAACATTTCCTGTTACAGACCTGCTCAAATCGTCAAAATATCTATCGCTACCGCTGTGTACTGCACGTTCGGACTGCAGTTCTTCGTTTGCGTGGAGATCATGTGGAACAGCATCAAGGACAAGTTCACCACGCGGCCTGACTTGGCCGACTACATTATGAGGACCATCATGGTCACCACGTGCGTCCTGCTGGCCGTCGCCGTGCCCACCATCGGCCCCTTCATGGGCGTCATCGGCGCCTTCTGTTTCTCACTGCTGGGTCTCATAGCTCCAGCCGTCATTGAAATTATCACATTTTGGGATATCGGTTTTGGTCCCGGCGGTTACTTAATTTGGAAGAACGTCCTCGTTTTTATGTTTGGTATTTTCGCACTAGTATTCGGTACCAAAGACGCCGTTATAGATATAATAAGAGTATACAGTAAAAGTAAAGAATAAAAATTTCCAATTTATTAATTTTATAATGCTGTCTATACTCATTTTAAGCCCATATTTTATGTGTGAATTTGCAATGACTACCTACATCAGTGCGAGGTCATACAAAAAATCATATTGGTTCTAAAAATAATTATTTACTACAAACATAATGGAACACGGATGTGGAGTCGCCATTTTCAAGCGTTCCCTTTCCCAAAGCTACAAGACCACCTGGTCATGCACTGCCTATATAGAAAAATTTGATGTGTACAAGAGGTAGATAATGTTACTCGAATTATTATGTGAGTGGTGTCGCCAATTGATCTTGACCAATTACCATGGCATCAAACGGAATTTTGATGGACGAGGAGAGGCCTGATGCAGCAGTGGTCTATTATGTGAACTAGATTTCGCAGAATTCGCATGCGCGCAGCAAACACTGAAAAACTCGCAAAGCAAATCGATAAAATAGATAACTACCCTTCCGGTTTAAGTCTATGGATAGGAGCCAGAATAACTTCTAAAGCCTTTAAAAATCACTCTTTTGAATGTAATCCCATTGTGTAAAACACACAAAGTAAGGGCAAGTGACAATAAATAAACAATATTTTGTTTAAATATGCCACAGCTTGGTGGTGGTCTAAAGACAGCTTTAAGCTGCGCGCTCGCACCGCACGCGCAGCTTTAAACAGATAATTTAGGGTTCACTTCAACTGGAGTTTAGGTAACAACGGGGTTTAGAGTACAACTGGGACTAAATTAGTGAGTGCGCCACTGACATTCGACACAGCGTTAAGTTAAGATAGCCTGGTTGCTCGATGAAACAATATTATATTAAAATAAACATGTTCGCATTAGTTTCGCAGTATTCGCAGACGTGCATAAAGATGACAAAAAAATTAACGTAAATGTGAAATTCGGTAGGCAATAATTGTAGTCCACCTAATCAGATGCTAATTAGCGAAATGTCAACTTGCTACTTACCAAACTTGGTATGGTTTATCCCTAACTCCCCAGCCAATTAGGCAATTTAGTTGGTCGCTCAGGAGCGCTGGGTCTCTTGGTACACTGTCAACAAGCGTTGCAGATCCTGCAGCAAACGCCGAGACGGAGTCCATATTGGCGCCACATCGTAACGACTCGTGTTTAATCGACCGATCGGTGGAGTGGAAGTTTTGGTGCCACATCGCAACACGTACGTTAGTCGGTCGGTCGGTGGAGCGGAAATTTTAGTGCCACGTCGTAACACCGACACGTGTATAGTCGACCCGTCGGTGGAGTGGAAATTTTAGTGCCACGTCGTAACACCGACACGTCTATAATCGACCGGTCGATGGAGTGGAAGTTTGGGTGCCACGTCGTAAGACCGACACGTGTATAGTCGGCCGGTCGGTGGAGTGGAAGTTTCGGTGCCACGTCGTAAGACCGACACGTGTATAGTTGGCCTGTCGGTGGAGAGGAGGTTTTGGTGCCTCGTCGTAACACCGACGCGTGTATAGTCACCCTGTCGGTGGAGTGGAAGTTTTGGTGCCTCGTCGTAACACCGACACGTGTATAGTCGGCCGGTCGGTGGAGTGGAAGTTTTGGTGCCACGTCGTAACACCGACACGTGTATAGTCGGCCGGTCGGTGGAGTGGAAGTTTTGGTGCCACGTCGCAACGCCTGCCGACACGGTGGACGTCTTGGCTCCACATCGCAACAACTAGTCACACCGATTCACTTCCGAGATGACTGTACTAAACTTTACCTGTAAACTTCGATATTAGGTACTTTTAGACTTCCGTACCTCAAAAGAGGAAAAAAGGATCACTCCGATGTCCATCTGTCAAGACCCTTTTTTATCAGAAACGCGTAGAGGTATGAAATTAATATCAAATACTCACGTCTGCAGACTCATAGAGCCGTGAAAAAATCGTGACTTCTAAGTCATCGCAGTCAAAAGATATGGCCGTTTTTGCCGCATTTTTGAGTATCTCGGCAAATTGATGATTAGGTTTTGATGACCTAGAATCATGAAATTTGGCAAGATGCAAGTCTTATAGCACAAGTAAAGGAAAATATCCGAAAATCAAAAATTTGTAGTTAGATCAGAAAAAAAAAATTTTCTTGTACCAACAAACTTAAATTTGCGTATGAGCAAGTTATCCATCTAAGTTAGTACCATGTGATGTAACTACAAATTTTATTAACGGTTATCTAAATAATCACAAAGTAGGAGTTTCCCCTGTAGACAAGAAGCACCTAGTTACATATTTATGGCCGCAGCACACTGGAGGTTAAAGGGTTGGTCAAATCGAATGCAGAACTCCCTGTTCATACTGTGTGACATACATTTTCGGCCGCGCGCGTAAAGTAGGTATGTCATGCATTTATGATAATTTATTGTATTGCAACTTGTATTGAGGACATGCTTTACATAGAACTGGTACATACAACTTTATGCAGTTTGAAATAGACGTCAACGGACATTTGTACAGATGGGTGGACCGAAGTTAGGTTTCACATTCGGTATTGCCGAAATTCGGTTCAGAAATTAAATTGATTTAGTCACTGATACTGACAGTAAATATATTGAGGAAACTAGCTGTTGCCCGCGACTTCGTCTGCGTGGATTTTGGAAGTAGGTACCTATCTCTGCTATGTACAGACATCGTCTAGTTATAATTTTCCAATGATAAAATCACCATATTTTAAGGTATACCTTCAGGAACAAACTATGAACACCGTATTCAATTTGGTGAAGACAGATAAAAATTTTAAAAATTGTTATTTTCACTTCTATTGCTCATAATAAGCTTCTCATATCAATTTTTATTAATTATTATTGTGTGTTTTTTTTACTGGGAGAGTTAGGGCAAAACCAAAACCTTAGGAACATTTACGTATTTTTTCGTGATAACTATTTTGACATAGTAATCGGAGCAGCAGGAGTTCAGGTGGCATGCATGAATAAGTAGTAAGTAGGTCTTTGTACGGTCTGTTTTATAAAAAACATTTTATTAAATTTGACTAACTTCTGCTGCTTGGATTTTTTTTTACGGTACAATAAAATGATTCTAACATGAAACTAAGTCGATACGCATTAAAAAAATTCATCAAAATTATTTTGTATGAGAAAACACTTTATTGAATTTGACTGACTTCTGCTGCTCAGATTTTTTTCTTCCGATATAATGAAGTGATCCTTACATGAAACTGAGTCGAACCGCATTAAAAAATTTTTTGTACAAATTGTCCCATTTTTATGGCCAACACACGCTTGACCAAAAAAAATTCTATGTCATAAGACACTTTCCCTGCATCTCCTATGGTTTCGGACTTGCCTATACTGTCCCAGTAAAAAAACACTGTATCTCCTATGTCTATGACATCGTCTTGTTACGTTATATGATTTATCTGTAAATGACGATAACTTTTTTCGCTGTCATCCGATTTCAATAAAACAAAGCCTATAAGTTGCTCCAGGCTGTGCTTAATCTACCTGTGAAAACCGCAAGAAAATCCGATCAGTGGTTTCGGAGATTAGCGATTACAGACAGACAGAAAGACGGACAGACAGAACGACAAAAAAATAAATAAAACTGTTTTGTGTTCTGTTACTCTTTTTTTATCGCCCAGATTCATTTTTTTATAAATTTGTTCAAAGTACAGACACACGATTTCTACTCCTTTATTATAAGTATATAGATATAGATGAAAGATACTGAGTCAGTATCTAACGTTTCGACCGTAAACAGAAAGGGAAAGAAAGTAAAGAAACAGGTAAGACACCACAAGACCCCGATTTTGATGGCGATTAAAACCAAACTTGGTTTATTCCGCCATTAGAAAGGTCGACGATCAACGAATATCGCATGTCAGCTTTGTAATTCAGTAAATATACTAGTACATATGCAAAATATCATTTAATAGAACATTATAAACTACAAAATACATAAAAATATCGAAGTAATTTGGTTTCCTAATCTTATTTTAAATTAGAGGAAAATCTCACAATCCCTTTACATCTCACTAAATCTCACCATGTGTCAATTAATTAAGTATTATTTAAACATCAAGTAAGTAATAATTATTTCAATGAGTCAGGGAGTGAGTGATAGTAGAGATTTATCAGTAGGTACATAGTATAAAACGACACCTTTATAATGATCCTTTTATAAGCTAAGCTAAATAAATATAGAAGTGGAGTAACCTGCTAATGTTTCTAACTTTCATCTTTAGACCATTATGACTAAGATAGATCCAAAAAAAATCTAGGTCTGAAATAAGAAATCGGTAAAAGCGATATGGCCGCCACATGTAAGTTTCCTGTAGGTACTTGTTTACATTTCCCCGCTGTATTACGGTAGCGGTATGCACTCAGTGTAGGGCAACGGGACAGTTGAACTACAAGTACGCTAAAGTTTCAACTAAATAATTGTAGTTTCAACTACAAACAACTGACACACTCTAAGTAAGACATAGCCTTTTTTACAGCGTCACGTCCAATTAATGGCAATTGTAACATACATAGAAGATCGCTGATCTGATTAGTTAATTAATACAATGTCAAAGAGATGATAAGCCAAAAAAATTGAAAATACTTTTTATTTTAAAATTAGACCTATACTACAAAAGTAGTTTAACTACATGTGAATGAGAAACGTATACTTACAGCTCTATTTATATGTAGCCGAGTTTAATAACTATTATAATCATCTGTGGTGAGACACCCCAACTACGTTGTAAGTACTACTGTAATTGAAACTTTTGTAACTTTAACTTTATATAATTATTTATATATATAGCGTAATTATGGCGTTATTTATACTCATACCTAACACAACACGTCTTAGGGTAAGCGCGCACTGCGGTGAAACAGCGTGCGTGTTTTATCCGCAAAAATTGTGAAGTACGGAATCTTTTTGATGTGCGCGCACTGTGGTAAATAATCCGCACGCGGATTTAAATCTGCAGTTTGCTGCAGATTGGCTGCGGTACGTTGCCGCACTTATTATTTGCATCATATAGACTTTATATGAAACCCACGCACTATGGATCAGATAAAAATCCGCCGGCAGCACTACAGTTGTTTTTTTGTACAGTTTTGTTACACTATTTTTAAATTTCAGCGCATTATTTGAGAAAAGTACTATAAAACCCTTCGCCACGACCAGGCATTGATGGACTCACGTATGTGTGCCTTCGTCCTTCAATGCCTCTATTGCGGGCCGCTGCAGTAATGTACTACAGCTGCCGATTTTGGTGTGATAGTCCATTGTCGACGTGCGTCACTTACTTGATTTGGGATTCGAATGGCAAAACGTGCGGATATTTCACAGCAGTGCGCGTACTGTAAAATCACGGTTTTTTTCGCTGCGGGTATAAACGCAAAGACGCATCGCAACTTGCCGGACCGCCGTGCGCGCTTAGCCTTATATATAGGCATCACCAAGAACCATTGGGCAATATTCATACTTATACCACACCCACAACACCGTCGACCGGGAGGGTCATCTAGTCTCAGTAATTAGGTTCCTGTATGTTGTCACTGGGAGACCATATTAAGGGATTAATGTCTGTACAACACCTATCATCCCTAACGAGATTCTTTAGTGTCACCAGTCGGTTGTACAAAGAAACAGAACTACTGAGACTAGACCTACCCTGTATGGACATAGGTTTACTGGTATAGCCCGTTACTCCAACTAGCAAGTTGGCGTTTAACGCCAGGCGAATTGCCACCGGTTCTGCGATAGATGTGGCCTATATCTACAGCTTGGTCTGTGTCCGCGGACCTTGGTCGTTCGACGGGTCTGACGGAGTCTACTAGTACCTAACCTCTTCCATAATTTTTTGGTTGATTTTACTTTTATTTTGAATAAAAACATACTGGTTTTGCTACGTGGGGTAAATGCAAGCTTGTTTCAATTTTTAATTTACAAATAAGTAAATAGTATGTACTAAATACTGACTTTTTGAAATAAAAAACTTTGTTGTGTTTTTAGATTTGTCCTATATTACACGCTTGAATCAGTAAGTATTAAATATTTTAATAATATCCATTAATTGTTTAATTTTAGGTAATATCCAACAAATAAGTAAATCTAAATGTAATCAACATTTAGTATCAATCAATAATTCTACATGCTCTGACTATAGCTAATATAGCCAAATAGCTAATTAAGATCATATAATAAGATCATAAAATTTCGAATGAGATTTAACGCGACACTATGATATAATTCTCCCAGAGTCAACTACTGGAGTCAACAGTTCCTCGGATGGAACTTGTATTCTAATCCTATTGTCGGACGACATGTTGCTGGATGTATTGCTTGTATAAAATCCTAAGGAAACTGACTTGTGCTGTTCCTCGGTGCCTTTGCTTTTGTAAGGGCTGACTGGATACAAATGCGTTAGCTTAGAAGACAGCGGCGGATTGCACGAGACGTGGATACGTACCACGTCATCACAATATGGCGAAAAGTGGCCAGGGTGAGGTGTAGCCCTCGGAGTGGAGTGGTTTGTAGAAGGAGCTCTCTGGATGCTCAACTCGCGAATGCCAGAACTGGAATAGTACATTTAAATGTTGTCAAGAAAATTCTGAATAACATTATGTAAGTATAGTATATTAATTTTAAAAATTACTGAATGGATGCGAATAAGACTTTCATTGTTGGACAGCTTGGTTTTCCGATAGGGTTCTAGGCTGCACGGGAAACTTATTCAACGAGCCGTTACAGCAGCTAATATAAAAATATAAAGAATAATAGTAGTCATTACCTATGAAATTGCCGATTTGTATGAAAAAAATTAAGAAGATTGCATTCTTTACACAAAATATTTTGCATAGTTATTTTTTTTTTATGAATTCGAATTAAGTTTAAATAATAATTTGTATGTATAATATTTTGTATGTAAGTATGACTTCATAACATTAAGCTAAGTATCGCATGTCTTAATTTCTCAAAGACAGAAACCATCGTGATAAGACGATGAAAATTGAAGCAATCAATCCGGTAAATGCACTGTTTTCAATCTATAACCATGAAACACAAAGAAATGAACAAAAAAAATACTACAGTAAATTATTAGTACCTAAATAGTCTATTTTTAATCCAATATTTTTTTAAATAGCTACCTATTGTTTTACAGAAATTACATGCAAAATTAAATGTAAGAAAAAACGGCAACTTCATAGATAAGGAAGGACCTAATATACATGTGTATATTTTCTAAAGAAATTTCTACAAGTTCATAAAAATAAGGCAGCATTTACACGTGGTTCACCGTCTTAGTCTTAGTTATCTCAAAATCTAGTTAGGTATCTCAAAATTGAACCCACGCACTCTGGCGTTCTTATCCAACGACCAAGCCACGGAAAAGCTAAATAGTTAGCCATATAATTCCATAATTAAACAAAGCAAAGAATTTTGAGTTCTAAGACCACTGAAAATTGTTTAATGCTCATTTGTTACTTAGTGATTATAATGTAAGCAATTATTCTTAAAATTGACAAACAGCGTTTTAACCTTGTCTCGTGTACTCACCCGTCTGACCCGGTGCCGTCGTCGCCGTAACTGTGAACATCCAGCGAATTGTCCAGGGCGTGGGAGCCCCCGCTCGAGAACATGCTCAGGTCTGCGGTGCTGGTGACGCTGGTATCGGCCAGGGAATGCTGCGAGCCGAGGGCCAACACACTGTCATTGCCCCGGACGCCGCCGGCGACTCCACTGTACTCTAGAATAGAAAATCCGTCAAAGACAATGGAACTACTAGCTACATTTATTTATTCACAATAAGGTGTGTTGGTTTCAAATAATTTGGGTTATACAAAATTGGGTTTACCTAAGGATAATTAAATGGAATCCAAGATTATAGCAGAAATCAAATGCTTACGTTTATGTAAAATCTTCTCGACTGCATTATTTATTATAGTGGTACAATTACGTACAATCATGTTAAGAGATGTATTTACAGTACACTCACTTGAATTATTTTATGTATTCATTAAGTACATATACTTCTTTACAGAAAAAGATAAACGCACTAAAATAAAATATTCACTAATAAAAAAATATATATTTGTACTTGTAAAAATAGCACTTGTAAAAAAACAATATATAATTGTTCAATGTACATTGAAAATAAGACATAAGTAAAACTTTCTTGTAATTTCAGTGCATACATCTAACACTGAAATACACTAACCATAACTTTATATGACCATAAAAATAATAGTTTGCACTAGAATGTGAAATTGAATAGCATTAGTTTGTGAATATTGACTGAATTCTTGATGATCGTGAGTGCCGGTGTAAGCAGTGGCTAATGGAGGCAGACAGTGGTGGCGGCGGTCGCCAAGCAACAGTGACAACGGCGGCGACGGTGAGTGGTTTCCTGGCGGTAATGGAGACAGTTACAAGTACCTACTATAATTTTTGAAATTTTGTTTCAGCATTATTTGCGCGAAAAAGAGCACATGTTTGTCGAAGACGCATTCAGATTTTACCGCTTCAGTCCTAAATTTGAAACTAAAATGATTCCTATGTTTTCTGTTCCTTACAAAATCCTCTACAAGTCTGCACCAGTCTTGTTTTAAAGTATGATGTGGTAAGAAAGCGACCGCCGCTGGTACAGTTCATTTGTTATAATACCCCAGTTCTGTTATTAAGTTATGTAGGTATGTGCATTATTTATAGCCCACAACGACGGCGGAGCGTGGGATTAAGTTCTCAATTCCGTGGGTTCGAGAATCGAGATGAAACATAGTCTGTTCCAAAGCGACTAGGTATATCAATTTAAATGCGATTTTTGCTCCCTCCGCAACCAAGAGATTCGGCGACGAACTAAGATGACCGACAAACATAGCTAAAAGGCTAGGAAAGAGGTACATCTGTAAAGGGTCATTAGGGAAGGCGAGATTTGAAATCGAAACCGCGTACCGCAGCGTCGAGTAGGTATAAAAAACGCATGAAACATTCTCGTATATTTTTTTCAAGTGTTCGTTTTTTGATTTGTTGCTCTGAAAAAATTAAATGATCTGTAGAACTTTTTTCCCTTTAGGGTGGTATTATGGTGAGCGGCGGCGCCGCCCCGCTCTGTACGAAATTACATAAGTTTGTATAGGCGAATTATTTAGGCAGCGGCGGCGCAGCTTATCAAAACCCACAGAGCAGCGACGTCGTTGCCCCCTCCGCTGCGCCGCTTACTGTAATACCACCCTTAAAAACGTAAAGCACCGAAGAAAACTGTCTTGGAAAAAAACATTTCTCAGAAACTAACAGAGTTAATAATAAAACCGCCATCTAGTCATGGCGCCTTTTTTACGCTAAGGAACATAATAGGAACGTGTCGTTCCTATTATGTTACTAATAATACTTGCACATTCTTTTTTCGTGTTTTCTGTTCTTTTCGATAAAAATATTTATCTACTGAGAACAAACGATTTCATCGTGTTCCCTAGGTGTCGAGACACCGTCCGTCCTGCCACAGATGGGCGACCGATCGTGACATGATTATATGATTTAGCTGACGTTCTGTATCGTATCGGAGCAGATTTGCAGACAGGAATCATAGTGGACTGCAGTTTCCTACCTACTGGTGTGTTAACAAAAATATCTAGGTATTCGTCGTCAATTTCATTAAAATGTACATTTATCGTAACGAGGCGGATTTTACCCAGTATAATCTTTCATGACTACTTTACGATTCACAGTTAAATCATTATAAAAAAAGTTAAGTTCTACATTGACTATTGTTTTCTGGATTGACATTGACCCACTGTCGTACATAAACTTTCCTAATGAGAGCGCCACCACAGCCGGTCCTGCTTCGTTCCTACACATCCAGCTACTTCCACACCCTTATTAGCCAATCTGGCAGGTGAGTTCTCCACTCCAGGAGTCCGTCTGCCCCAACAGCTATCGGTTCTGAGACATATATGGCTAGCTAGCTGCCACTGCAACTGGAAACAAAGCTGCTCGTCGAAGATTCTTCTCTATTTTAAGATTTCTCCAAAAATTGGTCGTTTAGTGCCATTGTTGCTACGTCTATCTATAACCTCTCAATACTATTCACGAGTCGACAGAGACATACTTGTTACGAAGGCCCTCTAAGTAAAGGAGTAAAAATACTTACAGTATTTCAGATCAATTCACGCACTTTTTGGTTGAGTTTCATTTTTTTGTGTAGGTACGAAAAAGTTTATAAAAAATTCACTACCTACTGTTTTTCACACTTGATAAGTGAGTGAGAGTTATATCAGCGGTGTCGTTTTTAAAGTTAAATACAGTCAATGTGTTGATTAATGTCTATGAAGAGGTGTTTTTTTCGACATTTTGTTTAATTAATAATTACGTCACAATGTTATCGTCTTTTATTTCAAATCCTTGGAACGTCCGTATTCACCTTGGTGAAAAAACGACGACACCTGTGCGAGGGTTGTTTTCCTAGAGACAGTATTAAGGCTGGGCTTTAGACTAAAAAAGCTGTCATATGTCGAAAGAAATAATCTTCTTCTTTTCTATAAGAAATAATCTTCTTCTTTTCTATAGGTACCCTATTCTTTCTGTAAAAAAGCTTGGGTGTTCTCATATTATTTCGTTTTGATGTAAGTACCTTTACACAATTCGTCCCCGAAGTTGATTCTATTGCTTAGACGAATGAATAAAGAAACGAAAAATAGGATTAAAAGGAAGTCGGCAATGAGTATCGTCGGTCTGTAGTGTGTTTACGGAGTTTTAATAGAGGTTCGCAGCATATGTCCGAATATCAATTTGAGTATGAAATCGTTGTTAGTTACATGCAGGCAAAACGGCGCAACGACCGAAATTTTACCTTCGTAGTTAGTAAGGTCAGTTTAAATCCACAGAGAATGTGTGAGGTTAAGTGAGATAAACATTGTTTAGTATAATTATTATATTTGCATTAACGTTACCTCAGTAATTAATTGTCTTAATAATTATATTTACATAACACAAATATGCAAAACTACTTTATGAATACAAACCAAATAAGACATAAAATAAAGTTAATGAGCAAACAGTTGGTGACAGACCCAGCTCTAAGTGGAAGATTCTCTTCGTATAATAATGACCAATCACCGTTATAACATACATGCTCGATACGATATTTTTAACCGACTTCCAAACGTAAGAGGTTCTCAATTTGATGCGCATGTTTAACTACGATTGTACTAACTGATTTTATGCATCTAATAACAATAAATATTATATAGATAATAACATAATTGATATAGATTTCGGATCACGCGATCCGGCACACCTTCACTACAAAGAGTACATAAAACCCCTAGACAATCTTAGATTTGTAGGACGGACTGACAATTAAATCTAATCTTGGATTTGAGTGTTTAAATTAAATTAAATAACTACATTTAAAAAACATTCTACACATTAGGTGGGGCTTCAAAGTTTGATGTATTGTAATTAAATGATCGATGGGATATTATGTGATACAACTGCTACTTTGTCCATCTTGCCATACATTCCCCATGGCACTACAAAATGACCACCTATTCCCCGTGACACCCCCTTAGGAAAAGTTATTGTATTGTACTTAACTGTCATCAGAGTGGGGTATACATAATAGCGTATTTAAAAGAGTTAACTATTTTTGAAGTTAGAGTTACAAACTACAGTAGTTGCAATTACATATAATATGTTATTTGCATTTGTGCATGGTGTACTCATCTTTATGAAGTTGTGCATTAGGTCAATAATTTTAGGACGAAATTTGTAAAGGAGAGAATGTAACAACTGTTCGTGAGTAAAAAATAATAATAATACAGTAGTTGCAATTACAGTAGTTAGCTGAGGGGTTTCTCAATTACAAGTAATTCGATTTATTGTAAATTTATTTATATTTAAGTAAATTTTGAAGCATATGTCGAATTTAAAAATAAAAATGAATGCATTTTCTAGTTTTTTCTTTGTGGTATTACCTATATTAGTTACATCAGGTGCGAACTTGTTTTAAATGACATTGATTGACGTGGCGCTGTCATAGATTGTATCAGTTGTTTGTAGTTGAAACTACAATTACTTGGATAAGACTATGGTTAAACTATATAATAATATGTTACTAACGTGTACCTACTTGTAGTTCAACTAAAAGTAGTATGCAATTTAAACTACAAAGTACAAAATGTAGCTACAGTTTGTAGTTGGTAGTTATGTTTTGGCTTGCCCCATACTGACTATAACTTTGACTCATAACATATTACATTCCTGCAGCACTGCTGTTTGGTTTCGTAGAGCAAACTAAACTACAATCCATAATTCCGCGAACTTCTCCTTTACATTAAATACGATGTGACACGGGGATTTAAGGGAAATTAACAAACCATAGACAATATGTACTTATAAAGTACGTATTTTATGATTCATGACATCTCTCGGAGTCGATGGTGTCACCTCTGGTTGTGTCATTTGTAAGTACCATAGGGAATGAACGTACCTTACCAGGTAGCGCGGAGTCGGGCGTGGTAACTGTGCACTTATCACTACGAGCAAGTATGTTGACAAAGAACGCGCGGCTGGGACAAAATGTATTTAAGTTAGGGATTCCCGATCGCCCCCTCGCTACCACCATGCATGTCCAGTGCTCATTTCTCAATAATATGACAATGTTTATAGATGCGTGAAGTGATCAGAGCCGAGGCTCTCGTCGGACGTGTTTCTAGTTGACGGGAGACTGGCCTCCAAATTACCTGAAATCGTGTCACTCTGCGATACTCGGAGCTCCTGTAGCTCGAGAGCGGCCTTCTCGCGCCTGGAACAATTACAACAAAATATTATTCTTTAATCATACCAATATAGTACCGTATCAATTATATTGTTATGTTCTGTGTTTGAAATAATAATAAAGTCTCTACTTTTATCTTTGGGATTAATAGTGTGTAATAAAGAATAAAGAGCGTCAGTGGCCCTGGGGATAAGACGCGGCCTATCATATCGAAAGGTCCAGAGTTCGATCCCCGGTTGGGTCATGTACCAATGGGTTTTTCTCGAAACTTAAGTACATTTACTGACTGCTCTCAAACGGTGAAGGAAAACATCGTGAGGAAACCTGCATACGCCGAAGAAGAAATTCTTAGGCGCATGTGAAGTCTACCAACCCGCACTGGGCTAGCCTGGTGGACTATAGCCCGAACACCCTCGTTGAGAGGGTAGGCCTGAGCCCCAGCAGCGGGAAGATTAATAGGCTGTTGATTGATTGAATAAAGAATTTAATAATAATAAAGTAATTTAACGAGCAGCGGAAGTAAAATACCTGAACATACCTTAATATCACAGTCGACCTTGCTTGCTTTTCAGTTTCAGAAAAATTGTCTGCACGCTGTCCTATCTTGGACTTGTTGTCGGGCTCCACAAATATTCCTAGTGGACGCTTGGGCAACTCATTGGGAGGAGGCGGGCCTGGGTAGTCGAGCTTAGCTCTCTTCAATTCTTCCATTGACCGTTCCACATGAAATAAGACTTCATCATCTTCGATACCAAACTCTTTATGTAACTTAACCTACAAAAAGAAACAATTATTGTTTTTAACAATAGGATAACTCTTTTGTATTTTATTGCACTATGAAATGGGTTTGTTTCCGCAAGAAAAACTCGCGGTATAAACTTCTGGGCGGGCGAAGCCGCGGTAAACATCTAGTAACTTATTAAACGCGGGCGAGGCCGCGGGAATCAGCTAGGTAAAAATAATCTGGTATACAAAACGAAGCGACCTTTCATCATGGAACCTATTCTCCTTTGAAAAAGTTTTGGCTGTTATAATTTTGAAAGGCGCTAAGTGGTAATAAAAACCGATTACCTACTTGGAAAATATTTCAAATCGTAAAAATTCACTGATTTCTGAATTTTACCTTTGTATACACATAATTACCCAGCTGTAAGCCAAGTTTCAACATTCTAGGGGATTTTTCTAAATTGGGATTTTTAGATGTTAATATCTCAATAACCGTTTCGAGCTGTATTTATGAAATTTGGGGTGCTAGTTGATCTAAGGGGTCTTAACAAATAAACCAAATTTCATGTTTATGTTAAATAGTTTTCGAGTTATTAAGGGGTCAATAGCTCCAAATGGTTTGTGTAATATAACACACGGCATGCGGCACGCCAGTTCCTTCCTCTTTCTTTGCTGGAACTTGGCTTGACACGCTGCCGCGTGTCTAGATATCCATGAAACACTTTACATACCTGAATATAGTTGACTATTAGGTCCATATCATTTAACTTCATAATCGCCTTCTTATGTAACTTGAGTATTGTGTATGCCACTGCTGTAATCACTCTCTCACCATCCAGCAAATATATATCCCACACTCTCAAACACAGGCTGAAGGGCACACGTTCCACAAAACAAACAAAAAACCACTTGAGAGAATAAAGTATTGCGTCCAACCCAAATTTGTCAAAATGATGTTTTAGCTTGGGCAAAAACTTGGTGAGTATTTTATCATGATGTTCCAGGAACCTCATTAGCTTGGGAAAGCCCTCTATATATAAACCATGCATCGCATACTTGTTGTCTGACAAGAGTACAGCGAGTGCCCAGAATGCGTCTTCTTCATCCATATACATTAACAAAACACCCGCTAGGCCTGACATGCCCTGACAATAACCAACTTCGGAGTTGTACATGCTGTATGCACAGAGTACATTGAACAGAGAGCACTGCTTTTCGGAGTACCTTTCTCTGTAGAACTGATGTTCACGAAACTGTCTGTTTACGTCTGAATCAATTTGTCTGACGTCAGTGGACCATTGTTTAGCCAATCGTAACATCTCCCGGTATTTGCCGGGGTATTCTGACTTTAATCGATTTACATCTAACAGTTTGCACCATATTTTTATTCGAAGCGAGTTAGGAATGCCTTTGTATATTCGCCTGTGGAGTTTCTCCCTAGTGGTAGACGTATCCCAGGAGCCGAGCATTTTGACCCATTTTTTTTCTCTTTCCACTTCAATGTTAATTTTTTGCGACGTGGTTTTTTGCGATAGCCGCTTGTCGTGAATGAAGCCATATCTGAAATAAGATAGTTGCACAATTACTAAACTATTGTTGTACATTATTTTTGTCTGTCTGTTTTATTTGATCATCATCATATCAGTCCATCGACATACACTGATGGGCGAAGACCTGAAGACCTATGTCTTCCCTGGCCAACGACGCCACCACACCAGGCGCCCAACGTTTTACAACAATAAAATAAATTATTGAGTCAATGCCTAAATTACAAGAGTTTCATACTTTTTGAGTGTTATTGTGAGTTACAAAATATGTGTAAACCTACACTAGTCGGTAATGATAGCGAATAAAAATGGATGTGATTTCCACATAATCATTTAGCGTGATAATTCACCCAAATTTGATCACCTGGGTGCAAAAGTACACTTTTAGTATACTTTATTGTTCACCCATGGCTTTTTGATGTTCTTAATTTCAATATAATAAAATAATACTTTATTCATTTGAATAGAATACAATCATTTAATTACATTACAAGTAAGCTGATTTCCTTGATATACTATGATGATAATACGATGACGATTCCCCTTAGCTCACTTAACAACATAATGTAAATGTAAAATTAAGAGATATAACTCGGTACACAAAAATCTGTTACTTTTATATTAGACAAGTTGCATTTGTCAAAAAATTTATCTACAGAAGACTAATGAACAGAAAAGCCGCAGACATAGAGACATCATTCTGGTCATTACTGGCAGATGGCACTGACAATTGTGTATCTTATGAAGTTTCAGCATGGAGCATCCATATAAATGTGAATAGATATTTAAGAATAAACCTGCAATGTTCCTAGCATGTTATTTCACTCGCTTATCTATGGGAAATCAAACCAAGAACACACAGTATAAGAAAAAAGCTACAAGTTGCATTTGACCTTTAACCTAACCAGGAAACCTTTGAATCTATTTGACTCCAGGCAGAGGTGGTGCTGGAAATAAACCAAAGTGTTTAAGTTATTAGCTTCTTCCAACTAAGATGGAGCACATAATTATGACATTATAAATAAACACCCAATTAAGTAGAAGTTTTGCAAATAATTTATTTAAAAGATACTTTAATACAATTATGCCACGCCATAATATCGCAGTGGCGGGCGAGGCGCGGCCTAGGTGCTGTATAAATTTGCACCGCAGCAGCAGGCCGAATTTTGCCTGCGTCAGTGTGGGGCGTGAGGTCCTCCATGCAATACCAATATTATTATGTCAACTGGCCGCCACCGCCGTGGCTTTATGATCTAACGAAAAACTAAGGTCACTAACATAGCAGGTCACATCTGTCACAGATTCGATTGCAGATAAATTGTTGAAACCATTGTGCCCGTGGGTGCATCGTGCGTGATACGCCCCCTCCCTCTCGTGGAACGGGCGTGACCGTGACTGAGCAATTCGACAGACTGAGGATACTTTGATAATAACTAGAATTTGAAGTCAACCAATGTAGAGTACGTAACTAAACTTACAAGGCACCATTTATTTTTGCAATATAAATCGGCAATGATAAAAACGAACCTGTCAGTTTTATGATACTCCTCAAACTCGGGGTCCTCCCAGGGGTCTATCTGTCCAGCGAGGTTTTCCCGGCCCCTCTCATATCGTTGGAAGATTCGCTCCCTCTCCTCGGAAGCCCGTGCCAACAGACTCTCCTCATTCATAACACAGCCTGACAGAGCGGCATAACGGAATACCCGCACGGCGCACTATAATTCACTCAATCTGTAAAACTTTATTCAGTTCACAAACAAAAACATCAAACAAAAATCACAAAACATTGTAACACAGCCAGACTCGTCGATTTTGTGATTGCGAGGATTGCGAGTTGCGAGCGAAGCGAATGTGTGTCAAATGTGTGTGGAGTGGACGGACGGAGAGGCAGAGGCGTAGAGGGAGAAAGGCAATATTCCACTCAGTAAAAAAAAAAATAAGGCAAAGGTGAGCATACTTACAGTTTATGTCTTTTTAGACCAGTTATTAAACCCCTTTAAAATAATGGTTCTATATAGGTATTAAAGTTATATGGACAAATAGTCTGAAATAAAGTTTTATTTACCTACTAATTTTAATTTACAACTCGATAGACTGATGTTCTAGCACTAGACGCGCGCTTTCGCACACGCACATCAGTACTAGATCCTCCTCTTGTATGCCTCTAGTCCAGTCATTTTATAATCAAATTAAGTTTTTATACGCTCAATGTTATCTAACTTACACCTATAGATGTCGTGAGTTATGACCCGGTCGTAGAAATAGCCACATCATGAAGCGCCGCCCGCCCCCGGCTATTTCATGAAATGGTAGCAGACATAGGTACCTATTATTAAATATTAGTAGGTAGGTAACTCCCTACCTACCTATTCCCTACTAGCTTTTGCTGGTGTATAAATTTGGTCAAGAGGATTCTTGAGGAACTACCTTACCAAATAGGTAAATAAAATCATTATTACACAGCTTGCCGTGTTGATTTGTACAATTTTACGGCAGAGAAGTTTCTGTATGAAAGTATGAAATATTGTATAAAATGCACGTGTCTCTAATCTGTATATGGTATGGCTGGCTGGCTTGTGCATGCCAAGCAAGAATCTGTAAATACATATTAAATAGAAGCAATATTGGTAGTAATTTACGGCCATCTTACTGCGAGCGGCCGTACCACTTTGTTTATGAAGTCTGGTTAGTTTTCTAAGCGTATTACAAAGATGGCGCTGATAGGCACCGGATATATGAGAAAATGCAGTATTAAGCATAATCTTTTACTGCTTGTATAATAAAATTATCACGTAACCTACCATAGAATTGACTACTAAGCTAAACTACACGACCTACTTTAATTTAATCCAGTTAGATTCATTTAAATAGGCTTGATTGACTATAGGATTTCTGTGCAATCGTTCTCGTAAATATTGACCTACTTTTGAAGTGGAGCCCTTGTGAAAGGATTGTGCAATAGAATCTGTCACTTGTTGTTATTAAAGCACCACAGCACCAACCATCCTATATTCCTAAGCACAATGTAGTACCTACCTACCATTTGTCATTATTTTTATGATCTTTCTGACACCAAAAGAGTTGACCTAAATAAATAGGCTACCTACCTATTATCAGTTTCAGTAAAATTGCTTTTGTATTGTACCTATCTTTTACTCTTCAGACTCCTAAATAATCTGATCGAAAATAAATTAGGATATGTCGCTCAATTAGAAATTGTTTTTTTTCTTATTGGCCTTGGCACACATCTAAAGTCGAATTATGTTTTTATTAACTCTACTATCTTTTACCGACCTATTTCAATGTCAGTCATGAGTACAGTGTCTGAACCAAACCCGAAGTTATGTCGGAATATTAAAGTGTAGGTAAGTGAAGTGGCCTAGAGACCTACATTTTTGTTTTTATTAGAACGAATTATAGCTTTTGTGGACGAGTTTTGAGTTAGAATTATTCTGGACGAGGTTACACTGGCACCATACTGCTGGCGACAATCCAGGAGCCGCGTTCGATTATTCGTAAGATGTACGAAGTCCCTCCAAAAATGAGTGTAACAGAGGGCCTGACTGTCTCTGCAACTACAAGTCAGCCGAAAAGCGAAATTGAGACGGAAATCCATACAGAATATGAGATGACCTCCACAGAACTGAAATCGGCGGAAAATACTGACATGGACATCAAGATCGCGTATGCCGACCCCACTAGTAGTAAGTACATTACTTATTATTATAAATGACATAGTATAATATAACACCTACATTATATGTACCTATAAGTACGTATAATAACTAGGTAGGTCCCTATAATGAATATTTTGTCTGAAACTTCATATATAATTCGCCTCAGATTTTTACTACATATTTGCAAGTAAAAACAAATTCTCTTGTCCTGAGTAAATGTATAATTCATATATACCTACTTAAATCACAATTTTATTGGAGATAAAGTTGAGACTTAGATCAAGAGGCCTGCCTGACATTCGTATTTATTCAAAGGAGACAGTGTTGTCTTACTAAAACACTATAATACTGTAGATAGGTAACTATAGTTGTAAGCAATGTGTACATTAGACTACCTGCTCGCTCATTCTCAGTTGCACGGTATGGCAACGCCGCCGCGCCGGCCGCCCGCCGCCGCTTTTGGGTTTTTCTTAAATGGCGATCGTGCCCCCAGCCCATCCGAGTCAGAGGATCGTCGCAATCCGTCATCCGAGATGACGAGGCCGAGTAGAGTAGATATATACGTACCTAGGTAATTATTATTAGGTACCTACTAGTATACTGATAGGGTTGGTCCCAAGTGGCACTGAAGTGCTCAAATCTACATGACCAACAAAAGCTCCCAGAGACACCAAATTAATAAATAATTGTGGTAGATAAACTTACATATCTACATTAAGGGCTTCTTTCACCACTTGCTGATAAAGTACCAGATACCCTATCTGCAGGTAATGTGACAGATAGCCTATTTTTTTGTTTCACAGGTATCTGATTGGCTACATCTTATCTATTCTTATATATTTTATATATAATCTATCAGTCAGATTTATCTGATAGATTAGTTTATCTCTAACATTACTATATGTTACAATATCAGGAAGTGGTGAAACAAGCCCTTAATATTGTATTGTATTATAAGGAAGTGTGGTCAGAAATATTGAAGAGCTCCATGCCGAGAGGGTATTACCCATTAAATGGTGCGACTTCTGTCTGTCTGTCTATAAGTAGGTACCTTACCTATTAGGTATACTTAATTATGTCACACTCACACTGTCACTTGTTTCTCGGCGTCCGATACTTAGGTACGTATTTTGACGTGAATTCAATGAACGTGTTCATCGTCTCCGACGTGCGTCGTCCAGGGGTGTAGCGAAAACATGAATCAAAAAATTTCGCGCGCGCGACCAAAGAGATTTGAAACTTCTTGAACGAAAACATGTAAGTTCGAAAGCTTTATAGGTAGGTACTTCTAAAGTTTAAAAGTTACAAAAGCATAGTCATAATCTTTTGTAAATCATTTTAAAGAGCCATTTGACGCCAACACAAAAATATATGTTGGACCCTCCCTCCACCCCCCGCTATGACGTCATAGACCGCGGGAGTGAGCACTGAAAATGTAATTGTAATTGACAGTTTTAACGTACAATTTTCAGGTATAATTAAAATCAAATTTTGACATGCCATCCAAAGAGATTTAAATCTTGGAAATCATCGACACAGAGGATGATAATAGTGTCATCGAACTCAAATTTAATCTTTGCTAGCGGTTATGAATAAGCACGACTTCTACACATCTCAGTTTATTAATATTCTCGACTGGAAATGCTGCCCCAGTCCAAAGTAGGTAGATAAGAGGACGCATTGGTTAGTCTTTAACCAATGAGTCCTGCCAGTCCATGACCTACGGCGCAGAAACGTGGACACTGACGGTGGGCCTGATCCACAAGTTTAAGGTCGCTCAGCGAGCTATAGAGAGGACTATGCTCAGAGTTTCTTTGAAGGATATGATCCGTAATATGGAGATCCGACGGAGAACTAGGGTTACCGACATGGCCGAAAGGATCAGCAAGCTGAAGTGGCAGTGGGCAGGTGACATCTGTCGCAGAACCGACGGCCGTTGGGGCAGACGAGTTCTGGAGTGGAGACCGCAACCAGTACGCGCAACGTGAGACGCCATTCTGCCAGGTGGACCGACGACCTAAAGAGGTGGCTGGATGCGAGGACCGGCTGTGGTGGCGTTCATTGGGGAAGGTCGTCCAGCAGTGGACAGGCACTATTTGAGCACAATTTATTGGTAAAGGAACCATTGCTTTTTATGCTAAGCCTATGTACTAGAACTGAGTCTTGCTTGACGTCAAATTGGCGTACCTACTCATTACACTACGACGGTAACTGAAAGTTCAGGCACTGAAAATTATAATATGGCAAAGAATATTATAGGTTTAAGATACCTATTTTTTCCTTGGCGTTTAATTTAATTTATTTATTCAACATATACTTTACACCACAATTAAACAAGAACAATAAACATACATCACAATAATATAAAGCCAATAACAAAGTACACAGGGGAAAACAACGATATTATGTATAAATTATTAATAGAATTCGGGAATATAAATTATTGAGATTATACTAGCGCGTTGTGTGTGTGTGTGTTGAGGTGATTGAATGAGCTTTATGAATTGGTCAATTGTGTTATTTTGGAAATAAAAACTTCGCGTCCCATGAAGATGAATTTGGCGTACTATTAGCCGTGCACATGCCGCGTGTCGTCATCATATCTCCCTTGCGTGCGAGATAGCCTAGCTAGGCCTTCATACAAAAAATAAAACTACTTCTTTGTTAAAAATTACCTATGTTTTTTGTACACCACTGACGACATTTCCTTCTTAAAAGGTGAATTTTTGAATGAATTGTACAAAGTATCTAAGTTGCAATATCGCTAGCTACTTACCTATCTAAGCCAAAGAATTAACGAATTATTTATGCCAGAATCTTGACAAACATATTGGGAGTGAAAAAAAATTATCCCACCAAAGTAGATCTGTCCAAAAAGCTTAATTGGAAACAATGGCGGGGTCTTTTATTTGTAGTCAATGTATAGTAAAGTGACGCCCTTTTACTGTTTCATGATGACTTGATTCATTAAAAAAAATGTTGACTGTACAAAATCCAATGTCGAAATAATCGATTAAATCAGCGCCATAATAATCGGAGGTCGTTTTGATGTAGCAACACTGCTATGTTGCCAAGCGGCAAGGAATACCCTAATTGCGGGGAAAAAATTAATTCCATTAATTTTAGTAACTACCTACCCTTTTTATTTGCTGGTATTTTCGATTTGTAACATAAAATTTTGTAGGCTTCCTAATACATATGTTTAAAAATATCTCAACAAATTACCCGTGGTGGCCGGGATTTAGAGTGCTACAAGAAGTAGTAAAATCAAAGTCAAAACTATATTATTTGCATGTAAGCACAGAATATATAATTGATGTAAGTACAGTGGGTACATTTTGTACAGTGGGTAATGTTTTGGGTTTAGGTACTATTATTTCTTCTGTATTCCAACACTAAAAATGTAAAACGCACGCAAATAAAAACTTGTTACAATTGTCTTCCCACCAGCTTCCAACAAATAATTAGATTGTAAAAATGTTAGACAAGTACTTTTTAGGGTTCCTTTAAAAAGGTCTTCCAGTCTGTCCGTTTGTCGGTCCGTCCTTAGTTCGTCCTAGTCTGTCTCACTCTTTTACAGTTTTGAATCGAATTTAATTTTATTTATTGGTACTTTCAATGGTCTAATCTTTTTGCTTTCTTGGTGTACCTTTAATTCCATGTAAAGGAGGATGATTTTTTTGAGCGCGCCTTCCTTTGGGGTATTGTTGAATAGTTATTTTCAAATAAGTCAGTGTTTCCCTGCAACATAACATTTGTAGCAGCAGTACCATTTGCGAGATATTACCCGTCAATGTCGTTAACAATATCCCCTCGTGTAATTTCTAAACTGCTTGACCTAGAATAGAAACTTACATACCTATACAAGACATACATATCTTCACGCACTGTCCCTGACGGGGTAATGCAACATGGAAATTGCAATCACTCGCATGGTGGGAACTTTCAATAAAAATTATTTCGTGTTCTGTACATGATCCTGCGATGGACACTTTTTGAGTAACGGAGGGAAAACTAAAATACGCAACCCTACACTGTGCGTAGTTTGACTCACACTTGGTTGGTTTTTTGTCTATCACAGTCCTTCCTTGATCAGTCTGAATCAGTAAAATCACTGATTCGGTATCAGATACATATATCTCGGAGTAAAAGGCGAGGCACGAATCTAATGCGAATTAAAATTAATATCGGTTCAGTTAATAATGTACCTATTAAATGTTGTGTTATGTTAACGTACAACTTATATGAAGACTGAAGTACATAATACCATTAGCGTTTCGCAGTTGGGTAAAAAGGTGTGAGCGAGACAGATTTATCAGCGTACATTGAAAAGATGCGATGAGTGGTTTGCTGGATTCGAACGGGCGGGTAAGTAGGCGAAGGTCAGACGGCATTGTAGTCGGCGTCGCGGCGCATGTAAGTACGTACCTATACACCGAAGTTGCGTGAAGCTGTATCATTTAAAGACTGGCAACATTTAAGGCAAACTGGGTATAAAATAGACGGCAAGTAGGTATACGTACAGACATAAACACGTAAATTACACTAAAATCAGCAAGGAACTGCCACCAATAAAATGTGAAGTATTTGGTCTTGGAAATCTTGGGGTGAACTTCAACAAGCCTTTAGTTTTTACGGTGCGATGCTTGGTATGAAATGAAGTAATTCTTACACTAGTGGTTCTGTGAGAACAGTAGACCTCGCCAGACCTTATAAACCAAACCTAAAAGGAAACGAACAGAAGTCAACTTTGCAGTTGGGGATATGGTACTAAAGTGATAAAAATTAGCAATATAAAGCTTAATATTTCGCAAATGGATCCCTAAATCGAAAAATGTTTTAACACCCGCGATATTTTTGAAAGATCTATCCAACGATACCCAATACACCATGGAATTCACGCAAAAAAAAAATCATTCCCATTTTACGTATGCAGTTCTATGAACATAATTTAATTTTTCGACTTTCTTAAGTTAATCGACTATTACTCAAAAACTAATAGAACCTACTTATCTGTCATAGTTTTCCGTTTAACTACGTTATATATGCTACTACCGTGAATTTTTCCACATTTTCAGAAGCAACCGTTTTAGCTAGCAGGGGCGGGGGGGCGTGACTCTAACAAAAATTACCGCTTTAAAGCTTAATATTTCGCCAACGGATCCTTAAATTGAAAAAATGGTTCTCACTCACCAGCAATATTTTTGAAAGACCTATCCAACGATATCCCACACTATGGGATTCACAAGAAAAAAAAGTTCACTCCCACTTTGCGAGTATAGTAGGTACTCTAAAAAAAGTGTTTTTCAAAATTATATTCTACTCATTTTGTTGGCGTGATTAATTTATACTCATGCCAAATTTTCGTCAAAATCGGTTGAAAAATGCGACCTGTAGAGAATTACCTGTAGAGAAGAGACAGACAGACAGAAAGACAGACGGACAAGAGCATTATTGGCCAATCTCAAAACGGAGACGCTTCGCTCGCTCGGTCAATAATATGCGGGTTCCCTTTTTACCCAACGACGGAACGGATAAGGTATATGCGTTTAGGGTGAGAGGTTGTTTGTTTGTGCACATCAAACGAATGTTGCCACCATATCTCCAAAACGGGTTGACCGATTTAGATACGGTTTTTTTAAATAGTTGTCCTTGAACATTTCGGAAAATAAAGTTTCTCCTGAATGTTTAATAAGGTTTTCTTATCAGCGGTTAAATTTTGCATGTGTATGGCGTCAGGCTCTAAGACGACATCGGAAGGGTCTTCCATAATTTTATTAGTGGGCTGAGAAATAAGTCCAATCACGCCCACGAGTTCAGTACAAAGATTATTATTACAGTAACAAACATAAATTGTCAACAAAACACATTTACAATAGTATAAGTCCAAAATACGTAATAAGTCTTTACAATAAATAATTATGAGTAGAGGTCACGAAACGAAAACGTACTCCGTGGTCGCGAGTCACGAGTCAAGTGCCTCACACGTCACACCACGTCACGTCACAGTACGGTACGACAAAGCAAAGCACGCGTCCCGTCTCAACCACAGTTCCAATAAGAATGCCCCTCCCGGCATCCCAGCCAGAGTTTAGAAAAAAGAACAGTTAACCAATTTCATTCAACACTCTGAACTCAGGCCCACGGCTACGTCAGTCAGTACGTACTTACAATACAACTAATACACTGCCCCGTTTCTACGAACAAAGACTTCCGTTGTGTTCAAGTTACAAATAAGCTTAATGTTATAAACATAAGAAGGAATGCGCGTCGCTTGCACGGGCTCTGCGGCGAGCTACGCGCCGACATGTATATCTTCCAAACAGTACGCCTACCATGAGTTGACCACGTAAAAGTCGCTAGCGACTACGCAAATACTTAATAGTGCTATCTCTTTTCGACTAATTACGAAAGACATAGATAGTTTTTAACATAGGTACTCGCTAGCGAGTCGCTAGTGAATATATTGACGTTGAGACGGTAGCTAAGTAACTCATGGTACAGTTCATACGGTCGAGTAGTTTTGAGTTATCTACCAGAAAAGCCGTTTTAATTTTTATTTAAAATTTATGGATGCTCCACAACTTAATCGGTCCAGTAGTTTTCTTCGGACATACAGACAGACAAGGAAGCATCGCTATACAGGTATCCGTCTTTACGGAACCGTCTCCCTAAAACTCAAAACTTGTATTTACTCGTACTTTCAGTACTTTGAGAAACAAGCAGAAGGGAGTGGCATTGTCACTTAGTGGCATTAGTGGCTTAGTGTCAAATCTCCTAGAATTAGATTAAAGAAAAAAGAAGCCGAATTTTATGTAGGTACCTAAATATCAGTCTAACGCTAACGCACCAGAAGTCAAATTCCAACCTGTTTACACCGCATCCTAAACTCGTAAGGATTGTTGATTTTTAAGATGATAAATGAAATTCCATACATACATAATACATTAAATAAATACGAATATACACGCGTAAATATATTTTTATAATAATATCGGTTATTTTCGAACCCTGCGCATATGGCTTCAACTCGCTTCGCTTTTATTGTACCTACCTACTTACAAGTTACATCTTAACTTTCAATAAAAAGATAGGAAGTCGTAGAAGTTGTCATGACGTATACGAGGTGAATATTCTAAGAATAGTATAGTATTTATTTCTGATCCAGGAAGTATTTAACGGATTTCAACATCGAAGTAACTGATTGTGATATAGGTATTTAGTTGATTGTTAATCAAGGTAGGAAAGTGGTATATTATGACATACTAAAAGTCGTCTGCCAACTTGCAAAATGTATTAATACCAACGGCCCTATCAAATGGCCCGTGAGGTCACCCGAGTTAACCCCACTGGATTATTTATTTATTTTCTTTCTCTATCTTTTAAAGATGAAGTTTACAAAACAAGCTACGACACCACTGAAGGTATAATAGCAGGCATAGAGGCCATTTTAATGCAAATTCATCACTTGAAAGTACAAAACGCAATAACAAAATACGAGTACGCGCAAGTACAAGTTGATGAATACTTACTTATATGTAAATCGTTACCTAGGTTTAAGTATTCAAGGAAATAATATGTAGTACATTACTTCCGCGGTCTGTAATGAG
Organism: Metalampra italica; assembly: GCA_949699065.1. NCBI lineage: Eukaryota > Metazoa > Arthropoda > Insecta > Lepidoptera > Oecophoridae > Metalampra > Metalampra italica. The sequence goes on from OX452969.1 coordinate 5,534,117, forward strand.
AGCGTTGCTGGCAGCGCTGATGATGGCCGAAAGCGCAGCTCAAGGTCAACACAGCTCGGTCAGCATTGCAGCCCTAAGATGCACAAGCTCGACGGAAGGCCGAGAGCGAAGGTCGAGGCCTATATAGGGCGGACAGCAAGGGCTGCAATGATGACCGAGCTTGAAGGTCGAGAGCGTAGCTAAGCTCGAGGCTAGCATAGCGTGGCCAGCAATGCGTCGTGTCATTTTTGCACTTGACTTTTTCTGAAACAAAACTCGATAATAATAGATTTACAAAGACAATTGTTGGTCAGTTTTGGCCACCAGCAATATCCTTTGTAAATCCATTATTGTCGAGTTTTGAACGAAATTTCATACAACTTTGCTGGCGCCTATTCAAATACCGTGGCGTGCTCGCCTTTGCTCAAAGATGGTTGTCCAAATAATAACCATATTACAAGCATTTTTGAGGAAAATAAATAACTCACATTTTATTTCTTCAAATGTCCAGTTTCGTTTCCACAGTATGATTTAAAAAAAAATATGAATGGAGTTTTTCTTACCTATAAAATTGATGACATTGTTCCTCCTTAGAATATATTTTTCTATCTCTTATAGTTTCGGACCTTCCTATACTAATCCGTCTCGATGTGCCATACTGTATATTCATTCAGAGTGTCTGGCCCCTTAACGTACTGGCCAGTTCATTATTCTTTTTAGGGTTCCGTAGTCTGACGAGAAATTAATTATTATAAGGTCGTCCAGTTCGTTCGTCCGTCAGTCTGTCACAGCGTCATTGCATAACTGTTACAGTTAATATCTGCATGAAAGTTAGTACAAGTATGTACTTACAATGTACCTATAGATCGCAATTTCGAAAACAAAAAATTCATAAATTTGCTCCTCTCCAAACATGTACAGGGGATGTTTTTTAAGCTCACCTACCTACTTTTGGGGGTACAGTTTAAAGAGGTATTTTCAAAATTTTTTTATATCTGTATTCACGAAAGTTGTTAACATTGACTTGTAATTTCTAAAGTGATTCACAATCACCCATGGATTTATTCTCAAAGAAAATTATTTTGGGTATCCTGTAATCAACATTTCGAGCTATGGAGGTAAAATTTTAAAGTACGGAACCCTGTACTATGCTCCGATGGAGAAAATATGAATACGGGGCCCACTCAATACACTGCAATGACAAAAGGGTCATCATCATCAACAGCCTATTTATGTCCCCACTGCTGGGGCTCAGGCCTACCCTCTTAACGAGGGTGTTCGGGCTATAGTCCACCACGCTAGCCCAGTGCGGGTTGGTGGACTTCACTTGCGCCTAAGAATTTCTTCTTCGGCGTATGCAGGTTTCCTCACGATGTTTTCCTTCACCGTTTGAGAGCAGTCAGTAAATGTACTTAAGTTTCGAGAAAAAACCCATTGGTACATGGCCCAGCTGGGGATCGAACTCCGGACCTTTCGATATGATAGGCCGCGTCTTATCCCCTACGCCACTGACGCTGTCAGTCTGATGACAAAAGGGTATCGTTTGTTATTCCAACGAGAAAAACAAACTGAATCTTTATTGAATTTATATTCCATAAAATCGGCGATCGAGAATACTACATAAAATACACAAAATAATAAATGTGACCAGCCTCAATAGGGCCGCGCACCCCCGGGCCAACTCTTTTTTTAAGCCTCATGATTTTAATGAACTTTATTCGATCGATTTCGATTTACGTGTAGAGCGAACCTAGCCGTGTGCGTTTTAGAAAAAGGAAATGTAAATGTGCAGTAGAATAATGTCAACTGGCTGCCTCATGGGACCTTGGTGCGACGGGAGGGGCGCCTGCGGCGGTGGGTGCGGGAAGGGGGGACATGGCCGCGGGTGACGCGCGCCCTAGTGGCCTACTGACACACTTACCCAGTGACAGTGGTACTGCTTTTGGTTTGCCGAGGTCAGCATGATGCGTCTGCTTACATGTGGAATAATGGTATGAAGTATATTGATAGATAATTAATAGGCAAGGTGTGCCCGTGCCTGCCTAGAAGGTAGCTACCTATTACACCTACAAACCGTGCGGTACCTCCTACGTATAAAAAGTCAGCAAGGCGTAGTCGTGCACACAGCACAATGAATGTGATCAGATCAGTAAGTTTTAAGTTTGGCAACATTTAAAAAAGTGCATAATTTTCATAATAATAATTACTAAACCAGTTCAGGATTTTCTTTAATATCCAGGATCTGTTTAGAGTTATGATATAATCGAGTTTTCATTTTTTATTACCAAAAATGAAAACTCGATTTTATAAATCGTTTTTTTGTTTATACGAAATATTTTTGGTATTGTCCAAGTGACGAATATCAAATTTGAATTTAAAAAATTTGAACTGAAAATATCATTTCTGAATTGCTATCGCAAATTTTATACCTGTCAAAATGAACCGAAGAGTTGAATAGGTAACAAAGTAGAGCAACATCACCAAGTCATGTCGGTCGTTACGACGTAGGCAGGATGACAGCGGGGGTGCTCTCCTTACGGGGTACGCGAACTCTATTTTTTTCCCAGCTGGACTGACGCACTCACGGACAGATTATGACGAAATTCTCATACAACCAATGCATACGCAACCCTATTGTTGTTTTGTGTTCCAATTTTTGTAAAACTGAATATGAGATGATGTTAAATATGGGAGGAAAGGACTTTTATGTTCACATTTTAAAGTCAATCATGGCCGCTAAAAAAAGTTCATCATTAAAGTATAATTAAGGTGATATGGACCTAACCGAAATAGGTAGTATCTACACGAAATGGCAAATTCATTGATTGACAACTTGTTGCCACAAAATCCAGCTAGAAATATTTAATAGTTATCAAACTTTCATATTGTGGTAAAATAGGAAAATCGATAAATTATTACTTATCTGAGAATGTTTTTGCTTGCCGTATTCATGAAATGCACAATGTGCGCTTCGTCGGCGAAAATAACAATTTCTTGACTCGTATTTTAGAGGGTCTCACCTTCGGCTTGTCCTTCAGAACACTAGGTAGTTCTCTTTCCCTCATCTTCAACAATGTATTGTTTATTCTATAAACAATTATGCATCAGCATATCTCTAACAAGGTTTTCCTATTCTACTGACCTCACCTCACCATACACGCAGAACAGAAATAATAGTTCTACATGTTATACATATAAATTTTCCAGATGTAGGTATGTATGAAATTTAAATTGTGGTAATGACTGCTTCATTATGATGACAAAAATTCACGAATTGGTCCAACATGTACATGGCAATTTGTTCGCCTCAACAGTCTGTTTAATAATATAGTAGATTTCTGCACTCCGACAAGGAATATAATAAATTCCATACAATAAATTTCTATCAGCCTTACTATTTGCGAGGTTTATAATATATCACGACAAAGAAGCTTGGAGAAGCTTCTATTACCCACGTAAGTAGGCCACGGTGGGAACTCGTAGATTCTACGGTTCCTATAATTTACTGTAATAATGTCTTAACTGAAAAAAGTTATGTCTGTAATATAGGTTGCAAACTGCAGACCCTAAATATTAAAATGAAAATCTACCTTTATTTTCAAAATTAACTATTTTTAAAATTAAACCTATGTATATTAATCGGGTTATCTGAGGAATAAACTGTAAAATACTTTCATTCAAAATGCCTTTTGATTTAACACAGGCCTTGACTCGTCCAGACAGACAAACAAAAAAACCGGACAAGTGCGAGTAGGACTCGCGCCCTGAGGGTTCCGTACAAACTTATTTAAAGAAATAATTTGAAAATCATTACTAAAATTTGTAGTTATTTAACATTAACTTATATGGATGACTTGCTCATCCGCAAAGTTAAGTTTGTTGTTACCAGCAAAAAAAAAAGAATTTTTTGTTATGATGATTTCGGTTTTTTTTCTTTACTTGTGGTATAAGACCTTGCTTTTTCCCAAATTTCATGATTCGAGGTCAACGGGAAGTAAGTACCCCATAGGTTTTCAAATACCAAAATACTGAAAAATGCGGCAAAGTCGGCTATATCTTCTGACTGCGTTGACTTAGAAGTTTGATTTTTTCACAACTCCAAGGGATTGCAGATTGTGGATTGTATTTGATATTAATTTTAACATGATACCTCCTCGCGTACCTGAGAAAATGGGTCTTGAGTTGCCACACAGACCGACAACGAAGTGATCCTATAAGGGTTCCTTTTTTCCTCTTTTGAGGTACGGAACCCTAAAAATTGCTACTGAAAACTTGTATAATTTCAAATACGCGGTTGAGAACCGTCGATATTCGGCCTTGGTATCGTTCTTAAGGTAGGTACTCCGTCCCAATTTTGGCATAAACAAAATTATGTGCCTACAGATACAACTAAAAGAATCAGTAGATCCACGGGGTAAACGTGAATACATAAGTATCTACGTTAGGTAAACCACAAAACCTACCTTATAGAGGTATTATAGGTAACAAATTTTCAAATTCAACACCAAATCATTAAGATCAAGAGCATTCATCATTGTTTGGCTTTGTATTGTTTGAAACAGTTTCTCATTGTAGTCTTACTTTTTTTGTTCTTCTCTTCTCCAAACGGGGTTGAAACGGTACTATTCTATTTATTTTATTTATTTTCTTTATTTGGGACAACAACAGCTTAACTTAATCTTAACGTAACATAGTAAAATTTGCAAAATATAAAAGCCAATGATAGTTATCCTCGTTTTATAAATGGTGAGAGTGAAGTGCTTTAAAGTAGGTAATTATACTCTAATTATTAATAATAATAACACATGACTTTAAGGTTACAAGACAAAGGTTGTCTGAATGAAATCGCACTTAGCGGTGAGAACGCATAGCAGTACTTTCTAAATCTACTGTATTATTGTGTATTGTTTTTAAGACAATCTATAATACATAAATCAGAATTAATAAATAAATAATGCATACATATATACATACATACATTATACATACATACATATACATAAATACATTAAACAATTCTGAAACTTGCACAAGAACATACAATTGATATGATTAAAATGAAATATTTGTTATATTTTGTAATGTAGAAACACATTTAGGTGTATGTTTTAATTAGACATGCAAGTGCACCGGGTGTTTGAATGTATATAGTCACAGCTGCAGGTAGAGAAGTTAAAGTTGCTGGAGAAGAACTGAGTTGACTTCATTTAGAAAAGAACGCTTGGAGCCAACAAATGGGTCTATGATCGAAAATGTGTGATTGTAAGTGCGAGGAATCCGGGATAATACGGAGTTTTTCCCATAATTAGTGTAATGAAACGGAACGTGGAATAAGGTAGTACGAGCATGCCTAGTGCGGATTCTAGGAGTGCATAAAGATAACCCCGCGAGAAGGTCGGGGCAGTCGAGACGGGCTCGCACCACATCATATAGAAGTCCCATATCTAATTTGACACGTCTCTCTTCGAGTGTGAGGAGATTGTAATTTCGACAATTGTACTTGTATGTGCAATGTGGTTTCCTGAATTTGTAGTTTAGGTGTGATAAGAACTTTTTTTGGATTCTTTCAATTTTATTTTTGTGAATGGCATAACATGGAGACCATATGGGACTTGCATACTCCAGTATGCATCTAACGTAAGCGAAGTATACTATTTTCAGACTGGGTCGAATTGTGTTTCCTTCGCCACTGAGTTTCGTAACCAGTTGCGATCTTATATCTAGGCCTCGTGACAATCAACTCGCCCCTGAAAATACGCACTTAGAAACCCTTTCAGTGCGCTTGAGGAAATAAACTCGATTTCAGGAAAACGCGACCCTTAGCCTTTTTCTCACTTGCACAACTGATCGTTGTGTTGTGACGTTTTTCACGTTGTATAGAAATGTTCTTTATTGAAGACTTAAAAACACAATAAAGATACAGAAATGAATATTCCACCTATCCTTTAATAATGAGCAAGAAATCTCGGTATCATAACAGCATAACTTATCTTTAATGAGCAGGGAATCTCGGTATCATAGCATAATGTACAAGTCGCATTTACTAGTTGCATTTATTGTCCCAAGTAGCATTATGTCCAAGCCGTTATTAGTCAAAATCGCATTATACAATTCGCATTTATGTAAGTTTTTTTATTCAATGGAACCACCAAGAAATTAAAAAGGGTAAAAATGACTGAACATAATGTACTGATTCGAATAGTAATAATAGATAGATAGATAGAATATAGAATAACTAATTAGAATAGTAATATGAGCGTCAGTGGCGTCGGGGATAAGATGTGGATTTCATATCGAAAGGTCCGGAGTTCGATCCCCGGCTGGGCCATGTACCTATGGGTTTTTTCTCGAAACTTAAGTACATTTACTGACAGCTCTCAAACGGTGAAGGAAAACATCGTGGGGAAACCTGCATACGCCGAAGAAGAAATTCTTAGGCGCATGTGAAGTTCAGTAACCTGCAGTGGGCTAGCGTGGTGGACTATAGCCCGAACACCCTCGTTGAGAGGGTAGGCCTGAGCCCCAGCAGTAGGGACATGTTAAGGCTGTTGATGAATGTACTGATTCGAATAGGTTTTTCTTATCAAGCATTTAGGTATACATATATTTTTAACGTCATTATATGGGAAACCGGTATAATTTAAAAGACCCATGAATCATTAAAAATCATCATCTACATCACTATTCAATTGAACACTACAAAATCCCCAGTCCCCCGTCTGCTTCAGTGTATTTTCAGCTAATTTAAAACAACAATGGATTTAGGCCGTTTTCCGTGGAAAATTTTGGTACCTACGAGTATGTTGCATACATTATTATTTATTACTTATAGTATGATAATCATATTTACTTTAATACTTTAAAGCAGCCGACTTGCCTTAGCGTACTATTAGTTTAAAAAATACCAATTAATACTGTTGATGTCTTAATCTGGAATTTTTGGCCCCCACTCACCCGAGTAGTATTTCGTAATACGCTAAAAATTAAATATGTAGTGGTAAGCAGGCCAAGGCTCGCCGCTTATTCACATGAACGTGAGAAACGCGTTCTGACTATAATAATACATTTACATTTATATATTCTTACTTAATGTTTTCGAATACAAGTTTAAATTTAAATTACGCTGAAAGAATTATGGCCCAGCCTCATACAATTTTATACAGGGCGGTCCTGGTCCGTGACAAAGTGCACAGACAATAGGAAGAGACACTAGACTGAAAGTGGGAAGAAATAGGATAATAATTACGATTTACGAAATATCTCATGGCATGAACTAGCTTAACAGGGCTATTGAGTTGAATGAAAAAGAGCAATAATTTATTATTATTGTGCAATAAAGACTAATTAAAAAACAAACCATGAGAAATCATTAGCAAATAGAAAAATATTGTGGGCTAAAATGGCAGGTAAATAAGTTGCTGAAGCGGGAAGCATTGAACTGGTTTCATTTGAACTTGGAAGGCAACCCATTTCCTTTCCCCCATTTTCTCGACATTCTCCACGTTTCCCGGCCACGGATCAAGCAATTAACGTTTAAATTGTCATTAGACCCATTAAATACTGCTGTGCTGACGCTGACGCCTCACATTTGGATATTATTAGTATATCTATTTATTCACCCGCTTTTGTAAACGGCCTCGCACTTTCTTGCTGGTTAATTAAATTATTTTAGTTACACAAATATTACTTTAGTCCTCAATGGCGAAAAGTGGCGTAGGGGACAAGTGGAACCCTTCACTGATGTGTATGGGAAAAGTCCGCCAGATGGGCTGATATGAAGGGAACGGACTCTGCTGGCCATCCAGCCAAGGGGTAGGCGGAGGAACGGTCAGGTGGGCTGCAGCCCATTTTATATTGTAAAAAGGTCTCGGAATACATATTTGGAAATTTGACATTTATTTTAGATTCAAATATGACCGCAATGATTACGACTTTTACCTATTTAGTCATTTTTGGGGCGCTGAATTTTTTTTTTTTTAAATTTGTAAAACGACAACCAAACAACTTTAACAGCTCTTGTGTGGCTGTCAAAAATCAAAAAACTCCGTGGACCACACTAGAGAAGTTAATCTGTTAAAATATGTAGATTTAAATATGTAATGTCACTATTCGCTACTAGTAAAGAAAGAAATACAACATAAACCTGTCACGCCCAACCTCTTATTCAAATTGCAGAATCGATGCCTCATTAGGTTTCGATGCCATCATCGAGCCCTAAATACCGAATGAAAACGATAGTGTGCGTGAAGTATGTCGTTTTCGCTATCGTGCAGACGGCTCGACCTCCGCCGAAAGCAAAAGTTGCTACGGACAAAGTCGCACGCGCAACTCTACTTTCTCGCATGCGCATAACTGACGTCATACTTTCTCCGCATCCGGTGACGCGCACTGATGTAAGCGGCGGCGTATTCGCAACGTAATGGTTAAACGTAATGGTGTAGAGTTGGTACTCGCATAGAACGCACACTGTTTTCATGTGTAAGCGTTATTATTATTAGCGTGTATGTTTACATGGTGTAACAAAACACATGCACGAGTGAACGGTTACAGGGTCACTCAGTTTAGAGTTAGAGTAGGTAGTGAACAACTTTTAGTATTTCGTAGCAAGTTTAAGAAATTCGATTCATTTTTATTATCACATACAAATCTCTTCTCAATATAATTTTTGTATCAAAATATTTGACCCGTGTACATATGTCGAAGGATAATTGAAAAAATCGGATCTTTGCGAAAATCCTAGAAAGATTGCAAAAACAGGATAATTGGAATCTAAGAATGAATTTCTTTATCATCCGAACTGCGTTCAGGATCTTAGCAAGAATCCGAGTATAGGACGTTTGGAAATTTGAACGCTGATTGGAATCTCTAAGTCGATTTATAACGTTGCGCATCTGTCAATGCATAACGTTCAAAGCCTCCAATCAGCGCTCATGACTTACGAAACGTGAGCCGTTCTTCGCTATATCTTAAATACGGCGGATTTTTGCAAATTTTCAAATTCAAATTCAAAAGTATTTTATTGCATGTAAGTACACTGGGTACATTTATACAACGTCAATTTTTTATCTACAGCAAAGATCCTGAAAATAGCTCCGATGATAACGAAATTCATTTACATTCCAACTATCAAGCGTTTTGTAAACGTCCTAGGATTTCCGCAATGATCAGGATTTTTCCGATTACCCTACGACATAATTATAACATCGAATACATTCGGGGCAATTCTTCATATACATTAAGTATTAAGCAGCTCAATCGGTCTTGTAAGTACTGTAGTTTTTCAGAAACTGGTCATAATCGTATTAATCACTGAACAGAGAAAAGGGGGGAACGGGCATCAAGCTACTCTAGTATGAAAACCAGTGTCGCCAAACGCACACAAATTATAATCATTGTAAACTTATTTTTTTATATAGTCTTACAAGTACTACAACATCGATAAAATCAAGTCATCACTATGGCACATCTCTACGTGCCGGCAACAACCAAGCCGCCGTACGTGTTGCGTATGCATTGTCCGAACCAACTGTTTCACTATTCGTTGCGTGTTGGCTCGCGGGCGATGGTGACTTTATATCACGCTAAAGACGCAATGTATGATTTACATAACCGAGTAATGCACATTAGTACTGCAACGGAGTTTGAAGATTTTTGTGTTTAGTTTTAAAGTATTTTTGTGATTTATGCATAGAAATCATATTAATATTTGTACTTACAGGTGTTAAGTGATGCCACTTGACTTGTAGTTTATCACTCCACTTCTATTTTTAACCGCACAACTTGGCATTTTATTGATGATGTTTCTGTTTTGATCATATTGCGGCGACAGCGACCACACCCCCTCCCCATATCTCCTTGTATTAAGAAATCTGTGGTTTTAATGATACCCTGCAAGTAAGCAAATTCAAAATTCTAATAGAAATCGTTTTTGCTATTTTTGTCAAGGCTTTTCCAACTTGCATATTTTTATAGAATTAAAGCCGTCTTACGAACTATTAAGAAACGCCCACCTGCAACAATTTATCCTGTTATGAAGTTGAAATCCCTTATTATACTGCAGCCCACTTGCAGCAGAAAATACCGTAATAACCCTAGTCGCTTAAGATCCTTGGAAGAGGATCATATCACACCCACATCACTGGCGTAGGTGTCTCGCTCAATCGATGTGTTTATTAACCGCCTCCTAGTGACTTGGTTGTTAGACTCGAACGCCATAGGTCGTGGGTTCGTTTCCCACTGAGGACAGACAACTTTGTACAAGTAATTCCCTTATCCCTATAGTGCTCAATTCCATGCGTATGTTTTTAAGACATCAATTAATGTAGGTTAGGGTAGCAGGTTATCACAATGTCGGCCACCCTGCATGATCTGAACGATCGACATCGGCCCGGGCATTTGCCGGTCTCTTATAATACCCACGTCTTAGAATAGCTTCTAGTGAACTGGATTTGTTGTCCCTAGCAAATAAAATAATTATCCGAAATGGTGTTATTCAGATTGACGTACATACCAGTAGTCATCACGTACATACAGAGATCAGATTTGTAAACGAGTTCAGCTACTTATTTACAGTGGATTTTTCTTTTGCCACTTGTATTTTTATTAACGTGGATTGGTAAGTAGACTTTCGAGTAGTGCTGGGCCGAATATATGGTTCTACCGAACTATAATATGTATAATATCGTCGTCGCTTTCTCGATGTCTACGATTGGCTGAAATGGAGCGAATAGGCAGTAGATGTGTTAGGCTTGACTAGATCCGTTCGTATCTAAATGGCAGGACACAGTGAATATTTATAATACACTTAATAAGAAGCCGTATAAGAATCTATCTTAAACCTGCCAGTTGAAGTCAAAGTCAAAATATTTTATTGCATATTAGGAGTACACTAGGTACATTTATATACATATTTTTTTATGTACCACCCCGCTTTATTGAATACGGTGGTCCCCAAGCCAGCGATCTCTCCTATTTACTATCGCAAACACCTTTGTTGCTTTGTCACGGCTTTTATTTCTTTCATCGCGAGTATTATTTCTTTCATTTATGGAAGTTGTTGGAATGAGGTTTGTAGATTCTAAATGTTTGCTAGGTATATTATGTAGGTTAGGTTAGGTACGTAAGTTACGTAGTGAGCTATACTATTACTGTAGGTAGGTAGTTACCTACTCATCTGCTGCATACGACTTCGTTTCTGCGAGAGCAGTGATAACAAAATAGGCGACAAAACAGTTAAATATGACACGTTAACACAGGAGGCGTTCAGAAATGATCAATGTTTAAGGCCCGCCGCTAGCTGTGCAAAACAATGAAATAGCTGCCACGTCCCTTTAGGAGAGCACCCCAGCTGTCATCATGCCTTATAATATAATTGTTGCTCTACTGTGCTATTTAATTATTGGGGTTATTTATTTTACTATGCACAAAATTTGCGATAGCGACGGCGTTCTGGCTTCGTCAAAACTATAATTCGTAAGTCCTTGTTTTGTCAAATTCGATATTCGTCAATTACTCTTATTACCAAAAATATTTCGGTAGAACAAAAAAAAAGAATTACATATAACCAAAAAATTAAACTCGATTTCATCATGATTTTAAAGAAAATCCTGAACTGGTTTAGTATTAAGTATGATGAAAATTATGCATGTTGTCATACTTAAAACCGCTATAACTCGGAAACTATTTCAGCCAATATTCTCTACAAGGAAGATCATATACACTTTTCCGCTGGAATTAATATTTAAAAAGATATTAAAGGGAGAAAGTTAATTATATTCAATTCTACAAATAGTGGGTTTGTTATACGGCAACACCAATATTTATCGCATTAAAGCTTATGACTCGGTACACTCGTTACCTACTTAGGTGGACAAGAATGGAAAACGCCCGGGAGGCAGCGGGGGACATGCCCGTTGGGGGGGAGGGGATAAAGTTTTCTTACACCGCGCGCACTGTTGGTCGTCATAGCTGCTAACTTATAGCTACTAGGGCAAGTGCGGTATCATTTTCGGATAAATAAAAGATGGCCAATCATTTTCTAAAACAAAAAAAACTTTCCTAAAAAAAATTTAATTACGCCGCAAAATTAATTTAATTAATTTGGCCGTAATTCAATTTTTTTATGGATTTTTTTTTGTGGTTTTTGTGGTGGTTAGCCCGGTTATGCGACCACTGCTAGTTTTCGACCACTACATATTTTTCCAAATAGTAAGTAGTGTATGCAAACACTCACGTTAAAACCCGCTTCATTCAATTCGGGCTTGATATTTAACAGTTCGAAACATAATGAACACAAATGTACCTTATCCCTAACAATAATACAAATCTTTTTTCACCACAAACTTTATGGCCGACTACTGGTCTTCCAGTGGTCGGCAACTAAGAGAAACGGTCGAAAACCGGGCATTTTGCCCCTTTTGCGAAAAATAATTTTTCATAATTTTACTGACGCTATCATAATAAATTTGATAACGTATTACAAAACTACATTAAATTTCAAAATACCTACTATAAAAATTCCGAAAATATACGTTTACAACTTTAGGGGAAATTTAATGTTAAACTTCGAAATTCGGTTAACTGGTCGAAAACAGGGTCGGTGACCCACCCTATCAGTTTTGAAAAAATAAATTTAAAAAGCCGCATTTATAAAGATTCCAAAAATATCAGCTTTTTTGGAATAAGTCGTTTTGTTGTCCTTATTTTTCTAAGATTTTTTTTTTGACGCGCTGTGTTAAATATATTTTTATTCGTTGGGTGGGCTTTTAATAGTTCCGAGTTACAGCGGTTTTAAGTTTGACATTAGTCATCCGTACAGGTCCAGCAGGTCTCGACGAGATCTGTCATTTCTCTTTAAAACTAGGATCAATCAATAGTTTCAGAGTTATAGCGGTTTTAAGTTTGACAACATGCATAATTTTCACCATAATATTGAACCAGTTCAGGATTTTCTTTAAAGTCCAGGATCTTTTAGAGTCATGATGAAATCGAGTTTAATTTTTTGGTTATAATTGGTTTTTTTTGTTCTACCGAAACATTTTTGGTATTAGGAGTAATTGTCCAATGTCAAATGACGAATATCGAAATTGACAAAACAAGGACTTACGAATTATAGTTTTGACGAAGCCAGAACGCCGTCGCTATCGCAAATTTTGTGCATAGTAAAATAAATAACCCCAATAATTAAATAGCAAAGTAGAGCAACAATTATATTATAAGGCATGATGACAGCTGGGGTGCTCTCCTAAAGGGACGTGGCAGCTATTTCATTGTTTTGCACAGCTAGCGGCGGGCTTTAAACATTGATCATTTCTGAACGCCTCCTGTGTTAACGTGTCATATTTAACTGTTTTGTTGTCTATTTTGTTATCACTGCTCTCGCAGAAACGAAGTCGTATGCAGCAGATAAGTAGGTACCTACCTACAGTAATAGTATAGCTCACTACATAACTTACGTACCAACCTAACCTACATATACTATAGCTACCTAGCAAACATTTAGATTCAAGCAAGTTAAACTAAAAGTTAGTGAAAATAAAATAATCTTTTCAGTACCTACCTAAGTACAGTTCCGTGATTCAGTTCATTTCAATTAGGTTACTGATGTACCTAAGTACCTAGGTACCTACTTTGTTTCAGGTTTACAAAACATAAGTCTGGGGTAGGGTAGGTAGGTATCTATAATTGCATTTAAATTGATGGCAGGTTCACCTACTAATTTGCATTAGCCTTTGGTTCTTCAACTAGCGACTATTATTATAATGGTAGGTAGCCAGTGTATAGCGAGCCGAGCACCGAGCAGCAAATAATAAAATATGCGCTGTGCTGTGATCGGCAACCCTGCCCTGCTGCGCCAGTGCGCGGCGCGGCGCGCAACTGGGTCAGTGGGCCGCCCCCCGCGCCGCGCGCCCGCCCGCCACCGCCCGCCCGCCGACCGCCCGCCGCCCGCCGCCGCCTGCGCGGTGGCGCAACCGCGCAAACGCGCACTAACATAGACCTGGATTGCGAGAAAGTGGGTCACCGACTCACTTTCACTTATTACATGGGTTCCTAATCGTTTTCCATTGTGTGAGCGGGCGGGCGGGCGGAGAGTAGCGGCCGGTGGCGGGGCGCGCATGCGGGAGGCGCCGGCACGCGCGCCGCCGCCGCCGCCGCCGGCCGGCCGCCAGCGCCAGTCGATCACGAACCGTCGCTGGGGCGGTACGTGCACTGTCGATGACAACATCACTCGACGCGATCGTAACAAACGCGCGCACTCTACTCTTGTACGATTCCAATACGAACCACCGTCGCTCACTGCCCTATAGATAACTCTTTGCATTGCTACACGATATGACAAAATGTGCTGGATTTACGCGACTCTTACTGATATAGTGCTCGAACAGGTGAAGCCTGCAAACGGAAGCTAGTGTTGGTTGCGGTCGGACCGCCAGTGAACTCTGTGACTGTGTGAACGTTGTCGCGGTCGAACGCGCCGCCGTAGGGACTTGTATCGCGAGCCGCCCCGTGCGGCCGAGCATGACGATGGACCAGCCAGGCCTCTTGTCCCTCAATATGTCCCCGTTCGATCTGAGCCCGGGCACCGAGGAGTCCGGCTCGGGCGGCGGGCCCTCCGGTGCGGCCCAGCAGTACGTGCCCCAGGGCGCCGTGTACCAGTGCGCCCCCGAGCAGCAGTCGTTCGGTTACGCCAATCTGGATGCGTCCTATTTGTTTCCAACAGGCGGGGGCGGGGAGGGCGGCGCGTACTTGCCCGCAGCCGGCACCGTGTGCGACCAGACCGACACCAAGGACGTGATCGAGGAGCTGTGTCCCGTGTGCGGAGACAAGGTCAGCGGCTACCACTACGGCCTGCTCACCTGCGAGTCCTGCAAGGGCTTCTTCAAGCGGACCGTCCAGAACAAGAAGGTGTACACGTGCGTGGCGGAGCGCGCCTGTCACATAGACAAAACACAGAGGAAGCGCTGCCCCTTCTGCCGCTTCCAGAAGTGCCTCGACGTCGGCATGAAGTTAGAAGGTCAGTATTCTGTTTCTATATCTCTATGGTCCATTCATTTTATTTATTTAGTGCCCCTGGTTGTTTTTTTACAGAATAGGTAAAACGGAATCAAACCCTTGCTCGGGACTTTCTGTAGAGGGTGTTACTTACCTACCATGCCTCGGTCGGTTAACAGTTTCTCCGTACCGTCAAACCGAAGAGAAGCCATACAAGATATTCAAAAGCTGCTCTAACGATTTTGATGAAACTTTGCACGTCATACCTAGTTGCTTATGTTTGTCTATGACATAGTAGTAGGACCCATTGGTCTGGGAAAAATCTAGTTTAATATGGGTTGCTCTACAACTGAAATTGTAGGTAGGTAGATAAGTAGGTAGGTATATAGATCATTATTATTTTTATAGTCATCACATACAATTAAATTCACCAGTTAAAAAAAAACCACTTTACTCTTTCTTTTTAAATGGCCAGAAAGTTTAGTTCGGGCCACCGTACAATTTATTTAGTTAATTACACCTTTTTAATAGGTAACGCGACGTTCTTATAGTATAGGTAGTTACAGTACAGTCTATAGGAGGCAACTGACTTGCAGAATAGAGTGAAAAATTCGATGTTCTATCTTCATTAAACCGACCCAGGCAGCGTTCGAGTTTCGTACACCCAACAATATAACGTAACCCGTTTTCCCGGGAAATCTCGGTCAAGGTCACCCATACAAAAGTAGGTTACCTGTTATGTGTAACAAAGGTAAATAGGTTGATTAAAACTCAAAAATTTGTTACATTTAGCTCATTGTTAAATGTATGATTATGAATCATTCATCAATCATTTTTTTTCTTAGAAATAGGTCCTACCAACATAATACCTAAATAATTTAGAGACGCTCCAATTGTAACAAGAGAACATACTGTATGGATAGGTAATGCGTGATGCGGCCGAACAATTTATTTCGGTATTTAGGAATTGAAGCATCGGTCGTTTAGTGATGCAGTTGGGTGTAGCTGAGGGGCCTTCCATATACCATGTGTTCGGTATGGCTACGCGGGGCAGGGAGGGAGGAGTTTATTTAGGGTTGTGTGTGTTAAATAAATAATAAATAAATAATGTTTTTTGAACAAATTTACACACGGCTGTTTAGTCTCAACTAAGCCGAAGCTTGTAAATGGGTACTCAACAACTGATAAACATACTTACATATTTTTAAATAAATACTTAAATCATACATACAAACACCCAGAATCCGAAAACCAACAGTTATGCTCATCACACAAATGTTGGTCCCGGGTGGGAATCGAACCCGCGACCTTTGGCGCAGTAGGCCGGGTTACTACCACTTCGCCAACAGGCCAGTCAATTGTTAATGTAATTTGTTAATTGATTGTATTGTAGCCCGATTGTAGCTGAAAGGCCTTCCATAAAACACATGTTGGCGACGTAGTTCTCAAGTCTCGGCGAGCCGTGCTCATTCTATTTGCCTTGGGGGGGCGTCCATTAATCACGTAATGCTAACAAGAGTAATGAGGCTCGGAGGTGAAAGAGGGGGGAGGGGAGGAAAGTGAAGGGTGGATTATTTCGTGAGATGATTACATTTTAATAGAATATCGAACTGTTTTTGAGATTTATATTATTAACCAGGTAGGCACCTTTAAAAAAATGGAAGTGATTCCTAATTATCAGCAAAGAGGGTGATGTCGAATAGAGGAATTATCAAGTGATATAGATGGCACCATTTGTTCATACCTTCTATTTATTCCTCACAATCGGCATAGAAAATGGTCAAGGCAAAGAAAGGTCAGGGCAAATGACACGGTAAGCAAGGAAAAAAGGAGGGGTGTAAATGTGGGCAAAATCGGAGCACGTGGTATGTGGATGCTGCCTAATGAACTCCTATCTAAGCTATAGTCAGCGCAGCAAGATAAATTATCATAGTACTTACCTACTTATACTAAAATTACAGTATTGGTTACCTTGGTAAGTTTGACAAAGTGAATTCTTTTTTAGAAAAACCTACCTAACAGACGCAAAAAAGATATAGGTAGGGGATTTTTAAATGTGGATATGTACATCTACTTTATAATAATAACGCAAAACATGTAGGTCCAATCTTGGATAACCAAGTTCTGAGTCAGCAGATAAATACTGCAGAAAAACCTGACTTATTTAATTGTAATAAAGTCTTAATTGCAATGCGCCTGGGCCTGAAACATTCGGCGGGCCTGTAACAACGCCAAAGATAGCGACTGATCATTCTTGAACTTTATTTCATTGGCGTAATGTTTATTTTCTTTTGCGAATATATCTAACCTACTTTTGCGGACTTTACAAAGAACTGCATTTCTCAAAAACAATTAGGTATGCAATAAACATAAAAATAATTGTTCGTATTGAGAATTTGAAACAGCTTATATCTAGCTTAGGAACGATCTAAGGACCCGTGCTCATTACGGAACGTTTGTATCGCAACATTGCAAAGCACATGTTGCGACGCATTCGGCACGCAATTCATTTTATATGTAAGTCGCACATAAATAGTGAGTAGCGATCTATGTGCCGCAACATGTGCCGGCCGACACAATGTTGCGATACAAATCAAATGTTCCGCAGTGCGGGTGAAGCTTAAGATAGGTAGCTGCCACAGTAACAGCCTATAATAGTCAGCTGTTTGGCTCTCACCGCGCTGGGCACGGCCGACTTGGAAGGTGGTGTACAGAAAATGTTGCTGCCCATCGCACGTCGAACCGATTGCAGCGCAGCACAGTTTACAACGTTGTAATGTACAAAAATCGCGTAAGGGGCTGCGCAAACCAAGCGGAAATTTGCCCGCACACTTTTTGACGTCATTGTCAAATGAACCATATCACTGTAGCCTAAAGAATAAAATCGTATAATGACTTCTGCACGTCGGTGTCGCCTCGCGCTCGAGGTCATCCATACGATTTTGTTCTCTAGGCTATAGTGATATGGTTCATTTGACAATGACGTCAAAAAGTGCGCGGGTAAATTTCCGCTTGGTCTGCCCCGACCCTTAAAATGCTCGCTCGCTTTTTGACCTCATTGACAGATGAACCATATCACCATAGCCTAAAGTACAAAAACGTATGCGCGAGGCAACGCTGACGTCTGTGTTGGTATTCAAACGATTATGAAGCTGTTTGGTGATATGGTTCATTTGTCAACGACGTCAAAAAGAGCGCAAACATTTTTCCGCTCTGTCTGCCCCGACTCTAATGCGCAGCTGCGCAGTGCTGTGCAGCATCGTGCGTTTGGTGAGCCATTTCCCATACTATATTCCATTAAATACATTACAACGTCTTAGCTGTGCTGCGCTGTATTCGGTTTTATCTGCCCTTTAGTCGTCTTGTACGACCTTACACAGACAGGGAGAGGTGCTATTCAGATTCGGCATCAGTGCCGGTTGTAGCACTAGCAGCGCCCGTGGGCGAGATTTTTATGGCGCCGCCTATCTTCTATCCAAACCCATACCGAGAAAAAGGCAGCGGCCTGCCAAAATTATGATATTTCAAAAAAAAACAATGGCGCAACTAGGCAAACGAAGGCATTTTTTGGGTGTAGTTAATTGTTATTGAAATGTGCATATATAAGTACATCAATCAATAAATATATAATTTAGTAATGATGTCGCCAGATTTATTTTAGGAATTTAAGAAGAATACGATGAGCGAACTGAGCGTGGCGCTCCTCTATATTTATGGGGCCCCCAAACCCCCCCTAACGCCACTACTGCGGTATTATACCGAAGATCAACGTTTAATCCTCGTCGGAACTATGGGACATTACCATATCAACATCGTGTCGCGGTATCGATCGGCACAGGTCGCCACTCATTTATATGCAACATGCCTTATAATGTGAGTTGACTTCTATAAAATGAGTTGCAACATGTGCCGATTGTTTCGACGATGTTGCGTTACAATTCTCCCACAGTGCGGACGAGGCTTAAAGTTCTCCTAATAGGTATTTGAGCAAAGGAAAAAAACAAACAAACCTGTCTAAAGCGATTATTAAGGCCGGAGCACACCGGATGCCTTCGCGTAGCAGCTCGGTTTGTAAACACCGGTTGCGTTGCGTGCGCGGCGCGTGCTAACAATGTTACTAGGAGATGCTCCGATTTTACTTTCCCGATCTTATATGAATTTAAAAAAAAATCTGTCTGTTTGTTTGAACCCGCATCACTCTAAAACTACTGGTCCGATTTGAACCACGTTTTTGTTGTTTGAAAGCATGTGGTCTGACTTAAAATCTGGTGTATTTGGTTTTTTTAAATTCCAACCCTAAACGGCTGAAAAGGGATGCTAAGGTTTGTATGGGTACAAAAAATTCCAGATCAAATTAATTTACATGCCGCGGGCAACAGTTACTAAGTAACATAACGATACTTTTTAATGCGGACGAAGTCGCGGGACATAAGCTAGTAATAAATAAAAGAGGTGACAGTGCCCCCGTTCTCCGGGAGTCTCATATGTCACCAGCATGCTCTCCAGCATTCGACGCATTATTGAGGTAGACTTTGCGCGTATATCGCGAAGAATTCGTCTGTCCCCGCGTCAGGAAATGCCGGAGGCACTGCTAGGATGCCCCATCAGCACACTGAAGGCATTTACACTGGACCGTAGGCCATTGTAGACTCTTTGTGTTGAGGCTGCTCCCGTAGGTCTGCCAAAAAGCTTTGAAAAGCGTTATTTTTATCAGAGCTGTACTTCTAGCAAAAGTTACTCCTAATTGCCAATGCCCTGCGCTCCCTCTCAATATCCAGGTCGTCACTAATTGACTCCTTGCGCACAGTATAGCCGAGGTACTTGCACTGGGAGACACGACTCAGAGGCAATCCATTCAATTGTATTAGTGGATCATAATCAGGACTTGGCCAATGGGCTCAGTAGAGTCTCTCAATAAGTGGGTCTAAAAATGAACATGGACAAGACGAAAATCCAACGGACAAGTCGAACACCCGTGTCGTATCCACTCCTCTGAAGGTTGGATACTTTACGCTCGAAGTTGTAGGTAGACGATTATATATACCTGGGACAAACGGTCCAATTAGGTTAGGCCCAATTTCGAGAAAGAGGTCAATCGCCGAATCCAACTCAACTCGGCTGGGCAGCGTTCGGAAAGCTACGCAACATCTTCTCGTCCCAAATACCGCAGTGTCTCAGTCTTCGACCAGTGTGTGTTGCCAGTGATGACATACGCTACCAAAACGTGGTCGCTCACTATGGGCCTCATAAGAAGGCTCAAGGTCACCCAGAGGGCACTAGAGAGAGCTATGCTCGGAGTTTCCCTGCGAGATCGAATCAGAAATGTGGAGATCCGCAGGAGAACCAAGGTCACAGACATAGCTCAAAGAATTGCGAAGCTGAAGTGGCAGTGGGCGGGGCACATCGCTCGTAGAACTGACGGCCATTGAGGCAGAAAGGTTCTCGAGTGGCGACCACGTATCGGAAGACGCAGCGTTGGCAGGCCTCCCAACAAGATGGACCGACGATCTGGTGAAGGTCGCGGGACCCGGCTGGATGAGGTTAGCACATGACCGGTCGTCGTGGAGATCCCTGGGGGAGGTCTTTGTCCAGCAGTGGACGTCTACAGGCTGATATGATGAATCAGGACTTTTAGCCCCACTTTGGAAGATCAAAACTAATAAATGTACAATCCTGTCGACATAGCAATCAACTGTGTAGCCCACTTCAAATTTTTTTCCTATTTTTTACTTAGTTATTTGTTTAAAATTTAAACATTTATAAACATTTTAAAATCGTTTTCGAAAATAATAATTTTTTGTATGTTGCATATAAGTGAGCTCATAAACCAAAATATAAAAATTTAAGATATAATTTTTATATTTTGGTTTATGACGTCAATGCAGATATGAGTAAAAAGGTCCTACTTGGATGGCCCTAAAGGATGTTGGAGAAGCTTCAAATACACTTTTTAAAACGATATTGTTTGTTGGAGTCATGTTTTTGTTGAGAAGGTACTCTTTACAATTATTTTCTTTGGAAACAATTATTACCTATTAAAAGAATTACAAAGGTGTTTTCATACAAAAGGTCTTTCTTTTTAGTGTATGGCAAACCGATGGCAAACCACGTTCATGATTGCTGGTTATGCAAATTTCGTTGCTTGCTGGCAAGTTAATGCTTTAACATTTTATTTCGAAATGTTAACTTGCTGTTGTAATAGTAGAATTCAGGGAGAAAGTAAATTGCGGCATTCCGTTGGTATTAATAAATATTTCTTGAAGGGTATTCAAAATTTCAGTACCTACAATGAAACTACAGTCCTCAGGGTAGATATTTCAGTAAACATTTTTGCCTACTATAGTTTTGACGTAATTTCAGGCTTCTTCCGATTGCAAAGTTTTCTTTCTTAGCTTGACTGAATTTCAAAATGTGTTGGAATTTTTTTCCGAAGGTGATATTTTTAAAATATCTTTTATCAGTTTTTCGATTTTTTATAATTATGTACGAAAAAATTTTTGATTTGGGTAGATAGAAGTCGTGTTACTACCGCTAGTTTTTGTCGTGAATTCGATGATTTTTTTCGTTCAAATCCATAAAAAGTTTTGATGCTATCGCGAGTAGTATACTGAGCGGCGCGACGCCGCGCGAAGCTTCAGTGCTCACTCCCGCGATCTATGACGTCATCGCGGTGGGTGGAGGGAGGGCCAAACATATTTATATTTTTGTGTTGTCGCTACGTTGTCGCAGATTACATCGAACTATCATTTTTGTAACTTTTAATTTAAACTTAAGGTTAGTATGAAGCTTTCAAAAGTACATGAATTTTATGTTGTAATTTTTTTGGAATGCCCGTTGGGACGGCGAGGAACACTTTTACCTAATTCACGCCAAGTTTTAAAACCAATAGGTACTACGTACTACGCGCACGGAACGCTTGCACGCTTTTGGTATGCTCTTGCCTTGTAATATTTTTTCTTTAGACAATTTTACTGCGAACTTGAATCGAGTTACTTAACTAAAGGAAATATTTATGCGACGCTGAAGGCTTCACACATTCAACAAAGGTTTGATCTTGCATAACTTCTGACCTTAAGGGTCTTAAGAGGCCGAAACGCAACAAATGCGTCCATGCGTGACGTACGTCTTATAACTCTTGAACCCGTACTATTCATACATATTAAAATAAATTGTACGGCGGCCCGCACTGAACTTTCTAGCCATTTAATAAGAAAGAAAATTCATACAGCTTCGTCATTTTCCTAACGAAAAAATATATTCATACTTACAAAAGTTGTAAAATATTTTTGTATGGAATTTTTTAAACTTATACTGATGAATTCATGATATACAGTGTTTTTTTAACTGGGACACTTAGGGTAAAACCGAAACCATAGGAGATACAGGGAAACTGTCTTAGGAACCATTTTGTCTTTTTTTGTGAAAATAATTTTGGCTTACAAAATTTTTTGGTCAAGCGTCTGTTTACAATTCGTGTTGTTCCAAAAATTCAAATGTTTTTAATCTCCGTTGGCTAAATGAGAGTTTTATTCACTGTTTTCGAGGAACAAAATGCTCTTCTTAGAGTGACAATGGTATAAAAGGATTTATTGTTGTGAAAAATAAGCATTACATAAATGGCCTGTTTTGGTACGCAGTCGCAATATGGCATCTCCGCATCCGAATTGAGTAGGTCGAGCCACGCACAGTGGTTGCGTTCTCGATATACGGCGCGCGAAAAGGGCGTAGTGAAAAGGAAACGATTGAAACGTTGTGAAAGGACAGAAATTATATTTTTCTGCAAGTATGCACAATGAGGTACTAGCTTCGCGCATCTGACTGAATTGCGGTACACTGATGGTTGCGCGAAAGGGTAAAAATAATCCGAAAACAAAAATGTTTCGATACACAGTCGAGCATCTCCGCATAAACTGGTCATTCGACTCACACTGGTGGCATTCAGAGTATTTATATTCCATTGTTCATCAATAGTAGAGAGTGACATATAACGTACTTTTCCCCAAGTTATACGTACTGCTTTATACCACACCTGCGAGGAAAAAATGGCATTAAGGAGATGAAGCCTCACAACCAACGTGCCTTGCGAGTATATTATCTGAACTGTTTGGTTTTGGTATTTTGATTATGAGTCTTGTCTTGTGAACTGGTCGAAACTTTGGGCAAAGGTAAATAAACATGTTGCGTGTAGGACTCGCGTCTAATATCATCAATATGTACAAAAGAAGAAACTGATCAACGCCCAGCCAAAACCGCAGTGCCTAGATACCTCATATAGCTCATATAGGTTCCTCATATCGCTCGCACGCGGGCGATGCCGCGGGAAACAGCTAGTATAAAATAATACTATGAAATAAGTACCGAAATTATGTCATAATCGTTTATGTGACAGACAATATACTCGTTCGTAACTTTCGAACAAAGCTGCGCCATCGTTTCTTCGTTTGATCGCGTCCGCTAACTTGACGCACGCACGAGTATGTCCACCGATCGAGTCAGTTAAGTAAAACGACAGATAGAGAGTGAATAGACAAGGAAAACAGCTGCGCCGCTCCGGTTAAACGTTTCGAGACGTATTAACGTTGCGTACACAAACAAAAAAGATGTGTACATGTACGAGTCTAAAATATTTTGTCAAAGAAAACTCATATTTTATTTAGTTAACAATACGCGCCACGATCGCGAGCACCAGCGATTACTTGTCTTACTCGGTGGTTCGGTTGGTATTGGTACATTACCACGTGCGTGCGTCAAGATAGTGGGCGCAGGCGGGCTCTATCAAAAGATGGCGCGCTTTGTTCACAAGTGGCGCGTATATTGTCTGTCAGATAGCAACATGTTTTGTTAATTTAATTAAACAGCAGCCCAAACGAACTTCATTACTTCTAAATAGCATTTTCAATTCTGTTGACTTAATACGGCTAGGGTCGGATTTTCTACACTTCTTTATGTCGCCGAAATGCAACCACTTTTAGCACGGCACGGCCTACATGTGTATTATAATGCTTCTTTCGTGTGCTATAAGTCGAAAACGCAACCACTGTGAGCCGAATGACCAACGCAATTCAAAAACGGAGATGCCATAATTATTTCGATCGTGTACAGACTTCTGTGATCGTTTATTTTCATATAACTTTTTTTTGCGCGCCATATTTAGAGAACACACTCCGCGTGTGCCGCGCGACATTTTCTTTGAATAATTCTGCAACTTATAGAAACAATTTCATGTTTTTTGCGATCGCTCTGAAGATTCCTTGCGGTTGACATGGTGAGCCTGAAGCAAATCCCAAGGTGTTTTATGTGTACCTAGGGTAGGCTTTATTCACCTATCAAATAATCAACGAATTAAACTCTACATTTTAATAGGTTTGATTCAGCCACCACGGCCCCATGGGTGATTCGTTAGCCGTAGGTCCAATCCAACGCAACTCATCCAAATCGTAGTTCCATTCGTCCAGCACGCATTTCGTCCAATACTAGTGATCGATGGTGTAAACAATTCGCCATAAGTTCGACGGTTATTAAATAATTAATATATGCTATTGTGGTGTGGGTACTACAGGGTTGCGGTGAGAACGGTCTAGTGCAGGACCTTCGATCGTCGTTGAATGCATCTTCCAAGTGTACAAAGGCGCTGCTGGGAATATGGCTATCCACCACATGTATAGGTATTATTTGGATCGTGTCGCAATCCGCGGCATGTAGGTCGCGCAACCGCCACGCACGGCACAGATGTGATTTCATCACCAGCACTGACAAATGTAGTTAAAATTGAAAGTTTGCCGGCGCAGAGAGGAGTCGGTTGTCGCAAGAGTCGCAACTCAAAACACAGCCCAAACAGCTACGACTTCTCGCTGACCTTCACCCACTTAATCAGGCGCCGAGGTAGACACGCACGCCTTTATAAGCATTCCAATTAGGTAATAACAACTGGAAAAACCGGCCAAGTGCGAGTGTGACTCGCGCACTGAGGGTCCGTACCAGTTACCGATTCTTTTCGAGGTCTTTTCATGTTTGCTACTCTCTAAATATTAACGATGAATACTGCGAGCGCTCGCTCCACGAAGTTAATATCTTGCTCACTTATTCTTACGTTCATCAGTGGTTTTTGAGAAATGTTTTTGATAAAATTGATTACGATGGATTGTTAATAAAAATGTTAGAATGACTCTCAGTCAGCACAATTGTTTCATTCTCTTTTATTTAAAAAAAAAACCAGCAGATAGGTACATATTTAATGTCTACACAGTTTCGTAGCAAAGGAAAACGAACCTATTTTTCTACGTAAGGTTTAATACAAATAGTAAAGGCCGGAACACACCGGATGCGTGCGCGTTGCAACTCTGTCTGTAATGTATGAAACTGTATTGAAGATGTCACACCGGTTGAGTTGCATGCGCGTGTAACGCGTGCCAGCAGAGTTACTAGAAGCTGCCTGCTAAGCGCACGCATTCGGTGTGCACCTTTAAATAAAGATACATCATACATATCATACCTATCGAAAGGAAAAAATGTGTTTCCCTCTTTTTTATTGTTACTGGGTCCCCTAAGATTTTATTTAGACTAATTTAGTTTTTGATTAAATATTTAAATATGAGTAGTAGTAATACGAAACCATAGTCTCTCTTATAATGTTTTATTCTGAGCTAGAAGCTTCTGACAGATGGACGGACAGACAAAGTTGGCTCAGTAATAGAGCTCCGTTTGATTGAACCCTTCGTTTGGTTACTACGGCAACCTAAAATAGACTGAGCATAGAAACAGAATGAATAGAAGCATTATGTACTTACTTATTCTATTCTATGTAAGAGTATAATTCGCGTGAAGCAATTTTAATTTTTTGTTACGTGAAAATAATTTACCACAGAAAACGTCACAACTTAAGTACCTACTACATAAAACATTCTGCTGAAAAGGCAGCAGCATGTTACTATTTTTGGTATGAAAGGGTGAGTCCGACGCGACTAAGGCTCGGTCCACATGCCGCGGACGATCCGTAGCGTATTGTCCACTCTGTTTTGAATAGGTACCATTGCTTTATTTGTATCGATGCCTATGTATTGTAACAAGTTAACAACAGGCCGTCCGCCAAAACGAGTAATCGCGACTAACAGCAAACTATTATAGCCTTTATTAACTGAATGTACACAGTGATTATTAAATGACATAGCTGCAGTATAATAGCTGCATAGCCTACTTACACGCAGCTGATTGAGCAGGGCTCCCCTTGATTTGATTGACCTAGCAACTTTGAACTACTAAGCTAAAACATTAATTTCACAATTTTTCATGTGTCAGCATCATAATCGCAATAACGCTATTTTTCCAAGTATTCTAGTTCTTAGCCGAGCTGTGCAACCGGAGGAGGGTAATGTTTTTTGTTTTGACTTCAAAAGGGGGTCATGATCAGATGACCAATTTAAGTTATTAACGAATAAGCTTGAATTACTATGCGGCCGTGCCGCTTTATTCAGGTGTAGAGCGTCTATTGTTCCTTTATTACGAAATACAATTAAGTACTTAGACATTTTTGTTGTTAGTTTTGTATGTTCTTTTGACGTTAGCTAGAATCTTACCGTCATCGTGAAGATCATCGCAGCCTGTTTCGATAAAGGCCTTTCCAATAAATGCTCCCAATGACACTTACTAGCTTTTGCTTGTCACGTGGGCTACCTATTGTACCTATTGCTCAGCTCCATGACGTCATGCAGTAGAAATATAACATCTATTCAGGTCACAATGCGAGTAAGTTCGCTATACAAGTGATAACACCACAAAAATCTGCGCTGCGGTATTATAATTGTATAAAAGTTACGGTGTTTACAGAGCTTCGCGGGTCCGCAGTGCGTGCTATACGTTCTTCTTCCGTGCGTGCTAGAAAACGTATTGTTTGCACTTACTGCAGACCCAATTTTAAACACTGAACATTTGAACACCCATATAGAAATGCTCTGTCTACACACGTAATTCATTCCAATGTGTATGGGTCATGCGAGGTTGTACGTCCTTTTACTCAGCACATTGGATTCGATCTGTCAAATCCACCTCCCCTCTCGATCAGCAATAAACGTTCTCTCTTTCTGGCCCTTCCAATCTTGCGGTTGTGAGGGCCAAATCGCGCGGGAGTGCAACGGTACTCGCCAAAAGTTTTCTCCTTCTATCACTTCTCACCCTTCTGTGCCTGACTTTACACCACAGTCTGGTCCATACGTCTTCGTATATGGTGCCAGCCAACTATGGCATAACTCCCTCAGTCAATCAGACAGATCACGCCAAATACTCTCATTTAACCTATTCTAATGCAGGATCTGTCTGGATGGTCACACCATCTTACCTATTTCTGCCGCCAGGTAGTCCTCAGGGTTACAAAGCTCGGTGACCTTTGGGTTGTGGATTCATGGGCTACAGTGACCATCAGGCGGGCTGTGTGTGCGATTGCCACTACAGACCGTAAAAAGTGGTAGTCTGCACTCGTTACAGCCGCAGATGTTTTTGTTGCTGCTTGCTTGCATCCTCTCCGCTTATTTGAGGTTACAATATTTTTTCATGATCGTTGTGTATTTATCTGACTTCTGCGATGTCGTCAATTTGCGATCAAGTCATTCTGATACCAACCCACTCAAGGTCTCCGACATTATTGGTAATGCTTTTCTCCGATCTTATTGGTACCGCAAAGCTTTTTTTTAGAATTTCAATAAGTGTGTTGCCGTTACAGATGTTTTGAATTTACATTTACTTTTCTCACAGATTTATAAACCTTTAGTTTATAAATCTGTGATTTTTCTGATTATTATGTTCATGTAGTCATCCTTCGATGATGTAGTCATTTAGCGATCAAGTCATTCAGATACCAACACAGATAAAGTCTTGGACATTATTAGTGATGCTTTTCCCTGACCTTATTATTATTATTACGCAACTCTTTATTTTTAGTTTCTGAACATGTTACCTATATGATGTATATTGTATATACCTATATGTATATGACCTATATGTTCTGATACAGACATTTTACGTCAAAACATGTGTACAGCCCTCAATAGCGTTAAACACGGATCGTTCTAAATTAAAAACGCCGCGCGACCCGTCCGCAGAGCGCCCTGACCTAGTTGCGAACGGTCAACGATGCGGTGCGCGCGCAGCTTGTTGAGCATGCAAATACGCAACAAGAGGTTGCCGCTGTGTGCGTGATCCAATCGCCATTCCGTGTTTCGTCAGAGGCTGCGATGTTTCTTCATATTTTTGTACTCTATCCATAGAAATGTGAAAACCAGCGCCAGTGTTGCTGGTTTTTTTACGAGAACAGCTTAAATTAGGGGAGATACTGGATACGGGGGGAAACTGGTATATTTTCTTAGCGATTAAAATACCCTGCTGATTGTGAAACGCTCTTGTTTCACGATTTGTGCTTTCGTGCTCTCCGGTGAAGTCCGGTGTAATAGTCATTTCTGAAGTAAGAAAACTGGTAAAATTATGTACTTTGCACCCCACTTCTAAATCTAAATTATGTTATAATTATTAAACACAGAGTCCCAAAGTTATTTTTATTTTAATTTATTTTTGTATTGAATAAAGCCATTTGACGAAATTTACCTAACGAATTTGTGAATACTCATACATACTGTATTTTTAGCAACTATGGGCTCATTTCAAGATTTATAACAGAAAACTAATGAAGGCCTCAATGAAGTTATTGAAAACAATTTTAATGTTTGCTTCAATCCGATTGGCCGTTTAACCTCGAGGTGAGGTAAGACTCGATGGAGGTGTATTAAATGAATAACCCATCCAAAATTGAACATTCAGGGCGGTATATTGACGAATACTTGAGAGCATAGCTTATTTTTTTATATTACAGGACTCTGAATCGTTATAGCACTTGAAAAAGTGCATGTTTTATTATTAATTGTTCATGTACATAACTTGTCCTTCAGCTGTATTCGAGTATCGTATATCGTAATTATCTGTCAAATCGGAGAAAAATGGCATCTCTACCCGTAGGCACCGGTTTGTTAGTAAACATTTTTGGTGTTACGATTATTTTAGAGTTACGGGTTAAAGATTAATTTATCCGGTTAGGGAATGCATAGACGCGGGATGACATAGACGGGCATACGGTGGCTGGTGAGGTGGCGAGTGCCGGGAGGCGCAGCATAGTATGTGTCAGCCGCTGTACAGATGTAGATCACATTTAAAACGCGCGCGCTACGCTAGTCGATTATTTCGGCGCGCTGGCTGCCTTGACCTGAATCAAGTATTTCAACAGAGCGGCCTCGTACACCGGGCCTTTCTATTTTTTTAGGCATTAGGTACCTGTCGTATTATTACGACAGTTCTTTAAGCGTCGCCATCTTTGAAGAATTTTGATTGGTGCGCAAGCACTTCAGGCAGGCAGGCCCGACTTGTAGCGCCGAAACCGGTTTCGAATGCGTAAAATGTATGCCAGAATAACCGTGCGCATATCGATAATTTTATTGGTAGTAGTTGCAGGCCTGTTCCCTGATCTATTAAAAGGGGCGGCTGTCTTTGCGAAATTCTGTTCTCTGTTGCTGCGTCGTATTGCGCACTATTAAGTAATGTTCACTCCCACTACTACTCGTACTACTCCACAAAGCACGCTTGCAAGAAAAGAAAAATCGCAAGAGAACCTCTCCGCAGACTGGGTTTTCATGGCAAAGTTGCAAAATTCAGTACATCATGGCAATTTCGCTTACCTACACGCTATTTTCAACTCCTAATATTAAAACTAGGGCAAATCGACTTAAGTCACTCGGCTAAGTCATTTAATGCAGCTGCCGTAATTGTAAACTTATAACTATAATATTATTATTGATTCAATCCGAAAACCAACGTAATTTTTTTATTAGAAGACCACGACAAACTGACGTCATGTTATGGCTAGGGCTTTAATGATTTATCAGACTTCGCTGAACCATTCTCTTGATTTTTTGCTTGAAATGATCACCTTAGGCATCTCATCACCCCACTTCACTGATTCGTGGCTTTTTGGGTGCCTTTGTAAGATTGAGTAAAGTTGTGACCTTTTTTCGTTTCTAGAAGAGATAGAATATTGCAGGTGGATATGAAACTGGAGCGTGTTTTACAAGCCTCTAATATAATCTCTAGGGTACGGTACCTACCTCACCTACTGCAAGTATAAAAAAAATTCTCATAGGTAGGTAAGTAAGTAGGTAATGTAATTGTATTATTATAATGCATCAGATGCACCTTTTCGTGTGTACAAGTCACCTTTGCATCACTTATGTCGAACATTTGCACCCTGTAAACGAGATCTTGACACAGTTTTGTGGCGCGGGTGATGATTTATCTCGATTGTGTAACGAACGATAGGTCGTCGGTGTGTGTGTGGCTATCGGGCGCGCGATCGAATCGAGTGCGTGTCGGCGGCGGCGCTCGGGCACGCTCGTGCTGCGCTCGGGACGCGCTCGGGCGCGCTCGGTCGCGCTCGGCAGCCGCGGGGTCAGGTGGCGGGGGGCGCTGCTTCCAGCCTTGACCAAGTTTCACCTACTCCTACCTACCTACTCGGCTCGCCCCACTTCTTCACGTCCTTTCGGTTAGTGTTGCTATCTGTGAGGTTTTGTTTTGCCCAGCATTGTCAATTTGTTTTGTACGCTCATTATAATGCTTGACATGGCTCAATCTAATCAAATTAGCACTAGGTAGGTAGGTTACACGAAACACATTCGGCACTCGATAGTAAAGAGTACCTAGGTAGGTGTACCTATGTCTTCCACCAAATGTCTTTATCCTGACTTGAGAAAAGTGGTTTTCTAGTCAAGGAAAGAAAATATACCTATGCATAGGTATTAATTTAAAAGTATGTAGTAAATTAAGTTTTAATTTATTTTTGACAAAGTCTTTTGAACAAGCAAGTTTTCATTAAATAAAGTTGTGATTGTGACGCTTTAAAAATGCAGAAGTTTTTATCGATTTTTGTAGTTTGTTGTCTATCGATTTTTCCATTATACTGAGAATTACTGACCAACTGCAACGTCATTCGATCGAAATAGATTAGATATTGACCCTGGAGCGGTGACCCAAACCTTACCAGCAAACCTTTTCCAAGTTCCATCCAAAACATACACGGTAGTAGTACAGTAGTAGGTAGTTATACCTACCTACCTATACAGTTATCAACCCTTTTGTCGACTCTAGGCTGCCAGGATGCCAGCTGGTTCCATATCCCTTTCTCGCTCTGCCCGGCCACCAGATGTTTGAATCTATCCTTGTCTTGCATATACCCGCCAGGGGCGCCAATCAATCAATCGACTCTCAATATTATGATTTACATTATCTATGAAAGTAATTTTTCACGAATTAAGAGGTTGAATCATAAAAGTTGTTGTAGGTCATGAATCCCCCTGCAAATAAATAATTTTTGCGTTGATATTGTTTATCGATAGTGAAGTCGGTTTATTTTTGTTTTGAATGCACCAACACCAGCCTTAAGTTATTTCCTAATTACGCCATTTGTGCCCTTATACACGCCGGTCGCCGCCAGTAATGTGCAATATGCACCAACATTGTTATGAAACTCGAATAGTGATGTTACCACAGCGAACAAGTAGGTACAACTTGCCATTTCTGTTGTATGATAAATAATTAGGTACCTACCCAAAAATGTGAACGTGGCAGAAACGATTCTTCAGATAAAAAAGCTCTTGAAAGTGTAAAAAAATCCAGCGGTTTATTTTTATGAGGCGAGGAGAGCGGCGCGGCGGGGACGGTCGAACGGTCTTACGAAACATGAGTTGCGCTGTATTGAATTTCTTGATGATTATGTTCTGAGCACGTAAATAACACTACCTATACCTAGTCGTCGCCTACCTACTTTACAAGAAAATTCCCTGAGACGAAATAAAAAAATATGTTTATTTACTTTACATAGTCTTTTCCCCATCGCTAGATTTCAAAAGTCATTTGTAATTCAAACGTTAGTTTTCTTGAAATTAGAACTATACAGAAATAAACTACCTAGGTATCTAACTAAATCACACCTTTAACTAATCTAATAGCTAAGTAGTATCCCTTACCACCCCTTAAACTAAAATTATGCCTATATATATACCGAGCTGAGCGTTGTTCATGATTTTCTGGGGCAAACAAATACCTATTCGGGAAGCGATGCAGTGGCCCAGTAACCCAGTAACCTCGCTAGCAAAGTTGACCTTGACCCATTTCTGAGAGCTCCACTGTTCATGAAATAGCGGAGCCTCAGGTGTCAGCGGGGCAAGCACCTCCAATTTTTAAATAACTAGTTGAAGATCATACAAAATGTACCTATATGCTGTGTAGATTAAGTTATCCTGTTAGAGGAGAGGAGGCGGGAGGCGGCGCTCCAGTGACCTCGATAGCCAGCTTGGCCTTGACCCACCTCTCCGTATTCCACTGCTAACTGTATAGGCCGAGTTTACATCACACGTGCATGAGTGGCCTAGGCTAGGTGGCTATTTCTGCACACCGGCCGTATGTCACCGAGACGTATAGTTTTGATATGACCTTGATCTACTTTAGTTGTGTAATGAACGAGCGACCTCGTTTACTATATTATCGACTACTATTGCGTGCTACATTATAATAAAACATAAGGTCATTAGATGCGTGGGAAGTGGGGATTTCTTATTTTCTACCCCATGAAGAAAGAAGGGACGCTGGTTGGAGAGCGGACATTCACAGACGATGTTTGGTGTTTGTGTAGGTAGGTACATTGGTGCATAGGTCGAGAACAGCTCGGGCAATTGTTTGTTAACCCTGACCTAAAAACGAAGGTCGTGTGCAGCGCCTCTATAGGATGAAAGGTTGCACGTAGGTACGTACTGGATGTGGGGTGCATCGTGTCGGTGTGCGTGCACGTGTTAGGTCACAGCTCGAGAGTGGGCCAACCGGGGTTATGCATCTGAAATGGGGTGGATGGGGTGGGGTATTTAACATTGATATTTATAACATGTTCTTAGAAAAGGATCAGGATCTGACAATGTAGTTTAAAATATATATTTAGGAAGTGTAACTAATACTAATTTAAATATTAGTTACAATTACAATTTAAATAACTAATTTTGTGAATCTTATATTAACAAAATTCGTGAACTAAAGTTGCGTTTAGTTAGATATTACGTACGTACTTAGTGCCCCAGTAACCACTTGACTACTAGTAGAGATATATTGTTACATTGTGTAACATTATATGCTCTATTTCCATAGTAGATACCTATCCATCTACAGGGAATCGTACTGTGCGATAAGACGAGATATTATTACCGCTTTGTATTACTAAGTTTGTTTGTTAGCCAATATAGTAGAAATTATTCACGCACGATCATTAATTGAATTAGGTGCTATTTGTTGTTGTGTGTCGGTGCCTGGTCGGTACCATTCTTTATCCAGGTTTTTTAGGACCATACTAGGGGAAAGCTTATCCCAATTATGTTAGGTGTACGCGCCAGTGTTGCGCCTATTATAATCGACAGTTAAGCCATCGATAGTTAATACTGAAATAGTTATCGACAATTTAATTTGTAAGTACATGTTAATAATAGGTTCGTCGGTGCAATTGCACTGTGACGTCGCGGTGCCGCCGTAGATAATACCGATCGATAGAATTGTAAAAATAGGTCAATAGTGTTGATGCGGCCTCGGCTATTTATACGTCACAAAGGCGTCACAATAGTGTCGATAGGCCATCGATATTTGATAGGCTATTGATACTCTGGCAACACTGTAACACTTAGACAGCGCGATATTATGTGATGCCTACCGCTTGTAGTAACGCCTGTAGGTGACACTTCATTCATTTAATTCTCGTATTACATACATGTATGTAGTAACCGGTTACTTGGGAAACAATTTTCAGTGCACAACTTTTGGAAATTCGATTTTTTGTAAACTCCTCAATAGAACTTTAAAAAATAATCCGCTGGGTGTTTCAGTGAGTTCAGTAAGTTACTAATGTCATTTGCTGCACTCTGTATTTGCTCATTTTATTATTATTAAGTATGATCTTACAATTAGTAACATGAAGTTTATTAGGAGAGTACTTTGTTGTTATATTATTTACTTAAACAATTTTCGATTAAACTGAAACTTAAGAGGGGAGAGTTTTATAGAAAGGTTGATGATGAGCATATTTTTGGAGTGATGTGATGAACGAATGACCAAACACGAGTGTGTCGAGCGAATGTGTGTAGCACGCAGAGCTATGGGCAAGGAACCTACATTGACATGCCAAGATCAGTTCTGCTCAGCTCACAGACGGAAGCGTCAGCACTTGAGTCCACTCGAGCATGTCCATTGAAGAGAAGGGAGCGAAAGAGACGTGTCAGGCGCTAGTTGGCGCTACGTTATTCCTGCTCGTCAGGAAGAACGAAGTGAGTTGTGAATCGAAAGGATTTGTGATTACATGAATTATATAATAAATAACATAGTATTTTATAATTTTAATAGGTACTTATGTTACCTACCTATCAAAATACAACGGTAAACTGTACACAGTACGTACAATGAAAATTTGACATAAAATTAAAACGACAGAAAATAATTATATGAATTAATAATCTGTATAAATAAATAAATACATGAAGCTTCATCTGCATGACTGTTTTAGAATCATTTATTGACTCAAATGGAGAAGTATACCTATATAAGTTAATTAGTAGGTAAGGTTGATTTGATATTAATTAAAGCTTTCATGAATTTTGGTTTGTACTATAGCAATCTGCAATACTAACAGTTTCGTAGTGACCCAATAACTTCTTATAATAATTTCTTCACTAAGGAGCGAAGGGTAAGCTATAAGCGAATAGGTACTCTACCTACGATCGATAGCATGATTTAGCGCACAAACATATTTTATTAACAATCACTATACGCGATCCTATATTGGTATGTATTCGGTTTCATTCTAAAACCCCTGAGTGAGTTAAAACGAAACGTCATCCATCATTAATAATGTACAGAACAGAATCGATTTTTCCCAATCGTCGAATCGTATACACACATATTATAGCAGACAGTCGTGTAGGTAGTTAGATACATAATATAGGTATATACATAGGTACTAACTAATGCAGGCCAGAGGGTGTGATGTGGCTAAATATTTGTAGTGTCTAACAAAACGGACCGGACGGCCATTTGCAGGGCTATTCAATTCAGTCAAAATGAGTGTTTCGTTCTACGACTTTTGTATGTTTTATTTGCGGTGTGCCAAACGGACTACGGACACGCAACCAGGCTGATGGTAATCTGTCACTGTCGACCATTAGCCTGCAGCCCCAAAGCCCACAAGTCCGATGCAACCCCGAGGACTATGTTAGAATGCCGCTTGTTCGAAAAAAACATATTTTTGAGTCCAATTTCACGCTTCGCTTTATAGGACTTGCTGGAAAATAAAGATGGGGTCGATGCAGAGAGTAGAGGTCCAAGTTACATGAATTCGGAAAATCTGAAGTTTTCCTAATGAATGTCCAAAATATTATGGAAATGTAGGCATCCTATCTATAGAATCAGTGCATATATCTACCGAGAAACCATGTTCCTCAAACAATTAGTCCCGTTTGTTTGCTTTTGTATCTGTCCGTCGATCCGTCACGCACGCTTGGGAAGAGGCCCGACCTAGCAGTTGACATATTATTATGATGTGGTGTTGATGTATTATTTATTGCTCATATTATTTTAATAAGTGTTGTACTTTTGTTACAGCCGTGCGTGCAGATCGCATGAGAGGCGGCCGCAACAAGTTCGGGCCGATGTATAAAAGGGACCGCGCACGCAAACTGCAAATGATGCGGCAACGGCAGATCGCGGTGCAGACGCTCCGCGGCTCCCTTGGCGACGGCGGGCTCGTGCTGGGCTTCGGCTCCCCGTACGCGACGGTGCCCGTCAAACAGGAGATCCAGATCCCGCAGGTGTCGTCGCTCACGTCGTCGCCGGAGTCCTCCCCGGGGCCGGCGATGCTCGCCGCGCAGCCCCCGCAGCCGCAGCCCCCGCCGCCGCCGTCCCACAACAAGTGGGAGGCGCACTCGCCGCACTCCGCGTCCCCGGACGCGTTCGCGTTCGACGCGCCGGCCACCGCGGCCGCCACGCCCTCCAGCACGGCCGAGCCCACCAGCACGGAGACCCTCCGAGTGTCGCCCATGATCCGCGAGTTCGTGCAGACAATCGACGACCGCGAGTGGCAGAACTCGCTATTCGGACTCTTGCAGAGCCAAACCTACAACCAGTGTGAGGTCGATCTCTTCGAGTTAATGTGCAAAGTGCTGGACCAAAATCTGTTTTCTCAGGTGGACTGGGCGAGGAACACCGTGTTCTTTAAGTATTTAAAGGTGAATTTTGAGATGAGTATGGTATCCTGTCCCGATCCCTGACGCCCTGTCCTGGTGTACACCGATGCTTGCGAATATGACGCATTGCGATGCTATGCGACGTTCTTGTTTCCTTTGATGGATGTGTGGGAGGCTTTGCGAATGGTTATGTAACGGAACTGCGTGCAGACAGCAGATAGGATGGGATGGTATTGTGTGATTGGGGCGCGCGTGTGACGCAGTGGGCGATGCGCGACGCGCGCGCTGTGCGGTGCGCCCACAATCGATACGCCGCCGCCGCCGCGGCCGCGGCCGCATCTGGGTGAGTTCCCATGGCAAACGTGCCACCCTCACCGCAGGCCGCCTCTTATACAACTACGAGGTATTACATTATCAAATATACATAACTATTTAATTATCACTCAAATAACAATAATATAGCTTTACATTCGGTTTTAAATGAAAATTTTTGAATAAATAATGATGCGACCTAACACCTTCACCGGGATCAACGAAATTTTTATAAATTAAATCACAAAATAGATCAACAAATCAATTCTCGAAGTAGAGCCAATTTATTAGAATGTTTGCGGAAGGTCAGAAGCTCACATAGGATTCACACAACTAATGTAATACTTAAAGTGCCACTCTGTGGCACATTAAATAAACATCTTGCCGTTTACTATAGTTCTTTAACATCTCACAACATAATACAATAGCAACGACGATACTGAGAATAGTCGCAATATTAGGTCAGTCAAATGCAGAATGATAGAGACCTTAGACATAGAGACGGACAACCAGACACGCGACAGCGACACCTTGTCGCGCGGCATCCGAACTCGATTAGCTTTGGCATTTACCTATTCTCTACAAAGTTAAGTCAAATCTGATCGAATGTCGTGTTTGAACTTTTAATTGTACTTCCAAAAACAGAAGGCGCGGCAGTTCCAAAGTCTACCGAAAGTTTGGGCAAGTCCCCTACACACGGTTAATAAAAAGATACATACGTAATACATATGTAATAATAAAAATTGAATGAATTTATACTTGCATTCGTTGTAGAGTTGCTAAATAATAATAATTTGCGGCTGCCGTCAATCAACATTTATTTTTCAACTTTTTTTTTTTTTCAAAATTTTTTTTTAAATTTTTTTTTGAAACTAATTTCCTGAAACAATTTAGACAAAAATTTTCGTAATATTTCTCGCGAAAGCCAGTTGGTTTTGTTTGAATTCGCTACAAAGGTTGAACGGAACCCTAAAAACGCACTTCTCAGCAAATACACCCCCACATATGCGCCTAGCCAAATGAATACACGTAGGTATACAAATAGTGGCTTATTATAGAAAGACTAAATTATACGCAGATACAACGAACGAGTAAATCAGAACCTACTTTTCCGCAGTAAACAACCCTTGGCACAGATTAGATTATAGTTAATACCGTTGGGCATGAGTTGATCTAATAAGTAAGCGAAGCAAACGAAGTTGTTATTACTAACGTAGCTATTAGCTATGTACGCGGTACGCCTCGCTATTAAATGACACGACATTAAAAAAATATGGTAACGACCTGTGCTCGCTGCTCGGGCAGTGTTTGATGTCGTCACCAGCAGACCTTTTGTGAAAACACATTTCCACGAATCGCAGTCATTAAAAAATAAAGTGAAAAATCAATTTTATGCGATAGGATATTTCACACGTTTTCATGAAACTACTTGAAATATTTCCATGAGAAATGATTAAAAAATGTTATTGAACGGAATCCGAAATACAATTCAAACATTCTTTTTGCAAATTTGGTCTTAATTATGCTACAATTAAAATAGCATGCAGATATATTATAAAGTCAGAACATTCGCTTTATCAAGGAACTGTTTGACGAATCATTGTAGACGATACGAATCACGACTCAAATTATAAAAAATAATAATACATTTTATTTATAGAGTTCGTACAATTAAAGCTATGAGAATCTAGTAAACTGAAATAAAAATACATACTTAATACAAAAGCCGTACAGCACAGTGGATACGACTGACATGGCTCCAGACGGAAGCAAGCCGCAGTAGTATAGTAGGATAACAAATTCACGCAATACATATATTGCTTGTTGTTGGCGTTTCATCGCCGTTCTATGTCGATTTATTTCTGTGGAAGTGAGAGTGCGGGGGGGCCCGTCCCACCGCCGCGGCACTCTCGCCCGGCCGGCGGCGGCGGCGGCGCCTTGACACAATGCCCGTGACCGAGTTGCCGCGGGAAAGCACTCCACGGCAGCGCGTAATAACTAGTCGGCCGGAGACTCGATGAGCGCCGCCGCCTTTCTTAGCTTTCTCTTACATAATGCCTTGCCAGTTACGATTAGAGGCATAACAGCACGATGAACTTGAGCGGCTCGCGGTCGATGACACGCAAGTAGATTTTTCGGTCATATTATACGTGTTTGTCTCTACCTTCAGGCGCTTATATTTCGTTATAGAAAAGATGTGATGCGTATTGTACACGTTAGTAAATAGTGCATAGTGAGGGACAGTGGTTATAAAACGAACCCTAAAACACCCTTTCCCGAAAGTTATTGGGTATTGTCTGAGTTGTAAAATAAATTTAGTTATGGCCAGTCTACCCTCGTAAATGCAATTATAATGTGAAATGTTTTTGTTTGTAATTTTTTTATAACTGCTTTTACTTCTGCCTCCTCCAAAAGTAGAATTTTAATGACTTTCGTTGAGAAAAGTTGACTGTTAGTACTAGATTTGCTTATACTGTTGCGGGTGTTTCCTTCGGCCGTTGTATTTTTCTTGTGCTCTGTCGCCAAGGCTCCTGTAAAATTCACGTGGTCCTAGTTATTAGACTGTCACCACTTGGTGTAGTTGCAAACGAAAACAAAGTAATTTGTACCTCAGATACAAAATATGCGTAAAAGGTGCTTTAGCAGCAAAAACAAGTCTGTAATCAGAAGAAAAAGTCGACTTCAGAACACAACTATTGTTTATTTTGTTTCCAAGACATGGTTTTCGTTGGCGTACCTACGTAGGATTAAAACAGCGGAGAAAGCTAAAAAAGTTGCATCAGCTGGTCTATGCAGCTTAAGGTATTAAAGTTATTATTGTAAGTGCTTCATTAGGAGAAGATGAAGCAGACTTTATCCGAGTTAGCGCGGTATAAATAACTACTTACCTGCCATTATAGCGAATTAGGTAAGTAGTCGTTTTTATTCGAGACGATATTATCATACCATATTAACGCAACAAGGGGGTATTTATGGCTTTAAATATTTTACAATTTTCTCCAGGTATAGACGCCCCCTAAATCTTATTTAATTTCTTGGAAATGTTCTTTGGCTACTTTCTCAGAATTTCTATTAGAATTATTCACTTGTATGCATTCTCAATTCTCTTTACGTAATCAGTCGCTGAGACATAGTATCTCTTTATGTTCATTCGCGAATTTTGAGCTGTTAGTTGCAATATGAAATATATTGTTGATTGTTGATATCTGCTCCCTACGTTTGCTATTTATTTATACTAAAATTTTCAAGTCTAAAAAGTTGTAAGTAGGTACCTACTTCGGTACAATATTACTTTGAAAATGCTGATATGAAATAAACTTTGAAGCTATGTTTCTGGCCGATGGGGGGTTAATACCGTTAACTTGCGGCGGTCATTAAAGTTTTCTCCGAAAAAGAAAGTAATTTCTTATTGAAATAAAGTCTTTGTTACTCCTCCTAAACTACCTGAGTAATTATTTTATGACATGCTGTTGGTAAGTATAGGGATTTGTAAGGAATTTAACAAACCTTTGCGGTTCATGTCAAGATTGAAATATAGCTTGTTTCTTATCATAAATACATATAACCAAAAATAGGTATGTACCTATAATTCATTTACACAGTTAATCCCTTTAATTTCCAACTCAATAATTGATTCTCCCTTCGTTTGACCGTAATATTATTTGACCTACTTCTTTTGACCCAATTTGATTTGACCTTATTTCGTTTGACCTGTATTTGTTCGATTTTTGTTTCGTTTGACCTAATTTCATGTGACCCAGTAATAATTATTACTTGGTTTCTGCTGGAAGAGGCGCCCCGGTCCAGTCTTGCCTTGCAGCACCAGTCTATCTGTATCATTATTGGTACGACTGGTACCGATAAGTCCCGCTAGTACCATGACCCAAAATGTTAGTGTTATGCCCGGATTTTTTTGCATTTTTCTAAATATGTATGTACTCGTACATATAAGGAAAGAACTTATTAAACTTAATAATGTCTAAATACAATAAATAATGGCAAAAAACCAGAAACTTAATTTTAATCGATCAATCTTAAAGTTGTGCTAATTATAAAGAGTAGGTAATTAAACTAATGTGGCACTGATTCCATGGGTTACTTTTAGAAGATACCTATATGAAAATGTTATTAGCGAAAATAATATTTTAACATAAATTGTTATTATTATCTCTTGGTTAAATCAACTTTTTTTTTGTTTTTTTGGTATTTGTCTGAAAACAGGATCTTATCTTGCTAAAATCACATAACTTAATAGTTACAACAACTCTCAGATTAGTAATCGATAATACGAAAGAATCTAAATGAAGAATTTTAAGAACATTTGTTAAAAGATTGGTTGCCTAGCGGACAAACCCTATTTTCCATACAAAACTCGGGACTAAATTGTCCGCTGGGTCACCCTTAAACTTTTTGTTTCTTTTTTATATTCAAATAATTCCCATAATTTTTTTTTATTGCCTATAAACTTATTTATCTGATACTTATCGATTTTCAACTAATTGATCATCGTAATCAACTTTTTTCTTTTAATTATCCTTTCCAACCGGTTTTTACGTCTTATAGAAAAGTTGATTGACCATCTTATACCCCATGGATTGAGATTATTTACTCATTATAACTCATTCATTGGCATAGGTAATGGTGTGATCGATGCTGATCTTTTCTGAGCATTATCCTTTCATAATGATTACCAATTAACTGAATAATTTAGATAACAACATCGGGTCTAATAGGTCTCAATAAAAAGGCTTAACAAAATTTCCAGATATTCATTTCCAACCATCCTTCGAACGCTTTTTATATCGCCCACGGTAAGGGGTGAGTGACTTATTGTAAATGAAATTCTTTGTAGTCTGTATCGCAACAGAAAAATACCCATCACGTTGCCACAACAACCGCAGCCTCACAAAGTTAAGGGGTGAGTGACTTATTCTAAATGAAATTCTTTGTAGGCTGTGTCGCAACAGAAATCCATCCCTCACGTTGCTACACCAACCTCAGCCTCACAAAGTTTAGGGGTGAGTGACTTATTCTAAATGATTTTTTTGTAGGCTGTATCGCAACAGAAATCCACCCCTCACGTTGCGACAACAACCGCAACCTTACAAAGTTGAGAAACTACGTGACGCAATGTTGGACTTTAAAATATCCAAGGGAAATTAACAATATCGTGAATATTGCAGGGGTTTCGAATACTTTCCAACAACCTTTTATTTTCCAATATAACTTTTAAAACTTTCGTGGCTGTTTTAATTAAACGATTTCTTTTAAACGCAATTCTTACGACTTAGTAACGTTTAGATATCGAATTCTATAAATGTAGGTATGTCCTTATTTGTAGTATTAAAATGTGATAACAAAATAAATAAAACCATAATTCAGAAGCACGCCTTCAAAATATGTAATACAACTAGTACAACTATTATATGTGAAACACTACACTCTGAAGTCAAGTTTCATAGAAAATTATCAATAATATTTATAATAATAATAAAATTTGCATAGATTATTTAAAGCAAACGAATTATAAAAGTGGACCTATCTGATTTCAAAATAAATAATCAAAATATATCTAAATAATACATCAGAATCTATCGTGCGATTTTAGACTCCCTACACATACGTACATGTACAACGTACTAAAGAAAATGCGTCTACGTCACACTGTACCCCCCTTTCACACAATCTCATTTCAATTAGCTCAACCAGCATTTGCCGTTTAAGTTGCTGAAAGCATAAACTAAATACAAAGTTCGAGTGACGAGGCAGTTTCTGGTTAACTCAGCAATGTTGCAAGCGACTAACAAACTTGTATCAGTTTAGGAACGTTTTGAAACAATTGTTTCGTCACTCGTAATCTGGTCGAAAACGGCAAACGCTTTCTATTTATCTGTTCTTTGCGACGACGATGTCCTAACGTGATGTGCTCGGCACGTATAGCAATGCGGCTGTTATCTTTTGCAGGTGGACGATCAAATGAAGTTGCTGCAGCACTCATGGTCTGACATGTTGGTCTTAGATCATCTTCATCAAAGGATGCATAACGGGCTACCGGATGAGACCACGCTCCACAATGGACAGAAGTTCGACCTGCTCTGCCTGGGCCTGCTGGGTGTCCCTTCACTCGCAGAACATTTCAATGAGCTCCAGAACAAACTGGCAGAGCTCAAATTCGATATCCCGGACTACATCTGTGTTAAATTTTTGCTTCTGTTAAATCCTGGTTAGTATTGTTTATTATATTTTGTGTTACTATGGTCGTTATAAATTTTTATTAATATTTTTTAATGGGAGGTAAACCTGAAACTGCTCGCCTCTATATTTATTTATCGTGCGGACCTATAGTATGTATGAATGTATGAATGGCTACTTATGTCCAATCGCTGATCTGTAGTGTCTTGTTCAATTTTCAATCGTTTTTGTTTTTTCAGGAACGCGCCGTACCCACGTTAGTGGCGCTTTCTGAGTCGAACTTTGAAGTTTACCTCCTATTGAGATTGCTATTTTTGCGAATTGCTTTCCTTATTTTTGCATTTTTATTATTTCGCCTCTTCTTATTATGTTGATTTTATAAATAATTTTTTGCAGCCCCAAGCAGGTTCTTGTTTAAAGCACAGCTAATATTTGCAATGATTTTTGTTTATTATACAAATAATTAAATGTACCTACGAACAATTACTAACTTGAATTGAAAATTAAAGAGCAAAGGTGTCAACACTGCGTCAGTTGCCTTGTGATATTAACAGAATGATGTTGGGGTTCCAGAGGTGAGGGGCATCGTGAACGTGAAGTGCGTGCGAGACGGTTACCAGACAGTGCAAGCAGCGCTCCTCGACTATACGCTCACGTGTTATCCTACGATACAGGTAAGTATAGCTACGAGATGCAATGTCAGCCCTAATCTTTGTTGTCGAGTCTTCTTGAAAGAATGGTCTGTTTTTACATAGATTTTATTCTAAAATTTAGATAATTCAAGTAGCTGCAATCAATAAGAAAAAACAATTCAGACAAGTCGTCTCAGTATAATCACATCTCATTTTGGGGGTAGGTAGATGTGCAGTTTAGTGTCGGAACGCACCTGCGTGCGTGTACGCGTGGCAGCTCCGTTGTAATGTATGAAACTGTATGGGAGACGTCGCACACTCCACGCAGCGTGCACGCATGTGGTGCGTTCCGGCCTTTAAACGAAGACAAAGTAATTGTGTTTCATATTTTCAAACCAATTCATTAATAGTTAATGAAGCTTTTTGCCCAAAACGTCAGTAGCGTGGACTACTCACTTCCCTGATGTTATATTTATTTAGATACTGGCAAATCAACAGCATAAATACATGATATTACACAATTAGAATTACACATTATACATTAATATTGAATGAAATGTTAAAATTAAAGTAATATGTATTGTGCCATTACATACAATAGAGACAGATGATGCTAACGAAAAGAGAACAGAGAGATACAAAGGCTTGATGATATTTGAATAATACATTATCTCACATTAGTTTAATTTGTTAAGCGTATCCCAAATCTCATTCTCTGTAATCTGAAGCATGTTTCATCTTGATATCAAAGTCAAGCTGAGTAGTTCACGCACACAAAATTGCTGGCAACAGCTCATATAAATATACCTATGAATAAATATTCAATTTTGTACTCTAGGGATACTGAAATCGAAATTTAAAAAAACTTATTTCTTACCTGCTGTTAAAACAATTAATTCCGAAGTAGCGAGAGGGTATTGTTCAAATTTCAAATTCACGCTAAGGTAATGGAAAGAGCTGAAAAATAGCAGTTATTTTGACATGGGAAGACTAATTTGTTATGTTATCTTGTAATAGAAAGTTTTAAGTGAAAAGCAAACTACAATTTCAATCCTTAAATTGTATGGAATTGTATATATTGGCAAGGAATTTTTATATACTACTCTGACCGTAGATAGGAGACTCTGGGTGCCTTTATTTTATTACAAAGTAAGCCCCGAATTAATTCAAGTTTACAGTTGAATTTTGAAGAAACCCTATTTTTTTTTATACTACAAGGAAAAGGA
Source organism: Metalampra italica (assembly GCA_949699065.1). Taxonomy (NCBI): domain Eukaryota; kingdom Metazoa; phylum Arthropoda; class Insecta; order Lepidoptera; family Oecophoridae; genus Metalampra; species Metalampra italica. Next base: position 5,578,742 of record OX452969.1, read on the forward strand.
TGTAATACAAACTATGGAATGTTAGAGAGATGAATAGATATAGATCTACAATAATAATAGAAAAACGTAACATAACGTTAGAGAAAAGTAATTCATTATGGATATATTCGACCACAAGGAAGGATTTAGGCTGCGGACGAACATAACCGAAGAATATTACGCAATAATATTGAAGACACTGTAAAAACCCAAGCTCTACCCAAAGGATGTCTGGAAGAAATTAGCGATAAGACCGCCTAGATGTGCTAATGAAAGCTTCTGCATTATTGTGTCTGTGTTTTTTTATTGGGCAATAAAAAGTAGTGAATAGAATTGAAGCCTCGGGCGAAGTGTTGATTATGCTAGACAACAGACAGACCGTAGGTCTTCAAGAGCAATGTTAAGATGGCTACTCTTCACTGGTGTGGGTTTGTTCGTATCTCTGGCCGACCCGCCACGCAGCCAGGACCAGACACCTCCCTCTTCCCCCGCGATTAAGACGTTATTGTTTTATTCCTTCATTCATATCTGCGGATATTTGGATCACAGTTTCAGCATTGCAAACAGTGGAGACTCGAATGCATTTTTGATTTCTTTGGGTAAGTTTTTTAAACTTTGGTTTTACCAACGAAAACACCTTGCGGCCGTATTCGCAACCAAATTTCGTAACCAGTTGCCGTAGAAGAAGTACTTTTCTTTATTCGCAACTTGTAATTGCAACGTGTAATGGCGAATAAAGAATTTTATTTCTTTATTCGCGTCTAGTAATAGATTCTCCGCAAAACTTTCCCACGCTACTAGATGAGAATAAAGAAAAAAAATCTTATTTGGCAACTAGTTGCGAACAAAGAAATGTACTTCTTCTACGGCAACTGGTTATGAAATATGGCCGGAAGGTTTTCGCAACCAGGTTTCGTAACCAGTTGCCGTATACATAGTACAAAACCGCAAAAATAGTAGGGATATCCAGAATGCTGTAATACAAGAGTATGAATACCACGTTGCTAGGGTGGATACCAGAACGCGAGGGTACCAGGATGCAAGGGTATCAGGATGCTAGGGTACCAACATATTAGAAGACTGGGACACAAAGCTAAAAGTTAGCTTATGATAATAATCTCATTACCGCATCTGTGCAACTTGAGTACCTCATCATCTAGTAGAGTTTCATAAGATTTCAAACGTAAATCGTCGACATTTTTTCCATTATATTGCATTGATAAACCCATTGAATCCATGAGTTTTGTATTTGTGAACTTCAACTGCAAATGCTGTGAGCCGGGTTTGACGGTTGTATACTAAACAACACCAGCAATAGCAGTGAAAATAAGCATATAGATTTAAAAAAATGTGGGACATTTTTGACCCTGACTACGGGGCTAAATGGACATTGCAGTTATGACAAGTTGATTGGATGTGTATTATTTGATGCGGAGTATTATCTATATACCTGTCCAAAGACCAAAACTTGACCCAGTTGCAAAAGGGTCAAATGGATGTAATTTCCTGACAATATTTCAACTTCGAACTATATTATATACTTAAAGATAGTTCAGTATATATTTTTGTATTTTTAGGCGTATATTGAAGGTAGTCAAATGAAGTACCTAGTAAATAGAAACACATTTTTCATTGTTTCTAGTTATTCTGACATCCCATACAGTCAATAGTATTAGTTGATCACCTCTACATACTTTCAAAATGGGATATCGATATTCTGTAATTAAACAGCTTTTTTCTGCGACTTGATTATGGGAAAAGCGGGCTCTTTAGGTGGGCTGCCGTATTTTTTAATTAATATAATACCAAGCAGACATTCCGAATTTTATAGATTTCCCCACCGATATATGTAAAACAAGCGGCAGATTGGATACTATCCTCTAACGCATGGACCTCATAAATTAGGTCACTTTGTCCTATTTGACTTCTTCGTCTCGGTCGTATGCCTCCTGTTTGGTCACTCTATCTCGCTCTGAAGGTATCCCTATAGAATCTATAATATAGATAATAAATCAGGTCCATTGTCACCAATCTACCGCTTGTTTTAACATATATCGATGAATTTCCCCTACAAAAACAAATTTTGTTTATGTGAAAGTGGTCCGTAATAAAATATTGTATTGCGATGTTTCCAGGATAAATTCGGTAAACTGGTGATGGTCGTGCCCGAGATCCACGCGCTCGCCGCGCGAGGGGAGGAGCACCTGTACCAGCGGCATTGCGCGGGGCAGGCGCCCACGCAAACACTTCTAATGGAAATGCTTCATGCTAAACGCAAGTGAGTTCACTTTTGCTTACATCTACCCGAGGTGGCCCAGGCGTTTTTGGATATCTTGAAAAGCATTAAAAAAGGAACACGTGTTTGTATGTACAGCTGCCTATATTCTAATATGAAGGGTAACAAGGCTAGAATGATGAATGTCCAAAAAAAGGGTTCAATTTATTTATTGTATAGGCCCTATACAATAAAAATATATATACTATTATAGTTATTTATTACGCCATTCTATCTAATAATCCAACGTAAAATGCCCTAGGTCTCGCGATATACGAAGTAAACAAACCTTAAATTTCCTGTTTCAATACAAATTCAATGAAGTTTTTGACATTATATGGAACATTTCGATTAGTGACATTCATCGCTCGTTAGGTACAAACCCTTCGTATCTGTATACTCACTATTTAACGCGGATAAAGTTGCGGTGTCTGCAGGTTGATAAAAAGTTTTAAAATGGTGATATAACAACAACAAGTGACCCCACCCCATCTTTCGGTGATTTGATGTATTACTGTTTTACGTTCCTTGCACGGCATAGCACGGTTTCATAGGCAGTGGAATCTCTCGACAATTTTGCATGGTCAAGAGATGGCGCTGATGTAGCAGGGATGCTATCCTTCCTTTATTCACTTCCGGGAAAGTAGACATCTTTAATCCCTGACGGGGTCGGGGGTAGAAAACGGTCGTGATCCTGGCACCTTTTCGCTTAAACTACTTAGAACTTGTGGAGCACGAGTAACGAAACGACCCCTTTTAGACGTGGAGATGCATAAAACAAATATAATCATATTTATTTTATTTTTTAAACGTGCTGTAGTAAACGTGTTAGAGCCGCAGAAGTAAACATTTTGAATACTTATTATTTATTAATTTAAAAGTACCTATTTATGTATGTTTATCAGTTGTTGAGTACCCATGTACAAGCTTCGGCTTAGTTTGGGACTAAACAGCCGTGTGTGGATTTGATGGCGTTAAATTTATAAGCTTTTAAAAATGTAATTTTATGCACTAAGTAAATAACATAGTTTCTGTATCAGTTTAAGATTTGTAATATCTTTTAAATTATAATATAATATAATAATGTTTGGACAAATTTCCACACGGCTGTTTAGTCCCAAACTAAGCCGAAGCTTGTAAATCGGTACTCGACAACTGATAAACATACATACAAACACCAAGAATCCGAAAACCAACAGTTATTGCTCATCACACAAATGTTGGTCCCGTGTGGGAATCGAACCCATGACCTTTGGCGCAGTAGGCAGGGTCACTACCTACCACTACGCCAACAGGCCAGTCTAAATTAACGAAGTAATCGGCTGGGCACACGTATCGTGTCCACTCTTTAGCAGTTGTGTAATAATTTGTTTAATATACCATTTTCAGATCTTGAATATCCAGTGAAAATAAAAGTGAAGAAGGAAGATGCGCCAAGCGCCCACGACACCACATCAAATAGAATATTATACAAATATTAAGTACCTATTTTAATTAGCTTTTAAGTTGGTGTGTGATTCAATTTGTTAAGTTATTGGGCCGAGAGTTTAGCGGCGGCGGTCCCGCGCGTGCCTAGTCCGAATACAGATGTAAAACAGATATATATGTACCTAGTTTATAGAAATAATGGCAAGTCTACGTGTATACAGATGCGTCCACCGACTGATCACTGCCGTATATCTATCTACCTTTAATACAGGAAGATCTGTTATAATTTTAGTCTAGGGAAAAATAAATCGACGGCTTTTTATCTCAGTTTTATATTGTGAACATTGGCATTGTCATATCATTATGGCATTTTTTCCGGGTTTTTATTACAAATTTTTATTTTTATACGTATAAAAAAGCTGTTATGTACTACAGATAATCAGAAAATAATTGAAGTAAATAAAATGTTTGTCAATTCAGTCATTAATCCTTTAACACAGGCAATCGAAATTGAAATAATAACGAAAATAACACATTTTAAAAAGTAATCAGTTTATGTAGGTATTTACCTACCTATATTATATTCTTTTATATATTTTTATAGCTTGAACTTTATTTTACCAATTGACAAGTTTACATTGCCTTAAGGGCAATATATAAAATATATAATGCATGAATAAATTATCCTTTAAGATTAAAAAGTAAAAAGAACTTAGAATTTATTTCATTCAAGAGAAGTAATTTTTAGGATTTTAACAGATTGATCCTGTGTGTATGGGGAACTAAAAGTGAAGACCATGAAACATGAAATCATCTAACAACAGATCTTCCGATCTCAACCGATTGGCTAATTATTAGTGGCCGTAGTGTATCTAGTCCAAAGACACATCTGTATAAAGTGACATAGTTCTGTAATAAGCTCTGTCCCGCTTTTATAGTTATTTTAAGGCAACTAAAATGTACAAAAATAATGATAAGCTCCTAAAACTCTCTAAACAGACTTCAAACGAAATGATCATTAGTTTTCAAGATGGTGAGTAATATAAGGGTATTTGGGGATGGAGGCGGCGTAAAAGGGGAAGAAAGTTGTTATAGTGTGGTAGTGGTAGCCCTGGTAACTGAGGAAACTCAGCATAGCATTTCATTTGCGCTAAAACGATTAAATTTCTAAAACGGCAACACGACGACACTGCACTATTGTTTCTATAAATGTGAAATGAGGAAGGGGTGGTTTAGGGTAAAAAGAGGGGAAGTGTTGAGACAGGGGCTTTAGCGAGTGATAGAGGAACATTTAATTGCCAATGCATTAAAAAATATAAATATTTTAATATAACAATTTTCTAGGGAACAGGATTAGTTTGTGGGGCCTCACATAACGATGCGATAACTTTACATATAACTTAGGCCTCTGTCTATATTCCCCCTGCGTTTATGATTTGCTTACGTATATAAATACACAATAATTCGTAACGTCTGGTAACAAGATTTTTGTTTTAACTGAAATACATTTTTGAGTTTCGTAATTCATAAGTAATAGAGCTAGGGTGTAGTGTAACAAAGGAATGGTGACGGACGAAGCAAAAGGAAACAATACCACACATGAAGTTGGACTAACTGGTCCGAGGCAAATCTTCCTTTTTACTCCACAAAACCATCCTCATTGTGATAATTGTTTTATGTAATATTGGGGTCCAAAATTTTACTGTTGATCATTTAAAATACAGTATGAAATGAAACCATTAGAATATGTTATTAATTCTCAAAATGTAACACTGTCGAAGCGGGACACACCTTATGGTTGGACTAAGCTATTATAGGATTACCGCTAAGTCGCTGCAAACTTCTAAGGTGATGATAGTACTTACTATAAATAAAATATATTAGAAATATAATAAAATATATTAGATGGTAATAAAATCACGTTTTGCCCTCCCCTAGAGTATCCAACACAATTGGCATTGCCCGATTTTTTTATCAAATATTTTAATTATTTTGTAAATATGAAATTTTATTGACTTGAATGTTTTCTGCTTTGGACGATAGTCTTTCTTTAAAATATTTTAGTACTTTGTTATTTTATCGTACGCCCTATAGAGCTATATTTGCCTTTACCTTATAATTAAGGTAAATGTGAGCGAATTAACAACTAGTTTCATGTTAAATTAATATTAACGGTAGCGCCAGTCGAATCTAAAATTGGCACTCAAAGATTATCTTACCGAGGATAAATTTCTGATGAAAAATGATATAGGTAGATACTTACATTTTATTATTTCCTCGAAATATATCCACGCTAATATTTTTTCGGTTTTATAGGGTTAGTCTTACATAGATAGCTGGTGTATCAAGCACAATAGCTTCTCTGTCTTTTTGAAAATTTTAATAAAAATCTTCAAAATCATGTTCCTTACTCAAATGATTGCGATTGGTAGCAAAATTTACTAGAGCACGTCTCGAAATTATTGTGTATTATAATATTTATACATTGTTAAATAAATGGGCACGGCAAATTCCACTGTTGAACATAAATCCAATATTTCTATCACTTAAATATTTTAAAATTTTCAGCTAGAGATGTTTGTTCTATCACCCTGTAGGAATTGCAGCGAATTTAATGTTACCCAGTTTATATACAGAGTGTATTTTCTTAAATGGGATGTAAATAAATATTTCATATACACATATTTATATAGTAAGTATATGTCTTAAATGATATGATCGATAGGAATAATGTAAGTTCATCACCAACGATTTTAGTAGATCCCACACGTAGTCCCTAATGATTTTATTTATGCATAATGTTTTAAAATCACAATTTTAAGATCTTATCTGTCGCAGCTAATTTGTTAAAAGTTGTTGGATGGTTGGTTCCTGTTACATGAATCGTTATCCTAATGTTTGAGTATTTTACTTAATTTATTATCTGTTAGCGTGATTTATGCCACCGACATGATTTATTTCTTATAATGGATCGGATAGAGCAAATAATTATCTTCCATTTCTAATACAAGAGTACACTAAATGTTGTAGTGCAGTAATTAATTGTAATTATTACATAAAAGCTTCCAATGAAATTCCCGAACCGGTCATCTATTCAAGTACCCCATACTGTCCCATTTCAAAAACCACTCTGTAATATATAACATAAAATGTACAAAAATATTTAGCGTCTGTTTTGTATAGCTACCAGTTGATTTTAAGCAGTTTATAAGGTTACCTCGAATCTACTGAACTCTTCGACAAATAATAAACGGACATTGACACTATACATATAATCGAATGTCAGTGTCTGAGAAAGCTTACAAAAGACAGTTGAGTGTAAGCAATGCAACGCCATCTATTGTCAATTTTGGCAACTACAATCAGTAAATCGCTCGTTCCCGTGTGTAATTCACGTTTTAGAAATAAATATTTAATGGAGGCGATCAGCAAGGTCTCCAGGAGGTTAACAGTGTGTTCGAGGTGACGCGGTGTCATGCATGTTACTGAAAATTATATAAGTACATTGTATAAACTAGGTTCTCGGAACTCCGGTGCATTGCATAGCGTAGACAAATATTACAATACATATTTTAGGAAAGCGTCTGTGATGTTAAACGAAGAAATTGGAAGAAAACTATTCTTAATGTTAGTTGAGAATAATTGAGATGTAGTCCCGCGTAAAAGATTCATGCACTTTGTGTAAGACGGGTTCATTTTATTTTTATAGTCTATGGTTCTTAAAGAATTGTTTGATGTTTAGAGACACTCCCTGATTATGAAAGGTCCCAGGCCCCTTTTAAAGGGACACAGTTGTGTAGGTTGTACTATCTTAACTAGAAGTGGCTTCAGAAAATAAACTGCTTGGCAGCCCGCACTTATTTTCTCACTTATCTTCTACTACAGAGGTATATTTACATCACATATTAAATCTATTAGATTTATATGACAGAAACCAGTGAATGAGGTGGGCCAAGTTATACTTTGAGACAAGTGTTAAGGCAGAAATCTAGAAATTTTAAACACTATATAGCGTTGTTTTTAATTAATGTTTACATTTATGTTTCCGTTAAATGGAAACTACATAGAAACTAATTTTACTGTACCTATTTATCAATTAGGTCTTTGAGCCCATCTCTCAGAATAAATTGTGGTGGTTTTTCAAAGAATCTTATAATGGCATGTTACTCGTATGGTAAGAGCCAACTGTCTGTCCAGACCGGTCCAAGGCAAAAATTGTGTAGGCTGTACTCGGTACAGCTGCAACGTTTTACTTGAAACGCCGGTATCAATATTAGCTTTTAACCATCGACTTTCAACCTTTTTCGAGTTTCCGGTCTCGACGTTTCTATCGAAATTGACATGACGTCATTTCAAAATATTGTTTGAGAAACAGTACTTACTGCCTGCGTTTTTAGCAAATACGATAACTGTTGTTTTCTAATTAATAAAATTCTAGCCTAACGCGGCCTTAATCTGTTTCCTCTTCGCTGGTTCTGTTTGTTTTGTTATGGTTATTATAGTAGGTTGTACCTACATTGTTATGTGGCCGGGGCGTATGAATACCAACCCGATCACAGCAACGTCAACACCGATGTTGCATTACATTGCGGTAGAAAAACGTGAAAACCGCTGCAGCTCAGAGCGTTACCTCCACAAAATACAAAGCATACAATAAATAGTCTTTAGTACAAAGTGAAGCGTGTCTATTTTTATCGGGAATGGGAGTGTATATAAGTATGTACGTAAACGCTTTATTACTTACAAAAGTAAATTTTATGCTTATTTAGTTATTTAATTAAGTGTTGAGATAGGCGTGTAAATAGTATCAGCGCTCGCTTGGTTGCCACACAGATCGCTCTTCGGTTAACATTCCATTAATTACAAAATTAACATCCACGTTTTGGATTCGACCGGGATAAAATTATAAGTCTTAATGTACCGACTTTATTAGGCAGGACCTATCGAAATAAGAAAAATAATGGGAGATAAGGGTCGTGCACGTCGACGTGGAGCATAATATATGTAGTAGGCAACGGATATTATATAGTAATTCACTTAAAATGAATGTTGAGTTGCACCTTGTTTGTATAATCTAATAGTTGTTTGTAAATATATTGCTGTTAAATCCTTATCTTCCTCACCTTTTAAATATTATATTTAAAACCACGAAACATTCGTTCTACAGATCCCAATCCTGGCAGGGAATAAAATGTGTTTCTCATAAAATTGTGGTTATATTACAATAGAGTACGAGGCTATTTCTTCGTTCATATACGACAACACAGACAACCAGTTATATAAAAGTGTTCATAGAGAAAGTGTTAATAGTTATATAGTGTTCTATGTGGTATTCGGGTTTGTTAGACGTTTTAGTTGCAAACCCGACTCCAATACAGCACGTACACTGTGTTATGATCGGGTTTGTATTCACGCCGTGGCGGGGACGGCGTCGCCAGCCTGGCTGCCGTCCATTGGATGCGATTCGAGGTTCGTTACTGATTTACATATAAGTATCATTATTCTTTCTTAGGACAAAGCACTTTAGAACCGAATGTATCTATCTTCACTGATATCTCATGCTGTGTGTGATTGGTTTTTGAGTCGTGTGACGAGTTAAAATGGCGCGATTATTATAGTTATTTGGCTTGAGATGTTTTAGATTTTACCAATAGTTGTACGGAATTTTATCTATTTGTATATATTTTAAAATCAATAGAAAATTTATTTAACAGTTATTTTTATTGGCCAAATCAGTACAAAACATTAACTCTTGTAACATAATAGCACATTTTTAGTGATTTATTCTACTTATTATATCTAATGTACCTAGTTGTGTAAAATATTTCTCAACATTGTGCAAGAAGCCTTAAAAATCATAGATTTTTAAAAATATGGGTACCATAATATGGTACATTGAGATGTTCATTCATGGGTACTAGTGGCTACCGACCAGTGGTCGAAGGAGATAATGTATTTTTATAAAACATGTTGTTCTATAGTAAAATATATAATATGTTAATTGAAAGTACATGATTTCGTATTTTTCTAACATAAATATAGTTTACGTAAACAAGTATAATGATTAACTTTTAAAGTTAATTGAACATAATTTATGTATATTATTAAGAATATAATAAATATTATGTCGTTATTTATAATTGTCTAGGTGTAAGAAAATGTGGTACCTACCTACATAGCATGTTACATGTTTAATTTGAGGACGGTTTATTTTTGTAATGTCCATAACATTAAAAGAATAAATATTAAACAAAGGTCCATTTCATGATAACCTTACTTATTAAAACTCAACACAGTGAGCCTAAGTTTGTACATTCACCACCTATGTACAAATCTTGTTTGTGTTACGTAGGCTACCTCAAATTACAGTTCTCTTCCTTTTTGGGGGTATAGTAGGTAGTTACGAAATAAATGATATTAGAGAAAAGAAAAAGAAACGCACATTTCTTTGACTTCCCATACTAACTCGCTGCCGATCGCGCTAACTTTTTTTTTTAACTTCATTAAACTTTATTAATTAAAATATTCAAGACATTATCATTACAGGTCAATTCCCAATTCAATAATGTCAAATAATACAATTAGAATAAACTTACTAACTACAGATTACTTGCATGAGAAGCCAAAAACAATTAGTAGTAATTATTAGTTAGTAATCTTACATTAGAGAAGATGAAATCAGTACAAAACTGACATCCTTTTAGGTATTTAGGAACAGATGAACGATAAAGATTATTTATATAAGCAACTGTTTCACAAAGAAGGGTATTTCGACACGAGAGGTAGGTTTCACAATGGACAGCATGAGTTTTGAAATACCTAATTATGAAAGTGCATACAATAATCTACGACTAACAATAGTTGTAATAAAAGACAAGAATGGGAAGTGGAACATCTCAATCAAAATTCAAGTGAGTTTCTTTACAGAAAATCAGCATCTGTCTGTATTACGGCAATACTTATCAATTTTATTAATAACGAGGTGAAACATGCCGCTATTTTCTGTATCAGAAAAATATTTTTTTTTGGTGTCCAAAATAAAATAAAGTTTAAAAAACAAAAGTTTAAAGAGATGAGAAACAGCCAACAATCAACATGAAGTCAAGACTAGTGATAATGATAATAATATTATTATCCTCAAATTCTCGGTAATTCCCATTTGTTCTATAGAACTGACTTCGTAGAACTGTTGAAACTTTTTTCTCCCAACTGGGAGGAAGTGTTTCAACAGTTCTATTTGACGTCACAGTTCCATAGAACAAATGGGAGTTACCGCAAATTCTATAAGAAAAATACCTATTTTTTAGGTTTAGCTATGAGATTAAACTTAATAAAAAGCATACACTTGAATTTTTTATAAATCTATGAAGAAAAGAGTAATAAGAGCCGAAACACTGTTTTCCATAATTACGAAGAACTCGTCTAATTAAAACTAATTACGAAACGGTATAAAAATAAATGTAAATACACTACATTCAGAAAATCAAATAAAGTAAAAGTGATAGAGTTCAATGCTAGGCAATTTTAAATTCATCATACGAAAGTCGCACAGACTTTCTGGTATATTAATAAGGTAAAATATCCAATCAAAGTCAAATAGAGACAAAAAGCCAGTGAAGTGATAATGTGTTATTGAATCAAGACAAGATGAACACACGCAGCATTGGCGTTGGACTATTGGCACTAATTCAACCGACGAAGGTACGTAGGTAAGTACACTACTCATTAGCCTACTTACCTAGCCGAAAGTATTCACTATCCTATACAAAACAGACGAGGAGATCCGACGGAGAACTAAGGTAACCTTAGCAAGCCAAAGTGGCAGTGGGCAGGTCACATCTGTCGCAGAACCCACGGCCGTTGGGGCAGACGAGTTCTGGAGTGGAGACCGCGGACAGGTACGCGCAGCGAGGGACGCCCCCGTCAGGTGGGGTATTGGCGTTCATAATCTGATGATACAAAACTGATTCCTTTATAGCAAATCCATTTTGTCCGTCTGCGTCAACGAATAACTGAAACTAATGGGTCGATTTAGCTGAAACTTAAAACATTCGTGTAAAACTGCCTGCACAACAATTAAAAAATAGTACATTGTTAACCTAGGTGTGAAAGTAACTTATTTAAGTCCCGAGACGGGGTTTGGCGCCCGACGCGTAGCGAGGGCGCCAATAGTTCGAGAGACCTCTAAATAAGTCATGAACCCGAGGGAAACACTGTGCTTTTCATTAAGAATACACTGAAAGTAAAAACAAATACATAAAATGAATGTTAATACAAATCTCTGCTATACGGAAGTATAAACAAAACTCTACAACTCGAAAAAACAAATGAAGATCGGATTGCCGCTTTTACGTCTACTTTGTTTTTTTTCTGTGGCCGGCCAGCTATTCTGCCATTATTTTTCATTTCCATCATTGAAAAAATGGTAAATATTTTGCCCAAATCTATCTTATTTTAAAGAAATAGTTGACAGTAATAATTATAATAACGTCATTTAAAAATATATATTCTCTAATTATTACATAACTTTATGTTATTTCAATTTTACATCGCGCTGTAATTGAGTGGCTGTATAGACAGTTGGAACATGGTCCAATAGAAATGTCAAAATAGTACTAGTTTTTTTAAATATAATTTGACAGCTGTCAGTTGAAAGCGATTCTCCCTAGGGCTGAAGAAGAAGAAGAGATGTATTTACTTTCTACCCTCTCCTCAGGCAACTTCAGACCTACTTTCAGAGTATGAGTAATGAAAAAGGAATTTATCGATCAGTCCCAGAATGTCCAAATTTGTCGTAAAATTGTCCGTCTCCCAAAATGTCCCAAGTCCCAAAATGTCCAACTACATACATACGAATCAATCCCAACATTAAAATTTTTGGGGAAGGATGACAACCATACTGTATTTAATTTAAGTTATCTAAAACTGGAGCTGGCAGAATCATAAAAGTCACTTTCTGCACTAAATATATTTTCAGAGGACGAGGAAGATGCTGTGATGCAGTTAATAACCGAGTTTGGTCAATCTGGGAATTGGACATGGGGACTGATTCCAATTTACGATTACTCTTTAACGCAATTTTGTAATAAATAGGTATGTTATTTTGCGTAATGAATGGATGAAGTATAGTTAATCTCTAGTATGGTCACAGAGGAAGTAATAGGTATGGTCTAATCTATATCTATATCTATACTTATAATAAATCTGTAGAAACCGTGTGTCTGTACTTTGAATAAATTAAAAAAAAAATGAGTGTGGACGATAAAAAAAGAGTAACAGAACACAAAAAAGCGTTTTTAAATTTTTTTGTCTTTCTGTCTTTCTGTCTGTCTGTCTTTCTGTATGTCTGTAATCGCTAATCTCCGAAACTACTGAACGGATTTTCTTGCGGTTTTCACAGGTAGATTAAGCACAGCCTGGCGCAACTTATAGGCTTTGTTTCATTGAAATCGGATGACAGCGAAAAAAGTTATCGTCATTTACAGATAAATCATTTAACGTAACAAGACGATGTCATAGACATAGGAGATATCAGTGTTTTTTTAACTGGGACAGTATAGGCAAGTCCGAAACCATAGGAGATGCAGGGAAAGTGTCTTATGACATAGAATTTTTTTGGTCAAGCGTGTGTTGTCCATAAAAATGAGACAATTTGCACATATTTTTTTTAATGCGGTTCGACTCAGTTTCATGTAGGGATCACTTCATTATATCGGAAGAAAAAAATCTGAGCAGCAGAAGTTAGTCAAATTCAATAAAATGTTTTCTCATAGAACGCCAGTGAAAAATAATTTTTATTATTTTTAAAAAATGCGTATCGACTTAGTTTCATGTTAGAATCATTTTATTGTATCGGAAGAAAAAAATCCAAGCAGCAGAAGTTAGTCAAATTTAATAAAATGTTTTCTTATAAAACAGACTGTGCAATGTACTTAGGAACTTACTACTTATTCATGCATGCCACCCGAACTCCAGCTGCTCCGATTACTATGTCAAAATTGTTATCACGAAAAAATACCTAAAGGTTCCTAAGACAGTTTCCCTGTATCTCCTATGGTTTTGGTTTTGCTCATACTGTATTAGTTAAAAAATACACACGTATAATAAAAATTGATATGAGAAGTCTTATGAGCAATAGAAGTGAAAACAACAATTTTTTAAATTTTTATCTGTCTTCACCAAATTGGATACGGTGTTCATAGTTTGTTCCTGAAGGTATGGTATACCTTAAATTATGGTGAAGGTACTTAGAATGATCCATTTTACCATTGGAAAATTATAACTAGACGATGTATGTCTGTACATAGCAGAGATAGGTACCTACTTCCAAAATCCACGCGGACGAAGTCGCGGGCAACAGCTAGTCTTAAAATAAATTATTTGTTGTACTACGGGAATTCAACAAGGTTAGAATACAAATATAACATCCACACCAAAACCAATTATTTGTACAAAGCAGACATAAATCTAAAATTATAATATGTCTATGGTGCAGTCACTAGTGGGAATTGAAGTCACGACCTCGAGTCTAGTTCGCGAGTCTAACGACCAAGCCGCTAGGCCAACGTGGCAGTCTAATCAAATCATCACCAATAGCATTCATATCAAATCTAGGTCATTCAATTTTCTGAAAAACTATGAATCTCATATTAAATAAAAAAACCTTATACTAAAATTTGCTATCTTCTATATTTATTTCCGTTTATCGATTTATGGTAAGTACTTTATCCCTTCAGGTAGCGTTGATTTTTTCGACCTGTGTGATTAAAAGAGTACCTACCAAGCTATCTTAATTAGGTCATAGATTAAAATAAAAATTAAATTGTTGCCTACTAAGAATCATACAGGCGTGATTTCGCGTAATTGTAAATTAAGATATCGTGACCCATGTCCTAAGATAAATGTGCTTGCTACTCCAATTGTTTTGATTTGTGCAATAAGCCGACGATATACTATTTTAAACATCGATTCGTGCCAATTCTATTCCGATTAAGTTTTCTTTAGATGGCACTAGAAAGTAAGGGACGGGCAGATAATTTTACAGTAACGTGTACCTAGGTATATACATTTCAATATGAAAGATAACTTTAAACAAGGTTATTGTAATTTTCCGTAACAATGGATGGCGCTTCGATCGCAATGTTTTAAAATAAGTTGGATTTAATTTAAACATACTCTGAAAGGGTTACCATTGTGGTTCGTTTCGTGAAGCTGAACGGAACGGCGTACTCGACTGAAATGTGGCAATGGATCCTTGTCGTGTTCATATCGCTGCTGGTAATGACCGCTGCAGTCAACGAGCGCGGCAGAAGCCACGAGAGAACCAATGAGGAATCCGAGGAGGCCGTGTTTTACAACAGGAATAAGGAGATCAGTAGTAACCGTGCAGCCACCACCCCCCGGTCAATTAAAGGAGAGGTAGTCGTGGAGAAGTTTGTAGAAACGCTAATGTCCAGTGAACGGTACCTGAAGATGATAGAGTCTGTCGAAAGGAAGATCAACCACCTCGATGCGACGTTCCACGAAAGGACAAACAGCATCCTCAAATATATATCAGAAATGCTGAGGACGGTGAAGACTGCACCCGCGGACATGATGGAGAGCGCGCTGAAGTCTGTCAAGTCCGACTTGGACAAGCTGAAGCAATCTGTGTGGGATCGGCTGGACCAGCGACCGACTTTACGCGGTAAGTTGTTTACCGCCGGGTACGTATTGTGCCCAGTACGTCTACCATGAGTTGACAACGTCAATATTCGCTAGCGGGTACGTAAAAAACTATCTATATCTCTCTGTCTTTCGTAATTAGTCGGAAATAGATAGCACTAATAAGTATTTTCGTGGTAGCTAGCGAGCTTTACGTTGTCAACTCATGGTAGGAGTCTAAACAGATGATTGATTATATTATTCTTCATATATCTCCATATCTATTCTCCATATCTTACCCATGCTTATTTTTAATTGTTTTCCGTGACAATGACCGTGTTTCAATTCTGGACCAATGTTGGGTTGACAATAAAATTATTTTTGACAAATGAACATTCAAAATATTTCCAAATGAAGAGGACAATCAGTCTCATCAGAGGATAGGGAAATAAGTACCTATAGTCTGGCTGGAAAGCTGGCTGGGTCGAGCCCGTCTTCAAAACTTAGTAGGTAGGTACCTATTTTTCTTTAAGCCATGGTTGTTATAAGCTTCTGTTCGTCGACATTGAGCTATAATTGACCTAAGTGAGACATCATTAAGAAAGGCTTTGTTGCTATGGCAAATAATACGCCGACATTGAGATATAAAATACCTAAGTGAGAAATTATTATGAAAGGCTTTGTTGCTATGGCAAATAAATACTGTGAAGCGCCGACGTTCGCTACGCAGACGAGTATCCGATCAATATGGAGCAGGGTGGGTGAAATTGCGGGGGCGAGTGGTGGCTGTATTCCCCCCTTGCATCCCACGCAACTTTTATTCTGTTACAGACTAGATTTTAATTGAGTAACACAATAACAACCCATTACAGCGAGAGCATTTAAGCACAAAATAGAAAAAAGGAAAAGTTATATTCAGTTTTCAACATACCTACTTCAAAAAAAAGAAGGAGGTTCTCAATTCGACTGTACTATGTTCTTTTTATTTTCTCGTCCCACGTACAATCAACATCAAAAGTAGGTAGCATGGTGTCTGACTATTTTAGAATAGTCAAGAATCGCGTTGCCAAACACATCAATGAGTGATACTATAACTTCGCAAAAGTGTATGATAAATTGTGTGTATTAAAATTTTGTGTAGTAAAAAAATGTGGTTCTATAGAATGTTTCAAAAGTATCTGAAATAAGAATAAAATTTCTTCACCGTTGCGGAGATACAGCCCTCTGAACATCGCCCAGACAAACGGACGGACTGGCGGACAGACGGCGTAGCGCAAGCAATAGGTTTTCCTTGCCGATCCAAGCTCGAGAACGGAAACCTAAAAATGGTTTTCACACACCCGCAATATTTTTGAAAGACCTATCTAACGATACCCCACACTATGGGATATACCTACGTGAAAAAAATTTCACCTCTACTTTGCGTGTATATGGAACGTAACTCTAAAACTATATATTTTTCAAGATTTTATTTTACCACTTTGTCGGTGTGATTAGTAGTATACCCATGCCAAAATACAGCTTTCTAGTACTAATGGTCTCTGAACTAAGCCGCGGACAGACAGACGGACGGACATGGCGAAACTATTTAAGGGTTCCTTGTTTTTCTACGGAACCCTAAATATTGGGTATCAACAAGTCGTCAATACTTATAAATAAATTATTTTACAAAGAAGTCGGGTTTCATTTTTTGTAAAAAGTCAGAAATAGTTTTTTTTTTCAAACAATGATACAAAATACAGATACAAATTAAAATAGCTACAAGATACAAATAAACAGTGATAAAAGTGATATTTGTTTGGTAGCACTCGCTAGTAATAAACAGGATGGAAAGACGACTCCACTTGGAGGGAAAGTACATACTTTACCTACCTTAAATATTGAAGATGGCAAACTTTACTCAAAGGAAACATTTTATGTTTAAAAAGAAGCAATACTGCACGTATATATATATTTAAGAAACCACCTGTCTGAGTCGGGGATCATATACCACAATGCCTGAAGACAAAAGTCTTCAACCAGTGCGACCTACCCGTAATGACCTACGGCGCCGAAACGTGGACACTGTGACAGTGGGACTAGTCCGAAAACTCAAAGTCGCTCAGCGGGCTATGGAAAGAGCTATGCTCGGAGTTTCTCTGAGAGATAGGATCCGAAACGAGGTGATCCGCCAGAGAACCAAAGCCTTTGACATAGCTCAAAGGGTTAGCACGTTGAAGTGGCAGTGGGCTGGTCACATCTGTCGGAGAACCGATAACCGCTGGGGTAGACGAGTTCTCGAGTGGAGAACACGACTAGGCAAGCGTAGTGTGGGACGCCCCCCGGCTAGATGGAGCGACCAACCTGCGCAGGACGGCTGGCAGTGACTGGATGCGGAGAGTCGAAGATCGGACTCAGTGGCGCACCTTGGGGGAGGCCTATGTCCAGCAGTGGACTAGTGCAGGCTGATGATGATGAGTCGGGGATCGAACCGGATTTATGTGCAAAAAATTCACGATTTCGTGCCTCACACGACTATCGAGCACATTGGAAATAAATCTACGGATTCGAAAAAAATGCAAACTACGTGCATGACATGCAAACTACGTGCTGGCCGTTGCTTCACTGTACTGATTGATAGCAAGCATGATGGTCCATCATGTAGTATGGCATTCACGTAAACGTTGCATGTCATGCAAGTATGATCGTTTAGGGACACTTTGAGGTTCAGTCTAAGTTCTGGCATTGTTAACTCAATTTTGTCAATTCTGACGTAGAATACTGGAGGACTACTCTACCCTTCGTGTGGCCCGATACCCATTTGCACAAAAAAATTTAAAGGTGACACCGGCCGCTAAAATATCATAGTGTCCCTAAACGATCATGCTTGCATGACATGCAACGTTTACGTGAATGTCATGCCGCATGATAGACCATCATGCTTGCTATCAATCAATATAGTGAAGCAACGGCCAGCACGTAGTTTGCATGTCATGCACGTCAATCACTATACAGCTAGACGTTCATGCATGAGTGATAGCACGTAATGCATGTCATGCCGCATGATCGTTTATATAATATAATATGATAGTATAAATAATATTAAAATCTTTAAAACGCGCATTCCTGTAAAATTTACAAAACGACAGCTCTGACGTTGTAGTACTGGAGGTGCGATATACTCGTATACTGTACTCGTGAACTGGTAAACCCACTTAGTAACTATGACAACTGTTGTCATGGTTTTCCTTTTAACTCAGATAGTTCTATACTTAGATTAAAGGTAATATACTACCTACCATTGTTGTGAATGCTTTCAGATTTTTAACAATACTGGTTCGTTCGGCTGGTAGGTATTGGAGGACACATAAATCTAGGAATAATTACCACTTTCAAGCTTGATATTTCGTAAGCTGATCCCTATATCGAAGACGTATTACTTAGTTAGGTACTCAATGAATGACATACCCCCAATATCAGAAAACCTACTGACATGGAGAAACTTTAAGGATTTCTGCTTTTATTGCGGCACCCTAAAGTACCCCGTAGTGCCATATACTCTGTGGTAGTGCGAAGCTCCCTGAGCCTGCGCTCCAAAAGCACAGAGTAATTATAATAGCCAAAAGTAGGGACATTTTACCTAATAGGCCTGAATAAAATCTCATACATCATATATCAACAGCCTATTAAAATTTACCCACTGCTGGGGCTCAGGCCTACCCTCTCAACGAGGGCGTTCGGGCTATAGTCCACCACGCTAGCCCAGTGCGGGTTGGTAGACTTCACATGCGCCTAAGAATTTCTTCTTCTGCGTATGCAGGTTTCCTCACGATGTTTTCCTTCACAGTTTGAGAGCAGTCAGTAAATGTACTTAAGTTTCGAGAAAAAACCCATTGGTACATGGCCCAGCCGGGGATCGAACTCCGGACCTTTCGATATGATAGGCCGCGTCTTATCCCCGACGCTACTGACGCTCTGGAATCTAGAATAAAATCTAACTAATAGAAATTAAATCTATTGTATTATACGTAGATGATATTTATGTCCACACTGTCCGATCACAGACTATATAACCTAGTTGTTATATAAACAAGTATTAAAACTTGTAAACATGTGTGAGAAAAGTCAGGGCAGATCGCTCACGGGTCGACAATCAACACAGAGGCATTCTGCAGATATATTTTGTTTAATTCACTAAGCGGTTTGTAAACTTCTCGTGGTGACATATACACCAAGCATGCAGCGCACCAGTTGTAACACGACACACTGTCAGTTAACATCTCAATATGGTACGGACACTTAGGCTAATCCAGTTTGCTCTCGTACTCTTGTCTGCAATAAAGTGCGAAGTGGTCCTAGATAGAAGATCAAGGCGGAAGAACGACTACAGCGACACGAGTTCGTGGAAGAAGGTGTACGAAACCGAGCTAACTGATGCCGTGCTGTCGACCAGGAAAAGAGAAAATATCACGAGGGTGCCCCAATCTGCGTCGTTTCATGACAACGAGGCAATTGTGGAAAAACTGATGGAATCTATAACTTCGAGCGAAAAGTATTTGAAAAAAGTCGATAGCATCGACTTCAGACTAAACCGCCTGGATATAGAAGTTCACGAGAAAACTAACAGTATCATGAAACATTTGGCGGAACTCACAAAAGGAATCCAGACAGATCACATTGATAAGATGGAAAGTGTTTTGGAAAGCCTCAAGAATGAAATATATCACATCAAGTTTTTAGTCGAAAATAGTAATCAACGAGCGAGTGGTAACGATAAATTATAATCTATACAATTTGTAAAAATATATAATTTCAGCCGTATAATCAATTCTTTCAAGTTTTAATCATAAGTAGGTAGGTACCTATAATTCACAAGGTACCTACCATTATACAATAAATTAATTTCTGCCTGGCAGGTTTTTTATTATTTGGACCGCGGCCGCGGCCGCCGCGGAAATAGAAAATTAACATTTTAATTGTAAAATAAGTGTATTGTGCTAGATGGTGCATCGGAACATTCGGAAATCTATGCGGAAAGGGTAAGCTTAGGGTATTTATATTTATTATTGTAGGTATTACGGTCAACACAAAATAGAACTCTTCGCCTAAGATTAAACAAAGATTTTTGGGAGCTTTTACCAGCAACCTATAGTTCGAATTAAACGGCTGAATCCCATCTAACATTCGTGCTGGCGTGTGAACTGACGAAGATCAAGGTGAGGTGGCCAACATCTCACTAACCCATTTTCTGAATTATCATTATCATGACGATATAGGTATCATAGTTTTCGATCAGATTATGATAAATAACATAATACGGTAAATGGTTATAATAATGTAAAACTACTTTTTAACGCGGGGTGACTTTAGTAGAGCGCTAGGATTTGAATTTGTTTTATGACTGTACCACCATTGCCTTCGTCAGCTATGTGCGACTGTACCAAAATCCATATCTGGTTGGTCCACTTCCTATTTCCTCCATTCTTAAGTCGTACACTTAAGTTGGCGCTCGGGTTCGTCCACAAGCCCAATCATATGAAACTTGGTATTTTTGTATACCTATTTACTCGTATACCCTCCATTAGCACCTACAGAAATTCTAAGCTAATAAATACCATATTTTTCCGCGGCAAACTTCTTTATCATCAACGGCAAACTTAAATCGGCAGAAAAAGCGTCATTGGCGTAGTGGGGGAAAACGCAGCCTACTTGTCATTTCGAGAGGTTCCAGTTCCAGCCCTGGGCATGCCAGTACCAATGGGTTATTCTTAAAACTTAAGTAGGTACAACGTAGGCTTTCTAACGTTGAAGGAAAACACAGTGAGAAAACCTGCAACGCCGATGACGAAATTCTTAGGCGAATATATGTATGTAAAGTCCGCCAACCCGCTCTGGGCTAGCGTGGTGGACTAACAGCCCCAACGCCCTCGTTGAGAGGGTAGGCCTGCGCCCCATAATCTAGTAAATCAACAGGGTGAATTTGTTGAGTGACCAGGTGATTACTCCGTAAATATAAGCGTTAACAGTTTTATCGAAAGGACGTTGCCTAATGAATATAAAGACATCAATTACTTTTTTTAATATAACGGGATATATGTTGACTTTTAACACTCGTATACATTTACTACGCAATCGTAAAGTGGTAGTTTCCTAGTTTTAAGAGATAGGTATCATTATTCTTTATCAGATATAAATAGACGGGTGTTTTCTCGAGGACCCATTTTTTTATCCTATCAGTAAGGGCATTTAATTTCTCATCGTCCTATTCTTTCATTGTTGAAACATCTTTAATTTTCAGCCTCTATAATATACGAAGAATATACCCAAAAAACATATTTTCACACATATTTTTATTGTAATTTTTTAAACTATTAGTTAAAGCTTAAAGATTGATATATCATAAAATAAAGGAAATAAATAGGTACTACGAAGTATTTAGGAATCTTTGAAACATAACTCTCAATTTTGTAACAGTGGAGGGTGGCGAGTACCACACGGACCCGGCGGTAGAGAGGCGCATGTCAGCAATGGAGACAAATCTGAAGAACATCTTGGCGGGCGTGGAGTCCATCGTTACTACCATTTCTGAGGTCAAGAGCCGACAGTTCTCTAGAACTTACCACAAGTAAGAGTACTTATTGTTAGTGAACATAGGACACAAGAGACTACGCATTTTCATAATTACGTTAATTTAATTGTTTTAAAATCACAGGAGTGATGCAGGGGGTGGTCTGGACACAGTGAGCTTGGTCAATGAATTCAGAAAATCTTTACATGACCAGAAATCCAGAAAATGCGATTGCAAGTGAGTAATTAACGACTTTGGGTTATATTTCGATGGCTTTATAGACTACTAGCTGTTTCCTGCGGCTTCGCCCGCGTAGAATAGCTGTGTCCCGCGGGAACAGCTTTTAACGAGGTATGTATAGCCTGTGTTATTCTGATGTATAATCTATATTACTGTGAAGTTTCTTCAAAATCTGTTCCGTAGTTTTTGCGTGAAACAGTAACAAACATCCAACATCCTTACAAACTTTCACGTTTATAATATTAGTAGGATACTATTAATTGATCATAATTATGAGACTACAGGAAGAACGACAGACAGGAAGTGAAGTACACTTCGCCAGTAGACACGACAATGGTATCTCTCACTCCACCTATATCCGATCATTAAATAAGGTCGGTCAGGTGTGTCATTGGATAATTAAAGTTCTAGCAGCTGTGGCGTGTTCAATTCGTGTGAGAGGTAGAGTAGCGTCAATGGCGAAGGGGATAAGACGCGACCTATCATATCGAAAGGTCCGGAGTTCGATCCCCAGCTGGGCCATGTACCAATGGGTTTTTTCTCGAAACTTAAGTACATTTACTGACTGCTCTCAAACGGTGAAGGAAAACATCGTGAGGAAACCTGCATAAGCCGAAGAAGAAATTCTTAGGCGCATGTGAAGTCCACCAACCCGCACTGGGCTAGCGTGGTGGAATATAGCCCGAACGCCCGGAACTCGTTAAGAGGGTTGGCCTGAGCCCCAGCAGTGGGGACATTAATAGGCTGTTGATGATGAGAGGTAGAGTAGGAGCAATGACAGTAAGTTCATGGTCTATTATCGAGACGAGATGACGCAAAAAATGTCTAGTACGTACTCGTACTGATGCATGCCTTCCCAGACCAAAAGCCGAAACATTGCGAATTAACACCCTAATGACTATAAAGTAGACAGTATATTTGTTCCTAAACAGGCAAGGCCGAGTAGACCGCGCCGAACGTTACCCCACCGACTGCCAGGAGATACAGATGCAAGGGTTCAACGTATCGGGCATATACAAGATCAAGCCGGATGATATGGAACCATTCTACGTGCTTTGCGATCTCACCACCGCTGGCGGAGGGTGGACGGTGAGTAGCTTTATGGTGTACTTTGAAGCAGTGCGGCCCGGCGCCGGCGGCCATTTAATGATGCTATTTATTAATAATACAATAAAAAGCTCTTAAAAATACATAATTGTAAAATCTGTTTTAATACAACTGCCGGACGTGGTTGGTGTGCGCATTGGGAAAGGCCTATGTCTAGCAGTAGGTGTCAACAGGCTGCAATGAGATGGCGACATTGTTATGAGCCAACAGTAAATTCAATGTATTTCCAGGTATTCCAAAACCGTTTCGACGGCTCTCAAGATTTTTACAAAGGCTGGTCTGATTACAAGCACGGGTTCGGCAATCTCGCTGGCGAATTCTGGCTCGGGTTGGAGAAGCTCAACTACTTGACCAATCAGAAACTGTACGAGCTGAGGATAGAGATGGAGACTCAGCACGGGCAGGAAGCGTATGCTGGCTACTCGGTGTTCACTTGTGGTCCTGAACACGAGGGCTTTAGAATCAGCACGCTCGGCACCTACTACGGCACCGCAGGTATTCTCGCGTAACATTTAAATAGATATCGTCAATTGGACGGAGTAATACAGCGGAGTCCGACGGAGAACTAAGATTACCGACATTGCCGAAAGGATTTGCAAGCTGAAGTGGCAGTAGGCGGGTCACATCTGTCGCAGAACTGTTCTGACCTGTTCTGAATGAACTGTTCTGACAGACGAGTTCTGGAGTGGAGACAGTGGACCGGTACGCGCGGCGTGAGATGCCACTCCGCCAGGTGGACCGACGACCTAAGGTAGGCTGCGGAAGCAGCTGGATGCGGCGGGCGGAGAGCCGGGTGTGGTGGCGTCAAAAAAATGTGAGACTGAGCAAAGCGAAATATGTGTGCCAGGATCGCGATACTTGGCGCTCCGTTCCTCCTGCCTACCCCGTCAGAGACATGGCGTGAAGATATGTATTTAAGTATGTAGGTATGTCCATTCCGTTGACTTATGGCAATTTGATGTTTACCGACACAAATGTTCGTTGTTTCAAGGCGATTCCTTAGCGTACCACGCCGGGCAGAAGTTCTCGACCCTGGACGCGGACAACGACGAATGGAAGGACGGCGCGTGCGCAACGGAGCACGGTGGGGCGTGGTGGTATAAAGAGTGCGATAAAAGGTACGCTCTCATGCTCAACCTGCTGGTAAACTAATTACATTCTATGCATCTAGGACCATAGCAAAACCAGGACTCTTTTGGCGGAAGCCGAAGTGTCCTATTATATATTTTAAATCCACTAGGTAGCATTCTCACATGAAAATCGGCGAAATTGACAAGTGCTGTTAACTAAAATAAGTTATACGTTGATCCGACGCGCACTTGACTGATTGATTTTTCGACTTCAATGATTTTTCAGCAACCTCAACGGGAAATATTCGATGACAGCGGACGAGAATCGAGGACAATCTATTTACTGGATATCGTTCAAAGGGCCCAACTTCCCTCTGACTAAGACGAAGATGATGATCCGGCCACTCCCGGCAAGCAGACCCAGCGACTTTAACGATCAATCTAGAGCCAAATATATTCAATCGTTTTTACGTTAGACAGATTTTGTTATGAACCGTTTGTATATCTCCTATTTACATTATTAAAGCTCTATATTAAACAGTTTTCATAAAAGAACATCAAGTGCATTGACTTAACCTAGTTTCCCTGTATATCTGCTATGGTTTAAGATTTTCCCACCCGATCTGTTCTAGTAAAAACCTCTTTAAAGCGATTACTACGTACGTACTTAGCTAAAAAAATGCGATGTACAAGCCGCGCTCTCGGCGAATGGTTGAAGTAGGCAAAACGCGCTAGTAGGCAAAATCAATTTGTCGAATAGCGTCAGATAGCGAAAAGAGCAAGATGGCGAATCGCGCCGATTTGCGAAACGATTAAGTTGGAATGGTGCGCATGTTTCCCCACCGCTCTAATTCCAAGTCAAGCAAGAAATGAAACATCAGTAGGTATTATCAATTTTTATGTTTGTTTAAACTGTACACACTACAAGCGCGAATCTCTTTCTTAAATATTTTAACTAAACAGCCTGTGTGTGTAACGAAATCAAAGACGCTGTTCAGGCTTCTAGAAGGAACCATAAGGACCAGATGAATAAGATACTTAAAACTCACATCTAATAAGTGTTCAAATGAAATCGGTGACGTTAAACGGCGGCGGCGTGTCTGTGCGCGAGGTGCCTTCCTCGGGTTGTGCGCACGCGCACTTCATCCGCCTGCGCTCCGTCTTGGCTACGGCCTCCCCGGCGGTGTCGTTCACGTCCGACCATATGGCACCGCCGAGCACGTTGCGGAAGTATGGGGGCACACTGCCGTCGCGGAGCAGATACCTGTGCAAGCGATAGGTTCATGTTTAGGGTTCCGTACCTCAAAAGAGGAAAAGAAGGAACCCTTAAAGGATCACTTCGTTGTCCGTCTGTCTGTCTGTCAAGACCATTTTTCTCAGGAACGCGTGGAGGTCATCATATTATCAGCTACAGGCAAACGTCCACTGCACGCACCGGTCCTGCGCTAACCTCATCCAGTCGTAGAGGTATCAAGTTGAAATTAATATCAAATACTCAGGTCTGCAATCCATTGGAATTGGGAAAAAATCAAACTTCTAAGTCAACGCAGTGAAAATATATGGCCTTTTTTGACGTATTTTTGAGTATTTTGGTAATCAAAACCTTAGGGGTCCGGTTGACCTATATAGTTAAATCACAAAAAAAAAGGTGTTTTCCCATTACCAACAAACGTAATTTTGCGTATAACCAAATCATCCATGTTTAAGTACCTACTATTAACGATTTTCGAAAATAGCTTTTTTATAAAATAAATCGAAGATTTTACAAAGATATGATGATAACAGGGTGAGATCTGGATGAGATCTGATTGTCGCTTTTTTATTCTGACTAGTTTATGGTGAAAACGGCTTGCCTGATCTGGCGGAAATCCAAGGGCTCAAAATGGTCTCGAATCAAAGAAAAAGACCGCCTGCATGGTCCGTTGTGTCCGTGAGTGTAGGTACTTACTGATAAAACTCTTCTTCCTTCAGTTCTTCAGCACGTCGACGCCAATATCTCTTGAGTTCAGGGCTCAACTCCTCCGCCTCTTCCACTTCCTGCACCAGGCTGGCGCGCTCTTCCTCCAAATTTATACTATCTGTTTCTGTGAGTAGGATACATACTTGTCCGACTAAAACGGTAACGTCACGCCCCACAAGGGGTAGAGCGTGAAACAATCGAGCACCTTTTACTTTGTCGGCACCTACATCCAAACTTTTTGACTATGTTATGTACTTATTTTTCTGTAATCCTCAACTGCCATTACCTAACTTCATAATTGTAAACTTAGATCCAGCATTTATACCCACCCATCTTTCGTCTGTCCGAGCGGCGAGAACTTTATCGGATATTATTATTTATGGCAATTTTCTAAAATTTTCCATAATAGACCTGTTTCCCAAAAAAATCTGTTAACACTTGCTTGTTTGAGTCCCTCTACCTAATAATATAGTATAACCAACAAACGCCTCTCAAAATGATACAAGCATCGCTTTCAGATCGTTCGTTGTTGTATTTACCTACAGTATCCCGTTCGTCTCAAAATAATAAATCGATATTTTGTGTCTACACTTACCCCCATAAATCTCTCCCTCGAGAGACAGGTCCTCGGGCGGGGGCGGAGGCTTTGTTGTGACGGTAGCCGTGGCCCGGCTCTGGACTTCGTTTTCGACGCGAGCTTTTAAATTCTCGTATATCCTGTTTAGGATTAATTTTAAATTATTTATATAAATTACCTTTTTGCCCTGCGGTGCTACCCACAGTTATTCGAGTTTTTTCCCCGTAATACAAGGTTATTTGAGATTAGGTTGACACGTCCCTTGGAGCAGGCGAAGCGAGCGACATGATCAAAAAATAACAGCCTCCACCCCCCTCCCTTCCATCGTCCTCCTCCTCCTACCCGTCACCCCTTTTAGGTAAGCCAAAGGGTTTTTCAATCAGACAACTCGTTAAATGTTGAGTGATTCAATATCAAGCCGGTAGGTATAAGTATGTACCGTTTTTATTTGCCAAATAAGCAATCATGAATGAAAAAATTCACCCCTGGCGGCGCACCAAAGTTCTTACCCTGAATCATAACTTTGTACACTGGTTCGTCCTGAAATAACCACTTCCCAAAATGACAATTAATGCCAATTTTAGTGACGGCTACCTCTAATCTAGACCTTGATTTGTGTGTTTTTATATTTGTGGCTAAAATGTTCTTAAAAAGTAGATAAATGTATGAAGTTTAAAGATGATGGATTGATGGAAATATTTAAAGGGGAAAAATTGTTTTGGTGTTGATTGTACCTATGCGCCAGAGCTTGTAGGATGTTGTCCGTCCTCCGTTCTCGCTCCGTCCTCGGATCTACTATCGGCACGTGCAGCAACGTCTCGCTCGTCGACGACATCACTTCTCGGTACCGTAGTATCGCCGCAAGCAACTCCTTACCTCCTTTCAGCTGATCCCTTTCATTTTCACCCCATTGTTGCTCTAAAGTCCTGATGCAAAATACAAGCAAATAAATCATTTTATACCTTTATTTGCTCTGTAGTAATGTCACGCACGAACATATTATGGCCGTCACAATGAGCACAAATTTATCTGGAAGAAACAACAGCATACAAGATGCCCGACTTGTTCTGCGTAAACGATTAAGAGGGTTACAGTATAATTTATGAACAGTAGGTATATTACGAAGAACAGGACGAAACTGATTGTGGTACCTACTGTCAAATTTTCAATGTGTGCCTACAGAATCGGGTCTATTAAGTTTTAATTGAAATTAAGACCTTAGTATAAACGCTCTTGGTAGCCTCGGAGGCAGAACGTTATCTGGCTTCATAGGCTGGGGCTTAAATCTTTCATACGGTCGCATCCAGTGATAGAACCCTTTGCCGCAATCTGTCTTCAGATCCTTGTATGTCAGGTACTTAGGTTTATTAGCCAGTTTAGAGTCCATCAACCATTTCTATTGGAAATAGACAGTATTAGTAAGTGCTTATATTCATAGGAGGCAACCAAATTTTCTCGGTTAGGTACTTTATAAGATATTATTTTATCATTAGTGTAATCCTTAAAAGTCACTTGTAAATTTTCTTTACTTCTCGAAAGAGATTTGATATTTTAATAGATGGGTTTTGATGACATTCTCGTGGGTACAGCAGGTGTTTTGTAATTTAGATGTGACTTTCGTTGCTTATACAAGTTCATTTAAAAGAATAATTTCTAAATATCAAACCTCAGTTTCAGTGAGATTCAAGGGTGTAAGTATAGAGACCAGGCTGCGATGGTCTCCGAAGGTATCGTAATGGCCGATAGAACACCAAGGTTGCCATCGACAGGCCGCCTTGTATTGTTCCAGCAAAATCCGATGTACTAGTTCTGAACATGTCAAATCACTGTAAAAATGAACAATTTGTGAAATTATGTAGAAAACCGGACCAGTTCGAGTAAGACTCGCGTCCTGAGGGTTCCGCACAAACTTAATTAAATAAATAATTAGAAAGAGCGGGTGCTCACAGACGGACGCGTGAGGAGCACTCGCGTCCTACGGCGAGCGTGTATGAAGAGAATGATGAGACTGAGGTGTGTCAGGATCGCGATATACTTGGCGCTCCGTTCTTTCTGCCTACCCCGCCAGGGACGTAGCGTGAAGTATGTATAATTAGAAAATCGTTAATAAAATTTGTAGTTACATCACATATTTTTTTTTACATTACATGGTATGTACTAACATAAATGGATAACTTGCTCATACGCAAAGTTAAGTTTGTTAGTACAAAGATTTTTTGTGATGTAACTACAAACAAATTAACGGTTTTCACATAGGTTTTGTTTGATTACCAAGATACTAAAAAATGCGGCAAATCGGCCATATCTTATGACTGCGTTGACATAGAAGATAAATTTTTCACAGCTTTAAGGGACTGCAGACCTCGGAAGGATTTGATACTAATTTTAACTTGATACCTCCCACGCGTTCTTGAGAAAAAGGGTCTTGAGAGACGGACAGACAGACAGACGGACAACGAAGTGATCCTATATAAGGGTTCTTTTTTTCCTGTTTTGAGGGACGGAACCCTAATAATGATCATCTAGATTTGTGCTATAAAGTTTCCGAAAGTTTTTTTTTTCCAAGGAATTTTGTTAGAGGTGCCAAGTCCACAAGATATTATTTTGGTGCTTAATAGTCAACTCACCGTCTAAGAACAAAGAATCTCATAGTTTTAGCGTGGTACAATTCTCTACATTTGCTGTGCGAAGTGACTGAAGTTTCAGATTTTCCATCAGGTTTGTCCTCGACGTTCTCAATATCAGCTCTTTCGACATTCTCGTTTTCAACATTCTCCTCGGGATGAAGAGTTTCTTCTACTAAGAGCGTCTCCTGGGAACATGGTTCGTCCAATAAACAGATATTTCCATCATCGTTCACTATAATCTTCTTGCAAAAAGAGTCTTTCATCTTCAACCAATTTTGTTGAACCTGAGTTGTGTTGCTCGTCTCTATAGGTTCAAACATTATATCGCAGGTTGTAGAAGATCGGCATTTAGGACATGCTTCGTAGTTAATATATAATTTTTTCCCATTAAATCTCGCCGACGTCGCACTGTCTAGTATTATTTCGTAGTTGTTATTTGTGTCGATAATAACGCTTGTATTATTTGGAGAACCTACAGAAACTTCTCCTTTGGCTTTGTTAACCGTAATCGTAGTAAAATTAGCATGTTCGATAGTGTAAATAATTTGTACAGAAAGATAGCCATCTGTTCTTTCCTTTTCTTTATATTCTTCCTCTTCCAACTTTTTAGAAAATGTACTGACCACACTGCCAAAGCTTTTATGTGATACCGAACCCTTTGATTTAACAGTTTCTGTTTCTAATAAATCCATTTCAATCATTTCAAAATATTCTCTCTCCTCCTCGGTCCACTCGGGATAAATGTCATTATCTTCTATTGTATAATGCGTAATAATTCTGGTATTATTTGGAAATGTTACTACTTGAGTTCCATCATTAGTAATTAAAGTGTTAGTTCCATCCATGCGCCTAGAAAATACTTCTCCTACACAAAAGTCTGTCGCAGTTCTGATAAGCATCTTTTCAATATCAAATGGAATATCAACTATCCATTTTTGTCGTAATCCATTTGCTTCTATTATTTCAAATTCTTCAATATGTAATTTATATTCAGGTAATTTGAAATCCGAAGTCTTATCGTCAGTTAAAACATTTTTAGATGACCTTGAAGAAGCTTTACTCTGTTTGTCCTTACCTTTATCTTTTACTTTCTCTTTTTTGTTTTTATCGGAGCTGACCTCGCTCTGAAGATCTACCTCGGGAGTAACGACTCTTCTCTCGTATTTTGTGATTATAATATATGAACTATCTGGTCGCAGAACTTCTATATCACCCGATTTTTTGAAAACTATAACTTCACCGTTCAAACTTATACATCGCATGTTTTCGGCAAGATGAGGCAAAGGTGTTAGGTGATGTTGTTTAATATACGAGATATTGGATGAATTAGTTTCATGTACACTCTCAGTTACTAGTCCGTTGGGCCACGTAATGTAAAATGAATGAAAGTATTTTGTCTCAAATACTTCTGGAATTGTTGGACTTGATCTGTCTCCTGATGGAGATTTTGTTATACTTTCTCTATGTTTAGCATTAGTAAGTTGCGAAGAGATTGGAAGAGGCAACTGATAGGATTGTTTTTTAATATTTATCATGACTTGATCTTTACTTGTTATTCGTAAAGAATCACATATGTCGAGAACTTCCCGTGTAATAAATTCTCCTAAAGCTTTGTGAATCCAAAATTCATTGTTACAATTACCTGGTGTAACGTTTAAAATAATATATTCCAAATTCATTGGTATTAATAATGTGTACATAGTTAAAACTCTCGTGCCATCTCTAGAAAAATATACTGAATCTTTTCCAAACATTTCTACTCTTCTATTCCCTAAATCATATCCGGAAAATGGCTTCGTGGGTATTTCAACTAAAGTATCTGACGTATCAACAACACCTAAATGAGCCTGTTGCTTATTCTTCGGAGTAGACGTTGCTGGTGACTTTGTTTTCCTGCTACTTTTAGAGTCCATTTCTGTAGAACTAGGCGATATTGTGTTTTTCTTAGAAATTGTTGTTTTTTCTGATGGCTCGACCGTGGAGTCCTCAACTTGCGTAATATCTTGGTACTTGAGCGAGCCTTCCATAAGTAATTCTACCTCTACTTCCATATTCTCAAGACATGAAACAGTAGCAAATGGATCGGCTAAAACTTTGCACTCAGATTGTGACTTGCTTGTCATTTCCTCGTCATAAATTTTTTCTTCGTTCTGTATCCAGCCATAATGCTCATCAAGGATGAAATCAAAATAGTCTTGCAAGCATAATGGCGTTGGAAGATGACAGCGCCACTCATCGCGTGAGATGCCATCTTTATCGTGGCTATTGTAAAACATTAAAATAAAACAATCCGTCACCTCACAATATTTATAATCCAGGCAGTTGAACTTATTAAAAGCGTCAAATATGGTCTGAAAAGCACTAACATCTTCTAAATCTTCAAAAAAATCAAAATCGTCTATCATGTGATTAATAGGCTTCTCATTAGCTATCTCAGCAGCTGATACTAATTCGCTAATGTCAGGACAATCAAAAAGCAACTTTATACGACTGGCTTCATCGTCGGTACCTTCGTTTGTTTCTGAAACATGTTCACTATTTGTCATTGAAGGAAAAGAAGGCGGCGACAAAGTACTGCAGCTTTGAAATACAGAAGGGCATTTTGAAAGGGGTTCTGCAAGAATACTTCGTTTAAGGTACACTTTTTTAAACTCTGTTATTGTAGTCGACTCCAAATGCTTCTTTCTTAACGAGCTTCTGTTGTTATACAGTTTTCGGAAGGCTAGTATATGTATTAAGCGGTCCAATTCGGCGGTCTCTACGTCTTCCCTATCAAAACATGACAAAAGCACATTAACATGAAAATTTATCTTAGCTTCATGCTCGCCTTGTGGTCTATCCTTATTCCACCACAATCGATTTATCGGCATATCTATAAGGGCTGACCCAACAATTGTGTTTAAATTTATATTGCCTAAATGGAAAGTAGGGTATTTTGCAAAGTCCCCATAGTCAATTATTATAGGATCCTTATGCTCTTCATACTCTTCACCATAAGTAATTCGATAGGATTTCTTATTTTGTTCTGTTTTGCACAGTGTATTGAATACTTCTTTCACAAACTTTTCTGCCACTTCTACTTTACCTTCGGCTGCATGCTGATGCTGAGGCTGATTAAGCGTCAAAGCAGTTGACAAAGAAGATCTACTGTTTATATCATTTAGCTCGTCAGATTTACAGACCGTTTGCAGTATACTGTCAAGAACTGAAAATATGGTTACACACTCTAATGGCAAGTCAACAATTTGTTGATCATAATATTTCTTAAAACGCTCGTCCATTATGTCTTCGGGTATATGTATTATATCCATATTATTCAAAAAGTGAATATGTTGTCTTGATAAATCTTGTATATCATACATCAGATAGCATAATTCGTCATATATTTTGTCTGGACTTCCAGACAAAGGATCTGAAGGAGAATATGGTGGAGAAAAAATAATAAAAGCTGTATTTTCAAAGTATTCTGCAGAATGTTTGTTAATTCGTAGTTGTTGCACGCCTTCCCAAAAATTAAGAGATATTTCCATTTGCATTTCGGTTTGACTTTGACCTCTTTTAGTACCGCGAAACAAAGTCGATGGTACTTTTGTTATACTTGGATCAATACGAACTTGAACTATAGCTGTCAAAGGTATGCCAATTTTAACGAGGCTCATAGGGAGATACGGTTCTGTGAATCCCGTAACCGCAACATAAAGGTTGGGTCCATCAGTCGGGAAGTCGTCTACATACACTTTGTCTCTCCATTCTTCGCCTCTAAGTCGGAGTTCTGTATTGTATTTCTTACCTTCAGTTGGCTCAGGAATTGGAGGTGAAACATCACCCTTTTTTCCCTTACCCTTAGCCGATGGAGCACGCTCATCTTTTTCTGGTGGTTTCACGCTGACAGTGCCTCTTACTTCAGATTTATTAATCATGGTTCCAGATTCCCGACGCATTCCCTCCCTAACTTCCAGTTTTTGTCTTCTAATAAAAAGATATTCGTCTTTCATTTTTATTATGAGATGCTTTATGGTTAAAGCTTGTATATCCGGGGGAATATCTTTTTTTTCTTTAAGGTATGCCTGTCCTTCTTCAAAAATACGAAGGTTTTCATCTTTTACTTTCTTTTCTCCCCCAAGTTGGTTAATCATGAATATAGTTTCAGTTTTGCAAATATTTTTAATGACAAATCTTTTCTCTTCAGCGGCAAATATTTCAAATTTGTTCAGGTAGATGCGATCCTGTTCACTACCAGCACCCTCGATAAAAACCACCTTCACCTTCCAATTATCGTCATTCAACACTGCTTCCTCGATGCGCGTTCTCCAACTGTTTTCATTTACTACT
Source organism: Metalampra italica (assembly GCA_949699065.1). Taxonomy (NCBI): domain Eukaryota; kingdom Metazoa; phylum Arthropoda; class Insecta; order Lepidoptera; family Oecophoridae; genus Metalampra; species Metalampra italica. Next base: position 5,612,527 of record OX452969.1, read on the forward strand.
TCCTTCTTTTTTGGACCCATTTCGCATCGCAATATCACAAAATAAATTCACCCTTTTTTCTAATCTGAGCATTTGACCAACTTTTGACAGCGTTGTTTGTTTTATTTTTAATTACAACAACAGTTGCATTTGACAGCATGCTATAACACGCTATCGTGCAGAAAACTATGTAATCTGATTCAATCTCTTTCGTGCACAGGACAGTCCGGTCAAAATAAATTTAGTAATTTTGGCCTATCGCGTAATTGTTTTGGTCCTTTTTTGGTAACTCTTGTATTAAGTAGGTAGTTTTAGTCATTTCCGTTTTTGTTCATAATTAGGAATTTAGGACACATGGCACATCGCGTATTTGGTTGTCTGCATTTTTGGTGCTATGCGTTTCAGGTACAATGCGTTACAAGGCATTCAGTATATCTACCTAAGTATGTAATATTATCAGGAAGGTTCGAATCTCTTTGGTGGCGCGCGCGTGGGGCCGCGAGCATGCACCAAAGAGATTTTAACTCTATGAATATTATCGACTTTTGTTGGAAAATGAATAGGCACCATTATTCTACATATTAATGAATTCATCCCTCTCTCCTGCTTTATGATTATTTTATTGTAACCTATCGTATTATAGACTAAGTAGTAGGCAGGTATTTTTTTTCTTTTTGGCATTAATATGGTAATTACCTGTTTAATTTATAGAAAATTTATTTGTACACTTTTGTATTGTACAGTCGGCCATAGCGCAGCTTAAGCAAAACCATTGAAGCCAAGCCCGGTGGCCCTGTTACCGCTACGTAAGGTGCCGGTACCTTGACGTATACATTTGCACTGATGAACTCACACCATGAAGGTATAAAAAGCTGCCGTGTTCCAGGCGACAGCGCCCAAACGAATTTTACTGGTTACAGTATACCATAGTTCGGAAGTTTACAGTAACATATAAGTAGGTATATTGATCTGAATAGCTAAGTTAATTGTTGCAGGTGATTAGTTAAATCTACACCTGTATAGGGCATTGCATGAGACGATTCCGTGATAAGATATCAATTTCGCGATGTGCAATCAGTAAAAATCATCCCCCACTCTATGCTATTCACACGATATTATTTTAAAAATCTCAGCCCACCCCCTTCATGATCAACCAGCATAGAAGCGCAACAGTCTTCAACAACAGCAGTGCACCATAGATGAATGTAAATCTCGGCAAAATCTGTGGCGGTGAGGCGCACGCGCGGCACATGCGCGCTCCGCTGATAACCCGCTGCCAACCGAACCAACTTTATTGAATCGAGCCGACATAGCTGAGGTCGGCCACAGTGTCCGAGAGCGCCTCGTCGCGGTAGCACGAGTGCTGGTCCTCCTCCCCGCGCTACACTACCGCCTCCAGCCGCCGCGATGATGGGCGTTTACCAACCTTCCGACTACGTCGTCGAAAAATCCTTTGTAACATCATTCGACAAATACAAAGAGATGCACAAAAAATCTATTGACCACCCAGAAGAGTTTTGGTCGCAAATTGCCAACGAATTCTATTGGCAAACTCCTTACGACCCCGAGAATTTCATGTCGTACAACTTCGATGTAGATAAAGGTGAAATTTTCGTAAAATGGCTGGAAGGCGGTGTAACGAATGTTTGCTTCAATCTGTTAGATCGGAACGTGAGGAACGGAAAGGGAGATAGAGTATCTTTTTACTGGTAAGCTATTTGTCGGCATCGTTTGGTACCTATACATCTTACAGAATCACTACATACAGCTGAGCGAATGCACCGGGGCGATGATACTCGTAGCAAGCGAAAGGTCGGCGCGAGCATATTGATTTTCCACTAACAAGGTTCTCCTGGTTGTCCTAGATACCAAAGCCTTCACGTTACATAATGTCAGCCATATCTTTGTTTATCTTATTCTGTAAATTAATATTTCTTAATCAAATAATAATTAAATGAATAGATTAGGACATCTTAAATATATTTAAATAAGTAGGTACTTATGTATCTGCATACTTTTTATTTGTATGACAAGTAGCTTAATTATTATTACTCATTGATATTACTATCGGCATATCATTAAACAGCTTAGGTCCAACCTACTCCGTGGGTCCAACTGTGGACATGACATGACACTTGATGATGAAACATTCCAGTGTTTTGCGGTTAATAATTTGGACATTTTAATGTAGATCATGGTCTTGACGATTAAATGGTCATGACTGGAGTGAAAGCGTTCACAAAAAGTCACAGTAGGTAGGTATTAGGTAAGGCAGATAGGCCTGAAGAAAACGGTAGAAACGGTCCGAAGGGCATCATTTTGATAGATTTCAAGCGTTGATATATCGTGCTCCTGGACGTAAATATTAATATAGATTTTAATTTAATCTATTTAAGTATTCCATTAAAAGTTTCTTGTAGGTAGGTACACAAAAAATCTTTTTGGTCACCTATAATGCGTAAATCGCGTGCAACTTGGAAAAGCACGGACACTACCTAACTAAAGCGTAACACAGACAGGGCGGCAGCGGAGCGATAGCGTTGCGGTTTTTTTCTGTAATGTTCGAAATACGAAATACGGTACGAAGGCGAAAGCGACAAAACCGCGCGCACAGATTGGTACGCGCCGCGCGGCGCGGCGGCGCAGCGGTGCGGAACGGCGGCGGCACGTTGTATTTCTTTTGTAGTATATGAGAACCCCCACACAGAGCGGCGCGGCGCGGCGCGGCGCGGTGCGGAGCGTTCTTCATACACACCGCCGCCGCGCCGCCACCGCAAGCGGTATTCCTGTCTGAAGGGGTCCGCTTTATCATCGCTTTCCGCAGATTCGCCGCCGCAACGCTTTCGCAACGCCCGCCGCCCAGTTTGTATTGCGCTCAAGGAAAGCGCTGTGCGGGGCACGGCATGTAATTTTGTTGAAAAATTGCTCATTTATTTATTTGTCGATACAATTTCTTTGTCATACCTACTTACTTACAAACAAATATTTTTAAACAGTCGAATAGTCCAAATATTTCTGAACATGTGCTTAATAATTGTGTCAATAACATACACAATTAGCAAATTAAATGTTATTATGACTTGGTGTTTATACATGGTGTTTAAATAACGTCGATGCAAAGCGTTGCGGACAGGGACGTCATTTAGACTGCATTCAGACAAACATCACCTCCTCAAGGCTATGCAAACATATGTATTCCTAGCACCAATTAATAAGTACCTACCGATGTTGAGAAATATTTGGCCACCTCGATATTTGATGCTGACTATACAAAAAACAAGTTATCTAGGTAATTTTTGATACTTAAAGTTGGTAACTAAGTATGACATTTTACTGTATCTTCTGTGTATTAATTTTTCATTTGTGATTCCCGCCGCTGATTGTTAGAAATCGTTATTTCGCACTGCAATTAATGTTTTTGTTTGCAGCACTTTCTGTGATTTATATTTTTGCTTCACACACGGTATTTTTATTTTTCCCGCAGCACCAGAAGCTTAAACTTAGGTAGGTACCTTAATGTTATAAGACACGTCTGACATTATATCTTAGATACGAAATGGATTACTTATTATTGATTATTAATTTATTATATGAACAAAATGGACAAAAATATTAGGGTGGGGTTCACAAAGAATGTACCATAACACACGGGAGATTGTGTCACACTGTCATACAATTTCACGTGGGTTAGTAGGTATGTACATTTTTTGTGAGGCCCCACCCATTAATAAACCCGACTGCGTGCAAAGCGAACTTCAAGACCAAATAGTAGGTACAAGTTCGATTCGTTTTCAGTGGTTTATTTCAGACAACCTCAATACCCAATGTCAATCTCGGGTGCGAATAACATAACCATGCCTTTGCTGTTACACAGTCTGGTAAAAATAAATTAAATTAAACTATCTACACCTATGCTCTTTTATTTCCCTGTTCAATTCATAACCCTAAAATATGTGTGTTGTCAGGGAGGGCAACCACCCTGACGACTACAGTCGCATCAGCTACAAGAAGCTGTTAGAGCTGGTGAGCCAAGCAGGCAACGCCCTCCGCGACAGCGGCGTGAACAAAGGAGAGCGGGTTGTCATTTATATGCCCATGATTTTGGAGACCGTGGTCTGCATGCTGGCTTGCTCCAGGATTGGCGCTATCCATTGCGTTGTGGTAAGAAACCTGAAACGTTTGGTACACGTAGGTGAAACGTAGGTGGGGTCCCCTAAAATGGAGGGAAATAGAGGCGTGACGTGAGATAATTGGGTCATATAAAGGAGGGCATAGCATAGGTTTTTCTATAAATAATAATAATAATATATCGTGTTGGGGTTATCTAATATTGTTGTTATTTTCACCTAACACACTCATTAATACGAGTAATTCAAATTCATTTATTTGCTAGTACACGGTACATTACATTAGTAATAAAATTCAGTTATTTTTGTATACCTACTACTAACAGGATTTGTCATTTTTGGGGTTACCCACCCCATAAGGGTTAAAACTCAGCTCTATCTAGTTAGATAGTTCACACAAAAGTATTTCTGTTTATTTCATAGCCGCTACACTTTTGTCATTTGAACAGCGTGATGGATGATGAATGTTGAAACAGTTCGCAGGTTTCTCTTCGGACGCCCTAGCGGAACGAATATCTGACTGCCAAGCGAAGGTCCTCGTCACATCCGACGGGGCATGGCGCGGGGAAAAGCTTCTAGTTTTAAAGAGGACTTGCGACGAAGCCATGGAGAAATCACTGATGAAATACGATCATAGAGTTGAGATGTGCGTGGTGGTCGCTCATTTGGGAAGGGTCACGCCATGCGGGCCTCTGCCCGAAGATACCATGTCTTTGGTAAGTGTACGTACAGTCTGTATGAAGTCATTGTAACCGTGTCGTTCTCTTCGGTTCTCTTTCAGCACAGACTAGACAATTTATCGATTAAGTTCTGAATCAAACTTAAATCGGAACATTTCAGCTGTGATACTACGTCGTTGTCTTTTGATTTAACTAAGTAGGTACTAGAGATGTACGAAATGGTTTTAAAAAACATTTAAATACAAAATGCAAAATACGTTTCAGATTTACTATTTCAAATGCTAAATACAAAATAGTTTTGCGTTTTGTATTTCAAATGCTAAATGCAAAATAGGTATTTTAAAAATACTTTTTCAAAATAAAATATCTTTTGGCCAAATCTCAGATATTTTTATTTATTTTAGGTATTTATCATGAGAAATAGAGACACAATGCCGAGCCGAACAAAAACGTCTAATGACATAGCACCATAAGTATGACATTTTGGTCATATTTATCAGTTTCAGTCTCTATCGGTCAAATTCGGCAATACAAGCGTCATTCGTTCATTTCATTTTGTTTGACTGGTAATGTTGCCAATGTTGGCTAAACTTAACACAAAGTATTTTGTATTTTGAAATGAATATTAAAAATGCAAAATACAAAATAGGTATTTTGCATTTTGTATTTGCATTTTAAATAGAAGTATTTAAAATAAATCGCATCTCTGGTAGGTACATAATAACATTTTTGTAAACTTTTCTAATTAGGATGCGGTAAGTATTCTTTTGTACTTCGTTACCTATACTCATATTTTTATTAAAACCTCAGGAACCTATGGAACATTCGGTTACGTCAAGAAATAACTGTGCAACTACATAATAAAATGTATAAATTGTCACTCGATTACTTATTTACGCATTTGTTTAGATTTAATTTGTTAATGAACGCATGCTCATGCTTCTGGAAGTTAGTGTGCTATTTCTAAACTTTACAATTTGTATAAATTCTTGAGGTTTACCAATGCGTCATGATAATACGAAAAAGGCACATTGTAGAGTAACGTCTGTCTACTTATTATTATTTTTTATCGATTGATTTTTGTAAGACTAGGCAATTCGCTATACCTATAGGCAAAGTGTGACGCGGCGCACGATAGTGGGGTTCGACCCGAAACAAGGCCGTACAAGGCCAGTTAGACGAGTTCCATAGACCACAGAATGCGCAAGCGCTGCCAGGCGTCGCCGCGCGGGCACAATTCCAAACTCTTTGACTAGTACCTGTCTAAATATAAATCTGAAACATAAAACTAATTTATCCTCAAAAACTAAACTAAAACCTATATAAAACTAAAATATCTTAAAATCGTCGAGGCTGGGTGATGGACCCATAGTGCCGAGGACGCTGGCTGCATTGCCTCGTTGGATGGCCAGACAGATCCTCTGAACAAGGTATTCCTTGCACAGAGGATCACCCGAGGCCTTCCTCAGCTTTGCAGCCAAGTCTTGTGTCCTCGGACCAATGGCCCATAGTCTCAACCGCGAATGGTACAAAAAGTAATTATATTTGTTACTCTCAGATGGAGAAGAGAAAAAGCTCTATTGTCTCTAGACCAACACGCTTTGTGTCTATGTCAAATTGCTTTACTTATAAAATACCATATCTTCACGCTATGCCCCTGACGGGGTAGACAGAAAGAATAAATTTGACAAACAAATATCATAATTCTCTGTTATCATAATATGACTAGTTTTCATTAGTCAAATAATGATAGCATTAGCATGATTATTATTTAATCCATAATATGGCATTAGTACCTATTGTTTGACAGTAAGATCTTATTGATTTATGACGTGCAAATGATTGTCAACCTTAAGGTGGTACACCAGTCGATTGTACCTACTCATGTACCTACTTAAAAATCTTTTCAAAATATTTTTATAAGAACTAGAATTAAATTGTAAAGATAAGCATTCCAAAGTCATCAATATCATCGATTTGGACATAAATATATACAAAGTAATAGCGTGATATACCAAAAGTCATCCCAAACGACCCCGTAGCGATAGCTTATAAGACCCTGGTTAGTGGTATCCAATTATACCGGACAAATGCGACTATGATTCGTTCGCCGGGGATTCCGTACATATAGTATAATATTATGTATGTAGGTATACTCACTTTATACAATTACTACAATTTTATGAAGTGGTTAGAAAAAGAGGTTGTAACCCAACAATAAAATTATCTGACAAATACGAAAGACAGCCTTTTCCAGATAAGTAGGTATATAGAACATAACATGGACAATGCTCAGGGAAACCGAATCAATAAATGATAAATGGAAAATGTTGATCCTGCGATCCTGCGACCTGAACATAGGCTCAGCTCTGCTAACTTTGTGAACTGACGACAACACAGGACGGATGGGCGTAAACGGTGTAACATCATAATAAGGGTTTTGCCGTTTAAATTATATGTTGTCGATTTGTTAAAAAAACTGTAATTACATCATGAGTTGTATATTATGTAATAAATAAATAGATAAATAGGTAGGTACCCTAAAATACACCTAAATTTTATCACGGGCCATCGATAACGTGTAATAACAACGGCGCGTCCACGTGGCGCGAGTCGATTGTCAATCACATGTTTCGATTCGCAACGAGGAAGGGTGTTACCTACTTTCTTACAGAAAAATGGTCAAAGTACCTACCGAGGGCTTCGGGCTTAATAGAAATAATTGGTTTCAGTCATTCCAGCATGTCAGTGTTGCTTTGGTCATTGGTTTCAGTCATAAATTCGCTCGTTATTAGTTTAATGGAAATTACTGTACTTGACAAAGTAAAAGCCAAAATATTTTATTGCTTATGACTGGATACATTAAAATATCTACATGTAAATGTTTAAATCTACCACCGCTTCCTAGGTGTTAGCGCTATGAAAGCGGCGCAACTAACTCGCCCGCACTGCATTAAAATCAAATTTGTATATCATTTGTTTGTAAAGACTATGCGAAACTGAAATAACAATACCAAGTATCTTTGTCATTCAAGCTTTCTTAGAAAGTTGTATGATTCTTAAAATTTCTGACCTATACCTACCTACTGGTGATTGAACTTTAATTTCAGCTGCGTGAGTCTTTAAGCATGTAATTGTGCACCGAACCTATTTCTAGTTCATGCAAGCTTCCGATCCTGAGTGATCGTGCTCGACGACCATGAGTGACACTTCTTTATTTATTGTCATTTATACTTCGTGCAGCACTCTTGGAACGAGAACAGGGACATCTGGTGGCACCAGCTGGTGGAGGGCCAGTCCCTCTACTGCCCTCCGGTGTGGATGAAGGCCGAGGATCCGCTATTCATGCTGTATACCAGGTAAATGTAATTAATAGAGAGGCCTGCTTGGCCTTAGTGTAGGATGATGATGACTTTAAAGAAATAAGATGTAGGTACTTTGTATCCCAACTAATCATCAGCTAAATCAGCAGAGCAGTATCGTACCTTACCGTGCCATATATCGTATCGCATTGTAATTACATAATATTAAATCTAGTGGTTGGTATTGACCATGAAGGAAAAAAAATAATGATACTATTCGTATTTAAATAAAAACCGACAAGTAACTAGGTGCTTTATTTTTATGTTTTTGAACAAGTTTTGAAGCAGTCCTAATGTGAGTAAGTAGGCATTCAATTCAATTGTGTCCTGACAGTGGCTCGACTGGCAAACCTAAAGGTGTCATCCACACGACCGTCGGGTACCTAATGCAGGCTGCCGCCACCTTTAAGTACGTGTTCGACTACCGCGACAAGGATGTCTATTGGTGCACCGCCGACATTGGTTGGATCACCGGACACACATACGTTGTGTACGCACCTTTATATCATGCTGCCACGTCGGTCATGGTGAGTGTGTCCTATCATCATACGTGCAACTACGATACTACTCACGGAAAATAAATTGTTTTTTTCTTTTCCGTAGATAATAAAAATAATTAGTTCCAAGTGGTTGTACCATAGATCTCCATGGACTAATTAAAGAGTTGGACAACTGTCATTTTCATCCCCTCTGTACAACTACTTCTGAATTTTTTCTAGATATATTTTTCGCACAATTACATTTACATTTTTAATACGATACTACATTCTGTTCAGGCGTGACTTCGCCTTAGTCCACTTTGCGGTCAGCTGATTGGAGGTAGGAAATGAATGTGGTGATCACGAAAAACGAACGAACTTTCCAACTTCGAGCTGCAATGTCCTCTCCGACGGGGTCATTTCCTACCTCCAACCAGCTGACCCCAAAGTGGTGTCCCCCCCCCCACATACATTTAGATTTCTGCACCAAGTAATTTCCCTAAAAAATACTGAAGTGAATGGGAATGAAAATTACTATTTTCTAGTCTTCATCTAAGAATAGATCCACAGGGAAGTAAAATTCCCTTAGTTGCAACCAGTTAGACATTTTAGTTGGACAACGGGGAACTTCTTCCTATACCTACCTACCACATTTTAGACTTTCGCGTTTCATCCTTTTTTATATAATTATTTATGGATACACACAAACAAGTTTTATTTACCTTTGCCCAATTTGTTTTTTCCTATTCTTATTTCTTCCATTCTTCTGATTTCTGAGCAGCAAGTTTTACTAACACAATCCAACTAATATAAGTATAAATGCGAAATGGATATTTTTTTATATTTTATTTTTTGGTCGATAATGTTGATGTGGAATAATACCTACTTACCATACTTTTGAATGCAGACGAAGTCACAGGTACATACTAGTTATAAATGTCGCAGGGAAATGAGGATATCAGGGATTTATTCGGCAGTATCCCCTTTTCTGACATTTTACTAGATTTAGTTTAGTGAAACGACATATCACTAGATATTTTTAGTAAGAAGGAAGACGTAATAAACAAGAATATTCGACATCTACCAGGATTTCGTGATATCCTTAGGGATTGCGTGAAATCCCTGATATCCTCATTTCCCTGCGACATAAATAAGTCTACGTGCCTTTACACCTTTTTCAGTTCGAAGGCATACCGTTCTTCCCGGAAAACGATCGCTACTGGTCGATGGTGAAGAAATACAAAGTGTCTCAGTTGTACACCGCGCCGACCGCCATCAGAGCGCTCAACAAGCTCGGCGATGAATTCGTGAACACGTAAGAGTTTTTGTCAGCGCTGCAACGATCGATCCGCCCACACCCATCCAGCCTCACGGTTATTCGGACTTTGGATATCCTATCATCACAACTTGATCTTTGGAAACTGTTGCACGCTAGAGCGGTACTGAGTTCTCTTAAATTCATCAGCCAGGACGATTCCTTTTATGCCCTGTCTATCCTTGCTTCGCTAGCTGAAAACGTTACTGTCCTTTCATTTCATTTATTCAACCAAACGAAGAATTTCCTTTCAATATCTAATGAATTGATATATTCCCAGGGACAACTTGAAGACGCTGCGAGTGCTGGGCACCGTCGGGGAGCCGATAAACTCCGAAGCTTGGCTGTGGTACTACAATGTGGTCGGCAACGGCCGTTGCTCCATCGTCGACACGTTCTGGCAGACCGAGACCGGCGGGCACGTCCTCACTGGCCTTCCAGGAGCCACCCCCATGAAACCTGGCGCGGCTGTGAGTACACACAACAACACCCTGTATTTGATGATTCACGCCAGTATTTACAGTTGGTTCACCTTCCATTTTTATAAGTAACCATAAGGTAGGTATTTATTTATTATGTAAGTTAATTCAAATAATACAAACATTATTTATTATCCCTAGGGTTTTCCATTCTTCGGTGTGGATCCAGTCCTTCTCGACGAGAATGGGAAAGTGATCGAGGGTCCCGGCGAGGGCTATCTGGTGTTCTCCCGACCCTGGCCCGGTATCATGAGGACGCTGCTCGCAGATCACGAGCGATACGAGCAGGTCTATTTCTCCAAGTTCCGAGGATATTACTGTACTGGCGATGGTAGTACATTTTTAAAACGTATTTTAGAATTAATTAAATAGCCAGTCATAACTTTTTTGACACTGTGTTATTTTTATAGGCGCCCGAAGAGACGAGGATGGGTTTTTGTGGGTGACAGGCCGCATTGACGACATGCTCAATGTGTCTGGACATCTCATGTCCACGGCTGAAGTGGAGGGCGTGCTCACCGAGGACCCGAAGGTCTGCGAAGCTGCGGTGGTGTCCAAGCCTCACTCCATCAAAGGCGAATGTCTTTACTGCTTCGTCATTATCAACGACGGTTTTAAGTTTGATGCAGATCTGGTAGAATCCTTGAAGAAACGCGTCCGAGAAAAGATTGGGGCCTTTGCAGTACCCGATAACATCCAGTACGCTGCGGGGCTGCCGAAAACCCGCTCCGGCAAGATCATGAGGAGGATCCTCAGGAAAATCGCTATAGGAGACCACGATATAGGAGACACGTCCACTTTAGCCGACCCGTCGGTCATTGACGAGCTCTACAAGAATCGATCTGATGAAGAAATAATTTAAATAGCTAAATGAAGCTATTAATACTGATTATCAACTATTTATTAAAATATCAACTTGTTGTTCATTAAATGTATCAATGCTCAGCTGCAGCTATGAATGTAAGATCTTGTGTTTTATTTCCCTATTCATTACACTTACCTACATACAATGTCATGGCAAAATCTTTTTCTAAAACCAGTAAGTTACTTACCCAAAAATAGTAAGATGCCTTCATAAAACGTAACGCAGAATTCCAACTGAGAAAATGGGGTTTGTACCTTAAAACGAAAATTACATCTGTCTACGGTTTGTACGTAGAATAATGCATACACACACAAGCATGCTACGAAATATTATGCATAACATAACTATCTATAGTTATAGACACTATCTACCAAAGCCAATTTTGAAAACTTTTTAATAAAAAATCAAACCATGGAAAAAAAGGAACTGAAAAGCGAAAAATAATAAAAAAGAAGCTTTTAGGCCCAACTAAGCTCCTACACTAATGTAAATCTAAATATTTTGAGTCGGCGCCAAACACACATACAAATTAATTATTTTATTTTTAGTAATTTAATGATCTTCTCATCGATTGCTTGTTGGCTGCCATCATTTCACTTTACGTAATAACTTTAATTAATTTGCTTGTTTCTTATTTCCTCTTTTGAAGTACGGAACCCTAAGAATATCCCCAGATGCCAGGCTATTGGGAAAAATTCTTTATCTACGGGGAAAAAGTATCTCGTTTGATAGAACTAGGTACCTAATTTCCAGTTCCACCGTGGCGCTACCTCTGCCTGAGCAAAATGTCGCTTTATTACGATATAGAAAAATACATTAAATTGGAATTTCAGAATTTTATTTCTCAATCACAAACAGAAACACATTACCTACGTATAAAAACAGAAAACAATTAATTTAAACATGCAAAAACCAAAACAATTAATATATTATTTAAATAATATGTAGGTAATTTATTTAGTTTTTAATTTCGTGGCAGGTTCATGTGTCTGGACAGTTTTGAAGTGGAGGCCGTAAAATACGCCCGTTGCTAGGATCAGGATAATTGAGAGCACTGTCATGTACTCCACACGATTTCTGAAAATATAAAGTCTTTGCTTAATACCACTCCGTCCAATAATTAGACACATTGTTAAGATAAGTGATAACCCAGAACTCGAAACTGTGAAGGTATAGCAGAACCTCTTACGGCCAGGCTGTACATCAAAATAACATAAAATTCATGATCTATAAATTTACCAGAGACTATTAACTATACGACTATGTTTCTTGTATTTGTTTTTTAAGTAGATTTTTTACGAAATTAATGCAATCTGGCCTTCTCATAGCAAGTGGCCATCGCGTCTGCTGCGTCCACAATTCATACGCCAAAATGCTATGCCTCCTTGAGGAGGACTTGCTCAAGATGATTGTAAACCGGATTGCATTGTAGGTACCAAGAGCTCTACCGCCCGCCGGATATAACCAAAACATTTTCCGCTTTAATAACTTTAAAAGCTCTGAAAAGAATCTGATTCAATCACATGAATACTTTATTGTTTTACTTATTGAAGAGGAAAGTGTTTTAAAATAATATTTAATTAAACATGCCATCCTGAAAAGATAAATATATAGGTATGTAGATGCGAATGTTACTTACATAAATTGTGTCCCACATATGAGGTACCAGGAAGCACCATGCAGCGGTTTCTTGTTCCCAACGCAATGGAAGTCAAAGTACCCCTCGTCGTAGTCCTCAGTGCAGAAATATTTACGCTTTTGCAGAGTCTGGAAATATCAAATAAAAATGGCGCTGTGTCTGTCAACAGGAACACAGTTTAAAGAAAATATTTCACTACTTTTGTGTGGTTTATCGTTACCGATTCTTGTTTAGACTAGAATGTTTAAATTTTGAAAAGTTGTTCAGTTCACAGTACTGGGTCTTTCTAGTACCGGGTCATTATAGGTAGGTCCGAGTAGGTACCTATTTAGCTGCAGCGCACCTGCATTGCACAGCTCGTGCGCTAGACGGTTCTATTGATTGCCGGATAACTGAATAGGGCTGCAGTTACAGCGCACTGCAAGCATATCGACATATCGCATTGCACTAAGGCCTGACATGTCCTGCTTGCGCTATTTAAATCTGGATAGTGCTTTGTATTGATGTTCATCTTCATCATATCCATCTTACCATGCAATGGCATCACCACGAGACGAAATGAAATAGTTTCATACATTGTGACTCGTGCAAGACCAGTGAATGGTCACCCTTATTTCCATAAATAGAGTACATCACTATAGTTTCATTCTGTACTCTATGCATGTCCGCATCCGATGCTATTGATTTATTACACCTACAAGACCTACGCAGGAGAGGACGCTAAGGTTAGTGAAGACCAATTTAATAGAAAAGAAAACGGCTAAGTTGCCTGTGATCACGCTTTAAATATTTGGTGATGTAAAGGCTTTGAGTTTAAAAAACAAAATTAGATCTGCATCGAAAGTATCCTTGTTGAAAAATTTCAACATTGCAAATTGGGTTTATACATAACTATAAAAGTAACTGGCAAGTGACGCCCTGGAAAATCTTGTAAGCGTTCCTTGTCGGGTTACGGAACCCTAATGTCGTAAAATCTCAATCCTAGATATTAAAAATGTGAAACATGCATCTCTGTTCTTCTATAGAAATATAAATCAATACGTCAGTGTGTCACCTATATACCTATAGGTAGGTACATACCTGACCGAGGGGCGTGGTGAGGTTTGAGATTTCGTTGCAAGGCCCCACAGGCTCATGTAATCCTAGTGACCATTCCTCTTCCGGGTTAAAGAACACCACGAATACCCAGTAAATTAAATAGTGGACAGCCAGTTGGATTAAAAGGATGTAGTCTATTGCCGAAGGTCTGTAAGAACAATGTGTGATATTTTTTAAATTAGATTAATAATAAATTACGAAGCAATAAATGACGACATTAAAGCGTTGGCTCTCTCATTCAGGAATCTTATTGAGATTGGTTAAGATTATGAGTGCCTAAGATACCATCTGAGCAGATTGACGGTTTGACACATTTTTTACTTAGCATCAGATTAAACGAAAATCAAAACAGCATTCTTTCTACAAAATATCTGACGTACACGTATAACTAAATAAATTTGGTATAAGGCATATACCGAAACCTAAGGTATCCTGAACTTCTTCTTTTCAGACTCCAGAGTCTAGGACCATCGGATCACACACATTCGTGCTGTAAGTATGGCTAAGGCCTGGCAGGGATTGCCAGTGGAGGCACTTTTAATAAACCACATTACTCCAATTGACGTTTCAGTACCAGCAAAAAATCGGTTGAGATTGATGCTGCTTAATGTATACTTCATGTCTATTAGTACCGGGCCACCTAAACGTATATTATAATGTGCGGAATCCGTCAAATTTTAGTATTCCTAAAACATCACGGAAAATATTTAAATTGCCAGGCAATTCCACATTTTTTATGTTGTTTAGATCAATCGGTATAGTAATTTTGAAGACATTGGGTCACAAAATATCTTGGGTTACACACATTAACTCAATGTGTGTATACAAGTCCCTATTCTAAGGTGTGTATTGTGCAGTGGTGGAAAATGTTGTCTCTTACCTTTCTTTTGTCTTCTTCCTGTCACGAAGCAGTCCGTGAATAATGAACACAACAAATATGGTGAACAGCAAGAAGAATGTCACTTCGGAGTGCACTTTGAACACGTCGTGCAGCGGGTGGTAGATGGGAATGAACAACAGAATGCCACCGGGCATACCCAGCAGTGAGGCCATTATCAGCGATTTCAATTCAGTCTTTATTCTGTAAATAAAGAAGTTTTTTAAAATTTACATGTTTTGAGCGAAGAAGATTGGAAAGGAACGAAAAGCAACAGACCTAAAAAGAAGTCATTTAATAGTCAAAACTGAATTGAGATTTAATCTAATTATTAGTTTTGTCTCTCGTACTTTTTGGTTAAGTATTATCAACTTACCCAGCCGACTCCCACTTGGAATACTTGGATACGTTCGGGCCTAAAAATTTTCTCGTCGTATGAAAGAAGAAGAACAAGCTGGCAGCAAACGAAGCGTGGAAATAGAAAGAGTTCCAGGGTACCCAGTAGAAGCGGTCGAAAATATTTGGGTCGGTATCGTGCCAGGTCCAGTGCACAAACTTTACGGCCACGATGTCGTACGGTATATCAATCAGGACAGTGGTCAATCCAACAGCAAAAGGTTCCGCAAATCCAGGAAGATTCAGCTTTGATACTGCATAAGCTGCTTGGTAGATAAAGGCTGGATCTAGAATGATACAAGGTTACGTTATTTATTACAGACTTGATCTAGTTTCAATGTTATCCAAAATTTGTACAGACTACGTATAAATATAGATTTCTCCCGATATGAGTTGCAGAAAATCTATCTGACGAGTAATGTTAAAAACAACTCCCAATAAAAGAACCAATGGAAGCCGTTGATAGATCAATGTTACTTACACAAAAATATAATGTGAAGTGGCATCCGCCCTCCAAGGAACATAACAGGTGTTTGCGAATGCCAGAAGTTGTCAAATTCTGGTACGACGTAGTGCCAGAAGTTGTCTGTGAAGAGACCATGCAGCACCGTGGCCAGCCAGAAGTATGGCCACCTACCGCCCTTTCTGAAAGCTTTATGTTCAAATTGTTCGCAAGTTAATTAATGGTATAGGTCTACTACCCACTTAGAAGAAGCAGAGGTCTGCTTCCATTTAGAAGATGGGAATAATTCATTGATAGACATCAGCGGAAAATAGGGAGGACAATAATAATAAGACATTCTTAGTTTAAAAAGAAATGTGAAAAGCTTTACACAGACTCACTGAAAATAAAGAACAATTATTCAAACTTTAACATTTATAACTAGTATAAATTAATAATGTTATGAATATTTTTAGGTGTAAAATGGAAAACAAATAGGCAATTTAAAAAAATCGATTTTAAATCGATATTTATGTAATGTTGCCATAAAATTAAACGAAAATAAGTTAATGACGTTATTACATTTTTTTTCCTAGAAAAGTGTGTTGAAAAAAGGCGTATGAAACACGTGAGCATTGGTAATTTATTATATCCTTGGCTTAATTCGTCCAGCCACGAGAATATTAGCCAAGTTAATGATTTTTTATTATATTACCGTGGATTAGAGTGATAACACCCGCGAGTAGAAATACGGCCTGTGAGATGATGTACGTGGGCTGTGCTCTCCATAAGTTCTTTACGTCGTTGGTGTACACAAACGTCTGCGACAACTGTAATCATAAGCAGTAAGCAAGAGATTGTATCATTCAATACCGCGAGAAACTTCCGTTTTTAATAGGGTTGTAGTTAATTAAATAAACATTAACCTAACCTAAGCGTAGGTACTTAACTTTATCAAAAAAATCTGATTTGCACGTAATAAATAAATACACACTTGCCCGCTCTGATGATTAATATTTCATCTACAAATACGTCTCTCAAAGTATTTAAATTTGATGTGAGTGAGCTTCAATAAAATATTTTTAAATAGGTTTTACAGCCGGTTCTACTGTGTTATACTCTGGTTATACCTACTTATAACTAGTAGTTCCGTGAGAACAGTAGACCAAAAGTTTGAAAGACCCATCCAACGATACCCCACACCATGGATATCACGCGGAAAAAAATAATTTTCCACTTTACGTATGCAGTTCTATGAACATAATTTATTTTTTCAACTTTCATAAGTCGATCCACTATTACTCAAAAACTAATAGAACCTACTTAGCCGTAATAGTTTTCCTTGTAACTACGTTATATATGCTAATGCCATGAATTTTTTCACATTTCCAGAAGCAACCGTTTAGCTGGCAGGGGGGGGGACACGTGACTCTAACAAAAATTACCGCTTTAAAGCTTAATATTTCGCCAACGGATCCCTAAATCGAAAAAATGGTATTCACACACCAGTAATATTTTTGAAAGACCTATCCAACGATATCCCACACTATGAGATTCACAAGAAAAAAAAAGTTCACTCCCACTTTGCGAGTATGGTAGGTACTCTAAAAAAAATGTTTTTCAAAATTTTATTCTACTCATTTTGTAGGTTTAATTAATTTATACCTATGCCAAATTTTCGTCAAAATCGGTTGAAAAATGCGACCTGTAGAGAATTACAGACAGAAAGACAGAAGGACAGACGGACATTAGCATTTTTGGTCAATCTCGAAACTTAGACGCTTCGCTCGCTTCGCTCGCTCGGTCAATTAATAATAAGTTTTATATTTATAAACTCGTAAAAGGTAATGTTCTGATTATGAATTTAAAGATAAAGTTTTAATGATATAGGTACTTTATTTACGTAGGTACCTACATCTATAGTATAAAAGAAATATATATTACTTAAAGCATTGTTTTCCTAACAAAATAATATTTTAAAATAAATTTATTTTCTATTTTCTATATATTTCTATTAGGATGCAATAACTAGTAATAGGCGCATTGCTACATTTTGGCGCCGTCGCGTACACTGTTACTGTGAATTGTGGTTTTGTGGGTAAATTGTACTTTATTTAACACATCTGTAGCTACTTATGTGTAACCTACCTATGGCAACTCACACTCATAATATGTTAAATATAACCCCTGATAAGACCTAACCTACCAGTTTCGAAAACTACTATTATTTTATGTTCATTTCGTGTTTTTATTTTGCGACGAAGTAAGTAGGTACGTTTTGTATTGTATTTTATTGTATTGTAAATATACCCCATATACTCTTTATATAGGTAGGTAGGTACCACTACCTATAGTTATTACTAGTTATTTCTTTATCATTATTTGTTGATATACACTGTGATTTCAAATGTTATGGACCAAATGCGCCTATTATACGCCTGGCACACTCACGTTCTATGAGACTACACACGTGAGGGCTTTTAGTTTATCTACATAAATAAGTTCGTTCATTCAACAATACTGTGAAACACGTGGTTTAATGTATGCTCAGTTGTTATTACGTACGACACCTCCATATGCTTTGCTCATTCCATATGGTAAATAATTACTCAATATGCTGATGATCTTCACAAACTGAAACCTTTTCTTTATTTTGATTAAGTTACCAAATCACAAAGGAGTAATAAGTACCGATCAAAATCTATGGTATATTCTAGTCCGAATCAGACCTCTTAATTAGTGATATTCTAATAGGCTACGTACAGTACGTATACTTATTTTTTATTATTAAAGCCAATGAACAAGTATAATGGCTAGACAGTAACAGAAAGAACAGATAAAATATAATTTATTATTAAATTTAATAAAATAACAAAGATAATAAAAATAATGTGCTGTAGAGGCGTGGTGAAAACATAAAAGAACATTCGATAATATTATTATATTAGCACCTGTGAAGGGCTTTGGGGCATCAAAATGCATTGTCGTATTTACTTTTGAAATTTATATAAAAAATCATGAAGGACAAAATTTAAAGTGCCCGCTTTTGGTGCCATCTTGCTTCACAAACCACATGGGCGCATTTTACATCATGACATCGCTAACAAACGCAAATCGCTTAAATGCCTAAAATATAAACTATCGCAATATATTAAATAAATCCATATATGATGAATATCTATTAAATTTTTAAATAAGTAAGAATGCCACTAACCGTTTCGGCGATATTTGGTGCCATGTTGCGTGACGTGCTGCGCGCGCGCCGGTTATCAGGAGAATGATTTTTAAAAATGAATGATAAAATAGAGCTCACTAGTGCTGCACCGGTTCTCTTTAGATAATAAAAAAAGTTTTTGTTGTCAGTACCTACCTATCAATGAAAAAAGAAATCTCAAAGGAATTTGTACTGGCTACTTCTTTACTTACCTACCTACAAACAAATGACGAGACTCTTCTGATGGGAACTAAAGTGAATTTTATTTTTTCCTCAGCAACTCGAATAGGCAGATTTTGCTGCGACAAAACGATTTTGCTCACTGAGTGATACAAAGTGCCTCGAATTTCGAATGTTGTACTTAAATTATTATTCCCCATGCCGGATCTGACTTCAAAATTCAAAAGATTTAAAAATCATTTCGATGATCATTATGATGACGATGATAGGTACTTACTAATGCATTTTTCATTTTAAAAAAGCTAGTGTAAAAAACTTCAATGAACTTCTGGCCTTGTCGGATAGGCAAGTAGGTTCTTACCTAGTAAACTAACGATAACTCAAACACAAAAATAACGGCATACTTATCTATCTGTATCTACAATTATCGTACAAACTGATATCAAGTCACACGCTAACATATGTTTGGATGTTAATAATATGTTAATGAGTGAAGACATATTAACCACAGCTGAATCTTTAAAATCTATACCTAGAAGTTCCGTTCCATTCCGGTGCCGCACCAAGCCAGCTGCAATCAGCAGCGGATGTTTTTCAGTGGATGTGTTTTTTATTAATTGACTTTTCTATACGAGGACCGAAACATCAGAAAAGGTTTAGTCCTTTCCTAGTAGTCATTCCTAGATTAACGCAAGATAAACAAATTAGCTACTTACGTGTACTGATTACCTAGGTACTGGATCACTTTTGAAATTAAATAAATCACGCTTCTTTTATCCACAAAAGTTTGGCTGTATTTCATGTTTGGATGTTTGTTACTCATTCACGCAAAAAGTACAGAACAGATGTTGATGAAACTTTACAGTAATATAGATCACTAGATGTTTCTCGCGGCTTCGCCCACTTAGAAAATGTTTTCCCGTGGATAAAATTGTGCAAAATTTCAAGTCTCTATGCTCAGCGGTTTGGGCTGTGTGTTTATCACTCAGTATGAGTCAGTCAGTTTCTTCATAATATTTAAACACCAGAGTATGCTCTAGTTCATAAAAATACCTCGGGAAAAGCTGTTCCCGCGGGAAAAACTATACTACGCGGGCGTAGTCGCGGGAAACAGCCAATATGCCATACAAAAGTATACATCGCCCGCAAGTTGAGCCGTATGAGTAAAGAAATGATGGTCGGGCCTTGCCTAGTGCGTCAGTGTGCAGTCTTTCATGAATCATGATACAATCACAACCATAGATTTAGGAAAAAAAAGTCTATGTTCACAACTAACTGCTGAACTGCCCCAGTGTCTGTTTTTTTTAGCGGATTTACTACTGTATAGTATTATTTTACTCAAGGCAAAGATAGCGTCACGTTTCCTTATCACAAAATGAGTCGATAAACTGTCCACCTGCACAGTTTCGATAAACATTGTATTGTTTCACCCAAATTGACTTTGATTTGTATGTTTTGATGTGCAAATACATACTACTAACATCTATTATTTATTGCTTCGTTATTTATGATTAAAATTCACTAGATAGGTAACTATTATATGTAGTCCATTGACTGGACTATAGGTACCTATCTAGTGAATTAAGAGCTGGATTAAGAAATAAGGAGAGTAAGAAATGAATAGAATTATGGAGTTGTATAGAGTGCATGAGCGAACTTGATCAGGGTGCTTTAAGGGTGTGTAACTTTTAGTATTTTGCTAAGATATCGAAAACGGTGGGCCGCAGAGAAAAACTGTCTTCCTCCAAACGAAAGCTCTTATCTTTAAAGACATCTATTTAAGTATAGACATAAAATTGTTTCCATTTTTTTTGAATTCCCAGCAGTTGAACTACCTACTAAATTTTTTCGAAAAAATATTTTTACCTAACATTTCCCATAAAACATTTCTCCATATCGTCTCAAGAAACTATTCATCTGAGAAAGAAATTTCTAATAGGATGTTGTAGAGCGATAAATTCGCTTCAAGATTAAATTACATACCTACCAATTTATCTCCAACGGGTTAACTGTTGCTCCCATTTACAGATGTTTTGTAAAATTTTGACATTTTTAGAATAATTTAATTAAATAGGTAGGTACTCTATATTGCAAATATTTAAAGAGAACACATTAATACAGTAGATTAAAGCACTAATTACACCATACATCTTGGGCGTACGCCCGCCAAGGTCATGTTAGAAGGTCATGCAAAACTGTCGTGAAAAGGCTTGCTATACAGCAATAATTATTATTATTTGCTTGCACGACGTGCAGGATGTGTGCTGGACCTAACAAGCTCTAAAGTTTTTAAAAAGTTGGTTTTGGCTTCGTTGGACTAGACTTTTAAGTCATATCTCAATTAAAATATCAAGTAATATGGCTTAAAAGTCTTGTAACCAAGTCAAAACCTACTTTTTAAAGTTTGTCTATGCCTTGCTGCATTTTTATCGTCGATAAGCCACAACTATCGTTTGTTGCAGCTAGTATCGTCTAATTTGGTTGACACTATTTGAAAGCGAGTTAATAAATGCAATAGACGAAAATCATATTACCTACTTTAAAAAAAATTTAAGATGATACTGGATACAAATATATTATAAATTAAGTAGGTAGGTATAAATAAAAGTTACATATAAATTTTATTTGATTTCAATCTCATTGTTCTCACTCTCGTTAACTCTCAACCTTCTCTGGATTCATTGTTTTCATCCTCTTTGGCCGTGAGGATACTGGAATGGGTTCTTCATCCATGGGCGCCCTGCCCCGCCCACGGCCTCATTAAGAGGGTAGGTCTGAGCCCCAACAGTGGGGACATATTAGGCTGTATCAGCCATCACGAATTTTTGAGATATAATTTCGAATGTATTTTTACTCTACAACAATTAATACCAACTTATTCTGGTGACTTACCTACGGTTTTGATGGTTTTGACCAGGAAGGTTTTTGACCTAATAATTTAAGTGTGCTATTTTAAGAAAAAACTTGGTTCATTCACCCTCAGTTTAAATAGTGAGTAGACTCCATTTTTCGTGATATTATTTTGCAGGTTTTTCGGAGCAAAGGGTGCGTACTTTAGAACTTCGTACATAATAAAAAATTGGTTTTCTTTTTTGTTGGCTTTTTTGATCGTTGACCGAATATTTTTGTAACAAAATTTAGTTTTTCAAACTTTCCGCCACAGCGATTCTGTAACTTTTTAATAAATAGTTTTACGGCCAGTTGGAATCAAGCCCTTATAGGCCTAATCGTAGTTTAAAATCACGAAAAACCGCAGCACAGCCTCCAGGGCACCACTTTACTTGTGCCATTCGGTAATCCACACTGCAGCTAACACCGCACTAAACTTGTAAAAAAAACTTATGTACGTTATTTTATTAAGGCTATTGATTGTGTAGGTTGTAAGGAGTAAATGTTGCCAAGAAACTTTGTATCTAAAATTAATAGAATGTCTTGTATTTAATTATACTTTTAATTATTTACGTAGCTAAATGTTCGAATTAATCAACTCGTATAGGTGACGATTTTGTTATTGCGTTTTGTGTGTAATTGTGTTAGAATGGCCTCTGGCTGCTATTAGATGTTCAGCGGTGTCCAAGCTTGTGTTGTGGACTTCATATTTAACGTAACCCCATATGAAATAATGTAGTGGAGTTAAATCGGGTGATTTCGCGGACCATTTGCTGAGGCCGTTTATACCAATACATTTTTTCCGGAATTGCATAAAATAATTATTTACATCACATTCTATTAATTTTATAAACAAGGTTTCTTAGCAACATTTACTGCTTACAACCTACACAACCAATATCCATAATAAATAGAGTTTTTTTTTCAAAATGTCCAGGTTCGTTTCCCGAGTGTAGTGTATGAGATTTTTTAAAATCTATGAATGCTTTTCGTATTTCATCTTTAAAATCGACGACATGGTTCCTCAGAGCATATTTTTCTATCTCTTATAGTTTTGGTCTTGCCCATACTGACCCATCTAAATGTTACACCCTGTATATTGTTATAGTTTTTTATGCAACAAGTGCCTATTATAGTGTATATTGTGCGGGATAAAAGCGTGCAAATGACTCTACCAGATCGTTCCTAAATGTCCCTTGTCAAATCTTCATTAAACCTACTATCAGTTTAATGGGGACGTGAACTGCATTACCGAATGGCACTAGTTGTGCTTTCGTGGAGGCCGTGCTGCGGTTTTTTTAAAAATCGCCGACTATTAAAGTCGCGCCCTGTTTTTGTGGAGGCCGTGCTGTAAACGCCAGCCGCCGCCGGTTTTTGAAGAAAAACAAACAAAATATGACTTGGCTGTATGGTCTATGACTTTTGCCGGCCATCATTGGACGAATTCAACCATGGAACCTCATGGAACTAACATGTATTGTAGTACATATTAGTTCCATGAATTCAACAAAAATAACAACAACAAAAAAAGGTTGTCGAATGGCACTAGCTATTGTTCTTGAAGAAAACCAAACCAAATATGACTTGGCTGTATGGACTATGACTTTTGCCTGTCTAACAATATGGACGAATTCAGCAAAAAAAAGTTTTAATTGGTTGTTTTTGTTTTGATTGTGTTATTGTTTTGGGTAGACAGACGTAGGTTAATTATTTTTTATATTAAATTATAACTCAAAAACTTCAGGCAAGGCAATAAACTGGTCCATTCTGAAACAATATGATGTGATGATAATGTCGTGATTTGTGAGGTAAATTGTTTTGGTAGATAATTTGGTTTTAGTACAGTGATTGATTAGGTACAGATCTAGAACGCCAAATTTTAGAAAAAGATCATCTCGCGAATTATTTAGCAATCTCGTTTCAACCCCGTGTCTCAACCTATATACGAGTAGGAAGTAGAACGTAGGTAGGTACCTATATCCATTAAGTTTATTGCACAGGCGCACATCAGACTACCGGCGCTGATCAATAACAGACATCCCCGGGAGAAGGGATTATAATGTGCCGTAGTTGAGTAGGTCGCTCCGTGGAATTTTACATTGTGTGCGCGATACTCGCCTTGTTACTGTCTCTAGACATTTGAATTTCGTTACTTCCGTGCAGACAACTGAAAAGGTAATTGCATTCTGTAAACTATGTAACTAGATACCTTTCCTATTCTTCTCTATATTTTTTTCATAATGGAGGACTGGATGTGGTGACGCTTTGCTTGTACTTGGCGTTTGCACAACCACCATTTATACCAATATTAGTCTGAAAAGATTAGAAAAACAAAGGGAAAAGGGTTCATATATATTGCACAACAATGGATATAGTCTACAATCTCTATCATGAGCAGTGACGGAATTACGGTGAGGAGAAGAACTAGACGTATTTGTTACCACTATAAATATTTTTGGTTTCTTCCCCCTTCGTAGTTCACATTAATGGTCGTCTAGCAGCAGATGGAGAGTGCCAGCCAAGAACAGCTTATAATAGAAAGCCCTAGAGGAGATTTCACAGTAGGAAAACACAGAAGTTGCTGATGTTGGCAGAATATTTATTTAGATCCCAAAATAAAGATTTTTTTTATTTTACTTAAATAAGTATATTTTACATACATGGGTTGGTGGAGCACGTCTCTATCGGCTCATACGAAAATTTAGTTTTATTTTGAAAGGTTTTTGTGGCTCTTGTTTACTTTGATCTATAAAATTTTTGGTTTTAGCGAACACAGCTTATTCATAGCTTCAGGATATTTAGTCAGGAACTGTATTTAAATAATACAATTTAGACCAAGCTCTTTTAATTTTTAGAGAGTCAATGACATATACTGCAATGTATCTAAATCTGACAAAATTATGGTCGCAACATAGCGTAAGCCACAAAACAAGATATACATATATATATCTTATGCTGTTTGCCCACGATGTGTGTGTATTAAGCAATGTACTGTACTCAGCGTTCAGACGAAAGTGGTCACTAAACGACTTACTTGCACGACTTTGCTTAGTGCTAGTTCACTAGTAGAGAGATGCGAATGAGGCGCAGCGGGGGAGGGGAACGAGGCACTGGCGCAAGGACCATATCGAGTACAACCAAGCAACTTCCACTCGCACTTTCACTAAGCAAAAAGCGTTTACATGGCAAAATCTCATGCTCGGTATTAGTACTTGCTCAAGCTACTGCGCATCGTGTGCAAGCATTATTATATATGAAAATTAATTACCGAACCCTCATGACTTTTTACCCTACAACAGTGCAGCCACTTTATGATTTTAGTGCTCATTTCCTAATGGCTCCAAAATTTTGTTTCCACAACAAATTTAAATTTCATACAATATTTCCTATCAGCTCCTTTCCAGGGGGTGCAAATCTATAATCCTTGAAGTGTTTTTTTATAATTATTTTGTATTATTTAAATACTTTAACAAAGTGGACAGACAGGCCTGCTAGGCTGAAGAAATGTTGGAAGACCAAAAATGTGATGGGCTGACAAAATAAACGCAGTAGCTGGACAGAAATGGTTGAAGGTCGGAAAGGACAGAGAGGAGTGGAAAAAGATGGAGGCTTTTACCCAAATGGGGTCCAAAAAGGAAAATGAAAATGCAACATATTTTGTATAAATTTTAATTATAAAATTTGGAAAAATAAAGCTTTTCTATTATTATTATTGTTTATTAATTACTTACAACAGCTACCTATATTTAAAGTAACAAAATAAAAAGCCAACTAATTACACTTGTGATCATTTTACAAGTTGGAAATACATATATGAGTGGAGTTTAAATTGTTTTCTTTTCCCTTTTTTACTGCTCTGCACCTGCTTTATGCTCAGTATCAGGTTATCAATTTGGAGCAAAAATTCTTGCTCCATTCATGCACATACTTCTCGGCACCTTCCTGAAATCTGTTAGTAACCGAAATCAGTGGATAAGAGCCTTTTTCCTGTTACGCGTGTTTGCGCCCGCGTCCTGGTCTGGCGCGCATGTGTGTGTTCGCACGCTGCGCGCCACACGCAAGACAATGATTTTGCACGCAGCAGTCTTGCTTGTGCGTGTCGCCAGGGCGGAAGCTAGTGTCGACAAATGTTAAGAAAGTAATGATCACTTCCCGTGAAATCTATGGGTATCTTGCAAACGGGCATAACTCGGAAACTAATAATCCTAGACTACTTTAGTTTGTGAAGAGAAATGATAGATCTCGTCGAGATCTTCATTTTGGATGACAGCTGTCAAACTTAAAACTGCTGTAACTCGAAAACTATTGATCCTAGACTACTAGGCCGTATAGAGAAATGATATATATCTCGTCGAGATCTTCATTTCGGATGACAGCTGTCAAACTTAAAACCACTAACTCGAAAACTATTGATCCTAGACTAATAGTTTCTAGAGAGAAATGATAGATCTCGTTGAGATCTTCATTTCGGATGACAGCTGTCAAACTTAAAACCACTGTAACTCGAAAACTATTGATCTTAGACTACTAGGTCGTATAGAGAAATGATATATATTTCGTCGAGATCTTCATTTCGGATGACAGCTGTCAAACTTAAAACCACTGTAACACGAAAACTAATTGATCTTAGACTACTAGTTCGTATAGAGAAATTATATATCTCGTCGAGATCTTTATTTCAGATGAGAGCTGTCAAACTTAAAACCGCTATAACTCTGAAACTGGTGATCCTAGACTACTAGTTTCGGATCATTCTCAGTAGTTCCTTCGTGCTTTTGTTCCATGGAACTAGTGCAACTGTTTCTTCCCTACTCTGTGTTTTTGTTAGTTCCCTACCTTTGTAGTTATACGCCGTGTGGTGACGGCAGAACAGAATACAATTATGTTATCACCCATCCTCTTCCCGTCTTCTTCTCACTAGTTCCCTTTGAAGATGATAGTAATAATTTCGGGTTCCCCGTGGTCCTACCAGTGGGTCATAGGGAGTGGGTCCACGGCGAAAAACCCGAAATTATTAATAACATAATTGTATTCTGTTCTGCCGTCACCACACATACGGCGTGTAACTACAAAGGTAGGGAACTAGTGAGAATGATCCCTAGTTTCTAGAGGGAAATGATGATCTCGTCGAGATCTTCATTTCGGATGCCAGTTTTAATTTTGACAGCTGTCATCTGAAATGAAGAACTCATCGGGATCTATCATTTCTCTTTACAAAATAGTAGTCTAGGATCAAAAATTTCCGAGTTGCAGCGGTTTTAAGTTTGACAGCTGTCAATCGAAATGAGATCTATCATCATTCCTCTTTACAAACAAATAGTCTAGGATCAGTAGTTTCCAAGTTACAGCGGTTTTAAGTTTGACAGCTGTCAACCGTAATGAAGAACTCGAAGAGTACCATTCCGCTTTAAAAATTAATAGTCTATGATCAATTATTTCCGAGTTCCAGCGGTTCTAGGATATATCTTTGCTGTTGACTGTTCCTCCGCACGTGTGCTGGCAGCGCGCACGCATGCGCGTCGGATTCCGCGGCGGGTGGCGCGTATGACAGGAAAAGCTTTTATTGGGATCCCTAAACGATCATGCGGCATGAATGCAGTACCTGCTGTCACTCATGCATGACCGTCTAGCTGTAGTGATTGACGTGCATGACATGGAAACTACGTGCTGCCCGTTCACTGTACTGATTGATACCAAGCATGATGGTCCATCATGCAGCATGATTATTCACGTAAACGTTGCATGTCATGCAAGCATGATCGTTTAGGGACCACATTAAAGTGTCCCTAAAGCTATCAATCAGTACGTAAAGTAAGCAACGGCCAGCACGTAGCTTGCATGTCATGCACGTCAATCACTACAACTAGACTGTCATGCATGAGTGACAGCACGTAATGCATGTCATGCCGCATGATCGTTTAGGGAGGTCTTATGAAAAGACATGATCCGGGAGACGCGCATGCGCGCCAGACTAGGACGCGGGCGCAAACACGCGTGACAGGAAAACCGCCCTAACAGAAAGGGGATAAAAGATAATTAGATAAAAGAAACATACGACATAAGTAGTTAGGTCCTTTGATATTAGGAGCCAACATAACATTCTTAACAAATAAATCAACAGGTGTTGAAAGCTTACGCGGAACGTGGCAACTTACTTGCTTGAGCAAGCGGTCATGATGGACCCCTTAGCACTAGATGGACATTCCGAGGGAATAGTCACCGCATCGCGGGACAAGGATGGAGACAATGGTGAGTTTCACAGAAATTTTCTTAATGCCTTCTAGGTTTGTCCATTTACTTACCTACGTATTTTGTCATTATTATTGGAAGCCCTAAGATGATTTTTCTAATTTAAATAAAAAATAATTCAAAACTTTAACTGCCTAAGGCTGGCACCAAAGTTAGGAACTAATATCTAATCTGTGACCAAAGTAATATACCTATAATAGGTCAATGATCAGAGTAAGAAAAGCAAGTGTGAGAATATCCAGTGTGAGCAAACCCATGTTTGGCAATTAGGCAATTGCATGTGTTTTGTGACGTTCACTTGTCACAGGGGTAAGGCATTAGATTGGCCGTATAAATTAAACACACTTAGATTTAGATTGTTACTGTACGATCGTGGCCGCATGTCCGCTCGGGCCGGCTGACAGCTGTTGAGTGCCGCACCGCGCGGCCTGTGCGGCCGCGTCTATACGTTTAAACATAATTTCTTTTTGAATCTAGTTGTTGCCGTGAAAAGGGTCTCGCTCAACTCAGCTTATTGCTTTGTTAACCCTTTCATAGTAGGTATGTTTATGTGATTAACTCGATTGCTGAGAGGTGATGGTATAGATTCCCCAAGTCAATTTTATTTTTTCAACAAGTACCCACCGGTTCCTTATTTGGAAATAATTTTTCGTGACAATCCATTTGGCGATCCTTCTAGTCAGGTGGTTATTACAGATGGTAGTCAGATCTGTACTGTCATGGCGATGTCTCCACGAGTTGAGTCGACTGGTAATAGACCACGTGTAGAAGAACAACAAGGACGTGAAGTTGCTGATGACGATGCTTCTAAGCGAAAGAAGAAGAAAGAGAATGAGGAAAAGGAGCCATTGGGGAGGCCGGTCCTTGTAGCGAGAACTGCAACTGGCCGGTAAGTAACTCTTATTCGCACACGTATGCAGGAAGGCTATAGTTACAGATAGTTACCTATATAATTTACTTTTTGAAAAGCTGCCAAAACAGATGTTGAAAAAAAACCTTTTCAAAATTAAAGGCACTTATTGAAAAGATGCAAAACAGCTGTGTATTCAATATCAAATCGATAGGAATTTGTGTGCATAACTAAATAAGGAACTTACCTTACACGTCATATTGTCGGCCATTTTGTGAACGCGGTCTTTGTACAGGCAGTTCAGCGCTCTCTGTTGACAAGGTGTTGCCGACAAAGAGGGCGCTAAGTATAGTAGCTACTACTATTGGACTGTCACAATGTTTTATCATGGTAGATGAGTTTTTAGGGTTTCGATAAACCGTTACCCATAAACCGTACCCGTATAGGTACCTTAAAAAATAACTTCACATACTGCGGGAAATGTAGGTAGGTCCGCAAAGTGCCCGACGTACACTTTGCGGACTTTAAGAGCGAGCATGAAATAATTTGTTAATTTTTCGTAGTATTCTCACTGGCACAAAGCAGCCGGGGCCGGCCAGCAAGACGGGCGCCACTCCGCTAGGTAAAAGCGGTGTACCGCAAAGCACCAACAAGGGCGGTGCCGGTCCTTCGGGGAAGGGAAATCCCCAGTCGCAGGCAAGGTGGGGAGGGGCTGGCGCAAAGACGAACTCATCAAGTGCCCAGGTATATAGTCTATCCATAGAGTCTATCGAGTCTATATACTTGTCATTTTAAAGTACATAGGATGGTGCAAGTCAAGGTGTTCCTACCATACTAGTTCACCTAAAGGTAGCCGGAAGCGACGGGATGCGGAGGGCCGAGGACATTGAGGAGGCCTATGTACGGCAGTGGACGTTGATGGACTGACAAGATAATGAGTCCATACATAAACAATTTAAACAATCATCTAAATTTTAACGTTCTGATGTGGAAAACGGTTACACATCCCGCCTGAGGTCACTACAGTCGAAACAACAAAAGCGTTAACAGTTTATTTTGAAGGTGCAGTTAATTTCAAAAATAATCAACTCATGCAAAACTTGTGTGTTTAAATAAGGGCAAGTCGGGCGGTAAAGTTGGGGCTGGCTCTCAAGTGGGCAAGCAAGATGGCAAGATCCCGGCTTTGGGTCAGCTGAACCAAGCCAAGGACGGGGGCGGCGATGGCGATGATCAGAAGAACTACCAGCCCTCGGCGCCGAAGGTTCCGCCACTCAAGATCGTGATCCCGGGAGGCGCGGGCGGAACGGGCAGCAAGAACGAACCGGAGGGTGAAGGTATGTCGAACAATATAAACGTGCCTGTTTAAAAATAACCCCTGATTATTATGTTATTAGGATCTTCATTGTTACCATGTCACATTTGCTCAACACAACAGTTCTGTAAGTAATTAAAAAATAGTAAGAGTAGCCGTGGTTGGCGTTTAGTTTAGGCCATAACAATGGCGCCGGCGGCAGTCTGATGCGCTTTGATTTGCAGGAGGCGCCGGCCCGAGGGGCGGCGGCAAGGGACGGGGCGGCGCTCCCACGCTGCCCTACGTCTTGCCGTGCACCAGCGCCGTCTTCGGGCAAGCCTACGACGCTTCGGACTTGCATGACGAGAAGAGATCCAATGAGAACACCAAGGTAATCTTAACACCATTTGCCGTATAATCTTCATTATGTATATGTAGGCGACATAAGTAGGCGGGCATATAACTTTGGGCATTTGGATTTTTCTATATTTAGCTGAAAGGTAACACCTTGCGCTACTTAATCCTGTTCACTAGTGCGAAGACCCTTGTTCAGTTTATTTGCAACGAAAATAAAAATTCAGCCTTATTTTATGTATGTGACATTAGAAGTATGTACATATATAATTTTATGGACACGATTTTTCATTATTATGAAAATTGTACTGAATGAATATTTTTCCTTCCAAGGCTGGGCCAAGAGTCCTCCGTTCGCACAGGACGAACGATCGTGAGAGAGAGCACAAGGAGAGGACAGCCCCTCAGAAGGGGGCGGAGGGTCGCTCTGGGACCGGAAGGTCCCGGTCCTTGAGTTCCAACAAGAGCCCGCGTCCATCGGGCTCTGTAAGTTCACATTTAGATTAAACATGTTTAATAGATGTCGTGGCTCGGATCTGTTTAGAAATTGACTTAGTTGTATGAGAAAGCATGTTGAGAAATCCAATGTCAGATCAGGAATATCATCCAAGTTTATGAACGGTGACTGTTTTATGTATCCAGTTTAGGTCTATGTCGTCTTTATTGGTGTGCAATCTTATAAATTGTATTTATTTATTTATTTATATTTATTTCTTTGTTCTAGGGCCAGGACAACGAGCATGCGGCCTCTACGTCGTCAAGATCGGAATCGGGTAAGAATTCTATCACAAATATACATTAAAACCCGCAAAATACATAATTTTGAAAAATAAAATAGAAAACACACAACACTTCGGCTCCCGCCAAGAGAGTCTGTCTCGTGCTTTATTATTCAATAGTAGCTAGTTACGCGACAAAATGTTTTTTGTCAGTCGCCACGTCTGGACCCGCAGCGGAGCTAGGGACCAGGAAGCGGAAGATGAAGGCGTCCAAGGAGAGCCACTCGCGCGATCTTTCCAAGGGTTCCGAATCTGCCGCCGAGACCAGCCATGCGCACACCATCACGCACCCCAACCCCTACCAGATGTTCATTCACATTCGTAATCAGGTGAGTCGTTAAAATAATCTATGGAGGTAAAGCTGCCACTGCTCGCTGCTAGGCGGATCTACATAGCATCCTGGCCTCTGATGAGGGAAATGCCAGGATGCTATTAGTTACAGCCTCCCCTTTACTGAAACTTGTGATCATTTGGCCATGTTTTTTAATAAACTAAATTTGCTACGAAGAACTTTGTTTCTAGGGCCGTAAAACCCATTATAACCAATAAGTAGTACCAACCTGTATAACCATAGATTTGCAAAAAAATAATATGAACGTGGTTGTCAGATCGCCAACCGCCAGAAGGGGCTGTTCCCCGTGAAGCCCAAGCCGCCGAAGGACTTCAACAAGTACCTGATGAACCGGCGCACGTACACGCTGCAGAGCAACGTGAACGAGGAGCCGCAGGTGCAGGTGCCCGACGACTTGCCGCCGCCGATGCTGCAAGAGTTTTTGTTCCATGAGAAGGAGCGGTACGTCTAATCTTTCGAGACCCGATGCCCAGAGCGCATTAACTACAGCCCGGATCTGATCGAGCGATGAGCGTGGGAAAAGTGAAAAAAAAAGTTCCTTTTATCTTATACAATTGCAGATCTCATTACTATGTACACATTAGTTTTTGTTTCACATCGATATGATTATTTACAAGACTTATTAATTTGTACAATGCCTCTACCTTGCTTTATTTTTGAGAGTTCGCTGGCGGGCGGCGTCATCGCATCCATGCGCCACCCCGCGGACACGCGGACGCCAACAACATTTTACAAGAGAAACATAGACGATACGAAATATATAGTCATAGTCGCCCCGGACGAAACGAAAACTAAAGCGTGGGAATATTTTCACAAATTTAAAAAACTATATTGTACCTAGTTAAAGCAATTTGAAATGCTAGAGAAAAAAATTAAATGTCGTATTTTAAGTTGAAACTTGTAAAAAACCGTTCCCAAGATCAGTGTTGGGTATAATGTAGATATCCCCATTTGCAAATAAATTATTTAATGGGAATATCAAAAGTATCCCCGACTTTACCAATAAGTAAATTATTTCATGTTATCATCGCCAGGACCCGTCTGCGTATCCAACATCTGGTCGAGAAAGAGAAACTGGTTTTGGCCGTAGAGCAAGAGATCTTGCGGGTGCATGGCCGTGCCGAGCGCGCCGTAGCTAACCAGGTTTATTTTTTAATTCATTACTCTTTTATAGCATAATATTTAAATGTAATGTCGACAACCTTCTTTGAGCAAAGTCGCCCTTTCCGCGCTACTTGAATAGGCGCCAGCAAAGTTGTATGGAATGTTATTTCTGGTGAGTTTAAGCCCCCAGCAATTTCCTTTGAAAATCCATTATTTGTCGACTGTCTTTGAAAAATAATCAGGTGCAAAATAAATTGTAGCCACCAGTAATTTTCAATAAAATTCCATTATTGTCGAGTTTTGTTTCAAAAAATAGTCAGATGCAAAAAGATTTTATTCAGAATTTGGTTGTTTAAGTAGTTACAGGCAGTACAAACTTAATTTTTTTCCTAACTATACTAAGCGGGTTTTATTTGAATTACTCGCATTGTTTGAGTAAAGCACTATACAAACCTTGGTCCGCAATGACAGCGTTGCTGGCCATGCTATGCTAGCCTCGAGCTTAGCTTAGCTATGCTCTCGGCCTTCAAGATTGGTCATCATTGCAGCCCTTGCTGTCCGCGCTATAGCTGTCGGCTGTCATCAGCACTGCCAGCAACACACTCATGACAGACCGCGTCAGTAATGTACTTTAACTGTTATGCGTTTGCAGCCTCTACCGTTCTCGGTGTGCACAATGTTGCGAGACACTGAAGTGTACAATCTGATGGCGCCGGAGCAGGAGGAGAAACGCAATGCGCAGCGCTCTCGCTGCAACGGGCGGCAGATCAACTCGTGGCTGCAGGAGGTCGACGACAAGTGGGAGAAGATCAAGGTGAACTGGGCGTTACGTGCTCAGACTATACTCAAATTGATGCTATGAGCTCGTTTTAATGACTCGAGTCTAATAATCATAAGTTTTACAAACAATAAAACCCACTTTGTCGACTTATTAATACCAATTTTTTTTAATGAGGGTGGGAAAAGTGAAAGAAAACAGATCTCATTACTATGAAGACAATAGTTTTTGTTTCACTTCGATACGATACATATTACAAAGTTTTAAGACTTATTAGTTTGTACAATCACTGTACCTCGTTTGATTTTTGATTCGCTGGCGGTCGGGATCGTTACCGAGCGACGGATACCACCCCGCGGACGACAACCACATTTCACGAGGAAAAAATACGATGACGTCGCACCAGGCGTTTATTATAGTTTTTTGTTACATTTTCCTACAGTTTATTGTAACATTATTCCATTGATTACAATGTATAGTAAGCATACAATTTGTTACAGGAGGGAATGCTTCGACGGCAACACACCGAAGCAGAGTCGCTGTACGCGGTGCAGTCGCTAGGGTGGGAGTGGGGCCTGAAGGGCCTGGGCCTCTTCGACAACAAGTCTGCGGCGCGCATTAACCCCAGGCACGTGCCACAGATACACGTGTCCAACTTTGACTTGCCCGCTTAAACTTTCAGTTCATTCTTAAAAGTGGTTTGGTATCAAAATTAGTCAACTCCAGTTTAAGCGCTATTTTAACAACAACCTTAGTGCTTTACATTCAAAGTTGAAAATTATGTGGATTTGACCAATCTTCGTACCAATCCCCTCATAGGGCCCGGCTACACGCTCCAATCTTGCGCAAATTCTAGGTCTGCACTTGTAAGCATGTACGTTAAGACGGCAAAACGCTACGTTTAGACGGGCAAAACAGTACCTGTTTCTTGTGCAAACCTGGAATTTGCGCAAGCAAGATCGAGCAGGTTGCCAGGCCTATATGAGTCGTATAATATCAAAGGCGGCAATATGACTTTCAATAACAGTTGAACTTTCAACTTCTCATGGTGCCAAGACTCAAAACTCTTTTTTGGAAAAACTACAGATAGGTGTTGTGGCGTTTATTGGGGTGGTGAAGGCTGATATGATGATCTCGCCTTTGATTTTATACGACTCATATTGTGTATTCTGGTCTCAATCAGAAAATTATTTGTTATTTAGTTTTTGGTGGCTCAACGAAGTATTTTTTTGTCTTAGTTTTTTCTTGTTTATTCTTCTTTATCTTTGTTTTGTTTTGTATTTTTTTTCCTTATCTCGGCAATTATTTAACAATTGTACTGAACAGATGTAGTTGAGCTACATAATAATATGCGACTGAAACAAGTTAGCTGTACATTTAGGATTCATGCCAAATAAAGCGGAGCTTAACGAAATTGAATTAAACACTACATCTTAAGTTAACTGTCGACGACTTTCACAATGAATCTCATATTTACCAAAATAATATTTACTCATAGTTAATGTCGTAATGATAAGTCAACTACTGGATGTTTTTTGTGCATTTATCGCTATATATTAAATGTAATCTGTAGGTGTCAAAAATGGATAGAAGAAGTAGATTAACTGTTTCTTAATTTTATTATACCGCTTCATAAGTAGGTACCTTTATGCTGTAATAGTATAATGATCAAGGTCCGGAATTTTCATAGTAAAAATATAAAAGCTTAAGGATTGAACGTTGTTTGTGAATCTATCATCGACTTTCGACGGTATCTAATAATTGTTGGTAATACAAAACGACAATGTTATATTATTTTCATATAAATTAACGTATAATATTGGAAATGTAAAACTTTTCTACTTTTGTTAGAACTAATTTTTTATTTAAAACTAGATTTTTACTTTATTTTTGTTTACGCTTAAATTGGTCTATAAAAATATGTTCCAATTAAACGTTATAATTTAGTAATTTCATAGTTATTGTGTATAGGTAATTACTTACAATAAGTAGTGAGACACTGGACAACATCAATACCTGTCCAAAGTCGATAGGTAGGAACGTTCAATCCCTACGCATTTTAAATTTCGCTATGAAAATTCTGGACCTTGATTATAATGACTAATGTCCCATAGTAATAAACTCGAGCAGAACAGAACTAAAAGAGGCGATTATATCACTACAATTTAGGTAACAGCTGTCGGCAACCTCTCGAGGGATCTCTATATTATACCAAAAGAATATTTACTTAGTTAATGTGGTAATGATAAGTCAAGTACTGGATGTTTTTGTGCATTTATCGCTGTAAAATGTAATAATTATGTAGGTGTCAAAAATATTAGAGCAAATGTAACCGTCAATTTCCCAATTTTATTTTACCATTTTAAAGGTACCTTCTGTTGTATTATTACGATTATCAATGTCTACTATATTATGTAATACAACTGGATAGTATTTAGACACAGTTGAATTAAATATACATTACAATTAGTGAACAGTCGACGGCTCTCTCAGTGTATCTCAGTAACATAACATAATAATATTTACTCATAGTTAATGTGGTAACGTAATTCAACTACTGGATGGTTTTGTGCATTTATGCCTATTATATGTTATATGTAGGTAGGTGTCAAAAAAAATAGTAAAAAAGTAATCTGTTTCCTAATTAGTAGGAACCTTTCTGTTGTAATAACTATAATGATGAATGTCTACTAATTTAACTCGAGCGGATTTCTGTTGTAATACTATAATGATGAATGTCTACTAATTTAACTCGAGCGTATTTCTGTTGTAATACTATAATGATGAATGTCTACTAATTTAACTCGAGCGTATTTCTGTTGTAATACTTTAATGATTAATGTCTACTATTTAACTTGAGCGGATTTACGTTGTAATACCCACTATAAATGATGAATGTCTACTATTTGACTCGAGCGGATTTCTGTTGTAATACTATAATGATTAATGTCTACTATTAGACTTGAGCGGATTTCTGTTGTAATACTATAATGATTAATGTCTACTATTAACTCGAGCGGAGCTAAACGAAATTGATATTGTAAAATCTGTCGACAACCGCAATGAATCTCATATCTTACCGAAATAATATTTACTTGGTATCATTAAGTCAACTACTGGATATTGTTGTGCATTTATCGCTGTAATTAAATGTAGTAGGTATCGAAAAATAAATAAAGCAAATATAATCGTGTGTTTTATTTTAATTTTACTTACTATTTTTTATAATAAAACTTATAACCGCATACTAGGTAGGTACGGTTACTAGACTTAGGCTCTCTCGGTTCCGCCCTCTAACATGGGCATGCAATACACTTAAATTTTAATATTTTTACCTACGACAAAGAAATATTTAGTTTTTAATTTTAAAATAAGCTTTAGGGGTAATATAATTCCTGTACAAAATCTTTTAACCAGTTTATATTATTGTTTGACATTTATGGGCCCTTTATTAAAATTAGGTAAGTATAGTATTCCACTCATTTGAGGGAATGGCGTATTCATGCTAGATGCTGGCCCTTAGACATACGCCAATAATAACCCTTCGCATTGATTAATTCGGTGTGTGTGCCGCGCTCCACGACTTTACCTGGAAAAAATATAATGTTTTACAATTACAATTTAATTAAACTAGTCACTATTAGTTAGTTCCCCCAGACAATTAGTTCCAAACATTTGAAAATGTGGGTTATTCCCAAGGGATAATAATGATCAAGTTCGTGGTTGCATAAAAGTTACAACCGGATCACGTTATCCGTAGAACTAAGAAATTGTGATATATTTTCCCAACCGATCACGTGATCCGTTGTAACAGTTTTTTGAATTGAATATTTTCCCAACGGATCACGGTTACCCGCTATGGTTACCACCACAGAGCACAGAAAAAGCTCGCTACGCTCCCGTTTTATAATTTCTGTGGTTACCACAATAATAAATATGCTTTTGCCTTAAGCTTTTTAAATACCTATTGTTTGTTATTCTATGTCAATTAAGGGCTGGGAATAAAAAATTGAAGTTATTATAATTAAAAAATTACCGTGATTTTAAGATAAAAGTAATTTTAAATAAGTCATCCTGGATATTCCTTAATTGAAGTACCTATTTATGATACATGTAAGTATCTTGCGAACCAGACTAACTGCGAACAGTGCACTAGAGACAATCATTCAATTTCAAGAAATAGTTCATAGATTCGATCAACCGAATCAATCTTTAAGTTTTTGGAGATCTCTATGTATCACTTTAGGTATCTCGCTTACGCACACATAGACCTGTAGCGATGTGCGACCAATCTGTGACGATATTCATTCAGCCGCCAAGAAACTCTACGGGGACTATATCAACATGTAGACACATGTAGAGCGACTTCAGTTGTGTTATTTATTATTACGTATTTATGTATTTTTGCTTCTCTTCTAGATTTTTAGCTATATTTTTGTCAATTGTGTTGTTAATGTAAATTATCCATAAATTTTAAATAAGCTTACCTTTATCTACAACACAAATCAAATCGGAGTCTTTAATGGTAGATAGACGATGGGCGATTGTTATGCACGTGCGTCCTTTAGCAGCCGTTTCCAGAGCCATGGCTACAGCCTGAAAATAAAACAGTTTTTTTTTGTACAATTTTATTATGGGATTTCCTCCGTCTCCAGCCTCTTTAGCTGCGAACGCCACCCAGAGGGGATATCGGCTGGAATCTCCTTTCCTTCCTCAACTCACAACACTTTAAACCCCCAAATACAACCCCTGCCACCTCTCTTCAAACACATGTGTGCTTACGACAAACAATTTTTTTTAGTTTTTATAATTTTGGTTCTCTTTTAAATTGAATGTACCTAGCTGTGGAACTAGATGGACTTACCCGCATACATACTTATCTACCTGGGTTTAAAAAATAATCTGTTGCAACTTACAACACTATTCTATAAATGTGCACTCTGCGTAACGGTCGGCTGACTGACCGTTATGTACAGTCCACCGCACGTCGCAGTGGAACTTAATGATGCGAACGTTATCGTATAGCTAATTAATAAAAGAAACTATTAACCCGTTCACTGTTGGCGTCCAGGGCCGACGTGGCCTCGTCCAGGAGCAGGAGTCGAGGCGACCTTATGAGCGCCCGCGCGATGCACACCCGCTGTTTTTGACCGCCAGATAGCTGAGCACCGCCTGATCCCAAGTTTGTGTTGTAACCCTGGAACATTAAATGCCTATAATGAGCTTGGAAACTTTTTTAAAATGTACAAGTTTTGTCTTAAAATACGTAGGTACTTAATTATAAAAAAATCTCTAGCATTTCAAATAGTTTCACAATATTATTTTTAAAAGATTTGTGAAAATTATTCCGCGCAATTATTTCGTTTCGCCCGGTGCGACGTCATCTTTTACGATTCTATTGTAAAATGTGGTTGGCGTCAGCGTGTCCGTAAGGTAGAGGGATTGTACAAATGAATAAGTCGTGAACCAGACTCACGGCGAGAAGACCCGAGAACACAAGAGAAACGTGAATATATTAATAGTTTCTCGGCTTCTTTAGTTTCTCGGTTTTTTTTCGGCTTTTTGAGGAGAGTTTGTATGTGTGAGGAGTTTGCAGGAGAACCAAGGTCACCGACATAGGTCGAAGAAAAGCGAAGCTGAAGTGGCAGTGGGCTGGGCACATCGCCCGCAGAAGTGACGGCCGTTGGGGCAGAAAGGTTCTCGAGTGGCGACCACGTATCGGAAGACGCAGTGTAGGCAAACCTCCTACAATGTGGACCGACGATCTGGTGAAGGTCGCGGGACCCGGCTGGATGAGATTAGCGCAGGACCGGTCGTCGTGGAGATCCTTGGGGGAGGCCTTTGTCCAGCAGTGGACGTCTACAGGCTGATATGATGATGATGATGATACAAACTCTCATATACTCACTCCAGATTTCTCGCCGAGACTTCTCGCCGTGAGTCTGGATTAGGTAATAAAGGTAACTTTGTAATTATATACCTTATCGAAATGAAATAAAAACTACTGTTTTCTTTCACGATCTGTAATTTATATGATAAAAATGTATATATTTTGTTTACTCTTCCCGTTTTTTTTTTGCTTTCATTAGAAAAGGCTTAGCTTATGTTTAGCAGTTGACGTTGAATGGCTGATATGATGATGAATACATATTGTTTTCACAACATTACCTTAGGCAGGGATGCAATGAAGCTGTGTATATTGGCAGCTTTCGCGGCGGTGACAATCTCTTGCATGGTGACCTTTCGGCTGTTGTCCCCATAGGCTATGTTCTCGGCGAGGGTGCGGTCGAACAGCACCGGCTCCTGCTGCACCACGCCCAGCTGGCGCCGCATGTGCGGGAGGGTGAGCGACGTGCGAGTGTCGTGCTCATCTAGCTCCTGGATATTTAGACAAGTCCAACTCAAGTCAAAGTCAAAATTAGCTGCTTTAAAAAACTGTGAAGCACGTAACTATTTACCTATTATTTTTTAACGGCATGAATTTTGAAAATCCCTTGCTGAGTAAATGTTTATATTACAAAATGAACCTGTAACCAGGTTTCATCAGCATTCATCTCATTTCATGTTTTCAGTTTCATTTTACATCATTGGGGTGGAATTTTCAAAATCGTTGCAATAAGCTATGTATTAAACAGAACCCTAAATATAAATTGTTGGTAAATAAAGTAGGTACCTAGCTAAAAATCTAAATGTACATAAGTAGATAAAATACTCTTACGATATTGCCGCTGTCAGGGTCATAGAACCTCTGCATGAGCTGCAGTACGGTGGACTTCCCGCAGCCAGAAGCACCGACCAGGGCCACCGTCTTGCCAGCCTCCACCTTCAGATCCATACCTCTGAGGACTTGAACATGCGGACGAGACGGATAGGCGAACTCCAAGTCTTTTAAGCCGAAGTTCCCAGTTGCAACCTGAAAACAAAGAAACAAGCTAATTTTCGGAAGAAGTGGTAAATTAAAGAAATACAAAACATAAAATATTTAGGTGCTTATTCATTATACCAATTTTCAAAGCGGAAGGATGCGGAGGGCGGAGGAATGGGTGTAAGGCATTCATTGGGGCAGGCTTATGTCCAGCGGTGGACATTGAACACTGATATTATAATCAATTTTCAAAAGCATTAGCATAGTTGGGATCTCCTGCTAGTAAAATCCTTGATTATCTATAAGGAACTCTTCAGTCAACGTAGGTAACTAGTTATTTAGACGGAACATTTGGCTCCATCTAGAACGTGGACCTGTCACATTGTGGGGTGACGGTGAGGTAGTAGGGTAGTACCCACCAGCACTTGAGGGGTAATTATATTGTTATCAGTCGAGTTTTTCCGGACTATCGATAGATTCAACTATCGAGGAAGGAGCCATCACTGGTGTTGCATAGAAACCTTGAACGGATCAATAGGCGTGTCCAGACCGGCTGAGCCGCCTCAGCCGCGGCCCGCCTCGCGCGGCAGCGCGCTCGGTGTGGACGTCACAGGCGCATGCCGCGGCCGAGCATGCGGGCGAGGCATGCGCCTGTCACGTCCACACCGACCGCGCTGCCTCGCGAGACGTGCCGCGGCCGCGGCGGCTCGGCCGGTCTGGACGCACCTAATCACATGTGAATTACAGCATCCCCTTCCTCCCCTTGCCCCGCAAGTATCTGGTAAGTTCAGAATTGAGATGAAATTTGTATTAAGCTCTCCATTAGCTCCCTGATCTCGCTATTTGAGTATATTACCTAGGAAGGATCGAATTTAGCACGTTGGGGCGCCCACCAAAAAGATCATATCTTCATGATAATATTAGCTAGCAAAAAGTCACTGCAGACTAGGCAGGTACGAGACTAGGCAGGTAGAGAATGCTCACCCAATGCTCTGGGTCTGTTATTCCGTTCTCTGTCTTGACTCTAGGTTGTCTGTTGATCATAGCCCATATCCGCGCCCCACACTCCTTAGCGGAATTGAAGCTCGGCGCGTACACCAGCGACTGACCCAACATGTACGCTCCGTACATGACGGCCTCGTTTACCCTGCAAAATAAAAGATACATGTTCGAGACAAAAACACGAAGAGAATAAACTTCTTTAACTGTACTTATATTATGGGGATACAGGTAGATTTCAATAGGCCAAAAAAAATGATGTACCTAATAATAAAAATATAAAAAGGAATGAAAAATTTTTTTTATAAAAAAAACTTTAAAATAAAGTTTCCCTTTACTATACAGGATGTCCCACGGCTATATATACGGTATTTTCCGTCCGTGTCCCATAGCCGTGGATACCCATACATAAATGCGAAAGTTTGGATGTTTGTTGCTCGATCCCGCTGAAACGCTGAACGGATTTTGAT
Source organism: Metalampra italica (assembly GCA_949699065.1). Classification (NCBI taxonomy): domain Eukaryota; kingdom Metazoa; phylum Arthropoda; class Insecta; order Lepidoptera; family Oecophoridae; genus Metalampra; species Metalampra italica. The sequence continues at coordinate 5,654,639 of OX452969.1, forward strand.
GAAGCTTAGCCTCTCCCAAACGCGCCATGGACCCCGATCTTCAGTTCTCTGCCAGCCGCCATCAAAGATCGTAGCACCATCTCTTGACACTTACAGCAGCACAGTTTTGTAGGGCACCCCCTCGTAGGCGACCAGGGTGGCTCCGTACACGGTGGCGCTGCAGAAGGACAGGAACGGCACGTACACCCCGAGGCCGAGCACCAGCCCGCGCCAGCGCGTCTTCTTCACTACAGCGGCGCAGGACACCACCAGCGCGTCTTGGAACTTTTTCATGAAGATCCTCTCTACGCCTGAATACATAAGCACATACAACTGATTTAATTTCTCGCGAACCCAGTACCGTGGGTACCTACTAAGGGTAAGAGGAAGTAATTTATAATCGCGAAATTTTTTTTAAGATTTCGTGAAAATGTGTTCTATAGCGTTCACCGAACACAAGGCCATCGTACTAGGTATCAAGCCATACTTATAATGTTTGGACATATTTACACACGGCTGCTTTAGTCCCAAACTAAGCCGAAGCTTGTAAATTGGTACCTACTCAACAACTGGTAAACATACTTAAATACTTTAAGATAAATACGATAAACATATAAATACATATAAACACCCAGAATTCGAAAACCAACAGTTATGCTCATCACACAAATGTTGGTTCCGGGTGGGAATCAAACCCACGACCTTTGGCGCAGTAGGAGGGATCACTACCATTACGCCTACAGATCAGTCAGTAAGTAATACTTGTTTTAGTGTAAGTTTGATTTTGCATAAGGTATAAAGGCTCCCGCAATAGTTATTTGTGTTACAAGGGGACTTTATTCCTTACCTTAGGCAAAATCAGACTCACACTAAAGCAAAAGGCTTGATGCCGGTAATATACCAAAGAGGATATAGCCTTATGTTCGATGAACGCTGCCGCCTTCTCATGCGCTGTCAATGCGCAGTCAATTGGTTGGGTGGTCTGCGCAAATGCGAGCTGTAGGAGTATAAAAAATATAGCGGGTTACCCAAGCTCTGCACGGTTCTGATGCTGACCACGGCTTCTGTTGCGATGGCCGTCGCCGACTCCATGGCGATGCGCTCGTCGGACTGAGACTGCTGCGATACGATGCCCTCCAGCCAGATACTTCCCACCATCTGTACGGAATACGGATCTTAAATGCTCAAAATCAACAGCCTATTATGTCCCCACTGTTGGGGCTCAGACCTACCCTCTCAACGAGGGCGTTAGGTTAGGTTAGTTTAGACCACCACGCGAGCCCAGTGCGGGTTGATGGACTTCACATGCGCCTAAGAATTTCTTCGTCACAATGTTTTCCTTCACCGTTTGAGAGCAGTCAGTAAATGTACTTACTAAGTTTAGAAAACAACCATTGGTACATGGCCCGATATGGAATCGAACTCAGACCTCTCGACATAATAGGCCGCTTCTTTCCCACCACCCCACCGACGCTCATATGCTCATAATTATCTACCCTCCTTGAAAACCTCAAGGTTTACATGGCAACACAAGCACAAAGGCATATCAAGCAGGGGACGGTAGGACTTACTAGAGGTAGAAAAGCGACTCCCACTAGGGTCAGTTTCCAGTTGTAGCTGATAGCCATGAGGAACCCTACGAAGACAGAGCTGAACCCTTGCAGGATGAGCCCGATCCTCAAGCCAGTCGCACCCTGAACTTCGGCCGCGTCGCTGCTGAGCCGAGCACACAATGCGCCAACCGTATTGCTCTCTTGGTCGAAATAACCTATTTCCTGAAAATATATAGATAACATAAATAATTTGAATTTAAACGTTGTTAGAATCAATAATTTTGGTCTATCAACTTACGTTTAAATTATATCAACAGACTACAGTAATAGTCCACTATTAATCGGAGACTTAATCGTGTCGATTCGAATGGGCACGCTATAGCTCTTGTGGATGTGATGATTGATCTAACCTGGTTGAGCAGACTAGTCAAGTACATGTGTCGCAGTCTGGTGGTCATTTTGAGGCCGGCGTTGGTGAAGGTGGTGCTCTGCAGGCACATTGACAGCCCGGCGACGGCAGCCACCACCACGAACATACCCGCGTAGAAGTCGGCCAAGAAAATAATTTCGGCGAAATCCGGCAAAATGAATATCTGTAATGTCATAATACATGGTTGCTTTTGTTTACAGAACTAGAAATCAGATAGGTAGGTACTGTTTTACATAGCGGTATACAGTATTAGTGAAGCTGTGTCTAGTACGGCCGCATCACAAAACTTTCTCACTGAATAATATTACTCCATTACTTACTCCATTTTTTAAGTACAGGAAAAATCAGGTCATATTACTCATTAATTAGTAATGAGTCGTTACGATCGCATAAGTAAATGACAGTATTTTGTATGGGTTGGGCGGGATGAGCACTCCCGAACTTTATCTTCCCACTGACTTTGTCACCATCTCTGCCAGATCTTACTTCTTTATTTATTTTATTCTTATATGTTATTTCATAAAGAATCTTACCCCTGCAGTGTACCCGAAGAGCAAAGCGAATACGGGGAAGCAGGCGCCTTGGATGAAGGCTGCGATGGAGCCTATCAGTATCAGAAGCCACTCCGGCCCATTCATCTTCAGCAGTTGCCAATCGCTGACCGGTGGGACGTCCTGGCGAAGAAATAGTTTGGCATTATCATACAAAACATTACCTTGTTGAGTTTGTTTGAAATAAATGAGGGTGGGAAAAGTGAAAAATGTTCTTTTTTTCATAACAAAGTACCTACTTACTATGTGGACAATCAATAGTATATTAGGTATTTTACTTCGATACGATTCGTATTTACCTACAAAGATATAAGAACTCTTTCACGCAAAAACTACGCATCAGATTTTCAATGAAATTTTACAGTAATAAAGAATATACACTATAACACATTCATCGGTAAGATACTTCGGAAAAACTGTTCCCGCGGGAAAATCTTTGTGCAACAGCTAGAACATAATATTACGAAAATAGTTGAAGTTGTAAACAAGCGGTCGAGGAAAACATGTAAACCAACCCAAGGCCCCGATGATATAGTTACTAGAACAGTGTAACAGTCTTACCTCGTCGCCATCTTTATCTTCCTCGTCTTCATCGAACTCCGTATTGTACACAAAGTTTTGGAAGCCTGTCGACATCACTGAGGAAATGGAGCCTCGAGGAGTCATCCAGTCTACGAAATTAAACAAAGTAATAATAAAATAATCTCTAAGAATCCACCTTACTTATATTGGGGTTGTACTTAAATACTCTTCGATCTTAATACCTACCCAGATAAAACCTTCTTTAAGCATTGCTTTGTAATCAGTTGTGTTGTGTGTGTTTTACGGCTCTCCTGGGTACATTAAGTGCTAAGCTCGGTAGACTTGGTGCACCTGGGTGAACTAAACCCCCGATATACAGGGTGGAATTGATGATGCCACCTGGAGGAAAAGTACCCTAAAAATTGAAGATAGCAATTTTACGCAAAGGAAACATTCCTTTATTTTCAAATTTAAGTAAATCGGCATTCAAAGATTTTAGATTTTTTTTAAACCGCACCTGTCTGAGCGTCAATTTGTGTTATATAGGGAAAAATTGAATATTAATTTCAATATCAATTTTTTTTATGTTAAATTTCATGACCTTCCTTTAATTTAAGATACTATTATGTTACTTAGAAGGAATTAATTCTGATGATTGACCCTATCGATTAGTACCATAAAACTACAGGTGCGCTTTTTACACATTTGTCCGGTTCGATTCCCGTCTCAGACAGGTGGTTTCTTAAAAATATTGGAATGCAGATCTACTTAAATTTGAAAATAAAAGTTTCCTTTGCGTAAAATTGCTATCTTCAATTTTTTGCGTACTTTTCCTCATGAACATTCCATCTTGTATATACTATCCGGTAGACTTAATTTTATTCATCTCTTTGGATTACGTTCGTATTTTAAGTGCAATCGTAGTACTTAGTAAGTTACCGGTAAGTTACAGATATAGTTTTTAGTTGCTTATATTATGCTTTATCTAGGTAGTATATGATCAAAGGTTGTAATTACCTCCTTCAGATTGTTAGTAAGTTCTTAGAAGTATGTTAGTACTTACAACTACTCATATCAGTTTTGTTGAGACAGGGTCAAATGGGCCGCGGCCCAGTGGTGCCTTAACATGAAGCAGTCGAGTACGTCTTGGCCTGGTTTGCACAAAAGATAAATATGAAAGGAGCGGATCTTAAAACATTATGGACTAAACGACAGGGTTCGCAGTGCATTTGTTTTTTTTTTTGGAAAAAATTAAGCTAAGTCAATGTTTGCTGTAATAAAAAAAACATTTTTTTATTAAATTTTTAATTATATTAAAAATTTCAAACAGCGGCGCCGGAGCCAAAACAAATATTGCAAAGATTGAGTGATCTTCAAGTTTAAATTCAAAGTTCATGCTGACATAAGTATTAAATAAATTCAAGTTCGTTCTTATCGTCTTTTTTTTCATAATACAGTGCGACAGGTTTTTTTTGTTGCGCCGCCGCTTCTTCTTTCCAGAGCGCTAACACCTTGGAAACGGTGGGAGATAAAAAATTGACGTTGTATAAAAATGTACCCAGTGAACTTACATGCAATAAAATATTTTTGATTTTGAAATGGATAGAAACAATTTTCTGTCTTTTAATTTTGTCCCTTCAGAATCGGGCCAATTGTTCGTTGATTAAATGTTGATACTGCAACTCGCAAGGTAAGGAGCAAAAAACATTGACTCAAAATTACTTGTGTCTCTTTTGATGGAATGGTGTCTATGAAGTCTCCTGTTGGACTTCCTCTTGGCCTCGACTCGGGGCGCTATGGTCATCTCATCCTCGTCTTTGTCTCCGTCCATCTCTTCGGGTAAGGTTTCAATGACGTCAGGCTCCTTGCCTTCGTTGCCTGTTGTTACTAACTTGTAATAAAAACCTGAAATTCAATATTAAAATTACATTACCGTAAGTAAGTCAATGGGACTTACTATTTATTCCACTGGACAAAATATTCCAAAGCTGCGCAAGTACTTAATTATAACATACTCGCTCACACTATATTAATGTGTTGTTTAATTTTTACCTATTAACAAGTGCCCTCTGAACGAGGGCGTTCCACGCTAGCCCAGTGCGGGTTGGTGGACTTCACTATGAATTTCTACTTCGGCGTAATATGCAGGTTTCCTCACGATGTTTTCCTTCACCGTTTGAGAGCAGTCAGTAAATGTACTTAGGTTTCGAAACAAAACCCATTGGTACATTGGTCATTAAACATAAGTAACCATTTTAATGACATCGGTATGTTTAATTTTACGTAAAAATCGATAACACAACAAGTAACAATCGAGTAAACAAGGTGGAAATCGTTGCTTATTTTAATTACCTTTAGCTTTAATTAATTCTTCATGAGTACCCTGTTCGATGATAGCGCCTTGATCCATGCAAATGATACGATCTGCGTTTACTATTGTGGATAGTCTGGAAATCGCAAAAGTAAATACTTATTATTTAAGGCGAAGTAGCATAGTGATGTGATGTGTATAAAAATCTGGATAAGCGACTATTTAAAAAGATTAAAATACTTTCACACATTTGTGTTAATATATAATGTAAAAAAAAAGACATAATTTAACGGAGGATGGAACTAAATCCGTGTAAAAGATTTCAAATGCCTGGTTATAGGTACTAAGACTAATAAAAAAGGTAATAAGACTTGTCAAAATCGAACCCGTGACCACGTACGTAACATCCGGGATTCATAAACCTAAAATATCTCGATAAATATTTTCCAATAAAAAAACTAAAGCAAGGTTCTGACGGTTCCTAAAAAATAAATTGTAATATTTTGCAATACTTACATATTAGTTACTAACATACCTATTACTAAGTTATGAAAATACCTATGAAAGTCGTTTTTTAACGTGTACTGACCTGTGTGATACCATAATCGTGGTCCGGCCAACGCTGGCCCTATCCAGTGCAACTTGCACCTGCTTCTCCGACTGAGGGTCGAGAGCTGACGTGGCTTCATCAAGGAGGAGCACCGCTGGCTCGCGCAGCAGCGAACGAGCGATTGCAATGCGCTGCTTCTGGCCACCAGATAGCGAGGCTCCGCGTTCACCTATTAAAGTGTCGTAGCCCTGGAAAAAGATAAAATCTTCATTTTATAAATCTTTTTAACATAGTGAGTTACATAGTTACGCGTTAGTAAATAAAAACATAGTGACGTTAGTACGTAAAACTTACTAAGTACCAAATACAAATGTATCTAGATAGGTTAAGATGTATAAAGTTCATTTGTCAAAAAATTTACTTGGTGAGTTTTACCTCGTTGTATTTCAGAGTTTTACTTGTTACCCGACGATAGGTATGTATATAAATAAATGTAACGTAAGTATTAAAAAAAAGCAATGTATTCACAGAACACCGGAAAAAGCTCGCTACGCTCCCGCTCGCTACGCGAATGTATTAGAAGGTTTTGCTTCAGAGGTTATTTCAACATTCGCGCCATTTGATGAAACAGCGTCTGATGTGATGAGGGTTAAATATTATAGCTTTATTATATAAAAATTAAGAGGTACACGAAAATCGCTCAATAGATACTAACATTGGGTAGTCGAGTGACGAAGTCGTGTGCGTACGCCATGTCTGCGACTCTTTGAACTTCTTCTCTGGTTGCCTTGGGGCATCCTATTGCGATGTTGTCGTGAATGGACCCGCGGAACAATACTGGCTCCTGGCCCACCACCCCTAGACAATAAAGAGGTTGTGTAGTGTTAGCAACATTTATTCTCTATATCTTCGTTGGGGTTCCAAATCACAAGGGTTATCGCGGCATTTAGTTTCCGAGATAATTAAAGTTCTGTAAAATGACTCAAACACGTTGCGATTGGGTCACTACAAAAATGCGAAAAAAACGGGCTGACGATGATGATGATAAACGTAAAGGTGAAATTATTATTACTTAAGAAATACTTAGTATTGTGACGATGTTATGATATTTTCGTATTCTTGTGACCCTTTCATTTGATAGGTACTGCCCTTAACATGGGGGTACATAAAAATAACTGGTCCGCCATATTGGATTTAGAATGACGTCACTTGGCTAACGACGGAATTGTCCTCCAAACTAAATTTCAGCTCAATCGGTTGGGGATAACTGTTTTATAATACAGTTGCAAGTTATCAAACCTACTAACAAGGCAAGTTAAATTTAATGAAAACTTGTGCACCAGACTAAAATAGGTGAAATCCATAAACAAAATATACCCATAGAGGATCTAAGCCAGCCAATGTTGAGATTTCTGACATCTTTGTCGTCAAGCTTCACCGACCCGGCGTGAGGGTCGTACAGTCTCTGCAGCAGCTGCACTATGGTGGACTTGCCACAGCCTGACGACCCGACCAGGGCCACGCATTCTCCGGCTTTGATGTGCAGCGTGAAACCTTTCAGGATCTGGTGACAAATATTAGGATATGGCCTATGAACTTAATGGAGAATACGGCATTCTTTTACATTGCTTAAAAGAAAATAAAACTCGCTGCACGACTACAGTCGCACAACTGAAAACAAAATAGTTAATGTAAATTATGCATACAAATTAGACGATGGTTCTGTGAGGGACTGACATGGGTTTGTAGGACCATATTCATCAAAAAAAATGTAAGTACCTATGTAGGTATGAGGTTTTCGTCGGCATTCATTAATAGAACAGTGTCAACGAAATATGTTGTGTAACATCGTCAATTCGTTTTTAATTATTCTTTCTTTCTATTATGAGTATATAGGACAGGTGTACATTTAGTCTACTGCAATATTTAACAATGCATAGAATTTTGAGTGCTAAGACCACAAAAAAGTTCCCATTGCTCATTAAAGTTTTCATCAATTTCTCGGTCAAAGTTTAAATCTATTAACAAACTGCGTTTCAACCCTTTTTGCCGCACGCCGCCGTAGCATTGGCCAACCGCCGCACTATCGCCCGCTTCCGTTCGCACCAGGGTTTGAATGTTTGAACCAGGGTTTGAATGTTTGAACCAGGGTTTGAATGTTTGAATGTAATACAATAAACATCAAAATAATGACTTTTTTCTTATCGAATAATAATGTATACATAACTAATAGTCCAGTTAGTTATTGCAGGTGACTAATATATACCGTGTAGGTAGGTATAGGTATGCACACACCTTGACATCAGGTCGGGATGGATAGCTAAAGTGAATATCTTCAAATGATATTTGTCCTATAACCCTTCTGGGAGCCGTGCCCCCTTCCTGCAAGCTGTCGATGGTTGGTTTCATGTCCAACAGTTTGAAGATGCTGGCTGCCGCCCCCCGAGCCGACGCAAATGCTTCGGCATGGGGCACGCAGAAAGTGATAGACTGTGTTGCCATGTACACGCTGAACATGATCTATGGAGACAAGTATAATAAATTTAATACTAGTTATAAACTTGGTGAAAATTAATAATAATATTTTGGACAAATCCACACACGGCTGTTTAGTCCCAAACTAAGCCGAAGCTTGTAAATGGGTACTCAACAACTGATAAACATACATATACTTTTTAAAATAAATACTTAAATACATACGAACACCCAGAATCCGAAAACCAACAGTTAAGCTTATCACACAAATGTTGGTCCCGGGTGAGAATCGAACCCACTAGGTACCTTTGGCGCAGTAAGCAGGGTCACCACTACGCCAACAGGCCAGTCAAAATTGTTTATGGGTAGTTTATAAAGACCAAGAAACGGAATATAAAATTTTCACATTTAATTAGGTAAAATTTGATAAAACGTTAACTTTTCATTGAGATAATTTGTAATGTATTTTACGACGTAGACAGGCCTCGCACAAGATGGAGCGACGATCTGGTCAAAGTGGCGGGTAGGGATGCGAACAGCGCAGGACCGGTCATTGAGGAGATCTTTGGGGCAGGCAAATGTCCAACGTCACGTACGCCTTGACCGTCATATCACAAAGAATGCCCACCACTTATACCGTTTTCTGGTCGCCACTTTACATGGCTGGAGTGGTACGCAACTAGTTACGATCGAGGATTTTTTTCCTATTTGATAACTTATACAAAAAAATTTTAAGATATAGTATAAGTTATAGTAGGTATTTATAATTATAATACTAATAATTATGACTTACTTCGTTCGCTTGGAAAGTATACTCACGGTGTGAGTGATTAATGGTTTAAAGCTTAAAGTTTTTTATAAATGGTTAAGGCATTATATTTTTTAACAATATTGTGGTTATTAATTTGCTTTTCCCGCGAATAAACTTTATGTTGTTATATATAGTAAGTAATACAGAAATTAAATTACAATTCTAATATTAAGTAAAAATAAATTTTACAAGTCTAAATTTATAAATAATATCATGCAAATTACTATTCTAAACAAAATGTTTTGGTCAAAATTTACTAATTTATAAATTACAAATTAATAATAATACTAGCGAAAAATATACTGTATAAAACAACATAAAATAATATTAAATCGACACGTGTTTCACCTCTCGTCCATTTTTTTTCAGATGCAGCGTATACGTGAAAATCTTCGCCGCATGTCCGAAATTCCGTATCATATATTCCAAAGTAGGTACTCACACTGAATATCACCCCGACTGGATACCTCCGGTCGTCGGAGGGCTTGTCGAAGTCTGCGCAGACGAGCCTCGCGCCGTACGCCAGCCCGATAGCGTTCAGCGAGTACGTCAGCACCCAGTTGAAACCGTTGCCGAGCCCTGTGTACAGGCCGCGCTTGCGGCCGTACCGCTCGGCCGGCTCCAGCAGGCGTCGGTACCTGATGGTAGACATTCATCTCGAATAAACATTAATTGGAGACTATTTACTACTGGCCACCAGTATGTTGGCTCGTTTTTATATTCTTAAAATGTATTTGTCTATATTTTAAAAATTAAAACTTTTTAAAAATTAAAACTTTTTAAAATTAGTATTTAGACCCGGTTCTGAAAGCACACCTTTGATAATGTGTGACAAGGATAGAACCTATCCTATCTTCATTATTGCAAGCAACTGACCTTCAACTGACGTATTTATAAGGTTTTAGATAAAAAAAAATTTGATGAATAATGAATAATAATAAATTAATAGGTAATCAAAAGGGATTACCTATTAATTTATTATTATTACCATAGAGTTAGAATCTCTTTGGTGGGTGCCCGCATTCGAACATTCCAGATTATTACAAATACTTTACTAATATAGGTGAAAATATTACAAATACTTGAAGTGCGTAGACGTCTTTGAAAAATATAACACAGCTGTATCAATACCGAGTCCTCCCTACTTTTCATTTCAGTATAGGTAAGTAATATAGGTACATACCTACCTACATCATTCTCAGACTAATATCATTAAAGGTTTACCAACACTCCGAACAATTGCAATATAAGTATAGTGATATGATAATGATACGAACAAACAAATACACGTGTTTCCCAAGGCATCGAGAAATTACTTGAATGTAGTTATGTCATAAAGATAATACCAACTCGTTAAGAAAGTGAGATAAGATCTATAAGCCACTTTGAGGAAATCTGATGGACGTAGAATATTTACAATCATAGAACATTAGAACTTAACTGAAGTGTCATGCTTAATTTCATTATAAAATTACACAAATTGGATATTGCGGATCACGCTTAGTGTTATGCATGTCTCACAATGTACTCACCATGAAGTAACGTACCTATTACCTACCTATGATAGGTACAGTATGCTAGTACCTACCTAAAAGTTACAAATCTTTTAAGGTGGTGTGAAACTTGCATGCGCCCTATATCCCCTTCATCCGCATACGTAACCAAACTAAACTAGTTACGATTGGCGATTTTTCTAGATACCAACCGTAGTGATGTAAGGGCCTGTATCTACTGTATGTGTGCTCGTTTAATGCACTTGAAAGGTAAACTTGAACGTATCCAGTGCATGGCAGTTGGGATCCAAAGAGCAATTTATAATCATTATCATTATCCTTGTCCATCCGCCTTGATATAGACAATCCCTAATACACACAACAAGTAGGTATACCTACAACACACCCGATTTTTGTCGGGATTTTGTCAGAGATGTTGTCGTATTTGTTTAGTTTTCCAAAAAAAAAGTATATTGTAGGTTTTTGTGTCTCTGATAGTTTTTTATGCAACAAGTGTATATTGTGCGGGATAGTTAAATAAAAGCGTGTCGACTCTACCGGATTGTTCCAAATTTGTCCCCTGTTAAATCGACACTATACCTACCCTCAGTTTAGTGCGGTGTTAGCTGCAGTGTGGATCACCGAATGGCACTATAGTTGTGCCCTGGAGGCACAAAAAAACTTTTTCCACACCAGACGGAAAACCCGGTTTTCCGTCATTCCTATCCAGTCGCTACTTTGGTTACTTAATTACTTTCTGCTGGAAAACGAAGTATCGACAGAGGGATAGAGCTTACCTCTCAACTTCTTTAGCCTCACCAGCGAATGCTACAACAGTTCTAACTGACTTTATCACTTCTTCGGCTTGCTTGCCGGCTTGGCTGTACGATTCCATCTCACGAATTGAGGACTTTGTCTGGTACTGAAAATAATAAATATAATGATGCTGTTAGTTTGGAGTAATAAATAAGTATGTAGGTATGTATAAGTATTCGTCATTTCGGAGAACTTCAATTGTTTAGTCAAAATGGTATTGGTGCGGAACAGCATTTCATTTCCATAAGGGCTCCTTAAACGATCATACGGCATGACATGCATTACGTGCTGTCACTCATGCATGACCGTCTAGCTGTAGTGATTGACGTGCATGACATGCAAACTACGTGCTGGCCGTTGCTTCATTGTATTGATTGATAGCAAGCATGATGGTCCATCATGCAGCATGACATTCACGTAAACGTTGCATGTCATGCAAGCATGATCGTTTAGGGACACTTAGGAGACGTGAGTTTGATTAACAATAAGGCTGGTTTCACAGCTATACGGGGGACCAGCCTAAATGTTCAAGAGCGTCCGCGTCCTACGGCGCACTCGCGAATATTGAGTACCAAAGTTTTCTGATGTTTCGAAGCGCGTCGTTTCGCCCGTATGTTTGAAGACGCAATACTCTTTACCTCTGCGTACTGTGACCCTATTAGTATTATGCTATTATAATGATTATGCGCAGCCGACGAAGCAAGCTCAGCAAAACTCAATATAATAACAAATATTAACTCAATAGTAGGTAACTAATAAAGTCCTCTGCAAAATATCGAAGAAACGACAATATACCTACTATCGATAAAATATAATTATTACTTCAGGAAGTCCTTAATACAATAATAATATACTTATTTACTAGGTACTAGCTCTTCCTATATACTATATTTAGTTATTTCAGTTATTTTTTATTGAACATTTTATATTAGTATTTCATATTTTGATATTACGCGAGCATAAGCAATACATATTCGCACCAAAACATAGTACCCCTACGGACAATATAGCAAGTAACGCGCAAGTTCCAGTATTCGGTCGCACAATAGCCACTTTCGCAAAGCTCTTTCGTTAATCTGAATTTTCACAAAAAATAAAAGCAACTGTTTTGCAAAAAAAAAATATTTTTGTATAATCTATGACTTGTTGATTCCTTAATTTTTTCAAAATTTCCTCGATTCGGGTGAGGCCAAACGAGCGTAATCTTGTGAGTTGTGAGCCGCGTATTTTCGGTCGCGTAATTTCTCATGCAAACAAAAGTCCAACTCGTTGCGTCGTCGTCGGCGATCGGGTCGTCGTGTGGCATAAACTGGACTTTTGTAAGAAACCGAATGCAGCAGAAATTACGCGGCCGAAATTATGCTCGTTGGCATTTCCCTTAAGAGTGCAATATTGTTTTTAAATTGAAATGGGACGACCCGCCTATTTAATAAATTCACAATCGACGAAGATATCGTGTAATGTAACCTAACATAAAAAAACAAACAGTCGAATTGAGAACCTCCTTCTTTTTTTTGAAAATAACTGCCTAATAACTGTAAGAAATGGGTTCTATTGCTTAAAGGTACTTTAAAAACACCTGTATATGTAATGATGGTTGGTACCTATTGGTCTTACGAGTACCTTTTATATTTTATTCATCAGAATCCATTACCCCGCATCGCCCTACAAAGGCTATATTAAAACCTAAAATATACTTACATTGGATAAAATTATAGAAGCGGTGATGGAGAAAGGCACCACGGTGATGCAAGCGAGAGTCAACTCCCAGCCCAGGGGGAAGGCCTGGCAAAGGCAAATGATAGCGGTTCCCGCCAGGTTCGCCACTACTGACAGCTTCTCTCCCATTCCTTCTTTCAGTTTCATCAAGTTTCTGATAAACAATAATAATCATCATTTTAATAAAATACGTTTCAGGTTTTTTTATCTTTCATTGTAAGTATTGTTTATATAATATACAATACACAATACAGATATTAACATCTGAATTTCATGGAAGTTATTATTTAACCATTATTTTATTTTATCTTATTTTATTTTTAGCCAAAATCAGTCCGTATACCGCTGCGGAAGGTTACAGATCTATCAAATGAGATCGACTGTACCTTAAAGAAACCTCTTTCTTGTATTCTATGTTAAAAAAGAGTTACTTACCGAGCCATAAATACTATACATATCAACACGCTATGTCCCTGTTTGGGTAGGCAGAAAGAATGAAACGCCAAGTATCGCGATTCTGACACACCTCTTGTAATGTAATATAGTAATTCATAATTACTAATTACCAGCGATATAATTGTATGCCAATTGCAGTAAAAATAGGTTTCATCTTATAAATATTTATGTAGGTACTCACTCTGACATTTTGGAAGCCAAGTTAAATTCGGAGTCAGTGTCAAACCAAGCCATGTCTTGACGAAGTACGGCTTCCAGGAACAGCGTTCGTATTCTTGTTATCTGTCGTAAACGGTGAAATTTATATATTTTTTTGTGTTCAAAGACTAAAGTCTAAAGTTTGTGTTAAAGACTTTAATTTAGGACCAATGATTTGATTATTCCTGGCATGAACATGAGGTAAGAAACTGTATGAAATAAAAGTACAGGAAACTAATAGGAAACATGCCGTGCGTGACATCAAAATAATCACAATTCCAAGAAAGCAAAGAAATGACAAAAACTAGTACTTTGTAAAAAAATCACAATCAGAGTATCTCGATCAGTTGATAATTTATTAGTATGGTTGGTTATTGTTAGATAAAATCGTAAATGACTTGACTGTGACCCATCTCAGACGTTCTTACAAATAACTGGGCCAAGTGGGCGGGCGTCGGGGGATACGAACTCTACTAAAACAAATTGCGTAGGTACCTAATGTGTCTTTACGTAGGTATTATAATATTGCTTTCAAAATTTATACACCTATTATAGGTACAAAAAATACAAAAAATCCCTGCTCTATCTGTCTCTAAATTCAACTTTATGGTAGGCTCCAAACACGCTTATATAAAAATATTTTGTGCTCCCTTTTACCTAAACGTACGAACACCCCTTCTCTGTTAGTTTTTTTTTAATTTATATTTTAGTTTTGGATTAAACTCACAACTTCGCACTTGGGACACAACTACCTATCCACTTTCAAAAAAAAAATCAGATTGTTCTTGCTTTTGTAGTTGAAATTTTTGTATTTGCAATGGAACAATCTATTGAAAATTAAAAACGATTTAACATTTAATATAATTAAAGTAAATTTAAAAAGTATTTAAGTATGTTTATCAGTTGTCGAGTACCCATGTACAAGTAGTTGGGACTAAACGGCCGTTTGTCCAAACATATTATTATTATTATTTCTTTATTCAATTAATCTTAAGTATAAATTTTTTATAATATTTTTCTATAAAAACAAATTAAAAAAAAAACATTATAAAAAACTTATAACTTAACCTAACTTATTATTATTATTATTAAATAAAAATCCTAAAGATTAATAAATTAAATTAAATAAGTGAAATAAAACGATTGCTCATATTCAATATAAGTAATGGCTCTTTCGGGAAGAAGTTTGTTCTTTCTGTCCTACCCACCATTTACAAACTGAAAATTTCAACATCTGCCTCTCAAGTTTTTGAGCTCTTCGCGGTCTCAGAGGTATATCGGACAGATATGGCTCAGTAATAGGACTCCCCTGAATCATTGGGTACGTAACCCTATATATAGATAAGTGAAGTCTATTTCCCATACAAAACGAGCGAAAGTAGTGTTAGTGATATAACAGTTTTCAATGTAATAAGCTTGCAGAGTACCCACGAATGCAAAGATAAGATAATGCTGAATAGGTATGTCTCTGTAAACGACAAGAGGTATTTGTTTCAGCCTGTATTATTAATAATTCTTGCACAATAATGTTCAATTGCTATCGTTCACAGATTGAGGCTCGACGAGCCAATCGAAAGCAAGGTCCTCAATTAAGACAATTCGTTGTTTGCGCTTGAGCGAAATCTGTTTTTATTCCAACTCGCGTTATCAAATGAATGACTCTCATTCATTGGACACCAGTGACCTAGAAACATTTTATTAGTCAAAATATGACTTTATTTAACAGGTTCAAAGTCAGTTTTATAATTAACCATTCACAGCGGGTCCGCTATTATTCTTAGTGGAATATTTATCTACTTCCTAGCTCGTGCCTTGTTCACAGTTTGTACATTTTCTGGCGAGAACTTAACATTTTCCCGTGGTATTATATGATAGGTATTTATTATAGTTCGATTCTCACGAGGACAGATAACTTTGTACAATTTGTGGAAATTGGTTCTGGTCTGGGTGCTATATTTAGATTGTCTTATCTTCGTCTAATTTCCGTAGCACAGGAGAAAACCTTAGTTTGGTATTAAACAAATGTATGGATACGTATAGGTACCTACGTATTGTTATTGCTTTAATCATGTCAATCGTCTGGTGTCATTTTTTCTGTTCAAACCTAAGTATTTAAGTATTGTAACGTGAGTATTTCTGTACATTGAAGGGATTTAAAAAAAAACTATTGGATTACTTTATTTAGGCTTATTTATCTGACCCCAAAACACTTTTCAAAAAAATTCTTGTCTGTTTGAACCCGCATCACGCTAAAACTACTGGTCCGATTTGAATCTTTTTAAAAATAATATTGAAAGCATGTGGTCTTACTTAAAACTGGTATACTTGGATTATTTAAATTCCAACCCTAAAGTTTGTATGAGGATCAAAAATTTACAGATCAAATTTACACGCCGCGGGCAAACAGTAACAAATACGATACTTTTTACTGCGAACGAAGTCGCGGGGCATAAGCTAGTGAAAAAAATTACCTGTCTCAATGCGCTCCAGCTGATGAGGGCGACGGACACGATACAGAAAATCAGAGAAATGGCAATACTGATGAACATTCCTATCGCCATGGATTTGGCATCATTAACCAGAGCTTTCATGTTTTCGTCATGGGTAGCATTCATTCTGAAAAAAATACTTGATAAATTCATACCCTTCAATCTTGGTCATCACCCTTATAAGAATGGATAGGTACTCTTCACTTGAGGACTTCAAAATTATTATTTGATGGTGTGAATGTATTATCTCAACTTGTTAAAATGCATTTTTTCTAATATTACCTCTATATTGTAAAAGAATTCGGACATTAGTCGGCACCTAGTAAATTATTAGCTATACACTTTACTACTTACAATCGTTGTCCGCCTCCGAATAAGCTAGTCAAAGGAAGGTAGCTGGAGAGATGGTCTGGGCGGGTAGTTCTCTCGACGAAGGCGGTGCTGAGCTCTCCGAACTGCACAAGGTTATAGCACACACCGCTGCCACTGAGCAGACCGATAAAAACCCCAAATATCGTAGCGGTCGCCTCCAAACATGTCGCGAAACGGAACTGTCAAATGCAAGAAGAAATATTGTTGAAATGGGGCTATTCGAACCCGTACGGATTTAACTTCGCGGATTTATTTTGGCATGCAGGCTCCGAATTTTTGGAGGAAAACATTGTACTTACAATTTTGAAGTAGGAAAGTGTAGGTTCAGAGTCTTCTGGTTCTCTGCGAAATAAAAACAATGTGATAATTGAGAATAATAATCGTAGGATACGAAAGATTTTTCCAATGCTGAATCGTTGAAGTAATGCAGGAGAGCAGGGAGAAGGTTGGAGAAATGCTCATGTTACCAAGGCGTCAGTGCGATATTTAAGTCAAAACGAGCACCAATTCTGTTAGAAATTAGTAATTGAGCTCAGAGAAAACCTTATTCTATGGTGATAGAAAATCGGATATGTCATGTTATCGTTGGGCGTTTTCACATTGTGCCAAGGAGTAAGTGAATATGTGGGTAGATTTGGAAACTCATTGCTACCTCCTTTGCGTTAAAAAGTATCCTATATATTAATTTCGGGTGTCACTGTACCAAGTTTCGGGTGTACCAAGTTTCTTTAAAAACCGTTCATTCTGAACGACTGAACTGATGACGCTTCCAGCGTGATTTCCATACTTTATGCCCAAAACTTGGTCCTTTGGTCAACAAATAACGTTGAGTGTGTGGGCGGCAAATGAAAACGTTTTCACTGTACCTACGGCTTTATTTCATAGTTCTTGAAAAACTACCAAAAAGAAACGATTTAAAATTTTAATAAATACTATATACCTATTAAATACTATTAAATATCTACTTTATGGCCCTTTATGGAAATAACTATATTTAAATATCTACTAGATACTGACGTTATAATATTTGATTGTAAGTATATAATATTTTTCTGTTCATATATTCACAAGTTTTTATAAAAAATAATAATTGTTTCTTTTTGGTAGATTATTCCAGCTAAATAAGTACCTAAATAAGAACAAAATTATGGACCCAGCTAAATTATAGAAAAATATGTTTAACATTCGTCACTTCCTTATTGCTTCCTTAGGGCTTAGATTACGAGTAGGTATAATTATATCTCTCACGTTACGACATAAGTAAACCTCAATAAAACATAAACCAGTTTAAAAATTAAACTTGTACGTACCTACTAATCAACTAACATAATTTCTTTTATTATATAGACTATATTTGATAGTTAGTTCGCACGTTATCACCTTTGAAATTAAATGGTTTTTATTCTGTATACTCAGGTTAATACCAGAAAGAAACAACTGTTACATACTAAGTTTCACTAAACCCTATATTTGTCAGCTAGTGTACGTTATACCCATTTATTGATACACGCAAATAAATACTAATAATTCAAATTATAAATTGAAATTTAAGTGGATGACTAATACCTAATATTGTACATCTACTAGGTAAACTATAGAGTGACCATTGAATTTGTATAATATTGTCTTAATTTGACCCATAGTTCATCATATCAACAGCCTATTAATCTCCCCACTGCTGGGGCTCAGGCCTACCCTCTCAACGAGGGCGTGCGGGCTATAGTCCACCACGCTAGCCCAGTGCGGATTGGTGGACTTCACATGCGCCTAAGAATTTCTTCTTCGGCGTATGCAGGTTTCCTCACGATGTTTTCCTTCACCGTTTGAGAGCAGTCAGTACATGTACTTAAGTTTCGAGAAAAAACCCATTGGTACATGGCCCAACCGGGGATCGAACCTCGGACCTTTCGATATGATAGGTCGCGTCTTATCCCCGAGGCCACTGACGCTCACTCATCATATCAGCCTGTAGACGTCCACTGCTGGACAAAGGCCCGTAGTTATGCAATAAATATATTTTTGACTCTTGAATTTTTAACATTTGGCAAAAAAAAATTTATGTAAAAGTATTTATGTCACAGGAATAATGTCAAAGTCGGAATGGAATACCTAGGTATTATAATTTTACTAGAAACATAATAATAAATAATATAATTATCCCAATTTCAGCAAAATTACAATAAAAGCTCAGTAAATGATAAAATAACTTTCAACTTGTAAAGTTAATGGTTTCGCTAAGCACTGACTAATGGAAAAAGATATGCGTTTCCTTAGATGAAATTAAAATTAAATTCTTTTATTTCGAAAAACAAGTTTCATAGTTTACTATAAATTTTAAAAAAACTGGCATGGACACTCTTTATGACACTGGCATGGACTTCAAAATGGTCCAAAGCCTCGTTACAAAAACAAGAAAAAAGGTAGAGCCATTAAGTTAGGTTACAGCAGATGCTGCAGACCACCGCACTGTTTTCTCTCTCTGTGTGTGTATTAGAGTTTTAAATAAATAAATATTCCAGCGACGTATAATACTTATTATGGAAGATAAATTATATAAAAAAACTTTAATTAACTTTAGTGAAAACGTCGTGAAAATTAATAAGCAATAGATAAAAATAACTATCGACAATTCATGAAAGTTTAGAATTATAAACTTACTTTCCTTGCTTCTTTTTCTTTGAACCCATTGTGAAGTCTCTATAAAATACGTGGGTAATTAAAAGGAGAGTGGGCGTGCGCGCTTCCTTCGTCGGCTGGCGGGTAACTGTCTGTTCAGGCAGATCTTTCAGACTACGCAGAGATGCGGTGCGACACTGAAGGATACATTTTATTACTCTAATCAGAGTTTAGTGTTCGCACTATAATTTTATAATAGGTACAAGTGTTACAATCACCGTACAAAGCACACATTTGTAAGTTACATGATTCTATTAATTTCACCATCTGGATATTTTTGTGCAATAGAATAATATAATTAAGTATATAAAGAAGTACAATTGATACGAATTACTTAATAGTGAAAAAAAAAACAGATAAACACTAACTTTGCTGCTGAGCGAAACACAATTTTTGAATTATTTAACCAATCACGCGTTGCTGTCAAAAGTCAAAAAACTCCATTAAGTGTGGCTGTCAGTTTTTGGTTTTTGAAAAATCATTCGTATCAAAAAAATAATAAAGTTGACAATAAAGTGACGTAAGTGTCCCTTTATAGACCCATCAACACTTAAAGCAATCTTCTCAAGTGTCCCTTGAGAAGATAATGCTTTATGTGTTGATTGTTTTTTTCTCATATGCGTTCTAAAAATCATCCACCGTACATTTAAAATTCTTACAACAAAAAAGATTCTAAATAAATATTTAGTCTTGTTATATTTTTATGATTTTACTGAAGGAACTAAAATAATTTAAGTGATAAAACCAAAACGAATAAAAGTATTTTAAAGAATCATGACGAACTGAGTTTCTAAACCTATCATTGTATTTTTATCATAGAGGAAAGATTTGAATTTTGAAAACCTTTTCCATGCTACACGGATAAAAAGCATTTTTTTCACGCGGACTTCAAATGAGAAAGTATACTTCCGAACTTGTGAGGTGAAAAATGCCTTCCCCCTTTTATCTCCGAAGTTTTCAGGTTTTAAAAAAAAGGTACTATGTACATGGCCTCCTAATGCAGAGATGCGCAGAAGCACCAACAGCATCCTAAAAGCAACAGACGATAGATTTGACAGCCCCTGCACTGGCCATTTGGTAAGGTGCGCAGTGTCAAAAATAATGAGAATAATATAGTAAGAACGAGTAGTTAATTTATATTTCATAGTATAGTTTTTTACTTAGTTTTTAAGATGCTTATTAACAATTTGATCATGGAACAACGCTTTCTAAAATAAAAGTTTTCATTTCATTACATTGCTGACTACTTATTGCCCCATGGAGTCTGTGCAAAAAAAATCCATCCGCGTACCCCTTTAGGAGAGCACCTCCGCTGTCATTATGCCTTACGTAAACATATGTGAAGTGATGGATGTTGCTCTACTTTGCTATTATATTATTCGGGTCATTTTCCCATCCACAAAATTTGCGATAGCGACGACGTTCGTGAAAACCTTGTTTCGTCAAATCCTTGATTCGTCAAAACTTTAATTCGTCAGTCCTTGTTTCGTCAAATTCGATTTAGTTATTCCCTAATATTATACGCTTCCGGCTCTTTCTCAGATCGTTGGTCGGCCTGGCAGTGGGGCACGGGGGGACGGAGGCGTCCCACTTTGCCTACCGGCGGCGCGGCGCGCGATCTCTATTGTAAAACTCGTTTGCTCCAACAGACATGGACTCTGCGACAGATGCGTACCACATCAGCCTACTAATTCTGTCGGCTAGGTCGGTACCTACTAGCCGGTACGGATCTACTCTTTGGTTCACATTCTTGAAAGAATTTAAAAATCTTCAAGGTGTTTGCCACGCATTATTTAGATATAGGTGGATATTAAATGGTTTTAGGTAAAGTACCTACCTTAAATTCAAAAATTAATGGAACTGTATTTAAAGATTTTTTATAACCACCTGTTAGAGCCGGAAATCAAAACGGAAAGTGTAGAAAAAAAACACAATGTCAGGTATTTTTATGATACCGATCATAACGATCGAAAGAATCGATCATAGGAATCAATTACTTCTAATTAAAAATTAAATATAAAGTAAATAGGTATCTTAAATTAAAAATTAAATTAAAAAGAGACTATAAAATTTAACATTTTAATAACAAAACGATTAGGTCAACATAAAAAGTGGGAAAAATCTAACGACTTCATTTTTCGGAAAAAATATTTATTGGAATGATAAATAATGCTATCATAAATTTTTAGGATACTTTCCTTCCAACCACAGCTTTTGAATTCCACCCTCTGTATTATGGAATAATTTTGTGATTAATATAATATAATATAATATAATATAATATAATATAATATAATATAATATAATATAATATAATATAATATAATATAATATAATATAATATAATATAATATAATATAATATAATATAATATAATATAATATAATATAATATAATATAATATAATATAATAAATCATACATTATGGTGTTTCGCTGGGTGTTAGAAGGACATTATTATTGTCCTTGGTTTCACATCAAACCTCATCAAACGAGACGGATCTGACAGATTTTGGTTTGACCAAATTCCTTGGACCAATCACGACCGTATGTATGTAGGCCGGCGGCGGCCGGCGGCGGCGGCATGTAGCTACTATTCTGTGATCTGATATAGCGTCAAACAGTCTGTCAGATCGCGTCGTCGTAACACCATTTTAAGACTCTGGGGTACTTGTAACTAAGTTACTCTGGGTAGAGTACTAGACCCATCATGTAGCGTGAAGTACTCAATCGGAATTTAACTTTCCCTTCACCTTAAAATACGATAACAACATTCTGCTAATTTTCTATATAGGATAGAGGTGTAGTCACAAATCTGTCTCTTCGAGCTGCTGAGTTCAAAACTCTTACTGTATTTTTTATTTTGTTTTTTAACCGCAAATGCGATTGTTTTTCGTATGACTATTGGTTTTAGAGTCAGTGCAGACTTAACGCAACAAAGATATGTCGATGCCTGCCTAAATTTACAGCGCAAACAGCTAGAAGATGCAATGGTGGGAAATTGTTAGGCGCATATTAATTAAATCAAATATAACATCCTATTAACATATTGTCTCTACTGTTGGGGCTCAGGCGATAAGGGCTAGGTCGTAGGTTCGTTAGGTCCACCACGCTAGCCCAGTGCAGGTTGGTGGACTTCACATGCGCCTAAGAATTTCTTAATCGGCGTATGCAGGTTTCCTCACGATGTTTTCCTTCACCGTTTGAAATACCTGTAATTGTTCGCATATGAAGTCGTATGTTAATTCATTTTATATTAGTTTTTATTGTACTGTAGGTATATAGTTGTTATATGCCTGCAATAAAACATTTATTAACATTGTTTCGAGTTATGACTGGTTAAAAATTTGCCATTTCTTATTGTTAAGGCGCTAAAAAGGTTTGATAGCACTACTTTAAAACACCTAGCACGGAAAAATTACTGCATATCTTAGAGTAATCAGAACAGTAGGTAATAAGATATCAGAAGCTATTCCATTATTTGTATGTGTTCATTTAAATAGGTATTTTAAGTGACTGTCAGAAAGAATAAAACAGGGCTCAGGCCTGAAATATCCGTTTTCCTAAAATGGCTCAGTTAATTTAAAACAAGAATGAAGAAATAACGATGCAGAAATTATTTTAATAATTCAGTGTATATAAAAGTACGTATGTACTACCAATTATATAAGTTTAGTTTTAACAAGTCTCTACAAATACTGAGGTATCTCTAATTAGCTATGTATTTCTTTTCAATATGTAGGTAAACTTTTTACGATAAATGTGAGACTGACATTACGAGTACTACATACCTACTTACGAGTACATTATATAGTAGGTATGTAGTAGGTACGTACTTGATAAAAGCTCAGCGAGCTAGGTAAGTATAAAGTAAGTTTACCCGTACAATTTGTTTTAATGTCGACCGCGGTCCGTGGCGCTTTGGCCAACGATTTACCGCTTTCGCAGGTACGTAGGTACCTAAAGTAGGCTATTCACATACCTGCTATTGGGAATCGGAAACTAGCCTTCCTTATCAGTGAGTGGCGCAAGAACCTAATCACTTTCATTGCAACCCCGCGAAGGAGGTTGCTTGCGCGGCTAGTAGGTAGTATCGGGCGGCACGCGCGCGGCCCGCACGCAGTGTGTCTCGCGCAGTAGCAGCGCGCAGGCGTGTGGCAGGCAATACGGCTCAGCGGCCGGCCGCCCCGAGACGCGGCCGCCCCGGCCCCGTGACGCGCCCCGCCCGCAGCCGGGCATGGAGGCCTGCTGCGCGACCACAGCTGCCGAGGACCTCGTGGGCGACCAGGTACGCTCCCACTGTGCGACACATACCTAACACACTGTGCTATTTTGAATATAATCCAAATGTCAAATGTTAAAATCACAAAACGCTAGCACCTTCTTGCGCTAGCACCTACCACTTTTTCGAACGAAGCCCTTGGTGGACAGTGCAAATTCCAATGCGACGTAATGTGACTGGTTTGGAGAAAGTAAAACTAAGCTCCAGTGAATTAGTACCTTCGCGTATGTATATAACTACTTATACGTATATTGTAAGTAAAGTTGTATTCGCTTTATATTATTTACATGTACCTACTCTGATAGAGCGTTAACACTTATTTAAAACTGTTACCATGATCTAAGACAAGTCAATAATAAGCAAAAGGAACTGTAATTCGAGTTTTAATAACAGTACATACTTTTTGGTATGTTTTAAAAGCTTGTGAATCAAGTTGCGCGAAAATATTTATGTTCAAACAATTTTGTATTTGTAACCTACTTAATTATTGTAGGTACAATAATATAAAACAAGATTTCAACCGTTACACACAAGGGAAAACCTGTGATGCGCTTAATTCAATAAGACATACCTTGCCATACTTATGTTTAATATTATACTTATTTCGTAAATTCATGACATGAATGACAATGCGTCCGTCATTGTAAAGCTTTCATTCAATTGAACGTAAGTAAATAAATTATAATCCACTGGTAATACGGAAGAACTGAGAGTAACGAAAGTACTTAGTTATTTACTAAGGAATAGAGTAGGTATTTCTGTTTCGCCCAGTAATGCATCGTCCCTATTGGTTGGCAAACAACAGTTGCGATGCAATACAGGCGGCGGCGGCGCGGCCTCGGCACGCACTCAAATACCAAACTGTTAAAAACGCGTTTGGGGAAAACTCCACAACTCTTTTCTCTTTCATAAACGTACATAATACCTACAATACACACGTGCAATGAAGTGAGTTCAGCTTATGTTATGATAAACCATAATATAAGTTAGAAATACTAACTAAGGCAGTATATATGTAATGCAACATTGCCCGCCTAAATAAAGATCATTCGAAAAATTCGATGGAAACTCGTAGGAATCTCTGACTTTATGCAAGAAAAATTAACAAAAAAAATAGAGTGCATATTGTAGCCATTATAAAATAGGTATAAGCATTTATTATTATTAAATTTGCGAAATTATCTTAACACTAAGTACACAGGAACACTTTCTTAATATATAAGTAGCCTACCTATCTCCTTATTTTCAATGTTAGTGCAGTCTTAAATGTGAATTCAACGACAAGTGAATACTATATACACCACGGCCGTCGTTCCTCCAGTACAGCAATGAGCGAGCGATCTAAATGATTCCTTTGTATGGAAATTTTACAATTGTGTGGTGACTATCTTCATTCAATAATTTATTTATGATTTAAGCATGTTATGGGCTGTCACAAAACATACAAATTCATCTACCATGACAAGTAAATCGCCTTACACGAATTATTTTTATTTATG
The DNA here is from genome assembly GCA_949699065.1 of Metalampra italica. Classification (NCBI taxonomy): domain Eukaryota; kingdom Metazoa; phylum Arthropoda; class Insecta; order Lepidoptera; family Oecophoridae; genus Metalampra; species Metalampra italica. Next base: position 5,679,820 of record OX452969.1, read on the forward strand.
TTGCATGGAAACCCACCTTGAATTTTTTAGGCCAATGTATTATAGACAAGCATGAGTCATTGTCACATGTGAAATTTTAAAAAATACTTATGAAGACCCGTTTATGACTAACGGACGCATGGCCCAGGCCGTCGGCGTCGAACGGACTGCTAGCTAATCTTCGTTTTCGATATTATGTGTTCGCTTTTCGTGAAAATTTTAAATTAAAATACACTCATGAAGCCGCGTGCACAAAACTCCCGTTTTCGTGGAGTAGTTGCAGGGACTGCCACCCCCGTCTAAGAATAAGAATAAGCTTATGTACGCTCACACCCGGACCTAAGTGTGCTGGGAGTATGTACCTGTGTGTCTGGCTACTTAGGCCTACAGTATATAAGGTGATGTCTTGGGATCGGAATTCGGAGATACAGAGTGTTCATTTTAAGAAAAGCAATATACTTGGTAAAATATTTAACATACACAGGAAATGACATATTATTTAAACATTTATTTTATATATTTGTATTTTTAGTTACTTAAAGTCCTAAATAATTTCATTTATTAGGGAACTTTTTAAATAATTCTTGTTCTCTCCAGCGCGCTAAAAAAGACTCATTCTTAATTTTTTCCTACAAAACTGAGAAAGTTTATCCAAAAATTGTTTTGAATAAAGTTTATGTATGTATTTATTTATTTGTATAAATATAAAAGCATAGGAATAAAATAATATGTGCAAAAGAAAACGAACGTGAAAAAGACACCAGTTTACATTTTTTCTGTGAAGCGTCGTTGTAGAAATGTATCTAAAAGAGCAAAAAGCCTTCTGAACCTATGTACCTATAGCTCATATAGGTTTCCTTTATACAGCTCCCTTAAAATGAACACACCGTATATTAAGATGTCAGTATTGTGGTGTTAGTATCAAGACAGGCATCACGGTAAAGAAACTTGAAACTTTCAAACCGTCAGTAGAGCTTTGTCCTTTTATACACTTAGGTAGGTAGGTAGGTAATCTAAAAGTCGAAATAATACTATTTGTACGTACTTATAATTCCCTGTTATATCCTACACTTCAGTGAAAACTTAATCATTGTATCTTGTTAAGTAGGTATTGAAGCTATGGCGTTCAAAAACCGGTCTTCGCTTACAACCTGCGGGTATGAGGCATCGATATCAGCCATATCGCTGGGCATGGGCAAACTATTGCTGTTTGAAGTCGAGATTAAGTTAAGATTAGCATGTTTGAAGTGTGCAAATAATAAGTACAAAATTTTTACCAACAAAATGTCGCGGATGCAAACATTAGGCGACTTTTTTAAAAAACATCACAATAAATTGTATGGATGGAATGTATAAGAGAAACTTCGTAACATACAAGTTTGTGTTGTGTGTGTGTACGTGGCCTTATTATAAAATTGGTAATTCGTTAAGTCTTTATTGATCAACTTTTTATTGGTGACAAAACTACAATTCTAATTCCGTATATTTATTTATTCTGACTTTGGTGATTTAACGAATGAGGAATTAAATTCTAGAGACAAAGTTTTTGAATGACGCACGATCTGTATGTCAAGTTTACACAATCAAAAATTAACCTTAATTTAACGGGTAACCTACATATTTGTCAGATTGTATACTTTAGCACCCGGCCCACTTTCAGCTTGCAGTTTTCAAATCTCTCGTCATAACATAACACCAAAAACGAAAGTATACCGGGGGCCAATCGCGGTAATTCTAAACGATATGACCAAACCAAACCATAACCAAAAACGTTATGCTGCATATACACGTTTGGCAAACCTTTACAAACGTAAGCCAAACCCCTGCTCCAAAGTTTGTGTTTGCAAAGGTTTGCCAAACGTGTGGATGCAGCGTAACGTTTTTGGTTATAAGTAATTGGGATTTGGTACTATCGTTGAGAATTAGCGCGATTGACCCCCTGATTAAGCTCGAAAACGGCTTTAACTATTTTTTTTAAATTCCGCAAGGTTAATGTAAGTGTGACGGTCTCTTAATACTTCGACCCTTATTCTTGGACCTTAGAAAATTTGTTTTCATCAGCCATAATATATTATAGTTAAGTAAGTTCGCAAAACTTTTTTATGTATTAACGTATTTTAATTATTTTTCTCCATACTTAGAGCTACTGAGCTAGCTAGCTACTATACCCAACTCCCGTCGCTGCGCAAGCGCACAGTAAAACTGTCATTTTGCGGACCTCTCTCGCACACGTCCTGCGGCCGCACGATCTTTCTAAAGGTCACGTCAGGTATACCTACCTACTGACTTCCTTCGTCTACTCAAAGCTTTATTCATAGTTTATTCCCTACTTTAATAGATAAATACACCCTTTTAGTATAACGCTGGACTTTTCATGCGTGCTTCTCAATATTGAGTGGCAATTGTTAAACTATTATTTCTTCGTGATATTGTTGCGATTCCAAAATTAAGTATTCACGTGATAGAGTTAACTTTATACGTCGCGGAGTCAAAGTCAAAACTATTTTATTGCATGTAAGTACACTGGGTACATTAATACAACGTCAATTTTTTATCTACCACCGCTTCCAAGGTGTTAGAACTGGGAAGAAGAAGAGACTTCTGTAATAGCCAATTCTTCTTTACTATGTCATCCATCATTTTGGTCAGTTGGTTAAAGGTAGTTTTTCTACACCAAGGCCAGTTATTTTATTAGTTCCAGTTATTTCTGATTTGATGAGCGTACGCTCATAGTACTATAGGCTTAATCTTTGAATTCAGCGTTTACTATTACCAACTTTCGTATGAAACACGTGCCGTGAGGTACCCCCTAAGATATTATGTAGGTATGTTCGTAACAGATACATAAGTTTAATACTATATACACTCTCATTCCGATCGCGCATGATCCGTCATATCGAGGTCGGAGCTTTTTGTTTGACAATACCTATACCAGACTACATACGAACCTATAGTATTTTTCGCACAGCGTACATTGCGGTTGTTGGTAGTGTTAGTAATATTGACTAGGTAATATTCGTTATTAGGTAAGGTACCACGTCCTATGATATCGAAAGCCAAAAAATACTATCGCTTCGATTCAGGCTTCGATAAAAGGTCACCGCCTATCGGTGTGTTTGACTGCGTAAAACTATGATGGACATTGATATTCCTGCAACACTGGACACGTGGAAGTTTGGTTGTAAAAACCTTTAAGGAAAAAAATTTGCTGCTCCCATACGCGCGCCGACCAAAGAGATCCTAGCTCTAAGGTAAAAACGAATGGAAGCAAATCGAATTCATTATTCGGTGCGCTGTATATAAGTTTTGTAACATTTCCTAAGCATGAATGGCATGGCGTGGCATTTATTATAACCATGAATGGTCGTATTTTAGAAAATCACGAAAAAGTCGCGTTTCTTTTAATTTTCTTTGACTTTTTGTCGGATGTGGATCGGTTACTTTATTATCTCCTCCAACCAACCAATCACGCTGTATTAGAGTAATATTTAGAACTGACAATTATGTATTTCAGATTGTCCCGGGCGGCGGTCACTGGGACTCCACGCACCCCGCCGTGCTCCTCGACTCCTGGTTTCAAGTACGCGTAAGTACTTATAGTATCTTCTAGCTTAGAGAAGAACAAACCAAAAACAAGAATATAAATAAATACGTTATTTACTTCCTGAAAAGAGTCCCACAAAACCAAGTACCGAATATTTGTTGTTGCCAGTCCAGCACGAAACGGTGACGTCACTTTTATATTCGCTCCTTGTTACTGTTTTAGTGAAAAATACTGTACCTACGTTTAATTTAATTCAAATTAAAATTATTTTTTTCACATAAAATGTAACTTACAGTTAAATTGCGTTACAATTTATTCTATTTATAATACTGGTGATTTTAAGTGTAAGAAAGTACCGCATCTTCCTCCAGTCCTCCTGTGGTTTCATCTAAGGAAAAAATAAAACCTTGTCTTACTATAGTAGGAATGTTTTGTGCCCATTTCCTAGTTTCATAGACGTTTCATAGATTATACCTATGTATTTTACCGTTAAATTTCTGCCCCTTTACGGTGGCAGCACTCTAAATCCTAAAAACTTAATATATTATTAGGAACCGAATTATCGTATGATATAATGTGGTATAATTTTGTGCTATACAATCTGTTTTACGATTTGTTAGATGTGTTTTCCAAAATTTTCCTTGAAAGTTTTTAAATTAAATTTGTTTTCAGTACCAAGATATTCTCGTACATAGTGAATTTTCTAGTTACCTTTCTCTTATCGATTTTTCCTTATTTTATTTATGTACCTTTGCTACGTGTATACTTTTCTTTTAAATGTTACTTAATATAATTTACGTGAACGCATTATATTCACAGAATATATATTAATAGTTATAATTTACCATATGATCGAATCCGAATTTCGAAGTACGGAGAAAATCGAGAATTTTAATGATAGATAGGTGTATGTCATGCGTTTTAATTTTTTGGTAAGTACTTATATCCTGTCCTCCAAATCTGCCGCCCTAGATTCGGGGGCCAAATTGAACTAGGTATTAGTAAATCCGGGTCATTCAACAAGACAGAAATTAAATTAAATTAAATTAAATTAAATCGAATTTATTTCAGGCCGATATAGCCCATAGAAAAGACACATAAAATTGACAAAAGACAAATTGAATTAAATTAAATTAAAAATACATTAGGAAATACATTAGAGAATACATTAGAAAGTCAGGATGTAATAGTATTAATAATATTAAACATGTCATACAGTATAGCAGGTGTACTTAAAGACTGCATATAACAATTTTACAACTGTCATAGACAGCCCTTAATACACCATTGTCAGATTTTCTTATTCGGTCCATGAAGGAGGCATGCCTCTTCCTTATAACGGCATAAAAATCATCAACCCTGTTCTCGGCGAACATACCAGACGCACTACACCTCCAGGGCAGGCCGAGCATGCACCTGAAGGCGTTGTTGTACTGCACACGCAGCGCGTGGTATGCGCGCTGCGTGTACTGCGTCCACAGCTGGCAGGTGTAGAACGCCTGGCAGTACGCCTTGAACAGGGTGATCTTAACCTGATTGGAGCAGCGCGCGAACCGGCGCGCCAACATGTTACTTTTGGCGGCTAGCGCCCGCCTCTGCCGCTCCAGGTCTTCATCATCTTTTAAATTTTCTGTCAGAATATGACCTAGGTATTTGAACCTTTGTACTTGTTTGAGTTGCGCGCCACATAGGAATACAGGTGGTACTTTAGGGGGGACCGCAGAGTGTGCGAATACCATCACTTCCGTTTTATTAACATTGTATTTAAGACCGTGGCGTACAGCGTATCTTTCGCATATATCTAGTAGCTCTGTCAACGCGCTGATACTTGGGGTCAGAAGAACCATGTCATCAGCATAGCTGAGGTTGTTTGCACATTCATTGCTAATATGACATCCTATGCCGGTCCTGCTGAGCTCCTCGATCAGCCCGTTTACATACAGGTTGAACAAGATCGGTGACGTCAGTCCTCCTTGTCTTACACCACAGTTGAGCGAGTACTCGCTGGACAGTGCATCTTTCCATTTGACAACGTTGGTCTGGTTTCCGTACCAGTAACTCGTCAGCTTTATTATATCGTGAGGTATACCTGCCTCCTCCATCTTTGTCCATAACAAGTTGTAATTAATAGTATCAAATGCGCGACTCAGATCAAGGAAGCAGGCGTACACATTCGTTTTTCTATTTAAATAGTATTTGACTGTATTTTTCAGAGCAAATATTGCCATGTCTGTCGAGAGACCGGCGCGGAAACCAAACTGGGCATTATTTAATTTTAGGCATTTTAACAGCTGCGGTTGCAAAAGTCTTTCGAATATTTTGGAAAGTACAGTAGCCAGCGATATGGGTCGGTAGTTTGACAGGCTGGAGACGTCACCGGTCCCGTTCTTTACCAACGGTATTACTACTGTAGCCATCAGGTCTTTCGGTAAGTAACCATGCGACAAACACACGTTGTACAGAAGTGCTAGCTTCTCGCACATCTGCGGGCCAGCCCACCTCACGTGCTCGACGCTGAGTCCGTCGTGCCCCGGCGACTTGCCGCGCTTCATGCCTCGCACGCACTCGTGCACCATCCCCGCGGTGATGGTGCACGAGGGCGCGCACGCGCCGCCCCCCCCGCGCCCCTCGCCCGCCGCCGCGGCACCCCGCACTCGCCCCGCACACGTACACGCCCCCTCGCAGCAACATGACATGCCTCCCTCTGAACCTACTGTCTTAAATTGCTCGGCAAACATCTCCGCGATCTCTTCCGGGTTCTGCGAGTTATTAACCGTCATAGATATACTCGGCTTAAAAGACATATTATTGGTTGATTTCCAGAACTTCCCGAAGTCATTCGAAGACCTTTGCCCAGCAATTATGTCCATTTTTATTTGAGTTTCGTTATTTTGACACCATTTTATCTTATTTTTAAACATTTTTCTTGTTTTACACATGTCATCATAAATAGAGCCTTGCCTCGGTTTTCCATGCAATATCCACATCTGAAATGCTTCCCTCGCACTTCTATGAACATCTTTGATATGAAAATTCCAACCTACTATTTGTTTACGGTTTTTTCTCTTCTTTTCGGATGAATTTATTGCGGCCCGTTTCATACAGTCAACAATAGCCAAATAGTACTTATTTATTAAGAGCAAATGTTCCTCATTATTGCACGAAGAACCAAGGCAGTCCAGTTGTCCTAAATCTATGTCTAATTTATACAAATTTTCGTCACACAATTTTCCATATAATGATGTTTGTTCCTGATTACGATTACCCCAGTTTACTTTGTTTATAATCGGTGTTTGAATATATATTTTTGGTCTAATTAAACTTAAATCACAGTCAATAATAAGCGGGTAATGGTCCGACCAGCTGACATCATTTAACACCTGCACATTTTTAATCATAGTCCAGGCCGACGGTGTAACTACACAGTGATCCAGCCAACTTGTGGTACCATGACTATCACTTAGGTAAGTAAAAGAGTTCGACGACTTACCGAGCATACGTATGTCCGCACATATCCAGTTTTGATCACCACAGAACTTTTCCAGGTCATTACCAAACATACTACCTATATCGGCGTTATAATCACCGATAGCTACTGCACACTCCTCACCACTGTCCTCAATAATCGAGCTTATTACACTTAGGCATTCTGTGAACAACGGTAAGTTATCGTAACACTCGGTCGGTAGGTACACGGACATGAACACCATGCAGCGGTCGGCCAGCTGGACACGCACGGCGGCCACACGCTTCGACTCGCAGCTGATCGGCGTCACGTTGCCGAACAGACTTTTCCTCCACATCACAGCCACTCCTCCGTATGGTCTTCCTTTCAAAGTACCCGAGGTTGTGTCTACTGCTGACTTGGCGTAAAAATCAAAACCAGTATCAATTTTACTCAAAAAGTTTATATCATCTGGCAGCAACCATAGCTCCTGTAGTGCTATAATATCACAGGTTTTGCAGAGTTCCCTCACATGAATATAGGACCTTTTTATCGACTTACAATTAAGACTTGCGATTTTTATTTTATATATATCCATAATTTTGATATTATATAGGTAAACGCCTCTGTGTTTTGTAGTAGTATATGTTAGCTTTAACTGGTTTGTGAGTTGTTTTTATTTGTATTTGCTGTTCGGCTTCTGTATGTTCTAAACACTATGTTTTGAGGCCAGTAGTCTTCAGACAGAATTTTATCTAGGTCCTTTTTATCTACCTTGACCAAGAAGGACTTAAAGTTAACAGCTTTATATTGCTTCAACGTTTCTATTTCGTGTACGAGATGCCCATTATCTGAAAAATGTTTTTTAATATCGTCTTCAGTGCATGTGTTTTTAAATCGAGATATATAAATCGGTACTACATGATCCGCGGCCTTGAGCACCGTAGTTTGGTTTGTGCCTCTTCTGTTCGGAACTGAGCGTTTCTTCTTCGTCTGTTCTGTTCTTTCCTCTTCTTCTACGTAGTTAGCTATGCGCCTACGTTTTTTCGTGTTAGAGATCGGTATAAATCCGTCATCGTCTACTTCTTTTCTTTTATTGCCGGAACACATGTTATTCATAACAGCCTGCCTATAGTTGAGCACCGCTGGAGGTGGACGGTCCCCCACGACCCCTGTTTGGGGGGTGCGGACTGCGAGATGTGATGCACTCCTGTCTCTTGGTCAAAATAAATTTGATATAAAAAGATTATATGATTGTTATATATTTATTTCATCATCGACATAGGCCTTCAACGAACGCCACCACACCTGGTCCTCCTCCCGTCGCCACATCCAGCCGCTTCCGGCCACCTTCCTTACGTCGTAGGTCCACCTGGCAGAGAGGCGTCCCACGCTGCGCATGCCGGTCCGCTTTGTCCACTCCAGAACTCGTGACCTGACCTGCCTACTGCCACTTCAGCTTGGCAATCCTTTCGGCTATGTCGGTAACCTTAGTTCTCCGTTGGATCTCCTCATTACGAATCATATCCTTTAAATAATAAGAATATATTAATTACGATGGATAAATTCGTTTGCGATGAGCCACGTTGCCGTGGTAAAACAATGTTCAAATTATCTATTTATCCTCTATGTCGCGGCACATGTAAGTACTTAATTCAACTAAGGAAGTGCGACGGGAAAGTGTTAAAATGAAATTACTTATGACATGAAAGTACCTACACTACATCAAGGTAACGAAAAACATTAATCCATTAACAAGGATTTTTATAGATCGCAGGATTTTCCCGTAACGGGAGTAAATCTGTACAGTGAAGGGATTTAAAAAACCTTTTGGAATACGTTATTTAGGCTTACCTGACCCCAAAACCCTTTTCAAAAAATTTACGCGCATCACGCTGAATCTACTTGTCCGATTTGAACCGTTCTTTTGTTTGTTTGAAAGCATGTGGTCTGACTTAAAATCTGGTGCACTTGAATTTTTAAAATTCCAACCCGAAAAGGATGAAAAGGGATATTAAGGTATGTATGGGAACTAAAATTTACAAATCACATTTACATGCCGCGGGCAAGTTAGTAACATATACGATTCCTACTTTTTAATGCGAACGAAGTCGCGGGGCATAAGCTATAATATAATAATATTATTATCGGTGATATTATCATCAACTACCTGCATGTACCTACGTACAAAGTTTAATGTACATAGACTTACCCATTGAGTTGTAGAGGCGTCAATGAGATACGTTGGGTATTATACGGAGAGGATTTTATTTATTTTGTAATTTTGGTTTGTTATTACTACATAGCTGTTGCCTGCGTGCTCTTTCACCCGCGTGGGATTTCTTCCTGCTATGGATGGGATTTCAAAAATCCTTTCTTAAGGTAGCATTCGGATCTGAGCAGTCGCTGCCCGGCAGTCGCAGCCGAGCAACGACGGCCGAGCCGCGTCGTACCGCTCTATATGGATTTGTATGGAGAACCGTCCGATGCAGGCGGCTGTGCCGTCGCGGCCGACTGCCGCTGCCCAGCCGCCACTGCCGGGCAGTGACTGCTCAGATCCGAATGCTACCTTTAGTGCTTCCGCGTTTACGCCAGTTGAGGAACTTCTATGCTTCTTTCTAACTAGCCCCAACCACCAGTGGAAAATACTGTTACCCGCGGCCTGCGTTTTATAAGTTTCTGACTTGTTTCTCGGCTCCTAAGGGTCGATCGTAGCTTGATCAATAGCTTTCCTCAAGAATAATTGGACTATCAAATGCAAATAGAATTTTACAAGTCCTGTTGGTAGTTCCAGAGTTTAGCGCATCAAACAAACAAACTCTTCATCTTTAGGTATTATACGAGTATTAGTATAGACTAGAGTTTAGAGCTTCGCCCGCGTTGAATAAGTTTCTCGGGCAGCCTAAACTTTTGCTGAAGAATCAACAAGCTATTATCTAACATGGAAAACTCGAATTCTTCAGTTGTTTTGGAGATGACAATGCAAAAAGTACCTATAACTCCTCTTTAAAAGTGTGATGAACTGATGATTAGATAGATCAGTATAGGGAGATTGGTATAATGGTGACCCATCATATTTTTTCTTATTCCCTTAGCCCTTAGTAAAAACAGTACAAAAGCACGGCTCGTATAGGTATAGGGTAAGTGCCTAAAACGCGTGTAAAATAATATTAAACGCATCATTTGAGCTTCGCGCACTGTGACTTCAACCATTGTTCTGTTTCCTAGTTTTGTTTATCGACAACTAGCGACCTGCCGTGGCTACGCACGGGTAACTTGGGATTTTGGTAGCGCAAAGAGGGAGTTTGGGATGTTGGTGGTATAACGATTTTACTCATGTCATCATGTATTGTCATGATTAATCTCCTAGAATGTAACATTTGCTACATTCTAGGACAGCACTAAACAATACTGGACTGTCGAATTTTTGGCGTTATTTATACATTCACGAAAATGGAGTTGCCAGATGTTTATTAAAAGTACATAAGCCTACGACATAGCAAAACAAAAGTAAAGCTATTTGGCGGGATTTAGACAGGGATGGTTGTCTTTTTTGTTTAGTTTTCCTAAGAAATGTATAATCTGTGATAGTTTTTTATGCAATGACGGGATAGTTAAATACAAGCTTGTAACGACTCTACCGGATTGTTCCAAATTGTCCCTTGTTAAATCAACATTAAACCTAAGTACAATCATTTTAGTGCGTTATGAGCTGCAGTGTGGATCACCGAATGGCACTAGTTGTGTCCTGGAGACCATGCTGCGGTTTTATGTATTCGTGATTATTAACTACGATTTGGCCTTTATAGACTTGTTTCCAATTGGCCGTAAAAAAGTGGGCGTGGATGACCAAATCCTAAACTACAAGCAATATCGAAAAATGCTCAAAGGAGTCTCTGGGCCGATTTTGATAAAAACTAAAACTGCATCATTACATTTTTGAAAAAATAATTTCTCCTAGACCCGGAATCAAATCTATTGATTTTGAAAAAAATACACATGCTATATTAATGCACTATCCGATAGTACCGGAAAGTTATATCAAACGGCAAAGTAGGCTCATTTTTAACAAAATAGGTACGATTTTGGGTTACAATGGGTTTTTTTCAGTATTGGGTAACTATGCCTTCGTTTAAGGCAAAATTTTGGGTCGCACGGGACACTTAGTCAACGCGGTCAAAGCCACGGGCAGCAGCCAGCATTATAATAATTTTCAAATCCACAAGACCCGAAGTTTAATAAATAGGTAAACACTTTGTCCTTTAGCTGGCCTAGGCTATTATGGAGTTTCAATACTATGCGAGATCAGTTTATACTGGGTTTGTTACCGCTGACGTGCGGTCGACCGTACCTAAGGCTCCACACCGTTGCCAGCGGTTTCCACAGCGTCTAACACCATTTTTATTGATAGATAGATAAAACATTTATTTGTTACTGCAACACATACATGACAAACAAGATAAACATACAAAAAGTTCTAAAACAATTATTTTGAATTTTGTTAGGCATGTGTCGCAGCAACAAAATGGCGCTGACTCAGCATAATGCTGCAGCACGCTGCGCGTACTGCGGCGCTGGTATTCTTTCAGCACCACAAGTGACCTCACAGATATATGGGTTCAACACCTACAATTTAGGTTTAGAGGGCTGTTCTAGTTGCATTGATTAAATAGGTAGGTATACTAAATACAAATAAAATAATTATAACATTGAAATGTATAGTGTGTGTAGTAACTAGATAATAGATATTTGAATTGAATTATTGTGTGTGATGTTGTGGTGTAATAATCGAGGTTTTGTAGGAGTAAAGGTAGGTAAAGGTATTTTAGAATTAGGAACCTAGTAATGTTTTAGTAAAATCAAGCCAACTCACGGAGTAGATTTTTGAGCATTTAACAAAAATGCGCGGTAATGGCGTTTGAAACTACGCTTTGTGTTTTGCTGTCGCACGGGAGGTTGTTCCAGCACTTTGTGGCTAGGTACCGGAAACTCCCACGAAAGGCTGCAGAAGTGTGTATTGCAGGTGTGTTCTTTCCAAAGGTCGTTGGCATTTTATCGGATTGCTTATTTAGTTTTTATTTAGATCAGTTTATAACTGCAACTGCAGAGAGCACATGCGTCACCGCACGATGGTCGAGCATTTTCGCCTTCGATAAGGGCTGTCTTATCGAACAGGTTATCTTGGTTTGGGCATAGGAAATCAATTCTTATTACCCGGTAATTTTTAACCTGTGGGATGATATTGGTTTGTTACATTATTGTGACATAACAGTTTAACGGAATGGCTCATTGTCCGAACATCGAGCAGGTGAGTACCCCCTACCTACCTTAATAATAATAATAATCGTCACGTCTTAAACATTCCACCATTCCACTAAACCGTTATTAATCTGTCACTGTCCATCCATAGATTATAGTAGGTATCACGTAGATTCCTTTTGAATTCGCATTCAGTGATATCCTGGCAGCACTGTACATGTTAAAGGTAAACAAATACCAAAATTTTAAAGCTTAGTTCTTGTTAAAATCAGGAAAGGAGTTGACACCGATAAGACCCCCCTCCTTCCCCTTGTTTATCTCTGACTGCGCCGACGCCTTATCGTCATAACCTGTAAAGAGGGTCGAAGCGCGAACAACAACGTGCACTTTTTGCGATTTTCACGTGTCCTTTTATAAGAAGTAGGTTATCATGACAAATGTTATGAATTGTTCAAGTGGATATTGAAAATGATGTTTTTGCTTCTAAATACGTTTTAACTTGCGGTTTGGTAATATAAAGCTTCCAAACATTATTATTTTGGTTAAGAAGTAGTTTGAGACCGTATTTAGGATTAACTACCTATACCTAGGCCTAACTTTATGCTTCCTTTTGAGCTGTGACAGCAACAAAAAAGTGTTAGTGAAAATCACCATTCTCATGGAAATGTGTTTTGAGTAAATAGCATCATCAATTTATCTGTATGACTGCAATTAAGAGTTTTTTTTTAATTCTACCCCTAAGTCTGCAGCAATGGCTTACTCATATAAACATCTAGCTCTATGCTACTATACATGCGAGTAAGAGCGTATCTCGATGACTTTGGTATTTATATTACCGAATTACTACACTTCACCACTTATTTCAATTGAGTGCACATTACACACTCCAATGGATTTACTACTTTCGTAAGCGCAGAGGTAAATGAGATTCATATGGAAGGGGAGGGTTCCAGTGGGTTGAGGGGAGGGGGGATAGTGACAGGATTCACGGTCTAACTGACGAGCACAATGGTCGTACTCAATACGTGATCGATTATGCTATTATGTACATGAGTAAAGTTAGCTTGGGTAGATACGTTTATCGACATCTATAATAGGTATGAAATCCCTGTTTGACTGTCCTTATGTTAGCCAGTTCGTATCCACCGTGACAATCAGTGGCATAAATGATATTTTTTGTTTTCTTTAAAGAAAGTATCCAACAATTCTCTACCAAACCCTATATCCCCCTACGGCGACAGATGGTAATGTTAGTCCGATCTATTACCGCAAGGCCTGTGGACCAAGAGTGCCTTCTTCACTCTCTATATGAGTTAGTCTTACTTTCGAAGGTATGCTTCCAGGAACGATGATGTGGTAACTACTGCAGCCAAACCAGTAGTGCAAATCCAGGTGATTTCTAGCAGATTTTATTTTTTTGAAGTACGGTCTCAGATTGTGTTGGACAATACTCGAATCTTATTTTATAATATAGACAAACGGCAAATTACGAGACTCGACTTTTTAACGAGACTCGAGTCCTCGAGCAGGACTCGACACCACGGTCGGTTCCTGAGAGCTCGAGTATCTTTGTGCGTTCCAGTCTCTTTAAGCGCGCTCGTATACTATTTAATACGAGTCTTGCTAGAGTCTAATTCGTTTGTCAAGTCTTGCCTACGACGTTAACCAATCTGATAAAATTTTAACTTAAAAGTCGATTAACAAATGCTTGTTCCTACAGTTAATTATTTTTAAGTATAGGATACTTACTAACTGATCTGAAAATTCACATAACTAATGATTTTTGTCAAAATTGTTCTATTTACTATTGTACAAACCTATAAAAGCGTAAAATTCGACCCTTTGCAAGACGGGATTTTTTGTAAGACTCGAGTGATCGTTAGAAAGCCTCGCTGGGCGCGACTCGAGGCTTCGAGCCGATATGAGCAAACCGAGTCCTGCATAATCGAGGCAAGTGTTCAAAGTTAGGACTCGAGGTCTCGAGTGTTTGCAACACTAGTCTCAAGATATTTTAAAGCGAACAGTAAGTCTTGATACAGTCAGTTATAATTCGACTTCATATACAGTTGTAGCGTACGTTGGTTGGTCGTACGTCCAGAATAAAACTAGTTTCATGTGAATTTGTCTATCAAAATGTCAGAAACAATATTTTTAATATAAATTCCGCACATGGGATTGTTGTCAGTGGCAAATACCTCAGGAGCAGTAGTGACGTTAACGTAGGTATAGATAGAACAGTTTTCGTTACGTTGCGAGTGCAGTCAGGTAAAGTCCTTGAAGATATCAAACTTAACACACAGTCATACTTTCTATAAAGGTGTATGTTAAAGTCTGTTGGTTTAAATGATAATAAAAGATAAAATCCGCGAACATGGTGCGTCAAATACCATGTTCAAATAGTGATTTGTATATACATATATATATATATATATATCTGTAACCGTGTATGTTGATAACTTATCGCCCCGTATCAATCAATAAATAAACGAAGGAAACTTCGAACACTTAGTAGAATACCGACACCATATTTAACTGCAATGCTATTTCGACATGGGTAAGTAACCTTTCATGGATAACCAGGAAAGTGAGATTACCAGGGCTAGCTCAGTAACATTCTTTTTACAAATATCAGCCCCGTTATTACGCGGCCACTGTAGGTAGCACATGAATTAGGTATCCCAAGCTTTAGAAAACAGTCGCAAGACTACAAGTGAATTTGCCACCCTGATGACTCGGCTGGAAGGAAAGATCCTACACAGAAATGCACGCATTGCTTAGTGGCAGAAATAGTAACTTTGTCGTTGCTCCAGCATCGCTAGATAGGCCGCTGAATCGACTGAATTTATATTAGAGACTAGGTACAGGTAGTTTGCGGTTACATACTTACATACATAGGTACATGCATACATACATATATAACATACATACATAATACTAATTATCTTGATGCAATGTTTTTGAAATATGCACGTAAACTTCTAAAACTTATCTTGACTTTACTGTGTTATCTTACTTGCTATTGTGAAATTGATAGAAATAGTCGTAACCCGGATGTGGACTACCGTAATATAAGTTTAAACTTTGTACGGAGTCCTTGCAAACATTGTAATGTGCTGTTGTTATTGAAAATAAAACATTTTATTATTAAAAAAAAAAAAAGGATAGGTACCCACAATAAACAAAATCAGCCATTCGGCCGCGTGGTCCGATCGTTTTGTCCGATCGACCGAACTACAAGGATTTTATTTTCCTGTTGTTTCAATTACTCGAACTTTACAATTCAACAATGTTTCGTGAATGCAATTAAGCAATGGTTCTGAGTCTAATGAAATAAATGTAAGTCAACCCATACCATGACCCATTGTAGGTGGTAAGATTGCTTCCTAATATTTAGAGTCTTTAGTCAATATAATATTATTATGATGATGACTCAGGATCCAAAGGACCTGACCTAAATCTACTTAACACACTTTGTGTGAGTATTCGATTGAAAGTTAATATGTGGTCCAGTGTGCTTTGTCGAGCGAACATAATATGTGTCAATCTTTAAGGACCAATCTTGGAACCTTGTTGGGCTTTAAGTAAGTACTTCCTGGAGAGTGAGACTGGCCTCCTACCATGCAGGAGTTTATGGTCTTTGTTTATCCAGACTCGAAGCGAGAAACCTTATAATTATATACAAGTATTGGTACTATGCAGCAGGCTACTGTTGTTTATTATAATTATAAATCTCACTAGTTCAGTCAACTGAATTGTGGAAACGAGCGTACCTAGTACATAATACTCGGATTCCAGCCGATAAAGTTGGTAATTCTAGAGCAGATGTGAGTAAGCAAAGAAAATCTAGTTTAAAAAAATAAATAGCTTTTTCAACACGCTTGCTCGCGAAGTGGCTCTTATTGGACCGCTTTCCATATAAGTTACACAATATTACAAAACTGTAAAAATGGAAAAAATTTAAAGCAGCTTATTAAACACGCGTGCTTTTTGATTACATTTGACCTGTGACGAAGCAAATATTATGCATGCATTTTCCTATAATAGGCAAAGGCATGCACAATATTTCCTTGTTAAATCGGCAATATAAGACGGGAGCACTATAATCGTGCACCAGTGGCGGCGCTTTTTTATATATTTTTTATGTTTTAATTAATGTACGGCTACTATGTCATAATGACATTTCAAATTAAAACCAATTAATATAATAATAATTATTATTATTATTATTATGTATTATATAATTGTTAATAGTTGAAGGTACATTTTTTGAGTCAATAGTGAGAAAGAATTGTGTTATTGGATCAGTTGAAGAAATCATAGAGCAGCCCAGGCAGCCTCCATACGTCTCCTCGGACCTTTCGAAGTGATTAAGGTAATGTAATACTGGTGCCTACCTAAAACTGTATGCCAAGAGTAACGAATAGTGGACGAAATCAGACATGGAGTCACTATAGTGAGTAGTGACACGGCGGCGAGCGTGCCACAATCCATTACCTACTTATAGCTGAAAGCGGAGCGAGTGAGCGACGCGGGACGAGGGACGAGGGGTGATGCCGTGGATCCATTAGCTAATTAGCAGCTGACTACCACCGACCCCTTCTTGCTTGCGTGTTACTATACCGCGTCTTTGGTTGCTAATTGATTTTTAAATGAATGAAAGTATGATTGCAGGTGGTGGCTTATTGTGATCTACACTATCTAGAAACTATTGTGAAGTTTGTGAGTTTGTTTGAGGTAACCCCCGAAATCACTACCGATTTGTACATATGTACTTTATGCTTCAGCGCAGAAGAACAATCAGTAACAATAATTTGGTTCCGCTTTAATCTGTCTATTTTGTTTTCGACTTTGCGAGCTAGATGCCGCTATAGTCAACGGAGTAGGTAATTTAAATATTTATAGTATGTTTGAAAATATATCATTTACTTTATCTTTTAGAACCCACCCCCGCGACAACTGTGGCTGTCAGTTTTTTGTTTTTCAAAAATCACTAGACTTAGTTAAGTCTGGAGTTACTGGGGAATCACAATAAAATTCTACTGGGAAAAAAATAAAAACAATATTTTATAAAATCAACAAAACTGTTTATTTTTTTGGTTTATTGAGATCAAAATAGCATTAATATAAAATTTAGTATGTGCTTTTCGACAGATGAAAGGTTATGAAGTAAAAGATATATCATTTCATCGCACGGGAAGACTAAAGATAGTAGTTATTAATCGTCGTATATTTAATATTTGTTGCCATTTATAATTTTATAAATTACTTACCTAGCCTTAAATAAATTCACGGGCACTTAAAAAGCGATTGCGATATTGATTATGTCCCAGTTACCACTTGATGATGTTGAAAATGCCGAAAGTAGTAATTCATGATTTTATAGCACGAATTCCTGACACCTAAGTTTATGAATGTTTCTTTTCATTTGGACTTCACATATTTAAAAAAAATAACGACTCCATCGTCTAACTTATTTAAAAAAAATAACGACTCCATCGTCTAACTTACCGTGCGATATTATGGAGTTAATCCACAGACTTAATAAAACCATAGCGTAGCGAGCTTTTTCTGGTGTTCTGTGAGTTAATCAACTAATATGTAATCACTTAGTTACATGATTCAAGTTTTAGGAAATATATTATGATAACCGCCATTTTCAAGGAACTTCAAAATTATTGCGGCGATGCCCGCGCATGCGCATTCTGTGCTCTGTGGCCATTTTTAACGATACCTACCAAAGAACGAAGCATTCGTCCCACAAACAACGTCGCAAGACGAAATAGTTACTCTTCAGAATTCTTCACTGCTGGACCCTTAAGTGGGAGTAATGACCATTAATGCACCGCGAGCAGCGAAGTTGGCGTTTGGAGCACTTTCGAAATGATCGCTTCATTATAAAGATATCTAGATAGAGGGCGTGCCTTACTTAGCCGTCAGGAGTATGGGTAGGTGACCATATAAGTGAATGTGTGCAATGCCAGATCACAGCATTCGAAGATTAGCTGTAAGAGGTTGTATTTGTATGTAGTCCCATTTAACTAGCATCTTTAAATCTTGTCCTTCTGTTTTGGATTACCCATTCTCTGCTATACCTACCTATTAATACATTGCCACAAAAGTGAGAGTAATCAGACTCGTCTAGAAAGTCAACTAACAGTAGACAACGAAAAGCACCATGAACAGACACAGGCTATCAAATAATATGGATAACCAATTTTTGATATTTGATAGGTCTTTTCATGATCTATCACAATATTGTAAATTTACTTTAGTGAGGAGGGTTTTCCTAGTAGTGAGCTTGTATCAGTAGTCCGATTAATTAGTGCGGTGATCGGACTGATGATACCTACTTTTTCGTCTCCTTACCTTGGTTGCTACCACAGAACACGGAAAAAGCTCGCTACGTGCCCGCTTGCTACGCTGCTACATACAATCGCACTACTGAGTCACATGTCATGTTTGTTTTCCAAAATATATATATAGTGCAAAAGTATGGAAAAAATACTAGGTAGGTATGTATGTAAGTACCTATGTTTATTTATATTACTGTTTAAACATACATAAATACAAAGAACATACTAATATTACAGAAATACTAAATAAAAAACTTGTTAGTTGTTGTTAGGTACCTATATGCATTTTTTTTTAAATTTCACCGACTTCTAATGGCCAGATGTTTTTATACCATACAATGGTAATGATTATTTTGATGTAAACACGAAAATAGATCGATTTATGTAAGTATAAGTAATTTTTTTCCAAACTTTCGCGATTTGTGGAAACAATTTTATTCACGCTAGACCAAATTTTCACCGCAGTATTATGGAATGCGTCAAACACGAGATTGCTGTAAGTTTTCTTTTTTAAATATGGTAATTAAAGGCTCCAAAATATATTGAAAACTTCGCGTAAAGTTTTTAATTGAAATATTAGTAAATAATCATAAATTTAAAATGTTAACACGACTTCACATATGTACATCACAGCGAAGTCGCATAATTACTTAATACACGTAAGTTTGTTCAAGACCTGCTGATTCTAGTAACTTAAACCTGGTGTTTCAACACAATGCGATCCAAACCATTCAATTACAAAGTAAAACTTACCCCTACGACTGTCTGGCCATCATCACGGCACACGACCACCGAAATTAGGTAATGACCATCCAATATACGCAGGGGCAAGCGGGCGCGTGGCGCGCGCGCGGCCCGCCAGCCACCCCTGCCTTCAAATAATTTCATTAATTATAATAAAACGGACTCAAACGTGTTAAACGACGCCACGTGATAATAATTGTTGGCCCGGCTGGCCGCTGCGACAGCGGGCCGTGGAAAAATAAACACGCCAGTCAAATACGATGAAGATGCAAACGAAATTGGGAGGGAGTATCCTAAAACGACACAGAGAAAGGACGATGAACATAATATGCTGTAGAAATACTTAATTAAGGATGCCCATGTGGTAACCGGATAGGAATTTAAACACTCCCAGTCATCATCATCATCAGCCTGTAGACGTCCACTGCTGCACAACCGGTCCTGCGCTACCCTCATCCAGCTGGGTCCCGCGACCTTCACTAGATCGTCGGTCCACCTTGTGGGAGAAAAAGAAGTGTGTGAGAGAAAGAATTTCGAAGCTGAAGTGGCAGTGTACTGGGCACATCGCTCGTAGAACTGACGGCCGTTGGGGCAACAAGGTTCTCGAGTGACGACCACGTATCGGAAGACGCAGTGCAGGCAGGCCTCCCACAGCACAAGGTGGACCGACACTCCCAGTATTTCCTGATAATTAGATGTCACACAAGGCGACTAAAAGATAAATCCTCGTTTTGGACAGCGGCATATCGTCTGTGCATTATGAGGACACGGTGGTTCTTCCTAACATGACTGGTTTAATGTAGTTAGGTAATGTTTTAGGTACCTTTACTAACAGAATCTTCGTGATTCCTTTACACATAAAACGAATGCTGTCATATTATAATTTAATAAAATATATAAAATAGCCTTTTATTCAGACTAAATGATTTTTACAAGTATTATGTTATTATAATGTACCTATACATTAAAAAGAAACTAACAAACATCCTATATTTTCATACAATTTATGACTTATCATATCACCCTCCTTTCATTTCACTTATTTCATTAGTTTCACCCTTACTAAATACCGGTAAAAATAGTTTACACATTACTGAATGTTAAAATATCAATACCTACCTAGTTAGTGAGGGGGGCGACTTGTGTAACTACGATTCCCCGCCGAAAGTATTATTGTGCAAATTTTGAGAGTAAATATCATACTTTAGTCTGGGTTTGTTAAATGTAGTAAGATGAATGCAGTAAGTAACAGTTATAAATATGATATCTACGTAGATTTTATAAGTTACGCGGCATTACCATGGTCGACGACGGAAGAGTAGAAATGACAGAAGATATTACATATGGCTGAACTAAATGAAAGTGTCATCAGATGAAAGAAGGCAGGCTCCGTTCGTTGGTTCGGACATGTTGAGTGAAAATATATCGATGGAATGTGAAGCCGGGGACGAGCTAGACTGCATACCCTGGAGCAGACCGACCATGCGCTCATGGGGCTCACATACGTAAGGCGAACAGTACTGTATGAACAAACAACCGCAAACGCGCAATCAGCTATATAATTTGGAATTTAATAGAATCAACCAAAGAAAAGTTAAGTACATACATGATGCCAACGACAGCATATCCAGCCTGTCGACATACATTTTATTATGATTATTTCTCATAAAAAAATAATTTATGAGGTGGTCATCACAACACAAACGTATTTAGCGACTCAGATCAGAATTGACCCCTCGAAAATGCTTGCCTCTGGGGTATCGAGTGAGGTCGACGGACGTCCTAGTTTTTTTCAAGCTGTACGCTTAATCGATCGGTCGCCACCAAAAGCCCATGAACTTAAAAGAAAATTGTTGGAGAGGCGGGAAAGTGAGCGATGCTCAGGCGAGGGATATTGTAGGACGAGCGACGAAGCTTTTCCGAAAATTGACCTCTTCGCCGAGGTTATATACAATGCCTTTCACGACTATTGCGAGGAAAATACATTTTGAAACAATCGTTTCGCATTTTAAATATTTTTCCACAACAAAAAACTTTCGTACCATTTTAAAATATTTCTCGGGGGAAAATGAAGCCAACATTATAGATCCAAATCATTTGATCCAAACAACTACTTTTGTGTTTTAGAACCGTAGGTACAAATTATATATTATTTAAATTAATAATATTCCAAATGTTAGACGTCAATCACCATAAGGTATACTTACTCATAATATCAGACAATCTAAGTGAATCGTGTCAGTTAGTCCTAATAATTAGGTATTGTACCTACGTGTAATAAGTACCACTACATGTGATAGGATAGTCTCACAATAAACATAGTTTTAAAAACGATGAATTTGTCAATACAATACCTAAACCCAAAACATATCAGCGGCTACAATAAATATAATATTATGGGCGCATTCATTAATAGCTGACAAACGGTACCTTTGCCCCCACTGAGCCTCTCCCCACCCCCTAATAGCCTCATCTGTCCCACCCCCTATCTCCCCGTTGGATCAGTGCGAAACTGCCCGGTCACGGAACGCGGACATGCGATGCGGCCTAATATGTTTTTACTATTAAAGCTATACTATTGCTCATCCCCTCGGCCGGGGGGCCAATGAATATTCATGCGGTAATTTGTTTATAGCACTAAATGTTGTGGTCACTGGTCAGCCTATTAATTACTAGCTTATGCCCGCAACTCCGTCTGCGTGAATGTAGACCGTATAGTCGGATTTATTTGTCTTTGTATACTTAGATAGATTTCATTATTTTTTAGAATGGTCGGGAGGCTCGGAAGGACTTTACGAGGCAGGCAAAATCGCACTTGTATTGCCCCTCGGTTTTACGATAGGTTTATATCTGCCACTCCGTGACTGTACATAGTGACTAAAAGTATCTAAAAAGCGCAGTAGGTGAATTGCTCAAGTTGGCGAAACGCGCAGTTCGCGAAATGAGCTAGTTGGTAGAGGACTCCTACTCCAGCCTGTTGCGGTGACTCCTAACCTATGTCTTACAGGCGCGGTGCTAGTGCAACATTTCCTCAGGTGTTCCGGTTGCCCTCGGAAATCCTCCTTCCGTTCCGGTGCTCTAATTGTATAGTTTGAGAGTTAACTGCATTAAAATCTGTTCTGTTTTTCTATGCTGCTGTAAAATACACCTTACTGCCCGCTTCCCTTTAAAGGAGCGCTATAAGTAATGTCCATTTTCATTGATTTGCTTTATTACCATCGTTACTGCTCGGCTCTCTTCAATTAAGTATAGATTGATCTAATGGAGTAATATTATATATAGGTAGTAAATTCTTCCTCGAGACAAACTAGAATCAAACTATGAAAAAATACATTTATGTATTATTGTAGTCACATTATTTTTGTCGATGTTTGTTTTGTTGTAGGTACCTTACCTATATTGTAAATGTCCATTGCCACACTCGTCAGAGCATAACCGCTATTAATATTTGTAAATATCCTCCTCAAGATTTCGCCGACAAATACAATATAAAATTCTAACTCAAGGTGAAATGATCTTTCCACTCAAGGTTCCTGAAGGTACGAGGAAATTCAAAATGTGTGAGAATCCTTCATGGCATTCTAAATGTTGCGTTGCAGGAGTCTTAGGGTGTCTGGGACCACTAAAAATCACACGGCCCGAATGCCCGTTGGCCCTGTAGTTATAAAAAGAATCATTTTCTTGCAGTTCGATTCCGTGCTGTCCTGCCCCGCCCCACACCGCCCCCGCTTCGCCCCGCCCTGTTGCACGCTGGTCAAAAGATATCAAAGCTCTAGCTGACTTATCACAGCACCATAATGAAGATTTCTGAAAGAAATCCTATCCAACAGATCCACTGTTTAGAAGAAAAATTATCCCTAATTAAAACCTACTTGTTTCGGGATTTTTGTCCTCAATTTAAATTTATGTGGGTACCATACGAAACGTAAATTAATTAAAACTTAAAACATCTATAATGTAATTGTATAGTCACATGTATGTGAAGATATATTATGTCTCATTAGTATAGGTATTCAAAGTAACATAAAAACGTAGGGCATTGTGGAAATGTTAAATAGGAATTAGTGTTCGGCTATGTGGGACGTCCAAGTACCCGCGGCGGGCGGCAGGGCGGCAGGGCGGCAGGGCGGCAAGGCGGGCGGGCGGGCGGGTGGTGGGCGGCGTTGGCAAAGTATCGATCGCGCCCCCGCCCGCCCCAGCGCCGCCCAGACGATAAACATGGCTCCCGAGTTGCCGACCCCCTCCGCGAGGCCGGTGTGTACTCATTGCCTTTAAAAGGTTATTGCTGGGCATTAGTTATGTCATAAATTTCAGGAATACGATGATAAAAGTGTTTTTACGGGCTGAAGGGGCGAATGGGTGGCGAGCGGAGGAGACGGTAGCGTCAATTGTTTGGATTGCTGTTATTGATTTAGGGTGGTATTAAAGACAGCGACGCCGCCGCTGCGGCGGGCGGCGACGCCGCTGCACAGCGACGCCGCCGCTGCTTATATAATTTGTCTCATACAAACTCATGTAATCTCGAAAGAGCGGCAGCGCCGCGCCGCGCGGCCGCCGCTGTGTATATGTATAACAATTACGAACAAGTCACTACACTACTTAACTCCATATTAACTAAGTAGTATTGTTATCTCATAAAATACCTATAAATAACAACAACAACTCCTGCCTGAACTATCAAAACCAGTGCTTCAGCTCCACCCACGGCTGACTGAATGACATAGAGTAAACAAAATATCTGTTTATTGACCGGTTACTATGGGCATTAGGTATTATTGTCGTTTGAAAGTTTCGGATATTGGTTGGTGACACTTTTCTGTTCCACTCTGATTAAGTAAGTCTGATAGAGTCGGATCGGTCTATGTCCAGCAGTGGACGTTGAGTTGGTATGTATCCCTAAATCCTAACCCTAAATTAGAAAGAAAGAAATATGTTTATTTACTGCTTATCGTTACGATTTTCCGCCTTCATTCAATGCAAAACATAATATTATGTGTATTAAATAGATGAACCTAAGAACAACCGCCCCTTCGGCCGCGTACGCAACCGGAGTTTCGTAACCAGTTGCGGTAGGACAATGAAAATTCTCTTTACTTTTTAATACTAAACAAGAGGTTTTTTCCTTACACGATACTGGTTTCCTCATAAGAAATTTGTAATGAAGTATGAATTACGAGACCCTTCTTACCTACCTGTTTAACGCTATTATTTTAAAGGATAGGTACTCTGACTAAACTGATCTATCAACGCAAAGCTCAAGCGGATCTGTCTAGAAACCTGAAATTTTGCTCACCGTTTGACGCCTCTACGGGTCTACATTTAATAGTACGTATATGTTGTCAGTTTACGATATGTGGAGCAACATAAGGCTACTTTCTATCACGGAAAATGAACCATGTGACGGGAACTAGAGTAGGTACCTACTAACTGCGCGGGAGACGTTCCATGCGGACGAAGTTGAGGGCAATTAGAAAAATACAATTTTGGAAGTAAATACTAAAAGCTGTAGTCATTGTGCGTGTGTATCTATAAATAAAAAAATAAAAATTTTTTTTCAAATAAGAGTTGGGCAATACATAGTTGAATTAAGAGTACCTACCTAGATTGTGCATTCAGCAAAAGGGTTGGAATCCCGGTCCCTAGGCTAGGTTACGACCTGTATACCTACCAGGGGACAGTGTACCTACCTCCACAGCACGTTTTTCAGATTGGACATTATTCAGTTTGGACATTTTTCAGTTCGAGCATGGTCGTTGGACATAATATTTTACAGATTGGACATTATTCAGTTTGGACATTTTTCAGTTCGAGCATGGTCGTTGGACATAATATTTTTGAGATTGGACAATAATACAGTAAATCCTCAAGACAATCGAACGATAACCTTCTTTCTAATTATTTCATTAAATTAAATGCATTCCATTAAATACATAGGCCGGTCGTTTACTGAACTGAGTCATTCAATATCCGGTAATATACGGTTTTTCATTTATTTATTTTTCAAATTCAGTATACATATTAGTAGCTGGGATCTCCTAGTAGGCAAATTAATTGGCCTGTGTCATGAGAGTCTCGATTATTCCCAGTAGGTACTGTCTTGCACTACCAAAGAAGCCTTTAAGGTATTATACCGGTAGACTTCTTCTGTTGATCTACGCTGATCTCAATAGAGCGACATAGTAAGCTCTTTATATAAGAATAAAAAATAAAAAAAGGTTGGAACTAACTATGGGAAGCGAATGTTTACTTACGATGGAGCACAACTTTATAATAACTTACCCTCATCTAGAACCCCTCAAGTATGATACGAACTCGCTCGATGTATTTAAACATAATTATTTAGCTCAGCATATCTTACTAATTAAAACCCAAAAGTGGACATGATGTTGTGCAGAGGCAGTTTATCATAAACTTTAATTTTTCTAAATTGTTAAAGTATATTGATTCTGTACGGTGCGAATGACTACTGCATTATACTAAATTATTATTGTCTCCTTCTCATGTAAGTGACGTTTGTCTTTTATGAGAATAAAGTATCTTTAAACCTTACGTAGTTCTCCTTTGACAGTTCCTTTGCAGGAACTACTGGGACTTTTTGTTCTTCTACGTTCAACGAGTTAATAGACCCGAGTTAGTTGACGTCGTCCTCGACTGTAGTCGGGGCGGTTAAGACGACTGACCTAAAAGCAGTCGGCTGATTGGACGGTTAGCTCGTTCAATAAACCTATGCTAACCACACATCATTAATTTCAAACGGCTAAACGTCGCTTAGGTTTGTCGATATAAGTTGCATTCAAGAATTTGGCTTGTCCTTTAGCCAAGAAGTTTCAAACCTCTTTGGTCGCGCGCGCGCTCCCGTAGCTTTTTTTTTAAACTCATGCCTTTAGCCATTTAAATGCGCAGGCTAATTAGACAAGGGATATGAAAAAAATCAATACCTACCTACCCGTATTATAATTCTTCCAGATGTCTCAGGTTACCTGTTTGTTGCAGACAACTGAGCTACAGACGCTGCTCTGCAAGCAGGAGAGCCCCTCCCTCGCAACCGACCATATGGACCTGTTCGATGGCGGCTCTTCCTCCCGCGACGATGGGTTCCTTCGACCCGCCCTCTGGGAGGACATCGCCTCCTCCATCAGAAACATTGACCCCGAGAACGCGAGCATGCTCGCACCTCTTGGCGCCACTCACGTCAAGCTCGAAGCCGACGATGCGCTTCTTGAAGAATGCGCTACCCCACTGCTCAGCCCCTTGGAGATCAAGACGGAGAGGTTGTGCGCCCCCCCGACGTATGCGCATCCTCAGCCGCCCCACCACGCCCCACCACAGCATCCGGCGTCGTTTGTCAAGTACCCGTCCTCCAGACTAGTCTGCATGTCTCCTCTGACGCCACCTGGGTCGGACCAGGGCAGTCCAGGGAACACGATGCATCAGGTACGTATACAGGAACACTTTTAGGTCACTTCTCAATGCTTTGCGATTGCTTGCGTGCGATGACGGATGGTACCATCTTCTGCCGTGCGATTTGTTTTCTGCAGTTGTACGTTTATGCATAAAACTTATTAATTTTCTTTTTTTGGTAACTATAAATGAACTAGGAAAGAATACATTGACTTACAATTTTAATGATCAAAGTTGAATTAGGCCAGTTGAATCATTGATTTATCGTAGTTATAGGTATACGATAAATCAATGATTTATTTACTGGCCTATTAGTATAAGCCTTAGGGTGCCGAGGTGTATTGTAACGATTTCACACTTTATTTAAACTTTACGGCAATAGTATGCGGCTATAGGACAAAATTATAGCTTTGAAAGAGGCGTATTGTTTCATCGCGGACATGAAACTGGCGAGACAACCGCATTTGCTGCGCGTCAATTCTCTATGATTCGTCGAACCCAAAAGCTGCAGGACTTCATTGAAAAGCTTAATCAGAAGAATTCAAACAAAGCAACTGTGCAACTCGATATCTACCTATTTAACTATCTATAGACCACGGATCACAAACCTCCATAAAGACACTCGCGTTCGCTATCGTCTACTAAGACTCAGAGGACCAGAATATGTTTACCTACAAGACTATCACAAATTGTGTGAATAGAAAGCTACTGACAGATATAAACGGAGCGAGCAAGAAAACGTTTGAAGACATGATGAGAATGTGCTTTATTACAAGCAATCAAAACGAAATGTCAAAAAAGCTAAATTTCCTTGATGTAGCTCTGAGTGCAGTACATCAGGCGGTATAATCGCTAAAGTGTGTTCTTTCAGACATAATATCACTTCTACAATTCTGTCAACAAGTAGTTACCTTCGTACTATTGCCGCAAATTTTAAATAAGCCTAACAAACGCTCAAGAAACTGAGTATTGTTAAAATTACTGAATGATTTTCTTATTTGCCATTCGTTACCGTAACACGACAAGGGGAGACGACCTTTCAGATACCAACCCCTTCGTTGGCGGGGTAGCAGGAAAAGTCGTGCATTTACGTAGGCATACCGGTATTGGATATAACTTTCATTTATTCTGTAGGGGTGAATGAGGCGCCAGAAAGAAACTAATGTGTTGTTTGCAGGGGGGTCCCCGACGGACGCCGCCGCCGCCGTACCACCCACCACCCCTGCTCAGAGCCTCCCATATCCCACCGCATCCTGCTGTTCATACACATCATCATACGCAGGTACGAAACTAATTTATATTTATGATTTATACTTGTGTTTCGGCCGCCTCATTGGTCGTTTGACTCGGGTGCAAGAGGTCGCGGGTTCGATACACTCAATGAGATATATCCCAATGAGTTCCATGCCATAGTAAATGTACATGGGAAATATTCCTATTTTGGACATACCCAGTTTCTTTTAAGGGTTCAAAGGAACCCATAAAGGATCTCTTTTTTGTCCGTCTGTCTGTCTGTCAAGACCCTTTCTCAGGAACGCGTGGAGGTATCAAGTTAAAATTAATATCAAATACTTATTCAAGTCTGCAATCCTTTGGAGCTGTGAAAAATCTATGAAAAAAAAACTTCCAAGTCAACGCAGTCAGAAGATATGGCCGATTTTGCCACATTTTTAGTAATTTGGTAATCAAAACCTAGAATCATGAAATTTGGGAAGAAGCTAGGTCTTATAGCACAAGTAAAGGAAAAAAATCCTAAAACCGTAAATTTGAAGTTACATCACAAGAATTTATTTTTTACCAACAAACTTAATAAATAAATTAGTACCATGTGATTTAACTACAATTAACTTATTGATCTAATTATTTCTTTATTTAAGTTTGTCCCCCATTCCCAAGGCCCGCCATTCGATGCAAACAAAGAAGTATCCACTTCAAAAATAAGTATAAGTGCAGGGAACGTTTTACACGTCATCATGGTGATTTATCGGCAGGTCATGCAGTCGCCACAGGCCCCGCAACCGGCGGCGCAGGCGCACCCACCCCAGCCGCGCACTCACCCCTCTCTCCCCTACTCGAGACTCGCCCCTCCATCCCCCGTGAAGTACAACAGACGGAACAACCCAGAGTTAGAGAAACGGAGAGTCCATCACTGCGACTTTATAGGTACTTTTTACTAATTCTGTGTTTTAGCGAATAACATTTCATTTAAATCTGTAGGCTTATTTAGCCATCATTAATTGATGTGTCTAGTCTATAAATGGTTTTGTTGTGAATGGAATAATACCTTTTTGGGACTGAGGCACAAATGTTTTTAAAATCGTTATAAGAATGGAACCTTGTCATTTAAAAACTTTCGATTTTCAGTGAATATGACAAGGTTCTATCCTTTGATCAAGATAGGTAGGCTGCGACCATGAAGTAGGTAGGATAGGGTACTACCTATTTCATGATCATTATTTTTTGTTTGTTTTCAGGGTGCTCAAAGGTTTATACAAAAAGTTCACATTTGAAAGCGCATCAGCGAATACACACAGGTATAGTATAATTTGTTAGAGGGGGAAAGCGAACGATTCTCGCGAGACAAGGGATTTTGAAGGATGAGCCGTAAACGAGATTTTCTAAAATACTAGTCCGAGAATTATCCTTTTCGCTGAGATTATACACAAAGTGCTTTCGTGACTGAGCAAAACAAAGTCATATAAAATTGTTTAAAAGATTTATTTATTTATTATGTGGAGCAGTGGACTAGTGCAGCTGATAATGATCATGTAATACCACTTTACTATGGTAACGTTAATAAGTTATTGGCTACCTTAACGTTATCTATTTGAATAATGTAGAAACGAAAAAATATATAATCAAATGTTATTGTTTGTTACCTACATCCAGTATATAGCCAAAGTTTGTGTAGTTGATTTTGAAAGAACTTGTTTAACATTATCAATAATATAAAATAAGAAACTGATAGATCTACGCACGGCCTAAAGCTCTGAGCCTAGAGACTTGAAATTTTGCACAAAGGTTCCTTCATACTCTGACGTCCAGTAAGAAAGGGTTTTTTCCCGTGGGAAAAATTTATCTACGCGGGCGAAGCCGCGGGAAACAGCTCGTTACATATTATAATATAGAATCAATAATCTTATAATGGTCGTAAGAAACAAAGGCGGCACTACTTTCAACTGTCATTTCAACTTTCTTCTCATTTTACCAAGACCAAGAACTCAATATGGCAAAACGTCAGATGGCCGCCTTTGATTCTCAATAAGCCTATTATGGTGATGACACTTATCATATACCTACATATTATGTAAATGTTCCATAGGTGAGAAACCGTATACATGCCAGTGGCCGGAGTGCGAATGGAGGTTCGCGCGCTCGGACGAGTTGACGCGGCACTACCGCAAGCACACCGGCGCCAAGCCGTTCAAGTGCGCCGTCTGCGAGCGGTCCTTCGCGCGGTCCGACCACCTCGCGCTGCACATGAAGCGGCACCTGCCCAAGATGTCCAAATGACACGCGAGGAGAGGCGGAGACCAGCCGCCTGCGCAGCTCACCACACAGGTCATACTCTTTATTGCACATTAAAACAAAATAAAAACAGATACAATAGTACAGTAGCTTACATAAGTACGGTCGACCGCACGCCAGTGGAAACAAAATCAGTATAAACTGGTCTCTCGTAGTATTGAAACTTTTTAATAGGCTAGCCAGCTCAAGGTCAAAGTGTTTCCTGCCTGCCTGCTAATTGCCAGACAGTTCTACTAATAGTTTCGTACTGGGAGAATGTTACTGATGGAACAAGTGCAAATTGCTAAGAAAAAAAAACACAAAGCACGACTTAGATCGCGTCTCAGAAGTTCTTCAGGAAACCCTATTATAGTTATCTTCTTAGGGTGCCAGGAATACCTGGCGACACTTCGACCCTATGGGATCTGTTGTGCCAAACCCTTGTCCACCAACGGTGCCCCAATCCGTTTTTTGGTGGACTTCACATACGCCTTAGAAGAGTAATTCTGATCTTTGGCGTATGCGGGTTTCCTCGCGATGTTTTCCTTCACCGAAAAACCTGTGGTATTATAACAAACCGTACTTACATTTCGAAAAACTTATTAGTACGGGCCAGGTTCGAACCCATGTACTCGCATGAACGTGAGGCGAGTGCACAATCAACTAAGCTACCACGGCTTACCTACTATAGTTACTTCAACAACAAAAGGATTTGAAACAAATCAAATGTTTGTTTCCAATTTTAATTTCAGGAGGAATGCAGTGAGAGCATCTTCCTGGAGTGCACCTTGGACACAAACCTGATGGACACGTTCTACGGAGTGCTGTGACCGAGAACAGACACATTTACATAAGAGCAACTATGTCTCGTATCTTGAGATCGGAGCCGGAACGACTTGGATTCGTTTCGAACAATTGTTTATCATAATTGTATAGTAATGCTTTCAGGACATCAGTCCTAAAACGACAACGGGCCATATCAGCCAATCGCAAGACTGTCTGTGTCTCCCGTCAGTCAGACACATAGAAAGTAAATGGAATGAAGTGCCTTTTCAGTGACTTAGTTAACCGAAATGTGACCTTATTAACATTACCTATTGATATAAAAGGCACGTGCAGGTGACAATCATCTGTACTGATTGACTGTTCACAGAGATATTTAATATAGGATATTGAGCATCTTTGGTTCTAAGACTTATGAAAATTAAGAATAAAATTGCTCTACTTGCCATTTACACATTTGCACCTCACGATAAATTAAATTAATCGTTTGGGATGATAGACTAATTAGTTTATTTTTGTTGAACAAAATTGTATTTGAATATACTCAACTACATCATGTATCACACCATAACGAGTGATATGAAATAAAAAGATTATTGACCAAGTATTGCCGAAAATAATTTGGATGCCTGGCCAAAACACGATGGAATCCGCATATTGTGTACGAACGTGCACTTGTTCATAATCTGTTGTATTTTATAGTGTAAAACGTGGATTGTATTTAGGACTGAGAGCAGGGTGTAAAGCGAGTTTTCATTCCACTGGAACCATGGAAGAAATAATAGTACAGTCGACCGCACGTCAGTGGAGACAAAACCAATATAAGCTGGTCTCATGTAGTATTGAAACTCCTTAATAGGCTAGGCCAGCTCGAGGTCAGTGTTTCCACTGACGTGCGGTCGACTGTACCAAGCCTGGAGCGGAGACGAGCGGTACATAGAAGAAACACACGAACAGTAACCAAGGATCGTGTGACTTTCCCATCTTTCCTTACACCAATATCTGTTCGAATGAGCGAAGTTACGCAATAGTCAGTGAGATATAGTGAGCAACAACTTTCAATGTGAAGTTTTCAACATTCAAGGCCCACTGCTCCGTTTTTCTACACACTGCGCGTCTGCGAATATCTGTAGAATGGACTGATCCAACCGATATGTCCCAGGGTGCACGTAGGGACTGAAATCGGTAGACAGCATCGGTAATTGTACCTAAACCTTATTCGGATAAATATCAACCTTTATAAAAAGTTACCGCTTTGCGATTTCCATACCGACAAAACGTTCGTTCCGGCTACAAGGTGCAGCGGGCGGAAAATAAAAGTAAGCGTCTACCTGAATCGATGCCGTGAAAATGCTCGTGACCTTGAACATATCAATGTATTCATACCATTGAGAAGAACGAAGTAACTGAAAATATACGCTATGAGAAAGCTTTACGAGATAAAATGCGAACCGAAAATAAAATACAGGGAAATAAGGATTTCGGGAAACAGATCTAACAAACCAGGAGAGGCGGCTGCATCGATTCTCCAGACAAGTGTTATAGCGAAAGAACAATCCACGTAAGTACAATACAGCAGAAATAATCATTTAAAAATATTCTGTATCCATGCGAGGATTTTATGTGACGCGCATAATATCAGACTTCTAGAATAAGCATGAAATTTAAGTGTAACTTAAAATATTTCATAGAAATGTATCAACCTGAGCGGGTGTCACAAAGCAAACCCGATTTCTCCGCATGCTATTTTACCAGAATCAATCCGGAATTTAGCTAAAATCCTAGATGGATAGCAAAAAACAATGTGCAAAGGCTATCTCCCAGTTTTTAGTTAAAATATCAATTAGGCTTTTAGCTAAAATTCGACTTTTGCTATTAAGTACTTATCCTACATAATAGAAAAATACATGCGACAATATTATGTTCATTCTCCATTTCAAAAATAGATATTTTGTAGAATCAATTAATCATCACTCTCTATTTCCCAAGTTACCTCCAAAAATTTGGTTAAGTTAATAACTCTCCATTAAGTTAAGGATTGCCATTTAATTGTAAATATATGAAGATAAGTACAAAGAAAATGTGGAAATACCCTTCAATGGTATGAGAATAATAATAGATTATTAATTTATAAATAATTCTTATTATAATGTAATCTAAGTCATTTTTATTTATTTCTTATTCTTTTTCATAATCCCGTAAGTAGGTACTTAATCTAGTTTTTTTGTGATGCAATTTAAAAAGCACTGGCGATCTCTATATACTAAACTTAGACACTTAACATAGGTAC
Organism: Metalampra italica; assembly: GCA_949699065.1. Lineage (NCBI taxonomy): Eukaryota > Metazoa > Arthropoda > Insecta > Lepidoptera > Oecophoridae > Metalampra > Metalampra italica. Next base: position 5,713,125 of record OX452969.1, read on the forward strand.
AAATTTGTATATTTTTGACTTTGAAATACCTACCTAATGAGTTAAGTTTTAGGTTCTACATAACACGTGTTGTTTAAATTTAAAAATACATAATTTAAAAATTACAACGATCGGCACCGTAAATTTCGGGGCACATTTCATAGAAATAACATTATGTTATGTACTAAACATTTACCTATTATATTACCAATAATTGGCTTTTTCAAATTTGCCTTGTTGGCAACTGGTTGCGTAACAAGAATAACATTTCTTTTATCACAACTGGTTGCCATGAAATACCAAAAAAACCTCGCAGACAACTAGTTGTGAAACACAGTTGCGATGGCGGCTGAAAGCGTTCGAACATCATAGTTTCTTAATCATGTTTTTTTTTATGTTGCCAACAAATATACGGATTACCTACTTGCTTATTATATATAGCTACCAAGCTTTGATAGTAATAAATAATAATTAGAGATCGCAGTGCCTTTGGTGAAGCTATTTTAGGCTCAGCTAATAACTAATTGCCTTAAACACAGCTTATTTAATAGCTTCACATGTAACCTTCTCATAGTCCTCTACTCCTCTGGATTCACTTTTATACTTACCTATTTTTTTCTTATAAATGGTATTTCTGTAGTTGTCGCGACGGGTGAAAATTCAGAAATTCTTAGTATTAAGTTACCCAGCGGTTTGAGCTGTGCTTTGATAGATCAGTCAGTCAGACAGGGTATCATTTTATAAAATATTTTTAATAAAATAATCATAGACACCTAGGTACTCAATATTTTGCCATAATTGATAAATGTGCCATCGGTCGTTATAGAAAAAACATAGGCACATAAACACGCGTTCTATAAATACGTAAATAAATTCAGTAGCAAATAATGTTAGATATTGTGAGTGTCACCTCTTTCTCAATAACAAGTTACACTTGTTATACAAAAATTGTACGTCAATTGACTTCAAAGTACCTACTTACAACAAAACGCGAGTGAGACGTTACATACAGCAAGAATTAATAATTGTTACCCGTTGCACATATTATGTTTAACCACTTTTGCCATGGCCCATGCTTTACACTATGCTCGTGGGGCATGTTTTCAGTCGGCAATTTCGCAAAAAATAATCTTATTAGTAAATTTTACACGTGGTGCCTTAGCCAAGGTGAGAAAGACAACACATGAGAAATAATATTTACAAAAAAATCATAATTACATTTTTGAACTATGTAGTCATGATAGCTGAAATGATAAGGTAGGTACTCGTTGTTTTCCTCTTTATTTTGCAGATATCCGACTATTTAATTCTCATTTGACTCAGTTGTTGAGCTGAGTTGAAAATAAGCATGTTAGTCTGGTCACTTGGTTCCGTACGCATCTCTTCTAAACTCATATTTACTAATGCTCTAAATAAAGGCACATTGATCAATCACTGTTTTACGTCATGTACATTATTTACCTTTTTATACAGGTGGGACAGAACGACCCACTTTTCCGAAAGAGTCTATTATATTAGACATGAGCAATCGTTTATAATGGTTAGAAGTGTATTTTTTTACAAGTTTAATTTGTCAAAATAAATCATTTGGTATTTTTTGCCAACCCTGCGCCGTATTTAGTGATGTTACCATGTTCAGCCCAAATCTAACATTACTATTCTCAAATAATAAACCATTTCATCAAGTGGAGAGCTGAGGTTGAACATGAGGAACTACCCATTGAAACTATGAATGAACAATTCTTGGATTCGTATATACAGTCACATATACTGCGACAGAACTATTGTAAGATAATATGTAAACTGTGGCTAGATAATATATATTTATAAAAGTTAAATATTTTTGAAATGTATACGCAAAAAATACGAGGCTGAAGCGAAATAAGCTTGAATGACGGACCAGAGCACGCACACATAATAATCTGGTCAGTCCCTAGTCACCCTTAAATCTGTAATTTCTTATGTATGAACAATATATATACAGTACCTTTACAACGTGTTTTCACTTATCTCCCAAAATGTTGATAAAACTTCGCCGAAATCTGCATTTTTTTACCGCACCCCCAGTACCTTAGGCTAAGGGTAAGAGAAAGTATTGTAATCGCAAAAAGGTTTTACAATTTTCGAGGAAATGTGTTATTCAACGATAGCATACATAGCGAAGAGTCCGGAGTTCGATCCCCGGCCGGGCCATGTACATATATTATATACATATTTTTCTCGAAACTTAAGTACATTTACAGACTGCTCTCAAACGGTGAAGGAAAACAACGCGAGGAAACCTGCATACGCTGAAGAAGAAATTCTTAGGCGCATGTGAAGTCGACCAACCCGCACTGGGCTAGCGTGGTGGACTATAGCCCGAACGCCCTCGTTGAGAGGGTAGGCCTGAGCCCCAAAGACATAAATAGGCTGTTGATGATGATGATACATAGCGAAAAACCACAAATGTCAATTCCGTCCGTCCGTGCGTCCGTCCGTCACGCTTGCAGGCTAAACCTTTAGTCCGATTGGGACTAAATTTGGAACTTAGGAGTTATTTATTTTATCAAAAATTATCAACAGTTTCTTCATACCTTCAAACCGAAGAGTAGCTGTCATACAACAAAGTGTTTTTTTTCTGAAAAGCGTCGCTTACGATGATGACACTTTGCACGTCGTAGTTGCTTGCCCATTGGTCTGGGAAAATCTAGTTTGTATGGTTCCCCTACAAATGAAATTGAAACTTGCGATTTACTCGCAAATGCTATTGAATTGTCATGTATTACGATTAAGTAGGTGTACTTATATAAAAAGGTCACACAACATGAATTCATCAGTTTATGCATATATAAAAGTCCATACGTAAAAATAATGTACTACTTTACTATTTTTTTTGTTAAGTACCTACTAGAGAAACATATCACGTCAAAAATAAAATTAATCAACTTAAATTAAATATCTGGATTTCTATTCAATTAATTTAAACAAATCAATTTTGTATATTTATTTATTCCTCATTCTCGAGTACCAACAATTATTTTAATTAACAATCAATATATCGATCTTACAAACACTTAAACCCACGTACATGTATAAACATCAACATACACTTACATAAATAAATACTATACCTACACAGTACAGTGATACAGAAATAGTTATTTTCGATTTTTCTTTACTTACATTTTATATTCCTCAAACAAGTACACCAACGATATGTCAAAAAGTAGAAAGTATTTTATCCACAAAATTCTTCAAAATAGGTGTAGTAACTGGATCTTTGATTAATTTTTCAAGCATGATAATAATTACCATTTGATTGTAAAATATTCAATAGAATAACTTGTACTGATTTCGCAAGTAGGTACTATTTTGCTAGACAACAAATACAATACAACATTAAATTCACACAATAATATTTTTATAACCAGCAATAATCATTGTACGCATTTTCTCTATCTCACAATATAATCAATAATGGAATTTTCTATATAAATGTCTTCAATTAATTTTTAAGAACACTAATGTCGGTTTATTGTACTACGTCAAAAAACATGTACTAACACGCATCTTAATTACAATTCAGTATAAACAAAATGTTTAATCGAATATTTTTGGACCCATTACACGGGATTCAACCTGTAATAGTTCGTACAGATTACTGTATTGATATTAGATTGGTTTAATTCATTTCATTACTAGAGATATAGTTGAAATTACAATTGTCTCTGACCAATATCTTGTTTATGTTTCTGTAAAGTGGGACTAACACAGAAATGTATCACATGTCATCATCAAGAAGCTAAGCTGTTTATAGCTAGCTACCCTTAAATGTATAATAGCTACCATTAAATTTGGAGGTGGCATCTTATAAAGTTTTTCAAGATTACATTTTTTAACTTGGAGGTATCCAAGTTAAAAAATGTGATATAACCCTCTATGATTAAGTTTGACGGACGTACAGATAAACGACTTTTTTAACAGTAAGCTAAGCTAATCGACCGACACATTTCGATGTAAATTGGAAACACGATCTCTTCCGATTGATTCGCTCCTTCGGAGTTTGGAAGTAAAACTAAAAACTACGAATACGACTGTATACCTTGTCATATAAGTAAATTGGACTTGAGCTACCGCGGTATGGCACCGGAAAGTACTGGCAATTACAGGTATCACCTAATTAAGTGCTAAATTAAATAAATGTAAATAAAATTTCATCTGTATAGTCTTACTTAAAATTAAGATATGATTAATCTTTGAATTCTCTAATATTTTTTTATCTACATATTTCATCATGAAAATAAACAAATGTTGGCATGCCCTTTAATAAATAATAATTTAAATATAAGTTTGACATTTGAAAGTAGAAGGAACGCCAAATTTGTTTTCTATACATAAAAAAAATCCTAAAGTTGTTTATTTTCATAAGAAGTATCAACCCCTTTCAGAGGTTTAGTAAATTCGAGGTAACCCTGTATAATTTTTAGGTAATTTTAACATTGGTAAAAGAGATTTTTGTTTTTGGTTTAAAAAGAATAGTTAACATAATAATAATATGACAGTAAAAACAAGACGCGCCATATCGTTTGCTCACGACCGAAAACACGTAGGTAATATTTCCAGTGGTGATATAGGCACATTCTCATAAGTATATTCTCGTTTGATATTTAAACGACTCGATCAATATCATGCAATAGTGGGGTTCGACGCATAGTGCCAAAAATGCAAATACCCAATACACTCATTGTACTAAATACGCGTAGTGTCAAACACCCATAATATCATTATACGCGATTAATTAAAATCTAATTTCCTATTTAGCCGAAAACGCAGGTTGCATACGTTATTTATTTATTGCCAAAAACACAGACTGCCAAAACATGGTATCGATTTGGTTACGTACGAATAGCAGATGATCGAAAATCAAAATATTTCGTGTGATCTCTCTTTGGGTGGGTATTATAGACAGCAGCGCGGCACTGCCGCTCTTTCGAGATTACATGAATTTGTATGAGACGAATTATATAAGCTGCGGCGGCGACGCTTGTCAAATCTCACAGAGCAGCAGCGCGGGCGTCGCCGACCGCCGCAGCGGCGGCGCCACTTTCTATAATACCGGATCCACTATATACAATCGTTTACCGCGAGACGTTAAGAATGCACATTCAAAAGTAAATTGAAGAAATGCCTCATTTACAAATCCTATTACTCGTATAACGATTTTTTTAATGACAAAGATATTATTATATAATTTACCATTCTTTGACTTCGGTGGGTATGTTATTTTTTTGGTAGGTACTGTGCTATCAACACTTTTGTTTTCCACGTTTAAAAACATTTTAATATACTCAAATGATCAAAAATGTGTGCTTTGGCCATTTGCGTTTTTGACACTGTGCTTCAAACTTTAATAGCGCACTTTTGGACATTTACCATACATACGCCCGTTGCGTATTGTTGGCCAATAATTTTTTTCTAAATTTCTTTCCTATAGTCCACTCTACTGAGGCATTTGTTGATGATGGACCGTTGCTTGAGAGGGCTGCGGCGGGGGGTACCCCGCGATGGCGAGAGGAGCCGCTTCCTCGAACTCGACCTGCGTCGACAACCGCTCATTCTGATCCACTTCTTCAGCGCCCATAAATGGTGTCTGCTCCACCTGGCATAGTAATAAAACGTGTATCATTTATTTATTTATTTAATCAAATTTCAATTGTTTGTCATAAACTGTGCACGAATAATAGATTATTACAATCTTTACTTAACCTTTACCAAACCGGAGCCCCAGATATAAACTTTGAATCTCGGTTGTATTTCGCGTCAGTCATACCTGACTGACATTTGTCACTCAAACGCCCATCTCTGAAGGGCTAGCTCAAAACAGCAATCGAGCCCGCATGTATACCTTTATTATCCGCCGGATAATCAAACACAACAAACACAAAAAGTCATACATACTATGTGTCACTAAGTGTGTGTGTGTGTGTGTGTGTATTGGCGCGTGTACTCACGTCGATGAGCGGCTCTATGATGCCGAGCCGCGCGAGCAGCAGCTGCTCCTTCACGTGGCGCAGCTCCTCCTGCTGCTGCGCGATCATCTGCTGCAGCTCCTCGTGCTTGCGGTGCAACTGCTCCTGCCGAGGCAACACGCTCGCATCACATTGCACCAATACCACCGTCTGTTACACGTAGATGACCAAGTTCGAGATCTCTGAGAGATAGGATCCGAAACGAGATGATCCGCCAGAGAACCAAAGCCTTCGACATTCCTCAAAGGGTTAGCACGTTGAAGTGGCAGTGGGCTGGTCACATCTGCCGGAGAACCGATAACCGCTGGGGTAGATGAGTTTTCGAGTGGAGACCACGACTGGGCAAGCGTAGTGTGGGTGGGTGAGTTGGAGCGACGACCTGCGAAAGGCGGCTGGCAGTGACGGAATGCGGAGAACCGAGGATCGGGTTTATGTCTATGTCCAGCAGTGGACTAGTACAGGCTGATGATGAACCAAGTTCGCTAACTACGTGGAATTTTTCCAGGTAGGTAACCAAGTTACGAACGTTTATATTTATAACCATTTAAATAATCAGTTACATACCTAGCTAGAGTGAATTTTTCGCGTATAACTAGTTGCCTGTTAAGTGAGCTATGACTATTAATTAACTATGGCTATAAGGAACTCTCCAGTCAACGTAGGTAACTATTTAGTTATCTACACGGAAAACTGACTCCAGCTCGGTAACTGATTATCTGAATGGTTATGCAGCTGAAACGACAACTTCCACGATCATAGACAATTTTTTTGTACCTATATAAAAAAACAGTTTCCAAGCTCATGAGGTGAACTCGAATCAGTACAGTATCTTCGCCATCTATTGTGGGTGTTATCTGCTGTGTGGTGTACGTTCGGTGCGTGGCACTGACCTGCGCCTGCGCGTGGTCGGGCGACGCCATCATGGGACGGCACTGCAGCGCGCCCGCCGCGCCCGCGTACGGCATCGGGTCCAGGTACTGCGCGCCCATGCCGTGCTGCGGCACGATGAGCGGCTCGCCCGCGTGCCGCGCGGCGAACACTTGTCCCGCCGGCACCGCGAACGGCTTCAGCTGCAATAGTCCACGAGTAATACACGAACTTTTTCGAGAAAACGCCAATTTTTATAGCCACCCATTACAGGACGGTGAAGTATCAAAAACCCACGACAAAGGTCTAAAAAGTTTCAAATAACATTCCGGGAATAGGCCAAACGGGCCTGAGGGGATATAATTTAACCGGCTCAATATGAATTTATCATCTACACACTAATTGCCTATTGTAGGTACACTTTAAATTGATGTACCTGTCATTATAATTTAAAAAAACTTAATTTTCATCCGTCACTGCAAAATAAACGCTAAGACCTGTCTGTCACACGCGGTGCCGCGAAATGCAAACGACCGATTCTGCGTCCAACCCTGGGTGGCACTCAGACTGATGACGATGGACCCCTCACCTCTCGCGGGTTGTTCCTCCGCGACGAGGACCACGACTCGCTGGACATGGAGCCGGTGTCCGAGCCGGCGTGGTACCGATGCGGGTACGACGCGCCGGCGGTCGCGGTCGTGCCGATAGTGATGCCGGTGCCGGCCGTGCTGCTCGCAGACACAGACGTCACAGAGTCCGGCTGTTGCAGACAAAGCCAGTTGTTCAGAAGTCAATTAAAAATATTTTATTGCATCATCATCATCAACAGCCTATTAACTTGTCGTATGCAGGTTCCCTCACGATGTTTTCCTTCACCGTTTGAGAGCAGTCAGTAAAATTACTTAAGTTTCGAGAAAACACCCATTGGTGCATGGCCCAGCCGGGGATCGAACTCCGGACCTTTCGATATGATAGGCCGCGTCTTATCCCCGACGCCACTGACGCTCTATTTTATTGCATACTAGCTGTTTTTAGTTTTACTAAAAGTTTTTCTCACGGGAACGTATCTATACCCTGTGTTGTTTTATTCTGATGTATAATCTATATTACTGTAAAGTTTAATCAAAAATTGTTCCGTAGTTTTTGCGTAAAAGAGGAACACCAAAGAGGAACATCCAAACTTACGCCTTTATAATATTAGTAGGATGAGTATTCTGTGTACATTTATTTATACAACGTCAATTTTATATGTGCCACCGCGTCCAAGGTGTTGGCACTGACAAGAAGCGGCGCAATATACTTCTGCAACACATCTACAACATCGAAAGCTTTGCCCACTAGATTCCCATACAAGTTATGATCTCCATCACAGACAGGGAGGAAAAATAGACAAAGGTGGACCGTCGACCTAAAGACGGTGGCCGCAAGCGGTTGGACGCCGAGGGCGGAGGATAGGGTGTGGTGGCGTTCACTAGGGAAGGCCACGACTAAGGATACTCGTGCCTGCTGTCTTTGTTGCATGGACGAGGCAGGGACGCGACATACCCGCGACGTGTGTTGGTACGAGCTGCAGAACGCCTCGCTGGCGTCGGAGAGGTAGGTCGGCGAGGCGGCGGGAACCGCCACGTCCCGGGGTTGCTCCTTCACCGCCGCCCGCGGCTCGCCCTCCCCCGCCGCTGCCACCTCGCCCTCCTGGTCGCCGCCCTTTGATACCTCCGCGATACTGGAATAAACCATCTCTTACTGCAATGCCCAACAGGGTATCATGGTACCAAGATAAAGGCAATAAAATTTCATTTGGTATTTCTGAAGTGGAACGGAAGGATAATTTGGCATTTTGAAGTTGGACTGAACGCAAATTAACACGCGCTCGAGTTCTAAGAGATCATATTACTTATATGTTGCAGTTTTTTTCACTTACAATAAAAATCCAAGTTATACAATACAACAATAAATCAAATATGTAGTAACAAACGAATTACCGCTTCGTTGGTTTATAGGGAGACGAATGTTGTAGAATGTAAAAATTAAGTGGTAACCTTACTATAAAATACTTTGGTTTTTAAAACGCCAATAAAAAAACGTTTATTAGCATCCACTGGCTATAGTTAATTATATGTACTTAGTACAAGTAGGTTTTTATTACCTCAATACGCGATGTGTGCAAACGATGAACTCCGGCTTGGAGTTCCACTGGTGGTACGTGATATAAAAGCGCGTCTGCAACCAGATCCACTGTTGGCCCTTCGTCAGGAACCGATAGTGGCATGACGTTATCTCGCCCTTCTGCATCACTGAAATTACGAAAGCATTTTAAGACCGGAGAAGTCATTGTTTTGTGGGAAAAGTGTTCGAGACACAACCCGCCTACAGGAGCACCAGTCTGTCCACACACGTTCGTGTGCGTGGGTAAATATCGACGGTTAAGAATCAATACCATACCATCTATCTATAAAAATACAATTTGACAGGAGGTGCAAAAAAGAGTGGGGCTTCGCTACCTACAAATATTGTGCGTGGACGTTATGAGATCGGAGAACTTACATGCTTCGTGACAGGCTACAACCTTCTCCAGATCATCGAAATGGTAGTAGTCGTAGCCCGATGTGCCCAGCACCTCGAACGGCAAGTAGCCTATAATGGGCGGCGCGCGGTGGTCCAGAAACAAGAACTTCCACTCCAAACTGTGCCGCGACGTGAACTCGTTCTGATTCGCGTCAACCAATGACACGTTCCGGATTAAGTTGGTATACAAACGGGCGACACCTACGAAAAGTATCCTGAAACACACAGAAAATTAACTGCAACTAAAATATATTATATGCTTTTGCCTTTACCGACTAACATGGCTGATGAACTTTCTACATACATAATTGATTAGGTTTGTACCTCTAAGGACGCGAGTAATACTCGTACTTATATGTTTTTTTTAATAACCGGTCTATATTACTTTAAGGTATTTTTCACATTTACGTAAAGCAATCACCACTTACCGGGAATCGGGGCCTTGGAATCCCAGCGTATCACTATTGTCTCTTTCCTCTGTATTTGTACCTGTCGAAATAAATTTATTGAAATGAAATGAAAATAAGTGAGCTCCAAATTTTTACTGATGTTTTGTGGCGAGACAGCAGCAGTGTCGGTCAGTTTGTATGACTGTCTCAACTGTATTTTTATTATAAACTTGTATATTTTCAACTACAATTATTAGTAAGTACTTACTATAGAAATTTGGCGAATTTAAGGATCAAAATGTGCAAAATGGCAGTCAGTCCCCAGTGAAAAACAAATCCACAACTCGGGCATTTGAAGCAACCGAGGCAGGCGGTCTTAAGTAATTATCGTTATTTATACGTATGTATTGTGAAAATTATTACTCACGAAAACGTCCATTGAATTGTATGAGCTCATATGTATTCTCCTCCCGGAAGTCGAGGGTGCCACGTCTGAGATGACATTGGAACTTAATCTCCTTTTCTGTAACGTAAAACATCGAAATAAACATAGACAAATTTGTAAATATCGTTGAAGATGCATATGACATCTTCATGGAATGTGTCGGGAATGATGCAGAAAGCAGTTTTTGGATTCTATTAACTTTTGTTATTATGCAGGTGTTATGCGTAGATAGTAAGTGGTTATTAATTTTGATCTGTATGTATTTATAGGGAAACACTATGAGGGTGACATTTTCTTATTAGAAAAAGCCCTCTCTAGAAAGAGATTTCCAAAAAACATGCAGTTTTAATAACAATAAAGTTTTAAAGTGCGGGTTTAGTTTAAGGGTGAGGAGGAAACGAGCGTAATTTTGTGAGTTATGAGTCGCGTATTTTCGGTCGCGAATTTCTGCTGCAGTCGGTTTCATCCAAAAGTCTAACTCATATTGCGTCGTCGTGTGGTACAAACTGGACTTTTGTATGAAACCGACTGCAGCAAAAACTACGCGACCGAAAATACGCGACTCACAAAATTACGCTCGCTTGGTCTAGGATTGTGTACAAACTAAAGTGGATGTGACCGGATAGATACAACAAATTATACAAACCTTTTATTAGTCCTTGCATGGCGTCTGCCACAGGATCATGAAGCAGACTGTATAAGTTCTGCCTATCGCTCTCGTATGCCATATCAAAGATACATTTGTTTATTACATCAGCCTGAAATCAAATAGAAACACGTTATAGTATATCATGGAAGTTAAATAACAAAGCAAAGATAACTTTAAAAAACACAGGAAACCGTGAGGATTAGGTTTCTAATCTAAAAATAAAGTTTGGTTTGTTTGTTGCTTTGAAGCGTTAATCTCTGGAATTATCAATCGGCATTTTTGCATGTGATAGCCAAGATAAGAATTATCTTGAGGAAGGTTATAGGCTATTTAACATCACGCTACAACCCTTAGGAGCCGAGCAAAAAGAAAACGTATAAAATGCGGGCAAGGCCGTGGGAAACAGTTAGAACCTTAAATAAATATAAGTTATTTTTAGTAATTAATTAAATTTTAAAACAGAAAAAACATTCAATTTTAAAATAAAAAAAACTTATTACCGGATTATGGCCCAGAAGTGACGTAATGCCTTCAGATACATAGTATATTCTTCCACTGCAAGAGAATACTATCACAAAACCCTCCAGTGCTTCCAATAGTAAATATGTTAATTCCTCATTAGATAAAAATGCTGGCTTCCAATCTTCGTGTATATCATGGACCCGAGATTTGACTGTTGTTTCTGAAATAAAAAATAAAAGAAAATGTTATTTATTTAAGGTAAAGTACATGCACATCGGACCAAAGGTTTTGCCTCCAGAGCCAAGCATGACGGAGCAACGGACGGACCGACGACGGTCGCAGATACTTGGTTTTTCGGTATGTGTTATCGTTAGAGAACACATTTTTGATAATAATTAGAAAATCTTTTTTTTTGCGAATTAATTTCATAATTAAAGGTAAGTACGCCTGAAGGGTGTCAATGTCATACTGACACATCTAGAGATGCAGCACTACATTGATAGTTATGTTGCTTACCGATAATCGATTTTGTCTATATACTTCTTATCATCGATTTATGTCTGTTGCACTATAAAACATATTAGCTTTTACATGGCTTTTGTGTAACGGCAGTTATTGCAATAAATACAAATAAATAAGTTATTCACAAGAAAATTACCCTTAGATTTTTTTTTGTAATGACGATCATTTATTTAGTTCAAGGATAAAAAAAGGTTAGAAATAATAAAAATAATTTATTCATGAAATAAACAATGTCGTAAACTTTTAGGATCATCGGAACTAATATTTGCCCCCTCGAGAATGATGCCAATAAGACATCACATATTTCTTCAACCTGCGTTTTGTACAGATAGACATAAATCAATTATAGGAAGTATTTATACAGAATCCTTTATCGGTACCTAAACAACTTACCTATCAATCAATGTTAGTGTTACATCACTAAATCTGCCATGGCATGCAATGGTGCGTTCACACGTTGAACGCAAGCGTGTGAACCCACCATCGGTATTGCCATTTGCCATTGCTACGGCAACTGCCGTGTTTTACGGAAATTATTCTAAAATCAAAAGACAGCTTTTCTTTCAAGACACGTCAATTTCCCCTACCAAATACGGCGATTGAAAATTTGTCGCTAGCAACACTGATACAAACTCCAGGCGTTAGTGCCTTTGTAACTGAATGAAATACGTATACTAGTGGTTCTGTGAGAACAGTAGACCTCGCCAGCCCTTATAAACCAAACATAAAAGAAACGGAACAGAAGTCAACTTTGCAGTTGAAGACAGATTATATAGTTTTAAAAATTAGCACTTTAAAGCTAAATATTTCGCAAACGGATCCCTGAATCGAAAAATGTTTTATACACACCCGACATATTTGAAAGACCTATCCAACGATACCCGCCACACCATGGAATCCACGCGGAAAAAAATCATTCCCATTTTACGTATTTATGCAGTTCTATGAATATAGTTTATTTTTTCGACTTTCATAAGTTGATCGACTATTACTCAAAAACTAATAGAACCTACTTAACTGTCATAGTTTATATATATGCTACTGCCGTGAATTTTTTCACATATCCAGAAGCAACCGTTTAGCTGGCGGTAATTTTTGTTAGAGTCACGTGTCCCCCACACGTGACTAACAAAAAACACCGCTTTAAAGCCTTATATTTCGCCAACTCCCTAAATCGAAAATGGTTTTACACACCCGCAATATTTTTGAAAGACCTATCCAACGAAACCTTACACTATAGGATTCACAAGAAAAAAAATCACTTCCACTTTGCGAGTATGGCACGTATGTACTTACTCTAAAAAAAATCAAAAATATTTTTCAAAAGTTTATTCTACTCATTTTGTCGGCGTGATTAATTTATACCCATGCCAAATTTTCGTTAGAATCGGTTGAAAAATGCGACCTGTAGAGAATTACAGACAAACAGAAAGATAGACGGACAGAAGCATTTTTGGCCAGTCCCGAAACTGAGACGCTTCGCTCGCTCGGTCAATTCGGTAGTACCTACGGTACTGAGGTTGAGAAAGTAAAAAGTTATAAATAAATAAAACCAAAGGCTTTTATGTTCGCTACGTTGTGTAAGACGAGGCTATATTAAACCAAGTACTTCAAGCGTTGTTTCAGGTAAAGAGTATGTGCAATTGCGCAGTATTAATAGTAAAATTCAGTAAGATAACTTATTCTGACGGAACGTTTTCGCCCCACACCCACTGCCAAATTTTCGGGAAAAAGATCGGGTGTGATGGCGCCCCAAGTGAAACATCGTGTTAATTGACCTCCATATTACAAGGCTAGCTGATGTCCGCGACTTACCTACTCCGCTGACACTTGAAAGTTGTTTTTCGGTTTTTGAGCTGTTTATCTAAATCTGTTTCGTAGCTTTTGCATGAAAGAGTAACAAACAGCCAAACTCACAAATATACATCCGAACATTCTTACAAGCTTTCGCGTTTACTAACGTTTCGTGCGGCTTCGCACGCGTATATAAGTTTTTACCGCAGTAATAGGATTAATAGGATGATTTTATTGAACCAAACTTATAGTAATAACAATTGTAATAGGTGTTCAAACTTGGATGTTTTTTTTTAAACTAGAACTTTTTTTTTCTTGAATTTTTTTTTAAATCGTGATAATTGAAATATTTTTAATGTTTGAACGGCGTGTTTGAACATACGTTGGTTCCGGTTAATCCTCAAACAATTCTGCACCTCAAGGAAAACATTATTCGCGAAATTGGCCAACAATTCCAATGTATGCCGAAACGTCAAACAATTTTTGCCAAAAGAATGGTGACTTGCCGCAATTCCCAAGGAGGTCATTTATCAGATATTAATTTTCATCTACAACCGGAACCAACGTATGTTTATTTACATTAATAAACCCCCGAAATAAAGGAACTGAAAAGCGAAAAATAATAATAAAGAATCTTTTAGGCCCAACTAAGCTCCTACACTAATGTAAATCTAAATAATTTTGAGTCGGTGCCAAACACGTTCGTAACTTGGTTACCTACATGGAAAAAATCCACGTAGTTAGCGAACTTGGTTCATCATCAGCCTGTACTAGTCCACTGCTGGACATAGGCGTCCCCTAAGGCGCGCCACTGAATCTGATCCTCGGTTCTCCGCATCCAGTCACTACCAGCCGCCTTACGCAGGTCGTCGCTCCATCTAGTCGGGGGGCGTCCGACACTACGCTTGCCCAGTCGTGATCTTCACTCGAGAACTCGTCTACCCCAGCGGTTATCGGTTCTCCGGCAGATGTGATCAGCGCACTGCCACTTCAACGTGCTAACCCTTTGAGCAATGTCGAACGCTTTGGCTCTCTGGCGGATCACCTATCGTTTCGGATCCTATCTCTCAGAGAAAGAGAAGTACTCATTTAGATGAATGAATAGCCCAAACACGAGGTAGCTGCTGTACACCGTTGATGAGTTCGCTCGACTGTCTTCCGTCTCCATCATCAGATCAACTTCAGGTCTCCGTCATGTTGTAGTATCATTAGAACTACATAAGTATGCCTAGTTTCAACAGAATCGGTTCAAAGATGAAAATTTTAGTATGTGCACGATCAGTCATTCCTTAATTTTTTACCCCTGTGGTTGAATTTTTTTTCAAATTTAAATGGGACCAACTACGAAGTATAATACCCTATCCAATAGAACAATAATTATCAAAATCGGACCGCTCTGTAAAAAGTTATGCGTGGTCATACATAAAAAATTAAAAATAAATTAAATTTACGGGTTGAGTTGAGAACCTCAGCATCATTTGTTTTCGTCGGTTGAAAATAATTCAGCATTATCACGATTTTTCTTTTATGATATTTGAACACCCATTAATATGAATTGTTGAGCGAGCCAGCAAAGACCGAAGGGGACACGATATCGCACCGCAAATGAAATTGCGCCGCGGGTTTGTAAAACCTCAGCTATAAGTGGATGCACAACGCTTCCGCTCAATGCCCGTCAGGAAAACAGTCATTTCAGTATTTAATAGCACATATTATGCGATGCATGTTGATACATTCGCCAAGCCGACACACTTGCTTAATAAGTTTCTTAGCTCCACTGCTGATTAGAGAATCATAACAATTTAAATTATAGAGATGAGAGTTTGGCTGATCATGTTTTCGCTTTATTACGCAAATAGTCCCCTCATCATCAACATCCTATGAATATGTCCCCACTGCTGAGCACAGGCCTACTCTCTCAACGAGGACGCATGGGCTGTAATCCACCACGATAGCCCAGTGCTTCTTCTTTTTGCAGTGCTTGGTGAAATTTCTTCTTCGGCGTATACACTAGGTTTCTTCATGATGTTTTCCTTCACCGTTTGACAGCAGCCAGTAAATGTACTTAAGTTTCAAGAAAAAAATCTATTGGCATGGCCGGACGGGGAATCGAACTTGCACCTCTCAAAAAGATAGGCCGCTTCTTCCCCACGACGCCACTGACGCTCCTATAAAATAGTCGCTCAAATAGTCGCCTGCAGTGTTATAATTTGTCGGCCAGTACCATTATCAGATTTGACAGCTGGACTCACAGCGAGGCCTTTCCAGTCATTGCCAGTCGCGCAACCTTCGCTCGGGCTAGTCGCATATCGTCGTGCTGGTTAGTTTAGGTACGGTCGATCGCACGTTATTGGAAACAAAACCAGTATAAACTCTCATAGTATTGAAACTACCTATAGCCTAGGCCAGCTCAAGGTCAAAGTGTTTCCACTAACGTGCGGTTGACTGTACAAGGCTTTTGACGTCCGCTGCTGGATATGGGCCGTCCTCGCGTGCCATCATCATCCAATCTCTCTCGGCTCTACTATTCAGCCATACTCGATAAAATGTGTGAAGAAACTGTTGCCGCGGGAAAAACTTATAGCACGCGAGCGAATTCGCAGGGAACAGCTGGTATTAAATAAAAGCGTTTTTCTTGCTCATTGTGATACGATTTGTAAAGACCAAGTCTTTAGAGTGAAAAGCTTTTTGTTCTTAATTTTATTATATAACACACACAGGGCACAGTACTAAAAACACAGGGTGCTTTACCAAATCGCTTATACTTGTTGTTTATTCACAAAGTACAAAGGACACAGAAAGTATGAATGAAAAGTCGATCGCAAATAAGCACATTCAAGCGAAAATATGATCAGAATAAAAAAAACAAAAACAATCAAAAACGATTCCACCATACTATAACACAGAAATTTACGTCAGAAAAAAATAATTTGCACAAGAACAGTATGGAATATACAACATTATAATATTAGGTATACTAGCAGTATTATCTGTAGGTATTAGGTTCACTTAGCATGGTATTGTAACCAAAAACCATGCTAAACCAAAACTATAGAATTTCTTCTTTGGGGTATGTAGGTGTTTCTACATGATGTTTAAACCTTCACAGAAAAGCTTGTGGTATGTTAATGAACTGTACCCACTTATAATAAAGAAAAACTCAGTGGTACAGACCGGAGTTAGAACTCTGACTATCTGCTAGGCTACCTACCATGACATTCATTATGTTGACAAAACAAATTACATTTAATCAAATGAAGTGGTAACTCACCCTTATGATTCTTAAGAAAACATATTGTCGACTTAAGAACTGTTGACTTGTCCATCTTTCTGTTACCAGCGGCCACCATGGTACTGAGCTCATGAACTAGCATGTTGAACTGGTCCCTCCGTTTCTTCTCGCTCAGGTTACGTGTCTTCCTATGTACAATAATTTAAAATAGAATATACACTTTATATAGATTATTTTTATTAAATGGAGATAAGTCAAGCCCTTTATCTAAACATAAGCCTAAATGTGAATGTTGTGGCATCCAACACTGAAGACATGACTGGCTGACTGGGACTTTTGGGTTTTTGACTTGACTGGACTGAAATACAGAGGACTAAAAGAAAAAGAGAAACAGAGAACAGATGACGACAGACGAGACAATTTGATGAAAATATACATTTTAACTGTAATATTTTTAGTTTTATTAAATCCGACCGTACAGTTATGTTCTTTATGGACAACAAGTTTTGAAACAAGGATACTTGTGGGCACTCATTTTACCACCGATTGGCTTAATTCACAAGAGTGCCAGAGGTCGTGGGTTCGATCCTTACTGGGGACGGACAACTTTATACAGACAGTTTGTACAAGTTGGAACAGTTCGGGTGTTTTATGTATTTGTGAATTGTCCTATTTTTGCCTAATTCCCATAGCACAGAAGAAAATTCTAGTCTAAAGAACCCAGTCGGGTAAAATATATTCTTAAAAGATCATTTTGCAGATCAATACTTACATACAATAAATCAAGAGGGAATATTGTTATTGGTCTACATTAAAAAATCGCAACTTATAGGCCGTACAAGTAGTTGGTTCATTACAAAATATGAATACGCCATCATTATGGAATGGCTTGGTAGGTATGTACCTATTCTAGGGGCTGAATTCTATAGTATTTAGCGTAGGTAGTTCTACTGTCAATTTACTCTTAGTAAGCATTTTGCTGGTCACCTAATATCCCCTATAAAAATATCCGATGTACATACAAAGGCAAAAAATAAAGTGTGTTTTACTTACCTTTTCGAGTCATCCTTGTCGTCGCCTTCCTCATCCAAGGTGCAAGTGCTGGTGGTTGCCATTATTGCCGATTTCGGATACTGCACATCACAACAGCATGGCAACAAAGCACGTAATGATGCAGTAGGATTCGTACATGATAATCAAAAAATAAATACACAAAAGAAATTTAATTTCTACTCTAACAAAAACAACATAGGTAAATAAATAAGATGCGTTTTTCCACTTTGTAAGTCTCACTCGTGCCTAGTTATACATTTATACTGACTGACTGCTAATACAATTATACCTGCCTGCCTGACTTGTCTGACAGTGTTGCCAGCAATGCAGGGCCTGATGTCGCCATTTAGCTCAACTTTAGAATAACAATAGACTAGGTACATTACGCTACGGGATTCTCATTTATATGGTAGCTAGGGGTGATAATATGATATCTGATTCCAAAGCGAAAAGTTGCGGTGATCAATTAGTTTTCGAGTTACTTACATTTTTTAAAATTTGCAACCTAAATTTGCTCAGTTTCGTGCGAAACTGCGAAAACAACGTAACATTCCGTTCCTTACTATACAGATGTCACTTTTGACACATCAATGCGTATTGTATGAAAATGATGTGTTGATTTAATATAATAAGATGTTATCTTCATCTTATTATATTAAATCAACATGTTTGACAGCATTGCGGCCATTTTGTGATGTGACATTTGCTTGTGCTACCCTAACTTTGTAGAAGACGGCCGGGTTCACCCGGCGTTACTGCGACCATTTATGGTAGGTATCAATACTTCCTACTCAGTCACTGCTAGTAGCTGCCTACTTGTGTCAGAAAACATCGTTTAAATGAGTATTTACGCATATGTCGCTTTATAATTAGCCAGTCAGTAGTGCCGCTCAGGAAAAGAGTGGGAGACCACCCCGAAGGTTAGAAGCGAGGAGCGAAGCGACGAGCTGATAAGTTACTGTTGACTCTTGGAGCGAGCGAAGCCCGTTATCGTTAGTAAGACCCGCCCAGAAATGGAGTCCCCCCTGTGGACACCATTTGATGTTTTTTTGTATGTAAGTAGCGATTTTCAGGGTTGTTGATGGTTTGAAAATTTGCCAGTCAGATAAAAGTGCCACCCATGAAAAGGGTGTAACCAACCACACCGAAAGTTAGGCCGTAGCGATTTAGTTAATTGCAGTAGGTAGTCATTTAGAGCAAAATGAATAGGAACCTCTACCTACCTACTACACTACGTAATCACTTTACAACTAAATTTTGATAAGACTTATTCGATGTATTCCCTGACAATAATCAACTTTTTCTCATTTGTGCCTAATTTAGCTAATCTAAATACCTTGTCCCTGAAGTAGCTAAAATTCTTTCGCTGCTGCCATATCTCGCCCTAAGTAGCCTAAATGGCGAGAAATTGCCTACATTGGCAACACTGTTGCATGAGCGTGAGTGAGATAGAAGAGAATTGACATTTGACTTTGTTTTTAATAGACTATACGGCTTTGGAAGCTATTATTCTCAGCAGATCTATTCATGTGATCCGTTGGGACTTAGGAAAATATTTCATACACTCCTATGGCCTCCACAAAAAATTGAGGCGGGTAGAAATCGATTGTGCTACCGCTATTCTTTTTCGTAAATGGGATGGATATTTTTTCCGATAAAATACAGATGACACTCTATGTACAGTTTTAAAAGAATTTTGATGCTATCACAATTATTCTGAGTCGCGACATTCCCGAGCGCTAGCTCGGCAACGCTAACCTATTGCTTTCGCTACGCCGCGCCGTCTGTCCGTCCGTCTGTCCGTCCGTCCGTCTGATGTTCAAAGGGCTGTATCTCCACAACGGTGATACGTAGCGAGCTGAAATTTTCACAAAAGACGCGTACCTGCGGCGCATCCAACGACAAATACTCAAAATAATAATAAAAACAAAATCTAGGGGGGTGGGGCCCAAAACAAAAAAATACGACATTTCGGGCTGTATCTACCTAACGGTAGCCCGTATACGTTTGAAATTTTCACACATACCGTTCATAACAACAAATACTAAAAATGTCTAAAGACTAAACCCAAAAAAGATACAGCTAAAAACTTGAAGAAATGTCAAATCTAACCACTGTTTATAACTCAAGAACGACTCAACGGATTTTGATGAAACTTGGTACAGTTATAGCATAAATCCTGAAATAACATAAAGGCTACTTTTTACTGCGGTAAATTGTTCCCGTGGGAAACTCAATAACGGCTAAACGGATTTAAATGAAACTTGGTAGTGACAGCTTCTTCTCTTGGGGCTATTATCTTAAACTTTTCCCGCGGAAAAAATATTTAATTTTGATGAAACTTGGCAGAGTAATAGCTTATATACCGGAATAACATATTATAGGCAAATTTTTACCACGGAAAACTTTTCCTGCGGGAAAAATATTTTTTTGAAAAAATAATTTTAATGAAACTTGGTACAGTGATAGCATATTAGTGTGGCTGACAGAACGGAAACCTCCGTGGGCGAGTCCGACTTGCACTTGCCGGCTTTTTAGCGTTTATTCCCGCTGTCTATGACATTATCGAGGGGTAGAACAAAAGTCTGTCTGTAAGGTATTATAGGTACCTACCTAGAATACATACTAAATACATACATTATCTATACCTACTAAAGGCATTTTGGAGGGATTTTGACAGCCTTTTTGGTTGTCTTTTTACTTTCTCGCGACCCCAGTACCGTATAGGTAAGAGTAAGAGGAAGTATTTTAATCGCGAAAAGAAGTTTTTCAAATTTTCGCGAATATGTGCACATACCTACCGAAAAACCAAGTGAAGTAGCTTAATTCTGTCGGTCGGTCGGTCGGTTGGTCCGTCACGCTTGGCTCTGCAGGTTAAGAAAAAGTTTAAACTAGATTTAAATGAAATAATTAGGTACTATGAAAATAAAATAGAAGAGACGACCACGCACGACTCACTTCGCTCCCGCCAAAAGAGTCCAATGTGTAATATTGAATTGAAATCTCTTTGATTTTTCCATAAATATGTTCGAAACCAACAAATGTTTAAGTAATCTAAGTATTGCGATAACAATTAGACAATTTATTTTATTATTTAAATTTGTAAATTAAGTAGGTACGTAAAAATTGAATTAATTTTTATAATGTTTTGAATTTAATTATAGACTTGTAATCCATTGATTTATCAATAAATATGTCTATGTCTAACCTACATTCTTCATAGCAACTACGAAGTTTCATAAACCTCTCCGAGACGGTCAATTGCGATTGTCAATATTTATGTGATTGAAGCAACGAATGATCGTTTACAGCGCCAATTGAAGCGATGGTCAATTGAAACTACGGTATTGATGGCGAATGAAGAAAATTTTGATTGCGAATATTGACAATAGCAATTGACCGTCTCGGCGGCACATTGACGCTCATTGATGGCGAATGACAATCGTTTTCCTTCCTATTCTTGATCGCGCCCTTCGTGTCTGAAACTCTAAACACGATCTCGACATAGCTCGATAAGACGAATGATGCGCCGATTGACGCACCGTCAATTGGAGCTTCAATTGCCTATCATTTGAAAATTCAATCACGTAAACAAACATTGACAATCGCAATTGACCGTTTCGGGGACCCTTTAGAGCCGTTTTTGAGGTTTTTTTTTACTTTTTGTTGTATATCAGCACCTATTTTTCGGTTTGAAGGTACGAAGAAACTGCTAATATTAGCTCGATTAATAAATTAAACTCCGAAATAAAATTTATGTCTTTTGTAGGTTTTGATCTGTAATTGTGATATAAAACATTAATAACTAGTGCTTGTGGCGTGCATATTGTCCGGGAAATTAAAATAAGCGTATAAGTACCTAGGTAGTGTAAAAACAACTCTTTGAGCTCGTATCAATATTGTCAATTGTATATAAAATTAACCTTTTAGTAAGGATGTGAGAAGTAGGTAGTGAGAACCTTAGTGAAAATCGCCGACTAGGTAACTTACGTGCCCTGTTCTTGTGCAGACCGTGCTTCTACCAAACTAACAAAAACTTACACTAAATTGTCTGTTGCTATCGATTTTCAGTGTTGCCATTTATACAGATTTATCTATATTCTATTACAGATTTTCGACTACCGATACAGATAACAGATTTTGCCCTACTTTTATACAGATTTTTGGAATTTTACATTATCTATGTTAAAATTTGGTTAAAATAGAAGAAAAGAATAGAAAACATGGATTCCACGATGATGTTCATTTGGAATTATGGATTCGTTTTAGTTTTGGTTTGTTTTTTTATTATTTGATTGGGTACTAAATTGTTTTATTATGGCTAAATTGTTTTATATGGCAATTCATTGGATTTAAAAAATCGATATACAGATTTCAGTAGATTTCAGTGGATTTTATACAGATTTTGGCTTATCTGGTCTCATACAGATTTTATACAGATTTTTAGACAATCCAATAGGTCGGATTTGAGATATGGCAACACTGTCGATTATTGAAAAAAATAACTACGATGTGGAGGCGATGGGGCG
This sequence comes from Metalampra italica, assembly GCA_949699065.1. NCBI lineage: Eukaryota > Metazoa > Arthropoda > Insecta > Lepidoptera > Oecophoridae > Metalampra > Metalampra italica. The sequence continues at coordinate 5,735,622 of OX452969.1, forward strand.
GGCGGTGGGCTGAGTAGCGATGCGCATGCAATGTGGTTAACTTAGTGTTTTCGGCACTAGATCTGGTGCATTTTTACAGATGTCAGCGCCAAAATTAAATTTTAGTGCCTGTGCCCTTTTTAGCGCATTTTCAGTCACCACATTAAATCATTGTGAAAATGGACCATCAAAAGTACTAAGCGACGAGCGAGCGCATATCCGAAATCCGAATTCATGTATGAAATCTGGAGGAATCACTGCTTCTGTAGAAAATTTCATTCATCATTCACAATTTCTATGAAATCGTCGCGCCAATTTCAAATCGATCGAGGCAGGCAATACTGTTTTGTTTTCTGTCGCGCGATGAAAATTATATTTTACTGACTGTGCTCGCTGACTTTGATTTTATTTGGTAAGGTAGGTAACTAAATTTATATATAGTTTCTAAATTCTTCTACTCATTTATATTGTTGCGTTTTTTTAGTTTTAAACATCTGGTGCTCATTTCTTGAAAATCCTGTAAATCTGGTGCTTTTTTAGATTCGTTTAGTGCTCAAACATCCAAGGGAGTTGGCCACACAGCGCGTATGCCTGCACTGCGAGCGCGGTTTGTGCGCGGTAGACTCCTACATTTTGGCGCCATCGTGTAAGTTTATTTAAACTAGTGGTTCCGTGAGAACAGTAGACCTCGCCAGCCCTTATAAACCAAACCTAAAAGAAACGAACAAAAGTCAACTTTGCAGTTGGAGACAGATTACGTATCTAGGTACCTACTTACTAAAGAGTCAAAAATTTGCAAAATTTTAATATTTCGCAAACGGATCCCTGAGTCGAAAAATGTTTTCCACAAGCCCGCTATATTTTTGAAAGACCTATCCAACGATACCCCACACCATGGAATTCACGCGGAAAAGTTCGAATTTGTGCGGTCCGGTCGACCTAATTATTAAATACTAGCTGTTGCCCGCGACTTCGTCCGCGTGGATTTTGGAAGTAGGTACTTATCTCTGCTATGTACAGACATACATCGTCTAGTTATAATTTTTCAATGGTAAAATGGATCATTCTAAGTATATATTATTCACCATAATTTAAGGTATACCATACCTTCAGGAACAAACGATGAACACCTTATCCAATTTGGTGAAGACAGATAAAAATTTAAAAAATGGTTGTTTTCACTTCTATTGCTCATAAGACTTCTCATATAATTTTTTATTATACGTGTGTATTTTTTAACTAATACAGTATGGGCAAAACCAAAACCATAGGAGATACAGCGAAACTGTCTTAGGAACCTTTAGGTATTTTTTCGTGATAACAATTTTGACATAGTAATCGGAGCAGCTGGAGTTCAGGTGGCATGAATGAATAAGTAGTAAGTACCTAAGTACTTTGCACAGTCCGTTTTATAAGAAAACATTTTATTAAATTTGACTAACTTCTGCTGCTTGGATTTTTTTCTTCCGATACAATAAAATGATTCTAACATGAAACTAAGTCGATACGCATTTTTTAAAAATAATAAAAAATATTTTTCACTGGCGTTCTATGAGAAAACATTTTATTGAATTTGACTAACTTCTGCTGCTCAGATTTTTTCTTCCGATATAGAAGTGATCCCTACATGAAACTGAGTCGAACCGCATAAAAAAAAAATTGTGCGAATTGTCTCATTTTTATGGACAACACACGCTTGACCAAAAAATTTCTATGTCATAAGACACTTTCCCTGCATCTCCTATGGTTTCGGACTTGCCTATACTGTCCCAGTTAAAAAAAACACTGATATCTCCTATGTCTATGACATCGTCTTGTTACGTTAAATGATTTATCTGTAAATGACGATAACTTTTTTCGCTGTCATCCGATTTCAATGAAACAAAGCCTATAAGTTGCTCCAGGCTGAGTTTAGTCTACCTGTGAAAACCGCAAGAAAATCCGTTCAGTGGTTTCGGAGATTAGCGATTACAGACAGACAGAAAGACAGAAAGACAGACAGACAGAAAGAAAAAAAATTAAAAAAAAACTTTTTTGTGTTCTGTTACTCTTTTTTTATCGCCCACACTCAATTTTTTTTTAATTTTGTTCAAAGTACAGACACACGATTTCTACTCCTTTAATATAAGTAATAGATTAATTTGGGTTCAAGTTTCAAAACCAATGACATTCTGGGAGACTTACCGATGAGCTGGACGATATAAGAACCTACCTGTGGGACTACGGAACTCTAAAAAACTCAAAGTCGTATAGACTTCAATAACAGTGTTTACAAAATATAGTCCACGACACGGATTAATTAAGTGCCATCTGGGAAACGGTTTGGGTGCTGATTGAAGGCGTCGTACATGTTCCGGGCACTTTGAGCGGCGCGTGGCGGCCGCGTGGCGTCCCGCGCTCCCCGCCCCCCGGCCGGCGGCGGCGTGGCGGTGGCGGGTGGCAGCCCCGGTGCCCCCGAGCCACCCGCCACCGCCACGCGGCTAACTACAATACACAACTACCCACGTGCACGCACTCCACGGATAATCTCCACCAAGCCTGTGCGGACAAATAAATAAATTAACTAAAGCTAATGGTGGTTTTCAGTTCACAAAAAACTTGTTGATTTAAACATGTTGGTTTTGGATTTAAATTTAAAACTCATGTGAAAAATATGGTAGGTATATACAGAATGGAATTTTGTAATGCCACCTGGAGGGAAAGTACTCTTATTACTGTAGATAGAAAATTTTATAAAGATAACATTCCTTTATTTTTGAAAGGAAAGAAAACTGCATTCAACGATTTTCGAAAATTCGCTTGCCACACCCGGGAATAGAACCGAGTAAAATCTGTAAAAACTGCACCCTGTACTTTTATTGCATCGATCGTTAGGGTCAATTATAAGGATGAAATCTCTCTAACAAACTTGATAAATTAAATGAAAGGAAAACCATGAAATAGGGGTGTACAGTTTTACAGATTTTAATCGGTTCATTCCCGGGTGTGGCAAGCGAATTTTCGAAAATCTTTGAATGTAGTTTTCTTTCCTTTCAAAATTATAGGAATTCTTTCTTTTAATAAAATTTTCTATATACAGTAAAGAGTACTTTCCCTCCTGTATAATCGTTGGATGTTTAGCCTGTCCTATCTTATTGTTTTCTTAGACCTTCGGACTAGAGTTATTCTAACGAATGTGTGGATGTTTGTTTGTTTGTTTGTTTGTTTGTTTGTTTGTTTGTTTGTTTGTTTGTTTGTTTGTTACTCTCACTAAATGGCAAAACAAATTTTCATAAAACTTGGCACAGTACGGAGTTACTATTTTACTTGTGGCACAGGATGGTAATAGGTGGCTTACTTAAATAACATATAAACTTTATTTACATATTTTATAGTACATTATTGCAAAGGCAGCGAAATAGGCAATTGCAGGTCGAGTAAGAGTTTGAAGGCCGAGCCGCAGGCGAGGACTTCAATGATACGAGACAGGCAATTGCCATTTCGGCCGAGGCATATATAGTGCTTTTCTTAAAAAAATGCACGGAAATAAAAAAGGGCCTTTTATCCTCATGTTAGGACAATTATTGAACGAAAATGTTATTGTTTTTCCAGGCACATTTATGTTCGTTTGTTGTATTTCTGACGTTTGCGGCTGGGAATTTGATACTTGGTCAGTGGTAGGTGGCTGGAAACTTAATTGCTGTTTAGAAGTGGATGGCTGTGGACTTGATAATTGGCAAGAGGTGAGTGGGTAAGATGTTGTTTCCGAATCATTAACAGGTCGCAATTTGATGTTTTGGTTTATTTTATTGGTTATCTCAGTTTTATTTTCAACAGAGTCTTCGATGTAGCCTTCAGCCACTTTATTGGACTTCCAACCTCCGTGTCTTTTTAGAGTAGTTAAATTCGCTCCCGAATCAGCAAGAAGAGTGGCTGAAGATCTGCGGAAACAATGTCCAGTGTAACATTCAGGATTTGTCAAGTTTAAATAAAAACGCATCTGTGGCTATACAGCCACGAGAACGCAATGTGTACGATAGATGAAAGAGTTCTAAATTCAAACAGCACACCGTTTCATACAACATTGCCGGCGCGCTCTTCGTTCCAAATTCAAAGAACGCGCCGGGAAGTGATTTTGGTTTTTCAGTCTACGTAAATATGATACTTCGCGTGTTTTTTATTCAAAAGTAATGACAATATTTCCGCGCATGTTTAAGAAAAAACTTATAGAACGAGTAGGTGGCTCGGCGTAGGAGTTAGTAGTAGTAGCGAAGCATTAGCTTAAATCTATTACTTTAATAATAGTGGCGTTACAAATCAAAACAGACCATACCATAATTTGCGCCAAGACTTTCACGACGTGCCCGGTACGTATACTTACCTACCATCATCATCATCATCCACTAGACAAAGGCCTCCCCAAGGAACTCCACGACGACCGGCCCTGCGCTAACCTCATCCAGCTGGGTCCCCACTTATACTTACCTACCATGTAACTATTCCTCTGTGCCACAGAGCAATTAATAGTGTCTGTGCTACCAATTCAAAATGTTAATAAACAGATATATATATGTAGGTAGGTAGGTACAGCAAAGCCGTTTTGTGTATTGAGTGGAGTTGAGGAGAGGGATGCTGACAAAACAATTCTTACATAAGTACGATTACAATAGGTAAGTATAAATTAAGGTAAACCTTCAATTATTTTTCTTCTATCCTCTCATAATTAGGTACTTCATTGTTATGAATTTCGAGATAAGTTCGTAAGTTTGAAGCTAATAAGACTTGCAATTAAAAGTTTTTTGAAATTAAATAGCCGAAGGAAGCCAAGCAAGACAGCTGTTTAGTTTTCAATCTAGGCTAGGCCAGCTCAAGGTCAGTGTTTCCACTGACGTGCGGTCGACCGTGCAAGCGAGCAAAGCCTCTGCTCTGGCAGAAGATAGAAGTAGGTATAAGTACTTACTTACCACAATAACAAACCGACAAACGATCTCACGCGAAGAACTATCAAACATATTCTTACGGGGCGTTCTGAAGGCGCGTGTCGGCCGCGTGGCGCGACAACTGCAGGTCGCGTGGGGTCGCGAGGGGTCGCCGCCGCCGGTCGCCGCGACAAATCAATTATAGGGTCAACTCTGGCATAACTTCCGAATGGGATGTAACGTCAAACACTTAATAGTTAGTTGTCGCAAAATAGAGCGAGCTAAACTACTCGTAGGGTAGGGTCACATAATTGTGGCTAATAAGCCAGTACTGAATTATTAAAATAGGTAGATACACAAAAAGTTGGTATTGGTAGATGAAACTAGAACTAGAAAGATATCGTTATTATGTACTAGGGCCGTAGGTGGTGTTGTGGTAACTTAGTTGCTTAGCAATAAATTTGTATTTGTATAAGCTTTTCGCTGAAGGAAAACATCGTGAGGAAACCTGCTTACACCATAGATTCGAATTTCTAATACGTGATTGTAGAAAGTTCTTATTTGTTATTAAGCTTCAAATGCTATCGTTACGAGGTACCTATAGTAGATAGAATAAATAAAATAAACTGTACGGCGGCACAGAGGAATTAATAGACGGCGGCTCGCACTAAACTTTCTCGTCATTTATTTTTTATTTTATTTTCTAAAGAAATTCGTCATTTGCCTAACTTTTTTTTACATAAACTGATGAATTCGTGTTTTATAACCTATACCTTATACCTATTTATTCGTAATACATGAAAATTCAACAGCTCCAACCATTTTCTGAGTAAATCGCAAGTTTCAATTTTATTTGCAGTAGATACGGGAACCATACAAACTAGATACCCAGACAAATGGGTATTACTATGTCATAGACAAACTTATGCAACTACGACGTGCAAAGTTTCAATAAATTCGTTAGATAGAGCCGCTATTGAGTAAAAAAAAATTCACTTTTTGTTGTATGCCAGCAGCTACTGTTCGTTTTGAAGGTACGAAGAAACTGTTGATAAGTAATCCCTCGATAAAATAATTTAAAAATCTTTAGTTCCAAATTTGGTCCCAATCAGACCAAAGGTTTAGCCTCCAGAGCCAAGCGTGACGGACCGACTGACCGACGACGGACGGAATTGAGGGTGTGGTTTTTCGGTAGCGAAAATTGGAAAAACTTTTTTTTCGCAATTACAATTAAGTACTTTCTCTACCCTTAGTTGGCCGAGCGAGAGAAGCGAGCGACGCGTCTCAGTTTCGAGATTGGCCAAAAATGCTATTGTCCGTCTGTTCTGTCTTTCTGTCTGTAATTCTCGACAGGTCGCACTTTTCAACCGATTTTGACGAAAATTTGGCATGGGTATAAATTAATAACGCCGACAAAATTTGAAAAACATTATTTTTTAGTACGTAGGTACCATACTCGCAAAGTGGGAGTGATTTTTTTTTCTTGTGAATACCATAGTGGGGGATATCGTTGGATAGGTCTTTCAAAAATATTGCGAGTGTGTGAAAAACATTTTTTGATTTAGGGATTCGTATGCGAAATGTTAAGCTTTAAAGCGGTAATTTTTGTTAGAGTCCCGTGTCCCCCCCCCCCCCTCCTTGCCAGCTAAACGGTTGCTTCTGGATATGTGAAAAAATTAACGGCAGTAGTATACAGAGTGTTTTTTTTTAACTGGGACACTTAGGCTAAAACCGAAACCATAGGAGATACAGGGAAACTGTCTTAGGAACTATTTGGTCATTTTTTGTGAAAACAATTTTATCATAGAAATTTTTTTGGTCAAGCGTGTGTTGTCCATAAAAATTAGAAATTTTGATCAAAAATTTTTTTGATGCGGATCGACTCAGTTTCATGTAAGGATCATTTCATTATATCAGAAGAAAGAAATCTGAGCAGCAGAAGTTAGTCAAATTCAATAAAATATTTTCTCATACAACGCCGTGCAAAGTATTTTTGATGAAATTTTTTTTAAAATGCATATCGACTTAGTTTCGTGTAAGTATCATTTCATTATATTGGAAGAAAAGAATCTGAGCAGCAGAAGTTAGTCAAATTTAATAAAATGTTTTCATTCCATGTATATAACGACGTTAATAGGAAAACTATGACAGCTACGTGGGATCTATTAGTTTTTGAGTTAGACGATCAACTTATGAAAGTCGAAATAATAAATTATGTTGAATAGAGCTGCATAGGTACGGAAAATGGGAATGATTTTTTCACCTCACGAGCTCGGAATAGTATTCTTTATAGTATACTTTCTCATTCGAAATCTGCATGGAAAACTGCACCTGGAAAAAAACATTTAAAAATTTTTCTTTTAATTTGTAGAAGGTGGACATTTAAAAAAGTGGTCAATTCTAATTGTGATTATTTTTATTTGTGGTTCTAAACCGTCGAAAGGATTCAATTCACCTAGTATTTTCCTCGCTGTAGTGAGGTGAAAATTTGTGTGTTGCGCTCGGCAGCAAAGTTATTTTGCGTCTCGTACCTTGAAACCCTCGTCGCTATACGCTTAGGATTCTATGGACTCGCTTCGCTCGTGGTTCAATCCTAGAACCCTTCGCTTGCTCAGTTTTTGATACTAGTACTCGCAAAAAATAACCAACTTTGCAGCCTTGCATAACAAATAACTATTTTTAGCGTGATTTCCATGGTGTTGGAAATCGTTGGATCGGTCCTTCAAAAATATCGTAAAACATTTTTTTATTTAGCTTGAATCCTCTGCATATTATTATACAGTAAGTGTACTTAGCTGTTCCCTCACTGGAATCGATCGTGGAGTGTATTTTATCGGTGTGTCAGAAACAGTCGTCGCTGGTTCCCCCCGCCTAGGCCCGCCCAGCGGCGGCCGCCTTCAACATCGATCCAGCCGACACTCCCACCACTTTATCTCCCAAATTATAATAATGCGAAATAAAGGTGTAACGACACTTTTGCAAAAATATATATTACACACGGTCTTAATCTACTAACGGAGCTCTAGAAATTATATCACACTGACCACACAGCAACACTGGTCATAAATAAGGCCAATATACAAGACTATTGGTCTGGTGAATGTATTGTTCGATTTGTTACGTGTGTGTTGAGAGAGGGCAAGATCGTAGCGATAAAGTGTTTGCTCTAAGCACACGACTATCTGGAAAAGTTCATCTTTAACTTTTTTTTGTTATATTATTTATCTAAGTGTTGTATATATTTATAAATATTAATACTTTATTTTTAAATTAAGGTATATAATCACAGAACACGGAAAAAGCTCGCTACGCTCCCAATTTCTATGTATATAATTATTCACACCACAAAACAAAAAACTAAAACAAGCAACATACATTTAAATGGCAACCTTAAATGTACGAAAGACTTACCAAATTGGAAATTGCACTCAAAGATATAAAATGGGATATCCTCGGACTGAGCGAAGTAAGAAGATTAAAGATTCTAAGAAAAATTACATAGGTGTTGCTACCGCGAGGTTCATATAATTTGTCTACTTCCAAAATATCATGGCTAGGTACGGCATCCTGCTGTGGGGTCAAGCAGCAGATATAATTATAATAGAGACCATTTATATTTTTCGAAAGAGCTATAAATTTATAGAAATACAGTACATTACTGCAGCACATTGATGGACGAACACACACCATTGTGGTCAACGTTTGTATATTTCTCAAATAACGCGGAAAACGGAAGTGTACCTGCCTATGTAACTATAAGATTTTATTTGTAACTATAATCAACTAGCTGCTGCCCGCGGCTTTGCCCGCGTGGAATAAGGTTTTTCCCACGGGAACAGTTTACCGCGGTAAAGCCTACACCTATGTTATTCCAGGATATAAGCTATCACTGTACCAAGATTCACTAAAATCCATTCTGCCGCTACAGCGTGAAAGAGTAACAAACAAAGATCCTCAAAAACATCCTTACAAACTTTCGCCTGTACCTACTACTTATTAGGAAAGAACATGATCGCAGGAAAGAGCAACAATAATTTTTCACGCGCCATTGTTTTTTTTTTCAACAACTTTCTATTTGCAAGCCAGTTCGAAAGTTCGAAGGTGAAATAAAACTCTTTTGTTAAGTTATTGTCATGTTTTGGAGTAAAAAGTTCATTCCATTTCTAAATTACGGGGCAGATAAGTATGCGTTTAGTAAGTGTGTATGAAATTTCATAATATGAAATAAAATGGTGTACATAGGTAATAGTTTGAAGTTCCGCGCATTTGTTTGAGAAAACTACTATACAAGCCTTGGCCGCAAGGGCCGCTGCCGTAATGTACTATATTATATTATATTATATTATATTATATTATATTATATTATATTATATTATATTATATTATATTATATTATATTATATTATATTATATTATATTATATTATATTATATTATATTATATTATATTATATTATATTATATTATATTATATTATATTATATTATATTATATTATATTATATTATATTATATTATATTATATTTTGGCAGCAACAAGTATTCTATTACGTTATTTCCACTTAGATTGGAAATGAAGTGGCGTCAATGCATGAACATAGTTTGACGCTTTAACAGTCATCACATCACACTCACTTTCTTCACTAGAACTCATTTTGTCAACAAAACCAACAAATATTATATTAAATTAAAAAATCAATGACGAACAACAATAATTTTCCGCGCGCCAAAAGGTTCATTTGTTTTTTTTTTCACGAAATAGCTTTCAATTTGCAAGACGGTTCGAAGTTTAAATAAAACTTTTGATAAGTTACCTCCGTGGTTGCCATGGTCATACGACAGATATCAGTTTTCATAGTAATTATTTGACCACTATGCACGACAGTTAAGGATTTTCATTCAAATAATTTGGCCGCCTGCTCTCATGTATTTGACCAGTACAGCATTGTCGATTTATCTCGAAGAAGGTTGTCAAAATAATGTTTACATTTCCAAGCATGTTTGAGAAAAGTAAGTAAACACAACGAATTTGGATTTCCATACAACTTAGCCGGCTGCTGTCCGCATGTACAGTCAGCCTCAAAAGTAGATTAGCATTTCAGGTGCCACACATTCAAAGTGACCATAATAATCGATACCTACAACAAAAGTTTTCTGATTGTTGTGAGCACCCAGTGTTACAATTATATCTCAGCATATACTTGTCAAATATTTCGTAGAAAACTGAAAGTCGTTAACATTATGTACTGAGTGTTTTCTTAAACTGGGACAGTATGGGCAAAACCGAAGCCATAGGAGATACAGGGAAACTGTCTTAGGAATCTTTAGGTCTTTTTTAGGGTTCCGTACCTCAAAAGAGGAAAAAAGAAACCCATATAGGATCACTCCGTTGTCCGTCTGTCTGTCCGTCCGTCCGTCCGTCTGTTACAATTTTGACATAAAATCTATGCAGTGCAGGTGTTCGAATAAGCACTGGCCACAAAATATAAAGTAATGCATCTTTTTTTTATATATTCTTTATTTGAAAATATAACTGTCAAAATGTATCGAAATATGCACAAATTCATCAATCTCTTGATTACCTCAGTTCAACTATTATGATTAGTTTGTATAGATGTATTTGATAAAAGAGTGGTGCATTTTGACATGAGGGCACTGAGTCCCGGAATCAACTATGTATTTGAATACATTGCGTGCTTCTATTTAAATAATATACAGTCAGTCAGCATCAGATATATCTATTTGAAGAGTTTTTTTCTATTTTCGAGTTTTTAAATAATGCTCAAATTCCCAAGCATGCTGTTTTTTCTTAAAGTTAAAGCAGATTATAAAATAGACGATTTATTGAATGACATAGATGTTACTACAGCTTCGCACAATCTTTATGAGTAGGTACAGACAACGTCAAAAGTAGCTGATCAAAAACTTCCCTATGGCCAACTTCCACGTACCAAGATACTTTTGATTACCTAAGGAAGTATATTTATTGACTATATACGCACTTAATTTTACTGGGCCAGGTACCAATGGGTTTTTCTCGAAACTTAAGTACCTACCTACATTTACTGACTGCTCTCAAACGGTGAAGAAAAACATCGTGAGGAAACCTGCATACGCCGAAAAAGAAATTCTTAGGCGCATGTGAAGTCCACCAACCCGCACTCGAGTATAGCCCGAACGCCCTCGTTGAGAGGGTAGGCCTGAGCCCCAGCAGTGGGGACATTCAATAGGCTGTTTTAAAATAAGTATGTATAGCAAAAGTTTGTTGCGCCGCTTCACCACTTCATTTTATTTCGACCGAATGTCTGTCTTTCTCGGATAAATCACCCACAGATTAGCGAGCTTTTTCCGTGTTCTGTGAAATCACCTCAGGAACTTAATTTCGGAGAGTTCACGTTCGGAAGTTCCCGGGATGACATTATCCGTTCGGCAGATATTATTTGTGATCAGAATCACCAGCTACAGCTTTCGTCCATTTTGGAGAGTTCGTGTCTGAAAGCGTAAGCGTGTGTTGTAAGCGTACTTCATAAAACGATTTCGCCTTTGGCTTTTGTACTTAATTATGATAAAATTACATTATCATCCCTTTGTATATTAAGTCTGTACGCCCCGCCCCTCAGCATTTTATTTTCGATAGCACCACCCCCGCAAGTCGAGGGATGATCCGAGTGAAGCCAAACGCTTCGCTCCAAACTCAGTTTTATTGTCCCCGGATATGGCATAAAGTACTATTGCTAGACACGACTGTTAACTGTACTACACACACACACACAACAATACCACACATTGTCCCGTAAAATGGCCACCCCTCAGTATAAATTATTTTTCTGCTTTTCTCCGACGTCATTCCAGTTTCAGTTGTTCAGGCGATCTGAGCGGTACCTAACTAAAGTTGGTTGTGTTTAATGTCAATGTGTAGTTATGTCGGGTACTAGAACGCAAATGGCTGATTCGTCAACTTCTCCGTCGTTGAAGTGAGTTTAAAAATACATTTATTTAATTTCTGGCGACATCATGACAAAAAGAACTCGGAAAATCTTGGAAAAAAATTTAATGCTGAAATTCAGTATTTCATAAATAATACGTACGTACCTACCTACTTGTGTAATCCAAACTAGGGCTTTCTCATGTATTAGGTATTCACAAATACGGCCGTACCAATGTTCATGAAGTCTGCCCCCCGTGGGAATCATACCTATACAACCTCTAGCGCTGCAGTCCAATTCACACCAAAAAGAATAAAAACATTTTGAATTTGGAACAACACGAATTGTGTACAAAAAATGAATAAAACGCGCTGAAAGTACCTACTGGCTGGCTAGAGAGCTATAATGTTCTAATTTCACCATGGAGCTAAAATCTCTTTGGTGGGCTCGCTAATTCGAATCTTACTGAATTTCACTATACGCGCAATGGTACAACTGACCATTTAGGAACAGGAAGTTGAAGGCCTAAAATGTTGCGTTTGCAAAAAGTTGAATTTGCAGCATGTTGAATATCAATAAGTTGAATTTGCATAAAGTTGAATACATTTCTAATGTACCTATATATTAGGGGCTTCTTTCACCCACTTGCTGATAAAATCCCAGATACTCTATTTGCATAGTTATCTGCCTGTTAAACTAACATCAAGATCAAGTGGCTGTATCTGTCAGATAAGGATTGTTTTTTCGAATTTAACGTGGGAATACTACAGTTTTGTGTGAACTTTCTGTGATTTAATTTTTTTTAGTTTTGACCAGTACAGCATTTTCGATTTATCTCGAAGAAGGTTGTCAAAATAATGCTCACATTTCCAAGCATGTTTGAGAAAAAATAATACCTAGGTATATGAATAGGTTTATCTGTATTTGTTTTTTATTTATTTTATCTGTATTTGTTTACTACCTGTATTTGTAAAATAATATTCAGCGCAGGTTTTTTTTCAGATTTTCTTGAAACCCTCGACCTCGGTTATAATCATACCCAGTGACCCAGTTATCAAGCGGGCAGTTTGGTAGCTACCTAACATTAGTGATGTGCAATACAAACTATACAAGTCTCGACGTTATATTATTATTATGTATGGGAACTCCAAAATTTTTTTTGTGAAAATTCTTCAGTTTCATTGGCTGAGACACTAATGTTAGGTAGCCACCAATCTGGCCGCTTGATAACTGGGTCCCAGTTATAATATTTCGAGGATCTGTTTTACCTTCGTAAAGATGTTCTTTTTCTTGACCGAGCGAGCGAAGGGTCTCAGTTTTGAGATTGGGCAAAAATGCTTTTGGCCGGCTGTCTGTCTGTAATTCTCTACAGGTCGCATTTTTCAGCCGATTTCGACGAAAATTTGGCATGGGTATAAATTAATCAAGCCGACAAAATGGGTAGAATAAAATTTTAAAAAACATTTTTTTAGAGTACATACCATACTCGCAAAGTGGGAGTGAATTTTTTTTTCTTGTGAATCCCATAGTGTGGGGTATCGTTGGATAGGTCTTTCAAAAATATTGCGGTTGTGTGAAATCCATTTTTCAATTTAGGGATCCGATGGCGAAATATTAAGCTTTAAAGCGGTAATTTTTGTTAGAGTCACGCCCCCCCCCCCCCCCCTGCCAGATAAACGGTTGCTTCTGGATAAGTAAAAAAAAGAAAATCGAAAAAGTAAATTATGTTCATAGAACTGCATACGTAAAATGGGAATGATTCTTTTTCCGCGTGAATTCCACGGTGTGGGGTATCGTTGGATAGGTCTTTCGAAAATATCGCTGGTGTGTGGGAAACATTTTTCGATTCAGGGATCCGTTTGCGAAAGCTTTATAGTTCAAATTTTTGTTACTTTAGTACTTAATCTGTCTCCAACTGCAAACTTGACTTCCGTTCGTTTCTTTTAGGTTTGGTTTATAAGGGCTGGCGAGGTCTACTGTTCTCACGGAACTACTAGTTTTAATTTGCTTCTATAGACTCTAGCGCATCAGCGTAGGTTGACAAGCGATTTTGGTATGATTGTGTTTGTGTTTAAATAAAATATCCACACCAAATAGAGGAATGAATGGAATGTATTATAGAAATCTTTTTTATTATTCTGTGCTGCCGCCCGCGCCGCACTCTACTTTGCAGCCGCCCCGTCGGTCGGCCTTCGCCGGCCCTCCCCTCGGCTCATCTCATTCAAAACTGCCAACCACATCCACATTATACGCTTCATAAACAACACAAACAATACTCGATGTAACCCAAGCCAAGTGAAAAATTATGTTGATTTAACCAATTTTACTTTGAAGTTTAAAAACAATAAACAGATGATAGGGCTTCGGCTGCCATTATCTCATCTAGATATTTGTTTTAATTACCTAGGTAGTTTCAATGATATTTGTTTTTGACAGATTTCGGTTTAAAGAACTTTATTCTCATTATAAACTACAAAGTAAAGCATTAAATTTTTTTGCCGGCAACGGCTAAGTCAAAGAGGGTTGTGTTGTGTACCTACCTAGGTACTTGTGTATGAATATAAGTAATGAATAGGTAATTATTATATTTGATCGGTAGGTATACGAGCAGTCGGTATATTTAGAGCTATTTCTTGATGAATAAATAATGTATGATGGTGCTACACGATCAGTCTGATCCATCAGTCCAGACTGCTAGGAATCTGATGGACTGAAGCACCAGGTTACAAATCCGTCGTCTGGGGTTTCGGTCCAATGGATTTGACGGTCAGTCTTACCAGACTGATGGATCGGACTGATGCCATACTGTCTTATCGTGGTGTAGTGAGAGCCATCGACTGGACTACTCCGGGCTGAAGTTCGCGTACGCCGACGGCTCCGACGACGAGGCGCCGCCGCTGGCGGCCGAGCTGCCGTCCTGCGTATACGCGGCCGCCAGGAGCCGACTGCCGCTGCCTCTGGCCGCCTACGTCCACCAGCACACCAGGCAGCTGCATGCAGGTATATGTGGCAAAGCCCCACACTGTGTTAAAGTTACAGTACATACTCGTACCATTAATTTTACTGCTTTGCTTTTTGAAGTGGGATCCAATAATTTTAGGGTTCATTTTTATATACAGGGTGGAATGAAGGAACCGTACCTGGAGATAGGGAGATAGTACGCAAAATTTTGACGTTTAAATTTCATTGTCTTTCCTTAATTTTAGATACTTTTTAGATACTTACTAATTACTTGTAAGGAACGATTTTCTGATAATTTTGACCCTTTTCTTGGTATATAAAAATTCAAGTGAGTTTTTTCCACATTTATTTTTGTCTAGTTTGATCCCATGCTCAATCAGTTGGTTTTTAAAATTTGAATCCAGTTCTACATATTTTTGAAAATAATGGGATGTTTCTGTTTATGTAAATAAACGTATCTATAGACGCGGTCGGACAGACAGATCACACAACA
The DNA here is from genome assembly GCA_949699065.1 of Metalampra italica. Classification (NCBI taxonomy): domain Eukaryota; kingdom Metazoa; phylum Arthropoda; class Insecta; order Lepidoptera; family Oecophoridae; genus Metalampra; species Metalampra italica. The sequence continues at coordinate 5,750,877 of OX452969.1, forward strand.
CACTCGATAGCTGTCAGCCGGCCCGAGCAGATGTGCGGCCACCAAAGAAATTGAAATAGCAATTTCAATTTCTTTGGCGGCCACGATTGTACAGTGACAAATTGACAATACAAGTTGTGTTTTATTTACACGGCCAACCTAATGTCCACTTACCCCTGTGACAAGTGAACGTCACAGTTTCTTTTAGTAAAATTAGCTATCTTCAATATTTAGGGTACTTTCCCTCCATGTGCGGTTCTTTCCCAGCGCAATGCAACGCAACACACAATGTGAGATAAAAAAATTACATTACAATTTTTTATACCATAAAATGTGCTCAGTGTATGTACTCAATGCAAAAAAATATTTTTGACTTTGACCTTTATATCCCTATAAATAATATTAGTACCATGTTTTCAAGTAAACCAGCAGCACCCGCTGCGTGTTGTCACAGAGGCAGAGTTGGAGGCGTCGACGGAGCCCGACTTCCAGTGCGGGTCTCCGTACCGCGTGCAGCGCGCCGCGGCTAACGTCCGCGAGCGCAGGCGCATGCTGAGGTCCGCCCCAAATGGGTACCCCACTTATTTGTTGCAGGCTTCGCTATGTAGTCTAACATCTAAAGCGGAATTTACATTATGAAATCTAGTGACATAAAATTACTTTCATGAAAATAATTTCATCATGCACGACATTTAATTTCGTAATATACCTACCTTAGTTCAGCAAAGTTTTTACTCTTTCATAATTAAATATTCTATTAGTTACCGATCATTATTTAATTCTAGGTACCATAATACGCACTACTTACGTATTATGATTATTACATCATTTTTTTATTTACTAAAACGGCCAATTGAGGGTTGTTGAGTGAAAACAGTAAGTTGGACAAAATGTTCTCCTATACATCGGTCTACATCACACTGGTTGCTTTAACTTCAAATGCTTATAAGTTTGTAAAGGAAAAAACGGAACGCTAAAAAAACCACCTAACTTATTTATATGAGGCGCCATTATGGGGCGCCTAGTTTCAAAATTCGCTAAAACGATAACAATCCGTTATGGTTAACAAAATTATCCGTTAATCCTATGGCATTTAGCTGGTTTCGACGCATCCTCGGTGTTTAGTTCGCAAAATAGACCAGCAGCTAAAATGTGTGTATGCTATTGTGACTTTAGCAGTATAAACTCGGCGTTCGACGAGCTGCGTATCCATGTGCCCACGTTCCCCTACGAGAAGCGGCTCAGCAAGATCGACACGCTGCGGCTCGCCATCGCGTACATCGCCCTGCTCAGGGAGGTACGCCACCGTTCCACTTTTCGGGCAGTTTTGTTAGCCGGGTGGGAAAACGGGATTTTTTCCTCCCTTCCCACCCAGATGGGATAAGTGGAATATTCATTACCACTTTTGAAACAAATAATATAAAACCATTAAAATAACAGATCTTCGCTATTCATTTTACACTAGCTAAGACATGCGCACATCGCACAAATAATTTATACCCCACACCTGACGTTTGTTACTGTGTGGAGTCTTGTACATACTTAGATGAAATTTTAAAAGCTTTATTTATATATCTATTGCCGTAGGTTTTGGCTGCTGATTACGATCCACTGACGTACGTGGAGAAATGCCTTCGCGGAGAGATCAAGGCTGATCGAGCGAATTGGAATACCAGTGGTAAGTGACCGCTAATGTTTATTACCCCCCAGCACCTGCTTTTCGGTAAAGGAAAACATCATGAGGAAACCTGCATACGCCAAAGAAGTTAAATTTCTTATGGAGTAGGTATGTGAAGTCCACAGATTGGGGCACTTGGTGAACGCAGGGGTTGGCACAAAGGATCCGAAAAGGGAATCTTGAATCTAAGATAAGAAGTAGGACTATCTTACTACCGTATTTTTCTTAGTTGGCACCTTCCGAGTGGTTTTTTAAATTATTATTTTTTTGCCAGACTTGACAGCGAGGCTGTCTTGGATCAACTGGGAGAACCTCGGGGTGAATCCACAGCGTCGCAGTGTCCTCACCTCCTTGGCACTTAGCTCTGACAATATGCAATACACACATAATTAAGTACGCGGGCGGGCATACACTGCTTATTATTCGTGAATACCTAGATACAGGATACCCATTTAACGACTTGCAGTAATTAAACAATGCAAAGATTTTGTTACTTGATCTAAGTCAATGTAAGTTACGATTAACAATCAGCGTTTCAACCCTGTTACCCGCATGTCGGTCGCCGCAAGCACTCCTCACCCCTGTCCGTATAAAATACACTTCAAAATTAAGTTTTTTTAAATGATTAATTATAAAATTGGTCAGAATCACTTGATTATTGCAGGTCTTTAAATGGGAACCTGTATATGTTGTAATTAGAACACCTTAGATCGCAAACCCTACGCAGTTCGATGATTCATAAACAAAACAGACATTCCAAGCAGCAAATAATATATTCAAAGTATGTCTAGGTACGATACAATAGAATTCCCGAAAAATATTCAGTTTCCCCCAATGCGCGACAGTGAACCCGGTTCTCTTCTCCGCATCCAGTCGCTGCCAACCGCCTTACGCAGGTCCTCGCTCCATCTAGCCTTGGGGGAGGGGAGGCATATGTCCAGCTGTGGACTAGTAAGGTTGATGATGCATGATAATTCTAAGTTTAGTCACAGGATAGATAATAGGTAATAGTACTAGGTACCTACATGGCTCACTAGCTTTCCAATGAAAAACTGATAAAAACTTACCTACTCTTTCTATCGCTTAACTCTTTAATGGAAATTTTTATTGTAACGCTATAGGAGTGAATTAGAAAATTGACCATACTTATTATTACTGTTTATAACCTACATCTAAGTGTTAGATACCTATCGTATAGTGACTGTTTTATGATAAGTAGGTTTGATTACTTATAAGTTATTGTATTGTGAGATTTAAATCCCACAACAGGCATTAAGTGTCGTATTTGTGCAATAAATGTTTAGAGTTGTAATAAATTAATGATGTAGCTACAAATGCGTTTTTTTTAACTTGGCATTTCAAAGCCAAGGGGTACGCAAGTGGTGATCTGACGGTGGGACTTCATGTGCTCGTTTCTCGGCGCAGTGACGCACGTAGCTCTGCATTCTTCCAGCGAGTGGAAGTTGTTTTGGTTGCCGCCGCAACCAGAGTACAGTCGCCGCTTGCACGCTCTGGAATACCATAATAATACAGCAAAGTCAGAAAAAAAGTGGTGTACCACCCTATAGGTTGGTATTCGGTTGCACGTCATAAAACAATAAGGTCTATTTTCAGTCAAAACAATGCTAAGATGTCCTTAGTGCAAATTATTTTACAACTGAAAACATGTAAAAACTGATCACCATTCTTGGCCGATTGTACCAAGTGCCGCCAATACCGCATTCAGTATATGATGTTGAATAAGTGGTGCATAAATTTTGCCGCCCACCAATGTAGCCGCCCTGATGCGGCCCTGGTCTGCAGCTCGTTCAACCCCAACATAAATAATTAGATATAGACTGCCGACGGTATACAATATTTTAGATAGAACTATATTTTAGTTATAACTATAGGTATTAGGTTTTCACCTGAATTCTTCTTCCAATAATATTATAACTAATTACCTAATATGTAAGTAATAATAATAAAACCATGCAGGTACTGCAGGTAGGTACTATACTTTGCTATACTATCCCAGGCCCAGCGGTAGTAATGTCCAAAGCAGGTTCCATAATCGAACGCATTGGAGCAAAAGTGTGGTATGGCCGCTGAAAAAAACTCAAATCATATAACGTACCTACTCGCGAGTATAATTGTTCTCAGTATTCAGAAGAGTGGCAAAAGGCTGGAGTACTCGAGCGAGTCGTTCCTAATTTTTAAGACTCGACTCGATTATCTGCAGGGCTTATAGCACCCTTTTGGCACAGAAGAAGTAAGAATTAACTAGGCTTGAAGTCCCGAATCGAGTCTAGTGCGACCATGGAGCAAATACAAAGGTGCGACACTTTCTAGCGAATGCTCGAGTCTTAGAAATACTCGAGTTTATGGGCTCGAGTCTTAAAAAGTAATGAATAAAAACCCAACAATTAGATTCGACTAGGCTTTTAAAAATACTATTTTGTAGTTGAAACTTTAGAGATTGGTTACTGGTTTAAGAAAACTCAAAGACGATGAGAATTAATTATTGAGAAAATTAATGACTCGTGGTTTCGGTGAAGTTTTAGAGTATAACGCGTAAAGCACTCTCAAGTAAGGTAGGTACATAAGATAATAAAAAATCGTACTAAGTAGGTACCTATTATATGAGTCAAAAACGTACTTGAAAATATTTCTTACGCTTACTCTAAAAAAGCAGGGATTTGAAAAATATCAAAAAAGGTACTAGTATAGCGTCGAAAGAACGTCGTACTCACACGGTGCAGGAAAACATCGTGAAGAAAAGAGCCGCACAACTGAGATAAGTTGGATCGATGTTCTACCCAGTGTGGGGCAAAAAAAAAAGTTAACTATAACATATCAACTACAATCTATAGCTATATTTGTATAATTTGTAGTTTCTAGCAGGTAGTAACTCATTATTTGGTGATAATAGGTATAGATGCTTACGATTTGTCTCGTTTTGATTAAGATAACAATGCTCAGAGCACTCCTTTTGGGTTTCGAATCTGTTTCCATTGCCCTGGCAACCACCCCAGAAGAAACGGTAGCAATGACGTTGTTTGACGTCGTAATACCATTGCACAATATCAGCACGGCATGGCCCAGTGTCCGGACGAAGGAAGCAGGACTTGTGCCTAGCTGGAAGCATTCACATTTCAAGCAGTTGATTTCACAAATAAATAAAGACAATCACTCTTCAGAACAGTCCTCAAAAGGCAATGTCAGTTTTCTCTATTCCTACCGCTTCAACAAAACATTTAAAAAGTGTGTAGTAGTTTTGCTAATCTGGCATTATGCTAATCTGGCATTTTGCTAATCTGGCATTTTGCTAATTTGACATTTTGCTAATCTGGTATAAAACGTACAAACCGCAAAAGCATGTTCTAAGCGTTTGCCCTTCGGACGTTTGTTAGATTAGCAAACGATAAAATAAAGTATCATTGTGATAGCATAAAATTTGAATGAAAAAAAATTTGCTAGGGCGCGCGCGCCTCCAAAGAGATTCGAACCTTCCTGGCATATAATATATCCTGGATTAAACATCAGCCTGTTGACATTATTCACTAAAGGATGTCTAACAACACCGCGCAAGTCGATTTTTTTCGGGCTCCGACATTTTAATGGCATTATAATTAAGTAAGTAAGTAGTTTCTTAGCACCCATCAAATATAAGTACATTACCTATACATACATAGCCGACAACCGACGCTATATAGTTATGTACCTATAGGTAAGTGGTCGGAATGGGTTACTAAATACGTACCTCTGATTGTTTGACCCATTTGGAGACAAATGGATCTAGTAACGTGACGACCATTTCCAGCAATGGATCCACTCATCCGTGCACCAGCACCAACTGTTGGTGGTGTAGACCTAGCTGTGATTTTACTGAAGTTCATTGACATAAGTACCACAATTACCATTACAATTTTCAGCAACAACCATACCCTTAATTTTTCACCAAATATAAACGCCGAGCTTATTTGAGACATAGCTATGTTCATTCGTTTATGTATGAGGAAAATGTTTATTGAAGTTACTAGCTGTTTCCTGTTTCCCGCGGCTTCGCCCGCGTAGAAATGTTTCATAACAGAACATCCCGAGCGAGATCTATAGTCTATGTATTATTCTGATGTATAATATTGAACCCACGGCGAGCGTGTATGTAGAGAATGATGAGACTGAGCGAAGCAAAAGAGGTGTCGTGTCAGGATCGTGATACTTAGCACTCCGTTCTTTCTGCCTACCCCGCCAGGGACATAGCGTGAAGAATATGTGTATGTATAATATTGATGTTAAGTTTCATAGAAATTATTGCGTGAAAGAAGTAACTAGGTAACAAACATTCAAACATACATCCACACATGCTTACAAAGTTTCGCATTTATAATACTAGTAAGAATTGTAATACCTCTAACATATTTTATACGCAGTCATAAACTGTAAAGGTAAACAAACACTTTATATAGCTAAATGTAAAGCACCTACTACATACCTATGGGATAGAGTATTTACAGCATACAATATTATAGTGCGTTGCAAAATATGCGGTAGGTACTCCCCGTGAAGTAATTTTCGATTTAAAAGAATACAGAACAAACCAGAAGGAGCATACAAACCACACTATGTACCTACCTTGTGTACGCCACAATTACAATACTGGTACGCCTCATGGCGTCGAGCCAGTTATACATGGTGTTGCTAAGACGCCGCGCATTCGCCAAGTCCGCTTACAGTCTACAGAGAAGATAGTCGGATCTATATTGCGGGAGTAGGTTTGAGTTTGGAAGTAGGATGTATTTGATCTGTAAATTTTTGTTCCCTTGCAAACCTTAACATCCCTTTTCACCACCTTAGGGTTAGAATTTGAAAAAAACCAAGCACACCAGATTTTAACTCAGACCACATGCTTTCAAACAAACAAAAAACGGTTCAAATCGGACCAGTAGTTTTAGCGTGATGCGGATTCAAACAGACAGACGGAATTTTTTGAAAAGTGTTTTGGGGTCAGGTTATGGTCAGTCAAGGAGCGCCACTGAACCCGATCCTCTAGCCAGGCGGAGGGCGTCCCAATATACGCTTGCCCAGTCGTGGTCTCCCCTCGAGAACTCGTCTACCCCTGCGGTAATTGGTTCTACGGCAGAAGTGACCAGCCCACTGCCACTTCAACATGCTAATACCCTTCGAGCTATGTCGAAGGTTTTGGTTCTTTGGCGGATCACCTCGTTTCGGATCTTATCTCTCAGAGTAACTCCGAGCATAAGTAGCTCTTTCCATAGCCCGTTGAGCGACTTTGAGTTTTCTGACTACTGCGCCGCCCGCGACGTAGGGAAGGACGCACTGATTGAAGGCATTAATTGTGGTTTATGCGACGAGAAGATATGACGTAACTTCCCAAATGCTGCCCAGCCCGCCCAGCCTGATCCTCCTGTCTCCGGGCTTCCCTCTAGAAATTGTTTTTAACTATCTGCACAGTTTGCCCGAGGTAGACAGTAGGATATTTAGTATTAAACCTCCTAAAGTACTAACATGTGAATGAGAGCCATCTATTGTGAAGTAGAAGAACTAGTGACAAAGATTATAGGAAACTTTATCTTCATTTCATTATTTTATTTATTAAATAAAACTTAAATTACCTGTAAAGGTTTCAAAACTGTCCTTTGACAGGAAATACCAGTGCGTGGTAGCATTATACACTAAAATGTCACGTGACAAAGAGTCATCTGTGCGCGATGACCCTAAGTAGTGGGCGCGGTGCTTGTGTGTGCGCGCGCTTAGAACGTACTGATGGAATTCTCCTTGGTGCGCTATTTAATTTAGCGATCCGAAGGAGCAAGTTACTACAGAAAGTTACACATGCAGGTCCTTCCAGTTACGCACACTTAGCATAAACGTATAATTTAATGGTATCTGGATGCCAAACCAAAGGCCTCTTCTCTTCGTCTTCAAGGGAAGTTGTTTTAAATTTATAAAATAATCAACTACCTATTCAGTAGGTAACAAAAAAAATTTAACAATTTTGTTGCAAAAATATTCGATCAAAAAAGATTTTTTTTATCTCCAAAGTTTCTTAAGTTTAAGATACCGTAAAAAAAGTAAAAGATCGGTGAATTAAGTATAATTTTTTTTTATGAGTTTCATTTTTTGATAAAATCTATGTAGGTATAAAAATGCTCGAAAGGCAATAAAATCCTAAGATTAGTATTTTTTTAAGAAAAAATGTTTGCTTAGTTAAAATCATGTAGACAATTGTGGCCATAGAAAATGTATGAAGAATATGCATAATTATCTTTCAAAACTTTTATATCGTTTTTAAACACTATTCAGTTGGGTTCTTTGACACAGTTGGTAAATTTAATGGTTTCTAAAACATTTGTTTTTCGTACAAAATAGGCATCTTTGATTTTTATTAATACATTTTTCTTTTCTATGGAAACCATCTCTACATTATTCGTATTTACTAAAGATTTTTTTCTCAAAACCTAATCATAGGATTTTATTGCCCTTCGAGTATTTTAATTTTACATAACTTAAACTTACATAACTATTCATCAAAACACGTATAGGTACAAATTTATTTGTTAAATTTAAATACCGGTCTTTTTTTTTCAATACTATCGTGTCTACTTTAAAGAAAAATAAAATAACGCTTTGTCATTACATATATATTTTTAAAATAGTACTCGGACACTTCATGGCGACTTTTTTTACGTTTCGTTAATTTTGTTAGTACCTACTTAGAACATAAAAATATATAAATAAAGCGGTAGATACTTAACCATTTTAAACTTTTTATTTTTCAAACTGAAGATAAAATAAAGTTTCGGCTGGTTTCAATTTTAATTGCCAAATTAAAACAAAACAAAAATTATGATTAGCTTGTACCCCTGTACTAAAACTCCTTTTACAGAAAATTAAAATTAAGTGTTTACCTACCTATGGGTAAGTAAGTGCCCAGTATTAGTTGAGCGGGAAAGTAATACGGGCTTCCGTACAATTTATTGGTCGTGGCAAGACGCGGCGACCCGCCCCGCCCAGCCGACCGGCGCAGGCGCTGCGCAGGCGCACGACCGGATTTATCTATTTTATCCGCATTGTACTTTATTCTTTCTTCATTTAAAACTCTCTCGCTCGCTCAACGAACGTATCTGGTCTGTAGAACATCACAAATATTGCGTTTCCAATTTGTTTTAAGTCAATATGATACTCAAAAATGTATCTTTCTTCGATCGGTCGATAAAGGTTTTGTATTGTTTTGTTTTGTTTTTGCAAGTGTTAAACCAAATTTATTAGTAGCTATACTTATATTTAAATTGTTAATAACTATTGTTATTGTGGCATTATGAATATCAATGAGATAGTGCTTTATTTATTTTTGGTGGTTATAATCTACGTTACCGGAGCAGCGTCAGATGTGAAGGTAAGTGATTTTTGTATAACCAATGAATGACACAGCTGATGATTATTGATGGTTTATTTGTATTAGTAGGTATACTTCAGTATGTCTAATACCACCTAATACTTATGTATAGTCCACCGGACATATGCATACGGCATTCATAACCACAAAAATAAGAGTTTTGTTAAAATATTAAGTTAAGTATGATTCATAAATTCATACATCTACTTATTTCATTGTGTGTTTGCTTTTGTTTGTTTTGTATGTTTGAACCATAGACATCTAGAGCTAATAACATAGAGATACATAAATCTTTCATTTCACAGACCAAGTGGTTGGGTCGTGCGTGATTCATTATCATCTAACTCAGAGTAATGAACTAGATTAATAGATGGAGCCCATACACTCGTAAAATGTTTAAAATGGATGTCTTGGTATTTATACTTATTATGATTTATTACATATTTATTGATTATTGATTAAATGATTTACTTACCCTACAACCTTTCAGAACGATGAGGCATCAGCTCAGTAAGAAACTGAGCTTTTTACCCATACATTAATATCTATTAAGTAAGCGTCTATGTTGTAAAGAGGTTTAATTTAAAAAGATCGTGTCTAAATCCATGCTCTCTCTGTTACATTAGTTCCTTGCTCTGAGTCAAGCAAGATCAATAAAATGAATGTGGCGAGGGGCAATAAAGCACCGCATTCACAATCCAACATGTTGTTCGAGTTAGCCAACGTCGTTGAAAATTCACAAGTTATTGTCAATGTCCAACTACTTATATATAGGTACCTACTTAATCGCCTCTCGCGACCCCCTTTGGCATGTCCAGCTATATTGTATTGACCGGTATTCAGACTCAGGTAGTTAAGTGACGGCATCGACCGATATGAAACCACGCACAACACTCTTCTTTTTTTGTTGGAATATTAATCATAGTCTAATTTTCTAGGGCAAGCGTCGAAGCTGACAAAAGAGTTTTAGGCACTACCAGCATCACTTTTTATTAGGTCTGGTATAGGGATGTTTTACTAGGCCATCCCTCTCCCTGGCAAGTAGCTGCTACAAAGTGTTCTAAATAAAATAATACCTAGTTCTGTAGCCAGCTGAACAGGCTAATAATATAAAGATGTTTAACATGAAATTTAGATAATAGTAAATAACATAACATTTAGGAACCATGTAAATAATGTATACCTACTACGTATTTGCATAGCGACGAACTGCTTATGGTAGCTTGCAGTGACGAAGATTACGTTCAGAGGCGCGCCTTGTGGGGAGGCCTATTGAGGGGTGGTCTATTTATTGGAGCCTGATGATGCTATAACTTTCAGACTCACAACCCATACGTCTTTAATTGTCACAAGAGTCTCATGAGGAGACTCACTAGAGGGGTGGAGGGTACATATGTATACCGCTTTCAACTTGCAGGACAGTGGCCAGAACCGAAGGAAGTGCTTGTCTCGCGTCGCGGCGTGCCAGGGAAATGGCGGCGCTGCGCCGCGGCCGGTGTGCGGCACCGACGGGCGCACTTACCCCTCGCGGTGCGACCTCATCACAGCACAGTGCTACGGCGAACTCGTCGCGGTGGCTCACAAAGGACCTTGCGTGGGTAAGTGTACCCAGGTACCGGAATAACATTGTGCACAAACAATTACAATACAATGATGTGTCGTTAGACGAGCTCTCTACGCAAAATGACCAATACGTATGCGACGACCACTGAAATTTAAAACACCATTAAGCTAGGACCTTTTTGGTGAGCGCCAGTGAATAACTAAATTCGATTGTTCCTGTAAAACATCAATATGCAGTAATGACCAATTTATTTACCAATTCTTGTAATTATACCTAGGGAGGGACAGATCCAAACATTGGGTACCAAACAAGAGGGTAAATTTGAGAATTGGTCGATAACTTAATAGAGATTTAATTTTTAATGTAATTTTAACCTAGACTACGGTATCAGAGGCTTTGCATCATCACAAGTAAAAGACCCATCGGTCATCACAATTTGTGACTCACAAATCAAACCCCACGATAATAAAATCTCCCCTAAAATTAGCACAGCCAGATTGACAGACATCCCTACAAAATATGGATGACAATACCTATAGGGTTCAGGATGTTCAGACGCATAACACCAAACTGGCAGATACGCCACTGACTCAAATTTTGTGGGCAATGTATACGCTTCTACAACAAAATACCAGAAGAAATCTTAAAATATGAATGACAGAAAATTTAAAACCCACATTAAACAACAACTTTGTAAGAAAGCTTATTATAAAACTGTGGATTATTTAAATGACAAAGATGCCTGGTGTTAAAGTTACTTCAGCCTCGCACAACCTTTACAAACAATAATGTTATGTATAAACTCGATTTTAAAAGATGTGTTGCAGAAGTTTGTTGCGCCGCTTCTTCTTCCCGGCTCTAACACCTTGGAAGCGGTGGTAGAAATGTACCCAGTGTACTTACATGCAATAAAATAGTTTTGACTTTGACATTTGACGTTTCACTTGAACTTGAATGTCAACAGAAGGGCAGACGTGTGTGAAGGCTAGACGCTACGTGCTGAGCGCGAAGGGCAGCCCGCGCGGCGCGTTCGTCCCGCGGTGCCGCGACGACGGCACGTACGCGGCGGTGCAGTGCGGCGCGGCCGGCGTCGCAGCCAGCTGCTGGTGCGTCAACCCCGACGGGAAGCCCCTCCCAGACACAACCGTGAGGAACGGCAGGCCTGACTGCACCATCACCGGTAAGCACTTCCATGAACACCCATTTGAAAAAACTTTTATGATAATTATACTCAAATATAACCAGGTACCAATCAAATGTAATCCAAAGAGGAGCATAGTAAAGATTCAGTAGGGGTACAGAGTTCCATTACGAAAATAACCTGATAGGTAGTACATACTCAAATTCCCACAGAACACCGGAAAAAGCTCGCTACGCTCCCGCTCGCTAATGGACTTATATTTCTATGCAAATTCCCATATATATTGCAAGAAACAAAACACGCCACCGCACGTGACGCAAACGGCAAAGTACTTCAAATCAAATCAACACTATTATGTGTGCCATGTCCCCACTGCCAGGGCTGCGGGCTCAGGCCTACTCTCTCAATGAGGGCGTTCGGCTATAGCAGGCCACGCAAGCCCAGTGCGGGTTGGTGGACTTCACATGCGCCCAAGAATTTCTTCTTCGGCGTAGGCAGGTTTCCTCACGATGTTTTCCTTCACCGTTGCAGTCAGTAAATGTACATAAGTTCCGAGAAAAAACTCTTTGGTACATGGCCCAGCCGGGGATCGAACTTCCGACCTTTCGATATGATAGGCCGCGTCTTATCCCCGACGCCACTGAGTATAGACGCTCTCGAAATAGGTACCTACTTATTACAAAACAATGCTTAGTGCATAAATTAAGCACTGTTTTGTCGTGCTACTATTTGAGCTCTACCTATCTGGTTAACATTAATATACCCTACATTATATGATCGAAGTGAAAATCTCCTTAGCAGATAGAAATACCGAAATATAAACAGTTATCTTTAATTCTCTATAATTTAATTTTGATTGCGTAGTTAGTATACTAATCTGTTAATTTGAAGCAAACACAGTGAGACTTTAGGCATTTATAGTCTTTGAATAGGTACCTATTATACCTACTTGTAATATAGAGTACCTACAAGGAAGGATCCAGTTACAAACATGTGCACGTTTTTTTGAATTTTATATTTAGTGCTTTAGTTGCGTGCTTTTAGAAACTGGTTCCTTTTGTGACATTAGGTACTTCTTATAACTAAGTATATTACTTAAATTAAAATAACACAGTAGGTACGTAATCATATTAAATGAGCTACTTGTATGAACATCACATTAGATTTTGCGGCATTAAACCATTATCCTATTTGCGTTGTATAAGTAGATTCCCGACCAATGGATATTATTGTTAGTGTTATAAACAGACATTGAGTAATACCACATGTGAAGTTTAAAGCAAATCGTAAATATGGAGCTGGAGATTGGAGGATCTGTTCTTAGAATTTCATGTAAAGCTTTTAAACCGTAATAAAATAAAACTGTATTCACAATTTGCAAAAAACATTATCTTTACGATTAGCGAATCCAACTTCTAAGAACTGAACTACCTATGTTGTTTATAAAAGCGTAGGTAAGCGGTAAGCCCCTGTTGACGATGAATTCGTAATACTAAACACGAACCTTACGATATGGGTAAACATACTTCAATGGAGGGTTAGATTTTGGCAGTCTATGTATTTGACAAACTATTTTAAAATGATAAAGACGTTTATTATCTGTAATTAATTATGCTTTCTTTGTGTCTTATTATTAAACACACCTAATTTAGTAACAACACTATATTTTTTTAAGGAGGTAATCTGAGAGTTCAGTTATTTAATTCGTGTTATGCTGAGTTGTAACTTTTCTGTAATTAGAGTCGGCCTTTCAATTTGAAATATATTTTAATTTAAAACTTATAATGTGAGACGAGCTGGCAAATTATAGTAATCCATGTAGATTAGAATTAGAGTAAAGGAGTCAGCTCGAAACAAATTTTATCCTGCAATATTTTTCCAGCCCTTTAAACTTGAATATTTTACAGGAAAATCACAAACGCGGCGACGTTCCTCGGTCCGGGGTCAACGCAACAGAAGAAGTTAGTATGAATGAAGCCACATAAATTCTTTTCTTTGTTTTAGACCGTACCACAGAGGAATTGACCGTACAATGCGAGACCTTACAAATAACAAACTCTTTTTAAAGCTTTGAATTTTTTTTTACGTGGGGTTGATGCCGGCTAGATAAACACTCTCTAACACTGAGAAGCGGGGACTAAAATATAATTAATTAATCTTACCTTTATTAAACCTTTAATAAAAGTTTTTACTATTTAAATTCAGGGGGCCAAACGACGTGTGGAGGCAGCATAACGTTATTGGTTATGGTTTGGATTTGAAAATTTCGTTCAGAATTAGCGCGATTGGCCCCCTGATGTAGGATGAAGGTAAATTTTAATGAAAATTCTAAACTTTTGTTAAATAAAATTCTTCACTTAGGTTACCTACGTCTCGTTAGTCCGTATATGATTAATTTATTACTGTTGTTCAGGTCACGCCTGTCCGAGAACTGATAACCGCATTTTCGAGTTGAGACTTGACGGTGATGACTATGATTATTCAGGTTGCTCGCGGACCGACCGTGCGCAGTTCAACGGGAACCTCATCAAGATCTTCAGCAGGGAATTCGAGCGGGCGCGGTCTGACCCTGGCAGTGCTGTCTTAGAGCCCAAGACCGTGGCCGAATGGAAGTTCAGGGCACTCGACAGGGACAAGAGCGGAGCCCTTCAGACCTCAGAGTACAGAGGGCTCCGCAGACTTATAAAGAAGGTAGGTAACACTAAATTCGTATCACTTCTTTATTTAGGTACTGGCTGTGCCCGCGACTTCGTACGCGTGGACTTTAGTTATCTACGTGGTTATAAGTAGTTAAATCCGTTCAGTGGTTTTTGCGCGATCGATGAACTGACAAACAGTACAAAAACAGAAAAAAAAATAAAAAATTTGCATTTCCGGCCTACTATACCAAAATTTATTTTTAAGACCTATTGAACTGTTGACGTTGATAGCTAAATCATATAGTCGAGCTTCAAATTTGATTGGAGCCTGATTGAAAGAACTCAGCACAGATTAGTATATTAAGGTGTCATCAAAAGAAGTCAGCGATTGGCTCCAAGTTAGCGGTTTTCATAATTCCCGCGGCGACTCGCTTGATCTGGACGCGCCTAATCATTTAAAGTTAGTCGAGTTAGGTAGCGGCTACGCCCGCGTTTCATAAGTTATTTCTGACTCTTTTTCTATTTTCTCGGCTCCTAAGGATCGCAGCGAGATGTTAAATAGTCCTCAAGAGTTGGGCTCTCAATTTCAAAAGGATTTTTTCTGAGATTAGCGCGTTCTAACAAACAAACAAATGAACTCGTCATGTTCATTATAGTATTAAGTAGATGTAACTGTGAGTGCGTGCGTGGTTGGTAGGTGGTGAAGCCGAAGCGGTGCGCGCGCGCGTGGGCGCGGGGCTGCGACGGCGACGCGGACGGCGAGCTGACGCGCGCCGAGTGGGTCGCCTGCCTGCTGGCCAACCCGGAGCCGCCGGCACCGGACTGTGAGTACCTTAGTCACCTGACGCGCTCACTTACCAACACTTCCCACACCACTTATCCCAAAAATAGGAAGAATACGCCTGGTTTATACTAATTTTGAAAATGGTTTTACAAAACGTAGTATCTACCTACTTACATATACTTAGGTACTGCACTCGATCGCACGCCAGTGGAAACACTTTGATCTTGAGCTGGCCTAGCCTATTAGAGAGTTTCAATACTATGAGAGACCTGCTTAAACTGGTTTTATTTCCACTGAAGTGGAGTTCGACCGTACCTAGCGTTTGGTTTTGATCAGTCCCGCACAATTTATACAAATATCATTTTAAATAGGACCTGATTTTAAAAATATACAGTATACATAGGTAGGTAAGTAAGTGATTTTATGCAATGTAAGAGATCTTTGGTTTCATCTAACTCACCTGTTTCTAATCGGCTCCAGTAAATAAAGCTTATATTTATACCTACCACTCATCCACTAGCTACATGAAACAAACAGTAGCGAGCGAGTAGATGTAAACTCCCGCCTCGAACGCTGCCAAGGTCACGATAAATTTTCAGTAGGTATTGGTAGGTAGGTATGTTTTATTAAAGGTGCCTGCTATCTGAACTCTTGGTTGACATAAAGTTGTGGTGTTTAAAAAATTTGAAGTGGTTACAAAATTAAGCATTATGAGAGCATTGCATTATCTAGATATTAGGTACCTACTCGTCTCCTCTTACAAACTTTTAATTCTAAAGCCTTTTTCCTATTTTTTAGAAAGTCGGCTAAATGCGTATCAAAAACTTATAAAGTAGGCAGAAATTGAACAAAATAATATGAAATAGCAATGGGAAATATGTCGGCAAGTACCGTACCTTCTACTATGATAGTGGCACTGATTGATTTAGTAATTAACATACATATAACATTATGAGGTAAACTACTATAAAATTTATGAACATGAAAAATATTAAAAACGTTGTGTACCTGTTACTTCCGTTTCTCTCTATGCAAAATGTAAATGTATGTGCAAACGTAATAATAATATACAGTCTCTCTCCGTTTCTTCATATCGTTGAACGCAGACGAGGACGGCGGACCTGAACCAGAGTCGGAGGCGGAAGCGGAGAAGACACCGCCGGGCCACAATGCAGGTGAGTGGGCATAGGGTCAGCGCAGACAAACCTTTACAACCTGACAAACCTTTACAAACGCAAACGTGTAGAACAGGGGTTTGGCTTGCGTTTGTAAAGGTTTGCCGAACGTGTGGACGTTTTTGGTTATGGTGTGAATTTGGTAATATCGTTCAGAATTAGCGCGATCGGCCCCCAGTTTCTCGGTCGCTCGCCTATCGACCGCTGGCGACGCGAGTATTTTGTTTTGGTTAAACCAATTTCAGCCGCATGGAAAAGTATCTAAGGTCGACTTTCAATTGATAACGAATTACAAGTACAGTAAACCGGACGGCACCTGTGGTCGACCACGCTGGAGCTCTTTGGTATTTATTATTAAGGTATACGGTATAAGGTATACTTAACAAGACATCCACTAGGCCTTGAGTTCTCAATTTATTTTCGCGTATCTATTAAAAGTAGGTACCTACCCCCATTTTAATGTAGTTAGCACTGTAAAGTTTTAACGTTTTAAGCGTTTTTACTTTAGCTATTTTCGGCATCAACTAGGTACATACCTGATGCGTATATTCCCACCTGCCCGCCGCCGCCGGCTCGCTGGCTGTTTTTTTAACAAAATGGTATTTTGTATTGTGTTTATGGCACATTAATTCCGCCAATTTCATGTAGTGGAAAATGTACCGGCTCGCTGGCTTAGTGGCCTGGGCTTAATTCCACTAAGGCCACACACTTTGTATAGTGTACAATGTTGAAAATATTCTTGTCTGTCTCCCTAGCTAAAAAGTGCTGTCATCATAAAATCAAATACAAAAATCATAATATGCCATCCAAATAACGTCTCTTCTGTATAACATTGCGCCTAATTTTATTTATACTTTGAGCCTGATTTTATTTATACTTTCTACGCAGTGTTACCAGAAATAATGAGGAACTCGTTCGCACCGGACGGGTCGGAGAACCGACGCGATGACGAAGCCAACGACTGCCTCACTGACCGTCAAGCCGTATTGGATGAACAGGTTAATAACAAAAATGAGCTTTATTTCCATGCTATAAGTACGATCGCTTAGCCAGCTCAGGACAGACAGATTTTTCCATTTGATAGCCATATTCTTGAGCAAAGTTATAGGCTATTTAAAATCACGCTAGACCCGAGCAAAAAGAAAAAAAAAACAGAAATACCTTAAAAAACAGCTAGTAAGCAAATATAGTACAAGAGTAGAAAAACAACTTACCACATCACCGTCGGCTACCAGAACGCAGGTGGCGCTGTGCTGTACGTTCCGGAGTGCACGGGCGACGGGCGGTATGCGCGCGCGCAGTGCTACAAGACCACCGGGTACTGCTGGTGCGTCCACCAGGACACGGGCAAGCCCATCCCAGGGTCCTCGGTGAAGGACAGGAGGCCGGATTGCGACGCCGCGCCACAGCACGCCAGCCCCATGAGAGGTGACTTCCAGGGACCGTCTCGTAGAGGTTTTGCACTTGTCAAAGAAAATCTATGATTCAGTATCAATACCTAATTTAATTACACTGATGTCTGAAACATTTACAAAACCAATGTTTATTAGTATGTACCAAGAAGTTTCGAATCTCTTTGGTGGCGCGTGCGTGGGGCCGCGGCCGCCAACCAAAGAGATCCTAACTCTATGATTAGTACAGCTAGTCTAATTAGTAAATACTTACGGCTTGCTTGTAGGCATTGAATATTTGGCGAACTGCAAATTTAAGTTTAATCCGCAACAAATACTTTTAATCTCATTTTATCTCGCATTTTTGTCAAAACTAATGATTTTATATAATTCATGTATAATGACATAAAATGTTCTAATCTCAACCATTTCCGAGTTCAGTAGGTACCCTATGTATGTAGGTATTTGACTGTTACCGAATCTCTCTGTAACGGGTCACTACAGGTATTTTGTTACACCCCGTATATTGTATACCTATAGGGGACTCGTTACCGTTGTGTTCCCGAGACCAGATAAGTAGATGATGATGCCTTTTTCAGGATGTCCGGAACCGATAAAGACCGCATTTTTGCGAGATTTGATGAACTTCTTTATATCAAAGATGGCGGCCTCTTCAGACGGTCCAGGGTAAGACTTTTATTTTTAAATTCATATTTAATTTTACTGCGTTATTTTACTTACAAAATTTTTTGAGGTTTGTGATCTGTTGCCAGCCTCCTGACAAACTATAGTGTTTATTCTATGCTACGATAGGGGGGATATATGCTAGGGAAACACAGTCAGTGTTTCCCTAAACACTATATAGCATCGTAGCATAGAATATACACTATAGTTTGTCATCACAGAGCACAGAACGCGCAAGCGTGTGCATCGACGCGCGGCGCAGCGGGGCGGTCGGTGACATTTATAACTTCTTTATCGTCATGTATAAAGTTAACTTCAATTTCAGATATATGCATATGGTGAAATGGGGCGTGTCAAAGGAAGAGCAAGCCGCAACGTGGACCTATGTGATGTTAGACAAGGACAAAAACAAGGCTTTAGATCGCAGGGAGTGGAAAGCTTTCCATCAACTTATTAACAACGTGGAGGCGCTGAGGAGGTGCGGGCGGAAACTGCCTCGGTACTGCGACGTGAACCACGACACCAGGATCAGTATTACAGAGTGGATGGCATGTCTTGAAGTGACGCAGGCTTCACAAGGACTAACTGGTAGACCATTATATCCTATCCTACTCATATTATAAAGGCGAAAGTTTGTAAGGATGTTTGTGAGTGAGGATGTTTGTCACTCTTTCACACTGTAACGGCTGAACGGATTTTGGTGAAATTTGGTACATTTATAGCTTATATCCTGGAATAACATATAGGCTACTTTTATCGCGGTAAACTGTTACTGTTCCCGCGGGAAAAACTTATACCACGCGGGCAACAGCTAGTTATAATCTAAAATCGTTTTGTAGTGCGTAGAACATGCAATTCCCCATAAACTGAACCCTACTTAGAGGGGAAAGTAACCTATCAAATTTTAATCGAAGATACAATTTTTAAAAAAAAAACTGTAGTTTAAAATAAAACCTTTTGAATATTCAATATCAGATATTGGGTAGGTACCTACTAGGAAAAGTAATACCTTCAAAAGAACTCAATGTTGATTTGGGACATGTATGAAACACCTTAATAATCACTGTTT
Organism: Metalampra italica; assembly: GCA_949699065.1. NCBI lineage: Eukaryota > Metazoa > Arthropoda > Insecta > Lepidoptera > Oecophoridae > Metalampra > Metalampra italica. The sequence continues at coordinate 5,770,380 of OX452969.1, forward strand.
ACACCTACAGGTTTACACTTTACCGGCCTTGATAGATCTGAAAATGAAAATGCTATCCAATTAAGCTGGTTTAAAAATGCCTCTAGTGTTTATTTATCAACGGTTGTATATATTTTTGCAGCTGAAACAACAAATGCACCTTCAAATCCAAAACGAAAGGGGCCGAATCCACTTGAATCTATCCTCAAGCCGGAGGATTAGTCTATCCAGAAAGAAGACTGCGTAGGTACGCCCGTACAAGCACGTCATTGTAACAAATAGAGCTGAACTTGATGTGAAGTGATGTATACCATGTAAACATACACATTTAAAATAGGGTCTAGGGCGCATTTATCGAGTTTCTGTGAGATTTTCGGTGCACCTACACCCCTAGCATTTACTATTGTGCTCGAATAAAAAACTATATTTATATAAAAAATAATCTAAAATATACTTTTACTAGTCTCATATTCTTTTTTTTTTGAGTTCATTTGCAATTTTTCCAGATATCACTAGGTATTGTTATATTGCGATACAAAGAATACAATGGAAGTAACTCTACAACGGCTGAACGGATTTTCATGAAACTTGGTGTAGCAATTAGCCTAAAATATAGGATACTTTTAACGCGCGAACCAAGTCGTGGGTTTATTTTATTTACACTGTGTTTCATGTTTTTGTCCACATTTTGTCATCATGAGATGACATTTTAGAAAATGGTAATTGTAAATCTAAAGATTGGTGGGGGTATGCAGCTGACTGACTGGAACAATAATGAAGGTATAGCACGCATTAATTATATGCTTAATGATATATTTTCAAACATATTTGTATTCAAAACACTTCCATTTATAATGTTTATAGATTAGTAGTGACATATATATGGGGGCGCCACTAGCGCTAACTGCCAAATTTAAAACTCTCCGTATTTATTTTAATTATAATTATATTCTACGTGTTAAATATTCTATTAAAGTAAATTAAATAGTGCGGAAATACATAACATCTGTGTGAAACATAAAATTCGAAGAAAATATGGCTCCTACAACGAGATCTGGGACTTCAAATAATAACATCGAAAGGTTGGTGGACATTGTAACGACTTTAGAATCAAAAATCACAAGTATGCAGCAAAAAATAGACACTTGCCATGCAATAATATGTCAACAACAAGGGTGCATTGAGGCACAAACAGAAAAAATATCTGACATCTATAAGATTCTGAACGAACACCAAAATAAACACCCTACATATAACAGTGACAGAAAAAATCACAAGGGTAAAAAGACAGCACCGTACTCACCGAAAAGGAAAAGCCAAGACGAAATGGACATCAACCATGATATCACTGACACTGCAGTCCCAGCCAGGCTCTGTGTCCAGAATACCGCACTGAACGACTCCGGGCCCATTGGCCTTATTTCACAACAATGCGCTGATGACGAGAAAAAAGCTCCGGAAGGTATCCAAAGTGCTGCTGCTGCTACACAATCTCCACCTGCCCCTGAACAGCTCGTGAACCCATCACCACCAGCAGCTGGTGAGGGCGGCCACCGTAGCCGTCGCTGGGAAAACCTGACACCACGTCTAGAAACCGGTGCCGAGTTGTCATCTACGCCACCATCCTGCATCCCAGTCCCGAAGGTCGCGCCACCTTCGAAACACCAGCAGGGTAACGATCGACATGGTCTGCGGGCCGCGCCACCACGAGTCGTCAGCCTCCACCTGTTCAATTTCAGCGAGGAGACTGGTCCATCCGACATATTGAGCCACCTGCAGTCACAACTTGGAATGATCGGCGTCCGATGCGAGCAGCTCCCAACCCGAGGAAAATATTCTTCATTCAGGTTGGATATTCCGGCTTCAAAACTGAAGTCTATTCGTGATCCGAAGCTGTGGCCAGAAGGTACTTCCATCAGAATGTTCAAAACTATAACCCCAAAAAACTTGAAACAACCACACGCGAGTCTGGAGAACGACTAAACTTGTCAACAAATAACAATATCCAATCTACACTCTGTACATTAAAGTTTACTGTTCTCCACCAAAATGTACGGTCAATCACTGGCAAAACGGGGTTATTAAATATGTTAGTAGATAAATATGAGCCTGACGTGCTGGCGTGTTCCGAGACGTGGTGTCGATACAATGAAATTCAACGCGCGGGCATATGTGGGTATGAGCTCGCTAGCAGCTACTGCCGCACGCGCATCGCGCACGGCGGAGTCGCCCTGTACGCCAGGGCCGGCACACAATATAAACAGAGAAAAGACCTGCAAAGACTCGCCGTTGAATATCATTGTGAATTCACCGCTATTGAAACGTACTCAAAACTCATTGTGATAGCCATTTATAGGACCGGAAAAGGAGACTTTAAACTATTCTTAAACTGTATAGAAACACTATTATGTAAGTTACTTGACGAAAATAAGAGGTTTATTTTAGTCGGGGACGTAAACGTGGATTATTTATCGGACAATAGTGAAAGGCGTCAGTTAGACGATCTACTCGGTAGCTACAACTCAATGAATATTGTAGATTTTCCTACGCGCATCTCGGACGAGTGCGTTACGTCCCTGGAGTGTGCTGTGGTCGGCCGCGGCGACGGTGACGTCACCGGAGCTCCGCTCGACACCGCGATAAGCGACCACAGCGCACAGCTGTTCACTTTAAATACAGTGCAATCGAATATTGACAACAAATACACTGAACAACGCTTCTATAAAAAGGAATCAATTCACTCTTTTTACACTGACATTACAAATTATGATTTTAATTTTATTTATGACATAAATATTGACATAAATGAAAAATTCAATAAATTAATTCGAATATTGACATACTACATTGATACACACTTCCCTGTTGTAAAGGTAATGCAAAAAAAGAAGAAAAATATCTCGTGGATAAGTGATGAGTTAGCGAAGTATTTAAACAAATTCGATAACTTCTGTGAGATAAGACGGCAATACCCTCATGATGAAACCATTTCTAAATGTGTGAATTACTACTCACAACTAATTAAATCTTTTAGTTTACGAGACAGTAAGATGGATATCGATAAACGTATTACCAATGCTAAAAACACATCAAAAGAGGTTTGGAAAATTGTAAATGAGGAAACATGTACAGACACCAGGTCACGAAATGTATGCTTGAGGGAACGGGGAGTGGACGTTCCTGCGCACCAAATACCGGATCGCTTTAACAACCACTTCTTGACGATCACCTCCAAATTCACATTAAACAGCGACCGAGAAAAAGCAATGGAATATTTGAAAAACCACGTTCATGACCTTAATATCCCAGAGTTCACTCTGCCAAATGTCACACGCGAAACCCTGGATAAAACTCTAAAGTCAATGTTGAAGACTCCAAATACACTGGATATATACGATGTATCTATAAATATACTGATGTCTATATGGCCGTTCATTGCAGACATACTTATTGTTTTAATTAACGAGATGTTCTCTGCGGGCACTTATCCTGAGGTGCTGAAAAATACACGTGTATGTCCGGTGTACAAAGGGAAGGGTGACAAGACACAAGTAGATACCCACAGACCTATTACTATCGTCCCAAATATATCCAAAATAATAGAATCAATCATCTCACACTCCATCATGAACCACCTCGAAAAAAATGACCTACTTACTGACAGACAATACGCATACAGAAAAAATAAGTCCACGACCGCTGCAGCCCATCAGGTTATAGATGCAATTATTACAGGAATTGACGACAAATACAAAACAGCCGGCATATTTTGCGACCTCACGAAGGCGTTTGACGTTATACAAAATAATTTACTGTTAGAGAAGCTGTACCGCTATGGCATAACTAAAAATACGTTCACACTCTTAGAGTCATTTCTTACAAACAGGACGCAGACCGTCGAGGTTGTTGTGAATGGCGAGAAAGTAAGATCAGAAGCAGGCAATGTGACCGTAGGCATCCCTCAGGGATCAGCGCTCGGGAACACCCTGTTTCTGACTTTCATCAATGACCTGCCATCATGCATCACCGACGGTCTCATGGTGCTGTTTGCTGACGACACAACTGTTGTCGTATGTGCCCGGTCTTACGAGGAACTCAATGCAAAATTATGTAAACTCTGCGAACAACTACATGATTGGTTTTCCACAAACGGTCTAATCTTGAACGTGTCTAAATCAAATATAATCTTGTTTACAGGAAGGCCTATTCCCAGGCCCTCATGTCTAAATTGTTCCATTCCTATTTCAGAACAATGTAGATTTTTGGGTTTTACACTGGATCCGAATATAAACTGGAAGCTACACGTCGAGTCCCTTTCAAACAGGCTTAGCAGTGCTGCATATGCACTAAGAAAACTTCAGCCACTCGTGTCGGATCAAGTGCTGAAACAAACATACTACGCGTACTTTCACTCAATCATGTCCTATGGTGTGATATTGTGGGGTAACTCCACCCACTCCGACAGGGTATTCATACTGCAAAAGCGTGCCGTCAGAATACTCTCCCGGGTAAAACCCAGTACGACCTGTCGATCGCTTTTTACAAAAAATAAAATAATGACAATATATTCATTGTACGTATTTGAAGTGATCATGCACGTGAGACGTAACATATCAAGTTTCGATCGTCGCACGGGTGGGGGTCGGCCCCTCCGTAACAACAGCGGCGGCGGCGGCGGCCGGCTGCTGATGCCGGTGCCGCGGCGCACCGCCCTCGCGGAGACCAACCCGCGTGTCATAGGGCCCACCTACTACGCACATCTACCCGTTGACATACAGAATGAGACGAATGACGAAACGTTTACTCGTCGACTGAAAAACCTCTTATTGGATAAAGAATTATACTCTGTAAAAGAATACATGAACGCAAAGTTCTAATTTTCAATTGTGACATTCATATCTTAATTTATTATTAAAAATTTTCATTTTTTCATACACAATTTGTGTAAAAGTGACATTGGTAATATCTACTTTATGACATTTTATTTATTTTGACATTTTTGTACATTTTATTTTGACATGTTTTACTATGGTTTTTTATTTTTTATTATTATTATTATTTTATTGACGATCACATTAACTTTGACTTTTTACGTAAGAAAACTATGTATTAATATTTGTAATGTGAGATAAATAAATCTAATCTAATCTAATCTAATCATCTAGCTCATTGAGTTTCTACAACGAGATTAGGCTAAAGTGAAACCGAAATTTGGTTCCCGGTTGTTATACGGTGTATAATTATTGTATGCCATAAATTACAAAAATAAAATAAAAATAGGGTTAATAAATATATATGGATCGTGATAGTTAAATTTCTAAAACTTAAATTTAAGTTGTTAAAAAAATACTATAAAATAATACCTTTCAGACTACGATAATTTTTTATCCTTGACAAAGTTAACACTGTTGAATTAAAATTTCACAATGGGTAAGTACATTAAATACAATTAATATAGTTCATACATACAAAGGTTGAGAACCCACATAATACTAAGAACTAGATAACGTACATTTAAAGCATTGTCTGAAACCCTTTTAAAATATCCTATTTTTATTTTAACTCCTGTTTTATAAATTCAGCTACTTTGAGTTGGACGATAAGCCAAAACATAAAATTCATTTACGTCACTTGATTGGTTAACAGTTTAACACAACGGTTGTAGCTCTTAAGTCTAATTCACTCCTGAAAGGTTAAGCAGGGCACAATTTTTTTGTATTCGTCCATGGTTTCCGTAAGTATCTTCTGGAATATACTGTCGAAGAGTTGGTTCTTGACGACGGCCTCGTCCGCGTGTAGCGCGGTCCACTCGGGCTCGCACCGCCGCCATTCGGCGAACAGAATGTCGTCGATGTGGTCGGACCGACGAGCACCCACACCTGCGCAATAAAATGTTGCATCAACACCAAAAAGTACGTACGGTCGAGCGCACGCCAGTGGAAACAAAACCAGTATAAACTAGGTAAGCACAAGGTCAAAGTGTTACCAATTACGTGCTTTTGACTGTTATAGTCTGTACTAGTTAGTCAGCTCAGCTCAGCACCCAGATAGATCGCCTAAAAACTGCCATACGTTTGTAAGGCCGGGAGATGTGTAGAGAGAAGAGAAGAGCGGCTTTACAGCAAGGGATTATCCACGGAAGCTGGGCAGAGATGCGTTATTATTGTTATTATTGAGTTTTCTCAAGTTATTGAATTTTTTAAGCTGTGATTTTCAAAATATAATGTCAAACTAACCCAATACTATGAATACTAGGCTAATAGGTAAGTACTAGCTGTTTGCCGCGGCCTCATCCACGTTTAATAAGTTATTAGTTTTATCTTTTTCCCTGACTCGTAAGGGTCGTGGTGTGATCTTAAATGGTCTATGACCTTCCTCAAAAATTGAAAGCGAAAATAATTTTTCAAATCCTACTGTTCCTGAGATTAGCGCATTCGAAAAATACTTCAGCTTTATTTTATTAGTATAGAATAAACACAAGAACTCGCACACACCTGTTATCACCGCAGATGTAGCGGTTGTAAGAACCTCTTTCAGATCCGCCGTGGCTTTCCTCGCTAGATGCCCTTCCACAGCCGGCGGCTCCCACGGCAGCAAGCAGCTCGCGTGCCATGGCTGCTCGCTCTGCGCCTCTCTCTCCTTCTCTAACGTCTCCTGACAGAACTCTTGTACGAACAGATCGAACGGCTCGGCGGCTACGGCGGTGCCGTCGCTGGGATCACTCATGTATTTATATATTTGGGGCTCGACCGTCTCGTCGATGGCGAACAAGCGCACAGGTTTGTGCGGCCGCGTGTCGCCGGGCGGCGTGTATGGCGGCGGCGGTTTGTCAGGTATCTCACGAACGACTAGAAGTTGACATTGCTGCTGCTCTAAAGCTTTTATCTGAAAAAAAAGTTATAAATAGTATATTGATAAAAAAGTAGGTACTTTGAAGTTTAAAAAATCGAATCGTTTTTTACGGTCTGAAGTTGCAAACGGTCGTACTGGTACCCCGATGATATCTCCAAACCCTTGAGGTATACTCCATCAACACACTAGATAGCCATTAAATTTTACCGTTATCGTTCCCCGGCAGAGCATCAAGGTTTTGAAATGACCCCCATTGTATCGAAAAGTCCATGTCATTCGATGGGCCGTGTTGCTCTCTTCTTCTCGACGGCAACTTTTTGCATCGACGCAGTCGCGCTTTTTATGAACGCGCGTATTCATCGTCGATGCAAAAAGTCGCCATGTGTAAGGGCAGCATTGGATATTCTTGCGCAAAAGTCAACGTCGTGTCGTCAATGGTATACGCCAGCCAGGTTTTATAAGTTTGAGGTTAGCATAGATCAAACAAGTTACATGAGTAGGACAGATACCTCTCTTTCTATGGCTAGCTGTTGTCGGCGGAGTTCCTCTGCTTCGCCGTGCACCGGCGACTTAAGCGACGAGACCGCGGCGCCTAGCGGCGGGACACCCACAATATTATCTGTAAATGAAAACACCAATCAATCACCACCCTGTCATACTTTACTGGTGATAGAAACTGGTGTAGTTATATGGTCAAATTCCTCCACAAGGTTGCGATCTGATGACGGTGTCCTCGATTTCTTAAGATCGTAGTTTTAATTAAGATCTTTTTAACTTTTCTACCCCTAGGGCAAATCGATAGGGGCGTTCGATGTCGTGAAACAGTTAATTTAAGCAATTTTTTTTTAATTAAAAAGATTGTCTGGCAGAAATAGCTCTTAGCGATAAGACCGCCTAGATGTACATTACTGTATCTGTTTTTCTCGTTATTGTCTGTAATTTTAAATGTGCAATAAAGTGTATAGAATTGAATTAATAGTAAATAAAAACGATAAAATTCACATTTCCTGCTGTTCTTAAAAGTAAAGTTATGTAATAGACAACATACCCGAAGTAGATGGTGGACAGGATTTAGCAGCGAGGCAGATGGGCGGGTCAGCAGTAGTAGAGTCGAATTCGACTGGATCCAGGACGAGCACAGGCGTTGTCGGCGCATCCACTGCCTCTTCGCCGGCCCACGGTTCTGTCTCCACCGACTTACTGCCCTCCTCACATACACAATTGTCGTTAACGCTTAAAATGTTTATAGACTTATATACTATACTTTCAGTATCATCAGTTGCTACGGCCGATGAGTTATAGTTGTGATCATCAATCTGCTCACTTTCAGATTCGGCTGGCTTAACATGATGAATATGGTCTGGAGGACTGTCAAAATTTCGTTCCGGTGAATTTATCAGTGAATTTTCTTCGTCAATAAGATCTTTGTAGTATTGGTCAAATTCCTCCACAAGGCTGCGAGCTGTTGACGGCGTGCTCGATTTATCGAGATCATAGTTTTTAATCTGATCCATTAATTTTTCAACCACAGCACATTCATCATTGCGGTGTGTGTTGGTTGAGCTCACTATGTTTTTCAAAGCATCTTCATTGACTTCGTACTGTTTACCACCACTGAAAATTTGCGGTAGTGACATATTCTGGAACAGTATATTCAAATAGCTGCCATCGACGGCTACGAAATGTTCGGCGGCAGTGACAGGCGACTGACTAATGCTATCTATTCCAAGGGTACTGTTGCTCGTTTGAATACACTTCTCTACATCGTCGACGACGGCAGATACCTTCGGGATAGACAAAACCGTGTCAGGTTTAGGTCGAGATGTGGTACTCTCCTCACATCCACTGCTTGACAAGTCGAAACATTTCAAAGGAGCTATGTTACGGTCAGTCGAAGTGTTTCTCTTCAACTTTTTCTTTCCCAGCACAATTTTGTCAATGCTCACGTCGCTTCTTAACTGGTGTTCAATGTTCTTCTTAGTCTTCATAAGCGCTTCTTTTCGTTTTTCCGACAAGGCCAGCAGCGCTTTACGCATACGTTGCATTTCCCCACATTCGTGCTGCAGTTTGAGTAGTGCACCCCTCTGCTTCTTCTTTAGCGCAGATATGTCCGTACTGTCTTGCTTCTTCTTATTTTCCAGCCAAAGTATTTGGGATTTGGTGAAGTCTTTCAAAGCATCTTCCCGCATTTTCAACACAAATAAGAGATTTTTGGCTCTTCTCTGCTCATCGTGAATGAGTAGGTTGAGCTAAAATAAATAAAAAAAAACAATAAGTCGCCAAAGATACGTGTGTTTCGTTTTGTGCCTACTCCAGGACCCAAAAAGATGTCCCTGTTCAAGCCTGATTGTTTTTGAGTTAAGTCCAGGTTTACGATTTAATAAAACCTTATTAACGTGTTCGCGGGATGGTAGAGCGTTACTCAATGATTAATAGGTAAGCAAAGTACACTCATTCTCAACATATTGTTTACATCATAAAGAATAACACTTACCAGACAAAGACTCTTGGATGTCATTGTTTCAGTGATTTTATTTTCCTCGCCATTTTCAAGCTTCGAAAAGATATTATCATATTCTGGAGTCTTTGCATCGAATCGTGATTTAGTAACCCAATTGTTAAGTTTGTTGTCTGTGATATATTTGTCAGAAAGGGAGCAACTTTCCAAATATTGTAATGATTCGAAAAACGAATCAATAAAATTAAGTTCCCTCTGAAACTGTTCGCTTTGTAACAAGCTATTATTAACTCTTATTGTACTAATTATATCAGACGGTTTCAATAATTTGTTGCAATCTGATGGGTTGGGGCAACTTAACAACTTCTGTTCATACAAGTAATTACTATTTTCATCATTTGCCTTATCATAATTTTCATTGTGTATATTTCCCAGGGGAGTAACATCACGTAATTCTCCATTTTTTATTTTTTTTCTAAAGACTGAGACAACATTAATTGGATAACCTAAAGGACTAGATGACAGCTTAGATGTGGGGTTTGCCTTGTTTCCAACAACATGGAAGTCAATTTTTTGTCTTGTCGTATATGTTAAAGTTGCACGTCCTATTATATACGAAGCTTTATTACAAACGATTTTGTCATAGCTGCTTAACTCTTGCTCAAGAGAATTTGCGGGATCTTGCAGATTCGGCAAAGAATGACTACAAAACTTTATAAAATCTTTGGCCACCTCATTCTTGCCCTTCGTTAAGGTAACATTTGGTACATAAAGACTGTCTAATTCTTTAAAAATTTCTGTTTGCGTTTCACTATTACAATAAGATTCAAAGTCAATTTTTTCCATTTCAGTGACTTTGTCGACTTGTTGAGGTAGACAAGTTCCTACACTGACATCAGCAGAGCCAATGATCAGTTTGATTTCAGTACCACAATCATTTTTTAATGGACTGGGTTGTAATGTTAACTGTGCAAGTTCTGCCTCTACTATATTCCTTTTATGATGTTTTTCATCCAGAGGCACATGTATCACATGTATGGGCTTACTTGTGTTTCTAATTTTGTTTGCAATTGACTCTTTGCTTTTGGGTTGTTGATGTAGCAGCTTAGTCCTCAGCTTATAATTTGTAATTGGTTTCTTAGGCAGTTTACTTTTGGAACTTTCCACTGATCTATTCTTGATTACATTAATTTTCGGTTCATTTTCTTTTACTGGCTCTAGTGGTTGCTTGCTAGAGTCAAGTTTATTATGGGAAAATGAATTTTTTGTTTTTCTTGCAGTTCCTGCAAAAGAATGGCCGAACTAGGTATTACATAGTTTTAGTAACAAATATCTCAGCATAGACTATCTTCCAAGCAAAAACAAAACAATATCATCATATCAGCCAGAAGATGTCACTGTCTGCATCCAGTTGGTTTCTGTGACTTTGACCAGATCGTTGTCCAGCTTGTTGGAGTACTGCTTACAGTATGCCTACTGGTGCGTGGACACCACTTCAGAACCATTGTGCCCCACCGGACGTCGGTTCTGCGAGCAATGTGCCTTGTCCACTGCCATTTATAAGCTTGGCTTTTGCAATTCTTTGATCTACGTTGGCTACTTTTACCTCCTTATTCCTGATTCGATCATGCAGAAAAACCCCTGAGCATTTCTCTCTCCACTGCTCTTTCAGAGTTCACACTAAATGCATTTTGATGGATTCACATCAGGAGCAGAGCACAAGCATTCTTTTTTTTAACAGGACTCTTAAACCTGTTATGTATGGATATTATGGATACCTACATACATATATACGTAGCACTGACTGTAGCAGTTTGGTTTATTTATTTTATTTATTTATTTACTCTTAGGAAAACTAACTGGACAAAATGAATGAGAATCAACATTAATACAACACAAAACAATAGAATATACATGCCACTAACAAGTTTTCACATACAGAATTAGGAGTAAAAAATAAAGAACCTTACCATTTTCATTTAAAATATGAGATTTCTCCTTACTGCTTTGTAAAGTCATATTTTCCATATGAATGTTCGAAGGTTTTCTGTTATAATTCATTTTTTTTGCATTCACATCTTTAGTGTCAGTCGATTTGTTGTTTCTATGTGTATAATCGTCTTTAATTTTCAAATCCTTTGACTTAGGGCTTGGTTTAGTATTCCTGGAATCTATAAATTCAGTCGTTTTAGAAACAGAATGATGATGATGAAGTATATTGCATAAACATGACGTAGATAAATCTATTATACTCACATTTTGAAGAAGTTAACCGTCCTATAGTTTTTCGTCTTTCTATTTCCTGATTATTGTCTGTACCTACAGCTCTGCTTCTAGTGCCAGAGTTATTGACATCTGCATGGGCTGTAAATAAGTAAACACTAAGAAACAATTTACTATAATAAACAATTTTTTTAAATGCTTTCAATTTCAGATTTACATACAAAATTTAGATTGAAGACTATTTACATCATCTTCAGTGATGGTGATAATTTTTCTCTTAGTAAAGTTAGAAGGTGAAATTCTCTGTTGAGCACCAATTTCATATTTTAGTGACCGTGTTGTTTTCATGTCTTGATCATCGAAAGCTATGATCCGACGCAATCTGGGAGGTAATGTATAACTGGTTTGGTGCCACGTACCTAAAAATAAGATTTAGACAATATAAGACAATTCAAACTGGCACTGCCGGACGCAACTGGCATGAGACCACACTCAATGCAAAAAATATGGTGAGGCATATGGTCAGTGGTGGACAATTACAGGCTAATGAAGAAGATGACTATTCATAACCAACATACTACACATTTTTATAAAACATTGCTTACTTAAATTTTAGAGATGCAAGGATTTCGCCATTACGATTACAATTAAGCATTGTTATTGATTACTATTAGAGTTTCATTAAGACTGTTCATACAAGAGATTCTCTATTTTCATAATGTATTTATTTCTTCGTAGGTAGTCTCGTTAGTAACGATGCTTTATGTACACTACCGCAGTAGTAAAAAGAACCTATGAAGTCAACATGACGCCGCCCGCCGCGACCAGGGTACCAGATTGAAACTATAAAAAAAATTTAAGCCATTATATTATAATGTCTCTTTTTGTACTCTGACCTTTGTCTAAAGCTTTGTTTAGCCTCCATAGGTTAGGTAGTGTAGTAGGAATCATACAATGAATAAGTTAAGTACATAGGTAGGCATAGGTACGATTGTCCCTAAGATGGATGACAATGTTATGTGCACATAACAAATATTAATTAACGATCCAGACCAACATAACAGCACGTACACACGGAATATCAGTCAGCGCACATCGACCACACCACATTTATAATAAATTGTTGATTTCTTACCTCTGGCGTCGAAGTCGTAGGCAGGCAGTTTTGTGTACTTAGTGACTGTGCTTGACTGCTTAACTATTGTGGGATAAGCATTTCCCATTTGGATAAAATAGCCACATACATTGTTTATATCTGCATTCGCCTTTTTTGGTGACACTGAAGCATCCATTATACAGGAAATAGCATTTGCACAATTAATTTTACATCATCCATCACTATTATTTTACATGTTGTTGATGTTTTTTTTTTATTTTATCCCTCATGGCAAGCAACGGTCACTGTTATTGGTTAAGTAGACAGCAAAGGTCAGTAACCATACAGCTTTATCTTCAGTGAATCGAACTAAAGTTTAGTTTTAAACGACGAAAACAAAAGAGGCGGAGGTTCTCAACTCGACCCGTATATTTTATGATTTTTATTATAAGTCGATCTTAAAGTAATTACCTACTCCCACGTGTATGTATGAAGAACAAAAACATTCTTAGTGATCAAGATGAGTTTTTCGTACAATTATTCCACCTTAGAGCGTCAGTGGCGTATGGGATAAGACGCGGAATATCATATCGAAAGGTCCGGAGTTCGGTCCCCAGCCGGGCCATGTACCAATGGTTTTTTTCTCGAAACTTAAGTACATTTACTGACTGCTCTCAACGGTGAAGGAAAACATCGTGAGGAAACCTGCATACGCCGAAGAAGAAATTCTTAGGCGCATGTGAAGTCCACCAACCCGCACTGGGCTAGCGTGGTGGACTATAGCCCGAACGCCCTCGTTAAGAGGGTATAGCCCTGAGCCCCAGCAGTGGGGACATTAATAGGCTGTTGATGATTCCACCTTCAAAGTTATGAATTCTACTGCTGTCAGTTCACTGCATAGGTTATCGTAGGAGAGCGAGAGCCTATGCTCCTGGTGGTTAATCTGAGCTTTGCTCAGAGAGGCTCAGAGCGTAGATAGCTTTTGTTTTTATATTTTGCTTTCGTTTATATACCAAAAGAAATTGAACCTTTTCTAAGTTTGCTACACACTTGTGTTTGTGTTGCCCGATCGTTAGCCCATTATCGATAGTAACTATCGATAATATTGATGAGTCTCAATAGTATCGATAGTACAGTTATGACAATACTATTGATAGAGTAAAACTATCGATAGTATCGATAGTTTTGCACTATCGATAGTCCTTCGCAATAGTCAGCATCAATACTATCGATTGATAACTTTCCAAAACTTTCAGATACTATCGATACTTTACGATATTTTCGATACTTTCCGATATTATCGATACTTTTCGACACTATCGATACTTTCCGATACTATCGATAGTATTGATGCTGACTATTGAGCGTACTATCGGCTTTAATGCTATCGATATTGTGGCTGATTTGAGATATTGCCTATCGATAGGTTGGCAACACTACTACACACACGACATAAAAAAAGGAAACAAAGAAATATTATGAAAAAAAAGAAACTCGATCGAGCGAGGCACCAACATCTTGCCCAAAGAAATTTGAATAGCAGATTGCTATTCAAATTTCTTTGATCTTGCCAACATGTGAGGCACCGACAAAGAAATTTTTCCTGTCATGCGTTTTTGTGTCCGCGTCCTGCGCATGCGTTTCGCCCGCAACCCCTCGCATGACTCGCATCCTGTCAATTCATACAAGCTTTTCCTGTCATGCGTGCCGTGCGTTCCGGAAATATGGGCAAAAGTTTGAATTATTTTGATTTGCCCATTTCTCCGGAACGGCTTGTGCTCGGCTCGACCCATCTTAATGGTACTCAAATGAAAGGTCTCTTTGCAAGATCTAGTTGAATGTTTATTATATTGATTTTTAATTAAATTGAATGTATTATCAAACTAAACTAAACTACCAAATGCCAAAACTCTTTTATTATAATTTTATTTAAAATATAAAGCATTGCGACAATCCTAGCTCGTGATCGTTCAGTTCAGACAGTTAGTGCGCCTTCACATTAGGTGGCGGGCACAGATTAGGACCCGTAGATGGCTCCACGGCGTGGCCCTCGCGTGGCCGCACAAGAAACAGCAATAGTATTTTCTAATCTGAGGTCGCGGGTGGTGCGGCTGTTGCGCTGCTACTTCCATACAAAAAAAGCCGCGCATAAATACTTAGGCATTCTACAATTTAGACATTGATTTTAGGCATTTTGCGTTTTAGTCCAAATTGCTTTTTAGACGGAATGATCATAACCGACCGAAGGAGAACCAACAAAAGCAGGAGCAACAATGATGTTTCCTTGTTGGAGTCCATTAGTGAAATAAACCGGCCACCCTAATCTAAGCAAGTCGCGCGGCAGTATTTGTAATGAGAAGGCATCCGCTGCTCTGCCGCGCTGCTGTCGCGCGACAGTCGCACCACCCGCGACCTAATGTGAAGGCGCACTTAGAAATTTAAACAAAACTTTTGGTATGTTTTAATCGCTGGTTTTGATAGTGTTGAATTTCCGCGAATTTTTTGAAAAAAGTATTAGGTATACAACGTATATTTGTGGTAGGTATACAACCCTTGGTATACAATCCCACCAGGTGGACCTACGATCTAGTGTGAAGGCTGCGGGACCCAGCTGGATAGGTGGATGAGGTTAATGCAGGACCGGTCGTCGTGAAGGTCCTTGGGGGAGGCCTTTGTCCAGCAGTGGACGTCTACAGGCTGATATGATGATACAACCCTTAGCCACACACAA
Source organism: Metalampra italica (assembly GCA_949699065.1). Taxonomy (NCBI): domain Eukaryota; kingdom Metazoa; phylum Arthropoda; class Insecta; order Lepidoptera; family Oecophoridae; genus Metalampra; species Metalampra italica. The sequence continues at coordinate 5,785,719 of OX452969.1, forward strand.
CCAGTCGTACTTAAATATCTGAGACATTGATGGACGAACGTGTAAATATGGGCCTTAGTTGCGGGCCGCTGCATCAGTAATGTACTAAGTATACCCGCTGAAGGACCTAATAAATATTAGTACCCCAATGAACATCGTGAAAGTTGGCATTCAGCTCCGAAATCATCTCGATGTGAGATTTCCATTAGTAGGTAATTCATCCGGCAGGGCAGGTATCTCCAAAAAATGTTTTTAAACCAGACTATAATTTTTTAAAATATTATTATAACCTTTCTTCTTTATCTTGTAATCTGTGTACTTTGTTATTGGCTTTATATTATTGTGATGTATGTTTATTGTTCTTGTTTAATTGTGCTGTAAAGTATATGTTGAATAAATAAATAAAAGTATCTCACTTAGCCCAAAAGCAAAACAAAACATAAATATAATATCAACCTACAATAACCATTGAGTCCGATAAAAATTTATATGGAGGAACTTCTAAATTGGTAGGTGCTGGACCTTTGCGTACCCTACCGATATTGTCGTAGTGACTTCCGTGGCACGGACAATAGAATCCTCCAGCGAAGTCTCCGGAGTTCGGCACAGGCACACAGCCTAAATGTGTACATATGCCTATAACAATTAGCCATTCTGGCTTTGACAAGCATCTTTGCGCCTCAGTCTCGGGGTCTTTTAAGGCTGTCAAAGGGGTCTTAGATTCTAAGTCAATGTCAGATTGAGATCTGTGCTTGATGAACAGCGGTTTCCCTCGCCACTTGTATGAACGACATTCGCCAGGAGCAACGTTAGTAATATCTATTTCCACTGATGCCATGGCCCGCACATCCGCAGCAGCTGCCATACTAAATAAATAATGACATAAATGTGATTTTGTACTATATGCAGCAGCGATCATTCCAAAAACAGCTAGTGCATAGGTATATCCGGGTTTCGAGTCCCCGGAACCCCATGTAGTCTTTCTTACGTCTTTATATGCATCTTTCCTGTAATAATCGAAATTTGGCACTTCCAAGTCGTTATGGAACCGAGGGTAGTCACGGACGCACTTTTGAAAGCGCACTTGAGTCCAAAGTAGCGCTCCCGAAGCGAGGCGGTGGTTACTTAAGCACAAGTTATTGATTCTTCCAATAGTGTTTTGTCTGCAGGGAACCGATTTGCTTTGCTTTATACCAACAATAGCTACACATGGTTTTGGTGTAGGAGCATCGCGGCAGCAAGATGCGGGCATAATCTTAGCACCGCCGCCGCAAAATGAAGAGCGTCCTCCCTTTAAAAGATTCATTTCAATAAAATAATACTTTATGGTTAATGTTCACATCCAATAAATTTTATTTTTGTTGTCAACCAACATAACAAGTCAATGTGACATAGATATTTACACTTCTAAATACAAATTTTTATTTTTCTAACGAATGATGACGAAAATACCTCTAAAATAGTATTACAAACTCGAGTCATTAAAATCCCTCCGCCTTCGGCGTTGGGCTTCAAGCACACAATGTACTAATAAGCTCAGATTAGGTAAATGATACTTTTTAACGAGAACAATGTCGCGGGGGGTCCTCTATTGTTCTTAGAAAACATGAAAATAAACCGTTGGATTTGGTGCGGGGTAACTATAGGTACTTTTATTTTTCCTAGTCTAAAAAGTTACCATGAAATTATTATGGTACTTACTATCAATGTATTGATTCCTTACTCATATAATTAATTAGCGCTATCCTCTGATAATTATCTAATGCACGTAATGTAGTAATCACATCCAGCCCTCACATTCGGTACAAGGCTGTATGACGTAAGATGTGAAAGCGCGCGGAAGGCGCGTCTGCAGTGCGGTAGTCAGAAGTCGCGTACGCATCGAAGTCGGTCGGTTGGGCCTGCGGGTGAGTGGCACACGTCTGCTTTAGCGAATTTTATTTTTTATCCTTCAAGTGTAAAGATTTGCGTTCATTATCTATAGTTTGGATAAACTTTATTGCAAATGAAAGAAAATAATAGAGTTAGGTATGTTGTCTCAAACTCTGCGGTCTTATTGCTATAATTAAAGAATTTTAAAAGAATATTTAAGCTTTAAGCTTTGTACACGGAGTGAAGGAAAAATATCGTGAGGAAACCTGCTGCATACGCCGAAGGAGAAATTCTTAGGCACATGTGAAGTCCCACCAATCTAGCATGGTGGACTATAACCCGAACGCCCTCGTTGAGAGGGTAGGCCTGAGCCCCAGCAGTGGGGACATGTTATTAGGCTGTTGATGATACGGTAGCTAAACGGTACGGTCACTAAACTTTCTTGCCGTTTCTTTTTTATTTTATATTTTATGAAAAAGTAGTAGGTAAACTCATTTAGCTTCGTCATTCATTTTCCTAACAATATTTTTGCCATACATTAATTTTTGTTGGATGTTTTTTTTTACATTGATGAATTCCTATACAGGGTGTAAATCTGCATGCTTGCCACATTTTCAGAGACAATAGTAAGGAACGCTACAAATTAATCTATAGAAACTCCCGTGTTTAAAATCTACAACAATTTTAAGGTAACATGGTCTCGGAGTGCAGATCGGAATAAACGAATTTTGGTATTGCGCAATGGGAATAGAGTTTTAGGGCAAGACGAAGGGAAAGGCCAATTTTGTAAGTTCAATTTTCACGATAAACCCAAAATTCAATTCACAGACGCAAAAATTTTTTGCCCAAAAAAACCAAATGAAAATTAGTCAATTTTTTTTGTGTTAACAGTGTTATCAGTATATTTACCTCCGTGAATATGGCAAGCATGCAGATTTACACTAGAATATACCCACATAATCGTAATACATGACAATTCAATAGCGTCAACCGTTTTATTTGTAAGTAAATCGCAAGTTTCAATTACATTTGTAGGGGAACCATACAAACTAGATTTTTCCCAGACCAATAGGTATCACTATGTCATAGACAAACATAAGCAACTACGACGTGCAAAGTTTCATCAAAGTAGGCGCCAGCCCTGAGGTCGCCGGATGAAAACATCCCTTTTTTCCAGGGTCGCTGCCGGCATCCACGAATCCGGTGTCTCAAGTTCACGAACCTAGTTGTGTTTCAGGATGAGTTCCACGTCAATATTGGTCGTCCTGCTTGCGACTGGCTGCTTGTCAGCGCCCGCCGACGGCCCTGTGCGAGTAGACCTGCCAGTCCTTGACCCGCCGCAGCCCGCTTCTGACACGCAACTTGCTGAGCCGTTGGAGACATACAACCAACCAGGGGCTGAAGCCAGCAACGACAATTTGCTGTTTGCAAACTTGATATCTCACAAACTGCAAGGCGCCACAAACATTCTGGGGAGCCAGTTGAGTTCTAATCCTGGTTTTGATGGACATCAGGTATTTACTTAATACAGCTAATGGCTCAGTTAAAATTAAAGTGTAAGACGGTAATGCCACAGCGAACTGTAATTCATTTATATCAACAGCCATACCTACGTCTCCCATGCACTGTTGAGCAAAGGCATAAATCTACTCATATACATACACGAAGAGCTTGTACCCTAACGAGCCATACCATGATTTAATGTCTAAGGCATTAAAATATTCTTTGTATACATATTTTGTATGTCAAATAGACTTTGTATTTGCATTTCCCCCGATGCACCTTAACTTAACACACCATGTATTCCTTCCAGGGAGATTTCACTGGCAGCATCTTCTCTGTGCCAGTAACAACACGAGAAAGGGCTCGTTTGGAAATAGAAGGTTTTGAAAGTAAACCACTGTCTTTTAAGGAAAACATCCAGAATATAGTTGCTGGGCTTTTCCAGGTAGGTAAACGCCAAACATAGAATGATGAATCATTGACAAGGTATTAATAAAATAAATAAGTTATTGCCAGCTTAATTTATGTGAAGGTAGGTGTAGATTACACCGACTTGTTAAATTACTATTATTTATCTTAGACCATAATCTTCTCTGTAGTCTAGCACCTAACTAAGTAGGTAGTTGGAAGTGAATGAGTTAGGGGCGGGGTAGACAGAGCGGAAAAAAGCTTGCGCACTTTTTGACGTAATTGACAAATGAAATAAACCATATTATAGTTGTCAGTGACGTCCAAAAGTGCGCAGGCATTTTTCCGTTCAGTCTGCCCCGACCCGTAGGAATTCATTGTAGACTAAAAGTGGACGAATTCTTACTGAAGGGTGGGGTATATTTAAGTGTACTTGTAATTCAAAGAAAGGCATAATTACCTTAGCTACCGTAGGTCTTTAAGACCTTTAAGATCGTAACGACTTAATTAAATGATAATTATTCGATTGTTTGTGAGTAGGTCGGTACCTACCTATACTTATATATAAGATAGGAATGATAATTGATAATTGGTAATTGTACGAGTAAGTACACAAGTATTCAATAGAATTCCATGTTAGCTTGGGAATTAAAGTCTTAGGTACATGCCAGCGGCGCGACGACACTCATATAAAAACGCTATTTTTTGCTTAGACTAAGTACGTAGGTACGTCTTTGTCTGTACGTAAGGACATACTTACGTATTTATCTATAATTTGCATACAATCATATAAATTTAAAATCGCTTAAAGCATATAAGTAGGTACTTACCTACCTATTTACAATATAATAATAACCTAATCGGGGTAGGTAGGTACAATGATGATAGCTTTTTATGATCCAAGTTTAGTAGTAATATACTGGTACTGCTTATACCTACAATTATATTTACTGAACTGCGACTATCTGCCTATATATTCGTAATTTTTTTCATAGATTCAATCCGACACTTGTATAAATCGTAATTATACCCTGTATAATTGTTTTTTTGTGATTTTGTTTCTAGCCCAAACCCATTGTGCAAACCATTAGGGAAGAGGACAAATATGGGAACACAGGTGATAAGTTTGAATTCGCTGGTAGAGCCATTGTAAGTGGCGCAGAAGGAGTCTCCAATCTCGTAAATTCAGTTTTAGAGGTAAAATATTTACTTCCGTCTAAAATATTTGAAGCACTCTATCACAATCACTTTATTATTCCGAATATTTTGCCTAGTGTTCAGTTCAATGTAATTTATTGTATAAATTTCCTCTTTTTCAGGTTCCCGGGACTATATTCAGAAAAATCACAAGGGCGGCCTCTGAAAAGTTAAATAACTTGGGCGGAAAATTAATAGGATTAAATTAAGATTTAAGTAATACTCATGTTTTTAAAAGTATGAGTAGGTACCTACGTACCTATAGGGAGTAGCTAAATTCGATCCTTCCTGCATTCAACTAAGTATCTCCGCCAATAACATCACAGAAATAATAAAACCCGTAGTATAGCGAGCTTTTTTCGTGTTCTGTGATTATCATCATCTGTTAAACAAATGCATTGCACTCCTGAATCCGGTAGTCGGTATGTTTGTATAATGTGTATGTGGGAAACTCGTAAAAGAAAAGTTTGTTCAGTAACTTACTAAAGAAAGTAAGTAGGTACCTACCTCCTACCTACTAATTATATTATAATTAACTGGATATGTGGTGTTTCCTTTTTAAACCTACCTAGTAGTACCTATCCAATATATTATTAAGAAATTACGTACTCTATGCTATCCAATATTTCTTGTGATCTCAATGTCAACGACGACGACGTGCTGGTTTCAGAAGTCGTCATTTTTAAAAATCGTCATTTTATTATCCGCCAAAACGAGATAAAAGAAATGGGACCTAATATCTACTACTATTTATTCTATCTATAACTAATAATAGAACACAGATGGTTGGTCTTTGTAGTTCATGTGGACAAGCCGGACAAAAGTAAGAAGCACCAAATTTTTTCCAGGTGCTGGTATATATTCGTCAATTTTTGATAGAAACATAGAAACCAACTCCTCTATCACATCGTCAATCTTGGATATTAGGGCGGAAATTTTGAACTAAGAGAAAATTATCAATACCCAGCTTCTAAATCACTTATATTTGAAATCACAATCTTGGTGTCTTAAATACTTTCGGCCGCCATCTGTGTTTCAAAACCAGTGAAACCAGTTTCCTTATTTAATTTAGGAATTGAATTCTGATTAATTAATTTTGTTATTTGGAAACTCTTCTTGGATTTCTTTCTGCCTACCCCGCCAGAGACATAGCGTGAAGATATGTATGTATGTATGTATTTGGAAACTCTAAATGAATTTAATGTTTATTGAAGCATATGCTTAGATTCTCGTGCATAGCTTAGAGGGGTAGCGAAAATAAAATCTTTCGGTTTTTGATAATTTTAACAGTTAACACTAAACTGAATGACTAAAATTCCTTTGCTCTAACGTAATAAAAAAACAATCAGAATTAACTGTCAGTTGGCAGTGTCAGTCACTTTCGCTGTCGCCACTGACTGTCAGTTGGCTGGCTGCACGGCAGGTAATCATAGTAGAAAGGATTTGTATCGTACGAATCTGACATAATCTGTGGTGCAATCTATTACACGACATTTACAGCCCCCCTCCACCTCATGCCTCACCCCCCCTCGCCCCTCCGTAATTTCGTCGCCGCCATTTTGGAATCGCCATTACAGTTTTTGTTCTGGTGAAGTAAACAGTGCGTTTGTCTGCTGTCTTTCCACAAATTACTGTAATCGAAGCATCTGTCTGCTGTGGTGTCTTGTTTTACAAAAGAACGTGTGTTTGTTTTACGAAAGGACGTTTTAACAATATTGCGATAGGACGTTACATTAGGATTAGTGCTTCTAACTTTTACGACAGGACGTTTCTTTGTATTTATAATGTATTTAAAGTGTTGTATTCAAAACTGTGAAAGTAAACGAGAGGACGTTAAACTCCACAAGTTTCCGTCTGATAAAGACCAAAGAACTAAGTGGTTGGAGGTCATTGACTGTGCTAGGCTGAAAAGTTTGGAGTCCAGTGAGCTTGAAAAGTTGCTGGTTTGCCATAAACATTTTGAAAAGAGATTTTGTACCATAAAATCTGGTATTCAAAAGAAGGCCTATCCATCACTTTTTTCTGTAAACGAAATGGAGAGTGGTATTCCTTCAATCTCCTATGATGACAAAGGTATGTTATGTATTTTTAACCTTATAATTACAACTAGCTGACTAGTCAATTCCTGGTGGAAAGAGGATACCTGCTATCAAAAAAGAGTTCCTTGTGAAGTTGTAATTTTTTCTGTAACTGCCTACCACTTGACACACCATCAAGTTAGCAAGCAAACAACCATCATAAACTGACAATCATAAAACCACAAGAGACAAAGCAACAGTTTGTTATTTAGCTGATGACCAAATTATACTTAACTTTTGACTTGTATACCTAATCAACCATCCAAAATGATACCTATAAAAAATCTATTGTTTTGCAGAAAACATACCAATGGATCACACATATGCACGTAAAATGCACTATGACCACTCATACTGCAAACAGAAATCAAAATCTACTTCGATACTGAATCAAGAGCCACTAGCAGGTAACTATTTGTATATTGATTTTAAAAACAAAAATTGTATTGTATCAATTTGCTATCAAAAAAATCATTAAAATTGCCCTGTTTTTGTGGAGGCCATGCTGTAACCACCAGTTTTTGAAGGAAAACAAACAAAATATGACTTTGCTGTATGGTCTGGTCTATGACTTTTGCCTGTCCATCATTATTGGACGAATTCAACAAAAAAGACTTACAAAAGAATAATTAAGTAAAGAAGGCAAAGCATAAAATAATTATCTCTTTTTCTTCAAAGCATGAAATCTGAGAACTCGATAGTAGATTTTTTTGAATCCTAATTTATTTTGCTCTTACAGATTTAACCATTATGGCATCACCATCAACTTCTGTCGTGTCACACATGCCTGTTCATCTGGAGACAGCTGCTGGTAAGTTATTGAATGTCTTTATGGTATTTGTTGGCCCATAGTTTGGCCGAAATACAGAAATATTGTTATTAAAATTATCTTTTTACTAAATGTCCGCTAAATAAGTCTACTTTAAAGAAAATTGTTCACTATTACTATACTATATTTATGTTAAATTTGTTATGCCTTATAGGTCAGGATCACAGATTTGTGATATAGTGTCTACAAGGTCAGGATCAGCACTGTGGTCATGCATCATTACATTACTTAACCCATACATAACCATAATATAAATCATCATAAAAACAAAACACATCTGCAAATTAAGGCAGATTACAAATAGATTATATAAATAAGATAGCACCAAGCACCGCAAATACACGAACATCGGCTCCAGCAACCTCTTCATTCCCGTCGCGGTGGAAACTCTGGGACCTTGGGGTCCGCAGGCGAAAAAGCTTTTCCAAGAGCTTTCGCCTCAACTGATAGATGATTATTATTTATTATGTTTCTCGAACTTTCAATTATATCCTACAAATGTTGTTAAACTTGTTGATAGATAAGAAATAACAGTCCATCAATTTAATTCAATAACAATATATATTGTGTCCATCTATTTTCAGATCCATTGACATCCACTTCTCAAGTGACATATCCGGAGACAGCTGCGGTGGCTGCTGCCACTGGTAATTTAAATTTTTAAAACATGAGTTACCTACCTACTTATTTGTTTTTATAGGCGACTTATTTTGACATTTATTCTGTTTTTTTAGATAAAATGAAGTCAACACCTAAGAAGAGGCTGGTACAAAAAATAAGCCAACTTACACCAAAATGCAAGCGTCTCTATGCAATATATAAAAAGTCGAGACGAATACTTAACTATAATAAGCGCGTTAAAAGGTCATTGGATTTCTCCAAAGAACACAGTTTTGAAGAAATGACAAAAAAACTTAACCCCTTGGCGAAGAAGTTGCTTTGGATGCAAATAAAGATGTGCACGAAGAAGGCGAAAGGCAGAAGATTTTCTTTGGAGGAGAAATTGATAGCTTTGTCAATTTTAAAACAAAGTCCCAAGGCCTACAAATTTCTCCAGAGAATTTTTATTCTGCCTTCAAGTACAACTCTAAAAAAATTAATTGCAGGATTGGATATTAAAGCAGGCATTAATCCAAAGATTTTTGAGGTCATTAAGGAAGAGGTATGTGTATAAAGTTTATTTTATTAATTAATATGTAGGTATTTAAATAATTATGTCTGTAGTAACAACTAGCTCAGTGGTGTCGGGGATAATAAGACGCGGACTATCATATCGAAAGGTCCGAAGTTCGATCCCCGGCTGGGCCATGTACCAATGGGTTTTTTCTCGAAACTTAAGTACATTTACTGCTCTCTAACGGTGAAGGAAAACATCGTGAGGAAACCTGCATACGCCGAAGAAGAAATTCTTAGGCGCATGTAAAGTCCACCAACCCGCACTGGGCTAGCGTGGTGGACTATAGCCCGAACGCCCTCGCAGGGGGTAGGCCTGAGCCCCACCAGTGGGGACATATTAATTGGCTGTTGATGTTGAACAACTAGCTGGGTTATAATTTCTCTATTGATACCAAATTGATATTTAATAGTAACTAGCTGTTGCCCACGGCTTCGCCCGCGTGGAATAAGTTTTTTCCACGAGAACCTTTACCCCGGTAAAAAGAAGCCTATATGTTATTCAAGGCTATAAGCTCTCACCGTACCAAGTTTCATCAAAATCCGTGGAGCCGTTCTTCAGTTATAAGTGGTCTAACTAACACGACTTTATTTTATATATTAAGATTTAAGTTTCGCTTGCTAGTGCTGTCACATTTAAAACATTAAAAAAATGAGGTATTTTTCTGTTTCATTCAATAATAATGATTTTAATCTATTTAAATGAAATTTCAGGTCAGTGGCTGGGACGAGAAAAAGAAATTGTGCACTGTGATGTTTGATGAAATGGCTCTCGATCCTGGCGTCACTTACTCACATAAAGAGGATGCCATCAACGGATTTGTGGAGCTCCAAGAAAAAAAAGACACATTTGCTGACCATGCACTAGTCTTTATGGTGAGAGGCGCAGTCTCCAAGTGGCAACAGCCTGTGGCATTTTATTTTTCTGCCGGGGCTGTATCATCCCAACAACTGCAGGTCATATTACAAGATGTAATATCAAAGGTTGTGGAAACCGGGCTTTCTCCCATTGCCCTTGTGTGCGATCAAGGATCGTCTTTTCAATCTGCACTGAGAAGCATGCAGGAAAATACCAGAGGGGATCAAATACGTGCAGGTGCTGCTATAGGTAAACATGTAGAAAGTTATTATTATTCGAATTTCTGAAAAGTATAATTAGTTCATCGTAATGAGAAAATCCAACGAAAAAGGTCACCGACATTGCTGAAAAATTTAATAAGCTGAAATGACAGTGTGGGCAGGCCACTTCTATCGCCCTCCCCTCGGACTCCCTCCTCCAGCCAGATTGTCTGATGACCTGAAAAGCGTATCCGGAAGTGGCTGGGTGGGAATAGCAAAGAGCCGCGTAAATTGGGACATGTCCATCAGTAGATTTGTAGGGACTGATGAATTATTATTATTAATTGGAAACTCCCTTATTTTCAGATGACACAATTGCATTATGTGGTGCTTCACTAAGTGTGATATATGATCCACCTCATTTAATAAAGGGCATGAGGAACAACTTTTTAACGAAAGATATTTTATTTGAGGGCAAGATATCAACATGGCAAGATATTATTGATGTGTATAAAACTGATTGCAAGCACACACAAAGTCGCCTATTGCATAAATTGAAAGACGAGCATGTCATTCCTGGGAAGGTGAAAAAAATGAAGGTAAATTAAAAAATATATAAAAACTAAGTAGTGGTATACCTGTTTTACTTTGTTTCAAATGAGGATTTTTATTTACATAATTTTATTGTTCTAGGTGAAAAATTGCGTGAGAGTGTTTAGTAAAACTATGGCGGCTGCCTTATCATACACTGCTGAATTCTGTGAGTTTCAAGTTCGTTTCGATTTATTAAAATCATCCTTTTTAACGTCTTTATTTTAATTGTCTGCCACTGGAATTTTTATATTAAAATTGGTATCTCCCGCTCACCACCCAACCCTATTATAAATAATTTAATTTTTAATCGGCTATTAATTAATGACTATTGAAATAGATTTCAAAACAATTATATGAACTTATGAGACAAAAAATTAAATTCCATCATAACAATAAAAAATTCTATTTTCCAGCCCACTATACCGATGGCAGACCAGTTAGCGAGACGCTAAAAAATACCTCGGACACTGTATCTTTTTTAGATGACCTTTTTGACAGTGTCAATGGCTCAAACCTGAACCACAAAAGAAGCAAGGGAAAAGTGCTGAGAAAAGCTGTGACGGAGAGTTCGCCTCATCACCAATTTTGGAACGATGCAAGGAAAAAAATTGAAAATATGAAGTTTGTAGACAAAGGAAATGCAAAGTCTGTACCTAGTTTAAAGAATTGGGTAACCACTATAAAAAGTTACCAGAAGGTGTGGACGGTGTTGCACAAGAAAAATGTCAAAATAATGCGCCCTAGATATTTGAACTCTGACCCTATAGAAAATTTTTTTGGCCGAGTGAGGGCATACAATTTCAGAAATAACGATCCAACCGTTCACACCTTCATAAGCACTTTTAAAGCCTTGCTAATAACAGGTTTTATTAAATTTCATTCGATTTCTTATAACTGTGAAGATGATGCTTGCGACCAATTAATAAAAGTACATTCTTTGTTTGAAAAATCTGTTGATGACAGATGCAGCACATCCAATGTCGATCATGACATTGGATGTGTTGAGGAGAATATTTCCTCAGAAAGTATTCAGGCACAAGCAGCACGAGAACGTTTAAATGTTCACTCACGTGCGTACACCGCTGGATGGGTCACAAAAAAAGTGCTCGGCAAAATAAAATGCCATGAATGTGAGACCCATTTATGTACAGCAATGGATAGTAGCGTACATAAATGGATCTCACATAGAGAGTATAAAACCATAAAACAAAAAAAATTGACCTATCCATCGGAACATACGGTGAGACATTTTGGGTTCATAATTGATGAAACAAATGAATACTTGGAGTATAACGCACATAAAGAAAATATTACAAAAAAAATTAAACAGCATATATTATCCAAGTATTCTCTTGGTTTCATCAATTGTGAAGCCCATAAAGAGATGGTGCTGGAAAATTTTCTAGGAATAAGTATAAAGTTGTGCATATTTAACTGGTGCAGCATCATCAACAAAATTTTAAAAGGTACAGATATAATTCGGTTAGAACGAATGTTGTATATACCACCGATGCAAAAGAAAGCTCTTAATAAATTTAAGAAAAAGTTGAAAAATAAATCTTTCAATAAATAATTATTCATGTATTTCATTTTTTCTAATTTTCCAAAAAAAAACAATTATAATATCATGGCAGGTACTACGAGGCTGTTGAATTGCACCCCCTTTGCCTATCCTTCGAGTGCAGTCTATAAAAAAGTTTTCTTAAAAAAAAAAAACTAAAGATTAAAAATAATTCTGGCTGTCATGTTCAATTTTGCACTATGGTTCAATCCTAATGTACCAGAGACGTCCGTCTGACGCGTAGTGTCACTATTTAGTTTGTGGCTGGCTGCTGTCTGTGTGTTGACTGACGGAATGCTGACGGACGACGGTGTTTTGTTTGTGTTGAAGTCGCGTCGCGTCGTTGATTTAAATGTTTTATACAAAGTTTTTTAGAATAATTATACTAAGTAAAATAAACGTGTAGAATTAAATCATAACTATGGGTAAGATTAACAATTCCTTTCTGTGGGGAATTATATTTGCGTCAGCCACGTGGAGTATTTCATTGTATTTATATTGGCTATTGAACTTAAGTGGTAAGTAGTTTTTGCAGATATTTTTTTTATAGATAAAAATTAAGAAAACTTGTAAGAACACTAGAGATATTTTAGAAAAATTAGTTACCTACTGTAAATGGTCTACGAAAACTAACCTTATCATTTTTAACATCTTTGTAAGAGATCAGATCACGTTGAAACTGCTGGGATTATTTTGATGTGATTGTGTTCTTTGCACGAAGCTATAGTATAATACACGCAGCCGTAATCGCGGATGAAAGCATTCACATAATAAATTTGATGAACTGTTACTTTACCTGCAAAGCTGCAATCAACTTTCATTACTTCTAGGTGAGAATAACATAGTTAAAATGGAAAACAAGATGCACTATAGTGTAATTAACACCGATGGGAGGAATCATCTCAAAATCTATGACAAATCTATTGCGGCATTAGAAGGTAAAAACTTACTGTACGACAATCCACTGCCGAATGACAATTATGTGGGAAAATTATGGAAGCACCACAAAGGTAGATCTGAATATAAAAGAAAGATGATATTAAAAGAGAAATTTGCAAAACAACTTGAAGTTAAAATGTCTGCACAGCCAGACAAGAGTTTAGGTATGGAACATTTTCATTATTTCATATCATGGAAGTTAATGCAATTTTAGATTTTAATGGCATTGTTAACTCAACACAGCAATTTTTTTGACCCCTGTTGCATTAACTTTGTTTAATATAACTAGAACCGACTCAGTATTACAACTTCATAGCAATCAATGAATCAGGATTATTAATTGTGCACTAAATCATGACTTAATTTTTTTAGAAAGAAATATCTCATTTTAAAAAACACTGAAAGCCCATAACTCCTTACCACCAAATCAGGTCTAAATTTTTATTTTTATTTATTTCTCTAGAAGAACAAGATGAAATGTAAAACAACTTTGAGGTAATTCTGTACAACATTGCTTAAATGTGCTACTTAATTTACTAAGGCTATTATAATATTAAGTTTATTTTTGCATGTTCCTCCACAATTCATTTGGTTTCAGGCGTAATAGCTTTATTAAATAAAATGCCCTACTTCTCTCTGTTGCAGATAAACAATTTGGGCTTATTCGTAATGCAGATGATGTAAGAATTCGCGATAAAGGTTATAACTTACATGCATTTAATGCCCTCATATCTCAACGAATTGGTAATCACAGAGGATTGCCAGACACTAGACACAAACTGTAAGTTTATGATTACACTTGAAACATTTACCATATAGTGTGATACTATATGGTAAATGTTTCAATTGTGTTCGTCAAGTAATCTGCAGAAGTTATATTATGCATTTAACTATTTAATAAATGTAAAATATATTTATTAATCAACTTAATATACCAATAATTATGCAATCAAATAACTTAGTCTATGATGTTACTAAGTTGAAAATATTTTTGTCAGAACCTAATGACATTTGTGCATAAAAAATTAAAACTTCTATTAAATTAAATAACAGTAATTAAAAGAATTACACAGTAAAATCAGACACGTTCTTTTTGATAATTATTTATGTGTTCTTTCACAGATGTAAAACAAAAAGTTATCCATTAAAACTTCCAAAAGCTTCCATAATTATATGTTTTTATAATGAACATTTTGAGACTCTTACACGAACTCTTTATTCAATTATGGATCGAACAGATCACAACCATCTGAAGGAAATTATTTTGGTAGATGACTATAGTGACCTAAAGAGTCTTCATAATGATGTACAAAAAGCAGTCAATGAATTAAACAACAGTACACGCAAAGAAGAAGAAATGTTAGAAACTAGTAACATAGATTTTGATAATGTCATTGATTATGTAAATGATGACAATAATAATTTGGATAAAAAATCTACACAGAAAAATTATGCGAAAACATCTATGAATGTGAGACTGCTGAGAACTGCTAAAAGGGAGGGTCTTATTCGTGCCAGATTGTATGGGGCCGATAATAGTGTTGGTGAGGTGAGTACTGTCATGTGAACATAGATAAATTCTAGCCCTGGTTCTCACTTATCACTATACTGAATTACAACGAATATTTATTTAAAATTACCTGTGTGAAATATGCATAATCTGTTGCCAAATAATCATTTTGATTACTGACAATATAACATAATAAACTGTTATTTTTGCAAAGTTGACTTTAGGATTTTAAAGATTTACGTACTGTCCTAAATGCCAATATTTTTCTTAATATAATAATGAATAAAGTATTAATATTTATTATATTATTATTACAGGATTACATAATAAGGTTATATGTTAATATTTTAATCCTAACAAACATGACTTACCAAACTCATTTAGATTTGTTGACTTTGTTCAAGAATTCCCTAAAGACGTTTCTGTCCAGGAGCTATTTCCTTTATTTTTTTTGGAGTATTATTGGAATTACCCTTTTTTATATATTTTATGTCCTGTATGCTTAGACGGATGAAAAATTAGGTGGCCTTTAAAGCCTTCATCATCATATCAGCTTGTAGACGTCCACTGCTGGACAAAGGCCTCCCCCAAGGATCTCCACGACGACCGGTCCTGCGCTAACCTCATCCAGCTGGGTCCCGCGACCTTCACCAGATCGTCGGTCCACCTTGTGGGAGGCCTGCCTACGCTGCGTCTTCCGATACCTGGTCGCCACTCACTCGAGAACCTTTCTGCCCCAACGGCCGTCAGTTCTACGAGCGATGTGCCCAGCCCACTGCCACTTCAGCTTCGCAATTCTTTGAGCTATGTCGGTGACTTTCGTTCTCCTGCGGATCACCTCAAAGGCCTTGCGTTAGTTAAATTTCAAAGTGAATTTTAAAACAATATGCTGATATTGTGTTTTGTTTGCAGGTGTTGGTGTTCCTAGATTCGCATACAGAGGTCAATGTGAACTGGCTTCCGCCGTTGCTAGCTCGTCTCTCTGAAGGGGTGGACGGCGTCGGCGTGCGGTACTCGCCGCGGGCGACGGCACCTGTCATCGACGTTATCAACGCAGATACCTTCGAGTATACAGCCAGCCCGCTTGTGAGAGGAGGCTTCAACTGGGGACTCCATTTTAAATGGGATAATTTACCCAAAGGAACCCTTAAAAGTATGTTATAACATTAATTATAGCACTTGATGTACATATTGAACCGTACATAGATTCACACCATTGATTGCCCCTATCTGCCGAAAATGAAAACCTTTTCAGAACTAATTTGACAGCTTGTTATAGAGAAATTACATACGTCATACATACATAATCTTGACGCTATAGGCAGAAAGAACGGAGCGCCAAGTATGGCGATCCTGACAAATCTCTCGCTTCGCTCAGTCTCCTCATTCTCTTCTTACACGCTCGCCGCGGAGAGAAATTCTAAAGTGAAAACCTCTAGAACGTGACATTTGTCAGATCTCAGGCGTCATTTCTTCTTAGGCTCTTTTATGCTCTTTTTTATCAGACTGCGCGACAGAAAATGCAGGGTTATTTTTTTCGCGCATATTAATGTATCTAGTTGTAAGCTTTGTAACTCTGCTGATTAATAAATTTTAATTAATTTTTTTATTAGTTTCATTAATAAATGTGTTGTATGTTAAATTACAGACGATGAAGACTTTGTGGGTCCCATAAAGTCCCCAACAATGGCCGGAGGTCTTTTTGCGATATACCGCGAGTATTTCAATCACATTGGCAAGTACGACGCTGGAATGAACGTTTGGGGAGGCGAGAATTTGGAGATTTCATTCAGGGTATGGAAATTAATTATTTATCGGTGGTTAAATTAATGGGTCGCGTCACCCAGCTGGGTGAAGTTAGCCCGGGACCGGTCGTCATGAAAGTTATTGGGGGAGGCCTTTGTCCAGCAGTGGACGTTGATTTTGTCTCTTATACGGTTAATTAACTCTTTGATATAAATAGCCTATCATGCAGGTCTGTTTGTTGTGTAGATTTGAACCAGGACCAGAACGACCATTATTGCTTTTTTTAGATATGGATGTGTGGTGGAACAATAGAAATGATCCCATGCAGTCGTGTGGGACATGTGTTTCGCAAACGTCGCCCTTATGGTCTTGGAGAAAAAGAAGATTACATGCTCCAAAACTCTATGCGCATGGCCCATGTGTGGATGGATGACTATGTGGTATGTTTTTACACTTATGTATTTCCACTGCTGGCTAAGGCCTCCCCACTTCTTTCACTTCTCTCGGCTTCTATTATTATTATTATGATTTTTAAGACTTATTAGCTTCTATAGCCATTATTGGCTTCAATTCAATACAATATACTTCATTGGACAAAAAATATGTAGATTACATGGAGTTTTGCATTTACAATCTAGGCAGACTCGTCGCTTTATGCGTACCTTCCAGACAACGTTAATAAAGATTACCGTTCGGATGTTACGTTAGATTTAAGACTTCACTGATATATCTAGGTGAACAGTAATTTCCGTTTCAGAAAAAAGTTATTGAGCAAAATCCGTCGGCAGCTCACGTTTCTATCGGTGATATAGCGGATCGTCAGGAACTCCGTAGAAGCTTACATTGCGAAACATTCAAGTGGTATTTGGACAACGTGTACCCAGAACTGGGGCGTGATAAAGACGAAGCAGCCAAGAGGAGGATCGCGGATCTCAACGACGTGGACAAGAATAAGTTCCAGCCATGGCATTCAAGGTGACTCTTAAAGCGACCGATAACTGGACGGTCATACTTCTCTATTTAGACTTGGTCATTTCGCAAATGTCCCACAATATGGCTAACTGATATTTATCTATATCTATATACTAATAATAAGGAGGTAAAACTGGTTATTAATTTGCACGCCTAACTTATTTGCAAAGAACCATATGATAGCGGGGTGTAAATTACACCTAAGGCCATCTATTAACAAACTTTAAAACTAAGAAACTGGCATGATTAGAACCGGTAAAAAAATTTGAATAACATATAAATAGTATACTTTATAACGCGGATGAAGTCGCGGGGCATCGGCTAGTTATTTATAAATACATATTTTCATATATACATACACTTTTCTATTCCCAAGGTAGGATTTTCTACCGTACTATTTGAGCAGTATAATATCAAAGGCAGCAATCTCACTTTCAACTGTCATTGAACTTTCAACTTTTTCTCACTGCACCAAGTATTCATTTTGCAAAATGACAGATTGCCGCCTATGATTTTATTGGAAACTAGACAAGCATAGAACCAATAATTATAAATTATTAAGCTCACCATCTCTTTAGAGAAATCTCGAAGCGTCTGGTCGAGGCTACTAACGACCAGAGGGCTGGGCATTACCTCGCTCAGAGGATCAGACCTCTGAACCTGAACCCACGACCTCTGGCGCTCCCAACCCTTTTTTATCTTTTTTCAATTTCTTTTCAGGAAACGGAACTACACGGATTCTTTCCAAATACGTCTAAAGAATACATCTTTGTGCGTTCAGAGTGCTAAGGACATCAAAACCAAGGGGTCTGGCTTGGTGCTCGCCAACTGCATAAGGACACTCAATCAGGTAACTATCAAACAATCATTAAGAGGGAATAACAACGAAATTGGCCCCATAGAAAAATAGCTCAGGCTGACCTGCCTCACCTGCGTGATACGTTTGTTTCCCAGGCTAGACCCATTATGACTGATCTCCTTTATAGTCGTTATCTATGTATGTTCATTACAGATGTGGTTCGAAACGGCTCGCAGCGAGCTCGTGCTAGGGCGCACCCTGTGCCTGGACGCGCCCAACAACATGGCTCCGTCGCTCGGCAAGTGTCACGAGCTCGGCGGATCGCAGGAGTGGAGCCACAAAATGACAGTACGTGCCTTTTAATATTAATACCACCCACACGAACTTTAGTGGCCTAGACTCCAAAATGGTACCGCCCTCAGGCCGCGCCTTACCCGCGTCAGTGTGAAATCTTCCATACAATCCCGAATCGCTGGGCTCACTATCACTAAGGTTATGTGTTACTATGAGATAAGAATACTACACGCGACGCTCACAGACGGATACGTGAAGAACACTCGCGTCCAGCGGCGAGCGTGTGTGAAGAGAATGATGAAACTGAGCGAAGCGAATAGTGTTTGCAACTAGGTATGCAAAGATTCGACATTCTGTTCAGGCGGAAATTTCCCTTTAGTCCCGTAACATTTTTCAAGAAGTAGTACATATTAATATTATAATAAATTATTTTGGTTTTACTCGTTTACTTAAGACGGTGAATGTGACAATATCTTAATTTTCAGGCCGGCAGCCCTATTTACAATACAGCAGCGGGGATGTGTCTAGGAGTGGAACGGGCATACCGAGGCGAGCCGCTGCTGATGGTCATCTGCTATAGCCAACCGACCAATCAGTGGGATTTTGTAAGATCGTAAAGTGTAAGCAATACTAACAAGATATTCATGTTACATTTGCTGTATGAGCCCGGTGAACGCTGTTGTATTTGGTTGTAAAAACAGATTATATTTTTTTTATTAAAAAGTACTGATTTATGTTATAATGTATACGGTTTGTTTTTATAACAGCATAATGTTCGTTCATCTTCTGGCTCCATCCCTTCCCTAACATTCCACGCAGCTACTCTGCACTCCTTTCTCAATTTCTGCCTACCCCGCCAGGGACATAGCGTGAAGATATGTATGTATGTATAATGTTCTGTGAAAAGAGGAGTAGAGCGGTGTACGATTCTGATATAATAGACTGGCCGGTTGGCGTCGTGGTTGTGACCCTGCCTTCTGCGCCTAACTTCGTGGGTCCGATTCCCACCCGGGACCAACATTTGTGTGATGAGCATAACTGTTGGTTTTCGGATTCTGCGTGTTTGTATGTATTTACGTATTTATTTAAAAGTATTTATGTATGTATGTTTATCAGTACAAGCTTCGGCTTAGTTTGGGACTAAACAGCCGTGCGTATATTGGTCCAAACATTATGAAGGCTACTAGAAATTAGTTTGCGAAATTTCAGTAGCTAGGTAGATCTGATCAGAAAGAAAAGGCAGGTACGTGTTTTGTAGATTCGTGTATTATCCACAGCACAATCAATTAGACAGAGAGCAATGAACAGTCTTACATCTATTTTTATTAATACAAGCTTATCTAAACTAACCTACTTTTTAACTTACGATCAAAGTGATTATGTTATTTTTATTAAGTAGTTGGGCCATTCAATTTTTATGTATATTTTGAAAGTCTAAAAACACATAACAAGTCTACGTCCATGCCGATGTTCGCATATCGGAAACTATTAAGTCTTAACCGAGTCTCCCGGGAAAGTAAATTATGTGTTTATAAATTACCTATTATTGCGTAAAAAAAATTATAACTTCGAATTCTTTTTTTTATTCAGCTTAGGAGCCCAAAAGTCATTGTGAAAATTGATCTTTTATATTCGCAACGCAATGATAATTTGGACCACTTTGCCCAGAATAATAATGTATTTACCAATTGAGACAATATCGTCTTCCAGTTTCCTGATTTTCATACAAAACATTAAAGTTATAAAAGATCAAGCAATAACAGCATGAGACTTTAACGAAACACTTCTATATTTCATACAAATCGGTCCATTATTTTAGGCAGTTGACCGTGCACAAAGACAAGCCCGTGGGACAAACACATACACACTCAAACACACATTTTTAAATCTCTCCTTTTGGACCATTAAGGTAGGATTGTCACTGATTAATATTGAATTCTGAATTTTTGTATAAGTACAGTTACACAATATTTTCTCCACTCTGTCGTCGATAAATGTAAACAATTAGAAATATTGTTATTCATTTCCAAAATACTTAGCAGAAATTTCCGATAGTATAGTCTAATATTTAAACAATTACAACAATAGTGAACTTTAATACAAAATTGGTAGGTATCATGTAAAATCTTTCTTATTAAAAATGATATGGCGCAAAATATTTAGTTATATTAAATACTATATTATTGCAAGCTTATGTGAATATGCTATTTTACGAAAATCATAATATAGAAACGCGTGTGACCAACCGACCGACCATCTTTTCAAACTCACAAAATTCCCTAACCTAAAACCTTACTATAACTTGGAATTATTAAAGAAGAAATATCACAGACGAGGGCATGGTTTAATAAATAAATCATCACTTGTCATCAGTCATCTCAACGCATTGTCTTGGCGGTAACACGCGTCTGTTTCATCGTAAAACAAAAGTCGTCATTTTGGTTCTCGTATCATTTGTGATTAGGCGTGTCCAGACCAAGCGAGCAGCCGCGGGCGAGGCCCGCCTCGCGCGGCAAACGCCGTACCGCGCGGTCGGTGTGGACGTGACAGGCGCATGCCTCGCCCGCGGCATGCGCCTGCCGCGCGCGGCGGGCCTCGCCCGCTGCTGCTCGCTTGGTCTGGACGCGCCTAATTACTCGTATATGCTGAGTAAGTAAACTTTGTTGTGAAGCTTTTTCTGACGCAAGACGAAACTGGATATTGCTTCAGTATTTTGTTGGAGCGAATTCATGGGGGGAGGGAAAATAAAAGTCCGAGTTCACGTTGGTAGGTATGACATCCACGTCTAAATCGGGCAAAGTAGTTTTAATGTAAACTCCCCTATATCCCTACTGCATAATCTGCTTGCTACCTGGCTTAATCCCTGATACTAAATGTACGTAGGTACACCCTAACGGCCCTTCTAGTCATGTCCCTTCGACTATCATGTGCTATTTTTAAAAACCGAGCATTCACTTTCCTAAAATACACTAAGTCGTAATTTAAATTCAAAATAGTACTTAGTTCAAAATTATTTTCCATTAAGTAATTTTTTTAAGACATTAAATTGACAAATTTTCCTAACATATGTAAATAGGTAGGTAGGTACGCATAATACAATCTCTTCAAAGTTTTATTTAAGTTAGCGAACGCTCTTTCGGTTAAACATTTTTTTACTATAGTTTATGTAGGTAACTATAATTAGGAGCGTCGTCCGTCGCGCCATAGAACAGGAGCTCTAATGGGTCACATAGTATAGGAAACCAAAATAAACGAAGTTACCAAGACACAAGTGAGAAGAACATAATAGTATGAATTATTAAAATAATACAAGAAAATACATTATAATAATAATTTAAAGTATTCTAGGGAGAAGGGGGACGTGCTTAGTTTGTGGGTATGTATACTGGTGCTAAGGTTGCTTAACCTACAAGATCGTGAAAATGAGAAATTCGTCATTTTCACCATAACAATATAGTTACTTTCTTACTGCTATTGTTGATGGAAAGTATTTATTGCATGTTAGAGTTAGAAAAAGCTATTTGAAAGATTCAGAACGCCGTATATAGTTTCTTATTTAGACAAATAACTTAGCGATTCCTAAAAGTTCCCTACGATAGGCTATCAAGTCTTGTTAAAAGTGTCATGAGGTAGAGAAACGGGCTGCGACCGCAGTACTATCAGAGGCGTGATCACAGTAGAGCTGAGCAGTAGAAAGTGGTGGAGCGCCGTGGCATAGGAATAAACAACAGGTAGAAGTGAAACTCCGCTCCCGGGCCAAAATAATAGCCGCGGGGATTGCGGCAATGTTGCCAAAAGAAGAGTCGGACTCTATAGAGTCATAATTTCGAAGACTCGATTCGTTTATGCAGGCAGAACTCAGAGCTCCCATAGGCTCGAAACCTCGAGTTGAGTCGAACCCGAGTCTTTCTAACATCGACTCGAGACTGAAGAGGTATCGTGTCATGAAAAGGATACGAGTCCAAAAAAAACTATAATCAAGATTCGACTCTATTTTCGATAAGAATCTTGAAGCTAACACATTAGCACTTTGGTTGTTGGCGTAAGTAAGACTCAAAGAGGATGAGGACTCGATAAAGATTTTAACGACTCGAAAAAGAGCGCAACAAAAGATCTCATAAATATCTAGCTCTTATAAAAATCTAGTCCTGCCCAGTGAGGAAGAAATCGAGTCTTGTAAGCAACCCTGACTGCGAGCGGTAACGGCATGTGGGGAAGTAGGCATTTATTTTGTCGGCACGGATGCGGCTGGGGGGTAGTTTGAGCTCCACTTGTACTTGATATTTATTTATTCCCCGGCTACTGTGCGTGAGTGGGTGGCTTGTAGCCTTGCGTCATGCGCTCGAGGAAGCGGTGCAGGTCGTGGAAGCGCGGGCGCTGCGCGGGCTCGCGCCGCCAGCACTCGTGCATCAGGTCGTACAGCTCGCGGCGGCAGCGCGACGGCGGCGCGGCGGGCACGCGCGCCCCGCGACCGCCGTACCGCCACTCCGTCGCGTTCGCAACTACCTGCGCAAACAACACCACAATATTAACTCGCCAATATTAACACCATAATATTAACTGGCTGGTCGGATCGCGAGGCTCCCGCTGCAGGCCTGAGCCAGCTTGGGAGTTATGATACCATGGCCCCACACATATCTACGCATACTGCCGTAGTCAATCTTCGATAGAGGCCAATATAGGAGGCTGGGCCAATCGCAGCACACGTCAAAAATAAGTTTACTTCAGGTTAAACAAAATTTTCTTCAGCTTACTGCGGTAAATGATATCATTGGTGGTGTGGTGGCCCGGGTATTGGGGCTTTTTTAATGATACAATATTTAGTTATGGGTTTGTGCGTGTGACTCAACCGCTCAGCGCGGTGTCGGTCGTAGCACTACTCCAGTGCTGCCATGCCAATGCCCCAGCATAAATCGTACACTGCGGCAGTGTTGCCAGTATTGGGGCTTATAAATTATATTTACTCGGTGCAATGCGAGGAGCGGGCGAGTCACTCCGACTATTTATTGTGTCAGTATGCCACAGGTGGTTAAACCTGCTGAAAATTTTAATTCACCCATCAGCACTGGACTCACGGATTAAGAGGAATAACCATCTCAACTAGGTAACTACTTACCTACTCTATTCATATGTTTATTGTATTGTAGTGACAAAACGAATGGAATACCACAGATACGTACTTGATTGTCGCACATCTCTTCAAAAGGTTTAGTCGTGCAGTAAGTGAGAACCTCCCACACGGTCACTCCGAACGACCACACGTCACTTGCTGGCGAGTACATCCCCTACCATGAAATGTATACTTAAGTAATCATAATCATTTTTGTTTCATCATCAACAGCCTGTTAATCTCCCCACTGCTGGGGCTCAGGCCTACCCTCTCAGCGAGGGCGTGCGGTCCACCACGCTAGCCCAGTGCGGGTTGGTGGACTTCACATGCGCCTAAGAATTTCTTCTTCGGCGTATGCAGGTTTCCCCACGATGTTTTCCTTCACCGTTTGAGAGCAATCAGTACATGTACTTAAGTTTCGGGAAAAAACCCATTGGTACATGGCCCAACCGGGGATCGAACCTCGGGCCTTACGATATGATAGGTCGCGTCTTATCCCCGAGGCGTATTATCATTTTTTTTGGAATCATTTAAAGTATAGTTAGGTACTTGCATAAAACATAATAGCAATAATTAAAGAAAAGATAGATACCTACTTATAAAATAGTATAATATAAGAAATTGACGTTATATTCAAATATGTTAATTATGGCTAGGTAGTAACCAAGCCAAAATTGGGGTATAAGAACATCTAAATAGTCGCCATACTTTCCCACGCGTATACGTGCGCGCAAATGCCAGTAGATATTTACCATTAGGAGGCTCTCCCAGGCCATCCAGCGGAGTGGGAGCCGCGTGTTATCCGCCATCACATGGTAGTCCCCCACGAACTCCTCGCAGAACATCGCATAGTCCGCCACTTTCACCATCAAATCCTCGCTCACTGTCACGTTGCTGGAAAATACGTGTTTCTTATAACCAGCTAGTAGGTTCTTAGACGCAGCGGTTCTAGATTACTCGTGTGAATATTAAGTAGGTATACTGTTACAAATAGTAAATAAGTACCCAGTCATACATAATATCTTCTCATATACTTACTTAGTAATTTTTTTTTATGAAATGTAAAAAAAAGTTAGATTACCGTGCAGCCAAATCTCGGTGTACTAGCTCGAACGACTCCA
The DNA here is from genome assembly GCA_949699065.1 of Metalampra italica. Classification (NCBI taxonomy): domain Eukaryota; kingdom Metazoa; phylum Arthropoda; class Insecta; order Lepidoptera; family Oecophoridae; genus Metalampra; species Metalampra italica. Next base: position 5,810,463 of record OX452969.1, read on the forward strand.
GGTACTTCATGCCCGCCGCTATCTGGCAGCATATGTGTAACAAACTCGAATAACTAAAACAAAAAAAAATTAAATCGAAAAATTATTATTGACGGAGAAATCGGTGAACATACATAAAAGGAAAAAAAAACATACATACAGCCCTTAGTATTAATGATCGCAGATACAGCCTAACATAGAACCTCCTCCTTTTTTGGAAGTCGGTAAAAAATACGTAGGTATTATTTGTTTTATTAGGGTTCCGTAAACATCTGCTGGCTACGTCCAGAATAATGGAAGGTTTACACCCTAATCCCACGATGGGCAGGCGGGTTGGTGATCGCCTGTTTATTTACAAATAACTAAATACGAAATAGCTGGACAAGTAGAGACACAAACATGCAAAACTCTCCACTAACTCCACTTTTTTATGTATGCAAATTGTTTAGTCGGAGATCGAAAAAAAACTTACTTCAATTTCTTGTTCATTCTTAAAATGGTGGCCAGAGGTGCTGCATCGCCGCGATCGAGGGCCGCGCACGGGGGCTCCAGAAGACTCAGCCCTAACACTCTCGCAAGTTGAGGGTGCTTCAGACCCGCGCCCCACGTGGCTTCGCGAGCGAATGCCGCCCTGGAATCAAACAATGCAATAGGTGTTGCCTGTGACTTGTTGATCCTACGAGTAGGTACGCCAGTATATTGTACACCTTTTAGTGGTTTAATTATTACACCATCACATATGGATGATTAAATCACATACCTACATATGGATGATATAAAAAGGTGTAGATTTAGTCACCTCTGCATTAACTGGAGTTCTATTTTTTAATCGCTCTCCTCGCTTCGAGCGGTCGATTCTACCGAACATTTTTGATGTCGAAGGAAAATTTGTAGAATTGACCGCTCGAAGCGACGCGAGCGATTCAAAAATAGGGCTTCTGTGCGATATCAATAATTTTAAAGGAATATTTAAAGTATACAATACTATACTTGATATCGGTGTGGCAGCCTCGCCACAGAGTCTTCACAACAACGAGGCGGCGTCTTCCTTCACCCGGTGACTCCTCGTCGTTCAGTTCTTCGATGCCATTCGTCTCGCAGATCTGGAGCTGCAATATATATAAATTTATTTTGACCATTGTCACACGAAAAGGGGCATTTGGTTCACCGATTACCGTTCTTTCCCCCACTGATTGTAAAATGTTAAAATGGTCTCCTTTAATTCAGGATAGAATGATTCTTATGATTGGAATCATATTTTTAAATATATATATTTTTTGGTAAATATTTTTTATACATAATTTGTCCGGTCCAGTTGGAATTTTTTTCCCGGTTCAAATAGTTTGTTATAAATCTTTGAATGCAGTTCTACTTATTTTTGTAAATTTAAAGAAACGTTTTCTTTCAGTAAAATTTGCCACCTTCAATATTGAGGGTGCTTTCCCTGTCCCGCCAACCACTGTTTTTGATTTCGAACCTGTATAGAACTTTTTTTAGGCCGATCGGTGGTTGCAAGTACCTAACTGTACCACACATATTTTTAAAAGAATATTAGGTAAGTATAGTAAGAGTATAGGACAAGGCCTATGTACTTACAGTTCCATGCGGACCCTCTCCCAGGAAAGTGAGTGGGCGCATACGTCCCCGCGGGAAGTCGAGCAGGGGAGCGACGCCATTAGGGGGCTCCGCCTCGGGCAGCTTGATGGAAGTGAATAGCCCCGGCGTGAGACGCTCGCGGCGACAGTTCTGATCCTCTGATAATGTCTGCGGGCAAGGAGTGTCAGATGCAATTTTGATACAGTAGACATTTAGTACTTCTCAGTGGTATTTCTTTAGGATGCCTGTGGCCGATAGTCCTTAGTCAGTCTGTTAGTAAACTTTGCTTCTGATTTCTACAGTTTAAAAGATCTCGAATTTTGGCTCGAATGCGCCCTACGTAAGCGCACCACGCAGCAAATTAAGATCGCTCTGCCGACACCCGAAAGCATTTTTCTTAGGAATAATGCCCTGTTTAGATCGATTATTCGCCACTGAAACCTCTTTTCAACTCTGTAAGTTTTTCATCATTCATCATTCACACAAGAAATTATTGTAGACAGTCTGGATGATTGAACAAACTTCGCTCGACAAGACAACTAATTTTTCAGGGTTTGAGACCCAACCCCGGATATTTATTGCCTTTAGAACTGTTTCTTTAAATGTCATCTAAATTGTAGCCTTTTTTCAAAAATAGTAGGTAACTAATAGATTTGTCACTTGTTAGTGTAGGACCAGCAAACTTGTTAGTTCCACTGATGGGTAGGACAAGAGAATGTTAAACATACTTGATGTATGATGTCCGTAGCAGCGTAAAAGCTCTCATTGGGGTCTAGTCTCTTCATCATGTATGGCCGTGGGAATTCCGGATCCTCACAGATCTCTATTGAAAATAACAAATTCATTAATCAAACACCCAAATTGCGGGGAAAGCGAAATAAATCAACAGGATGTACTTAATAGTTAATTAAAACAGTTACTGAAGAGCAAAAGGTGGGCAAAAACAAAAAAGATTGGATCAAAGAGAAAGAGAAGTTTAGAAAAGGCGAATTAGACGAAAGAAGGGAAAAAGACAGGCAGGCAGAGGCGATATATATATAGAGAGAGAGATAGAGGGGGTGGGGGCAAAGAAGCAAAGTACGTAGGGTTCAGCGGAAAAGTTCTTACAGTGTACATACCGGTTTAAAAAGCGGCCTTTAACACTTCTTGGGTCACGACCTGCATACACTACATATCGTGCAGAGTATTTTACTGTAGATGCATTAAAGGCGTAGGTATACAAACAAACATGCAAACAGATAGATTAGGGTCGGGATAAATTGGAGCAAAGCCACACAATGTTTTAGTTAAGTAGCCGGTCGATCGACAGAACTGAGCATTCGAAACCATATACTATATAGGTATTCGTATAAATAGGTATTCGTATGTATACTTCTACTACATGCTAGGTATATTAATAAGACAACTGATGTATGGTAAACATGTTTTCAAAGGTGACAATTACTTGCCGAATAAGTTTATAACCTACAACCTGTAATCGTCAATTTATCGTATTTTTGCGTAGTATGTAGGTACTCACCGTTGTACTCATGCTGTTCGTGGCCATCGCGCTTGTCCGTGCGGCCGAGGGTCTCCCTCCAAATGTTGTATGGTTCCCTATAAACCTCGTCAACGACAGCTGGCCTGTCAACAAATTATTAATATTTTTGGTTTTCCACCTACGATTCGATTGCAGTTTTCTACAAAATATTTCGGCAAGTGTTGCTAAAATGATGATTGTTTGTTTCAGTTGAGGACAATCGTTTTTTAACATTATGAATTCTAAATATTGAGCTGATCTCGTTTCGAACTCCGGTTTTATCGAGCAAGTACTGTGCAGTAGAAATGCCTATCAAATGACCTAAGGCGACTTTCTCGATGCTTTCCGCTCATTTTTTATGTTACGAGAAATACCTCTCTCCCGGGCTACTTCGTAGTAGCCTAAAGATCAAACTCAAAAGATACTGTCTGTTCTGAAAACTGTTCTTCTTTCAGACTTAAATACCTATTCTCTTTAAATTAATTTTCAGTATATTAGTATTTGCTTCACAAGCACAAATTGCCTGGTTGGTTCGTGAAGTGGGCATAGTACCGAGTACATTGTCGGCACCGAGAGGACCGTAATTAATTTTTCACGTACCGCAACATATGAATTGACGGACAGTTTGCAAGGGCTAAAGCGAGTCTGGGTGTCCTGCGGTAGTTCCTTGAACTGTGCCTCAGAGAAGGACACAGCGGTTTCTTTAGCATTTTTGGTATCCTCCTCCTGGTGCGCTTGGTGAGGAGCAAGGCTGTGGCGCCGATGAATGCGCCTACGCCGACCAGCGCCCCGCACGCCAGCCCCACTGACACCCTCAGAGACGAGTGCCGCTTCTTTCTGAGTGACGGTGGAGTATCCGTCCTATAGTACTCCTCCAGGAATTCCACTGATGTATTCACCATAGTAGGGACTGTTGACAGGCAGACAGACATTAGAAACGGTCAGATTGCTTTCTATAAATACAGTACTAATAATGTGTTATCAATGAGAAAAGCTGGCCACTTGAATGGGTTCGTCGTCCTGAAGGCACACGTTTTGGCCCCAGTACCAACTTAATCCCACAGTAAAGCATGAAGTAGATAGCATAGAGGTGATATGAAAATATAAAAAAAGTTGCCCGGTAGCTTATTTTACGACAATAATATTTTTAGTGACTGTTTTATTAAAAGGTAACTAAAGGCAACTTACCAGACTTGAATGTGACTTCACTTATCAGTATCCATTCGTGCTGGAATTTAAGCTTTAACATGATATGTTTGGCGGTGCGATTCTGAAGGTCAATGTGAACGATCCGTGCGTGCTCCGAAACCTTGTCCTGCTTCGGTTCGTAAGATATGTAATCTTCTTGCCAACGCTCCCCCTCAAGGGAAAAATGAACTTCTGCCTCCTTAAAAAGCTGACAAATAGAACAATAATGTTGTTCAGTGATACCCACATTCATGAATGAAACGTTTTTATACAATCAATATTAAATTTGGTAAAAACATTTTACAGGGCGGAATTTTGCGAGCGTTAGGTAGGACATTTCCTTAATTGTTCGGTTCGATTCGCAACTCAGACAGGTGATTTTTTTAAATGTTTGAATGCAATTCTTTATAACTTTGAAAATAAAGGAATGTTTCCTTTGAGTAAAATTTGCTATCTTTATTAGTATTTAGATTACTTTCCCTCCAGGTACATTTCGCAAATTCCATCTTGTATCCTACTAGGTAGTTATTAAATAATAGTATTATTACCTGAACATCTTTAGTAAACATGTTATTCGTGTGAACATCTACGTGATAAAATAGCCTAGTGTCACTAAAATTGAATGTTAGTTCTACTTTGTCGTCGAGCACCATCGATTTGTTCCAGCCGACCCATCGGGTTCCTGAAATATTTGTAATTTTTAGCCTTTATTTATCCGTAATTATTATTTTAAAATTATTTGTTAAATCAACTGTTTCTTTTCGTTTTTATAAATAATTTATTTTTAAGAAGGTAGGTACCTAACTAATTTATAAATTATCTAGTTACCTATTTTTCACTAACGAGTTATAATAATTGATGTTATAAGAAAAAGTACACACATCCACAGTCATGTATACTTCGGTGCCCGCCAAAACAATCACTTCTTTTCTAATCGTCACATTTGGCACATTTTTCATCGTAAATACAAATGGAGCCATAAACACAAATTTTAATTATAAATTTGGTATGGGAATGTACTTGTGATAGTACTTTGTTATATCATACCTCTTGTGTCCAAAGGGTCAGGTAGTTCGAAGTCGTTAGGGCCAGTGAGAGAGTCGGTCATCTGACCAAGCCCATCGAAAAGCTTTCCGTCCCGCACGACGCCGTCGTACGATATATCTTGGAAGGTGGCCCCGCCCGTCATCGCTTGCATATCGCCACCCTTAGGCGCGGAGTACGTAATAAACCCCTCTGAAGAAACATAAATTAGTCATCCATCGAACAAATAAAGGCTCAACAAAACGCTAAGAAATAGCATGATATCTCACAAATTCGCATCTTTTCAATACGCATCGCTAAGTATCAAAATCTCGCATATTAGAAATAGATCAAATTACACAATATTTTATTAGGTATTTGCCATTATTTTGGTACCAAAATTCCGTAATAAAACCCAGAGTATTTAAATAGGTAGGTATTTAAAACTACACACATACGTAATTTATTCAAGCACACTGTTTAGTTTTACTACACTCGAGCGCACACAGAGACTCGAGATATCATGAAACGAGCGCGCGCTCGAGTCCTGCTCCAAGACTCAATAAGTGTCATTAAAAAATCGAGTCTCATAATTTGACATCGAGTCTCGACGACTGGAATTTTTTGTAACAACTACTATTAGTTGTTGTACGCACGTTTCCATCGGCAGCCGTAGATCTCGACTCGCATACAGGTGGTCCTCGGGTGAGCAGCGTACGGGAAAAATCTGACTTTTGACGCTACAAATGGGGCTTCTAGTACTGTCTTTTTGGACGTGTAGGTGTTCACATTTCCTTGTAATAACTGGAAAGAAAATAAAGTCATGAAATTACAATACAAATACAATATTTTGTACAATATAAGCGGTCTAATAATTGTAGCTATGGAAGAAGCTAGCTCGGAAAAAGAACTTTATACACATATATTTTTTACTTTACTTTTTTAGGCGCTAGAAGTATCGTAAAATGCAGTCGATTTTCATCAAAAATGTGTTTACTTTGCACGACCACAATAATATCTTTCACTCCTAAACGTTAGAAAGTAAAAATACAAAGTTTTTACGGTTCAATAAATACCCTCCGCTTTCCGCTCTTTGTTCCTAGAGGAAAATAAACCATACAGTGTTCCCTAATACTTGAATATGCTACGCCGCCGCTAGCTACGCCGTAGCACTTCCAGACCGCACCTCAAATTTTGCTCGCTGAATTCTTAATGAAACAATTTTAATTAATCCTACCTGCAACTTCTTTGCAATCGACTCGTTGGCTCGTAAACTTCGAAAGCACAATAACAAAAATACGAAACCGAAATACTTAATTGCTAAAGTAATAATGCTTACCCTGCTCCCGTTAAAGTCTTTGTAGTTGACCCATCGATTGAGGGACTCGCGCCAGTACTCCATCGCGTAGCTCTCCACAAACTCCACCCCCACCGAGTTGGCGAACCTGCCCTGGGACTCGGTGGCTGTCACCAGATATTCGTGGTGAAGGTCCACCTCCAGGTATTCGCGACTGGTTGGTAAAATTAGGCCGTTAGGACACCAGGCGCCGCCACGAATTTCAGTTCTGATCCTAAAAAAAGAAAATCGATGAGTGAATATCCTGAACCCAATTTAACTCAGCATAATTCTGCAGCACGCTACACGTACTGAGCGCTGGTATTCTGCCAGCACCAGGCTTAGTGACGTCACAGACACGGTTTATACATTATTGGCTTACATGGCAGCTTCCTTGTATGGAATTACATAGTCTAATTGATAAATACAAGTAAAATATTACTGGATTCTATTAAATATTAGACATAAGGTATATTGTATTATATTGAATTGTTGTAGTGTACGAAATCTTACCTTGAGCTAAGTGGCGATACGCTCTGGTCGTAGCTGGAGCTGGCTGTGAGGGACTCGTTGGAGATCATCCCGTTCTCCATGCCCAGCGACACTTCACAGTACCCGACGTCCGCTAACGCAACAAGATCATACATACTTACATGAGATTGGAATTAAAGGAGAAATAAAGTCCTGCGTCATTTAAAGCCGGAACGCACGAACGAGTATGGCAGCTCCTTGTAATGTTTGGAACTGTATGGGAGACGTCACACAGGCTGCGTGACTGCGTTTTCCATACAGTTTCAGTGTGCTATGCACACACAGGTGCTCTCCGGTCTTTAAGCATTAAGCTTAGATAGTCAACGTTTACGGACATAGGCTTATCTTCATAGAACGGCACCGAATGCAGGTTGTATGTGTGAGCGCGCTCTGTTCGCATGCATACACCTGGGCTGCCGCCGCCGTTGACTGAGATATTGCCTGTGTGTGCGTGCACACATATTTACAAGCCGAGCCTCGTATCGTTCTACGAAGGTAACCTAATTATCTGGTTTTGCTATTGGCCGGTTTTATAGAGCGCCGTCATATCAGGCCATCCTAACTTCATCACGCAGCCGCTTCCGATACGTTAATAACGTGCCTTCATGTCGTCGGTCCACTTCAGAACCGGTCAGCTCCACTATAGAGCAACGCGGGAGAGGAGACGCCAAATGATTTGTTACAGCTTTTTACATTACATTAATACACCTATTGGTACACATTGATACAGCGCATCACTACGTGGTCTGATACTTCGGCAAATGGGAACGCCTGAGTCAAGATCCGTATTTTTTTGAGATCGAAAACGACTTACTGTGATCGAACATTCGCGGGTCGACAGTGGTCGTTGTCATGGGTGTAGTTAGATAAATGTCGTCGTCATGTTCGGGGTCGACAGTGGTCGTAGTGGTCCGGCGGCGGTTCCGCTGCCGGCGGTCCTGTCGCGCCCGCGGCGACGTCGCTGCCGCCGGTGGCAGCGTCGTAGACCCGAGCGCCGGTAGCGACTCGGTGATGGAGGTGCTGCCGCCGGTGCCAGGATCGGCGAAGACGAGCGCCACCAGTGAGACGGCGGCTAGCCCCATCACTAGTGGCGCGATCCGCCATATCGTCATGCCTGCGGGAGAACATAATTATTAATCACTCAAATCGGGATCATGTCTTGGTTAGAGTAAGCATAAACTAGATAGAGCATGGAAATTAAAACAAATCTCTTTATATTTAAACTCTTTACAAATATGTAAGACCAAATTATTTGAATCATATTTTTCTACGAGTTGCCATCACACACTCGGAGGAAATAAATTTGCAGAACACGCCGCCCCTGCCCTTACTTCGAATTCCGGGGGGAATGCCACATAGCTTGCAGGCATTTAGGTATTAGATAGATAGGTACAGTCTTTATTGCCCACTAGCGACCCCGCACGGGACGCACGAGGTCTATCCAATTAATAATACAGTTATTTACGCTTCAAAATGTGACATGAAAATTGCGCGGTTTTTTTACATGAGAGTTGGGCAAAATGTAATTACTCTTCTAACTATATTTCCATTACTAGATAGTAATGGGAAATAAGATTATTTCCGTAATTTGTTTGTATTCCAAATTCTTAATTCGGTGGTTCGGTGTCACATACAGAAATTAAGGAAAGTGAGAAAGTTATTAAGAAAGTAATCGCAATTAGTTTCCCAAAGTATGTTTTACATATAAATACTCGGATATCGATAGATATAGATGACTCGTAACAATTTGCCAAAAACTTCTTCTGTAAACGGTGTCACTGATGATGGTTACAACTGGATCATAATTTATATTAAGTACACTTAGTTTTTTTGATTTACTGTAATAATGTCCAATCTGAAAAATGACCAACGACCATGCTCGAACTGAAAAATGTCCAAACTGAATAATGTCCAATCTGAAAAACGTTCAATCTGAAAAATGTCCAATCTGAAAAACGTCCAATCTGAAAAATGTCCAACCTAAAAAATGTCCAATCTGAAAAATAAATAAATAGCGGTTTTTAAGGTTCTGTAGTGTAAAATGTTCCAGATTGGACATTTTTCAGTTTGGACATTTTTCAGATTGGACATTTTTCAACGGTTGGTCATTTTTCAGATTGGACATTACTATCGCAAATCGTTTTTTTATCCCGATCATACCTACATACAGAAACGGTACCTAACTACATTGTTTTACTGTGTAGGTATAGTGATAGTGATTATTAATTCATCCGCTGCTGCTTCTCAGTTTCTACGCTCTCCCCGAGCCCACCCCACTTGCAGGCGATTGTTTCAATGCATTAATAATGGCAGCCTGCTAGATGCCATCCGCGACTAATGAAAGCTCCTGCAGTACATTTTATTTTCCTACATTAGAAAGTAGCGTATACTTTTATTATTTAAGAGGTGAAGGAGGAGAAAGAAAAAAATTGATCTGCAAAAGTTAGACGTCCAAAAATATCCCGGAATTTAATAATCCGTAATAAGTAGGTAAGAGACATTATTATCATTGAATATAGGTACCCTCAGGTACCCTATATATTTGACATGTTTCTTATACCTACCAAGAAGAACAATCAGGAACATTCACACACGTTTGTGATCTACGCGAAACAAGGTGCGAGCTAACACTATTAAACCAGTTAATTAACTTAATACATTATAAATAGACGATAGTGTGTAAATATGTAGGAAACAGTAAATACTATTTTTATAGGTATACCTACTTAAATATGAGCATATAACCAGTGCGTTTTATACATTCGTTATTGTATGTACAAGTTTGAAATAAAAGCGAGAATTGTGTTAAGTATGTACCTACGCTTATCTAAAATCGCATCATGGAATAGTTTTACAGAACGCTTTACAGAAGTACAAATGTGACCAATTTGTAAAAGATAAAATTTAATTAAAAAAAACCTACCCAGTCCGATCCCTGGTAATAAATAAGCTTATGTCCAAATGTAATTTAAATCATAAGTTTAATTTATGATCATACCCGTACAGATGCGGAACGCTCACCCCAACCTCAAGGTGGCAATAATACCGTAACTACCCTCGGCTACTATAGCAGGTCCCACTACACACTTATTAGAGCAACCCGGGTCACCGGCTTCCACTTTTCTTCCGATGCACGCAATCCTGGCAATTGATAATAATAATGTTGGGACAAAATGAACACACGGCTGTTTAGACCCAAAAACTGCTAATACTGAGCACAAAATAAACACAAGTCCCAAAATTAGGCAAATTTTAATTTGTTTTTTTTTGTTTAATAAATAAAAAATACATAATATTCGATATCATACTTTCTCAAGTTTTCAGCGATTCCCGAGGTCAAGGAATCCCCTTTTGGTCTATTCCCATTGCGCAATAGATAAAATTGGTTTATTCTTATCCAGAGTTTTTCAATTTAAAGCATACATTAATATAACAAAAAACTAAACGTAAATATATAACTAATTTAACCTAAAACCTATATAAAACTAAAATTACCTAAATACTAATCGATAAATTAATGTAAGTATAAAATACCTGAAATAAATTAAAAACCTACAAACAAGAAACTAAAAATATAAACTAAATATACCTAAATTAATTCTATAAAAATATAACAGCATACCTAAGAAAAATATTTAAATTATAATAGTAAATAATAAAATCAATCAAAAAGTCCGCCCGAACCCGGTGCAAAGGTGATTATTCTTATCTGCACTCCAAGACCATGTTTAGTTACCTTAAAATTGTTATAGACTAATAATTATCTATGATAAATTATTTGTAACATTCTTTACTATTGTCTCTGAAAATATGGCAATCATGCAGATTTACACTCAGTTTAAGAAGAGTGTTCAAAAGCCTTCAAAGATCTGCGCGGAGCTAAAATTCACAACACTACTGCACGCACGTGACACTAACCTCTCGTACATAGGTATCGTTACATGTCGTTGCGGCGTATAACCAGTGGTCTTGTCCGGTAGTAGACCACTAAGAGGGGCACGCTTGACAAGCGCGACTCCCCTCCATTGTTGCTTTATGACTACACGAGCAAGCCCAGGGCACGTGCGCTGCTTTTATAGCGCAGGAGAGGAGACTATAATAATATCGAACGCACGCACCCTCTCACAAAAATGCTTTGAACTTTTTTTACAAATGTAATTAATTAAAGCGTAGAATGTTTGTTGGTTCGGTTTGTTACTCAAACGCGCTGTATCTCCGATTTTTGTGAAACAGCATAGCTTATCCTGGTCTAGCTAACAGGAAGATAATTAACAATAAAATTATTAATAGTTTACATAAATATCTCTCAACAATGATCCCTACCTCACAATATCGGTGTCTAATGAAAATTCTACTGTCGTAATATCTAGAGTTTTAGAAAACAAGTTTAATACCTAGATTCTGTCTATATTTACATTTCTGAGCTAAATTATGGCATCCGTCTGACAGATGGAGAGACAGTACGGCTTCGTTAGACCGTTTCTGACTTTCACCATATTGTGTACAACGATATTGCTGAAGCCAAACAAAAGCAACAAAGAATGATTACTACGGGTATATTGCATCCATGCTCTTTTATTTCCCCTCTAAAATGTACGTATTGTAGAGTCTGGCCAAAGTTTCGGTGTCAGCTTTCGGAAATTTTGGTCGAAATTCGGTATCGGCCAAAACTTTTGATTGTAGGTACCGAACACGTTCTATTCTTTAATCACGGCACCCTACCGTTACATTTTATTGAACCAAAAAATGATTTACTAAATAATTATAATAATGTCAAAAGACAAAAGTTTTATGGCAAAATAATGCTGGCCCCTTATACAGTAGATTGTAGATACGCAGGTACAATAAAAAACAAAGAAAAAAATTAAAAAGTATAAATCGGGCTTGAACTACGGGCTTGAATCGCTTTCTTTTGTTTTATTTGAATTCTCAATGTGTAAAATTACTAGGAAGGTTTTCATTTTAGTCCATCTGAGGTTTTCATATAATGTCGTCTACATAGTAATATCTATGGTAATAGTGGAATACTTGATGACGCCCCGCCCGCCTCTGGAATTAAAAGATTATTGAGAAATGTCTTGTCCGAGAAATTCCAAAATAAATACAACTAAGCGTTATTAAGATTTTTTTACGGTGGAAAAGCGAGAAAAATGCATCTTCTTCTGAAAATGTTCTTAACTGATTTATTATAGTGAAAAATCGCGCGTTGCCCCTTTGGCACCACAGCTTTCCGCAGCGCAGCCAGTAAAATCTCTTCTGCTTTGTCCAAGTCCCAAATCAGAATGAATCTCCCTAGCAAAAGTGTTTTAGTAACTGTAACAATTTTAAAACGTCAACGAATTTGTATTTCATTTTCCTCGTAGCTGTAGTTTAAAGCACTATGTAGGTATCACTCGGGAGAAAGTGCGATTTCCAAAGGTCAAACTACTGTAATCCTCGTTGGTAGTCGGTCACTTTTTCCATGGGTGAACAATGTGCTATTGCAAATGGGAAAAGTGATTGAGATGGAAATTCAAATTTCGGTTTCGGCCAACTGAAAACCGATAGAGGTGTAACACTAGTATGAGTAGGTGCAGGTGGGTGCTGTGCATCAGGTGAGAGGAGAAGGAGGTGGTGGAGGGGCGGGGGCACGCGCACGCGCGGCCTCACGGGCGAGGGGACTTCGGTGTTTGTCTTGTGGGTAATATCCCCAGCTCGTGTAGCGGTCTCGTGACATTCTTGACTATACACGATACATACGAATATTACTGCTAACTTAAATATTTGCATGTTTTCTCATTTTGCTTTCGAACAACTATTCTATAGAAGTAGAGGAAATTTTGTAATTGTGTTTTGAAAATTTGTAAATATAAAATAAATTCTGAATATGACACCAAATTAGGAATTTGGTATATAAACAAATTACTGAAATAAGATTGCAACCGGGAAAGTAATTAGGAAAGTAAACGCGATTACATTTTGCACAGCTCTAGAATCTGGAATTCGGGATACCTAGAGCTGTGACGCCGCGTCGTAATAGGCGGTAGGACTAGAAATAGTGGTAATCCATTCTAGCTGGATGAGGTTAGCGCAGGGCCGGTCGTCGTGAAGATCCTTGGGGGAGGCCTTTGTCCAGCAGTGGACGTCTACAGGCTGATATGATGATGATAGTGGTAATCCTATTTACTTCGACGCGCGATTCGTTGTTATGTACATTTTAGTAGGCATTTTCAAAATTTTATACGTATTTGTTTGAAGGTATAGCCACATGAGATTTCTCTACTTCTTTTAAAAACTTTTTTTTAATATTTTTTTGACGAGCGCCTATTTTTGTTCTTTGGTAATTTGTGTAGAGCACACCGTACAAATAGAGTCATACTGATTCAATGCTTTTCGTTTCTGATTCGTAACTATTTATAAGCTCCAGTATCGGTTCCTGTACCTGTCTACGTGCGATTGTTCTATTCTTTTATTTGGTGTTTTGTCTTTGAAAGATATAAATAAAATAAACTGCACGGCGGCCCGCACTAAGCTTTCTCGCCATTTATAAAGAAAGAGTAAACTGTAAAATTCCAAACAAAAAAACTTTCTTACAATTTTGTAGGTAAGTACTTATGGAATTTTATTTTAAATTATAAAAATACTGATAAAGTCATGTCGTAGGACCATGTAATACCTACTTATTCATAATACATGACAATTCAATTCTCCAACCATTTGTGAGTAAATTGCAAGTTTCAATTTCATTTGTAGAGGTTATTTGGGTTTTCGTTCATTTGTAGGTTTGTAGAGGTTGTAGTTTAGCCTCCCTCCAGAGCCAAGCGTGACGGACCGACGGACGGACGGACGGAATTGACTATTGGTTTTTCGCGGTATGTTGTCGATATCGAGAACATTATCGATAACACTTTTTTTCTAATTTTCGCGAAAATATATAGAAATAGAACACGTGTTCGCAAAAATTGGAAAAAAAAATTTTTTTTTTGCGATTACGATACCTTCTTTTAGCCTTAGGTACCTGAGGTTACGAGAAAGTAAAAAATAAAATAAAAAACCAGGATGATTAAGTAGTTTGAAGAAAAAAAACAGTAGTTATAGGTATAGTAATTCCACGACGGGTATGACATGTTGTGACAAAAAGTCTTCAAGCCCTCTGAGTTAATGAGATTAAATGCGAGGGTAACATTCATAAATCAACACTTCGGAAGCGAGGGAGAATTCACAGCACCCCGAAAAATTGTTTGCATTCATCAAAAGACTGAAAACAGAAAAAAGTTTTTAGCGAACATGCGAGAAAATATTCAATCAAATTCACATTATAAGTTGACGTTAAAGCCAGGAATCTACTGACCTACTTCATAAATTTCACCTAGCGGCTTTCCATAAAGTTTAATAATTTTAATAGATTCTTTTGTGAGAACTATTGACAAAAGTTGAGGAAGGCGGCCCTAAAAAGAAGGCAACAGCAAAGCCCTCCGCCGTGGGAAATTAAACTTGCTGTACATAATCGTGGGCAACTCCAGCGTAATTATCCTATAGTTATAAACATTTATCTTATTAATTTTTATTTACTTGCCACTAATTTTATAGTAACATTTACAGAGTCATTCATTTACACACATACAGAACACACACACGTACAAGGAATTTAGGAAAGTAGGTACTTATATTAAATTAGTTTCTGGTTTCTTATCAAACCAGCATTGATTAGATTTGACTGGGGTTTTGTAAAGCTCTTTAAATTATATTTCTCATCTTGCCTGATACATTACCTAAGTCAGAATTTAACACCTAAGATAATGTCAACATTAATGCTATTATGTAAATTTTTATTCAAAACGGATCTCACGAATTTAGGAATAAGTTTTGGGAGCCGAGAAATCGATCTAGCCGGGTCTCCTCTTGGAGAAAATTCGCATTAGTATCGAGCGAAGCTCTGGCATAATTAATGCACAACAGTGTAGCATAATATTACATTTCATTCCAAAAAAACATAATCAGCTACGGATTTTTAAACTTCAATATTCGATTCACGGTAAGTACCTAATCAAATCGGAAATTGATTGTAATTACCACAATAATAAGTGGCATTATGTTAACTCAGAAGTAATACTGTGATTAAGGATATTTTACTAAACATTCGGTGTAATGTATTATTAAGTAAAGCCATATTTCTCAACCGAGAATAATATAGTACAATAAACAACAAGTACAGAACGCATTACAACCTGACATTGTTAATAATATCGTATTTTAAAGTGACATGTAATACCTTACCTTTGTCGGCACTCTCCACTAGAACAACACTAAATTATTGTCATTTTCACTTAAAGTTGTCATTACCAAGCGTTTTTCAGTCACAGCATCAACAAAATCGGGGGTTGTAAAACCTTTGCTGGATTAAACAGGTGAAATGCACATTGCAAGGTGGGGCGGACGGCGTAGCACGCCTCGTGTGCCGGCGTCAGGCGCGCATTGAGGCCCAAACAGACCCTCCCGGCCCATTTATGCGAGATGGGGTGGAATCGCGCAGGCGTGGACCACCCTGTTGCTTCCTAGTGTTGTTTACTCGTACAACGATAAAAATTATGTAAGTGATTCAGATCTTATCACTCTGATTAAATTTGTCTGAGAGACTTCGTGCCTCAAATATACGCTCGAATTTTTTTATATATACAATCTATACAAGGAGGTGGAAGCAAGTGCATAGGATTGCGGTAGATGACTTGTATATTGATCTACCCTAATAAATATGTGCAGAAGCCCACATTTCTTACTAATACTACATCTAAGCAAGTTTACAAAACTAATAAATTATTAACATGAAAATTTAACTTTCAGCAACATGATCAAAGTGTAAGTAGTAACGCTCATATCATGACCACACAAACAGATTATCATTTTTTTGTACTTCTCCCACAAAATAAAATTAAAGTTAGATTCGTGCTACTTAGTATATATATTTAATACAAGAAAACTATGGCAATTTAATTATTTTTGAGGGGAAATTATAGCTCTATCGATCATCGGTGGTCGCACCTCGCGCCGCCGGACGCGGCCGCCCGCTGGCTGCCTGCTCGCCCGCTATGCCGCATACTGTACAGTCGTTTCCTTCATACACAACCGAATCTGTTCGCAACTCGTCCATAGTAGAGATTAATTAAATTCATTCCCTAAATGTACTTGTGGTTTAACTTATAATTCATTGTTACAATGTTTTATGAACGACCGGTACCTCCCTCTCTATGATGGCAATTATAATCTTTGATTAATGATTAACTAAGAAGTAAGGCAGAAAACTCGTGGTTATTAAATTTGTTTAGGATTAGGTCATTTTCGTAAACCTACCTGAAATATTATATACTCTCTCGCCACGACTGTACTGCAAAGAGCTGCTCAGTGATGCGAGGCTCCCATATCGTATGTTTACATTACTACTACAGTATGCGATGGGAACCAACCGTAGATAACTCCCACACAAATGAATATCGTTGTAATAATAATAAATATACTCTTAATCCAGATACAAAATAGTATTTAAAACCTACTCATAGATTCTAAATAAAAAGTAACATTATAATCTAAAATTTAAATAAATTATAAATCAAACTTCCAACTTAAATTATAAATGCGAAACTGTATGTTTGTCACTTAATCACGCTAACATCCGAATAACTCTGGGCTGATCAACTTTGTACATTGATAGTATGTATATCCAGTTGCAACATATATTAAAGCTATACGATAAGGCAATAGATCATAGCTCGAGCGTCCTTCGACCTATATAATTTCTATTTCCACGAAAACGAAGTCAAGGGTATGAGCAAGTCTATATTACCCTGACTGGATCATTCTACGCACAGCTCAAACCGATGCTGAGTCTAGAAACTTGACATATATTTACATTATCATGTAGTTTCAGTTAATGTGAAAGGTTTTACATTTTCTCCAGATTTTCTCCCATAGAGGTTTAAATTCCAATTCACAAAGTAAGAAATGAAATTATGTGTGCTCAGCTCAGGCATATTGGTATAGTCTTCACCGTTACGTATATCAAGGAAGATCGAGGAGATATAAATTGAACTTTAAATGTCTTCCTTTTTTAAAATGAAAACTTATTACAGATTGTCAATGTAAAGCAGTTGCGGCCAGTTGAGTCATGGTATTGAATGTATGTATGTATGGAGAGCCAATAGCCTTCGGTCTAGGTGGCTAAAAAAGGATGAAAAGGCTTTTGAATACCTTACTTCTGGTCTTGATAATTTCCTTAAATTACCTACCTTCTGACGCTTGATCATCATGCATGACACAAAGTAAACGTAATAACATAATATCGAGAAGCTGCAAGACTGATTTCGTCTTGAGGAATTAATTTAGTTAGGTAGGCACCTGGAATTGAGATCAAAGTGTGCATGGCTATTAAACCTACGCATATCTATTCGCTGTCTATTCTAGCTCGGTCGTAGGTAAACTGGATATTTTACGACTTGGACATTCATTACTCGACGATAGGGTGAAGAATTCCAAGGCTTTAGGTAGAATATGCAAGTGAGATTCCAAGGATCTCTCAACTGGCGAAGAACTGTTTGCTAACTAGCGCAAACTACTGAAGTAAGCAAAGTCGTCTGTCAGCTCAGGTTCACCATTATCTCACAGCAGTGGGAAGAAAATTCAATGACTTACAGTGGGAAGAATGTGAAGAGTTTATATTATTAGGTTAATTATACACATTATTATCCTTTGGATGTTTCTTCTTTATAGGTTTTAGAATACATGTAAGTACCTACCTACATCTAATCAACCCATTGTTCTTTATATAAATATCCAGCTCGTGTAATATATTTGCGACACCCAGTAACATTATTGGCAGTTTTGATTGTGCCCGTCCGCGAGCGCGCCGCCCACCATGAAGACTTTTATAATGTTAATCATATTATTCTATCAGCATCAACATGTTATCAGTCGACGCTCCCAAACGCCGCTTTTTGATTACCTGACGCAAAGGATCAGTGTTTTCGCAGCTAATGTTGCTGAATCTTTGCGAATATTTGGTGAAAAAATAAAAGAGTATTTTATTCCCCCAATAACCACAAGGGCTCCAGTTACGACAAGAGATAAACAGAAGGCTTTTAGCAATTATGTTAAGTCTGTGGTTGCAGGTGACCTGACACATTCAGAAAATTCAACTGAGAATGCGTTGATGTCGACGCCACAGATGGCCAGCCTGCACGGGAGGAAGGTTGAGTCTCACGCCGTGAACACCAGCGACGGATACATGCTGACTGTACATCGGATACTAGCGACAAATGGCACAATGAGACCCGATAGAACAGTGTTGCTACACCATGGATTACTTGGCAGTTCTGCTGATTGGCTGCTACTCGGAGCAATAAAGTCACTTCCATATATCTTGTCAGATGCTGGTTATGACGTCTGGATGGCAAACGCACGGGGAAATTACTATTCACGGAAACATCCCTCGAGGAAAGTAGATACTGATACGTTTTGGAACTTCACTTGGCAAGAAATGGGACAGTATGATTTGCCAGCTACCATCGACTATATAAGGAAAGTAAAAAACTTAAACGAGTCTATATATTATGTAGGACATTCTATGGGAGCCACGGCACTACTGGTATTGTTGTCCACTCTCCCAGTTTACAACAAATATTTAAAGATTGGTATTTTACTGGCACCTTTAGCATTCATGGCGGAGGTCCAAGGTCCACTGAAAGTGCTTTCAATGATGATAAAAACTCCTTCAGAACAACTACTCGGTGTCATCGGACACCATGGAGAATTATTTCCCTCAAGAAGAGTTCCCGATTGGTTATCAAAAAAATATTGCGAGGGGCCAAAATTATACTGTAGAAATCCTTTATTTTTTATTACTGGCGGTGTGCCTCAGCTGGGATATAGGAACGCAACATTTGTGGCGAGATTGTTATACCATATTCCTGCCGGTGGCTCCGTGAACACATTGTTGCATTACGCGCAGGTTATCAAAAGCGGAAAATTCCATAAATTTGACGACGTCGCTTCTGAATTTAGTTTGCGGAACGTCACTCTGCCAATTGCGCTGTTCAGCTCCAGCGATGACTGGATCGCGACCATACCGAATATTGTCAAACTGTACGATAAAATTTCAAATCCAATAGACCACAGCATTCTTCGAAACAAAAACTTTAGTCACACAGATTTTGTGTGGGGATCCGAAGCAAATGTTATGGTGTTTCCTAAAGTTTTGGAGCTCTTGGAAAATGGTTTAAAAATTAATTCAACAAAAATGAATGAAATTTTGTAGGTAACTAATATAATGTAAACTGATGAACAGTTTTAGCTGTACGAGTCTCACTACCAGTCCCAGTAAACCGATTATAATAAAGCATTATAACTACGAAAGAAGCACATTGTATTCATTATATATCTTCCACTCTCTCTATTCAATTATCAATAAGGCATTTGTATAAAAGCTGTGAGGTACGGCTGCCGTTACACTGTTATGTATCATCAATCGGCTAACTGGGCATAGGTAACTCCTCCTCAGACGTGACTCCCACATATACAGATTGTCCAAGTTGTGCGGGTTTCCTCATGCGGTAAATAAATGGTAATAAGTCATATTTGGAAATAGTTGTGTACAGGGTGGGACAGAACGACCCACTTTCCCTAAATAAATATTATAGAGTATAATAATGAGCAATGACCATAATATATTCAAATTTAATTTTAAACCGTTAAAATTTTAATGTTTTGTATTAACGCTAGCGTATATTTTATGGGTTGTCATTTTATAAAAATATCTTAAACTTTGAGGAGCTGTGACGTGACAACGCTTTAAAATATTGACGTAGAACTACTTTCCTTTGCGAAAAATTTAGTACAAAGGCAACACAAAACTGTCATTTTTATCAAGGTGGGTCGTTGTGTACTATCCTGAATATGTGAATCAAACTTGGACCTCTGGACAGGTATTGGCTGCGTCCTCCCCATTTCGCTAGCAAAGGACCTTTCCCCTCATTCTAAAATAAATAAAAAAGTTGTCTCTATTCACTAATTTGTCAACTTTCTCTTCGGATTTCTTCTAAAAGTCATCCGAGAGTTTATTGATTCTTCCAACAGTGTAAGAATTTATAAAACCGATGCTGTAGTTGTTAGGATAGGTACTCGCAAACTTCACCTCAATATTTGTGTAGATAACAAACAGAATCTGTCTTCAAAAATGTGTCACGCTCCCTGACACAGATTAATCGAAAATCTGTGTATTTCCTGCGCAAGCGCAAGCTTTTCTTTCTCTTTTCTGAGTCAGAATCATTCGGAACAAAAGTCAGTATATTTCTGTGTGGCTCATGGTTAAACATAGTCGCGCCCACGCCGCGCGCGCGCACCACCACTCAGCACCGTCGCCGCCGCACCACATCTGTCCAGTTACATCTATCTTCTCGGCGCCGTTACCCGCTCCAGGTCAGTACATACTTATTTATTTAGAAACACCTTTATTAAGAGCACACTGCGTTAGCGCATTCCTTCACCTGATCACATTCAGAGCTGTGCGATTTCTCATTATTATGTATTTGTAGATACATATTTTTAAAGATTTATTTGATTCATGTGAGAATATTAACTTTGTCACGTCGTATTACATTTTCAAATCTGAAATAGTTCGTTTATGTTATATAGTTCGGTTATGCAGTGCTACAATGCGTATTCGGATTACGAATGCGGGATTATTTTTAGCTGTGCCTTTTAACATTCACCGTGTCCATATTACAGTATCTGGTATCGAACGGACAATAACCGGGTTTTTGTGACTAAAAATATCCCCATATCGAATGTTTGCGAATTCTATTTTCATTTATTACACTGTTGTCAGTGCTGCAGGGTATTCCTTAGACGTAATGATCGATTCAATGTGGAACCAACACGTATAATAAGTCTCAGTGAGTGTTAGTGTATGTATAGGCTACTATAGTGACAGTTCCTAATAATAGTACTGAAATTTTCATTCAATTTCTTTCATCGGGTAAGAAAAGCTGCGGCTCGCGGCGCCGCGGGGCGGGGGGTACCTACGATGCGGGCTCGTATTCAGGTTTCTATGAACGGTTTGATGCCAAGAATTAAGTTTTATAGTGTGTAGTTTAATTCCGAGTATTACGTCAAAGCAGTCTCTTTTATCGTAA
Source organism: Metalampra italica (assembly GCA_949699065.1). Taxonomy (NCBI): domain Eukaryota; kingdom Metazoa; phylum Arthropoda; class Insecta; order Lepidoptera; family Oecophoridae; genus Metalampra; species Metalampra italica. The sequence continues at coordinate 5,831,794 of OX452969.1, forward strand.
GTAAACAAAAGTCTAAAAGTGTGCGTCGTAGAAACGTGCGGATCAACATTTTTTTTGTTCATCCGGCCGGTCCGGGCGCGATTCAATAGCTATTTAGTAGATTGTTTGATCATTTATGCACAATAACAGCCGCGTTTCGCTAGAAATGTGCAAACAACCAAGCACTTGCTAAGAGTTTCAGTAAATTAAACATCCAAAGAAATAGCACACCTGAAATAAATATCTACTTAGGTATAGGTACGTATATTTTCTATGACCCGATTGTAATGTAACAAACGGGTCACGCTTTCGATGCATCCTTTGATTATTATCGAGCTTTAATTACTTTCGAACGGCTTTTCTGTAATACGGGGATAGAAAATTATTTGAAGTTTTTTTTTGTTTTTGATGAAAACCGATTGAAGTATTACAAAAAGTCGATACAAAAAAATACGTGTGTGTATAGGTATGTCTGTGTTCGTCGCCCAGACTACTAGTATAGTGAAGCTATTTGAATGAAATTTTGTATTTATGTGTTTTTCAAACTTTGAAATTAAGGACTAAATTATTAATTCTGCACTAGTTAGGTACTTACCTCCCATTGAATAAAAATTAAAACTAGATTTGCTCGCCTGGAAATTCGCATGTATGGTTACAATCACTTAAACCCATGGAGTTACAACTTTGTCGTGGTTGCCGTCGCCCCTAAGCAGAAAGCTTGAATACTGGGCTACTTCCACGTGGTTTCAAGGTCTGCAACACACTTACAATGACTAAAAAATCGAGTCAATGACTAAATAACAATACAAACTGCATTCCTGAAATTCACCTCGAGTAAATCATCATCATCATCATATCAGCCTGTAGATGTCCACTGCTGGACAAAGGCGTCCCCCAAGGATCTCCGCGACGACCGGTCCTGCGCTAACCTCATCCAGCTGGAGCCCGCGACCTTCACCAGATCGTCGGTCCACCTTGTGGGAGGCCTGCCTATTCCTACTAATATTATAAACGCAAAAGTTTGTAAGGATGTTTGGATGTTTGTTACTCTTTCACACAAAAACTACGGAACCACTACTGTTTTGATGAAACTTTACAGTAATATAGATTAGGGACAAGCTATTCCCACGGGAAAAGTTTTTCAACGCGGGCGAAGCCGCGGGGCGTCCGCTAGTGGTTACAAAACAAATCCTTAAATCCATTCTCCTTACTTTCGCAGAACAGTAAGAATCATGAGTCGTATAGGGAGGACAAGGCGCACGCGCGTCTACGACTGCAACTACGACAAGGGGGAGAGCTATTACCGGCCGGTGTTGGACCGGTTGGACGGCAAGCTGCCGGCGGCCCGGGAGCCGGACCGCGAGCGCGCACGCGCAGACGTCGAGACGCGCGTCCAGCGCGCGCTCGAGGAGCACGACGCGCCGCGCGACGAGCTATTCGACGCGAGGGGCGCGCGCGCGCAGCGGGGCAGACCACTCTCCTCGGCGTTCGAGGAAAATGGTCTCACGGAAGATGTGAGTATGGATTCCCTTTGCAATTCACTTGTAAGTCACAACATACGACATGGTATAGGAGAGATCAAAATCAAAAATACTACATTACTTACACTGTGTACATTTAAATAACGTAATTTTTTTATCTAAGTACCACCGTTTCCAAGGTGTTAACGCTCTGGGAGAAACTTTTTTAACAAGCGATAATTTGATATCTGATTATAGATTACGTTTCTTGACGTGAATTCGATGAACGTCTTCCTCTCATCGTCCCGGGCATTCCATAAAAATTGCGACGTAAAATTCATGTACTTTATAAAGCTTCATCATACTCGTACTTTTTATAAGTTACAAAAATGATAGGTAGTTATATGTTTGTCCTTCCACCCCCGCGATGACGTCATAGACCGCGGGGGTGAGCGCTGAAAATACAGCTGAAAATGTGTTGTCCGCTCCACGGGTCCGCTCACAATCACTTTGTTGGTTTTCAAAAATCATCGGATCACTACAAAAACTAGCGGTAGTGGCATGACTTCTATACGCCTCAGTTTATTATTCGTTAATTATAATTATATTTATTTGTTATTATTCATGAATAGTTAATGCTTAGTTGATCTGAATAAATATTTTTTGAAATAACCTCGTAAACAAACGAAATATCACATTCAGATTGTATTCAAATTACCTTTATGAAACAAAAATTGTAGTTTGAATCGTGGACCTCACCCACGTTTAATTGCAACAATCGAAATTCACTATACCGGATTTATATATCTACATACAGTACAGTTGTGCATGGTAGTACCTGCAATAATGAAACATGCTAGTTTGAGTGTTAAACCCTGGTGTTTAAAAATCATCTTAACTAAGTTTATCTATTTACAAGCAGCGTCTCAATTTATTCGTCCCAACTCGTCGTAGCGTCTCAATTAGCCACGCCGGCCCACGTCCGTCTGCCCTCCCCCGCCGCTGCTCTAACGAACTAATTGATATACAAAAATACAAAACGAAACTCAAAATTAAGATATAGTTTCAAATCATCAGCCTAGTCAAGTCCCCACTGCTGGGGCTCAGGCCCTATCGACAAGGGCGCTCGAGCTATAGTCCACCACGCTAGCCCAGTGCGGGTAGGTGGACTTCACACGCGCCTAAGAATTTCTTCTTCGGAAACCTGCATTTGCTCACGATGTTTTCCTTCACCGTTTGAGAGCAGTCAGTAAATGTACTTATAGTTCTGAGAAAAAACCCACTGGTGCATGGCCCAGTCTGTTTATTGATACAGAGTCAGAGGTAGTTAATTTTCCAGGTGACTAATGTACACCTGTTAGTACCTCGAACTAAATCAGAACTCTACTTAAAGAGCTAGTGGAAAATCAACTGCGACTAAATTTCCGCCTCGATTAATCTTATGCCAATGTAGGTAAGGTAGGGCGCGCACTTGCGGCAAATTAGCCGCCACTGTTTTCAGCGTCAAAGCGGGGGCTGCGGACTTGCGGCTAAGTTGAAGTTCGAATATTGGTCTAAAGTAATTACCTACAATCGAAAGTTAAAGTTTAAAGCAAGCAAATGGGCGCAACTCATGGCCGGCGAAGCGACGAAGTGGTCGCGGCGGCTCGGCGTCAGCGAACCGCAAGTGCGCAGCAGGCCTAATGTTACTCAATCAGTCAGTTTTGTGAGCATTGCAATTTGCAAGCCCGGGTAAGCAGGATGCAATCGGATGAAGGAAATGACTAGACGTGTTTACGAGATGGAGTGAGATATTAAAAAATGCAAGCAAGCTGGAAAATAACTTTTAATTGGACACGGCAGCGCTGCTTATTATATTTACTGGGGTTGTAGATTGTATTCTTATTCGAATACAGAAAAAGCTCGCTCTTATATTTCTGTGGTTGTACTCCATACGAATATTTATAAAGTGACGTCATCATAAGCATAGGTAACCTGGTTGTTGTTTTTTGACTAGTTTCATCTAATCTTTTAATCCTACCCTATATACCTACGAGTACCACATCGTATTCTCTTTGACTCCGGACCGTATTTGACAATTCAGGTCAATGTCGCATAACCATTTCCCGATCACAGCTCGGGAAATGGTTATAGCGACCTTGACCCCCGACCAATCTACACATTATAGGTATAGAATTCATGTCAATCTTTCTAAATTTTCAGATCACAGAGTCTCTGAAGCGCCTGCGCGCTAGCAAAACGTCATCTCGCTTCGCCGACGAGATCGACTTCGAGAACAGCGTCGCAAATTTAGAGAATCGCGTCAGGATCTCGGACAAAATACTGGAGAGCGTTGGCATCGGATCATCTGACGTGAGCGACGCCAGGCGGGCGCTGCAGGAGAACGAGGAGCGCACAGAGAAGCGCATCGCTCGCAGACTGAACGAAGACAGCTCACTGACCAAGTGGACCGCGCTCAAGAGCTCGGACGACGAAAGCGCTGCGGTGCAGAGAGCAAAAGCTACCAGAGCCCGCCTGACTGACTTAGAAGACGAGATGTCAGAACTGAACGAACGCAGCGCAGCGAGGGAGAAACGCGCGGCTCGCCTCCGGGCGTTGGTCGCAGACTCTGATTCCGCCGACACGACGATCGCCGCCTCAAAGATCAGCATTCGCTCCGAGAAGAAACAAGTCACCTTTTAAATTTTGAACCTTTGAAAACTTAATAATAATATATTGATTTACTCTAAACTTGAGTGTTCTGGAGCACCGTTTGTTATCGTTCTGTAAATGTTAATCTGTTAGCTTAGAAATTTTTACTTTACGTACAAATAGACCGAGCGTGGTTGGTTGTAAAATTATTATTATATTTTTTCTTTACCTATCGTTTCTTAGGATGTTGTAAAATATCTTCGCACTGTTTAGTAGGCTTGAAATAATCCAACATTTCCCATTGTCTCTAATACCATTTTCTAAATATAAACCAAGAAATGTATTTTGACCTTTGATGCTAGGTGTACATAATGTGTCCTTCCAATTTAAACTACATTACGGCATGTAGGTACTGTGCATCAGCTATTATACATAAATAATGATATTTACAATAATTATTGTTTGTTTGAAAATCGCCGTCAATACGCTGTACTTACCTACTTTCTAATTTAACTGAAAGTTTTGTATGGAAATGTATGGAAACATGCTTTAAAACCGTTTGTGTCCTATGGAGCCGATTTGTTGTGCGTAATATAACAGGGTAAATGAGATAAAAAAAGTTGCAGCAATTTTTTTCAATAAAATTGACTTTTTACTTTTTTTAATAAAAATTAAGTCTGAGTTCATCCCTGAATGTTCTAAATCTAATCTGAGCCAAAACTGAAGCTAGAGCCAGATTCTGAGAAAACGAGAAATTCTGACTTACACATCAAAGTCAAAACTATTTTATTGCATGTAAGTACACTGGTACAAGGTACATTAATGTAAACCCACTGTAAACAATACAAATATTTACCTGTTATACAATAAACAACCAGATACACCATCTATGTTCAGAAAAGCTACTTTTTGAATCCCTATTTTTACGGTTGCGTTGCAATTCAAAGATAGGATGACATACCTACTCCTTCTAAACTTGAGCGTTTTCAATGTAAGTAGATACACATTTTAAAACTACATTTAAAGTTGAGAACAGTATTTAAAAACGGTTTGACAATTACTTAATTTAATATTATTACGAGTATTTGATCAAAATATGTTCCAGTCTTACGCCGGCAGGTAATTGAAACTTAAAGCATTTTATCTGTCTGAAAAAGGTACCTTGGGACGATTACAAATATCACAAAATTCCCATTCAAAGTCTCTTTTAATTACTTTTGCCCTACCATACCGTATACTAAAGAATACAAATGTTATTTGAAGATATTATTCAAGTCAAGAGTCCTTTCTCATAGAGCGCCATAGCTTAGATCAATTAGTGCATTTTAAGATATAAAAAACATTTATTACATTTTTAATTGTGCAACCCCGTTCGCGGAGGCCAGAGAGGCGATGGTACCATGTAGGCAACGGTTTAGATAACTGGTCTGACCCCCTGTGAGTCGTTGAGATGGAAGCATGCCCGCTACTTAACTTAATGAATTGTTGAGAATGAATCCTTTTGTTAGTTCTCATAATTTTAATAGCAATAATTACTGTTATGTTCGATAAATCCGTTCCATCTTTCATTCAGCGCTCACCGAGTTTAACACTTGCTCTTCCTAATTTTGAGGATTTTATCAATATACGTGCAATGTACCCAAATACACTTTTATTTCGTTTCCTAATTGAATAATCACCGAGGCTTATCGGGCTTCGCCCTTAGAGCGTAGGTTGGATACTTTGTGTGCTTTCTGCAGAAGACACCTTGATTTTTATCTATATATTAATATTAAGCAAAAAATATCTGTATACTGCATTCCCACAGCTGCTCTGTAGCTCTACTCTTACTAATAGATAATGTAGAATCCGCGTTTTGTGTAGGGACCTATGTACTGTAATGTGAGTAGGTATTATGTACAGTTTCTTTAATACAAGTAATCATACCTAGATGTTAAAAACTGTAGGTAAGTATAAAGTATCTATTTATTATTGTAAATGTCATGTAGATCTATGGTTTTAAATGGCATGTTAAGTATTTGTAATCCCTCTACAAATAATTTCCCGTGCAGAAGTAAAGCATGCCTTATATGTATTTGTATTACATTCTGATGGGAGGGGACGGGTCCCTGTTTGCATTCCTGCAAATAGAATAATAAATCTCTTGTATTTTTGATGAAGGTTCATGGCGGGAGCGCATGTATTAAAATTAAAAGGTACCTACTGTGCCCGGAGGCTTATAAAGCCGGCCACTTGGATGTCGTCAGCCTGAGACCGTTTTACTTAAAAGACATCACAGGTTTTTAGTTGCACAAGTTCTATATAATATAAAACAATGATAATTTCATGAGAGGTTTTGAACCGAAGTAGCCGACACAGTTCGGCGAATTTCCACGCGGATGTGGCAGTTGGGCGGGCGTTCTCTCGCCGAGCCGTTGGCCGTTGGGGCAAAAAGAAGGTAAGCACCGCAGGCAGGGCCTCTCACAAGATGGACCGACGATCTGGTCAAAGTCACGGGGAGTAACGGGATGCGGACAGCGCAGGACCGGCCATTGTGGACGTCTTTAGGGAAGGCGTTTTTCTATTAATGGACGTCTTCCAGCTGATAATCATATCATCCTCAGATTATGATGAAACTGGTTTTCTTTCTTAATTGTCCTATCGGATGTCGGAAATCATCACTCGAAATAATGTATAGTAGTGTTAAATATTTAAACTTTGGGTAAGTAAATTAAATCAAGTTGGAGTAGGCGAGTTCTCTTCTCTAGTAGAGACCACGACTCGACAAGTCCCATACTACATGGGACTCTAGATGAAACCAAATGATAAAGAAACGGTATGTACCGTAAAGTAGGCATAGTTTATAATAAACGACAGCTAAGCTCTATGCACGACTACATGCACCCACACCCACACAGCTGATATCAAAGTTACGTACTTCAAGTCAACGATTAATAAGTAAGTACAGTATTTTTCACTAGTTAAAAATTGAGTAAATGAAAATTGCAAAGAGAGTAAACATAACTTCCTGAGCTGGCAACTGTCGACATATAAAATGTTAATTAAGAGTTTATCTAGTTTACTAGCTATTACGTACCGTCGTAGTAGCGGCTGGGCCTTATGTGATGCGTGACCAGGATATAAGACCGGTGAAGACTTCCTGTTACAATTAGGATAGTGTAAAACTATCAACATGCCCAACAAGTTAGCAAGTTGGAGTGGTCCTATTAACTATTCTGTGGTTGGAGTGAAAATCAAAGTAACGATATCCGTTTTGGGATAATCGAGTTCTTGATTAAAGACGTTGGAAGAATATGGACGGGAAACTGTTGACAGTGATGGCACAGAATACATAATAGGTAGTAGATGATGGGCATGTGACAGACAGTGGCTTTATACCGGGGAAATTAAAAACAGTGGTGAAAGCGCGCTAAATATAACGTAGAAGGTTTTACTGAAAGGAAGGAAATTAATAATAAATAGAACTGCATTCAATAAATCTATGATTTTTAATAAATCGCCTGTCTGAGCCGGGAATCGAACCGGACCAATGTGGAAAAATGGTTTTATTCTACAAAATAAAATTTGTTTTTTGCTTGCTTGAATACCGATCGAAAGGGTCAATCTGAAGAACCAAATTTTAAGTAACGGAATATAGTAATACCGAAGCATTTTATTACAGAAAATCAACATTATCTAATTTAATTTCTAATTGTTTAAGGTCTTTTACAGAGCAGCTATGCTCGGACTTTCTTCGAAGGATAATACGATCCGCAATGAGTAGATCCGACGGCGAATTAGGTTACCGACATAGCAAGCTGAAGGAAGTGGCAGTGGGCAGGTCAAATCTGGCACAGAACCGACGGCCGTTGGCAGACGGGTTCTGGAATGGAGATCGCGGGTGTATCGCATCTGACCCATGCCCCGCCGCCAGGTGCCAGGTGGGCTGACGACCTAAGGAAGGTGGCCTCGGCTGGATGTGCAGAGCGGAGGACCGGGTGTGGTGACGTTCACTGGAGACTTCGAAGGGCTGATATGATGATGAATATTTAGTGTATCCAACCATGTCTTTTAATTTCCATCCTGTATAATCTTAACGATGATGAAGATTACATCACCAATAACGACATCGTCTTCTATTTTTATATTATCTCGTTGGTACCTACCTACTACCCAAGCCCAATCGATGATGTATGGATCCCTTGGTCATTGTAACATTTAATTATCTCCAATTTGGCCCATTGCCTATTTACCTGCTAGAGTGTTCAACGTTCTGGCCATCATCCAAGCGATTACGTTCACTGAACTGTCAAAGATAAGTTATTTTAGATAGGTTGACATTGAAATTGTGAGCATCCAGCGTTGAGTGGATGTGTCGTGTCATACATGTGTGACATCGGGGAATTTGAATTATAAACGTAGTTTTACCAGATGTCTGGAGTTTGTACAGCTGCCATCTTTTGGTTATTTACGATGCGAAAGTTTCCGTATTTATTTATATTAAGAGGTGCATGTATTTAATTTTATTTAAAATATTTATATTCAAAAGTCTGATTTTAGCTTCGGCTTATTTATGAAACGATGGTAGCTATTTTCTATGTAGGTGTAACAGGTATTAGGGGGCGGTCGCTCGTGCTTTCTATATGGAATCAGTTTGTTAGTCGATTTCGATTGCTGCTATTTTATAAGTAAGTAGTAGGTTCTTAAAAACTGCTTACTTACTTAAAAACTGTGTAAGAGCCGTAAATAATTATATAATTACTTAAAAACTACTAAGTACTCCAAAAAAGTGAATTTTTTCTAAGTTTTTTCCCCCTGTTTTGCACCCCCTTTTGTCCACACCGACCTAGCCTTTTCCTTATTTTGTACATTCACTGGTGTATATTTAACTGTTACGAGCGTAGGTATCTTGCATGTGAGTTTAGATAATCACGAGACTTCCCGAACTACAAACTATAAATGACATAGAACTTACTTAGTTAAAGTTTTAATAAGTGCACCTAATCACTAAGTTTATGGGCAACACTATATAATAACAATGCAAATCAAAAAGATGAACCTTGATATGGTTAAATAAACTATTTATATATAACGACTTGGCAGTATCTCCTCCGTGGTATCGAATTCCGAAGAAAGTAAATCAACAAATACAAAGGTATTATTTCATTGGCAGACTAAACAAAACACGATTGTTTTGGTCGTCTGTCTGTATGTACACACATGCCCATGTTGACTCTACACTGCCAGGATGCCCAGCGACTGAAGGTAACCTATAGGTAAACATATGTCTATCTCATGCCATCTTCAGTTCACCCTTGTCCAACAGGTCACCCCGAATCGGTATCTTCGATTTCATCATCGTCTTGCAATGAGTTTGGCTAGTAGATGCCAATCAATCAATCAAACAGTCAATCAACGGCGAGGTAAATGCACAATTTAATACTAATTATAACTCAATGTAGATATTGGCTAGAGTACCCACTCGTAGTATTGTTATAAATATAAATTCATGTTCGTTTTTGTTTGACATTGAATTTACCTTATTATTTGGTACACTACATAAAATAGCAATGATGATTTGAAAACAGTAGTAGGCAGTCGATAGATATGTTTTTGCTTAAGGTGCAATGTTTGGTGTTTAGAAAAATTTTACTCCATTGTGGTCAGTGCAATTTTTAGTCTGCTGCTCTTAATTCGACTAACGGACGGCGTATGTTTTGACAAAAATCTGTTTGTTGAATTGTAGGGAGGTAAAATAATGAGATGGTACAGTCGCAATGTGTTGTTGACGTATGCTATGTAATAAGTTTTGAGTCAAGGTGTTGGTCGATCTTAAACTCCTCTGTGTCGCTCAATAGTAATACGGGTTTGCGAGTCAGTGGATAGCTTGGTATACCTTCACCGTGCTTGGTGACGTCCACCATTTTAATTAGGTTGTTTCTTTTGCGTTTACTCCCATAGAAACCCACGCTGAATCATTATTACGGTACTAGGCCTCGGTTCGGTAGCGCTGCTGTCCGTCTCCGTAGACTCATCACGACTAAACTTGATCATGATGAGTCGGAGTTGGGTGCGAAATAAAGTTATCTAAGTACCCATGTGAGATTTAATTCATTTAAATTTAACAAATTATTATCAAAACCGAAATATTATTATTTCTGCAATATTTAATGCGGACTTTGGTTTTAGGCGTATAGATACGAGCACAAAACAAAGCTGGCAGACAGACGCTCGAACAGGCAGGCGATCGAACAAAAGCGTGTCAACCATTCAAACAAACAATTAACTTCATAAACTGGTGATGTGCTGCAGCGTCACCGCTGAAAGGACTAGTACTGCAATGGTGGCATTAGTCTACTCGAGTAGATGCAACGGCACAGATTACATAATAGTTGTACATAAGACAATGGGCCTTAGGGAAGACACGACGTGCAGGGCTGGGACGCCCTAAAACAACATTTATTTTCGAACGTGATCATTTTAAAATAGAATAGGCACTTCTTTTATGTTTTCAGCCTGTTGAGACCCACAGTAGGACCACCCCCTGTATTTTATATATTGTGTGCAACTTGCTAACAATATTTTTTCACCGATCTATTACTTCTCCATCTCAAATAGGTTTCGAACCAACCAATGAGGTGCATGTCAGCTGTGAAGCAGGCAGTTGATAGGCCGACTACTGAGATGATGATAGCACCGTCTAAATTATAAATATATAATCATATAGCTACCTCCACGTATACACCTATAAAATTATGATAGCTCTTAAATTTTCACTACCCACCTGGCTTTCAGTAGGTGAAACGATATTTAAAAATACGAAAAGGTAGCTCTGTTCTTTAACAATTCAAATCAAGTCAAGGCATATCAGTTTAGGTAATCTACGATACTTTTTATTAAATTATCTTAAAGAAAGACTCATTCCATTTCTAGGTAATTGTATCTCAACCTCGTACATACATATATCTGGGATTTATCGAAATATTTTTGAGACGGCTATTTCATGTAGGTATTTAAATAACATAATTTTATGAGTTTGTGTTTTTTGCGATATTTGTTGTTTATTTAGACTTCATAATATTAGAGTAGGCGACCATGAACATGCGTTACATAAATTTTCAATATTTTCTGCTATCTAAAATACTGTAAGTATTTACATAGTTCCTAATATATATTTTTATGTACATATAGTGTGGTATTACGAGTATTTAGGGTAGGTATATATCTTTGAAAGCTAATGGAAAGAGCCATAGTCAGAGACAAGATCCGAAATGTGGGATTAAAGCCTTCGACATAGCTCAAAAAGTGAGTAGGTACGTTGAAGTGGCAGTGGGTAGACGAGTTCTCGAGTAGAGACCACAACTGTAGGTACAAGCGTCACACTGGGATGCCACCCGCAAGATGGAGCGACGACCTGAGTAAGGTGGCTGGCAGTGACGGTTGCGGACAACCGCCGAAGATCGGGCTCAGTGGCGCGCCTTGGGAAAGGCATGTCCAGCAGTGGACTAGTGAAATATGCACAACAGTCTTGCTTACCTGTGGTATACAGGTATCGTACTGGTAGACAAAGAGTTTTAACTAATGTTGTTTCATGTCTTTTCATCAGGATAAATATTCTTTATGTACCTGTCTAAGATTTAGTACCTATAGTTAAATAGATTCTGTCTTGATTTTGTGGGAATTATATGAATAGTAAAAATAGATTGTACTGACTGACCCTCACAAAAGTAGGAACCTACCTACTCAGTATCGGATAATGAACCACCTCCAAATCTTGGAATAACGGAAAAAAATATTTCAAATTAGCAAGCGCGAGACAGTGGTATGAAAAGTTGGAATGTTTTTTTAAGATTTTTATGGGTGATATTTTTCAAGGCGTGCCGACGTTGATTTTAGACGCCACTTTAACCCCACATTGTAGCAAACGTCAGGAAGAAATAGTGGTTTTACGTTTTTTACCAAAAGTGTCACATTTGACGCGTACTCAGCATGACGGGTCGCGTAAGAGCGCAGTGCTTGACCGCCGAGCTACGGTGTCGTAAGCTTGAAATCTGTTAGGAATTCTATTCAATACTGAGTCCTAAATAACCAGCCAAGGTATTCGTATACACTTGAAAGTATGTTTTAACTTTCATTTACACCTACGTAGGTATATCGCATTGCATTTTATTCAATTTGAACTCTCGCTCAGCGTGGTACCGAAATTGAACTTAGTTGGCAGGTCTAGTATAATTATGTATAGTTAGGTATACCATAAAAGTATTCACAAGATGGTCTTGTAATCTAAATATTTAAAAATATGACGTTAATCATGTGATAAATTATACCTACCTACTTAATAAATAACTCATCTTAATTATAATTATTAAAAAATCCAGAAATTGTAAATTATAGCTACTCATATTTAATAATTATGAAGTAGTTATAATTAGTTCTTACCCGCAGCAATAGCTACGCCCGCGTATTTCTGGTTAATTATACGCTAGTGAGAGCTTTAAGTGAATGCGTCATTGACGTTTCTTAGACGTACAGTCGGTTCTGTAAGTATTTTGGATTTCCTTTGGGAAAATGTAGCCTATTGGTATGTGCATGCGAATGAGTTGTAAAGAAATAGAAAAAAACCCGTTAAGATTGGCCCGAGATAAAGCGAATCTATTCTAAATTTCATCATATTTATGTACTTGTGCTATATTTATGTGTATAGGTATACAGGTGTATAGTGTGTATATAGTTATTAAAATCTGAAAAAATCGTTAGAAAGTAAACTACTTAACATTATCGTCAGGTATGCGGGCTTATGATGACAGGTATAGAGGTATATAACGCAAGCGTAGGATAAAATAAAACTAATTGAAACTTAATATTTTATTGTCTTACCCAAATAAGACATCGAAATAGGAATGCGGTGAGGCTTCCGATGAGAGCTCGTTTTAACTATTCAGGAAAAGCCGCACAGCGGCTCAGATCAGTGGAGACAGCATCACGCTAACGAAATCCTGTAACATTGACATTAAGGTCACGCGGGTGACGGGAGAACGGAGCAGTCGGCGTAGCGAGGTGAAGCGAGGCTGTTAGTGCGAAGCTAGATGGAGACGGTGTTAAACCCAAGCGTGGAATACTTCCTCGAGATCAGGGACTTGCTGTGGTAGCGGTGGAACCGCGCGCCAGTCGAGATGTGGTGCATGAGCGCGGCGTCCTTGTTGAGCGCGCGCGCGCCGCAGCCGGCGCTCCGGGCGAGGTAGGAGCGCAGCGCGCGCTCGCCCCACGTCTGCGCCCGCGGCTTCTCCACTAACAGACCCTTGTTTCTTCTATCCATGTAGTTGATCACGTCATCGTAGTAGTTGCGTTGGTAGTCGTACATGTAAGTGTATTGAAGGAATTTCGGCCTGCAATTGAGAGGGTTTGCTTTGTAAGTCAAGGTTTCATCGCATTATTTGTGGGATCGAAGATAAATAAATAATGTTTGATCCGTATAACATTGACAATGGTTTGACTTGATGGACTCACCTAACCCAATGTTTGAATATTAGTTTTCTAGGCTCTGTTCCCTTAACAATAGTTTCAGGTGGTGGGGGTTCGGCCTCCTCGGGCGCGGGTGCTTCGGCCTCGGCGGCGGGAGCCTCCTCCTCGGGGACTTCGGGCTGCGGTGGGACGTCTTCTTCTATTACGTCATCCCACATCGCGATAGGGGTACTCTATAGACAAAAATCACTGAATTATTATTAAATTCCACCATAGATGTTACTCATTGTACACTTGAAAGCACTTATCTATCACGTAATTACACACACCTAGGTAGGATTGGAGAAACGTGTGGAGCGGACGATGGTTCGCCTACGACTGCTCTGTTGTTGTCCCCTGGGTGAGCGCGCAGCCTCCCGATTTATCTCCCTCCGACCTCACCTGGCTGTCGCAAGCGCTACAATGTGTGTACGAGCTGCCAATGATGTTCTCTCAATGCGTTGACCGTGCACCGTATCGACAAATTCCTCACCGTCTTCAAGTGAGGTGCCAAGAATCGCATATTTTCAATTTTTGAACTAGCAAAAGCAATTATCTACATATGTAATACATACCTACTGCTACATGTAATAAGCAGTAAAGGTCAGGAAGATAGAAAAAAATTATGGGTCTTACTAGTAAAACTAAAACTGTTTTAAAGATTACTGTTTACCAGAAACTTTTGTAGAGCTTGCAAAGTGTCGGCTCGTTGCATATACTGGGGAACACTATAGAAAGAAAATTAAATGTTAACTCATATTGGCAGTTTTGGCAAATAGATCAATCAAGCGAGCTATCGGGCGTATATTTTAATGAGGCTTGTGATATTGGATCTGAGTGCTCTACAACATCTTGAGCAGGTAGGTAAATATTTCATAACAAAAGAGCTAATACACCTACAGCCTACAGCAGGCACAATAACTGCTACACCTTATTTAAGTAGTTAAATTAGCAAATAGGTATCTGAGTGACAGACATATTATAGGTATGTCACTTAAATTGATCATTCATTCAATAAATGCGTTTGAGAGAGCTTTAAATAAGTTAGTAGGTAGGTAGATACCTACAAATAATTAATAGTATATACTTACAATACGTAATATACCATTCTAAAATTAATCCTGACTGTTGAAAGTTACTATTGTAAAAAATAAATATCTATGTTGTAATATATTTGTTGTCTATTGTAAAATCTACTTGTAAACTTGTAATGTATCTAGGTGTGTAGTTTATAATGAACGTCATTTGAAAAAGAAATGCGTGGAAATGAGCCAGGTTGTCGCAAGATGTTGCAAAAATAACGTTACTCTAATTCCGTAATTCATACGAGTATTTCCTAAAGCGTATTGATTTATGTGTTCTCATCATCATCAACAGCCTATTAATGTCCCCACTGCTGGGGCTCAAGCCTACCCTCTTAACGAGGGCGTTCGGGCTATAGTCCACCACGCTAGCCCAGTTCGGGTTGGTGGACTTCACATGCGCCTAAGAATTTCTTCTTCGGCGTATGCAGGTTTCCTCACGATGTTTCCCTTCACCGTTTGAGAGCAGTCAGTAAATGTACTTAAGTTTCCAGAAAAAAACCATTCGTACATGGCTCAGCTGGTGATCGAACTCCGGACCTTTCGATATGGTAGGCCGCGTCTTATCCCCTACGCCACTGACGCTCTCTGTTCTCATACTTACAACTTTTTAGTTTCACTGTAGGCCAGTTCACAGAAAACATAATGTTTGTTACATACATAGGTACGTATTATGCGTTTTGTACAGACACGCTCCGAACCTACCAACCAACCTAGCTTCAGCGCCTTGAATGCATTCATTTAATAATCGCTGGACCATATAATGTTACCTAATTACGCCGACGCGACGTCGTCGCCGAATAAACTATGCAATTTCTATTTAGATTCTGTACGCATGCACGTCTCAAATTGATTTACGATAATAATGTCCAATCTGAAAAACGTCCAACCTGAAAAATGTCCGAGAAAAAATGAAAAATGTTTGAGATATGTTTTGGAAATTTGAGGATTTACTGTAATAATGTCCAATCTGAAAAATGTCCAACGACCATGCTCGAACTGAAAAATGTCCAAACTGAATAATGTCCAATCTGAAAAAATGTCCAATCTGAAAAACGTCCAATCTGAAAATTTTCCAATCTGAAAAACATCCAACCTGAAAAAATGTCCATTCTGAAAAATGTCCAACCTGAAAAATGTCCAGTCTTAAAAATAAATAAATAGCGGTTTTTAAGGTTCTGTAGTGTAAAATGTTCCAGATTGGACATTTTTCAGATTGGACATTTTTCAGGTTGGACGTTTTTCAGATTGGACATTTTTAAGATTGGACGTTTTTCAGATTGGACATTTTTAAGATTGGACATTTTTCAGATTGGACATTATTATAGTAAATCCTCAAATTTCCAAAACATATCTCAAACAATATCCTAGTAGTTGCCTAAGCTAGAAAATTCATAGGTACGCGAGTAGGATACGAACTGCGACCCAGGCTCGCCGATGCCGGCGAATCTCATAACCGACTGAGCTTATACTTGTGTACGTAATGTCATGAATCATTTTTCAAACACGTAACGCACCACAATGCCATTTCTCTTTCTGTCAATGGTCAGAACATCTCGTTATATCTAGCGGCTCTTTAAAAATTTTGGGCTCTGACCAAATGAAAACGATCTCGGGCGAATTTTCTTTGTTTGCGCGTTCGTTCCTCTATTTACTAATTGTATGTACACCTAAATGAACGTCGGGTAAACCAAATGAGTCAAAAATTTAAATATTAACATGTAGAAAATGATTTAAGTACCTAAATAAAGGGAAACAGGAAGCGCCACGTTGCGACGTGTACCTATATTGTATACCGATACCCTGAGCAGCTGGTCTCCTTTGAAAGAATATCATTGGGGAGTTTTCCCAAACCGCGTAGGCGTAAGTGACGTTTTTTTTTCAATTTTCAATTTTTTTCTTGTTATATTACCAACTTAATAACTACAGGTTATGTTTTCATCTCGTTCAGATTTTGTTAACTCCCTCCACTGCTGTTATTGTGAAGCAATAAAAAGAAAACGATGTGTAAAGTCAAAAATATAATTTGTAACCATAAAACTGCATGAACGCAAATAAAATGCTTTGACTTTGAAAATAAGTAACTTACGTGTTCAAGTAGGTAACAGAGTGTTGTAACCTATAACGATATTGTACACTGATCTTTTTCAAACTTTGAGGTGAATATTTATAAAATTCTAGCGTAAATTTTAAAAATCAAAACAATGGGCTCTTTTCAGCAGTTAAGAATTAATCATTGTTTTTTGTTGTTTGTCTCTCATAATAGAAGACACGTCACAAAATAGAACAACAGCTGTTGAAGTCAGTCAGAATTATACGGACGGTAGACAGTTCCTTAGGAGAATTTATCAATGGAAAGAGTAAGTGGAGTCACAATTATAAATGTCCACTGAGAAATTCGTACGTACCTCCATAGTTACAATTGACCATACGTAAATTCTGGTGGAATGGTGATAGTACAGGATACGTATGTGATGGTCACTACCCTCTTACCGATTTCTGCCGGCAATCAGCAATGATCCTTATTGTTGATTTTGCAATTTGGAGTGTAGGAGAGGCAGTCTGTCTAACATAGTCCTCAGGTAGGCAATGAACTGTAGGCGCTATTGCAAAGTAGCCGCTAGTACCTACCGCTGCCCAAGGTGCTGGTATGTGAAGCTGGACGTGTAGCCCACTGTACGTCCTATCAAGATCAATCAAGGATTTATAATTCTTTGTAGACGTCATTGTTGCTGGTGGTAATGTTGGCAGTTGTTAAATGTGCTGCAGGGGCGGACATGCGCTATGACAGGTGGTCGTGGGCGATGCCTCAGGAGCCGATAGAGTATTATTTCCGACGGAACCAAGAAGTCATGCCAGTCAAATCACCAACATTCCAGTGTGAATGCCCTCCACACAAAGGTATTTTATTAAAAGTGTAGGTAATTTTGCAAAAAATTCACTAAAACCTCTGCATGAAGTTTGTTGAAGCGATCCAAGTTTCAACTTTCAACATATGGACCGGCGGTGTGGACTTCCACCGTCTCAGTATCCTGAAATTTAACCCCCTGTGATCTGTCAAAGTTCAGGATACTGAGACGGTGGAAGTCCACAAACATTTAGCCGGAGATACTTCTGAAGACAGACTGTACTCGGAGTTTCTCTTGTTGTCCACATAGCTCAAAAATCAACAAGTTGTAGGCGTGTGCTTGTGTGGAACGCCCTGCAGCTAGAAGGAGCGATGATCTGCGAAGTCGGTGACAGTAACTGGCTATGGAGAATCAAAGATCTTGATATCAGTTCAACACCTTGGGAGGTTACGTACAGCAGTTTTAGTGATGATTATTTCGTGAAACTCACAAAATTACCATTTTGTGAGTTTCACCTCTTTCGACCTCGTAGATTGTACAGTCAACTGCACGTCAGTGGAAACACTTTAACATTGAGCTGACCTAGCCTATTAGAGAGTTTCAATGCTATGAGAGACGCGTTTATACTGGTTTTTTTTCCACTGACGTGCGTGCGGTCGACCGTACCTGGGTTTACTACTATTCATGTTATTCCAGAATGCGTTGTGGAGTTCAAGATCAATGAGGCAGCGGCAGATTTTCTCAATCTTCGAGGCTTGATGAAAGAAGAGGAACTTCTTATGTATCATCAAGAAATTAAAGATAGGAAACAGGAGGAGGTGTCAAATGCTCCATTTTTACATGAGGTACACAGGGAACGCAGGCGGAGCGGGGTCGTTCCAGCAGACGAATGCTGCTGCCCACTTCGCAATGTCATGATGCCCACATTCATCACAGAAAAGAAATTGGCCAAAGAAATTGAAAGAATGAGCAACAATGAAGCTCCAGGTGACGTTAATAAGGAAGAAGGAAAAGAAAAATAAAAATTTTTTTTCAATCACAGACTTTAATTTAAAAACTTCATTCTTTAGATACTTTTAGAAATGTACCTTATTTTTGATGAGTTAGGATTAATTTGTAACTAGGTATCTACATGTTTCATTACCACGTGACGGTAAATGAAGATTCTGACGTCTTCCGATTCTGATTCGATACGTCTTCTTTTAAGTATCTACTCGTACCAATTATATGGGTATATAAAAATTAATGTATAAAAAGTTATTTAGTGAAATCACCGCTTTTTAATCAAATAACGTTTTTTGCTTTAACTTGCATTACGCTTCTATAAACCTTATAAAAGTAGTTTTAGTTTCAGCAAGACTTTTCAGTCACAATAAATGGAAATAAAAATCAAGTAACGCCCGATAAGTTTTTATTGTTTTTTCAGAACTAGGTATAATATCGATTTACATTAACTTGACCGCTATTATGCGCTCAGATAGAATATTGTTTGCATTCTTAATAATAATAAATTATTGTATGTGCGAAATTAATTCACCTGCGTCCGAGGGTATGTAATTAAATTATGTATGTTTGTAGGATATTATAATTTAGGTATCATTTTTAGACTTTGATTTTCATTGATCGGTGGACAAAAACAACATCAAATAGGAGATTTTGCAAACTTGAATTTGAAGATATTTCACTCTGAAGAAACACTTTATATTTATATTTAATTAATTAAAAACGCATTTAAAATTTTTTGAAAAGTTACTTCTCAGCCGCCGATTGAACCGACACAAATGCGAAATATAACGAAAGTTTTAAAACCAATCTTAGAATTATTGTCAATATTATGTTAAGTAGGTACTAGCTGTGCCCGCGACTTGGTACTCGTGGACTTTAGATTATTAGATAAGATACGTGGTACAGTGCTAAATTCCATCAAGTTAATTTATTACTAAACAAAGCAAGCCGAAACCCTATTTTCCGAACTGTAGCATTTTCAACACAGCCAGTCTAATCTGAACTACAAATGTTAGAAAATGAGAGATTTTTATTGCTGATCATTATTTTCCGGATAATTGTCGAGATATTTTATAGCCTATATGTCTGCCAGGGATATACACTATCACCACACAAAGTTTCGTCAAAATCCGTTCAGTGGCAAAAGCATGATAGACGACCAGACAAACAGACAGTCAGACAGACCGACAAAAATAAGTTGCATTTTCGGCTTCGGTATCGATCGTAAGGTACCCCCGATTCAGTTTTTCCCAAAAATATTAAATGTACAGAAAAACTTTTCTACAGCTTTATTATTAAGTAATCTGTAAAAAAATACATGTTTTTAATAATTTTTCAGCTAAGTGTGCTGAACATTCCCCTATTATTGTTTTACCGGTTGTGTTAAAGCTGCATAGGTATCCTAAAAATCCCATAATTGACTTTGGAACCAAAGACGAGATTGAAGCCAATTACTGAGGTGATGACAGTGAAGTGTGTGCACAATAAAACAAATAGATGCCTACCAATAGCCTCGTCTAAGGAAGTTTGGATTGCATACGAGCAGATTGGTTATTAAAACGATAAACTACAGTTTATCCTTTTAATAACCAATCTGCTGTAGATTATCGCTACATCCTTCATTACGAAATTTACAAAGAGAGCAAGCAGATTTTGCAAATCTTTTGTTTTACATAATAAATGTAAACTTTGATGAAAATGTGTCTTTGCCTACCTACTCGACCTACTACCTAACCTACTACGACCAACGTGATATTGGTTTTTATTAGGGGGCGAGAGCATCACCCACCAAAGAGATCCTATTGGATACGTATCTTTGCATAATTTCAAAATTGCATCGCTATTTCAGAAACTGTAAAAGCACTATCTTTTATTTATTTATTTTCTTTTGGAAGACCAACAGCTATAAAAACAATTAACATAACAAAAGTAAATGATACCTGGCAAATTTTTCAAGTCTCCACCGATAGCTACTAGCAAGAAACATTTTGTAAGATAAGGTAGGTATTGGATTTGTATTACGTAGGAAGTTGCCAATAAAGTTTCACTGAAAGCAGCAGACGGTAGGAAATTTGTCTGAGGTAGCCGGAAATTGCTGCATAAGGAAGGAAACCTGCGGTCGCATGATGATTGGTTTAGTTTAAATGTCATCTCCGATATCTAACAAATGCTTTGACTATTTTACTAGAATATTTATCACTATCTGTTTCCCGCGGCCTCGCCCGCGTTTTGTAAATTATTTCTTAATATCAAGAATTGGGCGTTCAAATGCAAACAATATTTAAAAAATTTGCGTGTCGCAAATGTAGATACTCGCGTGAACTGGTGGGTGGTTAAATTCTAGAGGAAGTACCTAATCATAGGTAATGGCACGTCGTATTCGATTTTATGCTGATCTTGATCTTACTGTAGACCTGGTCTTTATTTAACGATTCTGAAAAAAAATTACATCCTCCTAACATATCTTGTTAGGAGGATGTAATAATGTAAAATAATATCACTTCGCCCCATCCTGTATGCAGGTTTCCTCACGATCTTTTCCTTCGCCGAAAAGCCTGTGGTTTAAACCGTACTTAAGTTCGGAAAATCTAATTGGTACGGGCCAAGGTTCGAACCCACGACCTCACGACGGTGAGGCGAGTGCACAAGAAACTATTCTAGCACGACTCGGGGGTTCCCCCTATAAGATTAGGTATAGTCAGCGTCAAAAGTAGCTGTCACTTTAGTACCTTGTCAATCTAATGTGCGTGTGGCAACCCATGTACGGTCGACCGCATGTCAGTTGATACCTATAAACTTGTCTCTCATGTATTGAAAGTCCCTAAGGGCCGTTTTCCTGTCACGCGTGTTTGCGCCCGCGTCCTTGCCCGGCGCGCATGCGTGCCGGAAAATTCATACAAGTGGCTCGCGGACGGCGCGCGCGGGCGGCGTTTGTATGAAATTGGCGGCACGCACGCGCGCGCGGCCAGTACGCGGGCGCAAACACGCGCGAGAGGAAAACGGCACGAATAGACTAGGCCAGCTCAATGTCAAAGTGTTTACACTCGTCTGTACAAAAAAATTGGGAACGCGCATTGCATTGTACCCGGCCTTTAGATAGAGTCCTCGTAAATTTTTTTGCCCGATGAATGAATATATTAGTCACAGACTGTTTGCACATCGCTGATAGTGTTTATAGTCTATGTGTGCGTAAGCAAGATAATGTGCTACATAGGGATGTCCAAAAACTTGAATTGATCAACCGAATCAATCATATTTGAATTTCTATAAATTCTTATACATAAATAAATAAGAATTTCTTTCTTGAAATTGAATGAGCGTCTCTAGTGTACCCCCCGCTTGACACCTAAAATTAGTAATTGCGTAGAAATCTGCCAACTTCACACAGCCACCAAAAAACTCTACGGGGAATTTATATAGTCTGGTTTGATTATTGGTGTCTCAAATTAAAGTCAAATCTTCATTTTCTACCAGCTTTTGCTAGCGACTTTATTTGCGTGAAATGCTCCGTTAATTGAACCAATGTTGAGATGATCTAATTTACCTTATAAATAAATTTAAGTGTTTTCCACATTTATAACAATTGTATTACCACAATAACATACAATTTTCCACATTTATAGTAATTGTACATTGCCGCGGCTTGCAAGTGCAGCATTAACAGGATTATCGTCAGTATGCGGGCCGAGACTGCATTACAGAGTCCGTTTATGCTCAGTTGTGGCCAAGGCTTGTATAGTGCTTTTCTCAAACATGCGTAACGTGTAATGTAAATTAAAACAATAACATACTAACGTAAATGTTTATTTAAAATGTACATTTTAACATAGAATATAATACCTAAAGTGTCTCTACTTAGTTTTACTTTTGTAGCCATTTCACCAAAATAAGCTAAGAAAACGTTTTATAGACGGAGATTTCTTTCGTTTTTCCAATAAATAAAATTGTCATGCGTTTTCAATTTTCATTTATCTATCACTATTAAATACAGCACAAAACAGTAGGTACCTTTTGCAGCTTCTTGTATTTCAGGTCGTGTTAAAATGTCTTCATCACTCGTAGAACTCATTTTGAATAATTTATAGTACCTAGAGTAAAGTTATCATAAACTTGACAAAATGTATTGATAATGACAATAATAATAATAAATATTTCGCAGCGTCGCGTAATTTCGCGTTTCAAATGTCGATTTTTTAAAACTTTTTTTAAATTCATTTATTGGCGCATTCTTTTTATCGTGCCAGTTCGAATTTTAATTAAAACATTGAGTTATCTCGATAACAATGTTCGGGTAAAAAAGTTCGTTCCATTTTCAAATTACTACTTCATCGCTCGAGCACGCCTGCTAAAAAATTGTGGGACAATTTCCGGTAGGTACTGCAAGTACGATTTATCCCAAAGAAGGTTGTTTATTTATTTATTTAATCGTATGGCGTTAACAAAAATAGGTAAAATTATCTCATAGGTCAACATTCATTTTGTTCTGGAGCCAGTGGTTCTGGAACCTGAAGGTGAAATAGGTGAAAGAAGGTTGTGCAAAATATGGTCGTATATCGTAGCATGTTTGAGAAATTTCTGTATCCCGTAGCAGTTGTCACACAGAAATTAATCTTATAATGAAGTCTTGCTTTTACCAAAGGTATTTTCGGAAACAAAATAAATATGGCATATGTAACGAAGGATCCTACCTAGCAGCGAAAATGGGTCTTAAAATGTCGGTATTAAACCGCGTATGTAATGTAAACTTTGCAGTCCATTTCGGAACACCAACTACATATATTATGTTTATTAGTTTATATTATTTCCGAGACGCAAATGTAAGTTGGCCTTGGCCACATCTGTTGGAATGATATAAGTATATTTAATTTACGTCTATATAATTATTTTTCTCTAAACTAAGCAGTTCACGCGAATGTTTGCTGTGGACATGGGCTGTACGTAATTATTTTGATAATAAGTAATGAAAAATCCGCTAACAAATTGAGTCTATTTGCTATGAATTTAATTTATCTTAATTTTAATGTCCTATACTTAACACAATAGCTATTTAAGTAATACCAACAATATGTGTAAATTATTCAATTAATCCAATTGCGATTTATTTTTGTGATATGAAATCATACCTACCTACATATGTAAGTATTTTTACCTACTATATTTACGCACAATTTGCACAGGTCATAATAGGTAGGTCAAATATAGCGAACTTTCTTAATAAAAATAAGACTCGCTGGTCAGATCCTTTAGGTGGGGGTTCAAGGACTGTCATGTGAAATTGGGCAGAAAGAATATTATTTTGTTCCATCTCCTGTACAAAGGAAATATTTTTCTTTCATTTATATTTTATGTAGGCGTGTGACGTACGGCCGACCGCACGTCAGTGGAAACAAATCAGTACACACTGGTCTCTCATAGTATTAAAACTCCCTAATAGTCTAGGCCAGCTCAAGGTCAAAGTGTTTCCACTGACGTGCGGTCGACTGTACAAACGAGTAATATTTAAATGAATAACTCGTGAAGTATATAATTAATAAAATAATAATGTAAATTACACAGTCAACTGTATACATATTTGATTATGCCTCTCTCCGTAATAATGTGTTCTATAAACCAATATACATATTATAAATCAAAGGTATTATATACCTATTTTGTAACATTAATTAATAATAAAACATTAAATTGAGCTGCAAAATGCAATTTCAATTCATTTATAATTAGATAAGTATATTTCAACAATAACCTAATAAACAACTAATATTAACTAATTAAGTCGTAAATAAAATCATTGACTTATAATTAAACTACTCTGAATTACACTTATTTATGACTGTTACTTTATATCTTATTGTAACCATCACACTTAGAGCTTGTCCACATGACGCGATTTTGCTCGCGCCAACTTTTCTTTACGCATATTTTATTCGACATGCAATCGTTACAGTGCCAAGTTCTTGTCTATCAAGTCATTAATATACTTGGAAACTTTGCATACTTCAAGTGTGTTATACAAAAACGACACTTGTCAAAAATATTTTAAAAAATATTATAACCCGATCACATTATCTGTGCAGCACTCTGGAATGTGATCCGCTTCCCTTGGGGAAGCAGGAGGGGCTCCCCGCTCTTGCCACGTCCGTCCTGTTAGTACCATGAGTATCTTTTTTGCCGATACGCATCTCGCAAATAACTTTTGTTTAAAATAATGTTTGGACAAATTTACACACGGCTGTTTAATCCCAAAGTAAGCCGAATCTTGTAACTGGGTACTCAATAACTGATAAACATACATAAATACTTAAATACATACAAACACCCATAATCCGAAAACCATTTTGGTTCTTTATCCTAACACACCGTACCAGAACGTCGCAGTGCAAGGTGGAGCGTGCCAAGGCACTATATAAATTAGTTCAGTCTGGTTTAAATGTTAGAGGATAAGTTTAAGTGTAAGACCTACGGAGCGATATAGTCATAATGCGACTAAGCTCCTTAAAATAAAGATATTAAAAATAAAACGTCGAAGTGACGTCATCGACGCCAGTTGCAGGGTAATGTGAACGGGTTACTGTACATAATAATATCATTATTTTTTAATTGTGCGTGCACTTTTGACCGGTGCTGTTTTTAATGCAAATCAATACTGAAAAAAATCTATTTCCGGCCGCTTGGAGCCGCTGGGTGATGATACTCTGTAACGTCATAGCTACCTACTGGTTTTCTACTGCTGGGCATAGTAACCTTATTTGTTGGTGAAAAATATGGAACGAAATCGCGAATATACTTCTAACTACTGGAAACTCGCGTTTAAACGCTCTATATTTGACCGCAACATTTATCCGATGATAGATCTAGCGTAAATCAACTCGTATCATGTGGACAAGATCTTAACCTATTTACAGTGCGATGTGTAAAATTCACACACCTATTTTAATACTAGGTTACTAAATACACGAAAATGGACGGACACTTAATGATAAGGGTTCAAGTGTGCGCGTGGTTAAATGTTCATAAAAAAGTGCTGAATAAACATGATCCTACATTGAACTTGTAAAATACTGTAAGGGAATACCCTTACAGTATTATATAATTGTTATAATTATATAATTGTTATAATAATAACACCTAGATAATGTTCAGAATACCTACCATAAATAATTATGATTTTAAATAATGTCCAACCATAACGGATCGCCACTATATTTCTTACACCCAAAATGCCTTTTTAAAAGACATCTGTCGAATATATCTACACATGATAGATTTGATTTTAGGTAAAGTATTTTGCACTAACAATGTAAAATGAGGACATGCTATGTTTTCTAGAAATTTGTATGACAAGTGACAACACGCGCAAAAGTTAAAGAAGGGATCTGAAACAATAACAAAACATTATTAGATAATATTATGTGTGTGAAATTTATGAGAAAAAAATATTGAGAGGCCCATCACAACTGTGACTATAGTACATACGATTTCAAACATGCTTTGGACACATTATAATGATGTGTGTGATGCTGTGACCATTCTTAACTATTTATTCCACCGAGAGTCGTAGCGTGAGTATAGTAGTAGCGTGAGTACCTCATCATCATCATCAACAGCCTATTAATGTCCCCACTGCTGGGGCTCAGGCCTACCCTCTCAACGAGGGCGTGCGGGCTATAGTCCACCACGCTAGCCCAGTGCGGGTTGGTGGACTTCACATGCGCCTAAGAATTTCTTCTTCGGCGTATGCAGGTTTCCTCACGATGTTTTCCTTCGCCGTTTGAGAGCAGTCAGTAAATGTACTTAAGTTTCGAGAAAAAACCCATTGGTACATGGCCCAGCTGGGGATCGAACTCCGGACCTTTCGATATGATAGGCCGCGTCTTATCCCCTACGCCACTGACGCTCTCGTGAGTACCTACCTACGGACAATTCAGTACTTATATAGACTTGTAAATAACGAGACGGCCATACATCCTCCTTGTTTGATTTAATGGACATGTATAGGCCCTCCAGACTCACGGCGAGAAGTCTCAAGTGAGTGCGTGAATGTGATACTTAATATTGCCATTTAAAAACATAATTTTGATTATTAAGATTTTGGTACTTAATAATCAAAATTAAAATTATTTGTCATTTCCTACTTCAGATAATCGTACCTAACTATACACTTTATTAATTTTTTAGACCAACAAGGGCGGAGGGAGACCTAGAAAAATTAATTAACAGTTTTGTGATCATAGTGTAAATGGACTAAAAACCAGATCCATCAGTTTTTCAGTACCTTACCTACTGGACTTCATGTCGCCTACCTCAATATAAGACGAGCTCCTAGGACTTATATCATATAATGTCTTCACGCTGTATATAATTACCTGCGGGCCGCTTGCTCTCAAAACTTGTGACTGGCCGCCGGTTGCTCGGGTGGCGTGACATTCATGCCCATATTGTCGTATGAGAAGTCTAAGGTGGTGTCCTCAGCGGGATGCCTGTTACTCAAGGCAGTGCTGACGGTCTTCGGAGTGGTGGCAGCGCCCTGGCTCCGTTCTGTGTGCGTGGTCCTCGCGTCCAGGTCTCGCACGTCGAGGGGCTGGTGCTGCCGCTTCGGGGGTTCGGGATTGCGAATTTCCAACTTAAGCTCGGGCTTGGGCTTAGAATGGATGTCGGTGGGGTAATGCTTGACGCGGTTCTGAAATGAAGAAAATAATTAAATTAATAAATAAATATTTAACTTTTAATCGTTAGAATGGAAATAAGTTGTTATCTTATACTTATATTTAGGTATTTCAATGTTATCTAATTAACCACCTGGTGCCTTTCTTCGTGTGTAAAATAATCTTCGCGGTCAGTTAGATCTGGAGGAGGAGGAACCACAGAAAACAGAAGCTCGCTTCGTTTCCAAAGTCCCTGCCCACTGAAAGCGTCACTTACGCGTTCGGTTTTTTAATATGAAAATGGAAGTTCAAACCTTGGAAGGCTGGAATTTCTGCTTGAAGTATCTCCAGGTGAGCTTCCCTCGGCAGACAGCGAACAGCACCAGCACCATCACTGCCAGCGCCACGCCGCTGACAATAAGCGCTGCCCGCGCTTGATACTGCACGCCTACAAAAGTGCATACACATTTTGAGAGCCTGTAGGTACTTGCTTGGTACTTTAACTATTTGTATATAGGAAACTAAGAAAAAGGTGAGAGAATGCATAATTTTTGTTTTTTTATAAGTATAAAAAATAGCTATAAAATCTTGAATACTGGTCTTCATCAAATGTAAAAGCCGGTGAAGCATTAAGGCCATAATTTTCTTTTAAGAATTTTCCTTCCTGCTTTGTTATTGTCCTTGGAGATTTCCGAGTCGATTGACATGATAGTTGAGAGACATTATTATATTGTATTGCAACTTGACTAGAGGTCTTGTTGATGCCATCAGAGGCCATCAGTCTGACGTCTGTTTTACAGCAAAAAATTATAAAAAACCGGTGTGTTTGCAAAGGATAAACGACATCTATGTCCAGCAGTATGAGAGCGTCAGTGGCCCTGGGGATAAGACGCGGCCTATCATATCGAAAGGTCCGGAGTTCGATCCCCGGTTGGGTCATGTACCAATGGGTTTTTTCTCGAAACTTAAGTACATTTACTGACTGCTCTCAAACGGTGAAGGAAAACATCGTGAGGAAACCTGCATACGCCGAAGAAGAAATTCGTAGGCGCATGTGAAGTCTACCAACCCGCACTGGGCTAGCGTGATGGACTATAGCCCGAACACCCTCGTTGAGAGGGTAGGCCTGAGCCCCAGCAGTGGGGAGATTAATAGGCTGTTGATGATGATGATATCCAGCAGTGTACAATCCCTGCCATCGGCCACTTATTTGTATTATTGTTACAATTACTTCCCCAGGCGAACGCAAATTCGCTTTGACCTGTCGTTAACAATAAAATACCAACCACTGATGTCAGGTGGTGGTGCGGCTGCAGCGTGGTCAGATCTTCGCATGTATCTCAGGTCAAGAAGATATCCTGGAAAAATATTCACAATTAACATAATATTAGGAAATGAGACTTGACAGCTCATAGTCTGGGCAAGCACTGTGCCTGACATCCTATTCAGACAAAATGTAACAGACTAATCCAACTATAATTGGCTGAAGGAAAACAATATGAGAAACTCTCCATAGTCTATTCGTTGTTCGCTTCATCGTCTATGGTGTGGTAGACTATTTATAAACATGGTTCCTTAAGAAAGGACACATTATTAGGTATATGTACCTTGGCACTCTTTGATACAGAGTCCTGAGTCGTAGTTGTGATGTGTGTTGTTGCACACCACGCTACACGGCGCGCATCGGTTGGTTTCTGGCGAGCAGTACTCATCCAGCTGACATGTCAGCTGACCGCATCGGATGCCGTTAAGCGTGAGCTGCGCCGACGCCGCGCCGGCCAGCGCCAACAGCCACACGAGCGCGGACATGCTCAACCTATAACGATATAATTAAGTATAGTCATACTTATACGTAATAACGACCACTGCTTTGTTGTAGAGTAAGCCCTAATAGAACTGCAACAGTGGAACAAGCTAGGTACTTTATAATAAAAGTTACGGTCACACCACGCAACTAATCAATTTAATATTTTTTACATGAAATATTTTTTTCACAGGCATAGTTTTTTTTTTTGAGAAAATCGAATTTAGATTTATTTCTGTATGGGAGGTTCAACCCTGGCTGGGGATATTTACGAACTTATACAAAAAAAATTGCTAGAACCCACCAAAGAGATCATATCTCTATGTTTACGAAATACAAATACAACATTTTGTTTAGTCATTGCAGGTGACTAAACAAACGTACGACCTGTATAGAGGTACATACTAAGCATAAGATAGGCATTTAAGTACAGACTCAAGTACCTACGCAGAGCTATGCAGTGAACTACGCATCTGCAGTGAACTATGCGTTATCAGTGATAACGCATAGTTCACTGCAGATGGCGCTCACATCATTTAAATAACAGCCTATTATTTGGTAGCGCGGGCGGCGGCGGCGCATTGTACGCTTATGGCGCCGTCGCTGCCACTGACTGGGCATCATACTCATTTCTAATGCAATGTCACACTACGTCAATGCGATGACGTCACAGTTTAGTAGATAATCACATCTTAGTAGAGTTATAAAGAAATATATACGCCTCCGTAGCCCAGTTGGTAGTGACTCTGTCTGCTGTGCTCGGAGGCCCGGGTTCGAATCCCGGCCGGGGCAAGCTTTTTCTGACCGATAAATGCTTGTTCCCGGCTCTTGGATTTTGTGATTGTGTTTGTAAGTGTCCATACCTCCCGCGATACAGGGAGGAGGGAATCCTACCTAATGCGAATATGAGTGTGTCGCGTTTATATTTATATTATTATTATTTATATAATTGCATGTGCTTACAAAAATCATTATTATTAAAGCAGCAGGTATTTACCTATCGTCGCGTCTGTATGATTAATTTGCGTCGTCGGTTTAGGTTAAGATCAAAAAACATGAGCCGGTATACATGCAGCGCGCTGAGCTAGAGTTGGACTCCTAGAGCAGTATTGATTCTCCGCATTAGGATCAACTTTTGTTCTACGACTTCGAAAATAATGTAGTTTCTTGTCATTTATTAATGCTGTAACTTTGTTTGTGCAATCAGTGTATCGTGATTTCGTGACTTTAGCGATATTTTCTCGACAGACAGACGACGACAAATAAGACGAGTGGATGGTGTACATTGAAGATACTATCTAGTTTATAAATACTATATACAATAAACTACTAATTTATAGTAGGTACATACCTACCTACCTAGTTTACTCTCTTAAATCGTTTTGACGCCAAAAATTGGCCTCTGGCTGCGGCAAACTATACACTCTTCAAATTCTAATTAGGTATACGCACACATTCTTAATACAGATTTCTAAATACAACATTAGGTACTCCTTCTCTGTTCCGTGGGTACACGTTATTCTGTATTATTTAAATGCGCCTTAACTAGTAAAATTCGCAAAGCAAAGAATTCGCATAGCAAACAAACAACTTGTAAAACTCTAATTCGCAAAACATGTATGTACCTAATCCATTTGAAAAACGTCAGCTTCGTTACTTAGAACAAAAATACAGAGCGGAGCCAGAAAAATAAGTTTCTATATTTATTAAATTGAATTTTCATTATAGGATAGCTTGCCTTTAAAAATAAATTTGTAATTAGGCCTTTGTCCAGCAGTGGACGTCTACAGGATGATATGATGATGATGATGGTATTTCGGTAAGGTTAAAAGGCGGGCAAAGCCTGGCGCAACAGCAAGTGAGAATTAAATAATAGTGGTATAGTCCCGCGGAATTTCTTGGCGGCTGAATGAATATAATCACAAATTGTTTGCACATCCCTGACAGTGTCTTCTTGCTGCGTGTCGAGTAGTGTCGACGGTCTTAAAATCCTCTAAGGAATGCAACTTCGGCTTTAGTCGGGCATCGAACCCGTTGCCTGCCATTTGTGTTGCTCTAGAATAGAGTCTATGTCAAACTACTTATGTCAAACTTACGCACTGTGCTATACCAAAAGTAGTAAATGTCCTAATTTCTGATTACCTATTTAAAGTTTAAATTCCTATTAGCTACCTGGCATACCTACTAGCAGTATTGTTCCTCAAGCACCCTAAAGCGGCACCGGTTGCCATTAAAGAATTATAATAATATATCAATGTCCGCAGATTGCACGGGTCGTACGAGGCGCTAAAACACGGAAGCCTATTGGACGGGCTGGGGCGGACCTCACGGGAGGTATCACGGAGTCGCTAGTGGTACCCGAAATTAGCGACCCCGCTTCACTAGCGACCCTTTTTAAAACTATAAGTGTGGTTAAGGCACACCATTTCCCACCAGTAAGTACCTATAATAATAATCTATGTATTCAAGTTCTATTTAAAAACAAACAATGTAAAATACAACGTAAAGTAGTACATGAAAATATTGACAAGAAGTAAAAATGGTTATAGAAGTAAAAAGTACAGGTATGAGAAACCTAACTATCCAGTGACAATTAAACAAAATCTTACTGATACATTATTAACGGTAAATCAACAAGTTCAATGAGGATCACACGACCTTCCCTAATGAAAAAATTCAAGTAGGTATGTAATGTACTATGGTAAGTATATTATTACTACTGTGGTCATCATCATCATAGGCCATGTTTTCATCTTGGACAGTTTTAGCCAGCATTCTGGCGACGACCGACACCGGTCTTCGTGGCTGTGCAACCCTCCGGCGTAGTCCGCGCCCTCAGCAAGTGACAATGTTCCCAGGTGGTGCTGGGTCTGTCTGATGCTTGTACGACTGCGTTTTTCGTGCAGCAGGGTTCGGAAACAGGCTAGGTCGTGAGTGTTGCGCCCCGCCGAGATAAGCCGCTTCCATTTGTCTCGGTCCCCCGCGAGCTTCTCCCAATGACCGCTCTGGATGTTAATTGTTATTACATAATCATTACTATCTAAGTTAATTAGATACTTAATATTTGTAAATGACCAGAATAGGACTATTTATTAGTAATGTTTAACGCTATCTGGAAACTGGAAACAGGTGGGTAATAGACAATATTTTATATTGATAGAGGTTTGTAAGTAATTTTCAGCCGGAACTATTGATTGCTAATGGGAACGGATGGGAGTAGGGGGCTCCAATCTATGTTGTAGTATTTATTGCTGTTGTGTCACTTATTTTGACTAAACATCACATTACAGTCATTATTACTTAGTAATTGCTTAGGAATTGCGAAGCTGAAGTGGCAGTGGGCTGGGCACATCGCCCGCAAAAGTAACGGCCGTTGGGGCAGAAAGGTTCTCGAGTAGCGACCACGTATCGGAAGACGCAGTGTAGGCAGGCCTCCCACAAGGTGGACCGATGATCTGGTGAAGGTCGCGGGACCCGGCTGGATGAGGTTAGCGCAGGACCGGTCATCGTGGAGATCCTTGGGGGAGGCCTTTGTCCAGCAGTGGACGTCTACAGGCTGATATGATGATGATGATGAATTGCATTACATAACATTTTGCTTAATAAATACAAATATAATAAGTTCTAAATACAGGCAATGGAGGTTGCAGTTTCAAGCCTTGAGTTTCCATTACCCATAAAAGCTTGTATTTCTGTAGGGTGTAACAAATTTTTACAAATAGATATCGGTACCTAACATATGCTGAACTATTTCGAATTTTTCTAACTAGGTAGTTCAATTTAGATAAGAATGGGCCCCTCAAAATAAATTCTAGATCCGCCCCTGAGGCCTGAGTGTTTGGTGCATGCGCTATGCGCCCTCAGATGAAGCGAGGGTGCCATATTTAGGCTGTAAACCGCTAGATGGCGTTCGACATAAAAATTACTAATTGTTTTTTCAGTCATCATTCTCATCATAATAATTCCGCCAATAATTCACTGTGTAGGCACATGCCGCCGTCAATATTCTCAAATAAATTATTATAAATTATATTATTTGTTAGACCTTATTGAGCAAACATTAGCTTATCATCTCCAAAGACATTCTCGAGGTTTTACATGTTGTTTGGTTGCTCGAGGCTACACTTTTAAAAAATCCTAATAAATTTATTTATAAAAACTGATTACATTTTTACTAGTTTTTATAATACTGAATTTTAAAACTCCCTTCGCGCCTCACTTATCGAGTAAATGCGCTAGGTGGCGCTAAGTGTATTCTACAACGCGCTATAGACAGGTTCGCCTCGTTCCTACTATACTGGCGCCCGGGTTTTACCTACTAACTGGTTGTGTCTATCAGAAAGAAAATGTTATAAATTTTTGTAGCCAGTCGCTCGCAGTATTGTTTTTGCTGCGTTTCGACTGGTGTAGACGGTCTTAAAATCCTGTAAGGAATACAACTTCGGCTTTAGTCGGGCATCGAACCCGTTGCCTGCCATTTGTGTTGCTCTAGAATAGTCTGTGTAGTCCATCTCCGAATAACTTATGTACTTAGTACGGTCGACCGCACGTCAGTGGAAACAAAACCAGTAACTGGTCTCTCATAGTATTGAAATTCCCTAATAGGCTAGACCAGCAGAAGGTCAAAGGGTTTCCACTGACGTACGGTCGACTGTACGATTCGGCTTGAATATATATTCTATGTGAAACAATCTTCTCATAACAGAAAGGCAAAGTTCCGCCTCACTGACTCATCAACGCACAGCCGAAACCCTTGGACTTAGAAATGCTGAAATTTTCCAAAGAGGTTCCCTCTTGGTTCCCTTTAAAGTGTACACAAGGAATAGGGAAGGATTTTTCGAAATCAACCCCTAATATGATGAAACGGAGGTTGAAAGTTTGTATGAAAGTCCGTCATTTTTAAAGTTAGCAACTTGAAATTTTAGTGTAAAAAAATTGACGACATATTTCAACAATTTCGAAAATTCCACCGCTAAGTAGGTAAATGGGGGAATAAGGTTAGGTGGGAGTTACGTCACACAACCCTAACCGCTGAGCATAGAAACGTTAAATTTTATATTTACCTAGGCTTTTAGTTAAAAAACAATAATGACATTTCCGACAAATTTGAAAATTCCACCCCTAAACCTATATGGGATAGGGGATGAAACGGATAGCCCAAACCTCTGAGCTTAGAGACTTGAAATTTTGTACAAATTCCTCATATAGCTCTGACGGCACTTAAGAAAGGGTTTCTCAAAAATCAACCCCTAAGTGGATGAAATAGAGGTTGGCAAAGATTGTATGAGAGTCCGTCATGTTTAAAGTTAGAAACGTGAATTTTTTATTTATGCTGCTATATAGGTAAAAAACAAAAATGAAGTGTTTCGACAATTTTGAAAATTCTGCCCTAAGTACGTAAATTATGGTAAGTATATAAAACTACTAATTCGCAAAGCAAAGAATTTGGCGAAAATCAGATTTTACTTTAAAATTACGCAGAAGCATACCATAAATCAGATGCACGGTAAGAACCTAATCACTGGCACACAGTTTAAATGACACAGATTTTCATGAAGGGAACATAGTTTGAATCGTTTCAGTTGGTTTTGTCATGATTGCACAGAGCCCCGGCATTGTACTGAAACACGATTGAGTGTTCACAACGGTTGCCAAGTAACGCACCACCAGCTATCAGCATTAAACTTGCCACTTAACACTTTAGCTAAAAAATCTGTTATTGAAATATCTAAATGTTATTAGATTATTTAGATTAAATGCAGGTAGCCAAAGTATTTAAACAGATAACTACGTATAGGTACCTAGTTTGGGAATCAAGCTAATAAGTGCGAATCGAAATTCCTGTTAGCCAGTAACCAGAAGCGCAACTATTTAACTAATTTGTACAAAAGTTGCATAGTCAAAGGTATTTATCAAGCAAAATAACAGCTATTAAAACAGAAGCGTAATATTATTATATTTATTTTATTTTTATCAATTTTAATATAGCAAACTTTATAACACAGTCGGTGACATACAACAGATGAGGAAAATCTGCAGAAGTCTCAGGATAGAGTGAATTAAAAGGTATGTACCTACATATAGCTTCCAAAATAAGAAGACAACAAGACTATAGACTATATGACAACATGTGAAAAAAGGAATTTAATTCTAGGGTTTAACTTGGATCCCGAGAGCAGCGAAGGATTCTAGAATAGAATCACGAGCGTAGCGAGTGCAATAGTAAAAAAGAGTTTTATAGTAGTCATTGACGTCTTACAATAGTAAGTAGGTACCTAGTAGAAACAAGTTTTGTTCGAAAGTATTATCAAGTAGAAACGGTAGGGTCGGCCGCAGACCTACATCGGCGGTTAAGTATGAGTCATCGTTGCCTTATAAATAATCCTATCCCGTCCACGTAAGCCTTAAAAAACACACGACCGACTACGCTTGAAAACACAGGACCCGTTACAATCCCATGCAATTCATTAGGTACCTACCTCCCTATTATTTTTATTTTCTATGAGTAGGTAATAATTTATTATACAACAGCCAGTGTACAGCCAGTACTTATATGAAATTTTAGAAACACTTTTTAATCTAAACTAATCTATCAACTTTATTCTGTGGAGTTATGGCAGTTTGATTTACCATAGGTAATATTAATTATGATTACAAATATCCTAAACGTGATATGTTTGACACGCGCAGTGATCCAATGCATGGCTGCTGATCACCTTGAGATCGAGGCGCTGCCGGCGCCGGCGCACGTACTTACTTACCTATACCTCGCACGGCGGCGGACGCGCATCTTCCAATCATTCATTTTCCTAGTATTCGCCATGACATGACATGACACAATAAATAGGCTCTAGTTCATAAGTTTAAGGATCTATAAGTATTCTCCCCTCTCGGCCATGTGCTAAATAAACCACTTAAAAACGTGCATGAAATTCGCGTTGTAGCAAGAAGCTAGCTTAGCTCATCCCCCACACTGAGGTGGTGGCGATAAAGCACTTCTATTGTATACTAGATTATGCCCCGCGACTTCGTTCGCATTAAAAAGTATCGTTTAAATTACTTACTTTATTTGTTACCCGCGGCATTGTTAATTTTTATTCCCGTATATTCAAACCAACATCCCCTTCACCCCTTTAGGGTTGGAATTTAAAAAATCCAAGTAGGTACACCAGATTTTAAGTCAGACCACCCGGTTCTAATCGTAGTTTAAACAGACATACTAGAAATTTTTTGATGCTTTGAGGTCCGTTATGCCTAAATTACATTCTAATAGTTTTAAAATCACTTCTATGTACAGAAATACTCCCGTTACAGTTTTGTATATATAGAAACTTATATTACTTATATTGGTACAACCAGGGTACAACAAACTATGATACAATCTGTTTAATAGGTACCTACCTAACAATGATAATGACGCTGACATATTAAGTAATGTGCCTTCAAATTAAGGTAGTTTCAATAGGTTATCGTAAGGTAGGTACTTATCAAGGTGGAATAGATTGAGTTTCAAGGTGGTAAACCTGTCTTTGTTATTATTAGGTTGGCATACGCGAAAACTATGAATAGAGCTTCGGTAAGTGCCTAGGCAGATAGGTAGGTACATCGGAATTAGCAAATTGCTTCTTCTTCTTAACAGTTTAGGTAGGTTTATAGCCTTTTTCTCAACGCTAACACCTGGAAGCGGTGGTAGATAAAGAAAATCGTGTCTAAATAAACCCAGTGTACCTACCTACTCAAGCAATTAGGTTAAATATTTAGACTTTGACTTCAGAGTAGAGGAGAGTAGGTACAATCTATGAAATATATTGGACTGAACTTCAAATAATTTTTTGATAGGTAGGTTTAACTTGATAAAAAATGCATTAACTAACTAGTAGGTAGGTATAACTACTTAAACATAGGTCATATACAATTTATCATACTTAAAAAACTGTAAATAGAGCCAGAACATAAGCATTACTTTAACAAAGTACGATGCGATTGTATACTGTAATATTTTTAAAGTTTACTCAGTGAATAATAATGTTAAAAATCCTAATGAATCTCTAGAAACACGTGATTGTGATGATTTAGCGAGGTGATTGGGTTTATGGTCTCACAACAAACTATAGACATAGCAAACGTAAGGCTTAGTCATGGAACAAAAATGTCAAAAAAACCAGTTTTGTCACGTGTTTTCGATACATCAAGACTTGTATTTAATTATAAGTCTTGGTCCCAACCAATAACTTTAGGTGTTTAGACGCTGTGGCGATAATATAAGTATACCTAAGTTATTAGCATAAAGCAGGTTGTATTTATAAGGATACGATAAGAGAAAAGGCTTACCTAATGATTTTCCTTCACACCGAGGACATCACTCTATGCACCGCACGGGTGGGTAAACACAGTTGTAGGTATATCAAAACAATTATCGAAAATAACGATTCCAACGTTTAAATTTCTATTTTATGAGTCACAGTGAGTTGTTTACCTTTCTAAATTTAACAATTGAATGTTGAAGCCTTCGCAGGCTCGCGTGTCGGCGGCGGAGGTGGGCGAGTGACGGAATGCGACTCTTGCGCAGGTAGAGTCGCTCTCGGGGCGTGCTGGTTGGTGGGGCCTGTGTGTGGGTGAACGTACCGACACAGAATTCACCTGTATGAGCTAAGCATCAAGTTCGTTCAACATGGCTGTAGTGTAGTACACTGCAAAAGGTATCTACTTATATTGTGTTATAGAGCGTAGAGAAACATTTATTCTTTAATTGTTATTATGTAGGTTTGTTATGGGTTATCTAGAGAACGAGTACTTTTAACTTTTAAAAGTTTGATTCCACGTTACTTTATAATTCATTACTTGCACTTTAATTTAAAGAGCTGTCAAAAATGACCTTTAATTGATGGGGATTGGGGACACAAAGACCAAATTTAATTAATAAGTTAAAATTATTATGTTAACGTTAAAATTAATAAGTTAAAGTTCGCTGACAAAGACATTTCGAAGTAAAAAAAAATTTTTGTTTTGTTTCAGACTTAATAATTATCACTCTCTACCTAAAATCAAAAGGCGTGGAATTTCTTGTCTTCCCCTGATATATACGTATATGTACTTAGAGTTCTTTACCTTGCCCCAAGGTAAAGTACTCTAAGTAAGTAATAGAGTGATTCACCGACTTCCGCAGGGTATAGGAACAAATGACAGTTCCAGCACTTAGTTCCTACAGAATTCTCTGACGGGGAAATAGTCCCCGCAGTTTTGCAGGAGCAAAGCTACTACTGGCACTTCGTCATAATCGTATTACCTACTTATTATGTACCTATTCTACCCACATTTTCAAACTGAAAGATTGAAGATGCAATATTTATGTAGGGGGCCGTCCATTAATCACGTGATCTTTTTTTAAGCATTTTTAAACCCCCCCCCCCCCCCCCCATGGTGATACATGGTGAGGTTTAAGACTACCCCTCGCCCCAAACCCAACATCACGTGTATTTTTAATATCTACAAAAAATCTTCATTTTTTTAGAATATTATCTTAAATACAGGTATAAAGTATAATCTTATTTTATTCTGAAATTAGGGACCATGATAAAAATGTCTAAACAGAAAGGTTGTTTTTGATTGGCATAAAAATAATAAACGAATGGTGTAATCATGCGAAAAACATATATTGTACTTAGCAACGGCGAGTCAAGGTCACAACACTACACGCCGCTTTTCGATTAAAAAATCGCGCGTTTGAAAAAATAAATACACGTGATATCTTACTACACCCCCCCTCGCCCCTTGTGACATTTCGTGATTTTTGCCAAACCCCTCCCCCCCCTTTCAAGCCTCACGTGATTAATGGACGGCCCCTAGGTAGGTATGTACCAATGTTTGTTTGCACATTTCAAACGGTTCTTTTTTCCATCTGTCCTAAGCCTTTTATAATAGATATTTATTTTTGATTCAGGCCAGACATAGGTCTTCTATATAGGACTCACGATCGAGGTTCGTGTCCAACTTTTTTAGGGTCACCGGTCCGTCAGATGTAACCTGCCCGCTGCCACTTCAGCTTACTAATTCTTTATGCTAAGTCGGTCGGTGATCTCATTATTACTAACTACTAATCAAATCCGGTAACCGGCAGCAGCATCGTCTGTGTTTATATTAGACTAGCTGTTGCCCGCGACTTCGTCCGCGTGGATTTTGGAAGTAGGTACCTATCTCTGCTATGTACAGACATACATCGTCTAGTTATAATTTTCCAATGGTAAAATGGATAATTCTAAGTACCTTCACCATAATTTAAGGTATACCATACCTTCAGGAACAAACTATGAACACCGTATCCAATTTGGTGAAGACAGATAAAAATTTTAAAAATTGTTGTTTTCACTTCTATTGCTCATAAGACTTCTCATATCAATTTTTATTATACGTGTGTATTTTTTAACTAATACAGTATGGGCAAAACCAAAACCATAGGAGATACAGGGAAACTGTCTTAGGAACCTTTAGGTATTTTTTCGTGATAACAATTTTGACATAGTAATCGGAGCAGCTGGAGTTCGGGTGGCATGAATGAATAAGTAGTAAGTTCCTAAGTACATTGCACAGTCTGTTTTATAAGAAAACATTTTATTAAATTTGACTAACTTCTGCTGCTTGGATTTTTTTCTTCCGATACAATAAAATGATTCTAACATGAAACTAAGTCGATACGCATTTTTTAAAAATAATAAAAATTATTTTTCACTGGCGTTCTATGTGAAAACATTTTATTGAATTTGACTAACTTCTGCTGCTCAGATTTTTTATGATTAGCGATTACAGACAGACAGAAAGACAGACAGACAGAAAGACAAAAAAATTTAAAAACGCTTTTTTGTGTTCTGTTACTTTTTTTTTATCGTCCACACTAATTTTTTTATAAATTTATTCAAAGTACAGACACACGGTTTCTACAGATTTATTATAAGTATAGATGATAAAACCCTTCCGGACGAATTCGTTTAGATGATTAAAAAAAAAAGGATTTCAATAATTATTATAATTTATTTATCATTTCGTATTTATGTAAATTGATCTTTAAAATACCCTTAATATTATTAAATACACATATTTAATTAAATACACATATGTATTTAAATAAAAGCTCTCAACACTACATAACAAAACTAAACTTTAAATTTTAGTAACCCTGTCAGTTCTTATAAAACTAAGAAAAGAAACCTTGGTAATATCTCTATTTATCGATTATGTCCAAAACAGTTGGACGTATTCACAGGCAGTAACACAAAATAAGAATTCAATATAAACAATTCGTAGAATTTATACTAGGACCAAAGTTTTATTAAGGCCTATAACTTTGGTGCCAGCATTTAATATATGCCATGTTTTGTCCCTTACAACCACTTGCAAGTGTGAAAATGACAATACATGTTAAAACTACATCTTTTGACTTTTCTTATATACCTACATACACAAGCGATGAAGTATGAACCTTTTGCAAATTCGAATATAATTTGAGTAAAGTTAAGTGCATTGAAGTACACAGTATAAAAGTACGAAAAATATTCTATATTTAATTTGAAGGACAAATATTACAAATAAAAGAGAAATAATGTAAAGCATAGATTACCCTGGTTCTGCGAAAACCGTTTCCCATTGCGTTAGACCAAGCTGGTTCACTTAACAGTCTAATAAATACATTAAAACTTCACAAGTTATTTAAGTTAAGGCTTTGGCAGTAACATGCGAGTGTTTGGATAAAATTCTTTAGTAACGCGATTCCTCAAGCTAGTCCTAGCTAGCTTCAGGTCGTAATGGTATATAAAAATATACTTACATAACGGGATATACTCTGTTATGTTAAAACTTAATGTAAATATAAATTAAGTATTCTTAAAATAATTGTAATACACTTTATTATTAGATAATCTTATTTACGAATACATTTTCGAAAATTAAGCAGCAATAAACGCTCTTTTAATCAATATTATCAGACTCATATTTCTAAAACACATAGCTGTTATTTTAACTGGGCTAGTATGGGGAAGTCAAAAACACAGGAGATGGGGACGAACTGTGTTGGGTAGAAACCATTTTGGCATAGTAAATTTTTTGGTCAGGCGTGAGTATAATATATAATAAGAATTTTATGTACCCAGTGACACTCGCGCCATCAAGACAAATCTTTTAACTTATCATTTATCAAAATTGGTTGAGCCGTTGAGGACATAGGAACAAACATACATACAGGTCAAACACATAATCCTCTTTTACTATAAGGGCTTCGCCGCAGTCGGGTAAAAATAATCTAAGTAACCAAAAATCTTGTTAATGTGGATCGACTCAGTTTCCATTGCATCGGAGGGAAAAAAACTTTACAGCGGAAGTTGGTTCCCAAACTGTCCCAGTTAAAAAAGAATAAGCGCGAGTAGGACTCGTGCCCTGAGCATTACGCACAATTTTTTTAAAATATGTTTCTATGTATAAAAATATTTACCTATGTGATATACTTACAACTACAAATTAACGATTTTCGAATTTATTTCTTTACTTGTACTGTGAGACCTTGTTTTGATGAGTTTGCGAGTATCAAAATAATAAGTGATATGGCCGTATCTTCATAATAACCTCCAAGGAGCCATAGACCTTAGTAGGTATGTATTTGATATTAATTTCAACTTGATACCTCTACCCCTTCCTGGGACAACGGGTCTTGACAGGCAGACAGACGGGCGGACAAGGTTTTGAGGTTTCTTCCCCATAATTGTATATTTATAAGTAAGTACCTATGTGGCCTTGTTCCATGGTAGAGCCTAAACTAACTATTATAGCCTAAAGTATTGAATAGTTTTAGAAAAGTGAGGAATCATTGAATTCGTCTCGATTTACTAATGTCTTAGGATAGTTTAATTATACATATAAATTTGTGGCCGCAGGACTTAGAATACGATGAAATAGGTACGTATTAAGTACGCCATCCTGTCGACGAGTACCTACTACTGTTAGGTTAGGTTTTCATATAACTATTTTAGTGGTATGTCCATGAGTCTGTCTGTATATCTGTGCATCACGTAAAAGTTCTTACAAAAACACACGGAAGAGAGTTATTAGAATGTGTTAATATATTCGCAAAATAAACAATAATAAGACCGTGTGTGACTGAACGAAGCGAAAGAGGTG
Source organism: Metalampra italica (assembly GCA_949699065.1). Classification (NCBI taxonomy): domain Eukaryota; kingdom Metazoa; phylum Arthropoda; class Insecta; order Lepidoptera; family Oecophoridae; genus Metalampra; species Metalampra italica. The sequence continues at coordinate 5,873,887 of OX452969.1, forward strand.
CGTCAGAATACGAGTGACCGCCAACAGTATTTTGTATGCAACTAGCATCGTCTGGCACTTTCGGCTGTCTACGTCGGTATCAAAAGCTACCTTCAAAAATGACCATAGACTTATGTTCAAATTCTATAAAATATTGCAGCACGAAACTGTCATTTCTTATAATAATATCACTATGTCGAAGGGAATGTTTACACCGTGTTGTTGTATTCACTACACTTGCTCCAGCGCACGTGATTATGTGTTTGAAGCAGAAGCTTCCGCAGGTTCGACTGGATCCTCGGGCGGTGGCAGAGGCATGTTCTCCTCGTAGATCAACACCATCTTGCTGTATTCGCGTTTCCTTTTCGATATCTAAACAAAAATTAACCAAAAATCAGACGATGCGATGTGGGACGTGTTTTTGGCGAGGAACCGAATTCGCAAATACTGTGTAAGATTAAATGAATAAATAATAATAATATTTAGAACCTTTGTTGTCATACATTGGATGTATCTATATATGTACGTGTATGTTTCTATACATATACATACAGTCGAACACGCTAGCCCGTATACATATATTATTATGTATTTAGCTTATGCATTAATTTTTAAAATATGGCTTATACTATAATATTTATCTAACTGCAGAACCTACCTTTCTCTGGCACAGTCAAGGTTAAGTGCAGTAGCAGTTTCGCAACTCAATAGAGACCAGGTTTAACTTACGATTTTCTTTTATATCTGTACCCACACACGCACATATCCACTAATATATTCTTAGATATTACGATGAATTGATGACATATTCCTATGACAATAAATAAAGGTTTAAAACACGCCAATGACTTAGGGGTCAGTTAAATCTAATTGGATTTCGTGTTGTCGTGCGCACCGTTGTACAAAAAAATATGACTAACCTTACTGTACATACCTACTCATTTCCTGTACCCAAAAGTCATCTGGAAGAAATCGCTTTAAGCGACGAGACTGCCTAGATGTACTTAGTAAGCTACTGTATGTATTGTGTAATAAAGAGTATAGAATTGAATCAACCACCTTTATCGGCGTCCTGGATGTACTGCCTTCTACCGAACTGCCGGAGCTGGTGACGCCTTCCTCGAGGGTCAGCCTGGAGGCCACGCCCTCCAGTTGAAGGTCCAGGTACAGTTGTCCCAGCTGGTCGTTCACCATGGACGGCTGTCGGCAAATATGAACACTCAGAAAGATATTTATATTTATAACTGAATAATTAGTTTGGTATATACAATCAAATCAACATTAAAAATAAATATTATAAAGCCGTAAATAATAATAATAAATGAATACCTACAACAAACATATCAAAATAGAATAAAAACACATTTCCATAGTTATATCTAATTCTATACCTATCTTGTTCTAGTTATATCTAGTCCAGGAGGCCTCCGCGTGTCGCACCTGGCACAAAGGAGCCCATCACGCTTATGGCGTCGCCGCGTTGCAATTGTTACTAACGTTTTAGTTTCCGTGGACTTATGGCAGTGTGTTACTTAGCGACACAACTCTGTATCGCCATTAATTTCTCAATAAAAAAATGAAATTGTTGTTGGCTCGTTGGCCACGTGTGGAACCGGGGTCCGATCTAGTTAAGTACATTCTCTTCACTTACCTGTTCAAGTTTATCCATTCTCTTCTTATCTTCATTTAATACTTCATCCCAACTCTTCGGTACCACTTGATATTTGTATATCAGCTCTGACGTCACACACACCTGAAGCAACAACATTTCACGATTGATAGTTGATAGAACAACGGGCGAAGCCATGGGAAACAGCCTATCTATACATATCTTTTCCTTATCAATCAATCGATCAACAGCTTATTATTAATATGTCCCCACAGTTAGGGCTCAGGCCTACCCTCTCAACGAGGGCGTATGGGCTATAGTCCATCACACGCTAGGCCAGTGCGGGTCGGTGGACTTCTATGCTTCACATGTTGGCTTCACATTCTTTTTTTTTTCAATTCAATTCAATTCTTTATTGCATCCATAATTGTGGTTACATGGTGTAGGTACTTATAATTATGAGTATCAAATTATGGACCCTGATTAGGGCACAGCAACAGAAATAGTAGAAGAGAGGAGTTATTATAGTTTAATTAAAGTTATTTGTTACCTATCTATTATACATAAATAAATATGTTCTACATTAATATACCTATACTTACCTACTTTTATATAATATAATTATTATTATATTTTAAACTTTTGGTTTGATAAAAGTTCTGCTTATATTTTATTATTATTGTACTCATGTTATTATAATTTTTATTTATTATTGTTGTCACTATATTTATGTATTAATTTTTTACATTTTACATGTTTATCTATCTATCTTCAAAAAATTCGTTTAAGTTGTAGTAGCTTTTATTGATCAACGTTTGCTTTAGTTTTCTTAGAAAAGTTTTATTGTTTTGTTCGTTTTTTAATACCTGTGGAAGTTTGTTGTATATCTTTATGGACATGACATGTGGGCTAGAACAATGTTTTCCTTATAGGTACAAGCGGTATTTATACCTGCTCCATCCATGGTGGCTGCGCCTGACGTCTCGCCATCACCGCTCGTCTCTTTGCCTGCGGCTCGGTGCAATACTGAAATTGAATGACATTTTTAATGCAATGAAATTTAATTATTATGCTTAAATTAATTATGTAAGTACTGTAAGTTCAGTGTGCAAGTCTGGCGTGAAACAACGTTTACATAGCAGCACTCGGTATTATACCGGGCGAGAGGTAAGACAGAACGACCACTTTTCCAAGACTATAAAAATAAACCATCGTTTTTAATGGTTAGAATAATCTTTTAATTAAATATAAAATATATTTAAATCTGTTATTAATCGTGTAATTGTAATTACACGATAAAGTAATGCTATTATTTTCTAATAACTTCTCTACCCCGTCAAAGACACAGCGTGAAGGTAGGTATTTATTCATGTAATTTTTAATTTTTGGTCGTTTTACCGCTCAAGTGAATTGAATTCAAAAATAACTTCTAATCGATATTAGTTAGATAAATGGTGTTTGTATGTATTTAAGTATTTATTTTAAAAAGTACATACTATAATTAACTATGTATGTAGTTTATAAGTTATTGAGTACAAGCTTCCGCTCAATTTGGAACTAAACAGCCGTGTATGAATTTGTCCAAAACATTATTATTATAATAACTACAGCAACTCACGGCGGCGTCTGTACGTTGTACTGTGCACTTGTCGCCGTTGTTGCCGGCGCTGTCCTCCGCGCTGCCGGAGTCCGTCTTGAAGAAGGACGAGTAGAAAGACGAGTAGAAGGAAGAGTAGCTCGACTCCTCGTCGGTGCCGTCCCTGCTGGCACCCTTCGCCTTGTCAACGGCGCCCGGCGGCGGCGTGTCAGCGGTCGCCGTCTCATTCTGGGACACAAATAATCATGTGAGTGAATCAACTTTTTTTTTGTATTTGTCTGAAAACAGGATCTTATGTTGCTTATAATCACTTATTAATAGCTACAACTCTCAGATAAGTAATCGATCAATACGAAAGAATCTAAATAAAGAATATTAAGTACGTTTTGTTAAAAGATTGTTGCTTAGCGGACAAACCCTATTTTCCATACAAAACTCGGGACAAAATTGCCCGCTGGGTAACCCTAAAAAAAATTGTTCCGTTTTTATTCATATAGTTCTCAGCATTTTTTAAATATTGCCTATAAACCTAAGTATCTCGGCTCTAATACGCGACTGCAACTTGTATCATAATGTGTTATTTATGAAAGTGTTCATACCTGTCCCGAGGCGTGTGCCGACGAGCTGCTCTCGCCGTTCGCCTGCCCCGCCTGTTTCCTCCACATCTCGCCACACTTCAGAGGCGTATTCAGTTTAGAACCCTGAAAAAATTTATTAATTAAAGAAACAGTCCTCGGTGAGAAAGCACAGAGTTTAAGTCGAAACAACTATGCCCGTTTAATCTGAAATGAAATATTGCACAAAAAGTACATCCCAAAATACATACACAACGGTACGTCTTAGTATATCGCACCAAAAATCACTAAGTTTATTATTTTACTTTATACCCATAGAAAAATGTAATCGCTGTTATCTCTTGTGTCAATATCGTACTTATTAAGAGTTTTGGTTGTCACCCTACGAAATTAGTTATTGTATTGTTTTTTCACTCTGTTATTTTCCAACAAGTAATTGTTTTTTATAACCAATTATGTGACACAATGTAATTCCGAGGTTCCGCAGGCAATGACAGTTCAGTGTTTTGACGCTTTCCTTGGTTTTTTTTATCATTTAAGGTGAGCGCACACGTGGACGCACCGCAGTCGCCGCAGTCCCCGCAGTCATCGCATTATGTTCACGGCCTCGCACGCCTGTCCGCATGATTAATAATTTCATTCATTCACTCGCCGTAGCCATCACCTTCACCGCCATACTGACAAACGTCACCAGCCCCGCAGGGTCCGATGCGGACGCAACGTGCGGCGACTACGGTGCGGCCAGATGCGAAGGTATTCGTCTGTTTGGAATACTGCGGCGCGTGCGGGTCGGATGAGTGTGCGAGGCTTCATACAAAGAATTAAATGCGGCGACTGCGGTGCGTCCAGGTGAGTGTTCACCTTTAGTGCACGATTGATAGGCTATCTACTACTGATATAGCGGGCTCTATTGACAAGTAACGCTCACCCCTGGTTGGTTCTGTTCCCTATATTTGCCCGACGTCGCGTACTGGTTGGAGAACTGCAGTGTTTGCGCTTCCAGACTCTGATGCAGCGGAAACTGCATTTGAGCGACAGGAGGGTACATCAGCGGTGACCCGTACATCATGCATTGAACTGGGAAACAACACAAACTCAATTCACTTAGATAGTTACAATTAGTCAAGCTGTATTTCAGTAGTCAGGTGGCATGTTGACGTCATTATTAACGAGGTTAAGTTATTATACATTAACTAGCTGTTACCCGCGGCCTCGCCCGCGTTATGTAAGTTGTTTCTGACTTTTTTCTTTTTGCTCAGCTCCTAATAGGGTCGTAGCGTGATGTTAAATTGAACCTCACTCTGGAATTGGGATATAAAATGCAAAAAGACATTTTGAAATCCGACTGCGAGAACGAATCAGCTAATTTGAAGAGGCAGTGGGCAGGGCACATCGCTCATAAAGAAAACGCGATCTACTCGTACCCCCGCATTAGGTAGGATTCCCTCCTCCGTTTCCCGGACATGGAAACATACAAACCCAAGTATCCAAGACCCGAGAACAAGCAAAACCAACATGAAAAACAAAACCAGAACATGACTAAAAGCAGATTATGACTAAAGCCGAACATGACACCCACCTAACAACCCCGCTAACCTCATCCAGCCGGGTCCCGCGACCTTCACCAGACCGTCGGTCCACCTTGTGGACTATCGGTCAGTTAAATGCTTGCCCCGGCCGGGATTCGAACAATCATTTCGGACTAACCTGCAGGTTGCACGAACTGCACATCACTATTACTTGATGTTGGAATAGCCATATCTTGTCCTAAGGCCATGCCGGGTACTGTGGCAGCAGGAGTGTAATACATAGGCAGCATTCCTGCACAATACCAAATCACGTGTATTGATAATTACATATTTTAAACATATATATTTAACGCGTTTTTAAAACGAACTAAAAATAGAAAAAAAATTAATAGTTCTAAAAATTCATGAAATAAATTATGTATGCAATACCTGGTATAGCGGCCATGGGGCTCATAATAGGCATCGCCCGGGGGATGCCGAAGCCAACAAGGTACGTGTTCGCATTGCTTGTATCTGTAGACGGGAACTGTCGCGACGCTGTTGATAAATTTGTAAAAAATTACATATAATAAAACTGACAAGTTTAGTGCCCTAAAGCGTGACACACACTGGGCGGCGGCGTTGCGAAAGCGTTGCGGCGGCGATGGTTTGTATGAAGAACGCGCCGCGCCGCCGCCGCTTCGATGTAAAGGGCTTCATACTATTTCGAACATTACAGATAAAAACCGCAACGCTTTCGCAACGCCGCCGCTCAGTGTGTGTCACGCTTTAAGTTTCCGGTATAAGCATCTACATATATGTTTTCCATCCATGTAAGTTCGTAATTGCAAAAAATATGAATGAAATTGGCGGCGCGCAAGCGCCGGGCCAGGAGCTCTATTTTTGATTCGCTCGTAGGGAATTGTATCGTCGCATGCGACTTAAGTCATACTCGACTTCCAAGCCGCACGACGCTGATTTTCTGCATTTTTGATTCGGTCGCGTTCGGTGTTGCCAATAATATTAGAAATGTAGAATTTTATCCGTTTCACGCAGAAAAAATAAAAACCGGTAATTACCGAAACGTAAAGCGGAACGTAAAATGCTCAGTAATGGTCGAAACCATAGAGACTGTATATGATATAATCTTTGCCTTTTGTTAGAAAAAGTGAACTGAAGTGAAGTGTCAATGATAGTAGTCTCTTTTCTTTTGTCATATGGCATTTGACGTTTATTCTACCGCTCGGCTCGTCCCAAGCGACGATTGGTCGATACCACTCGTTGCCGTTCGAGCGGTTCAAAAATGCGGAGTCGAGGGAAAATCAGTAGAATCGAACGCTAGAAGCGAGGAGAGCGAATCAAAAATAGAGCGCCAGGACGCGGCCGCAAACACGCGTGACAGGAAAGGCAGCTTAAAACAATGAATAAAAAAAAGGAGGCAACAGTTAGTTCCGGTGTGAGTCGGGATTGACTCACCGATGGTAGTGGTGAGCGTGGGGAGCGGCAGCACGGCCGCCGAGCTCGTGGGGTGCTTGCAGCGCGTCTGCTTGGGCGACGAGCACGGGTGCTCAAGGCCGCCCGCCGCCGCCGCGTCGGCCGGCGTGCCCGCACGCTTCAACCCGTGCGACTGGAACCACAGGACAGCATAGTTCCCGTAAATCTCTTTGGCGGCTGAGTGAGTTAGTCACAGATTGTTTGCACATCGCTGACAGTGTTTACAGTTCACTTATGTGTGCGTAATTGACGAGTGATGAGTAGTGATGTCCAAAAACTTGAAATTTTTGATTCGATTGATCGATTCAATTAACTATTTCTTAAAATTGAATGTGCGTCTATATTGAATCCCCTTTGTCACCTAAAACTTGTCATTGCGCAGGAATTAGCCAACTTCACGTAAACAAAAAGATTTACGGGTAGCTTAACATACAGACAGACGGAACAAAAAAGAATCGCTATGCTAGGATGGTAACCCTAAACAGTAGTGTAATCAATATCTCACCTTAGGCTCAATTAGAGGTATCCCAACTGAGGTGGGCTGGTAGGCCGTGTTGCACCGAGCCAAATGTTCCTGTTTGTTACGCATAGTTTTCATCAGGTTCTTATCGCTGGATCGGTTCCCACGATGTAATTTTACGAGCTCCTTTTCCATTTCGGTGTTGTGCCTATTGATTTGAGAGCAATATTCGAAATTAATAAATAAATAAAAAGTGGACAAAACATTACTAATATTATAAACGCGAAAGTTTGTAAGGATGTTTGGATGGTTTTTACTCTTTCACGCAAAAACTACGGAACATTTTTTGATGAAACTCTACAGTATTAAAGATTAAACATCAGAATAACACGTATGCTATAGAAGCCTCGGGAAAAGCTGTTCCCGCGCGTAAAAATTTTTATACGTGCGCGAAGCCGCGGGAAGCAGTCAAAAATAATCCCAAACGCTACACACATATTGAGCATGGACTCTGTGAGGCACGCCGGCTGCAGCTCGAGCGGCGAGGGCATGGGACTCGAGCCGACCGGAAGGATCGAGTCGCACGACTTCACCATCTCGCCAGAGACCGCCGAACGCTGACCCAAAGGCGACAAACAGCTCCTGCAATAGGATTGACACTTATCATCCATTGACGGGACTATAGCCCGAACGCCCTGGGAGAGGATAGGCCTGAGCCCCAGTAGTAGGGCTGTTGACGATATGATGATCCATTGACCATCCTCTCGAACGTCCTGGGAAATCACGGTCCCAAAGCTTGCCTTTTGCCCCCTGTCAGATAATTTTCGGGTAAGTATAATTGAATTTATTACATTGATTTTGTATAGTTGCTGTACTGATAATAATATATTATTACCTACTTAGTTATTTTAATTAAATACTCAGGAAGACGCAGTGCAGGCAGTCCTCCCACAAGGTGGACCGACGATCTGGTGAAGGTCGCGGGACCCAGCTGGATGAGGTCTCCGAGGAGGATCTCCGCGACGACCGGTCCTGCGCTAGCAGGACCGGTCGTCGCGGAGATCCTTGGGGGAGGTCTTTGTCCAGCAGTGGACGTCTACAGGCTGATATGATGATGAAATACTTACTCTGGCGAAGTGTTCGGGTCCTTCCAGTCTGGTATATTATCGCCGGTCGCTGTGTTGTAATCTTCATACGAGTAAGGCTGGTGACTGTCAAAATATCTGAAATGTTAAATGTAAATAACTCTCCATTATAATGTTCCGTTACGTTGTTAATTTTAACTACTTAACAGAGACAGTCAATACGGCTATCATTCAGCTTATGCGCTCAACAACAGCCTAGAATTAGTCCATGCAGTTTAATGCACGCACAGACGATGCTGCTACCCATCACCTGCGTTCATCCATTAATCGTCGTGTACGACATCCACAGGAAGACTGAGAGGGGCGCTCGTGTCCGGCTTAATTCGACTAAATAAAATGAATGTAGCGGCCTAGTAGGTACATGTACACTTTTCGAGCAAAGAAAATGAAGCAAAACAATCGCGATCTACATAGCCAGATGAATATAGGACCAACAATATTTAAAAAGAAAACAATATTATATTTTTATTCAGTTAATAGCTTATGCCCCGCGACTTCGTTCGCATTAAAAAGTGTAGTTTATGTTATTTACTATTTGTTGCCAGCGGTATTGTAAATTTTTGTTCCCGTACAAACCTTAACATCCCTTTTCACTCCTTTAGGGAAGGAATTTAAAACATCCAAGTACACCAGATTTTAAGTAAGACCACATGCTTTCAAACAAATAAAACGGTTCAAATCAGACCAGTAGTTTTAGCGTGATGCGGGTGGGTACAAACAGACAGACAGACAAACAAGAAATTTTTTGAAAAATGTTTTGGGGTCAGTTATTTTTTAACTTATTTATTTGTTAGCCATTTAGGCTTCCAATAGTAACGTATTCCAATAGTATTTTTTAAAATCCCTTAAATGTACAGAAATATTCCCGTTTCGATTTTATAATAGTAGGTATAGATAGAAGACGATAGATAGATTACAATCCCGTACGCAACAAATGTGAAGCACGCGTTGAACTTCGAATATGTTCAGACTGAAAATATGTTCACAAAGGTGTGCGTGCGCTTATTTGATACGCTCAAAGTACCGCGCGTACGGCGCATCCCTTCATTTTATTTTGGTCGATGTCGGCTCCGGCACGCCGCAGTGCGAATGCATGACGCTTGGTGGGTTAGGCCCCAATTACACGGTAGGTTTTGCTGTCAGTTTTATCATGGTTTTACCACAGTCAGACGGTGACTGACGGATGATCGTCTAATGCGGTGACTGATGAAAATCTGCATACTTTATTTATTTCATCATTCAACCATCAGTCGTGACTGACGGAATTGAATGACGCAATTTCATGACGGTCTATTGTACGCCTTACACTCACCTCTGCATATTATCTTTGTAGTTAAGTTGATTGTAACTGAGCGGCGTTTCCGAGCTGCATTTGCTGTCATTGTACTCATGGTGGGGCGATATGCCTCCGAGCATCACCGAGTCGCGTTCCTGAAACACCATCGCTATGGCTACTTGTTGCCCAGGAGAGAGTGTATGGCTTTCTTTAATCTATAGAAATGTAAATATTGGTCGTTTATTTGTAGGTACTACACGTTAAACATGTTTTGTCGAATGATTTTCGATATAAATTAAAAAGTCGGCAAAGTCTACATCGAAATACACAATGTCTTGCAACATGTGTACTGCAATATCTCGCAAAAAAATTGTTTTTCTGAAAGAAGATTATAAAAAAAATCCGATGAATAATTGAAGATTTTTTCTTGGAAACTTGTAAGGGACTGCGCAGACCAAGCGGAAAATCCCCGCGAACTTTTCGACGTCATTGTCAAATGAACCTATCACTATAATAGCCTAAGGAACAAAATCGTATGAATGACGTCGAGCGCGAGGCGGTCATTCATACGATTTTGTTCCATAAGCTATAGTAATTTGGTTCATTTGACAGACATCAAAAAGTACGCGGGCATTTTTCCGCTTGTTCTACGCATTCCCTAAGTAGGTTAGCATAGAACGTAGAACGTTTAAAAGCATAATATGTACATATTTAATTCACCGATCTTTTTCCCCATACTTTGCATACGGTGTGCTTTCTAAAAGTTTTACATCGTTTCCGATATATTTTCCGAGTTTCAGCTGAGTCGTTCCAGTAGTTTTCGATTTATGCGGGGCCAGACTGACAGGCAGACGGGTAAAAGCTGTAAACAGAGCAAACACCACTGAACCTACATAATAGCTATTGTCCACTTCATGCATCTCCAAACGAAGCTCCTCGTCCAGTTTGGGTTGGTCTTCCAGAAGGCTCTCCATGACGGTGGCGAGGTCCTGGCAACGCTTCGACGTGTGCTGTTTGGCCATTTCTGCCGGTCTTGTTACAGCCTGCAACGTTATATTTTACCCGCACGTTATTACAATAATTGCAAAAAACTAGTTAAACATTGATGAGATGATAATTGAACCTAGGGCCCTTACAAAGTAGCTGGTAGCTGTGTTAAGTAGCCGAGCGGAGGTAGACTGCATCGCGTTTGTTTCGTGACTGCATCGCGTCTGTATCGCGACTGCATCGCTTTATATCGCAATTGCATCGTTACAAAAAGTCGCCGTGTTGTAAGTGCCCTATAATTAACAATTTTAATTTTTACTCACCTCATTCATAATCCTGACTATGTCGTCTCTAAAACATTTTAGTTTGTCCTTTTGTTCAGCATTTTGGATAGAAGCATTCTCCTGTTTAGGCGACTGGAACACGTCAGGGTTCATCGGACCCTTAGCATAAAAAAAACACATGTTCCTTTACATGTAAAACAAACATAAAGATGAGAACAAAACATAAGAAACAAAAAGTTAAAAAAGGTATATAAATGTGAATTATATATTTACCTCAATAACGTGATGTTTGCCAATGACGAACTCCAGTTTCTTTGTCCAGGGATTTATGAAAGAGGACCATTCCGTCTCTACTTTAACGTAGTCGCCGTTTTGTGTCAATAATCTAAACATATTTACATACTATTAAGTATTTACAATACAATATATTTTTCGTTTAAAATTCGAAAACAGATTAAAACATTCAAGTATTTGGACATAACATATATAACAGCTGTAGCAAGTTCGCCGCGGTGCGCGGTCCTGCGACCGATCTAGCCTGCACACAGCCACTTAGCTGACTACTAAACCTTTCGGCTATGACAGTGACCTTAGTTCTCCGTAGAATTGCTACATTTCACTTCACGGTTCACTGTAGGGCCATGTTGAAACCACGTAGTTGCCACTTCTTAAACGGAGCATAACAGTGCGACTGGCAACTGTACCTGTCCTTCAGTCTCATGTCTCATCACCGAATAAATGCAAAAAGGTAATCACAATCTTACCTATGTGGCTTGGCGCACGGTATCCCACCCTCCTTAACAATTATTTCGTACACTTGCCGCAGGTAACCCAAATCTTCCGGGTGGTACAAGTGCAGGACATCCTTGCCAGCGATGTCCTGAGGCAAGTAGCCCAGATACGGCACCGACTCCGAACCGATATATTCAAGGTTACCATTCGCGGTGTGAAGTATTACGAAAGGTACAGCGTTTGAGATTGATTCATTGGGTGCTAAAACAACAATGTGAAGATTCAAAATTCAGTAAGGGTTGAACTCCGCTATAGCGCTCTTCTTACTTCCATATTCATCATCATCATCAACAGCCTATTAATGTCCCCACTGCTGGGGCTTAGGCCTACCCTCTCAACGAGGGCGTTCGGGCTATAGTCCACCACGCTAGCCCAGTGCGGGTTGGTGGACTTCACATGCGCCTAAGAATTTCTTCTTCGGCGTATGCAGGTTTCCTCACGATGTTTTCCTTCGCCGTTTGAGAGCAGTCAGTAAATGTACTTAAGTTTCGAGAAAAAACCCATTGGTACATGGCCCAGCCGGGGATCGAACTCCGGACCTTGCGATATGATAGGCCGCGTCTTATCCCCTACGCCACTAACGCTCTACTTCCATATTTGCATTTAAATTGTCGCTACGAAAATTATTATTAAAACGCATAATGTGAAATAGACCGATTATAAAATATAAAAATATGTTTTATAAATTTTTATTTATTGTAGAGATAAGTGAACTCAAGAGTTTCCACCTCGGTAGGGAAAGGTGTGATTGTCACTTACTTTTGAAAGCTGTCTCTAGTTGGGTAGCCTGTATGACCAAGTATGTGACCCCCCCGTCCTCGTCGGCAATGTTCCTGAAGGACAGTTTGAGAAGGTACGGCCAGTGAACGAGCGGTCGGTCCGCGATGCTGAAGCCGGTGCTCAAGCCCCGGTACCGTCTCAACCGGCAGACCATTGTCGACATGGAGGGCCCTGCCAACAACACATTTTAATGTTACAAACTAATGAAAGAACATTTGCATCTAACATTTTTAACCATTTAACCCCAAAATGTTGATTGATTTAAAAATGAGTTTCTTATATAAGATTTACCTTTTTCCTGCGCACCATTTACAACCTTGGGTACGGCCAAACCACTCGTGATTTGCGACGTGAAGGTGTTCCGATCCTGAGAAATTAAAATATTAACATTTGGCCCAAATTTTACCTCCTAATATAAATAAGTCCTCCTAAAACAAGTCCTACTAATATAAATAAAAGCGAATTTTTTTTATGGATGTTGGATATGGTTTAACATTTATTATTTTAAAAAACTTATGGCTCATTTGATATTTTATCTAATGTCCCTATAAATTTGTCTACGTGGACACCTTTGGGTAATATTGGTCTCGTTGGCTTAGTGGCTTGAACATTGGACTTGAACGCCAGAGGCCGTGATTTCGATTCCCCCTAAGGAGAAACTATTTCGACTCAGTCCGAAAGTTTTATTTGTGAATGTGCCGTTATTTATTATTTATTTATCGTACGGGTATTCACACATTTGGTCGTAACTGACACCGGGCAGAATCGTGTTCAGCGGGGTCTAATTAGTCAAAAAAAAACCGGTGGCAAAAAGTTTCACTAAATGCCGTTAACCATTGAAAGGAGACGCTTTTTAAGATTTTACCGCCAGTCTATTACCTATATACGACGGAGAATTGAGCTGGCTTTAAATTGAAACTCACCCGCGGATGGATAAATTCTATGAAAGATCTGCCAATCCACATCTGATTTGGGAAGCCGAGACACGTCGTCAGGGACGTAGTAGTGTAAATCACTACGCCGTCATGCATAGAAATCACGCATGAGAATCCATTCTATAACATAAAATTTTTCGTATGCAGGGTTTAATATTAGGTTAACAAAGAACAAAATTTGAACAACTTTAAATGTATCCGTGTTATTTATGGAAAAATATGTCACGGTTACTCAAGTATATTCACATTGGTGTTTCTAAGAAATAGCATAATTCGTATGCCTAGTGATTTTTCGCGCTAGGGAATGCACGAAATTCTAAAATGCAATTCAACGAAGCTTTCAATGTCAAGGTAAAGTGATAGGGTACACAAGTTTGCAAAATTCAAAATATACCTTAGTTTCAGATTAAATGTTTAAAATAGTGATGGCTGGATTTTGCCTGCAGCATCGATGGTTTGTCGTCGTCCGCATTGCGTGTATAATGCGTTTATCCTAAGGTGTCTTAGGATAACAAACGCTTTCACGGCCGAAAGCAAAATTTACGATAGACGATGTTCCTAAGTGGACCGCAAAGTTTATATGGTATTCCGAACTTGTTTTTGTTACCTTGCACGCACAGTAGACGAGACGCATAAAGCGTTTGTTTTCATAAGACAGCTAAGGAAAAACGGATTATATATTTGGTTCAAGTCCAATCAACGTTAAATTTATTTCAGTAATTGAATAATAATTGTTACGTACCTACATGTTCAGTGTCATGCTTAACTTAATTACAAAGTATTATAAAACTTACAGAAGGCAAAAGTTGCGGAATTGTTATCGAATTACTCGATACATTTACAAGCGCCGTATTGCACGGCAAAACCTGAAAATAATGGTGGTATTAATAGGACATTTCGAGAAAAGGACATTACGGAAAGGGATACTTTGGGAACAGGAAATTTAGGGAAGAGGGCATAATGGACCGAGACGAAAATAAGTTGTACGTTAAGTATCGCTCATCATTCGTTAGAATAAATTGCACTTTATATGAAACAAAATACATTTTGCGTAGGTATAAGGTGTTTCGCTGTAAGAAGTGAAGTTTGAATTCCTACCAGCATATCGGGCTGATCACATTATGAATTAAGAAGGTCCAACTTATAAAACATTTTTTTGTTATCAATGGGGTAAGCTATTATTATTAAAGTTTTATATAGAATTTGATCATGCAAATGTATGACAAGTTGCAAACACACGCTCTGTGAACTATGATAAATAACTAAGGCTAGGGCATTGGTAGCATTTGATGTTAGTATTACTAGTATAATTTTGGTCACAAATATAAAAGTAAATATAAAGTGGTAAGATAAGCTTTTCATCATTGATTAGGATTGATCTTAATATTGTCAGTAGAGCCAGTAGAGCGTGTCACCAATGCAAATGGAGGAGAGGGTTTTTCGCGGAACAAAGGCACGTTCGTAACAAATATGTCAGCGTAGGGCGTTTGTGCACTATCGTATTCGGTTCTTGTTCGTTTCTGATCCGGTTTGTGCACAAAATTTACGAATCGGACACGAGCCGTACACGCATGAGTATACACCACGTCCATACATTACTAAAAATTAAAAAACAACTACACTTAAAATTAAACGTTCTGACGTCATACCATAGCAGATTTGACAGTTCAGTACCTGCGTAGGTACCGGGGCTAAGCCGTTATAAATTTATATATTTTTAATATCACCTCATCATGGTTACTGTTTCTGTCAGTTGTGCAAATGTCCAAGTCCTTGACACCTTTCTCCGGCTGCGTATGCATCGGGGATGAGGTCTGAACAACTGCAGGACAAAATTACAAACCGTTTAACACGAAGTAGCTGGTGCCATGGCACACACTTACACCATATTTAGTACGATATCTAAAACAGTTAAACGTTATTGTTAAAATGATACAGATATGGGCATACCTTCATATCAAACCTCATACTTTACCTTTCTTACAGTATCTAGACGTGTCTAATACACTAACCCTGAGGAAACGCTCTTATACATTATAATGATTGGTCCGTCCCCTGTAATGATAACAATTCGTTATAAAGATTACTACAGGGCGCGAGGGCGCGGGCTGGCACCTGCGTTCTGCACCCTACTAAACATTTACTTATAAATAATTGTTCTGCGTATGCAAACCGAGTGGTGGCCACGCACCGGAGGACGTACTGTACGCAGGCCTCCCTCCCACAAGAAGTTTTTGGGGAAGCCTTCGTCCAACAGTGGACGTCTTCCGGCTGATATGATCATGATGATGATAATGCAAAACATATTTCTATGTCAATACACAAAGACCAATGTCTTATCTATAGTTAATAAATCGCAGAATTATCATGATCGCCAGCTAACGTCTACGGCTGGACATAGGCCCAAGGGGCCACCACACCCGGTCCTCCACCCTCCCCATCCAACCGCTTCCGGCCCCTTCTTCGGGTCCATATCGCAGGGCGCATACGTTTTAAATAAGGAGTAAAAAGGAACTTTAAAACTCCAATATTCATACGCTCAATTGTTTCTGCATCTTTAGTTAGTTATGGACAATTACTCTTAGTTATTTTATTTAATTAATAAAATTCTGAGATAGGTACTATTTTATCATTACGACAAATGCAAAATAATGATTAGGTACGGTCGACCGCACGTCAGTGGAAACAAAACCAGTATAAACTGTTCTCGCATATTATTGAAATGCCCTGAGAGGCTAGGCCAGCTCAAAGTCAAAGTGTTTCCACTGATGTGCGGTCAACTGTACTTTAACTCCGTGAGACCGAATGTCATACCATCGTGTGTGTATAAATTTGAAATTTTTCATAGAAATTTACAAACGTCATAGGCAACCACCAAAATAGATATTTTTGAAATTGGACAAGGGTGAAGTCGCTTGGGAACAGTTAGTAACAGATAAATCCCATTGGATCGCCATGAAGCTACTACTTGGAACACAATGAGGATCCAAAGTAAACCTATCTTGTAATAAAAACACAGTTTTACTGTCTTTACATTATGGAAAGGCAGATGCTATACTTTACCTAAGAGGCCGACCGTGTATCACTTCGCCAGCTACGGATGCTTCTGTCTCGCTGCGCCTACTACTCGATCTTTAAAGCAACACGGAGGGGAGTGGCCATCCTCAGGCGATCCCCTCTGCGTAAGGTACACCATTTTGCTCTTGCGCGGTATCGATATGTGTGTTTATATATATACACTAGAGATGCCCCGCATCTTCGTCCGAGATAAAAAGTATCCTTTATGGTATTCAGTTTAAGTTTCATCAAAGTCCGTTCAGCAGTTAAAGCGTTATTGAACGACATCCAATCTCAGAAACATCCTTTTTTTATTATACAGTAGTGTGTATCAATGATAGGTTATGAATGTGTTGTACGATTTGTTACGTGTGTGTTTCGTAGCAAGAGCGTACAATGTGGGTGGAAAAAAATTGAAAAAAAATATCATTTTTATCATACACAATTACAGATATCGCTAATTTTCGTAGATAATAGTTTTTTGTTTCGATACGTATTTACAAAGTTATAAGACTTTTTAATTTGTACAATCACTCTACCTCGCTTTAAATTTGAGAATTCGCTGGCGTTAGGCAACTGTCTCGAGCGACGATGACGTTACACCGGGCGAAAATGTTTTGTGCGGAAAATTTTTGACGAGAAAAATATTGTGATTGAAGGCTAGAGAAAAAATTCAAATGTCTTATTTTAAATTGAACAAAAATATATTTGAAACTTGTTACTTATATTTTCTTTTACCAGTTCCCAAGCTCATTGTGCAAGTGTGCGTAGCTCGCCCCGCGAAAAATGGCATTAATGTTTTGTACATCGGATGAAAACGTTACAATGCTGCCGCCCCTACGGGTCGGCGGCCGTGTTGCTTTAAGATCCGATCCGTACCTGGCTAATATTTACACACTTACACTAATCCTAAAAAAAATTGACTTAGGTATACACGATAGCATTACTTTATGAACTACTCGCATTCACGGATTCACCGCTTTCGTATTTTTCTAGCAGAAACAGATGACATCAATTAGCCAATGTACATTATCTTTCAAACAAAAAAAAAACTCACCCTCATACTCATATTAATTTTATTTTTAAAAAAGGTTTTATTATATTATTGTGTATATTAAAGAAATACATTAAATGAATCCAAATAGTCCATAAATTATAGTCATTGTTTAAGTGAGTCCAAACTTTTGGCAGTAAATATTAAGTCAGTTTTTTCTTGAAACGTCATGTTAGCTCGAAAACAAAGCTATTATTGAAAGATCACAAAAACTTTTGCAATATTTTGTTTATAGCAAAAAAAAATTGTGACTAGTGTATGTAATGTAACAGAACTGTACAAAATGTGACTCACCATCATTTACTTCTTCCTGCGAACATTCAGGGTCATTCACCTGCTCTGAGGCTGTGCCTTCAGTCTCGGCTTTGACCTCGTCTATAACAGGCTCTACAACCACTTGCTTTTTCTTTTTCGCATCCTTACTCCTTTTCTCAGGCGGATGGCTTAGACCGGAGCTAGTGGAGAAAAGGGTAAATTAAAAAAACTGAATTCATACCTTCATAAAAATATTCATAATTATCTTCAATGTATTTTATTCTTAGAGTATACATAACAGCGAACTTTAATAAGTATAGAAATACTACTAAGCCCTAAAAATGATGACACCAAAGGAGTCGCCGCGGCGACTTTTTCGTTCCCAGCAGTAGGTGATTTGAGTATGTGTACTAGACATGAAAATGTATTATGTAGAATTCAATACAAGCAAATATATACTTTGTCGCATAGCGATATAGTCTATAATCATCTTACACGCTTTGTTACTTCAGACTGACATATCATAATTGCATTTGTTTTTATTCGAATCTCACAATTTCAAATAAATTTGTATGAAGTAATGCTTCTATAGATATTAAAGTTCGCTGATACATAAGCTAGTAAAATATCAAAACATGACTGTATGTATCATAAAGTTAAGATCTCTTTGGTGCGTGCTCGCGGCCCATGCGCGCGCCTCCAAAGAGATTCGAACCTTCCTGGTATGTTTAGACAAAAAATTATTAATAATGGGGGAATACATCTAGTCAAACAGCAATTTGTTGGTAGGTATGCCTATTCATGGACAGCTTGAGTTTATAGAACCACTTCAGGAAACACTATTTCGTTGTTGATTAGGATATTTAAATTTATCGAAAAATATTAATAAGATTATAAATGTACCTTGGTTTACCGCCATATCCACTGCTGCCACTACAGTTGCTGCCAGAGTGGGTGGACTTCGAACTATGACTGCAAATAATTTTGTTTGTAGAAAGCAAATAAATTATAATGATACCTAGAACACGATTTTTGTGAAAATGTAACATCCTATTTCTAGGGCATTCTACATGTGACATTTTCATTTAGAAAAACCCTCTTTAAATAAAGATTGTAAAAACCTATTTCTGCAAATCATTTATCAGATCTCATAAAATTTAGTACCTTCCTAATCATTTACATTTGGAAAAAACTTTTTAGCCATAAGTCATGAAATACTAAACAGACAGACAACAAAGTGATAAAAAGAATAAGGGTTCCTTTTTTCCCTACGGAACCCTGAAACCAGTTAATGTGAATATTTCTAACATTATTGCAATAACGTTTTTAAACTGAGGTTTTGTTTAGACATTCTAATTAGTCATGAGCTTTCCTCTTGAAATTTAGGGTTCAATTTTGGGACACCTGTAATTATATGTCATTGTGTTGTTCAAACAAACAATAAAAAGAATAGGTAGGTAGGTACATTACATACATAGCTCATTTCAATGTCATTACAGTCAGCACAAAAAAGTGAGCTTAAGTCTTACGAATTTGTCGTCCAATAATTTACTTTTTGTTTTCCTTTAATAGGTATTTAAATCTATTTCATAAATCTTATCAGAAAATTTTACTTATGGACAATATAAATGTAGTCATGAAGGTAAAAACTTTTTGCATGTGCACCTGCCGCGGTAGCAAAAC
Organism: Metalampra italica; assembly: GCA_949699065.1. Classification (NCBI taxonomy): domain Eukaryota; kingdom Metazoa; phylum Arthropoda; class Insecta; order Lepidoptera; family Oecophoridae; genus Metalampra; species Metalampra italica. The sequence continues at coordinate 5,893,357 of OX452969.1, forward strand.
TTTTTCCTTCATGAATCCAGTAGTTTCAATTAAGATAGACATACAGATGAACAAGAAACCTTAACTATAAAGGATTCCGTTCTGACAGAACCCTAATAAAGCAAGATAGTTACCTTCTCCTAGACTGGCTATTGCTACGGCTGTTAGAATAAGCTGAATCCGAAACTTTAGTATTATTCTCCGAATCGTCTAGATTATCCATGTTGATTTATTGACAAAACCACTGCAAAAGATTGCATATTATTGACATTGGGATTTGGGTTGTACAAAGGGGTTGCTGAGAGTAAAAACCTAAAAAAAAATGATGCCTCAAGTCTCTGACATCCTAGGAATAAATCTAAATAAAATTAATTTGGAAATCTTTTCATAGTGTGTCCTCACTAAAACCACCACAGTTCCATTTACTACCCAAGTAAGTATCTAAGGTTCCAAGACCCCTACAATATTTGTAAAGATCATTGGTACATCTACAAACTTGTTTAACTATAAATAAAACAGTCACCTAATTATATTATATTGCATACATAAACATCAGCTCATGAAGATGTGTCTACTGTAGCCCATATGCAGGCAGCTAATTTGGACGGCATGCACTTAAGGAGTCAGTGTGGACTTTTGTCCAACTTTATGGGGCGCAATGAAGACTTAGAAAAATTTCACTTTTTTTGGAGTTGGACACTACCAGAGGTGATTTCTGAATATTTTCAATTTTTTTCGCTTAGCGCCCCTATATTTCTGTTATATTTTACTGTGCGATTTCACTATAATATGATATTATTTAACCAGTATTCATTTCCATGGCATATTACTTCTGCTTACTTCACGTCTACCAGCTCGTCTGGGAGCGGAGAGCTGAGCTACTACTTTTAGTTCCCAAAGAATACCAAACCCCAGGACACATAATTAATAGTTATAATATGTACAATATTGTACTTACCTACCTCAATTCCACAGCGGTGCGCACATACTACACCGGAAGCTCTTCAAAGAAGACAGCTGAGTGAAGAAAGAAGAGTATTCAGCTGCCGCCGAATTATCAATGACGACGACAACGCACGCAGTTGAGTTGAGGATAATATTTTAAAATTCTATTTTCCTTGATTTTACCATCACTGGAATGAATGACACTTGCTTGCTTCACTATAGTGTTGTAAGAGGTTAACAATAATTAATCGATGAATTTGATCGATTCATGTAACCGAACAATCGGTAAGTACTCAATATACAGACTCGACTTCCAGTTCGTTCCAAAATTTCAAATCATTTTAGTGTATATATGATGGTGTATATACAGTAGTATATATATAGTGAGAAGGTGTAGGCCGTGTAGGTGCTAATCGTTGCCTAGCTCTATTGAGTCCCATTTTTGAGGAATGCCGTGTTGTTGGTATTGGTAACCGCCTCTGTGTACACACCTATTAAAATCAGTTTAGTATAATATATGTAAGTAAGTTTAACGAATGAAACTCTCATGGTTGTTAGTCGGAGACACAGTGATAGCAATTATGTAGGTAGATATAGAGCGAAAAAGCAATTATTGATACGTACCTATCAATAATTGCTTCTTCGCGCTATATCCCGCGTACCTACGCGAAACATTTATAAATACATTAAGTACCGACTTCAAATCAACAAAAAAAATAACATTATGTAAGTAGGTACCTGGGTATACTAAAATAAAAATTGGTAAAATTATACATACCTATCATACCTACCCGAATTCTTTCCTGGCCGGCGGAAACCCGAATAACTTTTTTGGCAGAGAATCACATAATTTTTTTTTAATGGTAATTCAAATGTTAAATAAATAAAATAAAAATAAAAAAGCCTTTTATTTCCAGTTTTTTAACTTAAAGAAAAAAACATTTAGTAGGTACCTATCTATGTTATATATTAACCTAGTTTTATTATTAAAAAATGAAATTAAAAAAACATTTATATTTTAAGTAGGTAGGTATTAATTTATTATTTCACTGGAACCCCTCTCAGGTAAAGGCCTCCTCCAAAGCTTTCCATTTCTCTCGGTCTTGGGCTATTTTTTGCCATTGTGGGCCAGCAATTTTTTTAATATCATCATCCCATCTAGTGAAGGGTCTTCCTCTATCTCGCTTACCCAACGGACCCTTCCATGTCGTAACTGTTTTTGTCCATCTTCGATCTTCAAGACGTGCTACATGACCCGCCCATTTCCACTTCAATTTTTGACTATGGCTGAGAGCATCTATTGCCTTTGTTTTAGATCTTATTTTAGTGTGTTTTATCTTCTGTATTTTTTTAATGTTCAACATACTGCGTTCCATTCCTCGCTGACATGTATTTATTTTGTTTTTTATTTTGTTGGTGAATTTCCATGTTTGACACGCGTACGTTAGGCAGGGAATGAGGCAAGAGTCCATGACCCTTTTCTTTAACTTGATAGGCATTTCGCTTTTAAATACTTCCTTGTAACTCCAATATTTATTCCAAGTGTGTTTGACTCTTCTCTCTACCTCTAGTTCATTTCTGTCTCTGTTGAATCCAATTTGTTTTCCTAAATATACATATTGATCTACATATTCTAATCGGTCATTTCCGATTGTTATTATTGATTTTCTAGAGTTGGTTATGACTTTGGTCTTTGTGATGTTCATTTCTAAACCCACTTGTCTGCTTGCTTTGTGTAGAGTATCTATCATGTATTGTAGTTGTAGACTCGATTCCGATAGCAAAACCAAGTCGTCTGCAAATCTTAAGTGGTTTAGGTATTTACCTTGGATATACAAACCTCGGTTTTTCCAATCTAATTTGCTTATGATGGATTCTAGGATCGCAATAAAGATTTTTGGGGATAAGGGGTCGCCTTGTCTAACTCCTCTCTTGACTGGAAAGCTTGGGCCTACAGTTTCCAGTTTGACTCTACTTGAACTGTTTCTGTATAGATGTTTGAGTATTGTTATGTATTTTTGCTCTACATTTTGGGTCTTTAGAGTGTCCCATATACTTTCGTGTGAGATCGTGTCGAAAGCTTTTTGGTAATCAATAAATGTGATGTAGAGTGGTCTCTGTTGTTCTTGGTATTTTTCAATTATCAGTTCTAATGTATGGATGTGGTCTATGGTAGAAAAATTCTTTCTAAATCCAGCTTGTTCAATAGGTTGATTTTTTTCTAATGTTGTACTTATTCTTTGATTTATTATTGTAGAGAAAAGTTTATATATACTTGGCAAAAGGCTTATCGGCCGGTAGTTGCTGATGTCTTTTGGGTCTCCCTTCTTGTATAGCAAAATAATATTAGATTCAGACCATTGAGATGGTGTGATGCCGGTTTCGAATATCAAGTTAAATAACTTTGTTAATGGAGCAGCTAGTGTGAAGCATGCGATTTTTATGGCGTCGTTAGTAATGTTATCTGATCCTGGGCTTTTATCTGGTTTCAGTCTTTTTATTGTTTCAATAATTTCTGTACAATCTATTGGTTCTATGTGGGATTTCGGTGTCTCGAATCCGATGTCTTCATATTCAATATGGTTAGTGTCTCTGGCTAGGTCTGACGTACTATAAAGTTTTTTGTAAAAATTTGTTGCGATGTTTATTATATCTGTTCGGTTATATGTAGTTTTTCCTAATTCTTTCAGACCATCAATCCATGTTTTATTTGTCCGTAGTTCTTTGTATCCCTTTTTCAGACTTCCTTTTTGTTCTAGATGTTTTTGAATGGTATTACTTCTATGGGTCTTATAATCTTTTTTTATATATTTGCTTAACAGTTTGTATAGGGCTTTAAGTTCATTTTTCATTGCTCGCGTTTTATTTTTAGTTTTTTGTAGCTCTTGTCTTCGTTTTAGAAGTCTATCTGTATTTTCTGAAAGTACACTGCGGGCTTTTGTTGTTTTTGTATTTTTTGCGATTTGTAAGCTATCTGTAATATAATGTATAATTTTATCGTAGTAGTCTTGTACTGTCTCGTTAGGCTCAGAGTGGAGTAGAGCCATTTGAGTTTCCAAGTGCTCTTTAAATATTTGTATTTCTTCTTCATTTTTGAGTGTACTGTTTTGCTTATTTACAAACTTGGTTCTTGTTTTTACTGGTATTGTAAGTGATATTTTGGCTCTGAGCGGTCTGTGGTCTGATTTAAAATTAATACTTAGTGTCGTAATGTCTAGAAATAGATGAGGACGGTTGGATAGTATAAAATCTATTTCGTTTTTATATTGACCATTTGGAGACTGCCATGTCCACTTCCTTTTCTCTTTTTTCTTGTAAAAGGTGTTGATGATAGCTAGCTTGTTTTCCATGGCAAAGTCAATAAGTCTTTGACCTCGCGCGTTTCTTATTCCATACCCATACTGATTCATTACCAAGTGTTCATCTCTTTGTGGCGTACCAATTTTTGCATTGAAATCGCCCATTAAAATAAAATCTTCATATGCTTTATCAATTGCCTCATACATGGTATCATAGAAAATATTTATTTCTTCTTCGTTTGCTACTTCGGTAGGGGCATATATTTGTATGATGGTGATATTTTTTCCTGGTAATTTCAGATTTAGCAGGGCGACACGTTCAGAGATCCCAAGGTAACTTTCCACATATTGTTTCAGATATTTTTTTATCACAAAACCAACTCCAAATTTACCCGCTGTTTGTCCTGTACTGCAAAGAATAAAGTCTTTGTATTCTTCTATGCTGTTTCCGAGACGTCGAACTTCTGATATGCCTATAATATCGTATTTTATATATGTTAATGCTTTTTCCAGTTCTATTATTCTTTCGTATGACATCAGAGTTCTAACATTGTAGGTTAATATGTAGAGTTGGTTATTTCTTCTTTTTAAAAGTTCTTCATGATCTTTTGGCGATGTCTTTGGAGGGTTGTGGTCATGATCTTCCACGGTGACCAACCGGCTTGGAAGATGTTCAAATGTTATGGTCATGTAAATATTGTGGTATGTTACTTAATAACTCTTGCCCGCGGCATGTAAATTTATCTGTAAATTTTTGTTGCCACCATCCACTTTCACCCCTTTAGCTGGAATTAAAAAAGTCTAAGTACACTTCCAGATTTTAAGTCAAACCACATGCTTTCAAACAAAACAAAAAACGGTTCCAATCGGACCAATAGTTTTAGCGTGATGCAGGTTCAAACAGAAAGACAGACAAGAAATTTTTGGAAAATGTTTTGAAGTCAGTTGTGCCTAAATAATAGTTTTTTTGCAAATCCCTTCAATGTATAGAAATGCTTACGATTGTTTGCTTTCTAATAGTAATAGATAACTATTGTAATTGATTAAAATCTGTAGTCGATTACTGGCACAAAGACAAATGTGTCCATCACTAATACTGCCCACCAATAAGATCGTTCACGCTTTCGTACACGTGAGCCTCGGGCAGAAACGAGACGGCAGTATATTTGTCCCGCTTTCGACAGATGTTGCAAGAAAGAGATGGTGTTATAGCATTGGCTTAAAGCGAAAGTAGATAGCGATATTCACGTGTCGTAGCCAACTGTTGTCGTCGTACATAGAAATTATATAGAACAAATTATTGAAAAGAAAATCAGAAGAAGAAATTATTTGGATGCGGTATGCCAATTACCTAAGTGAAATCTGTAACCTGGTAGACGTCCATCGCTAGACATAACATTCCAAACAATTATATTTTCTCAACATTTTTGGAAAATACAAAATAATGAAATGTAAAGTATACCTACTATTTGGGATCATCATTAGCCTGTACTGTCCACTGCTGGACATGGGCATAGGTAGATACCTATTAATAAGTAAGACCTTACCTTATATAAATTATCCTACCTACTTAGTTACCTACTAATAAAATTACACAGATTCGTTTTCTATGAGAGAGCTACGAACATGCTACGAATTTGCTACGAACAAAGCTATGAAAGAAATAAAGCGTTTTGACGGTTTGAGCCATTTTTGATCACGCGGGAGTAGGTGGTACTTTTTAGCACTTTATATTTATTTTCCAGCACACAAAAGAGGTTTATTCGAGAGTCAGCTTGATTGTACCTATAATTAGGATAGCCTATTGTATCAATCAACGACACATTGTGAGTAGTTAGGTTAGGTTAGGTTTGGTTTTGTTTTTAGATTTTCAACATCATTCAATTATTCAGGTCCAAGTAGGTAAGTACGTAAGTAAGCCATCATCATCTCTCACCTCAGAACATCTCTATTCAAACTGTTTACTAGTCTATTTTTTTAACAGTGCATTAGACGTTCATACTAGGTACTCATGGCGTAGTTAGTATAAATGCTATAATAGTTCCTACTAGGTATGTAGCTGGCTCAGAACAATTACAAGCTGTCAGTTTTACGAAATATTTTAGCTACCTACTTGAAAATGCCTGATGACCATGCCATTGCCAATATGTGACAACTTATTTTTTTAAGATTGTAGTAGGTAGGTACCTTAGTTTAAAAAAAAATACTACCTAACTATACAAGGTCTCACGGCCATGCCACAAGGAGGGAAAGTACATTAAATATTGAATATAGGATATTTTACTGAAAGATGACATCGTTTTATTTTTTTTTAATCGCCTGCCTCAACCGGGAATTGAAACCGCTAAATTTGAAAAAATAAACACCATGTATTTTATGATAACGGTCGAAAGGGTGAATGGTAAGGATTTTTTTCCTAAATAACATAGCATCTATGAAAGGAAGATCATGAAATTTAATATTTTATTTATAAGAATTAAAAATTTAATTTATCAAATGCTCAAAATGTGGTCCATTTTGTAGCACAAATTCTCACTCCTTTATTAATATCTCTTCCTGTCGATTTACTTATCATGCAAAGATAAATAAATCGAGAAAAAAGAGAAATTATTAAAAGAGTAAAAATTCGTACACTACAGAATGGATCACATTTTGAGCATTTTGATAAACTAAATTTTAATTATTTTAAATAAAATGTTTAAATTTCATGATCTTCCTTTCATTCAATATTTTTTGAAAAATAATCCTTATGATTAAACCCTTTCGACCGTTATCATAAAATACATAATGTTTTTTTTCACATTTGGCGGGTTCGATACCTGGTTGAAGCAGGCGATTTTTAAAAAATCTGTGAATGCAGTTCTACGTAATATTAAAAATAAAATGATGTCTTCTTTCAGTAAAATATCCCATATTCAATATTTAATGTACTTTCCCTCCGTGTGGCATCGCCGTGGGACGCCCTGTATACCTAGGTACCTAGTTAGGTAGTTACCTAAAGACTTTGCTCACCTATCGGTTCATACATAACTTTACGTTAGTAATATTATTCTTTTCATAACTCAGCGAGTTAAGTATACTTAAGTACGGGGACATAATTTCGTTGCATAGTAAATCTGTGACCCCGAAGAAATTCCGCGACAATAGACGTCTAAATATCTATCTAAACTCTTAGGTAGCTTGTGTTTGTGTAGGTAGGTCTTCTGTGGTAGTAGGGATGGGATGGCTTCACCACGTGATCTGTTAGATCTTATCTGGAATGCTTTCCCGCCTCAATAGCTATTTACTTCTGAGGTTGATAAATTATTTAAATATGTACCTTACTTACAAATATACCTATCTGTTCTTATTTTTCTCTATGATCCTTCTGTTAATTAATTTTAATGAATATAGTGCTGCTATGTAATACCAGTGAAGGTCTCGAGTCTTATTCTCGGTTAGTCAATCTATTTCTACTATCAGTTCTACGACAAGAACAACATGGACAAAAAAAAACAGACAGTTCTACTACTCACCGCGATAGAACATGTACCATCAGCCTGCACCAGTCCAATGCTGGACATAGGCCCCCAAGGCGCGCCACTGAACCCGATCTTCGGTTCTCCGCATCAAGTCACTGCTACGGCCCCTTGCGCAGACGCCTCTTCATTAATTTTAATCTAATTAAAATCTGTCTGGGCATTGATTTGGGATTGAGCAACAAACATCCAAACCACTTTCGAATTTACTTAAAGGAGGTAACTACAGAATCTTTATATGCGTAAGTACCTACGTTTACCATAAAAGTACCTTTTCATAAGCTCGGAAGGGTATTATTATAGGTAGGTACTTTCTCATTCGAAATCTGCGTGGAAAAAAAAAGAACATACAACACCCGAACATAGTACCTCCTCCTTTTTTGGAAGTCGGTAAAAATGCTTATCACCGCTAGCGTGTTTGGACTTCGTATAACGTGGTAAAGGTTTTCAAATTTCGAACCATTTTTTTTCATGATGAAAACAAAACACACAATGATACGTTTAGAGGCTTTTTGGCGGAATTTTGTCGGAGACGGTTGTCTTTTTATTTAGTTTTCCTAAAAAATTTATAATTGTAGGTTTTGGTGTACCTATATCTATAGTTTTATATGCAACAAGTGCCTATTAAAGTGTAATTGTGCGGGATAGTTAAATAAAAGCGTGTAAACGACTCTTCCGGATCGTTCCAAAATGTCCCTTGTATCAGTTTAATGCGGACGTGAACTGCAGTGTGGATCACCGAATGGCACTAGTTGTGCTTTCGTGGAGGCCGTGCTGCGGTTTTATTGAACATCGCCGACTATTCATAGTCGTGTCCTGTTTTTGGAGGCCGTGCTATAACCACCAGTTTTTGAAGAAAAACTAACAAAATATGACTTGGCTGTATGGTTTATGACTTTTGCCTGTAAGGTCCCTTTGTTACTTTTGTTCTCATTTTAATTATCTTTAAATTAACAGTCCTAATATACTCCGTTTTGGTTCGTTAAAATTCGGTTCGTTAATCATAAAAATAGAACAAGACAAAAATTATAAGAAATATATTTTTGTTGTAAAGGGCAAACGATCATGCGGCATGACATGCAATACGTGCTGTAACTCATGCATGATCGTCTAGCTGTAATGATTGACGTGCATGACATGCAAACTACGTGCTGGCCGTTGCTTCACTGTACTGATTGATAACAAGCACGATGGTCCATCATGCCGCGTGATAATTCACGTAAACCTTGCATGTCATGCAAGCTTGATCGTTTAGGGACCACTCAAGAATTTTAAATGTTGGTGGGTGAGATTTCAGAACGCTCCCGGAAAAAAATACTTTTCAAATTTTTTCTTTTGAAACCTGAGCAATATTAATATGTCCACTTCTCATTTGTAGAAGTGGACATAATAATATAAAGAAGTATAGTCAATTCTAATTGTGCTCATTTTTATTTGTGGTTGTAAATAGCCGTAAGGATTCAATTCACCTAGTATTTTCCTCGCTGTAGTGAGGTGAAAACTGTTTCGCTCAGCAGCAATGTTATTTTGCGCCTCGTATACCTTTGAAACCCTCGCTACGCTCAATCCTAGAATCCTTCGCTTGCTCAGGTTTCAATACAAGTACTCGCACAAATAATAATCAACTTTGCAGCCTAAAGCCTTGCATAACAAATAACTATAAGGTAGGTAGGTACGTCTCACCTAAGTATTGATTATTTAAAGCAAATACAGAACCACGGCTTTTAATTTTCACTGTGTACCTACACATAAAATAGGAATAAATAAAATAGATTTATTACTTCTTGACGTGAAATCTAAACATTGTTATGAAAATACATTTTCTCATCTCGCTCAATGGAGGCGTAAGGGGTGAAGGGGTAGGCGGGTATAGGAGTGGGACACTTAATAAACTCAAGGCGTCACGCAGTAAGAAAACCCACAAAAACTTTTAGCAGTTTTCCCCAAAAAAGAGAACGGTATATTTTTGGAGAATCAGATACCTACGCTAAGTAACGTTGAGGCAGCGAAGTTACAAGATGGCGCATGATACGTCACGCGCAGTCGCGCACCACGTTACGAGATACGACGACGAGACACGAAACTCTCCGAAATGGACGAAACTTGGTAGGAATATATAGAGCTGGTGATTCTGAGCACAAATCACATAGTTATTATATTTTAAACATTAAATTATTGTTTGGTTTATCCTAAATTTATCTAGGCTGTAGAACAGCGGCACGGTGGAACCCTGAATGTTGGTAGTACTTATGTCTGTCTCCGTGTCTCAAATTAACAACCTCGGGAACTTGAACTCTCCGAAATGGACGAAACTTTGTAGGAATGTACATAGAGCTGGTGCTTCTGAGCACAACCACAGTGATAGTATACAAGGCTAAACTTAACAAGATGAGGTTCATTCAATAATAACAGGGCTTTTCGAAAAATGATTTATTGTGTCATAGTTCATAACTTACTAGTATAAGACAGGTATATAGAGAGTTATTAACTATACAATTGCCATGTCATCTTAATTTTAAGATCTTTTTGAATTTCAAATAATTTATCAATTTACAGTTAAAATCTTTGTATCTCATGTACTTTCAGCATCATGACAACGTAAACACGTAACTACTACAATACAAACATACATTATTTTTTACCTTGTAGAAATAAATAATGCTTACTACGAGAACATTTGTGAACTAAGCACCTATATTAATTACATTCTGTTAATTTGTTACAATAATAAATTACAATCTGGTCATTTCAGTCTGTTCTAAAAATGTAAACAAAGTAATAATAGTAACAACAACAAAAGTCGCGACAGCTCAGTCGGGCGGTAGTGCACTCGCCTGACAAACGTGGGGTCAGGTATTCAATTTTCAGAACTTGAGTTCGGTTATAATACCGCCTAATACACCATCCGACTTCAAATAAAGCGTACGCCCTCATCATGAGGGCAGAAGTTTTCATTTTGTGTTTCTTTAAAATACGTTTTTATTTTTATCTTCAAAGCAGCAAGTAAGTACTTGCGTAGGTACTCACATTATATTACTTTGTTTACTCATGCTCATAAATATGTAGATGCCTATAATGGGTGAGTATCAAATATTCTGCAACCACATGCGACTTTGGACGTAGTCTAGTGCGACGCCTGTTAATATCAGGCTGGCGGATTTTACGCTGACAATATTATTTAATTGCATGAAGGTGTAAATTGCATTCAGCTGATAGCGGCGTATGCTTGCGCTTCCAGCGCTTGAACTTTATAATAACAGTTTTAATGACGATAATTCAGGTGAAAATCCGCCGCGATCTCGCGTCTCTGACAACATATACTTACTTATTGTACTTAGTTTATAAACCAACTGTAACAAGATACCGTGCCACCACGTGTGACCGGTTGCAGAAGCACTATCAGTATCTGACTACTCGTAATAGGATCTGAACGACAAAAAATTTCGGAAAAATAGAATCTCAACTTCGCTGATGTCCAGGAGCGAGCGGTGAGGTTTTTATGAAAGTCAAAATGTCTCTTTTCGAATTTGCAAAAGTTCTAGTAGAGTTGAAATAGGTATAGGTATACGATACTGATGAGTGCCCCAATACCGGTCGCTACAGGTGTTTTTACACAATGCATTTATAAATACTTATTTATAAAGTGTTGAACATTCAATAATTTGTTCTTAATATTCTTATTGTATAGTTCTCTTCTGAATGTCTATGTGGAGTTGCAGATTTAAAGGGCGCTCACCATATTTTATGACCTTCTATATTTAATACATTGTTAAACTATACATATAATAAAGTTCGTGCCTTAAAGGGTCTCTATATCCATAATAATCTCAATAAATACGATTTTTTCCAAATTTTTGTTCATACATTTCATGGCAGTCAGTCAACTGAATATGTTGTTACTGAACTGTTCAACTGAAATAGTGGGAACGAACGAATTGAATCACGTATTTCGAAAACAACCGAAATGTAACACTTTTTTTTCTCAAATTTGCAAATTACAATTTTAAATCTCGTTCTTTGAATTAAAGTAAGTACTTACATCTAATAAAATACGTACTTTGGCTACTTCCTTACCAAACATTAACAACTATAATTTTTAAACAGACAAAATGAAAGTTTTTAAAATTGTTTTTTTATTTAATAATCTAAGTAGGTAGGTACTACTTAGATCTACTATCTATTACTTAATCTTTCTAAATGATAATGGATGGTCCTGGATGGTCCAAATATTTTTCACGCGAACGGGAAGTTTATTTCTTTGCTGTAGAATTAAAAACTCCGCACTCTGGTTGTTTTTGAAATAAGCGATTCAATTAAGTTTTTATTTCGAATCCACTTAATTGCGGATGTATGTAATAATTATGAAATGCGGTAGAGCAACATCATGGGCATTTGCCGAAGACGCGAAACTTTGTGCTCCTCCAATTTTCGTCACATTAGTGATTGTATTAATATATCATATCACTTTTAGAATATTATATAATCGTTTTTACGTGAAACATCTGCAACCTCAGCTCGGCGACTTTGACTCAAAACTTTTTAAATACATAGCAGTCGTGATTATACTTTATAGGTAAATGAAATAGCTGTTTCCCGCGGCTTGTGCCCCGCGTGGAATAAGTTTTTGGTGCGGGAACAGTTTACCCCGGTAAAAAGTAGTCTAAATGTTATTCCAGGGTATAAGCTATCACTGTATACTAAGTTTCATCAAGATCCGATAAGCCGTTCCAGGGTTTTAAATGGTGTACCAACCCCTTGAGTTATAAATGGTGTACCAACCCGGCTATGTTTAATTTATTTAGACATAACGAAGAATAATGAAAGCTAATATTGGCACTATCAACAAAAGGACGTTTCACCACAGGTTTCACGTAAAATGCTGCGCCATTATCGAGTACAGCCTGCCACATTTATGTTTATAATTATGTTTATTTAATCAAGTTACCTATTAGGTAGGATGTTTACACATAACAGAGCGAGTACCTGGTACTCATTTTTACAAATCTATCAGTTTACTTTTAAAATGCCCACTTCACCTTACAAGGTGTTAATTTGTTTTAACAATAAATACTTACTTATTAGTTAAACGTCGTTGCAACAATGTACAGTGATTTTGTAGTGCGAAATCCTTTTTTGCAAAATCCTGCAACGGTTTGGTGCGCGTTTGTACACTTCACTAATAACTAATTAATTAATAATAAATAAGCTGGTTAAACCATCTGAATTTCATATAGCGAAAGAATAAATAATAATAACTCAATAACAATTCATTTTCGTTTTGTCACAAATCGAAATGACCAAGCCAACTAAATACTAATTACTGTACTATTTTCTTAGAACAATTTGGACTATCATTCGTTCTCGTTCATCTAAATAACCTGAGGCAGTTATTTAAGATATCTAATCCTACTCTTAATCTAGGCCGACTGTGAATAAATAACGCGCATAAAATTCTACACTAACAGAAACGATAACTATCTTTAAGAATGAAGTTCTACTGTTAATCATGATACTGTTCTTTGGCACTCTGGTTCTTTTGCTTTCTATTTAGCTCATAATACAAACATTTGGTACATTTTTAGGCACATAGCAAATCATACATGCTCTCCTTGCTAACACGTGATGGGCTTGGCATGGGGCGTAGAAAACAACTAGAGAAAAATACGAATTTGGCTTTATCCGGTCTTTGAGTGCAGTGCGAACGCAAACGGCGGATCCTTGAGAGTAGAGGGCGTTCAGCTCATGTTTGGGGAATGCAACTGGTCCTTATGCCACACGCACGGACTCCGGCCTATGGTAATATATGGCTCTGAAACGCGCCTGCGAGAAGTTGTGACATTATGTAGTTGGAAAATTAATTGCGGTGTATTAGAGTAAATTACTCGTAATACCAGGACATCCATGACAACTAATGACTACAAGGTACTCAAAGATCTCAACATTACGAAGCAGCACTCCCACGGCACTCCGTTATCCTATCCCTGCAATCCTTACAAAAGTCATAAGATTTTTCGGTCGGACACATCACGCGGCCTCCTTAGCACGATCTTATCATCCAGGACCAAGTGGAAGGCGCGCGTGCTTGGAGGATGAGCACCGGCGAGGTGGTCGGATCCGATCAGCGGCGGCTGGTTGATCCTTTGGATGCGTTGCGGTTGGCCTCGTATCCAATAAGTCATGCCGACTAGGTACTTGGACTTTTTACGTCCATTTTGTCATACATATTATAACCCGCGATTCTTACAGTGAGGAAACAACGAAGGTGTTTTGTTTATCGGGTGAGATAGGGGCACTGCTGAGTCGCTACATTTCTCCTTATAATTTCTTCTGTAGCCTAAGCAGTTGTCTTCGAAAGCTTACTCGTGGTTCCATACTGCTAAGACGAAATATCTAAATATTTGACGTAACAGAGACCGTAACGAATTAGGTGTTTCAAAATCGTTTGCGGGTGATATGCAGAATAGATGCACCGTAACGAAACAGATAAATTGTTACGAAACGGATAATCAGTTTCGTTACAATTTCAGTTTCGTTACGGTACATCTATTCTGCATTTCACCCATCAAGCATGTGTTAGGATTCCCATGCCTTTATAAAGATCAATCAATATCGTAAATAATCTCTACCAACACATTGTTTCATTTATCTTTGGTTTCGAGCTGCAGCCAGCAGTTACCGAGCCTTACTTAACACACTTACTTATGTAAATGTAAGTTCAAGGTATTCTTTAATCAAAACTCACTTAGTTACATTCAATTTAAAAAGTCTTTGGTGTAAAACTTACAATGTATACAGACACTGAAGTACAAAACTACATGAGCTATTTAAAATATTGCTATACGTTTACTACCTAGTCCTGACGATTTAAGTACGAGTAGGCAAGCGTTCACTGTATGACAAAGGCGTGTTAAAACTTTGATACCTACCTACGACGTACCTACATCCGGACCCCCGAGTAATTCTCTACTCAGGTTCCAACCTATAACCTAGGTAGAGTCGGGGATGATGTACCTACCTACTTAAACGTGGATGGGCTATGATGAATGATTTTGTTCATTAATTATTGTAAACTCTATTCCATAATATATACCGCGGCTATGATTGGCTGCAAACCTCTTGAATCGTGACAGGTGATAGGCAGAGCCGTAGGCAGTCAGTACCTACAGAACATGTAGCTACATAATGAATGACCACTTCCCAAAATGTCCACTACTTCCCAAACTTGTCATTTCTATAAGATGTGACACATCTTTTATATGACCTTGGTTATAAGATGTGTCACAATGTGTCATTCATTAGAAGACTCAGAGTGCTGTCTGACTAGTTGTGGCTCTCTGGCCCTTTACAGCGATGACCAAGTCTTCCAGCAATGTGGTCTTCTTATTCTTATATGGGGTTATTAGTTTCTTTGTAGTGTTTAAAGCTACTTGTTCGTTGAAAAGTGTGTTTTTACTTTTGTTATTTACTTTTAAAATCTTTGCAGCCAAAAGTTTGTAAATGCAATAAGTAGCCCTGAACCTGCGATCATTAAGAACGGATCATATGATTCGATGGGAATAACCCCTTTGTATCGATCGATTAAGAAAATATTGCTTTAACAATTTGTACATCACTATACTCCTACAATGTTTGTTTGGTGTTGGATCACCTTAATTTAATGAATATTGCATGTAACTTGTACTGTTTTGTACACTTTTGTGACCTTGTCGCTCCTATAGTCGTGTCTCTCTGTTGCGACTCTCATCCAAAAATTATAATTTGCTTTCAAGCACGTCAAAGCATCACTTTCAGCAGTACATCGCACAGACCTTATAAATTAACTTTCAACTTTTCAGATGAAACTGTGTGCGTCATTTCTGAAGATCAAAATCCATTTGACCCCAAATGGCTTCCAAGACCACGTGACCGGGTCATTGCATTTGCCTAGCGCTACCGCTAGGAGAGGAGTCGCTGTAGTTTGTGGGCGGTTGGACGCTGACACGGACCTCACCTGTCGGGCCCACCAGGATTTTCACCTAAACCAGAAATTAATAAGCGTTAAATGGGTAATTAAAATAAAAAAGTAAAAACCAGATGAACTGTGATAAAACTAGATACTACTACTAGTAGTTCCGTGAGAACAGTAGACCTCGCCAGCCCATATAAACCAAACCTAAAAGAAACGAACAGAAGTCAATTTTGCAGTTGGAGACAGATTAAGTACTAATGTGACAAAAATTAGCACTAAAAAAGCTTAATATTTCGCAAACGAAACCCTGAATCGAAAAATGTTTTTTACACACCCGCAATATTTTTGAAAGACCTATCCAACGATACCCCACACCATGGAATTCACGCGAAAAAAAAATATTTCCCATTTTTCGTATGCAGTTCTATGAACATAATTAAAATTTTCGACTTTCATAAGTCGATCCACTATTACTCAAAAACTAATAGAACCTACTTAGCAGTAATAGTTTTCCTTGTAACTACGTTATATATGCTACTGCCATGAATTTTTTCACATTTCCAGAAGCAACCGTTTAGCTGGCAGGGGGGGGGGGGACACGTGACTCTAACAAAAATTACCGCTTTAAAGCTTAATATTTCGCCAACGGATCCCTAAATCGAAAAAATGGTATTCACACACCAGCAATATTTTTGAAAGACCTATCCAACGATATCCCACACTATGGGATTCACAAGAAAAAAAAAGTTCACTCCCACTTTGCGAGTATGGTAGGTACTCTAAAAAAATGTTTTTCAAAATTTTATTCTACTCATTTTGTAGGTTTAATTAATTTATACCTATGCCAAATTTTCGTCAAAATCGGTTAACAAATGCGACCTGTAGAGAATTACAGACAGAAAGACAGACGGACATTAGCATTTTTGGTCAATCTCGAAACTTAGACGCTTCGCTCGCTCGGTCAATAATACTAGTTACTAAGTACCTATACGTACTATTATTTATTCTGTGATCTAGGTGACATTTTCACACATTTGAGGTCGTTACGAAGTAGGTACCTATATAATAATTCTTATTATGCAACATCTATCCAATCAGACTGGTTGGGACCCCTTCATTACCACATATTTATAAAACGTATACGTAACGTAAACGTAACGTAACTTACCTAGTCCCCCCGTCAGACGTTCATAGCATAGTAGACGGGGTTGGGAGGGGGCGCCATGGGGGAGGCGGCGAGGGGCGCCGACACTCCGGAGGGGGCCCCCTCGGGGGCGCCCCGCGCACTGCGAGACGGAGACCCAGGCGCCGGCTGGTAGAGAGGCGCCGCCACCTGGATTAGGTCGCATTGGTTATTCATTAGAGTAGCCTGCCACTCAAACCCAACAAAAATGATGTGCCATAATAATATCATATTTCCTGAATTAATGGATTGATTTTGTAGGTAGAGAGCGTAGAGAGTTATCTATATGTGCTCAAGGAAAATTGAAAGAGGATTTTCGTATCTTCGCTCGCGGTTGCTCAGTCTGGTCTGGTCCCGGGCGAAATGGCGTTGCCATAATCCAAATCCTGGTCGCGTTTGAATGTATACTACGCCATTTGCCGGGTTAAAAAAATGATATTAGAAAATATATAGAGAGTAAATTCGATTGATTTTGTGGCATTCATCGCTAGCCTTGTACTTGTAGAAATAGAACTCACCGAGATATTCAATATAAAACAAAAATAAACTTCAAATACAGCATTGAACAGGAAAATTTCGGTTTTGATTATATCTCGAGTGAACCAAATGTTCCTTTATAAAAATATTCATTCCTAATTTCTTAGTTCTTAGATTTTGTATGATTTTGTATGAATTGCTTAGTATTTCATTTATTTTCGAATACCACGATTAGGGCCCTGAAATGTCCTAAAGTATCCGCTCTACATTGGGATAGATGTCCTTTATTCTCAATATTACTGGCCCAATATAGATATTACGTATACTTACTTTTTCAGAATAGCATATCATCTGCTTACCGCCGCCGGGCTGCGGGGTCGGCACCGGCCTGTACCTGGCTGGTGCCGGGCATAACGTCTGCAAGTAACACTTCGTTTTAAAATGTATAAAATCGATCAGAATTACGAATCAGAATGACATTATTACCAAATCCAGACCGTAACCAAAAACGTTACGCTGCATCCACACGTTAGGCAAAAGCAAACACAAACGTATGGAGTATGAGTTTGACTGGCGTTTGTAAATGTGCAGCGACGTAAACACTGAATACGTTGTACCTGCAGCTGTAGTGCGTGAGTGTAGTGCGCGCGCTGCGCGGGCGCGGGCGTCGCCACCGCGGGCTGCGGCGTGCTGGCGCCACTGCGCGCCTGCTGCTGCTGGTAGTACGCGTGCACGCGGTTATCTGCGACCACAGTACACAATTCAAAATTCCTTTAATCAAAATTGGAATACATATTCTCTTTTTGACGTCAATTTCGTCTCACTTTTACTTTCCACCTGTTACAGCCACGGTTCGGTTATAGGATAATATACAGGGTGGCACGAGATGGGCCAGTACGGGGAAGTACTAAACTATAGATACAGATAGAGAAAAAAATAGAGACCATGTCTGTCGATTTTATTTTATAGACAAGAAATAGCTACTGCATTCATAGATTTTAAAAATAATCATACACTACTCGGGATCGGGAATCGAACCAGGAAATTTTGAAAAAAAAATAAGTTTACGTTATTTACTATGGATACTTGTGTAGGCTGTAAGGAGTAAATGTTGCAATGAAACCTTGTATCTAAAATTAGATAATAATTCCTTTCAACCTACACAATCAATAATTCATTAAAAAATAACGCAAGTTTTTTTAGAAGAGAATTTAAAATAGCATAGTAGGTATTTATTTGGCATACACAAGGCAGCCAAATTTTTTTACAATGTCGGGGCTCGATTCCTGAGTAGTGTACTCTCTCTGAGTAGTATCTCTAAATTTAAGGCAGCCTTTTTTTATTTTTATTTTTTTCAATTTATATTAACAGTTTTTCTTATCTTGAAAATCGACGATAACCCCATTACAAAAAAATATCTGATTGAAGTAGATTCGGATTTCCCCACACTGACACCCTACTGCCATCCTGTATATCGAAAATATCCGATATGACTTAAGGTATATTAAAAAACAATGTCTCACAGTCAGTTGAAGTCCACTGGGTAGCTCCATAGTCATGCTGATAGTGATAGTGAGAGCTATATGGCACGTATAGGAGCTGGTGGTGACTCCTTATGGGCGGCGGTGACTCCGGGCGCCGACACCGCGGGGCCGCGCGCACCGGCGACGTCTGCTCCGAGCTCGTCTGGGAACTGTAAAGCTCTTGACTGCTATCTGAGCATCTGTGAAACAAAAACACAATACACTGTTATCCACCGACCACCTATAGGGTTGTAGGTACTATTCCCACTGGGAACAACATCTTTGTATTGTACAACTTAGTAATGATCTGGATAATTTAATATGTGCACGTTAGAGTCGAACAAACATACCTAAATACCTTTAAAAATAGGACGTACCCCACATTAGCGTACAATGAACAGTTCCTGTACATGTTGTCTTGCTGTTTCTGCTGGTAGTGCGCGTACGTCGCCGCGTTCTGCGCGTGCGCGAAGCACGCGTCGCTGTGCTGCTGCGCGGGGGGGGCGGCGCCGCACGGCCGCACCGTCACGTAGTCAGAAGACTTGGACCTAGGGGCGTGAGCACGAACAATATAACTGAAATTCAGTTAGATATCATTAACGCCCGTCGTTCATCATGTGACGTATCACAAATTACTTCATCGTGTATTAAATGATCAAGTGATAATGTGAGTTTGATCGGTTGATTTTTGATACGTCGCTGTCGCGTCGTATAATGATTATTGAACGACGAACCTAATGCCAAAAATGGAATTCAACAAGAGTTATTCGTACCAACTCGCACTCTCATCTTAAAAGCAAGCAAAGAGTTTTCCACGCACTTACCAATTGGAACTAACACTAGCTCTGCTCTGCGGCCTGGAGTTAAGATTCGCCTCCGAGTAGTACGGCCAGGAGTAGTTGGAGTTGTTCCGCGTGCACACGTGCGCGGGCGCCGCCGACGCAGCGCCGCCCGGCGGCTGCAGCTCGTTCTGCATTTGCTGCAGCATCTGGTCAGAGGCGCCCATCTGCCGTTTGACGGCGATGCCCCTCACGGCGGGGCGGCGGTGGAAGCCTGCGATTACGACATCACTCGTATTCGCTAGAGAAACTTTAGAAACATAATGGATTTGATTCAGCCCTAACTATAGAGTCCGAAAGATCGAAACTCTGCTTGTAGTAGTTGTACCAAGTTTATTTTTAAGGTACGGCCACACCGCATAACTTTCTCACTCATTTACCAATTGGCTAATTCCTATAGAATAGTCAAAACTTCGGTTCCAATAGACTCCCCAAAATAGGCGAAATTAACTCTATAGCGATGCACCACACACTTCACCCAGTCGACTGCTTGTAAATATGAATCAAAACCGTAAGTGCCTTTACGTTTAAGATAAATAGTTAAATATAAGCTACCATAATCGTCGTGTTCGTCGTCACTGCTGACCATCTGAGACTCCTGGCTATATCGTTGCCGAAGTCTTTCGGTCCTTGGCGCCGCCGCTCTGGCGAACGCTGTCAGTCCGTCGTCTCCTTCACAAGCGCCTAAACAAATTAAACTCGTCAAGTGCTTCTGTTTCTTCAGATCTATGATGAACGCAGAATGCAGTTGTTGCAGACGAGGTGTGGGTCGATGCCGAATTTTTTATAACATCATCTTATAGTAGAGCCAAATTTACATTAGAGTCAAAATAACAATATTTTGTCACTTCAAGTTTCTGAGCCAGAGAGCGCCTCCGACAGCCAGAGTTGTCTCAGTAATAATGCTCGGTTAGACCGTTCTGCTACAAGAAGACTATAGGTAATAAGTTTTCTGCATACTACCTGGCGTGCCGGCCACGACGTCCGGCGCTGGTGCGTCGTTGTGGTCGAGCAGCTCGAGGCTGGTGGCGGCCGAAGCGGAGGTGCGGTCCCCAGGGGGTACGTAGTAGAACCCCTCGTGGTGCGCCGCGCTGCCCACGCACGCCGTCAGCGGCGCTAGCGTCGACAGGAACTGCCGCCGTTGTTCAACCCGTGGCTGTAAAAATATTCACGTTTTCGTACCCACTTACTACGAGCACTTGCCACGAGTTGCGCCTCGATACTGCGTTTCTACATTATATAATTGTAATATTTATACAAGACCTAATTTCTTAAATCTATTATCGCCGACAAAGGCCAAAATTGGTTTAATGAAGTAGCGCAACGACGGGTAAGGCTGCTGTAGACTAAATTGTACCTACCTTTGTAACTTGGCATTTAGCTTTAGCATTTTTTGATAAATTTTCTCGCAATTGCTCTTGAATTTAAATTGTTATCATTAATGACTTAGGCATACCATAATAGCAAACCTTCTAAACCCTCGCTCTCACCTTTTGTGCCTCCTGGTGAATGTCTCCTAGGTCAGGCGGCTGCTGGCGCGGCGGCACCGAGGCCGACAGGGTGGAGGAGGACGAGCTCGACGACGCGCTGCCGAACGCCTTCTCGCTGCCCTTGTCGAGGCTGTTGTACGACTTGTCGCTCGACTTGTCGCTGCTGCTCGAGAACTTGTCCACGCTTGCGCCGGCCGGCGACGAGCGCTGCTCCTCCGCCTCGTCCTCCACGTCGCACGTCAGCAGTCGTATGCGCTCCGACAACGAAGTGGTCTCGGGCTGCTAGAGAATGTAATTAAAGGTTTAAGTCATAGTCGCCGTTGTGATCATATGAATTTTACTAAGTGCGTTTTTAATAAAAATCGGGTTTGGGTAGTCCAGTAACATTCCGAATTAAATGACCATGTCCCCCAACCTTATCCAATGATGACGATTGATGAAGTTAAAATTGGAACGAGCTTCGTCATATAACATAGGACACAGACTTTAGCCGGAGAGCTGGTGATTACACACTGAATATCTTCAGATGTGCGGGTTTCCTCACGATGTTTTCATTCACCGTTTGAGAGTGGGTTAAGGAAGTGGGTAAGGAAACATCGTGACGAAACCTGCACATCTGGGATATTCAATGTTTTGTACTGAACAGGAAAACTTGTCTCTTCTGTTCCTTGAACCGGTGTGTAATCGTGGCACGAAGTTTATGTTGCACCATTATTAGAATTACCCCAGCTACCAGTGGTAGCCTACTACCCACGTGACCCTCGGGTGGTGGTAACAGCCATGTACCTGGTCCTTCTAGACCTCGTGGGCCGTCACGTTATATACCATACGATAGGTACCTACATGAAAGGGGGTATGTGTTCCGTGGTAGATAATAGGTATACCTTTGGTAGCTGCTTCTTGCGCGCCTCACTGCGAAGTAAGGAGCAGCGCAAAGCGTTCCTTTCAGCTACGCGCCTAACCGCGGCGTCTTCAGTCTTCGGCCTCACGCCGGCGTCCCATGCTCTGAGCAAAACAACGAACAGTACATGTGAATAAAGGATGGCTGGGGCTCTCATGGGTTTGATAGATGATTTAGTGAGTGAAGGTATGGATACAAAAAAATAGAT
This sequence comes from Metalampra italica, assembly GCA_949699065.1. Taxonomy (NCBI): domain Eukaryota; kingdom Metazoa; phylum Arthropoda; class Insecta; order Lepidoptera; family Oecophoridae; genus Metalampra; species Metalampra italica. Next base: position 5,915,667 of record OX452969.1, read on the forward strand.
TAGTAGATAAGTACTCGATAATAACAGTAGGTGTTTTACATAAAACGTGTTTGTTGCTGTTTGAATAAATTGATTATTACTTATTAGTTTTGTTCATTTACATAAAACCGAGTTCAGTTCGTAAAAAGTTTCGAGTCAAGGTGTCACGGGGTCGCTGGCAACACTAAGGTGTGGACAGCAACCAACAAGCGATCGTATCAGCTTTGTAAAAGACATTTAAATTAATAAACCTTAGTGGAAACCTATTGTGGGTATACGAGGTGCCTAATAAACATTCAATTAGGTACTTATCTTATCATTCACACACACTCTCTTCAGACATATCTACAATTTTGCGTATATAACACATCCCCCAATCCCATTCCCACTTCCCTATCCCTTCACACACACACACTCGTACACATCCACACACATACAAACACGCACACATGTACCTACTTATGTTAATGTCTTGTTGTTACTTAAACTTATAACTTATTTTTCATTTTACTGTCACTGAAACATATTCGTTCTTCTCTAATCTTAAGTGAAAACCTGTAATTAGCTTTACAAAATGTTATTTTTACCTAACCTAACCTAACTCTGTATGCTGTTGGTTTTCCAAATAAAATAAAATAAAAATAAATAAAAAAATCGGATTCCAAAGTCTCCGACCTTACTAATAACGCATAATGATGAAGAGGGGTGTAGAAATTACCTGAGAGTTTCAGACGTGACCAACTGAGGTTCAATGGCAGGCGGTGGTGGCCGACCACTGTTGAACAGCTGCTGGACTGCTGAATTTGTCTTTGGTGCGTGAGTTGTCAGTATCAATGGTGTTTCCAGTCTACGGAGAGAAGACAACCAACTAAATGCATAAACTAGCTGTTGACCGAAACTTTGCTCGCAATTGGAAAAACCTTCGAACCTTGTCACCGCAAACTTTAGTTACTGCCGATATTGTGAAGAGGTTCTAAGGTGCTCTCTACATTTCAAGTTGGTTGACGTTACCTATATGAAGCGGCACTGGCACTGTACTCCCTGTGTGCTGCGGTATCGATTTCCAACGCGGCCGTGACTTCGGGCTCGGATGTGGTTGCTTCACCAAGTGCTGGGTCCTTCGGTCTGTCCGAGAAGCGAACCGACCGCGGGGTCATGGACCCGTCCTCGTCGCTGCCCGTCGTCGTGGACCGCTGCTGGTCTTCGATCTGCGTCGGTGACCAAGACTGTGTAATCAACAGTATATGTATAAGTACATGCCGGTAGCAATGAACTTGGACCAGCTTGGACCCACTTGGGTCAGCGGCCATTCTAACCTCATGACTACTTGGAACAAGACTTGCACAGGCTTATAGAACATTTTAGACAAACAGAAAGTTTGTATTTATCGCGACCGAGTTATATCATCATATAAGGTACAATTTCAATCATTTTTATTAGTGCTGTAAACTCTTTATAATGAAAAAATTTGCTACTTAATATACGAATAATATTAGAATATAAATATTATTCTCCGATTTTCTTGGCAATGTCTCAGACAACATGTTTTATCACAGAATATATAGTTTTATGTAGAACGAGCCTACGTATGCGATGATATAATACTCGGCTTCTCGATGTCGTCAACCTATAGGTCTTGTGTATACTTAAGATGAGGTAAGAGTAAATGCCAGAACGCAATTGATTACGCTGCGCTAAGCGGCGAAGATGATGTGTTTATCGAGGTTGCGTTGTTGTCGCCGAACAGTGCAGCTAAGTGGGTTGGCCGCCGGTCTATCTGATCTATACTAGTGGTTAGTATAGATCAGATAGACCACACAAAGAGACCACGTCACTCTCGTATGAGCCATTAAAATCTGTTGCTACCAGACTTACCTAGCTGCTAATAAGTAATGCTTGAATACATATTATGTAATTTTTATAGATACTTATTATTAAAAAAAATTAACAATGTTTACGTTATTTCCTTTATTATAAACGTCGTCCCACAATATTTTCAGTTCCATGACAGTATCCTTCGGAGTTCAGTTCAGACTATATATTTGCTGAGTAGAGATACCTACTTATGTGTATTTATTCTTCGCTGTCACACAGTTAACAGCATTGCAGTAACGTAACCATTTTAATTAGAATTACCGGTGATATTGAATGTGATACGGGGCGAGGACATTGTGAATTACAACGCATAAACACACAATATTTTTTTAAGTGTAGGAAGGTATGTAGGTGATCCAATTTATTATCAAAAGAGAGCGCCTCACTTATGTAAGGTATTAACAGTTAGAGAAGAATACAAGGATTAGGTAGGTACGTTGAATCTTATTCACTTAATTTTTTCTTACTTAAATTTATGGCGACGACTGTGAAATGAATTGAAGAATGCATATCCCGCAGACAATTCCTAATCTCCGTATTGTGCGGGATTGGAGTTCTTATTATGGATAATAATAACTATTATTTACGGTCTGGTCGACTTAATTCACATGGAGTGCAGCTCAATAACCTAAGTTATGTCGCAGTGGAGAAGACGCGGCCTGTCATGTCGAGAGGCCGAGTTCGATACCCGGCCGTGCCATGGGTTTCTCGAATCTAATAACTTCTAAGTACAATATCATGACAATAATACTCATCCAAGTACGATAAGAGAATATGATATTCTAAGACAACGGACATCACAGTGAGTGGCACGAATAACTAAATATAATAAATACCTAAAGACTATATAGCAACACAACAACAACGATATTTTTAGAAATAATAAAGAAAGTAGAAGAAATCGCTTTTAGCGCCAATTAAGGCCGCCTACCTTGCTGATGTACTAATGTAAGCTACTGCAATATTGTTTAAAAGAGTAATGAAATGAAAAATGTTGAGAATTTAAAAACAAAAGTGGAGTTTGAGGAGAGTGAGGAGAAAATTTTCGAAAATCAGACGCTCTTTCTCCAGTATGGTACTCCGTACTGGCATGACAAGAATCGATCGGTGCTGTCGGAGGTTGGTATTTTTATTCCCAACTGGACCGATACCGGGAACGCGCCGCGCCGCCCGCGACGAAGATGAGATTGATCGATTTGAAGTGGCCTCGACAAATAGAGCAGTCTATTATGTTTTCCACCTTCTGTGACGGGCACTTTCTGACAAGCACCCACATCCCCCTATCGACATTTCAGCCTGCTGCGGCAATATCTCATCATAACAGATCACTCGCAGACAAACAGGTCAGAACCACAGATTAGTAATACATATACGGCGATCGGGAATAACCTACCAGGGTGCCCCATCATAAACTGTACAAACGAAAATGAGGGATACCATAGTATACCTACTTTAATTTACATCGTAAAAAACGAGAAAATTTGGTGTTAATTAAGTCCCATTGTTCCTTCAAAGGAACTGCTAGGTAATAGAACTACCTATTGAGAACAAACGGTTTTTATTTTATTGTTATTTTTCTCTACTTTGATCTGCAAAGTAATAAATACACGATTCAGATCAGACAGTTTTTAAATTTATTATATTCCACGTCAACACAAATCTGTATATGATTAATTATTTACACAATTTTTATTAATTATAATTTAAAAGTAGCCCATAAAAAGAAAGGAATATTTAAAAAGGAATAAAAAATAGTAACACTACAATTAAGTTCATTAAGTTAAGGCCTGCGATCATGAATAAGGCATAAATTGTGTAAGTATAATCATATTAGACAGGGTATTTGGCGTTTATTCCCAGGTATACCGATCTACACTTCTATCTCTATAAATAAACACGTTGCTACGCGGTGCTACGGTCGGGCAACACAAAAACTAAGCTTCGAGCTACGACCGAGGCCCGAGGCGATAAGAGTAAACAACTGACGATTAGGTATACTCGTACATACAAGAATAGCTGTTGCCATCAGCGCTCTGTACATTAAGTGGAATTACAATCCCTTGAGTTCCATGAAAGACTGAAAGAGATCCCTAAGTACGTTATTGTACATAGTTATTTATAGAAAATATTGTTATTCTTTTCGTAAATTTTGGTACAGTTACTATTATTCTGTTGTACATACAGTATAGCCTTTACATACATGTATGTGTATAAACACTTACACATATGCAAAAATTTCCAATGGGGTGTCTCATGTTTTAGGACATTAGATAATTTTAAGACCATGTTTGCAAAAATTTTAGCCTCTTGACTAGACCTATGGGCTCGCTCGAGCTCTGTTATATGCCTTGATAGATCAGTCACACGGGGTTTGCAGGGTGTCGTCATTATGTGTGGCCAGGTGATTATTACGTAAATAAGAAATAATAAAAATCTTTAAACTATTACCTATCTAAAGTACGTTAGGTACCTAATGAGTTAAATAAAACGAGAAATAACAATAAAAATTACTTTATGCACACGCTCCCATACATTTACTATATCATTAGTAGAGTATAGTTTCCTTGATTGTATAGAAGTATATATCGATTAAATTAACTTTATGTTGCCTAACTCTTAAAACTTATTGATAGCAATATAGTTAACTAAAACCTTATCTGCATAGCATAAAAATACCTTGTCATTGATGTCTTTGTCATTGTCCAAAGATTTCCAGAGTCTTCCGCCTTTCAGTATGCCGCCGCGCCGTTGTCTGAGCGGTGAGTTCTCCGAAGAAAGTCGACCTTCCGCGTCAGCTGTGTCACTTTCTTCTTCACCTAAAGAGGAAATTAAGTAAACTAATTAGTCTTCCATCGTAAATAATCTGATTTATTAAACTACATTCATACTTACACACACAATCGCACATAGTTATACAAAATGTCCACTCACTTGTCAGTAGAGCAACTGGCAAAGGAGTCGGTATTTCTTCTAAACACATGTCTGAAGGACACTCTGCAAAAAATAAACACAATGAATAATAGAACTTTAATAGAGAAAGCGAGGAGAAATCTGACAGAGCAAGCATGGAAACGGAACAAAGCCGTGTACTAGCACGCACGGTGGTTGTATGTTTTAAGAACAGAGCTAGGATCTCTATGGTGGGCGCCCGCGCCCCCTAACCTTCCGGGGTTTTATTATGAGAGAATACAGCAGATCCGTTGTAAAAAGTTTACCTACACCAGAATCAAAAGGAAAACGTTCGGTATGGGCTCATGAGCGAAGCGAACCTTCCTTACTCTATGGTACATATTAGTTCCATGGGAATAAGTAACAAATTAAGTCATATGTCCCTTCCAGTTCGCCGCACCATGTCATGGGACGCAGCTCATACTCAATGTGTCTCATCATAAGATTCTACTTCAGTGGGCGTGGTCTGCTAGAGTTGATGGGTCGCTCTTCACTATGACGCAGTTAGGCATAGTGAGAAAGCTAGAATGCTACCGTAGGATGGGGTTCTATTTTTTTGAGCTAGTAGCATACATAGGCAGCACTACTACTATGGCATACATAGGTAGCACTTATTTTACAATCCTCGCTTCTGTACATACTAGTTACAGGAGGCCGGCGAAGCATTATTCGATTCGCTAATTGTGCAGTGACTACGCGTTTTGTATTAGTCACTGCAATCCAATGGTACTGACTTGAAAGTTTAAAAAAACCGTAATCATGCATCATGTAAATAGTACTAGCATGTGCCAAGCCATGACAGCAAGCCAGGATAGTAGAATAGATTACATTTATTTATTTCGCTTTTACACTATTAAATTACACCATGTCATTATAATTGTAACATTATAATTGTAAGGGAAGGGAGTAATAATATAGATTCTAGCTTGCTATCCCGGCTTGAGAAACCAGCCTCGTGTATCCCGGGCATTACCGTCAGTGGGCGTGGTCTGCTGACTGGAGTTGATCCTTGGCCGCTCCTCCCCTGCAGCGATATGCTTCGCCGTCCGTCGGGCCACGGGCCGCAGCTCGCGGTCCACGTCGCCATCTTCCTCCACTTCGTAACTGTATTCCAGCTCTGCAAGACAAGGGACAGTGGTGGAGACATCGCTCATATTTTGTGTTAGGTACCTATTATTTTTCTCTTTGTCTCCAAATAGAACAACATCCTTCTTATGTTATAATTTTATAAAGCACAGCTCAACCCGCTAGGACTGACGGACTTAAAAGAGGTAGCTAGAGGTGGCTGGAGGTATAAAACGAAGGACCTGGTGTCTAACATGCTTAAACGAAAACTATACCGACTTTGTATGGAGAAAAACTATTAGACATTCCAAGTCGAAATTTTGCAAAAATATATAGATAAGCAGGTATCTACCTATTCAGAATAAATGAATGATATAAACGATCCCATGGGGGTGAAAAGGGGTCTTAAAGGGGGTAAAAAAGAGGTACAAAGACTGTTGGTTAGATTATTCTTTCAATTATTGACCAAGCGAGCAAAGCGTCTCAGTTTCCAGATTGGGCAAAAAATGCTTATATGTCCGACTGTCTGTAATCGCCTACAGGTCGCATTTTTCAACCGATTTTGACAAAAATTTGGCATGGCTATACATCAATACTAAACGCTAACAAAGTGAGTAAAATAAAATCTTGAAAAAAAAATTTTTTTACAGTACTTCGAATAGGTGTAACAATTTCATGAAGTCGAAATCAATTTTTTCTCGTGAATCCCATGGTGTGGGTTATCTTTGGATAGATCTTTCAAAAATATTTTTCGATTCAGGGATCCGTTTGCGAAGTATTAAGCTTTAAAGTGCTAATTTTTGTCACTTTGTGTCGGTTATTGCATTGTTATCCTTGGGCCCGCGAAGTCTACAGACTGTTCTCACATAACTACGTTAGTATTTATAATTAATACTATGGGAAAAACTGATCCAGGGGAAAACGTACCTATTCAACGCGGGCGAAACCGCTGGCTAAAGTCAGTATTATATTTATGCAATTATAATACTGAGGACGTACGGCGTACGTACGAACCATTCGGTCGAACTACGTGGCCACAGGCTACAATATTATGGACAGTCCACTAAGAACAGTAATAAGTAAGTAAGCGAATGTACACATGACATGATAATCAAACAGTCTATATCCGCGCTGGGCTCACCAAATCCAAGTATGTATTTGTTAAACCATTTTCAGTAAGTATAACGTATCCTCTTCTTTTTGATTTCATCTAAGCAGCCTACTCAGTTTTAAGGATCTGTCAAAACTCTCGATATACAATCTCGATAACTACTGGACCGGTTGAGCTGAAACTTGGAACATTATGTAGAATTGCATGTTATTGATAATGGGGAAAATTTGGAAATTGCAAAAAAAATATTTTAGCAATTTGACGAAAACTAATATTCACATATCCCGCATAATGATTTGTAGTTATACGGAATTATACGACGTATGCTTTCCTGTTTTTTTTTCAAGACCTGCAATGTCTGCAATAACAAATTTGTTACGCATGATACAATTGATGACGTTGTTACAAGGTCACGTTTACGTGCGATCGATCTTAATAAGTGGCTATAATTGTAAATAAGTGTGCGTTTGTTTGTTTATATACTCGTAGCCAGTCGCAACTCAAAAAATTAACAACAATCTATGTGATAATGATGAAACCTATTCGTTTAGAGAAGATTGAATGTTGGTAGGTAGTTGTCAGAGCTACAGCAGACCTCTGTGAGAGTGAATATCTCCCTCCCTCCCCCATCCCCCCTGCAGCCTTTCTCCGTATGTAGTTCTCACTCAATGTACAATACATACCTAGGTATACACATTAGATGAAGATACGTTACTTACTGAAAATATCGTCGTTCTGTGCTCAGTCCGGCACGGAACGACGAGACAACGACGCGATGACTGCTCGACTGCATGTCATTGACATTCGCTCGATAATACTGTTTTAGCATTAGAATATATACGGTGATTGTACGAACGCAACTTTGTGAGTGTAGATGTGTGCATGTAGTCGTGCACAGGGCATAGTTTTCGTTCATGCAAGTACCCTATCTTTCTCCTTTGGTTTGATCTAAGGTAGGTATACATACACATAGTTTTATAATTTTTACCGACTTCGAAAAAAGGAGGAGGTTCTATGTTCGGCTGTATGTAGGTATGTTATTTTTTTTCCTTTTATATTATTTAATTTACTTGTTATTTACGTACCTATAAAAGTTGCGCTTAGATAGTCTTATCGACCGCCTATATTGTAGGTAGGTACATAATTGTTTTTAATTTTATTTGTGGATTGAAGTAGCTGTAGTCATTGTATTGAAACATTTTAGCAGCAATTATTTCTTCGTACCTACTAAAGAATCCTATGCTTATGTAATATACATGTCTACTAAGTACATTTTGCTACACGATTATACTTGTAGGTAGTGCCCTACTACCTAAACCTACCTAAGCGTGTCGTGGCTACGTAGGTACCTAGACCTACCTGGCCACTAGCCGGTGACGACGCCAGAGCGTAAAAGGCTCAGAGCATCGAGTGCTCTCACTCACTTCAGGAGCACAATAGATTCTCGAATGTTTTGTAACATGACGCCACTCACGTCACTTGCTCTAACAAACGATCTATAATTGTGTTACACATTGTTGTCATCCACATTTTAATGCCCCGCCCCGTCGGCATTTAAAACCTAAAGCCAGATATTTACGCATCAGCTTCTTCAAAGACACTACCTGCCCTGCAAAAGAACGTGGTACGTAGGTATTTGAACAGATGTGGTTCGCAAACTTTATGTCAATACATAACGAGTAGGCACCAAAATATGTAGTTAATTCGCAACGGCAAGCATTATCATTGAGACATGTAGAAGTGTCCGTTACAAAGATGTTTAATGTTTTTGTAAATTAATCTGCATACATAGGTACCAGATAGGTATACCTAAGGAAGGTAAGTACTTGAATTGTCGTAGTTCGAACAAAACGATACAATTAAGTATGTACTTAGAGTATGAGACATCATGGTATGAGACAGTGCGAGCAGCGGATGAAAGACAAAACTTAATGAGAAGGTCGGAGTCTGAGGTGAGGCCAGACGGGCGTTCGTCCTTGGCAAGGGCACAGGTGACTCACCGAGGGGCTGGTGCAGCGCGGCGTGAGCGTCGCAGTCCGCGCAGATGGTGGAGCGCAACATCCGCTCGCGCTGCAGCCGCCGGAGCAGCTGCAGGTGCTGCGGCGTGAACACGGTGCCCGAGCGCTCGCCCACCAGCAGCACGTCGCCCGCCTCCCACCACGCCTGCTCCCGCAGCGTGCCGTCCCGGTTGAACAGCCCCATGTCCTTGTACCCCTCCGGCGGGCTGAGCGCGCCCGCCTCGCCCTCCGGGAGCCGCTCGCACGCGCCGCACCCTGAGCACTCGTCGCCCTCGCCCTCATCAGAGTACCCGCACTCATCGCGCACCACGATTATATAGTCTGCCTCGAAAAATTCATTCGCCGTCTCGTCGAACACCACCCGGTGCTTCTTGCTCTTGTTTCCTTTTTTAAGGGACGATTTCAAGTTATCTAGATCTTTGTTGTGGCGCGTGTCGCGGGCGGCGCGGTCGCCGCGCATCGTCGCGTGGTGTCGCGGCGCGGGTGCTCGCCTGAGTGCCGCACCGACGGCGGCGGCGGCGGCCGACTCGCCGACTGCAGCGCCGCCGCGCCCGCCCTATCGATCGCCGTCACCGTCGCCGCCGCCCGCCGCCGTCGTCGGCCAGCCAGCCCCGTCCACGACGTTGCTCGCTACGGGCGGGCGGGCGGCGAGTCTTCGAGCGCCGCCCAAACGCTTAACACTTCATACCATTTACTATACCAGAGACGGTTTAGCGCAACCGTTTTTTATGATATTGTGATGTCACTCAATGTCATGCCAATCATGAGCTAATTGAGTAGGTAGGTAATTAAAATACTCCATATTATACAACGATGCGATACTTAACTAGTTATGGTAACTAGGTACTAACCTGTATTACTAATAAACACTTGATATGCAACAATCAAGATACTCTTCAGTTTCACCAGAAGGACCCATAGAGACTAACTAAGATATGTAGGTACCTACTTACCTAATTTATGCAAGCAATTTCAATTAATATTTATTTATTCACACACACATTATCTTGAAAGTTATGTAAAATATGTGAAGTAGAAAACGACAATGTAGAAATAAAATATAGAGTTTTAATTGTTATAAGTAATTGTTTGATAAATGTTTTAATTGCTTCAGGTCAGTTACCGTCAGTGACTCCGAAAATAACTACATAACTATTTGTAATTTCGACAGCTGCTGCGCTAAATAACTTTGTTTTTGTAAACAATTCCATACAAATTATTCATTTGAAATGAGTTAGGTAGTGGCTAGGTAGTTATGTAAAACGATTTCTTTCTTTGTTAAATTAATTCAAGTATAGTACATTACTGCCGCGGCCCGCAACAGTTAGCCGAGGCACACATACGTGAGTCCATCAATGCCTGGTTGTGGCCAAGACTTGTATAGTAGTTTTCTCAAACAAATGCGTGGAAATTCAAACTATTACCTATGTACACCATTTTATTTCATACATATATATACATTCCAAAATCAATGACGAACAACAATAAATTCCACGCGCCAAAATGTTCATTTGTTTTTTTACACTAAACTGCTTGCATTTTGCAAGGCAATTCGAAATTTTAAAAAAACTGTTGTTATTTTACCTCCGTGGTTGCCATGGTCACATGACGTGTTAAGAATTAATATGGTCATTATTTGACCGCTAGGCACTACATATATGGATTTTCATTCAAATTATTCGCCCGTCTGCTCTCATTTATATGACCAGTACAGCAATGACGATTTAACTCGAAGAAGGTTGTCAAAATAATGTTCACATTTCCAAGCATGTTTGAGAAAAGTACCTACTTACTTACTTACCTAACTAGTTTATTCTGTGAAAAAGTTATGCGGCGTGGCCGTACCTTTTATTATTATAATGTAGCAGGTATCTCACCGACTCTAACTAAAACGAATATAATACTGCAGCGGCCGGCAACAGAAGCATCATTGATGGAAAGCCGAGGTACACATAGGTAAGGTACGCAAGTCCATCAATGCTACTATTAAACTGTGTCAATGCCTGGTTGTGTTGAAGGCCACAGACTACTGAGGAGATACTACGTCAAGGCTTATATAGGGTTTTTCAATTATATGTGCGGATATTCAAACTAAGTACCTACTTAAGTAGTACCTAGGTACCTACGCTAGTAATATATTAGCAAACAGTATCTATGGCCACAGGTACCGTACTATGGACAAATTATGTATATAGAATACGTATGGCTATGACGCCATTGAATCACATTTAATTTGATACATTTACATACCAACATTTTGGCGGCAAATAAGTTTTCTATATACGGCTCTTGTCACCTCTTGAATTTCACGTAGCGTCAAAGTTGTTCATCTATCATCATCATCAATCACATCACAGTCACTCACTTTTATTTCCTTTCTTCGCTGAACTTATTTTGTCAAATCAAGGTTCCAAAATCAAAAACGAACAACTCGAACACGAACAATATTTTTAAACGCTCGCGCCAAAATGTTATTTGTTTTTTCATGACATCTTTATAGTAGCAAGCCAGTTCGAAAATATAAAACTAAACGTTAAGACCTTCGTGGTTGCCTACTTTATGTGTTTAAAGATAATTATTGTAATGTTTGGACCACAGATTTCAGGTTGGATAAATTCACACACGGCTGTTTAAAAGCCGAAGCTTGTATTGGGTCGTCGCTCCATCTAGCCGGGGGGCGTCCCACGCTGCATGAGGCGGCTGGCAGTGACTGGATGCGGAGAACTGAGGATCGGGGTATTCTCTTTGCGACCAAGGGTGGTTGGTGTGTGGTTATAACCATTTTATTCAATTCAGGGTGGCACATTGAGGTGGGTCAGTGTGGGGTCAGATTCCAGAGTAGTCTATAGAGATTTTTCAAAATGTATGAATGCATTTTTTTATTTTAAAATCGATGACATGGTTCCATAAAGTATAATTTTCTATCGCCTAAGGTTTCGGACTTCCCCATACTGACCCATCTCAATGTGCCACCCTGTTTATATAACTCCGACGAAATGCTCCTGCAGTCCTGCATTTAGAGACACCATCTTCGAGTAAAAGCAAATATCACGCAATAGGTACTACATCGTTTCATTTACGCCGCGCTGTTGCATTGTAAGGAGAGTATCCTTACCAGCGAACTTTAGTATGAAGTTTCGCTGATCCAGTGCAACAGATACTGATAATTCCTGTTATGACTGTAGAGTAGAAGTACTTATATTTCCTGCCTATATCCCATTAGATTTGATGTTAGTAGAAACTACCTACCTATACAGATACATAGAGTAATTATAAGTTTTATCCTACATAGACCTAGGTAGGTACCTACTAAAAATAATATAAACTAATCTCGTCAATGTCGTAAATCGTATATAAAAATGTGTGTGCACGTGCAGTGTTGCCACCTAAATCGAATTTGTTGTTTATTGATACGGATATCCGTATGTATAGGTACTTACCTACTATTCGATGGAACAAAATTCTCGTGAATATTTATGGTATTTATTACGTATGATGTGCTGTATAGAAAACGAGTACCTACCTACTAATGCAATGTAGGTAATAAAAAGTAATCTCTAATAAGTAATCTAAATGTACTCTGAGGTTACGTACTTTATGTTCTAGGTATTATGATTATTATTTTTGTTATGATCCAGTGAACTTCTTATGTTAGCGATTCATCAAATTAGCATTGTGTTAATTATTCAGCATGTAGATTCGCATAATTTAAATAATCAATTTGACATCGCGTACAGCTACGCATTTTAGGCGAATTTTATTAGAAAACGGATTTCTCCACTGACTACAGAGGATGGATTTATCGAAAAATTATGGCAACCCTGTCCCTGTCAATATGTTTCGTTCGTCCAATTTTTGTTTTTGGCGGGATTTTGACAGAGATGGTTGTCACTTTTATTTGGTTTTCCTATAAAATGTATATTGTAAGAAGGATTGTAGGTGTATTATGATAATTTTATATGATAAAGTGTATATTGTGCGGGATAGTTTTAAAAAAGCGTATAACTACTCTACCGGTTTGTTAAAAAATGTCCCTTGTTATATCGACATTAAACCTACTACTATCAATTTAGTGCGGTGTGAACTGCAGTGTGGATCACCCAAGGATCACCGAATGGCACTATTGTGCCCTTGTGGACTCTGGTCACTCTGGTAACCGGTTTTTGAAGAAAAATTTAAACAAAATATGACGTGGCAGTATAGTCTATCGACTTTTGCCTGTCCAATGTCCATCTTTCATTGGTGGGACGAATTCAACAAAAAAAAATCGACCAATTTTATTTACATGAAAAAATTGTTATTCGATTTATTTTTACACGTAGCTAGATATTTTATTGCGTTTCCGTAAGCTGAGAATTTTTACGCAGACCCGTTTTATATTTATACCTAATTAATTGTTATAAATGGAGGGAGATGTGTAATTTGGGGTAAGTGCCATTTTTTGTTTTGATGAGTCAAGGGTCCTCAAATGATAGTCAGGAATTCTTAGGAAAGTTCATTACTTATGGTATCTATAACACAACGGTGTTCACACAATGTCATGGGTTAGGTACTGATCCAGGCCTATTACAAATTGTAAATTTATAGTATAGCCTCTTGGTCTATTTGTAGTTATGTACCTATCCGGTTAGTTTTTTTTCCTAAGTGCACATGCAGTTACCTGCTGCATGCTGTATGCACAGTGGCCTGCCCTGTGCCCTGGCACTAACGAGGGATTATTCTCCACACAGATTGTAAGTTAAGTTTTGTTTATTTGGAATTGGAAATGTTTTTTGGGTTTACATCTACAATGAAAAAGAATGTTTCTCCAATATGGACTTGTACTTGACTTGTATGATTTGTGTTTTGACTTTACTTACCTATATTCAAATATTGTGCAGTATTTTTATATAGAAAAATATATAAACTAGTTACAAACTTTTCTAAATTAAAGATTAGAAGAATTTTCAATTTCAAAGCCTTTATTACTAACAGAAAACCTACATATCTTTCCTACTGTACAATGTATAATGTATACTGTATTATAAATTAAATCATAGGTAGCTAATGTTATGCATCGGACACCGCCCCAGTTGTCCTTCCAGTTAGCTTGTCTTGAGACAAGTAGGCCTCCTTCAGCTCTTACCATGTTCCTCTTTGTTTCGCAAGACGTAGCCAAAGTGGGCCAGATATCGTTTTGATGTCATCCGACCATCTTCCTCTTTTTATCTTTGTATTGCATCTAGGGATCCACTTGGTTAAGTTTTCGGATCATTTATCTTTTCTTTCCGTAATCATATATTATTGACCAGTCCACCTACATTTTAGTTGTCTGATTTTTTTGACAATGTCTTCGACCCTGGTGATCTTTCTCAGATCTACAGCCCGTTTTTGTCTAGTCTCTTGTATCAGAGGATACTTCTCTCCATACTCTGGCAGGTCACAAGTTTTTGGTAGTTTCTTACAGTTGTGACCCAGGTCTGACAGCCGTGTGTCACTATGGGTAGGATACAGGTGTTGAAGATTTTTTTTTTACTTCTATTTTTTTTGTGTCGCTTCTTTTTCAGAATGTCTTTTAGTGCCCATGTATTAATAAATCTCTGTTATTTATGCAAGAAAGAGTAATTAATTGAATTAAATAATAAATAATCCCAGGAATCATAAATTTTATGTGTAAATGATGTAGAAGATTAATGTGATAAATAATTAAGTATCTTACCTATGTTTAACAAAGTTAATAAAATAAAGTTAAGTTAAAAAAGGCTTTGATAAAAAATTTGGTGGGTGGTATTTTTTCGGTACACACTGTCAAGACATCAGTCTGTGCAAACAGTGACCAACGAACCCGCGACTCCCAAGTGAGCCCACCATGGCAGCCTCAAACTGGACATTGTGTGTGTGATCCTATGGGCCGTGGATGTCTGAAAATATAATATGTATATATGTACCTATATAGGTAGTTTGTGAATATGATATAATTTTCAGGTGATGGGTGTGTGTTGGTGCAAGGATAAAGCGCCGGAGCGGGCGGAGGAGTACGGGCCGGCGCTGGGCCCCGCGGCGGACCCCGGCGCCGTAGAGCCCCGCGTGCACATATCGAGCCGCGTCGCCTGCCGCATGGTGGACCAGCTCGTGCTAGAGATGCTCTCGCTAATAGCCTCTTTTGTTGACAAGTCAGTACCAACTTGAGTTCTATTCAGGTCCAATTGCTGCCGATCGCCAATTGACGTAGAGTGCTTCGTACATTCATATCTTTACACTATACCACTTGCACTATAATAGGTCATATCCTGTGTATCAATTTACGTATATAGCATTTATGTATCTAAAAGGATACTCTGGCGTTATACTAATGCACAACTCAAAACTCTTAGGAATAAAAACTTGAACTTTTGCAAAAGGACTCCTCAATTAACCTAGGCCCAGCCACTACCAGAAGATGAAGAGAAAGGTTTTTGAAATATCTGTGCTACTGGCGGACCTAATTTCCATTCCATTCTATTTCAGTGATGAAGAATCGCCAGTTTCCTTAGTGAAGCTTCACATCATAGCTGACAAAGAGGAGGGGTGGATCCAGGTGGTCACGTCCATTGTGAATGTGATCCCTCTGGAGAACCCGTTCGGGCCCTCGGCCATCACTATTCTACTAGATGATTGTCCATTGCCTTCTAAGGAGTCTGTAATCAAAGTAAGTGTTATATACATAGGTGGACGGATAATTAGAAACGGGGCAAGATTTTCATACAATCGAGGTCACTTTGAAGCCATGGTTCTCTGTGAAGGATTGGTCGGGGCATGATCTGATGATGGTCATCGAGAGAGTACATGGAGGACTTTCAGATCGCTATAGATATCCAACTGATCAGATAAGCCGTTTGGTAGCAGCATGGTCATGTATAAAAAACATGCAAAATGGCATAAAAATGTATGAAAATCTCAAAGTTAAGGAATCATGACGGTCTTTAGATCACGCCCCGATCAATCCTACACAGAACCATGGCTTCAAACTAACTCGATTGTATGAAAATCTTGCCCTATTTCTAATTATTCGTCCACCTATGTATACATTCGCCCAAACAACCTTACAAACTTTCGCCTTTATAATATTAGTAGATTAAAGGATATATCTGTCTATTTCTCTACTATTGCTTGATTGATTGATGTGTACACACCGGCCCGTGATGCCAGGTGACGCAGCTATTCGGGCTGTCGACGCAGCGCGCGAGCACGCGCGAGATAAACGTGCGCGTCGAGAGGAACATATGCGTCGTGCTCGGCTGCATAGCGGAGAAGCTGGCCGGGCCCAACAGCGTGGCGGTGCTCACTGAGAACACGCTCGACTACCTCCTCACCTTCCTCGTATGTATTGCGGCTACCGATATAAGGAGAACAAGCGGTACATGTGGGTTACTAACTTGTAGCTTCTATAAATTAGGCCACTTTGTCCTAATTAACTCCCTTCGTCTTGCGCGCGCGCCACCTGTTTTCGTTTTTCCTTCTATCTCTTTCTGTTGGTATCCTTATAATAAATAGAATCCATTTCTTGAGCACGTAATGTAAGAACGTCACCCTTCTACTGATTGTTTTCCTTATTTCGATGATTGCGGCCAAAAAACTTGAGCTCAATTACTATTAATGAATGAATTACTATTTATTACAACCGGAAATATACCTGAAGTATCTGTATGTTGTTCACAACTAAAATGTCAGCTCAAGCTTCAAGTACATATTTAGGCGTGTCAAACAGATACGTTGAAAGATGATGAAGAACTGAAGCGCGAGTGCCGTGCTCTGGCGGCGGAAAGTAATAATGCTTGCTCGACGGCGCTTCTCGCTTGCTTCTCGCGATGCACGAAATAATTGTATTGTGTACGACTTTTTATTTTTATATGTATACATATACATACCACACCATTTGTCTAAGTCGAGCGCCTAGGGTTGTGGGTGGATTCCCACTGGGGACAGACAACTTTGTACATACAAGTTGGGCCCTGTCTGGATGTTATATGTGTAAATTGTCCATAACCTTGTTTGATGCCTATGATACAAGAGAAAATCCTTGTATGGGAGAACATCAACTACATTATGTTTTTGCTTACAGTTTCGAATTGGACACGTCTGTAATGATACTGTAACTGTTTTCATAAATAAATAAATAAATCAAAGAAGGATAAGGACTATTTATTTACAAATGTAACATCCAGACAATTACCAACTTGTATGTACAAGTTGTCTGTCCCCAGTGGGAATCCACCCACAACCCTTAGCGCTGGACTAAGCCACTAAGCCAACGAGGCGGGCAAACTTTTAACCGAAGATTTTGTGACACTGAACCAAACTATCGCAGATAAGACGCCAGGAAGCGTGCGTGGTGCTGTTTGCACTTATTGCACTGGAGAAGTTTGCGCACACGACGGAGAACAAACTGACGATCAAGGCGCGAATGGAGCGGGAGCCGGAGAACCCGCTGCTGTCGCTGGAGGGACTGTCGCACAGCGAGGACTACGTGTGGCGGCAGGTCGGCTTCTGTGCCACGTGGGCGCTCGACAACTTGTGTGAGTGTTTGTCTTAGGGTCGGGGCAGACCAAGCGGAAAATTGCCCGCGCACTCATTGACGTCATTTTCAAATGAACCATATCACTATAATCGTATGAATGACCTCGAGCGCGAGACGACGCCGACGTGCAGAAGTCATTATATAAACAATTTTCTATTTGACTATGACGTCAAAAAGTGCGCGGGTAAATTTCCGTTTGGTTTGCGCAGTCCCTTAGTGTAAGAAACCAATAATCATACATTTTTACAAAAAATAAAACCGACTTGTAAAAATTTATGATCTTTGTACACCAACGACTTATTGATCCCCTAAATTTTTTTATCGTTCCACCCCTTGAAATGAAATATTTTTTTCGAAAGAGTAGGGACATAATATAGCTTTTTGATTTGCGGTACGGAACGCTAAAAAACTAGTCTACTCTGGGCAATGTATCAGTACTTTTTCGTGGTATCAACTGAGTGCGTATCACCCGCAGTCATCGTCGAGGGCAGACTTCTGTCGTACGAAATGGCGGACATGGCGAACATAAACGTGATACTGAACACGCGCGACGTGAGCGAGTACCTGAAGATCTCGTGCGGCGGCCGCGAGGCGCGCTGCGACTCGTACTCGTTCGAGAGCGTGCGGTGCACCTTCCAAGTGGACGACGGCTGCTGGTACTACGAGTGCGTCATCGTCACGCCCGGCGTCATGCAGATCGGCTGGGCGACCAAAAATAGTCATTTTCTAAATCATGTAAGTTAGTTCGGCTCTGTGCGAGAGCGGCCCACTGATGCACAAAAGAAGCGCCCGTCTGTACGCCTACCACGAGTTGGTAACGTCAATACTCGGTAGCGACTCGCTGCGCTGGCGACTACGTATATAACTATCTATTTTTCTCTGTCTTTCGTAATTTGTCGCAATGAGATAGTACTATTAAGTATATACGTAGTGTACTCACTTCAACCTGACGAAGTAAAACAAAGCAATGCTAAAAGCATGCTGAAGTTCCTGATGGATGCAAAGCTTAACACTGAACTATAGTAAGGCGGCGGCGATCACAATGCATTGCTATCACTACTGACTAAAATTAACAATCAGCAAATAAACAGAACTCGCCGGACAACGGCTGTCGGTTCTGCCACAGATGCGGCCTCCTGAATCTACGCTGACATCGATACATTTCTATGTGCGATACGATGCATGTCTTGTGCTTTTTGCCAGAGAGGAACGCCTGAGTATGGCGACTCCGTCCATGCGTTGGTCTATGCCGGGCGCTTGATATCAGGCGGACCGATGGGCTGTTAGTCCGTTTGCTGCTCGGTAAATAAAAACTGAATTGTGTTGGTATAGGAGGGGTACGGCATCGGCGACGACTTGTACTCGTTGTCGTACGACGGGTGCCGCAAACTGGTGTGGTACAAGGCGCGCCCGTCGCCCGTGGAGGAGGTGCCGGCGTGGCGGCCCGGCGACGTGCTCGGCTGCCTCATCGACCTGCCCACCAGGGAAGTCATATTCTCCATCAACGGACACAGACTGAAGCCGTGCAGGGAAATCTTCGAGACGACGCGGTGAGTGCTCGCGAGCCACCCAACATTCAACTGACCAGAAGCCGTGTTTCCGCTTGAAAGTGAAACCAAAAACACCATAGTTTCATGCAAAATTCGCATGTCTGCGTGACCCAGGTATAGGGCTTCGTTGTTTTTGGACATAATGCGCTGATTAATTGTACGCTCCTTCTGGTTCTATATTCTGAGGTTTGCACCTTGAATTAAATAAAATCTATTGATGTAAATAGAGGATACAGGCATCTAGGACAGATGACAATCATCAACTGTGGGGCGCACCATGTGTGGACACCTATACGCAATGATTCCGTAATCGGCAATCGTTGGCGATTGTCTCGTTGCAGCATAATAATATATCATGACATGCACTGGTTGTAACGTTTGATTTATAAATGTACCTACTAGCTCTCGCCCGCGGTTTCACCGCGGTTATTCTGATGTATACAAATGTAAAGTTTCATCAAAACCTGTTCCGTAGTTTTTGTGTGAAGAAGTAACAAACATCCAGACATCTTTACAAACTTTCGCTTATTAGTAGGATGAGCGTATCCGTAGGTAGAATAAATGAATAACGAATATTAAATGGTTGTAGGTACGGTTTCTTCGCAGCGGCGAGCTTCATGGCATTCCAGCAGTGTAGTTTCAACTTCGGCTCTGAGCCGTTCAAATACCCGCCCGAAGACCGGCCCTTCTCTTGCTTCAACCAGCACGGACATCTCACTGACGAAGAGAAGAAGGTAACACCCCTTTTTAAAAGTAGATTTTGGCTTGGATACTAGACCTTTAATTTGAAACTTGCTTGTTTAATTAAAAATAACCGTTCACGACCTGATTGCCATTTTTTGCGTACGTAGGTGGTGCCGCGGAGGATTTACCTGGAGCAGCTGCGGTGCTCGAGCGTCAGAGAGGACTCGTGCACGCTGTGCTTCGACGACACGGCGTGCTGCGTGCTCGAGCCCTGCGGACACCGGTCAGTGCCCGACCGCCGTTGCTACACGCTGGAAATCTATACTTACTTCTATAATAATAAACCTAAAAAGTTGGGTTTTTGTTTGTTTGAACAAGCTAATCTACAGAACTACTAGGCTGATTAGAAAATTTATTTTTGCATTCGACAGCCCAAATCTTGAGGAAGGTTATAAGCTATTATCATCACGCTACGACCCTTTGGAGCCGAGTAAAAAGAAAAAGTCAGAAACAACTTACAAATGGCGGGCGAGGCCGCGGGAAACAGCTATTTGATATATGGCAAAGCCCAACGGATTACACTGGCTCTTCTATCCTTCAAACCGAAGCACTTGGCACAGGGATAGGTCAAATAGCCACCCTGCCGGATTCTGCATTAGAATTGCACCATTTCAATTACTCATCAGCCGGAACACGTCCACTGCTCTACGTCCAGTTCCCGCGACTTTGACCAGATTGTCGGTCCATCTCGTGGGGACATGCCTACAGTACGTCCTCCGGTGCGTGTTTTGGCATTAAATTGAATTAATTAATTTATCTCTATCTTTGTCCTTCCAGAGGGTTTTGCTCACTGTGCACATCGCAGCTGAGGGAGTGCCCAATGTGCAGGGCGGCAATAGTAAATGTGAGAAGAGAGGACACATGACAGGAGGCATTGTTGTTCACCGGGAGTTTGGGCTCCGTGGTGCTGAGCGACTCGCCCAGCCCCAATGTCACGCGGGACGAGTCGCCGGCCTCCGCCCCAGGCGACTCCGCACCAAGCACCAGTTAGCGTTAAGTTAGTACATGTGTACAGAACAAACATTTTATTATTTCACCCTTCAATGGGGTGCCTGTCGGAATACCCATGAAGCGCAAACGATTTCGGCAAAATGGTTAGATTTTAAAATGCCTCGGTTCAAAAATTGCCCTTGTGTAAGCGCCTGGATTGCTTTACGTCCCTGGGGAAAATTGATACTGATGATAAACTCAAGTAAATTTATCTAATACGTGTTTACTTCTCTGATACATTGGATTTTGTTGTGCCCTGTGGCTCATATCAAGGGTTCATGTCAACCTAACCAACCTATTTCACCTTTTTATTTCTATTTTTGGATTTTGATGCCAGCCAAGTCTTTTTGGCTTTATAGAAAATGACGAAGCATTTTAACATTTGCCCACGCCGTTTGTAATGACACGAATTCATTGTACAGGCGATTTTAATTTCCATATGATTTGCTACTAGGTCAATTTCAAGTATTAGTCGTTGCCACTAAGTTGCCATTGGCTAAATGTGCACTCCGATACGCACCCCTTCAATGTTCTTTATAGGAGTCATTCAACACTTTCATTTCTAGAGAGAAATAGTTCAGCATACCACAATCTGTTTTACTCATAATATTAATAGCTACAGCTTTGAAGATTTGTAAGCCAATTAGGTAGTACTAAGCTGTATTAGGACCTGGCAACTCCAGACATCCAGCTGCAGACGCTGGTAGACTATGGCGCACAATCCGTTCACCATTTTCACGACTATGGTACAGGCCCATCCCCATAACAATTAATGCGCGGCGGAAGGGAGCCGGTATGTTACATTGGTGACCAACAATATACTAAATATTGTGGTGATTAGAAAATAAGTGCACATTTTGAAATAAAAATCACTGAACTTTATTAATCCAGTAAATTATCATATACTTTTCCCCTTGAATGAAAAAAATTAGCTAGCGCGCGCACCACCAAAGAGATTCTAACCTTCCTGCTTTTCCCTGTTTGATATTTTTGGCTCAGGCCTGAAATATCCGTTTTACTAAAATGTATTTTTTCGCAAAATGACTGCTATTCCAGAATGTGGGCACGTCTTTTGCATAATGTCATATTGAAAAGCTGACATTATGCGAAAGACGTGCTCACAGTCTGGAATAGCAGACCTTTTGCCAAAAA
The DNA here is from genome assembly GCA_949699065.1 of Metalampra italica. Classification (NCBI taxonomy): domain Eukaryota; kingdom Metazoa; phylum Arthropoda; class Insecta; order Lepidoptera; family Oecophoridae; genus Metalampra; species Metalampra italica. Next base: position 5,937,636 of record OX452969.1, read on the forward strand.
AATAAATTTTAGGAAAACGGATATTTCAGGCCTGAGCCATATTTTTCACTTGTATTTAAACTACCTCTACATCAACAAACGTGAGAGACCTATTTGTATTGTGATAGTTCTGCGCTATATTACTCTTTGGAACAGAATTACTAGTGATTCATATAAATTAGTAATCGGGAATTCTATCTAGAACTGAATCCATTTTGCTCCTCAATGAGTCAGAAGTACTTCCTATGCATATATTTCTAATAAGTACTTAAAAGGATTCGAAATTTATTTAGATTCGTATATTATTATACCTTCGAGACGAAACGACTCTCCCTCCCGCCGCCCACTAGTAATAATATTAATAGGTGTATGTTTTTTATTTAAATATACTGTATTATTTACATAAATTATATAGCAAGCTATATAAATCAGCTGATTATAATAGAAATACTCAATATTTAGTGGCATAATGTTTTCTTCTTTGGGTGTTGTAGGGCGAAATCGTTAATCTAGCTAGAGTGAAGTTGATGTCGTGTACCGTCCGTAGTTACAAATGTGGACGAATCCGTGCAATGAGCGTCTTAAGTCTTATTTCATTTCTATTTAGTTTTGGAGACAGAAAAATATGTCAATAATGTGTGAAACTTCATTTGATACTCACAAGCAATTTCATGCGGGCAGCCATCTTGTCGGTTTTCGCCATATGAATAGAAGAAACCTAGGATGGAGTCCAGTGTATTTCGGTGCTCTATTTTGTAAGCATAGCTTTTGAGCTCAAACTTAAATCCAACAATGACAGCAGACATCGCAAGTTGTGTAGAACAGTCGTCCGATAATAATGTCTCAACCATGCCTTTTATCACGTGGTTTCACAGCTATACGGGGGACCCGAACGGGAACATCGTTTCACAGCGACCAGGATTGTGCAGGGAGACCCGTCTGGGTCTGGGCGGGCGCCCACGCGTGTTTTAGCGTTCGACCTTATAGTCACAGCAATGCTGTTACGACCTTTCAATGTTAAGTGTGGGCACATTTTCGCCATACGAAGGCTAAGCATCGCGCTTGAATTGGGGTTGGTAATGTGACTACAGCAGCGACTCTGCCGGCCGCTTTCGAAAACACCGTCCGTGCTTAGAGAATTTACGCTGTGGTCAAATATATTCTCATAGGTACCTATTCAATAAAACGTATTTTTATTTTTTAATTTGGATTTCCCATTTTAAACACTGTCTTGGGGATAAATAAATGTACACTATTTTATTTACAGTTAAGGACGGCACAGAAAGGTGTGTTTATATACAATCTATTTTAAAATTTAAATTAATTTTGAGTCAGGTCTACAGTGCGCCCGCCACCTAGCAAAATACCTAAATTATCAGCACAACGAATTGGCTCTGTGAATCCAGCTTTACAAGTGGCCGTAGGCCGGCTACATACTGGCGGCGCACTACTACAGAATAATTTAGTGTAGTCTAATTAATAGACTTTAGTTAGCTCGCAAGGTACTAATAGTTGTCATGTCATACATTTTGTAAAAACGTGCATACTTAAGGCTGATTTTTTTATTTATAAATAATACTGTCTCCTGTACTGGTATTGTATAGGAAAATCTCAAAATTTATGCGATACAGGGAGGTTATTTTATGGCCAAGGGTAGTAATTAAAAATATTGATGTCTATTAAAATAGATCTTTTTTTACTAAACCTTATATTTAAACACTGTGTAACCAAATACCTACGAGTATTTTTAATAAGTGCAATAGATCATAGCAGAGAATGCCTGTAAGAGGCTCAAGACTTGATCCCTACATGAAAACCCTACTTACTGATTCTGTAATTTGTATAACTGTAATCTAATTAAAATACATCGATAAATAACATGTTATATGTGAAATTTAATGTTACATAATGTTAATTGTTATAATAGCACGATTAAAGTGAAAGGTAACTGTAATTAAATATTTGTTTTTACTTCTCTCAGAAAAAGGTACGTTCTATTGGGCTTGATACGCTTTTTTTTTAATACTGCTAATGTATGCGCGGTATTGGTTCCGAGAACTCGAACTGTTGGTCGACATCTGTGAAGCCAATGCAAAGAATCTTTCGTTATTGGAGGATAATATGTGAATTAACAAAAAATAATTCGGACAAGTGCGAGTGGGACTCGCGCCTGAGGGTTCCATACAAACTTAAATAAAGAAATAATTAGAAAATCGATAGTAAAAAAACAATTGGCGAACTTCCATATCAATTTTTGTTGCCTTTTTTGCGTCATGCATTGTCGGATGTCAATAATGCAATCAGTAAAAATATCTGCAGTTAGTAGTCAGTGTTATAAACACTTGTGGATGAACATAGAGATGTGAAATGGCAATCACATGCCTTTATTAGCACAGAAAATTCATGATTTTTAACTTCAGGCTTGGCTGTATGGACTAAGATTCCTTTGTCTTTCCCGTAAGGGATAAATAAATTGAACAAAAAAAGCCCCGTCTGTTTGATATTAATTTCAACTTGATTTCCACGCGTTCCTGAGAAAAATGGTCTTGACCAAAGAACTTTCTTGTTCTTAGGTCTTGACAGACGGACGGACGGACAACGAAATGGTTTCCTATGGTAGCGGTGCAGTCATTTAGCGGACGTAATACAGCGGTGAATGACGTCACTAGTGTTAGAATAGCTCAATTTTTGTTAGTATCTATGCCTTAAATATTTTATGACTAAGTTGACACTTGTCTATGTCCTTCTTCTCTCTGCAAACTCGATAATGGCCGGACGCACGCATATAATTAAAGTTATAATTTAATTCTCCTTGTGAACTTTTATAGTGAATATAAACTGCTTTCACAAGTGAAGCTGTGTTTATTTATTTGGCATCGTTTCCGTCGCACCACACCAGCTTCCACGACACTAATTATCTCATCAGGTTATGGGCCCAGCACGCTTCCACTGCGCTAATTATCTCATCAACTAGAACGTTGTCCATGTAATCAAATTGGCGCGGTTTCCTAGAGAGTGGTATTTGACACCGTAACGTCAAGAGGATACATAGACATCGTCATTCACCGCTGTATTACGTCCGCTAAATGACGGCACCGCTACTGGAGGAAACCATAGCTTTAAAGCTAGAGTAGCGGTGCCGTCATTTAGCGGACGTAATACAGCGGTGAATGACGTCACTAGAACAAATGGACTAAACGACGACCGCTCTCTAGTAAACCGCGCCGTTTGGATTACATAGACATCGTTCTAGTGACGTCATTCACCGCTGTATTAAGTCCCCTAAATGACGGCACCGCTACTGGAGGAAACCATAGCTTTAAAGCTCTGGTTTCCTAGAGTAGCGGTGCCGTCATTTAGCGGACTTAATACAGCGGTGAATGACGTCACTAGAACAAATGGACTAAACGACGACCGCTCTCTAGGAAACCGCGCCATTTTGATTACATAGACAACGTTCTAGTGACGTCATTCACCGCTGTATTACGTCCGCTAAATGACGGGCACCGCTACTGGAGGAAACCATAGCTTATGGGTTCTTTTTTCTTCTTTTGAGGTACGGAACCGCAAAAACTGACAAAACGAACAGGGCAGAACTAGCACCCTGATGGTTTCAATAACCGTAATGGAATTCTTACGTGACAAACTTAATTTTGCTGTTTATTTCACGAAACATTCACATTCAAATAGTCATATTTGCATCCCATTTTGATTCATCGTCATCATATCCCCTTCGGACCGATTCTATTGCCACTGCTGGGCAAATACCTCCCCCAGGGATCTCCACGACGACCGGTCCCGCTCAAACTTCATCCAGCTTCATCGAAGATCTTCCCGAAAGATTACGGTTGTTAAATGAATGAACGACATTTTGTTTAATAAATTTATCACAATAAGTTTATTGATTCATGTTATAATTGTAAATTAAACAGTGTTCTGTATAGTGTGATGAATGATGATGTCTGGAGAACGGCATACGAATCCTTTCGATCTGAAAATTAGAATAAAATTATAAGATTAGATTAACGAAGAATAAGATTAACATTATAGACATTAAAAAGAAGCTTACGTTAGGTTTGCTAATAGGTAATAAATACAATTGAGGATCTAACAAACAAGTAGTGCATAGGCATAAAACAAAGTCATTTAATAAATCTTGACTAGTAAGTAATACATTGTTGTGCGTGAAACTTTGGCAACTGAGAAGTCAACAAAGCTGGCTGTGATATGTGAGTGTCCACATCATGTCACCACCACTTTGTCGGCTCCCTGCTGCTGCCCTCGGCGCTCGGAGACGTTCTTCTAGGGCAGCCTTCCGGCAGACTTGGAGGCACACGCTTGACGCTCATCAAAGCTGGCTGTGATATGTATGACAGTTGATGCACATGACAACCACTTTGTGAGAGACAATATCTGCATTGAAGGCACCTCACACTATTCAATCCGTGGCTTGCTCGTTGTCACATCGCACAGCCCAACTCGTCAAAAATGGCTGTGATATGACTATTACTACACGCCACAACCATTTTTACGAATAGGCCATGGACTTTGTATCAGCCTGCTCGATTTTCAGCGTTGCAGCGATCTCCGTAAACCGACCACATCAAAGTGGCTGTGATATGAAGACGGATAGACATTTCACTGCCGCTTTGACAGGCTAGGCCCGAGAAATGTTAGTGTGAACTCGTTATGCGGCAGTAGGGCGGTGTACTTCGGTTGTAACAAATGAGGCCATGCTCATCAAAGCTGGCTGTGATAGCTGCTAGGTGATCTATGACAAACCGACTTTGATGGCAGGGCCACATTGAATCTTCTCTGAAAGTTAAGGCAACACAGTAACATAAAACATTCATAGGAGAAACCAATCATTGAAGTATAACTATATTTATAATTGTACATTTACAGTTCAGCTTCCAATATTACAAGAGATAGCCGTACTTTTGGTAACTGTAGCCACAGAATAGATAATAGGACAAGTTTATAGCCAGGAAGGCTGATTTAGGATTTGGTGGGTGTATGACCCTCCTCTGATGAGAACGGTGACGGTTTATCCGCATGCGGCTGGCCAAATGTCTAGGTATCTGCGCTCAAAGACGAAAAATAAAAATGAACACTATTTTTTTATAGTAGGTACGGCATTTTGATATGAGTACTTAGTACCTGTGTGAACAGTATAAAACTGATTATATTCATCGGCCGGTTCACTAAAATACTGATTCAGCCTTCCTGGCGATAGGTAGAAAAAGTACGGCTATCTCTTATTACTACAACAACACAATTTAGCTTTTTTGGCATAGGGGTTATACGGATACTTTCTGAATGCCCACCTCACATGGAAAGAATAAAATGTTAAGGTGCGACGCATCGCATGTTCCCCCAAAGATCTCCACAATGACCGGTCCTGCGCTGTCCAATTTGTTTCCGCGACTTTAAGCAGATCGATCGTCAATCCATAATCCTGTAAGCGACGTCAAGACAAGGAAGACGCAAAACCAGCAGAAGCTCTATTTTTGAATCGCTCTCCTCGCTTCGAGCGTTTGATTCTACTGATTTCTGTATCGGATGTCGAAGGAAAATTAGTTGAATCGACCGCTCGAAGCACGAGACGAGCGATTCAAAAATAGGGCTGCAGGCCAGTAGTGAAGACTTGAATGTAATTATGGAACGCAAACGCGACTTGAGCCGATATTTACACTATAAGTGTGCGTAAGCCAGATAGTGTGATACATAGAGATGTCAAAAAAACTTGAAAGTTTGATTCGGTTGATCGAATCGATTAAACTATTTCTTGAAATTGAATGTGCCTCTCTAGTGAACCCCCGCTCAGCTTGCGCGCCCCTTTGACACCTAAAATAAGTTGCAGAAATCAGCCAACTTCACACAGCCGCCAAAAAAACTCCACGGGACTATATGCGCAGAGGATTATATACATATAATAATCCCCTTATGTATATAATGTAATTATGATAAACGGATTTCTCTTCAAATATTTATTTATTTCAGGTGTCGTATGAAATCCCTAAAATTCGTGCCTACTTGAATTCATAAACCAGGAGTTCCAAAGAAATCAAACCGGTTTTTATGTTAGGCACATAAATTCGGTGAATGTTTGTTTGTTTATCAATTAGGTAGGTACCTAGGTAGATTCTAATTTGACAACAATTTAAAAATTCATCGAATTAACCTACCTACTACGAGTATATTTAATCGAAAATTGATTGATAGTCGGTCGCCATTTTATTTCATAGATTTTATACAGACAACTCAAAAGTTTTTTCCTAAAAGTGTTTTTTTCTAGTTCCAGCCCTTTTCGGTGGAACCCTTTTTACCCCTGTGACAATTCCTTGCTGTTCTCTAAAAGTAATAGAAATTCTTGCGAGATAATAACCAATTCTCAAAAAGGAATAAAAATTATTTCTATACGTAGTTAAGTAACTGGGTTTATTTTCAATCAAACAAGGTTTATTTTCCGGTTTGTATGAAGGATGGGGTAAAATTAACAGAAAGACACGTATAAATCCGAAATAAACATGTTTTGTTGCTATAAAGTTTAAATGCACTTGGACAAATGATAATAACTGTAAACTGTTATATTGCAATTTTATGGCTTTTCTTCTTACGCCAAGAGTAGTAATTTACCTTTTATTGTAATATTCAGAACTTCCAAACTGTACGTAAATAGATATACGTTCTAGCTACTGATAATATTCCGTACCTACCTACCTAGATATACTACTTTTCATTTCTTAGTGCCGTTTACCTTTCGACGCATAAAACCTTGCCCGTTAGCATTTCAAGTAGAATTTGCTAAGTATGTACATCTCACTGCGCAAAAATACTTGGTCCCAACAGCACGTCTACCAAGGCGGCGCAGGCGACGCGACTGTTTTTATGTAAGCTACTAGCTGTTCCCCGCGGCTTCGCCCGCGTGGAATATTTTTTACCGCGGGAACCGTTTACCCCGGTAAAAAGTAGCCTATATGTTATTCCAGGCTATAAGCTACCCCTGTACCAAGTTTCATCAAAATCCGTTCAACCGATCTTGAGTTATAAGTGGTGTAACCAATACGATTTTGTTATTTATATTAAGATGTATATTAATTTGTAACGGTTTTACTTGAATGATACAATAATTATTTGGGAAATAATATCGAGTGTTCATCATAATTATTATATTTAGGTACCTATTTATAGATATACTGAGATAAAACCAAACTGAGGAAGATTACGTTACTTACTTATTGATCCTAAAAGCCATCGAGATAGGATCTCTTTGGTGGGTGCTCGCGGCCCCCTAGTAGCAATTTTTTTTCATTCAAGCTAAAAGCCATTTGATGAGTCAAGCACGGAACGACGGCTTGATTGGTTGGGGACCCGGGACGTCATCGGAGTCCCAGGACTTTTCTCTTTCAAAGTCTCATGTTCCGGTACTTTCGAGTCGAGGTTCGAGATATGCTTGCCGTAAGCTTTATTAGCTTTGATTTCCGCGTTCCGAACGACAATGGTCATTATTTCGAAAACAAATTTCATACAAAGGGTCGAACACTATAGGCCTATATACCATAATTTTGTAAACCACCGGGAAGCATCAAAGGCAGTTCCACAGCGTCATGCGAACAGAATCGTTTTTTTTTACAAATACACTTTTTTAAAATATTTAATAGGTAGGAGTTCTCGCCAAAACCCTGGATAGTTTTAGATGTGGCCTGTGACACCAAAAAGTTAAAACAATAAAAGATTCTTTAAGTAGGTATATCGTATTGCATCTCTTTGGCTAAGAATTATTTGGACACGCAATTATCAGGCCACTTTGTACAAAAAAATCTGAAGTAAATGCCATTTAAAAATAAATGAATCATTTTTATTTTTTTATTTTTAAGTGATTGGCCAGTGCATTGTAAACATAGAGTTAAGATCTCTTTCGTGAGCGCCCGCGAATTCGAACATTCCTGGTTGTAAAGCAGGCATACACTGCAACAAATTTTAATTAGAACCCAGTTAATTTGCAGTAGTGTATGCCTGCTTCACAACGCACTGGCATGAAATTTAAGTGTTTTTATTTATTTTTAAATGGCGTTCACTTCTGATTTTTTTTGTACAATGTGGCCAGAGTGTGTTCTTCAAATAATCCACCTAAGAGTTGCATTACAAAATGCATTTTAAAAAGAAAGTGTTTTCTAGATTTTGTTAAGTTATATGTTTATAAACCTATTAATTTTTAGTAAAATTAATTTTGAGTGTTTATTTACGTTTATTCAATACATGAATGAGCTAATTGAATGGTGTGAAATAGCGACCGAATGAATGATTTCACAATACAATTTCGACATGAAACTGAGTCGAAATGAGCGTAAAGTAATAAAATACCGTTGGGTGAATGATTAACACAATCAGACACGCTCTGTACCTCCACCATGAGTTGACAGCGTCGATACTCGCTAACGACTACGTAAATATGTAAACTGTCTCTTTTCGACTTACGAAAGACAGAGAGATAAATATATATAGTTTTTACGTATTCGCTAGCGAGTATTGACGTTGTAAACTTGTTACTGGGATAGGTACCTGGGACTTTAAAAATGTGGAGACTTCCCAAACTCTAATTGCACGTTATTTACAGTTTTAATGGAAAACACTGTACGCGTAAAACTGGTGATGGTACAGTCGACCGCACGTCAGTAAAAAAAAACCAGTACAAAGAGGTCCCTCATAGTATTGAAACTCCCTAACAGGCTAGGTCAGCTCAAGGTCAAAGTGTTTCCACTGACGTGCGGTTGACTGTACGAACGCAATTTTCATCAATTCAGCTTGTGTAAGTTCGTGCGTGTAATATATAAGTGCAGTGTGCACGTTGCATATAGTTCTCGTTTAAGAAATGTAAAATACCTTTAGGTCCGATAATTTGACTTCCTACTTCATCATCAGCCTATTAACACGTCCCCACTGCTGGGGCTCAGGCCTATTCTCAACGCGGGCGCTCGGACAATAATAGTCCACCACGCTAGCCCTGTGCGGGTTGTATGCATGTGCAGCGTTCTTCGGCGTATGCAGGTGTCCTCACGATGTTTTCCTTCACCGTTTGAGAGCAGTCAGTAAATGTACATAAGTTTAGAGAAAAATCCATTGGTACATGGCCCAGCCGGGGATCGAACTTCGGACCTTTCGATATGATAGGCCGCGTCTTATCCCCGACGCCACAGACGCTCTCTACTTCTTGGTGAGACTTCCTACTTAAAATGTTTAAAAGAATACTTACACAAATGAAGATCGGATTGCCGCTTTCCCGTCTATTTTGTTTTTTTTTCTGTGGCCGGCTAGCTATTCTGCCCTTATTTTTCATTTTCATAATTGAAAAAATTTTACCCAAATCTATGTTGTTTTATAGAAATATTGACAGTAAATTATAATAAAGAAAATATATATTCTATAATTATTAATTAACTTTATGTTATATCAATTTTATTCGAACATGGTCCAATAGAAATGTGGAAATAGAACTATTTTATTTTTAATAATTTGACAGCTGTCAGTTGAAAACGATTCTCCCTAGGGCTGAAAAGTATTACTTTCAACCCGCTCCTCAGCAACTTCAGACCTGCTTTCAGAGTATGAGTAATGAAAAATCTTTTACTTGCAAAATTTAAGTTTACTGGTAAGTGTATAAAAATAAAATATGATTTTTTATAATAAGTGTTTATTTAACTAGATCAGTAAATGCTAGTAAGTATTTACTTATTTTTATTGACTTCCGCTAAAGATTGGCCTTGACTGGCCTGTTGGCGTAGTTGGTAGTGACCCTGCCTACTGCGCCAAAGGTCGTGGGTTCGATTCCCACCCGAGACCAACATTTGTGTGATGAGCATATCTGTTTGGTATTCGGATTCTGGGTGTTTGTATGTTGGTATTTGTATGTATTTATTAAAAGTATAAATGTATGTTTATCAGTTGTTGGGTACCCATCTCCACAAGCTTCGGCTTAGTTTGGGACTAGACAGCCGTGTGTGAATTTGACCAAACATTATTGTTATTATTTAAGTAAATAAAAAACTGTCAGTTGCTCTATAGTACCTACTATATCAATCTGTCCCCTCATACCGCGTGGTCCGACCAAATGAGGAGGTAGTTTGGATGGATGTTTCGAGTATTTTTTATAACTACTGAACCGTTTTCAAAAATGCTCCCGCTGTTGTAGAGTAGGTCTCTCTACGCTACCTAGGTATACTCTATGTGTTTAGAACACAAGCTATCATTTATTGAGTTTTATAAATAGAGGTGGCCACAAAAGGATTGAGAAGGGATTCATCAATGGTCGGAAGACTTTCAGAGACGCAGCAAAGTAGGTAAGTTGACGATTTGAATCCGTATTTAACTTTAGAAATTGTGTCCCAAATTATTCAGTGAAAAAAATTATAAATATTGGAGAACAAACTGGTATGCCTGGTAGGTATGTAACCTATATTAGTCACATAACTCACACGTATTTCTTGTAACAACACAAGAAATAAGGCATTTCTTGTAACAATACAAGAAATAAGGCATAAGCACAGAGAAATAAGGCAGAAGCTTTTGCCAGCGGCTTCGCCCGCGTTTATAAGTTCTTCCCGCGGGAAAAATACCTTTTCACCTCACCTGCTCGGAAGGGTATACTTTCTCATTCGAAATCTGCGTGGAAAACTGCACCTGGAAAAAAACTTTTTAAAACTTTTCTTCTAATTTGTAGAAGGTGGACATTTAAAGAAGTGGTCAATTCTAATTGTGGTTATTATTATTTGTGGTTCTAAACCGCCGAAAGGATTCAATTCACCTAGTATTTTCCTCGCTGTAGTGAGGTGAAAAATTGTGTGTTGCGCTCAACAGCAAAGTTATTTTGCGTCTCGTACCTTGAAACCCTCGCTACGCTCAGGATTCTATCTACTAGAACCCTTCGCTTTGCTCAGTTTTCAATACTAGTACTCGCACAAAATAACCAACTTTGCAGCCTTGCATAACAAATAACTATTCTTTCTTAGTGAACATCACAGCTATAAATGAGGAACCTTTGTGCAAACTTTCAAGTCTCTAGACTCAGCGGTTTGGGCTGTGTTTTCATCCCCCATATTACATACTTAGGGGTGAAATTTTCAAAATTGCTGAAACACGTCATCATTGTTTTTTAACCGCCAATTACACGTTTAATTCAATAATAAACCACGTTTAATTAAATATCAAATTTCATGTTTCTATCTTTGAAAATGACTGACTTTCATACAATCTTTGCATTTCACTCACTCAGGGGTTGATTTTTGAAAAACCCTTCCTTGGACATCAGAGCTATGAGGAACCTTCCTACAAAATTTCAAGTCTCTAGGCTCAGAGGTTTGGGCTGTGCATTTCATCCCCTATTTTACATACCTATTTAGGGGTGGAATGTTTATGTTAAAAACAAATAGTTATATTTTAGGCTAATAAGCCTAAATATAAAATTTCACGTTTCTAAAAAATTACACGTTTATAATTTCACATTTTTAAAAATGTCGGACTTTCATACAAACTTTGCATTTGCATTCGACGTTTAATTTTGGAATCTAAATTATTATACATACAGTGTGTAATGATATTATCCCTATTAGGGTTCCGTAACAAAATGATAAAAGAAAGCTTCATAATCAGTCTGACTGTAACAGCTGCTATCTCATCAACCCCAAGTAAATGTTATCAATTTAAAAAGCATAGCCTACTTTGGCTCACGTCGAAACTAGCTTCCTCCCACGGGTAAGAAAGGCGTAATTTTGTACTCGGAGGTACGAAATATAATATTATGCTATACCTACTCGTTTTAAGGCGGTCGATAAATTTAACCAGGAAGGATCGAATTTAGCTAGCGGGCGGCACCCATTAAAAAGATTATAGCTTCATGAATTTAATTGAATAACTTTATATACGGGACCCAGCTGGATGAGGTTAGCGCAGGACCGGTCATCGTGAAGATCCCTGGGGTAGGCCTTTGGTCCAGCAGTGGACGTCTACAAGCTGATATGATCATGAACTTTTTATACGTCTCCATAATAGAAGGTAGGTAGTCTCGCACTTGACCGTATTTTATCAGTTTGATAGGAAGGGAGGAGATAAAGGGACGGACTTCAGAACGACGAGTATTTGTAACTGTTATCCCAACACGCATTTTTGCGTTGCGCAATTTGGAGTTTTATTGCAAATTAAAATTTGATTCAGTCACAAAGTGCATGAACGTAAGATTTGCGCGCAGGAACACTAATGGAAACCACTAAGAAATATTTAAGATGTTACGAAAATAATTTCAATTTATAGCCTCAATATAACATTTAAATACATCGTCCCACAACACTGAATAGGCAGCTCATCCTTACACTTGCGGGATCCCGCAAATATACCGAGATCACAAATAACTGCGGGATTGCGTGCTCTAGATAGTACCTACTTCCAAAATTCACGCGTACGAAGTCGCGGGCAAAGGCTAGTTATTTTATAAATATACGTAAAAGATCGTTTGCTTGTGGCAAGCTCAGTATCGTCGCCGCCCGCCCGCCCGCTCCACCGCCCCGCGACGCACGGAACTAATTTGACAGTTGCTATCCCCTATTCCCTGCGCAAACCGCGCCATTCGCTATAGAGTGGTATTAGATTGGACGCGAATAGCTCAAACCTACTCTTATTATCCACGATAAGCACTTACCACATTTAAATTATGCAGATGCAGCTCACAGTAGCGAGCGAGCCCACGTTGACTTCCCCTTTTTGTTTTTTTTTTTCGTTAATGTACCTACAGCTTAATTTTTATCTTTCTTCTCGTGATTTAGTGGTAAAGTTGTTGTGATGTATGCACAAATACAGACACACACAAAACATAAATAAAAGATACCTACATAAATATAAAAAATGTATGTCGACATAGCAGAACCTTATCGAGTTATAATTGATTTTTAAATCTGAGGGAACATGTGCCAAATACTGTTTAAAGTCAAAAACTAAGGATACTCCGCCGGTTTAATGCTTTATTAAATGAAATTCTAAATTAATAACGGTACTCGAACATAAACGAAATACTAGGTAGGTAACTAAATAATCTTTTTACTAAAACATTAAATAACATATTTTGGGCACACTCCCAATTCCAATCATAAATTCTTATTTTCGGGCAAAGTGCACAAACCGGCACCACTTTGATAGCAACCAAAAAAGGTTCAACAAATTCGTATGCGTACATCTAGTGTGATTCCTGGGGGTCAATCGCGCTAATTCTGAAAGATATTACCAAATCCAAACCTTATCCATAAAAACCATAAAACTAACCAAAAAAAATCGTTATGCTGCATTCACACATTTGGCAAACCTTTACAAACGCAAGCCAAACCTCTGCTACACACGTTTGCGTTTGCAGAGGTTTGCCAAATGTGTAGATGCAGCATATGATGTGATTTTTGGTTATGGGTTGGATTTGGTAATATCGTTTAGAATTAGCGCGATTGGCTCCCAGGTCATATACTGTAACGATCTTAGGTTTATATATGAGTATGTATAGGTATTCTGCTTTGTCCACTATACCAAACAAAATAACAAAAAAAAGGTTCCTTCTTGCAATAAAAATTTTCTCTCTTCGCTGTGCATGAAGAATAATGCTCAGTCCGCATGAAAGACAAGGTAGTGAGAATGGGCGATGTACAGGACATCTCACTACCCAGTCTTTCACAGGGTAAAGAGCAAAAGCCCGATGCGCCGCCGCTGAGTGAAGAAATTATAACACTGGGTAGAGGTACACAACAAACAAAATATATCTATGCTTATTCCTAAGCAATACTTAGCATTTCGCGTTAATTGATATTTGATGCCAATGGATCTCCTTTTATTTTTATTTTATTTTATTTCCTGAGAACTAATCATCTTTTTTACGTCATTGCGTGTTAGCTAGGTACTTGTTGGTAACTAGATCTGAATATTTATTCATAAACCTGAGCTCTGGTTGAAACCTAACTATGGCGAAATCAAAGAATATTTGTCATTTATTCTTAGACTTTCTAAAAGCTTGTATAAAATAAAATAATAATAATAAAAATTGTTGGTCTAAGACAGGCAGGAGTAGGTATAATTTTAAGGCAATGCCACGAAACTACTCAGGTAATTAGGTATAGACCTCCACTCCTATATAAAGCGCAATACAGATAGGGCGGCGGCGTTGCGAAAGCGTTGCGGCGGCGAAGCTGAGGAAAACGAATAAGTATAAAGCGGAGCCCTTCAGACAGGAATACCGCTTGCGGAGGCGGCGGTGTGTATGAAGAACGCTCCGCACTGCGCCGCGCCGCCGCCGCTCTGGTGTGGCGGTTCTCATACACTACAAAGGAATACAACGCGCCGCCGCCGCACCGTACCGCCGCAGCACGCGTTTGCCGCGCCGCTTTGATGTGAAGGGCTTCATACTATTTCGAACGTTACAGAAAAAAACCGCAACGCTTTCGCGCCGCCGCCGCCCTGTCTGTGTTACGCTTAAGTCCGCCCTTGATATGAACCCAACTACTCAATGATTGAAAATAGTGTAGAAGCTAAACTGACACTCAGTTTCATGGTAGGTATCACGATAGAACGTCAATAGTTCTAACACTAAAATGTAGTTATACTGAAACCAATATGTTGTTATAAAGCTTATCCACTTCGACGATACTTTCTAAACGATACACAACGGCTGGAGTGGAGGTAGGTACTCGTTAATTTTTTAATAATTCGTACTGTACTTCCGTAGTGCAATTGAGAGCAGCAAACTAATATATAAAATATTATAATACTTGTTTTAGGGGAGCGTGAAATTTTTCACTACCGAAATCAATATTTTGTGCCGACAAAGAAAGAGTTCGTTGCTCAAAGCAAAACTGCTGAAAAGTTTATAATGTCAGATCGATGGTAACGAAAAATTCATAGAAAGGCACGTACCTAGCCATACCTAGCTAATAAATAATGAAAGAGCAAGAATCGATGATACATACATAAATAATATGATATGCATGAGTCATCGAGGTGATATCAAGTAGGTAAGTATATGAGAATAGAGAATCTTTATTTCCATAAATTACAATAACTAAATAATAATGTGGACCGACGTTCTGGTGAAGGTCGCGGGACCCGGCTGGATGAGGTTAGCGCAGGACCGGTAATCGTGGAGATCCTTGGCGGAGGCCTTTGCCCAACAGTGGACGTCTACATGCTGATATGATGATGATGACGATGACATAATAATAATGACTTAAATAATAATGTTTTTGGATAATTTTAAATGAACATGAACTTTAACAAAGCTAAACTGCATAACAGTTTGCCGGCAATTATACCGCTCTAATTCAAAGTTACAACAAAATACTGGCACATTTAATTAACCTCTGGTATGAAAAGCAATTTTGTACTCGGTACGAACGATACTTTTTTACTACCTGAAAGTCTGATACAGTACTAAAAAAATAACACACTATCAGAATCACTTTCAGAAAAATTCGCTATGTTTACTCGCCAAATTTTATTCTTCTTCTATTAAGTCTTTTAGCGTGGCACGCGGCGAGGCGCGTCGCGGCGCGAAGTGGCCAGTAACATTTTGCCAACTACGGGGCCGCGAGATAATTTCTAATGTCTAGACAAACTTACCTCAAAAAGAACCTAACCGAGTACGAAATGAAATTTCATACATTTCGTCACCACCTGAGAGTCGTCATTTCGCACCGGGCTCGAGAAAGTTGGATTTTGGAAACTGATTTCAAGCATTTGAAGCAGAAAAATATTGGATGCAATCATGAAGCACACACAAAGATGCAATAATATTATATGTATTATGGAAAGACAATACAAAATACGTATGTCAATCACGTATGTGAATAAATCGTTTTTAAAACTGCTGTGGATAATAGGTAAATTGATCACAAATATCCAGTACTAAAGCGATTTAATATTGGGATCAGCGTAGGTCAAGAAGAAGTCTACGCTATAGGCTTCTTCTGTTGATTCCTACCTTAACTAATTTATTAAGTGCCTTAGCAGCCTCCGATAGACGGAAAGCTAAGGCACTGATACTGTGACCTAAATCCAATGAATTAACATTCAAATATATTTGTGACCTCAACGTTTCATTCCGTTCTTTTCATTTCATTCCTAAGACACATTTCAGAATTTTAAACTATAAGGTATTAAAAATTATTCAATGAGAACCTATAAATAACCATCACCCTCCCAACCCACTCTCACTGAATTTAAAAAAAACGGCCAAGTGCGTAAAGGGCCACGCGCAGTGAAGGGTTCACTTACTGGTCTAGTTCAACAACGAACAACAACTAAAACAAGCGTAGTCTAGTTCAGCTTGTATGCAGGTTTATGAACTTATTTTCCTTTTTTGTACTATTACTCGAAAGCCAAATAGTTTTCCTTTTAACTTCGTTATAATATGCTACTGCCGTGAATTTTTTCACATATCAAGAAGCAACCGTTTAGCTGACAGGGGGAGTGACAAAAATTAGCACTTTAAAACTTAATATTTCGCAAACGAGACCTATCCAACGATACTCCTCACCGTGGGATATATGAGAAAAAAAATTCGTCCCCCACTTTACGTTTACGGGACGTAGGCGTAGGTACTCTAAAAAAAATTTTTTGAAGATTTTATTTTATCACTTTGGCGGTGTGATTAATATATAATATATATAATAGTCTCTGAGCTAAGCCGCGGACAGACATGGCGAAACTTGGGTTCCTTGTTTTTCCTACGGAACCCTAAAAACATCTGACGAAGGACCAGGTGGGCATTCAGATAGTATAGGTATCTAGATAAGTAAAAACATTAAGGTTGTTATAGAACCTTGTTAAAGGCATTCAGTATTGAATACTATAATAACTCATAGTATCGTATATTTTTTTAAATAGAAAAAAAAACTTTCAATTTTTAAAACAAATTTGTTCTGCTTTCAAAAGAGTTTTCTTTAGTATACAATGTATGAAAAATAATAGAAGAAAATCGCTCTGCATAATTTTGATGATTTCTTATTGACCATAATCAGCCACCGTTGCGAAACCAAATTTAAGCTTGTACATAATGAAGTAAGAATGAAGGAAATGAAGAACAAGTAGTGATAGTGATTACATAAATGGCACACACATACAATAAACGAAAAAAATATCTCAATCACACGAAGAGACCTGCGGCACATCAATAGCAGTTCGCGCTCAAGTAATTCAACCTGCAAGATGGCAAATGAAACATAAAATATAATCTAATATCGCTCCATTCTTTTATAAGTAGGTACATTCGTGACATAAAAAGCAACAAGTATTGTGGCAAGAACTTCCAGCTACTAAATCGCTAGCAGTCGCTTCGTGTGACCGAGGCATTACACGTAATAGAGTGCATTAAATTATACTAGGTACACATGTACATAAGTTTACTTTTATTGCTGAAAGAAAACACAAAAATATTAAACATTCGTAACTATACGATTGCATCAAGTAAATTGGTGATAATTAGAGACAGTCTGAGACAGTCTTAATTTTTTAAACTTGAAGTTAGCGATAGTAATTTAATTAATGCTATGATAGAAATCTAGCAAAGAAGAATTTTTGCTGTTTTTGCCAATTTCGTAACTTTTTGTTCCGAATACTAAATCCTTTTTAATTATGTAGGTGCTTTTGATATTCAAACAAACCTTCCTTACCTTTTAAGATTCTGAAAGCTCGCCAGTAGTAGCTGCCCTACGATGCATTCTGCTCTCCGACATCGCCACGCTGCCAAAATTAAAAATAAAATCCGTTGAAATGACTCAATAATACCTACTTACCGAAATCGTGCTCTGAAGAAACATAAAATAAAAGTAAACTATCTAATTTTTTATAGGATAGAATGGGTAAATTTAATGGGAATTATACTTAATTTATCTAAGTCTCCTAACTATTAACAAACAAAGAGATTATAATTCACTAGCCATTCCCGCGGCTTCGCGCGTAGAAAAGATTTTTTTTCGCGGGACCAGCTTTCCCGAGGTATCTATAGCCTATTGTGATATTATGATGAGACCGTTTTATCAAAATCGTGGACAAAAGAAAAGAGTGGACCGGTAGTCTTCGTTCACCTGGTGTAAATCACCCAGGGTGCATTAGGTACACTACTTTAATAACAAACATTCAAACATACACTACCCCGCCAGGGACATAGCGTGAAGATGTGTATGTATGTATTCATATTTTTTTTTATTCATAAAAAGTATAACAAGGTATATCCCACATACCTAAATCTTTTTTTTTTCTTTTAAGAGGAAATACGCAAAGATGGCACGATGGGATGAACGACCGACCTCGTTAAAATAGCAGGGAAAAACTGGACGAGATTGGCAATCACATAGGTATATACACATAGCAGGAAAAAGAAACATTTTGCATTTTTTCCAGTAGATGAAGGATTTGATAAGTAACAGTCTGAATAAAAAGCTATTTATTTATTTATTTCTAAATTAATCCAATTTCAACAAAAAAAATCCTGGCTCCTTTCAATTTTATACGAGTACCTACGTAGAGCCGCTCGCTATACCCATTCAGCTACACCAGGAAAACTTTAAACTTATTTCTTTACGAATATGGACTTCTTTACTATAAGTTATAATATCTGAACGAACCTTACCCTCGAAATAACTAATAGCGGATAAGTACACCGCAGTAGACGCCGTCGTGCCACCCTGTTGATCCAGCCGTTACCCCACAGCTCCGGCATCGCGGGCTGCCAACATTTATGAACAAAATCCATTCAAATGACAATAACAATCACTCTATCGTTTTCAAATAGGATGGTGCGCGGCGATTTGACTAATTTCACAGACTGCAGTGTGACGTGGGCCTAATCGAATCGATTACGGGATAGATAGATATAATTGTACCTACATTTATTTACTGACATAAAACAAACTCACAAACAAACAATACATTTTAATTAGACCAACTAACTTAACTCTATTAACATAGCACCATCGTATAAGAAAAACATTATAATAAATATTAATAACTAAAAGTACTAAAAGAAATGACCAACCAAGTTGTTTAGGCTCAATTAGAAAATCCAGTTTTTTAAAAAAAAAAATGTGGGCATTTAGCCACTTCGACTTTCGACTTTTGCGCACTTAATAGATGTTTTGCGACTGAAAGATTCTTCAACAATTTACGAATATGTAGGTACCAACTGTACTTAATGAAATTCTGCGGCTGAATTTGTCGTTTTTCCTATTTAAAGATTTTGCGAATAAGAAATACAAATATTAAAGTGGCATTTCGAGATATATAATTAAGATTATGTAAGTACCTATACCTAATTTTATTTGAAAAGAATGCATGTAATCTATCCAGATGAAACATTACCCTACAATAAAAGTACTTAATTCAATAAAAAATAAAGAAAGAGAGCTACCTACGCAATGATCAATTATTTCAACAAATCGCATCAGAATTACATAGAAACATTCACTTCCGCCAACTTTCGCTAAAGGCAAGGCACAGCAGGGATACAAGTATTACTATATCTAAATTTATACATTACCTATAATATCTTATGACATTAGAACCTAGTGAAAAAGCCAATAAAAATGTAAACCTACCTGACAAATACTCCTGTTAATTATCTTCTTTTGAAGGGAAATATGCCATGACAGTAGGATGTACTTTGTCACAGAACAGCAACAAAAGCATTGCCATCTGAAACAACAGAGAACCCATTTTAAAATTCAAATTCGTATGGGTAAGTACTAGGTAGGTACCTAAGTATCTAATAAAAAGTAGATAACATAAATCTAAGAAGATCACTTGACGCTCTAAACAAGCATGTGAAATAAAGAAAACAAAATAATATCACAAACATAAAACAAAACACGCAAATAAAAAATAAAAGTTCGCTTCAGCAAATACGAAGTTTTTAAATACTAGGTACATAAATACTACTCACTAAATACTATCCGGACACACTTACCATTGCATTGCGACCAACAACCTTCCTTCAACCTACAACAACTATCTGCCGATCGCCAAAACATTGTATAGTAGGTACCTGTAAAAAAAGAACATGAATTGAACAAACAAATTAACCACTGGTATTTATAGTAAAAATTATCGTCAGGTACTTTTTCCTAAAAGTCGTAAAACTGAGTTAAACTAAGAATCGGCTGAAAGCAGGTGAATGTCTCAGCCTCAGTGTAATTAAAGTAGGTATCACAGGGTATATATGTTTATGTGCGCATAATTTTATTGTATGAAGAGCGTAACTATATTAATCGTGTTGTTGTCGAAAATACAATATAATAATGTAAACTGAATATTAGTTACCTATATCATCATCAACAATCTATTAATATGTCCCCACTACTGTCAGGCCTACCCTGTCAACGAGGGTGATCGGGCTATAGTCCACCACGCTAGCCCAGTGCGGGTTGGTGGACTTCACATGCGCCTAAGAATTTCTTCTTCGGCGTATGCAGGTTTCCTCACGATGTTTTCCTTCACCGTTTGAGAGCAGTCAGTAAATGTACTTAAGTTTCGAGAAAAAACCCATTGGTACATGGCCAAGCCGGGGATCGAACTCTGGACCTTTCGATATGATAGGCCGTGTTTTATCCCCGACGCCACTGACGCTTCTCTATATACCTAACAGTTATGCAGGTAGGTACCTACATTTGCGAATATTGGAAGCCTGGTCTTAGAAATCGATCGTATAGCGCATGCGTGCTTCTTTCGATGTGCGGTTCAGCAGCGCTGCTGGCTTATACGTGTCAGTCATTATTAATGGTTATCATCATTTAAATACTACGAATTTACGCATTATCTTATGGTTAAGGATGTGTTTCTAGTAGTGTTGTGTGGAGAATTGGCTAGTTGATTTATCCCTTCCTACTTAACTGAGGATCGGCGAGTGTATTAAAACTGAAGATCCGCCATCTTGAAATAATAGTATATTTCGTACTGAGTACAAAATTACGCTTTTTCATACCCGCGGGAGGAAGCTAGTTTCAACGTGAGCAGAACGTCGAAAGCTTAAAATGAGGGTAATGAAAAACCATTTTGTGCTCGGTACGAACGATACTTTTTCTAATACCTGAAAGTCCGATACAGTACTAAAAACCGAACAAGTGCGAGTAGGACTCGCGCCTTGAGGGTTCCGTACAAAATTAATATAAAAAAAAAATCGAAAGTACTTATCACTTAGCTTCTAACTTATCTGGATGATTTGGTTAAACGCAATATTAAGTTTGTTGGTAATAGAAAAATCACTTTTTGTGATGTAAGTACAAATTTACTGTTTTCGGATTGTTTCCATAACTTGTGCTATAAGACATTCTTGCCAAATTTCAAGATTCTAGGTCAACCAGAAGTACCCCATAGGTTTTCATTACCAAAACACTAAAAAATGCGGCAAAAACGGTCATATCTTTTTACTGCGTTGACTTAGAACTTTGATTTTTTCACAGCTCTAAGGGATTGCAGACTTGAGTATTTGGATATTAATTTCAACTTAAGGAACTCGTGGAAGGCAGACAGGCGGACAACGAAGTGGTCCTTTAAGGGTTCCTTTTTTCCTTTGAGGTCTGGAACCCTAAAAATACAAAATAAATAAGTACATATGCTTAACTTATATAGAAGTACAAATAAATAAGTATGTACACATACATAATTATAAGAATCACTTTGCGAAAAATGCGCCATGTTTTCTCGCCAAATTCTTATTCTTCTCGTATTTGATCTTTTAACTCGCCTACTATTACGTATTCTGTGATATCGCCCCATGGCGGCGCGGCGGCGGCGCGAAGTGGCCAGTAACATTTTGCCATTTACGGGGCCGCCAGATAATTTCGAGTGTTTGGACAAACTTATCTCAAAAAGAACCTAACCGAGTACGATACGATTTCATAGGTATTACATTTCGTCACGACCTGAGAGTAATTTCGCACGGGATTCAGAAAGTTTAAGGCTGAACATCTACTATGCATTGTTAATTCTTTATAAAAAAAATAACATTCTTTGAAATAAAATAAAAATTATTATTATTTAAGTGGTACTTACTTACTATTAATAATGCTTAATTAAAACGTCTTCGAAAAATTGCATTAATGCTTGTGACAACAGAAAGACATCCGACCAATATGAGGAGGCAATGAATACTCGATGCATAACCTACATAGCAGTCAGCTGAGTAGTGTATATTTTGCTGAAGCTAGCACAATGCTCCGTCGTTAGCTCCATGACCTCGGCTACAGGTAACGGGTCGGGTGCATTCGCCGTGGGGAGTTCAACAGCACCTGTTTTTCGCTTACTATACAATCGACAAGGCCATTGAAGCCGGAACTGTCTACGCTACAGTTAATGCTACCATCACATCTACGCGAGAATAAGGGAGCTATATAGCGGTGACAACAACCGAACCTAGGCAGAAGAAAGGCTTTCTTTTCATATCTAGCCTGTTCATTATCGCGAATATAGGTCACCTACATCCCGTGCTTAACGTTGCTGCGTATTTTCCGAAATTGTTGATTCACATTAGGGCTTTTTATTTACAGTTAGGACTCCTGACCATAGAGGGACGAAACAGACAGTTAGCCCAATGGTAACAAACCACGGCACTCGTGAACATTTAAGCTGAAAGTGGTGAAGGAAGCATCTAATCAATGCAAGTACCTATGTAGTTACCAAGGAGATTCGAACCTCTTTTGTCGCGCGCGCTCCCTGTGGAGATCGCATCTTGCAAATTTAGTATGGGAAACGATGAAAAATTCTGTGTCAAAATCAGGGGGGGTGCGGACAAATGAAGCGGATTAGCGGGAGGAAGTTGCTCATACAAATTTATATAGAGTTTGAAAATGAGTATCAATTTCGATATACATTTGGCACGATTTTGGCACGCCCTAAAATGATTTTGTTACTCATCCATATGGGAGTAGCTTTTTTTTTTAAATTCATGGTAGTTACCTTTAAGTAGATATGCTTATTTTACTACCTATGTAGGCACCTTAGAAAAATTGCTCTTCAATTTCTTTGGTAGTCAAACAAATTAGGACTGTCCTGTCATCCGCTCGGACTTTGTCGGTCGGAGCGAACGAGCGAACTGTGTATGATGGGGGTGATGATGAGATGATGACATTCTGAAGGTTTGTTAGATAAGGTTATCTTGTGCCAACTCATGAGTCAAGGTTCTACGATTGCTTCAACAGTAGAAGAGAAAAGGACATTTATTTTATTCACCGTTAGTCTTGATGCGACGTATTTATATAAAGTAGGTAGTACTACTTTTGGACTGAATGTTGAACAGAGTCGATCTTTATAAATCCGGATTTTTGAAGTCCCTGTAGACACAGTCGCTAGTCGCCCGTTATCGCTACAAAAATATGAAGCCATTTTATTTATTTTTGCCCTAATCTAACTTCCTTTCCATAATACTATCAAATTAGATACAAATATGTGTATTTTGGTGTGGAGGGAGTCATTGGTCACACAGACTCAACAGTCATCGCTAGATAAGCTATAGCTGTCAAAAACAGTAGCATGCCAAAAATATTTTTTATAAACTTAACGTAAGTAGATACCCATCGATAACAACGATAAAAACAAAATATAGTAACGTTTTATAGATTACATAATCAATCTACCTATATCAGTTCGGTGTACTTAAAATGCAATAGACATTGGAATAGCCGAATGTAGGTTTAACGCGAAGTTTCTTCGACTTCTTGTTAAAGGGAAATTTCATAGATGTACCTATTACCTATGATATATTGTCAATATTCATATTTACTAATTAAACCAGCAATTACAGCACAGGTTCCACACTATAATGTATACTTATGTTTGCCCCGGTACAGAGATAAAATGATTGCGTCCTGTCGGCTCATATGGTATTAATTGTGTAATTTGCTAGGCACTAACCGCAAACCGCTATACCTACGTATTTTAGTCAAGCCCACAGGGAGTTTATAAGGCCATTATGCTGTGCAAAGGATGGGGTTGTTTGTAGACCTAACGATTTTTACATGTTGTTTAGGTCAGGGCCTAACTAATGAAACATTTTAGTTTCCGACTTTGAGATGAGAGGGCACCATGCAGCCGCCATCTTTAATGAAATATGTAAAAAATTTAATGATTAATTCACCCAGGAAGGTTCGAAAGTGCGCGGCCGCCCACCAAAGAGATCGTCTCGAACTCTATGAATTCGCCCATACTTGAAATTTTTTCGCTACATTCTAAATCTATGAATTCGCTAACATTTGGTCCTACGACTAAAATGTGTATGACAAGCAAAAAGAAGACAAAATTCTATAGAATGGTAAACTATTCGTCGCATGCACACTGTTCTGTCGGGTGGCTCGCGCTTCTCCTTTTGTGACGTCATCTCGGGCAGGATATCAAGCGGGGAAGAGAATTAGATGACATAAACACCATAAACATAAAACCACTCACATTCTGGGGCGGTCGCGGTGGCTGGCACTTGATTGGATTGTGTGGTAATTTGGTCCACGGACCCCTCCACCCCTCCTCCTGCCCTTCAATGTCGAAAACTTAAAGCTGTTCTTTCATTAAGGCCCTATTGTAATGCAAAAATCGCATTCATGTATAGGTATACAGGGTGTCCAACGGCGATGACACACGGAGGGAAAGTACATTAAATATTGAATATAGGATATTTTACTGAAAGAAGACATCATTTTATTTTTAATAATAAGTAGAACTGCATTCACAGATTTTTTAAAAATCGCCTGCCTCAAACGGGAATCGAACCCGCCAAATTTCAAAAAATCAAACCACATGTTTTATGATAACGGTCGAAAGGGTTAATCATAAGGATTATTTTTCCCTAAATTACATAGCATCTTCCGTAGTATACAAATCCATCATTTCGTAGTATACAAATTTTTACTCATTTTATATTTTCTCTTTTTTTAAATAAAAGAGAAATTATTAAAGAAGTGAGAATTTGTACTACAGAATGGACCACATTTTTAACATTTCATAAATTAAATTTTTATTATTTTAAATAAAATATTAAATTTTATGATCTTCCTTTCATTCAAGATGCTATGTTATTTAGGAAAAAACAAACCTTATGATTTATTTCTAAATATATATTTCTTTCGACCGCTATCAAAAAGTACGTAAGGTTTGATTTTTTTCAAATTTAGCGGGTTCGATTCCCGGTTGTCTACTTATTATTAAAAATAAAATGATGTCTTCTTTCAGTCAAATATCCCATATTCAATATTTAATGTATTTTCCCTCCGTGTGGCATCGCCGTGGGATGCCCTGTATACTATTAAATTACTAGCGAAAAATCGTTTCTACTTCACCTTTTAGGGCAAAAACCACTATAAACGGACTGTAGGTGCTATTTAGAGAATGGAACTTTTTTTGTTCCTGTCTTCAAACGGACTTTAAACTTGGTCAAGGGAGGCAAAGAAGCCATTTTGTGCGCCCCTTGTATTACCTTTGTAATCAAACTTGACCTTTGCTGCAATGAGATGACCTATGGGCAACCGATAATTGCTAAATCAAGAGAAGTGTACTCCTGACCTAACTGACCTTTTAAAGTTCAGAAAACACAACAAATATAGGTAGATAGTAAAATACGCGTAAATACATGTAATGATTAAACTAAAGCAAATATATACCTAGGTATAGTAAAGTTGCTAAATAAAGACACATGTTGTGCGTTGTGCGCTATTATGTATGAACACATATAATGCGATATTATGAATTTATGAATAAACAGTGTTGTACTTAAGCTGTTGAGTGTCACTTTGACATTGACATCGACGCTTATTGGTCACGCGAATGCGCCAAGTAACTACTATAGTTAGTACCTACCTAGGTATATTGGCCAAGTATATTTATTATCCGACTGCAAAAAGGAGGAGGTTCTCAATACGACTACCTATTATGGTGTTTTTTTTCAATTTTCATCTCGACGTCTGTTAGTTGCATAATGTTAGGTAGGTACCTAATAGTACATTGTGCAATAAGGGAAGTAAGTCAATTCTATTCATTTTATTCCATAACAAAATACATTGTGTGGGAAATTAAAACATTAAAAAGACTTTAAAACATTAGAAATAATCAAATTAAAAGAAATAGAATACAACAAAAAAATATTATCCATGTCAATTATAAAAATTAAAATAAATATGTCAAACATTTTAATGACTCGAGTTTGTAATACCCTTACTTCCCGTGATGCACACAATGTTTTTCATCACATTTGCGAGGAAACTAATACTTACGACACAAGAGAACAAATCTATTTTCTTTAGACTTCGCTGGTAACAAATTTTCACTAAGCAACTGAGCCGCAATCACTCTATCCGGAGGTGTTAATATTGTTGTTGCACTTTCAGACTCGGATTCTTCACATGACATAGACATATTTTAAGTTTGTTTCTCGCTTTATTTATACTAATAGGTCACAACTACAGGTAGTTAATAAAATAGTTTTATTGTCAACTTTGTCAATGGTGCTTAAAGTTTTTTTCATATGTAGTTTTACGGCCAATTGGAAACAAGTTCTTAAGCCCAAATCGTAGATCGTAGTTTATAATCACGAACACATAAAACCGCAGCACGGCCTCCAAGGCACAATCAGTGCCATTCGGTGGTCCACACTGCCACAGATAATGATAAAAGATGCATTTAGAAACTCCCAAAGGCGAAAGCCCATACAGCCAGTTTTTATCGAATTTCAAAATAAAATTCACTGAAATAATTGCAAAGTAAACTAAAACATTTTTAAAATGTGGAATTACATACCTGTTTGCTATAAAGTTCTTTGCCTTCGAGTGAACGCCATTTTTTAAACTACACATTATAGTCCCTAGGGGTATAATATTGTACTGATTTTCATTGCTCCCGCGGGTGTATATAGGCCATTGTGTTTCTGTATGCATGCATATAATAATCCACTTATAACGAGCGAGTGTGATGAAAATTAAATTATTTTAACCTACCACCTAGCGATCTAGGCTCTTGCCTAAGTTTGCTGGCGATCTACTTATAGGCACAGAATAATAGTAAGTACAGATAGGTAAATTATTTAGATTAGTAACAATTTATTAGTGCATCCAAGCTCCGGACTTGGACGTGTATTCACTGTTTTATAAAAAGAACACTGAAGTCAAAACAATGAGTGTAGGTATATAAAGTTCACTCCACCATTTATATTGCATATTATTTCATTCATAATCTCGTTTCAGATAGCTAATAAAACATCGTGTGTATAATAAAATGATAATATAATAAATAAATAAAGCATTAAACGCCAGTGATCAGCGCGTAGGAAAACAATCAAACAAACAAGGGAATTACGTCACCGCCGCGATAACCACCGTGTTATGTATTGTGTGTATGTATGACATTGAGCGATATCGTATAACGCACTCGTGAGACGTCATGTTATCTATATTCATTAGTTCTAATGACTGCTGTACACTAACCGTTTATAATATAAATAAATAATTCCATAATCAATGGGCCCTTGGCAACTGAGAAATACGTACCTACTATAGGTACGTATGTAGGTAGGTACCTACTATACTCCTAGATTAGATCGCAAAATATTATGTGGGCGCAAGCGGGATAGTAGGTAACGAAATCACTCACACGATTATAGTGTGTGTAAACGATGCCATTCAAATTATTACGTTAGGTAATGTACTTAGACCACAGAATACATAATAGGCTTAGACGTCATGCTTTGTTCCGTTTCGTTTCCGCTGATAACGACAAACTTTTATGCCAGATCTCAGATTATGGGAGCATCCAACATCCATGACAATGTGCTGCATTTTGTTTATTTTTAGAAAAGAAACATTAATACTCTTTTGGAAGTGTCATCGTCGTCTCTTCTACTTTATTTTCTTAAATTAAGTATTTAAACCTGTTTTTGCTGCTTGAGACCCATCTAGGTACCTACTTACATGTTACCAAAATGCAAAATGTTTGTTTCCGTATTCCTATTGATTTGAAATGGAATAAAAATATGGGAGCGGGGCACATCGCTCGTATAACTGACGGCCGTTGGGACAGAAAGGTTCTCGACTGGCGACCACGTATCGGAAGACGCAGCGTAGGCAGGCCTCCCACAAGGTGGACCGACGTCGAGGGACCCAGCTGGATGAGGTTAGCGCAGGACCGGTCGTGGTGGAGATCCTTGGGGGAGGCCTTTGTCCAGCAGTGGACGTCTACAGGCTGATATGATGATGATGATGAATAATATAGTTTCCAAGGGGTATAGTATACTTGTTATTTTATTAGTGCGCATTGTCGGCGGGTACGTACTTATACACCTATACCCCACCAAGGTATCCCACTAGTTACATTTTAAAAGAAACGTATGTAGATATTTTAACAAGTAAATAACCGTTCGGACAATCGATATCGGATTGGATGGAAGCGCATTCCCGGCCGGTCTCGTTAGCAATGTTAATATTAATTGCGTGCAGCGACGCTCTACTTGGTGCAATGCAACAAGTAGACGCGTCTTGTCGTCGTCGCGAGACGTGATGGCTACTTTTTAATGGGTTTTACGGCCAATTGGAAACAAAGATCAAAAAACAGGGCAGTTACAGAGCGGCTCCCACAATAATAGGCAGGCACAGGGTGCCAGTCGCATTGGTCATTCATTACACTTCTCGGCTTCATTAACTCAGCTTTCCACCCTAAAGTGTAATTACCAACTTAGCTCACTTGTATCTTAATGTACTATTGTTAACGATGTATGTACATATAAATATGTATCTATAACCATGGAGCTAGGATCTCTTTGGTGGGCTGTGTATAACCATTGAGAATTATAATAGTTGCTACTTGTAATAACTATACGTGTTTTTTGGTGTTTTTGCCCTTGACGGTACTAAGTTTTGCCTATGCAGTTCATAAATTAAACAAATAAGTAATGACGACATTTTGCAAATGTCACATAAATATTTGCGCCTAGACGTAATAAATTGGACTTTGTTTTGATCGCGGTAAAGCTTACCACTGTATAGCTTGACTGCACATACCGGATGCTCTGAAATATCTAAACCTTAGTCAAGCCGGAAACAGTTATTGTGGTTGGTATCGTATCGGATTCGATACTTGAAGTGTAGTACTATGTATGAGTATTGAGATTAAACAACTCTTATTCTAGCTTTTGGAGATTGTAAAAGGAACCTACATATTTTACTTTTCGTTCTAACACGGCCCCATAAACATTTAATATAACTTGATCGGACCATTTCTCTAATTTAACGAATGTTAAAGATATGCTTAGAGTTTTAAAAGGAAAACAAAATTATCTATATTTAATAATAATATTAAAAATATTGGTTTCTTTCTTGCTTTGACTATGACATTTTTTTATGAAATGCGTAAAATGTAAATGTTAATGAGGTCGTCAACTCGTCACAATACTAAAAGGACTACGAATTAGAAACCCACAAGAATCCACCGGGCGGGCTGTCGCGCATGCAAAGTCGAACTTGTATTTAGTGTAGCAGGAATGTCTATAAATCAATAATTATCGATGGACTATAGTTGCAAAATCAAATAAACTGTCGATTGGTTACGGCACTATCGATTATAATGTTGACAGTATCGGTAGTTTGTTTAAAGTATAACGTGTGAGTTTTCATAGTAATTTATTCGGTCGCTAACAAAGACAGATATGGATTTTCATACTAACATTGCCGGCCGCCTGCTCGCATGCATTTGAACAGTTCAGCATTTTCGATTTATTGAAGAAGGTTGTCAAAATAATGCTCACATTTCCAAGCATGTTTGAGAAAACACAATTGACACTGTTTATTGCATCGACAGCATTGATAATTTAACACTATCGCATCAATAGGTACTATCGATGTGAGGTAACGTCACGAAAATATAGTACCTATTTATATAAATAATCATAGGTATAAACATATTTAGTATAACGTATAAATACATGCATCAAATCAACAGTATTGTCAGGATCGTTAAGCATGTCGATAGTGTGATTGTTTTTGCCTGAGAACTATCTGACTATCGATACTAACTTGTATCGATACAACACTAACTTGTATCGTACGATTCCAAGTCACGTAGTCGACACTTCATTCTCAGCGGGCGAGAGAACCAGCAACCAACGCAAAGCCACAATAATAACATAGGTATCTCATATAATATAGTAGGTATGGTATTTTATTATTATACAATTGGAATTTCGATAGATGGTGAAACGCGCCGAAAGATTATAATATCGATTGGAGATGAAACATAATTACTTATACGGAGTTTTATTATGAAGATCCGCCTCCTTTTAAGATATACCTAATGCGTGTCTTCACTACACCTTAAAGGAATAAAGCGCTTTTTATTATTAGTTTTATCATCAAAACCTACACTTTGTAGGATTTTAATAAGGCACACCAGTGCTCTCTTTTTCAAGCATCTTACAATGTTGAACATCCATAATTTATAGACCTCCATATATCCATATAGTCTGGGTAAGCTTTATGTAGGTATAAGCCTCTGCAAACAACCTTCAGACATCAAAGATGGAGTCGCAATGCCTATAGCGGGAACTTTCGATATCAGTACAAGGAAGGCACGGTGTTCCATAACCGCAAGTCCGCATCAGAAGTTAGATAGCAATATCTAAGATATGATTATCTATTTATTTACTTTAAAGATAGTCAGGCGGCACCCAGGGCTCTGGACTCGAGTCTGGAGTTTGACATATTTCTTAGTTTATCGGTTTATGGGTGATAGTGACGCGGGCGAATGGGTGGTATGTCCGTTTGTCACTCAGATTTAAGTCTGTAAAAAAAATTGCGGGCTCTACTTTTCTAATACATACTCACCGCTCTCCTATATATACCTTATGTATTACTGCGGTTACAATTCTATCGAATTCATTGACAATACGATCTGGATCTGTATTAGTTATATTTTGTTCAAGAAGAGAGCAAATAGGTACGGTTTTTGTCGCGAGTGCTGATTTTTAATCCAGAGCAAGCGAAGTTAAGTTTAATAGAATCCCAAGCGTAGCGAGGGATAAAGGTACGAGGTGCAAAGAAGTTTGCGCTCGTGTAAAATATACACAACTTTTCACCTTCACCGCGGAGGCAAATATTATATAAAAATCTATTGAAATAAAATTATTCTAACACGGGTCTTTACACTATAGGAGTATATTACAAAAATATGAGTTTTAAATGCTTATTGACCGAGCGAGCGAAGCGAGCGAAGCGTCTACGTTTCGACACTGGCCAAAAATGCTCTTGTCCGGCTGTCTGTCTGTCTGTCTGTCTGTCTGTCTGTCTGTCTGTCTGTCTGTCTGTCTGTCTGTAATTCTCTACAGGTCGCATTTTTCAACCGATTTTGACGAAAATTTGGCATATGTATAAATTAATTAAACCTACAAAATGAGTAGAATAAAATTTTGAAAAACATTTTTTTTAGAGTACCTACCATACTCGCAAAGTGGGAGTGAACTTTTTTTTTCTTGTGAATCCCATAGTGTGGGATATCGTTGGATAGGTCTTTTAAAAATATTGCTGGTGTGTGAATACCATTTTTTCGATTTAGGGATCCGTTGGCGAAATATTAAGCTTTAAAGCGGTAATTTTTGTTAGAGTCACGTGTCCCCCCCCCCTGCCAGCTAAACGGTTGCTTCTGGAAATGTGAAAAAATTCATGGCAGTAGCATATATAACGTAGTTACAAGGAAAACTATTACGGCTAAGTAGGTTCTATTAGTTTTTGAGTAATAGTGGATCGACTCAAGAAAGTTGAAAAAATAAATTATGTTCATAGAACTGCTTACGTAAAATGGAAAATTATTTTTTTCCGCGTGATATCCATGGTGTGGGGTATCGTTGGATGGGTCTTTCAAAAATATCGCGGGTGTGTGATAAACATTTTTCGATTCAGGGATCCGTTTGCGAAATATTAAGCTTTAAAGTGCTAATTTTTGTCACTTTAGTAGGTACTTTTCTGTTTCCAAAGTTGACTTTTGTTGGTTTCTTTTAGGTTTGGTTTATAAGGGCTGGCGAGGTCTACTGTTCTCACGGAACTACTAGTACTTATTATGATTCAAATGTCTAAAATCTTCCATGTTGTTTGTTAGTAACTTAGGTAAATTTACTTTATTTTAGTAACAACTCCTTTCCCCGGTTAGTTGGTTTTGAGTTGCTCCCACAAAATTATTACCGATACGTGAGCAAAAAGGGGGCGGCTCTGACTTTTTACATATAGTTAAATATCTAGCAATTCTTCCAACGTATAATTCAACAATATCTTACAATTCGTATGAATCTGTTACGAAATAACATACTATTTACTACAAAATGATAGTCGAAGCGAAACTAAAACTCATGATTTGAAATCTGAAAGTGAATTCAGTATTGGCTTAAAAACCACCAGCGAAGACCACACCGGTTCACAGTCAAAAAGTAGCACTGGTTACTAATTAATGTGAATAAGTAGATGTAATATGAAATTTCTTCGCATACCGAGCATCGCGTGCGGCGCGCCCGCCGCCGCGCCGCCGCCCGTCGGACGCTGCAAGTGGAGGCGGATGCGCGTGCAGCCTCCGTCACACTCCACTTGTCACGAGGACCGCATAGATAGATGCACAATTTTATTGCACACAAATACCTACTCAGAGAATACCCAGGGTGTCGAATCAGAAAAGAAAAAGGGACTGGATTGGCCTTTTGAAGCTGGATTCAACCTGATAATTCCTGACAAAGATTAATTTAAGACGTAGTCCCAATAGCATCTTGCCTAGTCCACAAAGGGCACAGATCAATATTTTTGGCTGCTGCTATTCGTGGATAGAATTTTATTTAACTAAGACCATGTTTTTAGTGTTATCTATCAATTATCAAACTATCTCAATCCTATGAATGTATGCCACAGCTTAGTGATATAGTCTTCGAAAACGTCTACTAGAAAAGATTTTTTTGTGATGTAACTACACATTTACTTACTTACACTTACTGACATAGAATTTTTTTTTGGTCAAGCGTGTGTTGTCCATAAAAATGAGACAATTTGTACAAAAAAATTTTTTATGCGGTTCGACTCAGTTTCATGTACGGATCATTTCATTATATCGGAACAAAAAAATCTGAGCAGCAGAAGTTAGTCAAATTCAATAAAAGGTTTTCTCATACAACGCCAGTGCAAAATAATTTTGATGATTTTTTTAAAATGCGTATCGACTTAAGTTTCATGTTAGGATAATTTTATTGTATCGGATGAAAAAAATCCAAGCAGCAGAAGTTAGTCAAATTTAATAAAATGTTTTTTATAAAACCGAAACAGTGCAAAGTACCTACTCAATCATGCAGGCCACCTGAATGCCTGCTGCTCCAATTTTTTTCTTCCGTTACAATGAACTAATGATTCTTACATGAAACTAAGTAGATACGCATTAAAAAAAATTCATCAAAATTATTTTGCACTGGCGTTGTATGAGAAAACATTGGGGTTCCTTTTTTCCTCTTTTGAGGTACGGAACCCTAAAAACACATTGTATAAAAAAAATGATATGAGAAGTCTCATTAAGAACAATAGAAGTGAAAACAACTATTTTTTAAGTTTTTGTCTGTCTGTCTATATTAAGTTTATTCAGGCATCACGCAAAAACTACTTCACCAAATTGGATGCGGTGTTCATAGTTTGTTCCTGAAGGTATAACTTAAAATATGGTGATTTTCCCATTGGAAAATTATAACTAGACGATGTCTGTACATAGCACAGATAGGTACCTACTTCCAAAATTCACGCGTACGAAGTCGCGGGCAACAGCTAGGAAAGGGACTGCCACCCCCGTCTAAGAATAAGAATATAAGTAAGATGCCTGCGAGTAATTTATACAAAGTGTCAAGTTTGGTTTTGCAAAATCTTAATATAAAAATTTTACTAGACTGACATTTTACATTGCACTCAGTTCAAAATTCGACGCCTAACGTTATAGGCGACACGAAACGGGTGGGTCATAAACTTCTTTCCAGGTAGTCCCACAAAAAAAATCTAAGGGGTCGAGGGAATGGGGGTCCGTACGGTCCGTAAGAAAAAGTGTTAACGAAAATGTTTTGGTGTTTTGGCAAGTAAAAGCTCTTAGCTTTCAACCTACATTCAACATTAATTTCTTCTGTGATTTAACTGTATTTTGTAGCCTTCTAGTCTAGTCATAGTAGATAGGTACCTAGATATTTAAATATTTTCTGAACTAGGTATAATATAAACATAGACATTAACTTACGCAAATCAGAAATCTTCTCGTTTTATCTACTTGTGGATAACAAACATTTTATTTCTAAATAATTCCTAACATTTTTGTAAGGATTAAGGAACAAAGCGTTTGTTGGAGTTTGTTTGTTGTAACCGTACAAATTCTTAACTTCTCAAGTCCGGTCGTGGGTAAAAAGTCCATAAAAATGTTTTGATAATTCTAAACGTTTTCGTTTTTATTGAGTGAGTTTGTGAGCTATTTTTACCGACTTCCAAAAAATGAGGAGGTTCTATGTTCGTCTGTATGTATGTTTTTTTTAAAGTTGAAGTTTCATGACAGTAGCTGTAACTGTAAGGTTATGTGTAAATTGACAATAAATAAATAAATGACGGTGCTTTAGGTATGGTTTACCTGTTATGAAATTTTTAGAAAGTCAATATGTGTGGAACTACGAAAATCACCATATTACTCTTTTTGTCTTTGAATAACATTTAAAATTACTGAAATAATATTTTAAGACTTTCAGTGGTTAGCCACAGGTATACCACTAACCACTTAAATCTAGATTTATAGCTTGCTTTCCACCACACAATCAAGAAGTCAAAGGAAGAAGAATGATCAGACTACGAACTGAATGATGTACTTCAATAAATTCTCTGGAAAAGTTGATGAATATGCAATAGTTCTAGCAATTGAAACTGAGTTGCGGGCGGCCGGGAGGAACAGATAAAAAAACACTTTTTATAAAACCAACAAGAAAACAAACGAAAAGTAGGTGTACTGCCAACTAAGTACTAAATAGAGTTTTTGGATTTTCGCGAGGTACGTTACAGTGAAAATGTTCCGTATCTAGACGATACAATAGCTGTCAGTGTAAAATACAAATCTGTGGAAGTTACGCCTCACAATCTCGATGACTGATGCCCATAGGCGCCCCATCGCATCTAACTTCCAGCCTGTACACCTGACACATACTATGTTTTGTTTGGTAAGTACCACGTGTCGCGCTCGCGAGCGAGTGCGAGTGGCACCGCTTGATTGAGAGGCCCAGCGAGGCGCGCTGGTCATTGGCACGGGCAGGGGTCTTCGCCCCACGCCATCTTGCGGCAATAACTGACCTAGCACTAGGCGCACCTTGGTTCGCTCGCCGAGGGTCGCATCGCACCTGGCTGGCGGCCGAGCCGGGCGACGACGACGCCCGTTTTTGTGCTGCTAGCTATAACTACCTCTATAGGCATCTGTCGGTGGCAGTTTATTTTAATCGTGCGCGCGCAGATGGCGCAGGCGCAGCTCGCAGGGGTCGCATGCCACTCCGAGCTGACAGACGGATTGTGCACCCTAACGTGCTACACATAGGGTGCATATAGCGCCGGACCCCGCTCTCCGGGCCCGAGTTGTAAACAAACCGGGTGAGGGCAATGGCTGCCAGCCACTCCCCGCGCTCTGCTGTAAAGACGACGCCATTCAACCGGGAAGTTCACGTTTTATTTTTAGTATTTTAATAAGGTAGGTTGTAACGGAGTTCGACTAGCCGATCGTACAAACCGTCAAGTTCATATAAATATACTTATTTCTTGTTAACTATTTGAAACGAGATAAAATCAAAAATGACGGTTGAAATTTAAAAATTTGAAGCGCTGTAATGCTGTAGGTATGTATGAAATTAACTTAGTAGTTACAGCACAGAATACATAGGTTACAGGTAATCTATCAGATGTGTTAGTGCAGAAATACCTAGGTAAATATACTGTGATGATAAAAAATGACTTTCATTTGAAGCTTTCCTAAACATGTAAGCATTCGCTAAAAGTAGTAGCAGAATCTACTAAGGTATATAGCTACTCTCCGACTCCAAACAAGTTTTGGTTAGGTAGGTAGGTATTGTGTGAAAATGATTGTGCCTAACTAAAAAACTGATAAATACACGTTTTAAGAAAATTGCAGGCGCGTCGATAAACAAAGGAAACAATGTGGGTAGGTATATATATAGGTACGTATTTAATAGTAGATGTCTACATACCTACAATGCACATAAGAAAAAATCTAAAAATGTCGCTATCGCGAGGCGGGCGGGGATACAAATCGGCACCGCTCCGTTGACAGGAAATAAAACGACAGATCGTCTATATTTAAAACCGGTCTTGCAAAAATAAAAGTTAGATGTGGTCTGTCATTGTACGAAAAATTGAATGGGTAAGGGGTGGTAATGGTGCCACGCATGAGGCCAGGTGCTGCATTTGGGGTCAATAGCCTCACATATAGTGTGGTCTGTAGTGTAGTTAGTGTAGTGTAGGACGTCAAGTAACGTAGTATCAGTATCGCTTGTCTCGTATGGCCGAACCGAGAGATGCCGCACACGCCCGCCGCCGCCGCCTGCCCCGGGGCGAGCGCCCGCCGCGCTGCCGGTCGGCTCTACGATACACGTCAACTATCGGCATTGACATTGGAGTTGGCGCGGGCCGTTAGGAATGCTCTGGGGCCAAGAGCGAGGTGCGCTTCCGAGAATTGTTGTCTTCGGCAGCGTCGTCGGCGGCGGCGACGAGTGGCGGGCGCGAGTCAATGACCCGAGGGCGAGGAGGACGCGGGATGGTGCGCGCGCACGCAACCGCGCCCCGCCTTTATTTATTACGCTCGCTACGCGCCGCCGGCAACGCGCGGCGCGGCGGCGGCGGCATGCGGCGGCGGGGCG
Source organism: Metalampra italica (assembly GCA_949699065.1). NCBI lineage: Eukaryota > Metazoa > Arthropoda > Insecta > Lepidoptera > Oecophoridae > Metalampra > Metalampra italica. The sequence goes on from OX452969.1 coordinate 5,974,546, forward strand.
GAGGCCGCATTCCGGGCGACCGGCGCCGCACGCTGCTGCGAAAATAACGCGCGCACCGTACCACCTTGCCTTGCCGACCAGCCAGCCAGCCAGCCAGCCAGCCAGCCGAGCGACGTCAGGAGCGAGTCACACTTTAAAATTAAACTAATTCACAACTTACTCAATTTTGGGAATTGATCGCCAACACGTGCGCCAACCTCGTGTAACAGTAATGTCCTCAGCTTGAAAGCACCAAAGTCACTTTACTTATTTGAAACGAGGTTTCGGGTGCGATATAACAATGCGTATTTCAAATTTGGATGCAAGTCCACACAGAAGTACACATGGGGCGCGCGAATTACAGTTCGGGGCGGCGACATGAACGTCAGCTTCCATGGCGGCATGACGCATTAGTGAGCGCGCGGCGCGGCCGAGCCCAGTGCGCAAGCAGACGGGGCAGTGGGCGCGGGGGGCGAGGGACGAGAGCGCCCCCCGCGGCGGCTCCGTACTGCCCTCTGCGTCGGGCTCATCGACCCACGGTGCTGCGACTCTACCACTCACTGTACGTACCGCAACACGACGGCTCCCACCCGTCCCAACCCGCTGCCCGCGGGGATACGGCCGTACGTACAGCGCCCGCCGCCCGGCCCGCCCGGCCCGCCCGCCCGCGCCCGACGCCGACGTTGCCGCATCACTTAGGTCTCAAGACATATACTTACTTTCCTTCCACATCACAAGGGCCAGCAATACAAATGAACTAACCAAATCTCTACATCATTTAAATACACCTACTTGTCTAATTATCTCACGTCATTTTGCGTATTATTGGCTGTTTAATCATTCATTATTCGTCACTTTGTCCCTTTGATACACGACTGCTTACATTCACGACCAAAAAGAACAGAGTGGGTGATGGAAGATTATTATAGGGCTTACAATGACCTAGGTATATACGAGTATTCTAGGTGATTTTGAGCCACTGAATCTTTGCTAGGGAAAGATTTCTGAGGAGTTCCAGAGTGATAAAATTATCAGGTGAACCTAACACCAAAATTGACATATCCAAAAATGTATGTACCCTACTCCCAGGATTCTAAATAGTATCTGATGACGACAGCTTATCAGTTGCCTGATCAGTAGTGCACCTATGGTTGGCGTTCTGTTCCTCCTTCATCCATACCCCGGACAGCCGCCATCAGACCCAGAATCGTTTACTGGTTCAGGCTCTAAAATGATCTCAAATGTGTCAAAAAGCCGCCAGATCCGTTTATTTTTACTCGTGCGTGTGTATTGCCTATATTGCCTATATATATAATACATACAATTAGTAATAATAGAGTACTTTATTTTGCACAAAACTAAAAGAATAAGTAGATATCAACCTTAGTAGGTACCTACAATATATTTTTTTGATTCCAATTTTGAAAAGGTGATTCAATTAAACTCAATAAAATATGTATGAACGTTTGTTCAGCACCAGTAGCATTGACGAGTCTCTCAGAACAGTCCTGAAAAACAAGAGACGGGCACATTACATGGCGCCCACGCAGGGCACACGGAAATAGACGCGCCGCCGCGCGCAGTGACTCACTCTGCGCAGACAATGGGCCTGTGTACCAGGCACCGAACCAGGACCTGTTCGCACGGGGCGCTGTAACTACTTTCCCCAATCTACTTCGATATCAGGCCCTCAATTGGGGGCTATAGTCCACCCACATTCCACCAGGCTAACCCAGTGCGGGTTGGAGGACTACACATGTGCCCAAGAATTTCTTCATCGGCGTATGCAGGTTTCCTCACGATGTTTTCCTTCACCGGTAACTTAAGTTTCAAGAAAAATCCAGTGGTACATGGCCCAACCGGGGTTCGAATTCCGACCTGTCGACATGATAGGCCGCTTCTTCCCCACCACACCATCGACCGACACTGCGACGACGCATTTTCTTCAAATATGTCTTTTCAAGTAGGCATTTAGTAATTTTACCCGTAGAAACCTGTAGTAAGTTTCCTATTGTTTCTTTTGTACAAATTGTGCGCAATGAAATAAGCTACGACTAAATTAAGCCGAACAACAACAATGTTACTCGGTCGCGAGCGACGCGGCCGTTGAGAGCAACGGATATTATATCAGGGTATCTTCATAGTCCCTCAGGGCATTCTGGTTAAGTGCCTGTATTGTACCCGCGCGACAGCTTTCGCTGGATCAACAAGTCATCGGGATGTCGCAAGCTAAAGACTTAATTCTCTATACATATTTTGTTGTACAATTGCTACTTATTACCATGCATTTAACGTTTTTAATTATCGAGTTATAAAAGCCGTCTAATGTAGGAGTAATAGACACGGAACTTGGTTGGTTTCTATGTGGTGAACCCAGCAGCTATCTGAGCTCGACAAAGTGCGGTTACTCAAATATTTCTCGAGCCGAGTGCTTGGCAAACACACATGTGGCACATACTAATGCGTTGCTAATCATTACGCCGGACACATATTAATTTAAGTACGGCACTTTAGCACAGCGATGGGGCGACAGAGGCAACCAATCAGTAACGGACTAGTGCCAGGGCTCCGAAGAAAGGAAGCCAATGTAGCGGGCCAGGGCCCCTGGGTGAGTTGAGTGGACTATGTAGATTTAAATCATCATCATCATATCAGCCTGTAGATGTCCACTGCTGGACAAAGGCCTCCCCCAAGGATCTCCACGACGACCGGTCCTGCGCTAACCTCATCCAGCTGGGTCCCGCGACCTTCACCTGATCGTATGTCCACATTGTGGGAGGCCTGCCTACGCTGCGTGTTCCGATACGTGGTCGCCACTCGAGAACCTTTCTGCCCCAACGGCCGTCAGTTCTACGAGCGATGTGCCCAGCCCACTGCCACTTCGGCTTCGAAATTCTTTGAGCTATATCGGTGCCTTGGTTCTCCTGCGGATCTCCTCATTCAAATAAAATAAATTAATTAAATTGGAAAATGTATTCTTCAAGAATCTCTTTAATCATCTAACGAACGAAGCAAATCCAGGGACTTAATTGAAAATGGATAGCCATTCCGCTATCGTCGCAATCGAAAGACAGCTTCGTTCTATAACCTAATTATTCGGGATGGCAGAAAGCGGGAACTAATAATATGAGCAAATTTCTAGAATTAAGTTAGTACGGAACCCTCAGGGCGCGATGCGGAGTCCTACTCGCACTTGGACCGGTTTTTTTTGTTTATGTAGGTACTTACAAAGTCAAATCAAATCGAAAGCCTATGAACATGTCCTCAATGCTAGGGCTCAGTCCTATCCTCTCTACGAGGGCGTTCGAGGCTATAGTCCACCACGCTAGCCCAGTGCGAGTTGGTGGACTTCACATTCGCCTAAGAATTTCTTCTTCGGCGTATGCGGGATCATCACGCACGATGTTTTCTTTCACCGTTTGCAACTTACATAGTACCTATTACATTTCTACAGTTCTTGTACAATACCTAACATTTCAAAGTACTATAAGTAGGTAAGTATACCTATTTATTTTAAATTCTGCTTCGGTATTCGTAAATCGCATTACGTGATATTCCGTTAGTCCCGAACGCGGTTGTGCCATCACGTTCCCGCAAATTGCATTCGATTCGATATTTATTCTAGGGCTTTTACGAATCTCGAAAATGCTTTTAACCATCGAAGCTTTTAATCGATTTACAAACGGAGATGTAAGTGCATTTTGTTTCAGCGCTGTATGCAGTTTACTTTGTACTTTAGAGCTCAACAGATGCATTAAACGTGCAAATAGTTGGGATCAGATACCCAGATACCTATATGTTTATTCAAGTAACAATGTTTTACCATTTATTCTACACTCTACCATCACTCAGGGCTTCTTTCACCACTTGCTGATATTGTTACAGATAGTAAACTAATCTATCAGTGAAATCTATCTCATAGATTATTTAAAATAGTTAAGATATAAGGCAATCAGTTACCTTTGAAACAAAAAAGATAGGCTATTTTGTCACATAACCTGCAGATAGTGGAATCAGCAAGTGGTGAAAGAAGCCCTCAGTCTTGTAAAGTATACAGCCTGGCAGTGACCATAGTAAGTTAAGTCCGAAGAGTTACTGGAACGGCTCGCGTACTTGTATAAGTAGGTATATATATTTTTGCGCAGAGTACGTTCGTAGCAGGACTGGTCCTACGGCATTCTCGACCGCTACCACAATACACCAACACAACACAAACAACACACACTTTTGCCACATCCCTTGAGAAAAGACGTTGAACCGAGTTTATAATAACACTGTAACTATTTTATCCTACCTTTAAAGAGAAACGAGCAACCTTGCGAAGTTGTTCAGTGATGTTAATCTTTGGAAAATCTTTTACCTAGACAACGTCATTTTCTAATATTCAGTTTGTAAACGGCTTGTAATATAAAATGAAATAAAAACAAAAAAAAATTCTTAAAGTTAAATTAAAATAATGTATTTTATTGAGATATGGATAAGTACATCGCGTACATTTATACATGTAATTTGTTTTATCTAAAATACCTACCCTTATTTTGTTACACGTCAATAGTTATAGGTACAGTGGTAGATTTACCGTGATCAAAATAAAGTTTATATTGCCACAAAAGTGTATAGCCAACTATTAAGTAATCTGTGGTATAGCTTGACGTGTACCTGACTGTACGTAGACGTAGCTTAGGGTAAAGAGGAAGTATTTTAATCGCGAAAAAAAAATTTTTCAATTTTCGCGTAAATGTGTTATTATCGTTGACATACCGAAAAACCAAATAAATATGTACCTATCTCAATTCCGTCCGTCCGTCACGCAGCACGCTTGGCTAAACCTTTGATCCGATTATTGGGACCAAATTTAGAACTTAAGAGTTTTCAAATTATTTTATCGAAGGATTATCTTTACCTTTTATCTTATTATCTTTTTTTATTTTGTTTACCAGATCAACAGTTTCTTCGTATTACCGTCAAACCGAGGAGTAGCTGTCATACAACAAAAAGTGCTCTAACGATTATGATGAAACTTTGCACGTCGTAGTGGTTTATATTTGTAATACCCATTGGTCTAGGACATATATGGTTTGTATGGTTTCCTTACAAATGAAATTGAAACTTGCGATTTACTCACAAATGGGTGGAGCTATTGAATTATCATGTATTCCGAATAAGACTAAGTAGGTAGTTTATATATGTAGGTCATTCAACAATAATTTATAGATTATGTAGAAAAAAAAAAATTTGTATAAAAAAATTGTTGGAAAAATGAAGCTGGAATAAGTATGAGATAACTCTTTCTTTAATTAAGAAATAAAATAAATAAAAATGGGGAGAAATTTTAGTGCGGGCCGCCGTACAATTTCCTTCGGACGCCTACGTAACCCGCTCTAAATTTATTTGATATACAATCCCTTATTAAAATGTCGTTTTCAAATTGTGTACTTAAATAATTATGTTAGAAATAGGTCATCTAGGTACATTTTCCAAAGTTAAATATTATCTATCCATCACTGACCTTAACACATTGGTCGGATTCGCATAAAATGTTGGGTAGATTCTGTTTAGAATCACTCAACATATAAATTTTTATTCATTAGAGTTGGGCTTCGCGGCCTTCCCTTGTTATAGATAATTTAGAGTGCTTGGCGCGCGCTCTACATCCAGCAAGGTGCAGTCACTAAGTGCATTGAAGGCAATCAAATAACTGAGTTTAATTTCATTCAGGTAAGTATGGACTCTATTTGATTAGCGCTGAAAAAGGTTAAAGGTAACATTGAAGAGAATCTTGTTAGTACTTAGTACTCAGATGTCTCAGGTCAAATCAAATGAAAAATATATAATTGTATGTAAGTACACTGGGTACATTTATACAACTACATATCTTTTAATGAAGTTAGTAGATATTTTATTAAAACATCTATTACTTAATCGCTCGTGTTTGATTATTGATGGTAATGGAAACTTAATATAGGTAGGTACTAAATACCTAGGTGCTTAGTGATTTTAGTGATATTTTTCATCATGTCGGATGCGGTGAACGAATTGTGTTTTTTTCGTTCACCGCTTTTACCTCTCACAGAATATATAAGTACAAGGTACCTATAATTAATTGGAGTGCTACTCGTAGGCTGACCGATGTGCTGCGCGTATGAAACAGGCACATTTAACGGTAAAACAGCCAGAAAGGCCGTACCTGCCCGTACAATTCAATATTCTTGGATTGCACAAACTGAACTTTGAACTGCTTTCCAATAATACAAGATCAGCAGAGGGTAGTTTCAGAAACTACTCACAGCGATCAACAATGACAGCTCGCCTCTCCAGCCAGCTCGTGACCACGGTCGAAACGTCGGGCAAGGTAAATAAAACTATTTCGTGTGTAAGACCCGTAAATAATTATATAATTATGAATACAAAGCGCGAAAGTCTAAAATGTACTATTTGAACTGCTTATCCAGGTTTGCTGGACGTGGCTTCTTGTTTCGCTGCACTCTGCAGCATCCATTTCAATTGAGCTGATAGTTAACCGACCATATTATAGAACAGAGAGGCCAGTGTAAGAGCGAGATGGGCGAATCGAGCGTGGGAACACTTTAGCACTCTGCCTTCGAGCTTTAAGGCCGGAGCACACCGGCCGGATGCGTGCCGTGTGCAGAAAGTGCGCATGGAAGCTCTCCGTTGTAATTTTTAAAACTGTTCTGAAAATGTCATGCCACTCAGTGTGCGTTGCGTGCGTTGCGTGCGCAGCGAGTGCTAGCAGATTTACTAGAGCTGCCACGCGCACGCACGCGCCGTGTGCTCCGGGATTTAGGCCTATTAATTCTTTTAATTCCTGATTAAGTTTCCGGATCAGGAAACTGTATGTTAGGTTTCATACATTTCATAGAAAGTGTTCTACGTGGCACACACGTTCGTATATTTTCCGATTGGAAAGAATAATATTTTGTATGAATTCAGGTTTCCAAATCTAAATTCCTGATCAGGAAACCTATAATCAGGAAACCGCACGTGTGCGCCAGGCCTTACACAATTCAGCAAAGTTGCTAGAAAATAATCTGCAACTGTAAATAGGTACCTATACCTATCTCAATAAAATTCTCATGCGACTCTCGTTTCAAAACGTTAAAAATTCCGTTTTTTATGGTGGGTAGGTACTTACTTACCTACTAACTATTTTTAGTTGAATATTAATTTTCTGGATCTGCTTAAGTTGGAGATAAACCTCAACACAGTCAAGCTGATATGCAAATAATTTCAAAAATACAATAAATATTAAATCCGTCGGCCGGTGTTTTATATGCGGAGAGTGTAGTTTCGTAGCTGCTTAAGTATATAATAGGTGTTTATTCCAAACCCCAACTCAAACTGTCTAATATAAGATCTCAACAACGTTACGAAGTTGGCAAACGAACCGAAAAGCTTCCGAAAAACTTTAAAATAGCGCACTTAAGTCTTAATTGCAAATTGTGGTATAAAATCCCAAGTTTTATTGTGACATTTTATTAAGTAGGTATGTCACAAACCAAAAACAGTATTTTAATAAACATCAGTACAAATATGCGAGATACAGCGAACGCCGGCGATGGAAGCGACTCTGTATAATAAAAAACAAGATCGTGTATGTTTTATTAAAAAGTGGCGGGCTTGAGAACAACACGAGAGGCCGTTCACACTTGGGCGATGCTGCACATGCATCTTTTTGGCTTAAAAGCAACCATCGGACGGGAGTCCTTGAATACAAATATCGAAATCGTTTATTTATCCCACTTCGTTGAATAAGTACAATTTTTATTCTGCAGTGTTACCAGTAAACTATTACTTTTTAAATTAATTATTACCAGGTATTTAACAACATTAAGTATAACTAAAAGTAATTATGCGACTTTAAGAATCACATAAAAATTGCATCTTCGTTTTCATTTATCACAACTTATTTTTACTTTCGAGGTACCGCACGGCGCGGCGGTAAAAGTAATGTACCTACATAAAGTTATGCCAATATGGTTTTATATGGTATTAGTTTGGCGTGTCTAGCTACAAAAGGACTTCCTCAAAAATTACTAAATTTTTTAAATGATTTTTTCTTAGAATTTTCTAGTGTGTCCTTTGTACGTACCTACGATTTACTGTAATAATGCCTAATCTGAAAAATGTCCAACGACCATTCATGCTACTTTCAAATTCATGAAAATCTAACAAATTGCTGTAGCTGGCAGCAATATGAAATGTCTTTCGTTTTCTTTTAGAGGAAAAATTGATAAGTGTTTGCTCCCATGCAATACAATGGTATCCGTTACGTGAGAAAGTAAGTACGGGGCGGCGTGGCCCCCGGGCGGGCGTGGCCGTACCGTTTATTGAAGCTGAGAAAAAGCTGAACACTCCGTATATGGCACTGAAGATAGGTGCATTAAAAGTTTTTATCTTACGTTTTCTGTCTGCAGCCGTGCTCGTCTGCATAGTTTCAAAGTTCCAAAACTTGAGACTTGTGAAATTGTTAACTAAAGAGACTGAAAGATATCGTGTCTGTTTCTGTATGTACATAATATGTATTACGACTACACTGCCAGCAGAGAGTAAACTCTAGGGATCGATTCTTTTAAAAATCAAAGCAAATTTTTACCTACTAGGTAAGTAATCAAGTCATCGCAGTCATTGTCTGTTTTTCATGTTTCGATAACAAATTGCTTAAATAAATTAATCATTGAAACCCAGCGACTAGCTATGGAGAGGCAAGATAGGCGCTATTTATATGGAATTCCCATGTCCAATTTGTCGACCTCGACAGGGGAGGGCGGAGGACCGGCGGTGTAATCGCATTATGGAAGCCTAGGTATATAGGCGTCCAGCAGTAGACGGCGATAGGCTGATGGTGATGATGATGACAGGCTGATGAATGACTGGGTAGGGCAGGCAGCATCACAGGCTATATTTCAGTGAAGCTTTAAGCAATTCTCTAATCTAATCAATCATTCATATCTGTTTATAGTTTTCAGATGTCAGACTATTATCACATGTTTAATAACATTGCAATTATTTTGGAAAATTCAAGTAGGTACTAAGCTACTTTTGACGCTGACTGTGCATTGAGCTTATTGAAATGATAACAACAAAATAAGATCGCATCAAAGATCGCAGCGAGTTTGACCTTGCTTGGTGTTTACGTGAAGTCGGAGAGAGCGCATCGGCCGGGGCGGTGCGGTGCGGGCGGTAGGCGCGACCCGCGTCACGGCCGGCCGCGAGCGGTGCACCATTCGCTTGGGACACAAACATCCCATATACCCACATAAGTATAAGTGTGCTGTTAAAATGCAGTCCTATCTACGTTGTGGTTGTTCGACTTGGAGTATGCAGTCCCCCTCCCCACCAAGCCCGCCGCCCCGCCGCCTCCCAAGCACTCCCGACCCGACTCCGGTTTAGCGCGTCTCGTTCCGATCGGGCCGCAAACATACATACAGTATATTATAGGTATGAGACAATAATTGTGTAGGTAGGACAGTAACCTAACAGTTTAACATTATATATTATGTGGTTTAACTTTTGCAAGACACATGACTTTATCAGTAATGTATAACTTAAAATAAAAAAAATCATACAAAATTGTATGAAAAACAAACTTTTGTTAGGAAAATGACGAAGCTGCATCAGTTTACACATTCCTTTCAAATGGCGAGAAAGTTTAGTGCGGTGCCACCGTACAGTTTATTTATCTACTTTCTCGTGACCCTAGTACGAGTAGTTCAATGGCGCGCCTTAGGGGAGGCCTATGTCCAGCAGTGGACTAGTGCAGGCTGATGATGGACCCTAGTAGTACATACATAGGTAGGCACTAAGGGTAAGGGGAGGTATTGTAATCGCGAAAAAAAAGGTTTTTGAACTTTTGCGAAAATGTCTTTTTTAACGTTATCACAATAAAAACCTCAATTCCGTCCATGCGTGCGTCCGTCACGTTTGGCTCTGGAGGCTAAACCTTTGGTCCGATTGGGAACTTAGATATTGAATTGTCATGTATTACGAATAAGTAGTAGGTATTTCATGGTCCTACAACATGAATTCATCAGTTTATTGTTAATCGATAGAATGAGTAGAAAGTTGAAAAAAGATTGCCGCCTTTGATGTTAAAAATCTCTTACTAAAGAAGTAGGTAATTGACCAATAGAAACAATTGAACAAGATCATCTGGCCTAACCTAACCATACAAACTAGTATTCTATACTACATATAAAATCGCAACGGGAGTATTTCTGAAGGGGTTTAAAAAAAACTATTAGAATACCTATGTTATTTAGGCTTAACTGACCCTAAAATACTTTTTTTTTAAATCTTGTCTGTCTGTCTGTTTGTGCCCGCATCACGCTGAAACTACTGGTCCGATTTGAACCGGGTTTTTTTTGTTTGAAAGCATGTGGTCTGACTTAATGTTTGGTGTGCTTAAAAGCTGGTGGGTTTTTAAAATTCCAACCCAAAAAGGGTTAAAAGGGATATTAAGGTATATAGGTATGGAAACAAAAAATTAAACAAATCAAATTTACATGCCGCGGGCAACAGCTTAATAAGAAAGCATGTGGTCTGACTTAAAATCTGGTGCACCTACTTGGATTTTTAAAATTCCAACCCTAAAAGGGTGAAAATTACTAAAGGTGTTTGTTACTCTTTCACGCAAAAACTACCGAACAGATTTTGATGAAACTTAGCACAGTGATACCTTTTATCCTGGAATATCATATAGGTATCTTTTTAACGCGGACAAAGCCGCGGTAAAAAGCTAGTTAAAACAAAAAAAAAGATTTCACCAGGTTTTCACCAATTAGCAAGGGAACTCTTTAAATTTTCCGATCCGTTTAAAAGATTTTTTTAGTGATTTTGATTTTCAGCGCAAAAATACAGTTTTGAATTGTCCTTTTAATGGTAATGTCTCGCCGTCATTTGAGAGTCCCAGCTCTATATAAGACGAGGAAATGGCGGAACACGCTGACTGTGGGCTCGTGGTCATTTCCAGTGAAACAATGAACAGTGTGCAGTGTCTTGTGTTTGGATGAATCGAGGTTCGGGATTCCTTCTGATTCTAAGAGTGTGTAAGAACATGTTTGGCGAATTCCTGGACGTGGAAGGCGATTCCAACAGGAAGTTCATCCATATCGAGGCGGTATAATAATGGTATGGGCTAGAATTCACTTCGGCGGGAGGACGGAGCGCGTTTGGATAAAAGGCAACTCGAATGCAGAAAAATACCGCGATGAGAGAGTGCAGCCTGTTGTCTGTCCAGTGCAAATGAGTGAAGATTTCCTGGTTATCCAAGACAATGCTCGTACGCACAAGCGCGGGTGGTGGGGAAACCGTTCCGCGACAACCGCGTCTCACTGCTGGAGTGGCCTGCACAGTCCGCCGACCTCAAATACCTTGCGCACGCCTGGGTCTGACTCGGAAGAAGAGCTTTTAGAGAGCTGCCTGGAAATCTTCACACGGAACAAAACAGAATTCTTAAAACAACAATGAAATTACGTTTTAATGATAAAGGTAGGATCGACTTCCAACAAAATTATTTCTAACTGTACAAATTTTCGCAAATAAAATTTATCCCTAGGCATTGTTGATGTGTGTATTAGTAGGATAAGATTAAATTTGCAACTATTTGAAGTAAGTGAACTGAATATGAATTAATATAATATCATCAGCGTCAAATCAGTCATTCAAAGTCCACTGCTGGACATAGACCATACCGCGGTCTTCCATCACCTGCAAGGCGAAATGTAATACCTATATTAATAGCTAGCTTATGCCCCGCGACTTCGTTCGCATTAAAAAGTATCGTACTTATGTGTTACTAACATTCCCGCGTGGCATGTAACTTTGATTTGTAAATTTTTGTTCCCATGCATACCTTAATATTCCTTTTCACCCCTTTAGGGTTAGAATTTTAAAAATCCAAGTACACCAGATTTTAAGTCAGACCACATGCTTTCAAACAAACAAAAAACGGTTGAAATCGGACCAGTAGTTTCAGCGTGATGCGGGCACAAACAGACAAGAAATTTTTTGAAAAGTGTTTTGGGGTCAGATAAGCCTAAATAACATATTCCAAAAGTTTTCTTTAAATCCCTTCAATGTACAGATTTACTCACGTTACGATTTTATATGTAGTATAGATATAAGTTATTTTTAAATCTATTCTCTCTCTATCTAACCTAACTCTAGAAATAAGAGGATTAACTAATAAATTATCTACTCCACCACTGCAATAAGTTAATTGGAATATTTAAAAAAGTTATTCCGTCGGGTAATATGTCATATTAATCAGTTCACGTCACTCAGACACGTCATTGTCTTGGCCAATGTAAATCGCGGTTACGTTTCAAAATGACGGTATTTTTAGCGACAATGTCAGATGTCTGTCTGACGTGATATACGTCGGAGTTTAAAAGGTATTGCGCTCCTAATCCTGCAGCCAAAGGGTTAAGTAAATTGATTGTGACACTGACAGGTACCGTTGACGGTACCTGTCTGTGTGACTGATTCTATAGAGCTATAGTGGCGTTGACGCCACTAGCGCAGCTTTATGTGATAGAATCAGTCAGACTGACAGTGACCGAAATTAATCACATTTGTATTTTTTACGTTCAGTGACGCCCGGCATCGAGCCTGCATTCTATCCTATTGTATTTTGTATCCTATTTGGAAGATTCGCTTTGACTTGATTAAATACTGTTTTTAGGTACGTTAGTACTGACCTTTGGAGTTGGTCCTGCTGAGGCGGATGGTGTGCCAAGTGTTAAGTTGCAGCGGACGGGGTCACCTCTGACGACCACTGGGCCGCTGCCAGTGTCCATCACGAAGCTGGGAACACCCTGCTGCAGGGCAAGATATTTGCCAGCGCGGCCCTGGTTCTGGCATACAGGATCAAGCCGTGTTCGTCTGTATATGATCAAAAAAATATAATTATTTGTTGGGTGGGTACAAATAATTATATTTTTTAATAATGTACGTCATTAGCTGCGTCCAGACCGGCTGAGTCGCCGCGGCCGCGGCACGCCTCGCGCGGCAGCGCGCTCGGTGCGGACGTCACAGGCGCATGCCGCGGCCGAGCATGCGGGCGAGGCATGCGCCTGTTACGTCCACACCGACCGCGCTGCCGCGCGAGGCGTGCCGCGGCCGCGGCGGCTCAGCCGGTCTGGACGCACCTATTAACTATCTTTTGAACTTTTGAAAACTTTGTTTGGAACAATTAGAAAACTGTCTGCTAATTGGTCAAAGTATTTTTCGTACCTATAATAAATTTAATTCTAATTTTCGGGAGGCATGTACCTGCAGAACTTTCAGTCGTTATTATAATTAATTCAAGAAAAAAAGTACTTTCCTAGACATAACCTCTCGAAACCCGACGGCTCGATATCGAGCCAGAATATACCTTTGTTGCAATAATATTCAATTTCATATCTCATGTGAAGATCCTTAAGACATAGAGTTAGCTAAAAGTGAGTTTTTTGAGTGAGGGTGCAGGTTGCGCTGGCGGACAACTCAAATCGAATCAACAGCCTATTAACAGGTCGACACTGATGGGGCTCTGGCCTACCCTCTCAATGAAGGCAATATAGTCATCAATCCTCGACGACGACGCTCTCAGATTATTACAATGCCAGGTTAATTATCTTGAGGATTAGAATTTCTATTCTAAAGCGTATGTGAAGTCCACCAAAAAACGAATTGGGGCTCCTTTGGTGTACAAGGGTTTATCACAAAAGATTCCAAAAGGGTCAAGTGTCGCCAGGTATTCCTGGCCCACGAACAACATTAGATAAGTAAGACCAGAGGGTAAATAGGAAGTTACCTTCGCGTATGGCCCAATGCAACTAGAACATAAACACCTGGGTTAGCTACACTTGACTTTTAGAGTTGGAGACAAAATGACTCCCAATAAACTAGGAACTATGGCGTTTATGTTCATACCGGCATCTGATGACGTAGACCCATTTGCCCATCAGCGGAAATAGACAATATATCGAACTTTCAGTCAATTGCACAGCACAGTTTTGCTTTTTGCTCGACTAAGAGATGATTGGTATATATCACTACGTCGGTGACAGATAATTTGCGTTTCTGGTACTTAAGAACGGGCTGAGTGTCCTTTGCAGTCCCCTCATCCGGCATGTGGAAAATGTAGAGGCCACGTAGAGGCAACTAACAATGTCCATTCGAAAAAGGCGTGTTTCTGCAACCGGAAGACAGGCTGCCAGTCGGCAATGTATGTAGTCGGCTCGCCCGAGGCCGTACGTATCTATTTCCGACGGTGGTCGGTCAATGACACCGGTTCAAAACCATAGTTCAATACTATTTTAAGTATAGTTAGTTATACTACAAACTATGAGTTCGCTGGGTATAGCCCAGAATAGGCGTATAAATTATTTTGCCACGAGATAATCATAGTGGGAACTGTGAAACAATTAGTTACATGTCAAAATATAATAGCAATATCAAAATAAATAATGGTCAATCATGAAATAAATGTTCAAAATAACAAATAAAAAAATTAAACCTGAAACATATAGTACTTACTTACACAAATATAAAAAGTAAAAATATGCACACTAGGTAACAGCAGTTCGAGCATGGTCGATGGACATTTTTCAGATTGGTCATTAATACAGTAAATGGTAGTTACTATGTTGCCTACTATACTTGTAAATACAAAACGAAAAAAATAATGGTATGTAAGTTACCTACTTTACAATAAATATTTTTAACATAATACCTATAGTCATAAAATAGACAAATTCATACACTCGTACGTAACGAGTAGTCTTTGACGTAACATAGTGTGTAAGCTCACAAAGATGCTATTCTCTAGTAACTAGTATCTATCTATATAAAAATCTCTATTTTGCAGCATACCGTAGGGTTACTAGAGAATCTGACAATATCCACTGTCTGGCAATCTAATAACTACCTACCTATGTAACCCCAACGGGAGCACTCGACTGGTATAAATGATATATTACCTATTAAACTTGATGGACTTATTTTTGTTAGTAGAATAGCTAAGTAGAGCTTCAGGATTAGGTAAGTATATGCATATTTTTTATGTACCTACCTATATATAGATAGATTGAAGGAGGGATCATGATGGTAAGATGTGTTTTGCGCCACGCTCTGTAACGTTTTTTTTATACCTACCTACTTACGTATGTTGGAACAGGAAGGGAATAAGAAATAACACGGCCGGCATGAGACGAGGCGAGAAAGCGAGTGGACGGACGCGCGCACGCGGTGTAGTGGCAGAGGGACGGTTGCGCGCGCGCCGTTCATTGATGGCCAGGCGGCAGGGAGCGAGGAATGCGATCGCGGGGCGAGCAATGACCGCGCCAGGGTCACTTCCTTTACGAGAAGCGCGGGCCCCGTCGTACTACAGCCGAACTCCCCCCCCCCCCCCCCCTTCCGCCCCCGCCCCCCCCAACAAACGCTCCTCCGCTCGTACTTCGTTCGTATCGTACTACATGGCCTTAGCTTGCTGCGACGAATGGGCGTTATGCGCGCTTTTCGATCCGCAGTCCGTTACAAAAATTAAGTGTGTGTGCCACATTCCGCAACCGTTTAGCTGTCTCTTTCACACTCGAGGCAAGGAGCTTTTTTTCTTCCATCTTTTATAGCGTTGTTTACGCTAAATTCAGGCTTTACTCACAGCCAGAGTAGACTAACCGCCAGCTAATTACGTATATACTACGGATTTATAGAAGGTTGATATGTGTTCACACGATCAACAGAGAATACCTACCTACCCCCAGGCGCCAGTGGCGGTGGAGGTTTTGGGAACAATTCGGTATTCGATACAAAGTGGTGACCACAGAACACGGAAAAAGCTCGCTACGCTCCCAGTGACAGCAACTCAGCCAACTCATATAGGTATTGGCTGCAACATGCTCAAAGCCCTAAGTCCAGGACTACGCGTCTCTGTTTGAATTTCTATTTCGATTGACTATTTCGAATCAATAGAGATTATTGTTTGGTTTCTAGTTTGGGTTCCACAAGTCTAACTTGCTTCTAACTAGATTAACTTACAGCACTGAAAAACAAGTCGTCTGTTGACTATCATGGCACACCCAATTGGGTCGTTCGTTCCTTGTGATCCACCAGAGTGCTCGAACTGATCAGATAAATATTTATAACTTATCTCTTTTTACGAATTGAGAATTGTAAGAAATGCGAATTTGTACCAACCCCGCCGCCATCGCCATCAGAAATGGAGATCCCGACGAGATCTATCATTCCTCTTTACAAACTAGAGGCTATGATCAATAGTTTCCGAATTAAAAAGCGGTTTTAAGTTTGACAGCTGTCATTGTAGCCAGCGGACTACCTGCCGACTCACGAGCCTGCCGACGACATTATATCATTAATCTGTGGCCAACTGTGAATAAGACCTACCAAGATAACCGAACTGAAGGGTCCCTATAATGCACGACATTGTTTTGCACATACCAGTAATGCACGACATCAGCAATGCACGGCACGAGAATGCGCGACACGTAATTTGAACTCCAATGACGCGCATTGTTATGTCGTGCATTCTCGGACCGGACCAAGAGTGCCCGTCATAGTATTGTACAGCATAACAATTGGAATCAAAACAAAGAGTGACGTCACATTAAAAAAGTAAAAAGCAACTAGGGATGGGTGATTTACTGATTTGATTGATTTTTCTTATTTGACGATGGTTGATGGTTCACGTTGCCTAACGTTCTAACTACTGTCGCTCGCTTCGCTCGCTCCAAAAGGTTTACATTGAACCTAACAGCTCGTCGCTTCGCTCCTCGCACCTAACCTTCGGGGTGGGCTGACTACATTTCTGGATCAATCGACGAAATCACTCAATGCAATCAATCGTCTTTCGGAACAGCACTACCTAGTATCCAAGCCTCAAAATTCCGAGTCACCTGATTGGTGAACCAATCGGCCAATCACGCGATGTCGCCAAATACGGTGCTGTACACTCTCGGCTCGGACGAGCAAGGTACAGCGGCGTATTTGGAGACATCCCGTGTTGTGCAATCCATTGTCGCGCTCTGCTGGTGTGTACATTCTCTTGTCGTGCGCTCTCGTGCCGTGCATTGTTGATGTTGTGCATTACTGGCTCCCGAACTGAAGGGTTGGTAAGAGTAAGCTAGACAGATATAATATCTTCTATCTCTTTCTACGTATGCGAACAAACCATAACTGTCAACGAACGACAGCCCGACTAAAATAGATAGTGTTTGTTCAGTTTCACCCCGCCATATAAGAAGCGTCTTCTTAAATTATTGGGGTAAAAGACTATTGCTATTTCATGCTATACGCCGAGTGGGGTTCTATGGGATACTAGTTCTATGTTCTATACAATTTGTTCTGACGGCCGAATGACATTCGCGTAGTTCCTGATTCTGCCACTTCACAGAATATAACTTTGTACGTAGTACATATTAGTTCCATGCTTGGTAGATCTGTATAAAAATATTCCATTAGGAAAAAATAGGTAAGAGAGGTTTGATATTTTTTTATCACATAGTGTTCTATCTAATGCAGTGGGTTTTAGCCGTGGGACCACGGGTAGGCTTCAGCGTGCATCAAGTTCCTCGAGCCATCTTTTACCACGAGAGTATATAGGTACCTACCACACGAATAACTTTAGTATATAATTGGTTTAAGAAGTTTTTTTGCTGACGCTATCTACAAGATGTGGTTATCTCTACAATAGATATTCCTTCAAAAATATATTTCTTCAAACCTAATCTGGGTTGAGAGAAGTAGATTAAAGGTTAACAATTAACAAATTTGTTATTCTTCGATTTTTTATTCTAATTCCAGAAATAGAAGCCAAATCTGATTTATAATTTTTTTAGGTATTAAGCGATAAGTTAATCTGAAGTCTTATTAGGGATTGAAAATGTTTAATCCGGCTACCTAATTCTTGTAAGCAGCTCTTAAAATACTCAGGTAAGTCCACTTACCTTTAAGTACAGTCGACCGAACATCAGTGGAGACACTGACCTTGAGCTGGCCTAGTCTATTAGGGAGTTTCAATACTACTAGTAGTTCCGTGAGAACAGTAGACCTCGCCAGCCCTTATAAACCAAACCTAAAAGAAACCAACAAAAGTCAACTTTGGAAACAGAAAAAGTACCTACTAAAGTGACAAAAATTAGCACTTTAAAGCTTAATATTTCGCAAACGGATCCCTGAATCGAAAAATGTTTATCACACACCCGCGATATTTTTGAAAGACCCATCCAACGATACCCCACACCATGGATATCACGCGGAAAAAAATAAATTTCCATTTTACGTATGCAGTTCTATGAACATAATTTATTTTTTCAACTTTCTTAAGTCGATCCACTATTACTCAAAAACTAATAGAACCTACTTAGCCGTAATAGTTTTCCTTGTAACTACGTTATATATGCTACTGCCATGAATTTTTTCACATTTCCAGAAGCAACCGTTTAGCTGGCAGGGGGGGGGACACGTGACTCTAACAAAAATTACCGCTTTAAAGCTTAATATTTCGCCAACGGATCCCTAAATCGAAAAAATGGTATTCACACACCAGCAATATTTTTGAAAGACCTATCCAACGATATCCCACACTATGGGATTCACAAGAAAAAAAAAGTTCACTCCCACTTTGCGAGTATGGTAGGTACTCTAAAAAAAATGTTTTTCAAAATTTTATTCTACTCATTTTGTAGGTTTAATTAATTTATATATATGCCAAATTTTCGTCAAAATCGGTTGAAAAATGCGACCTGTAGAGAATTACAGACAGACAGACAGACAGCCGGACAAGAGCATTTTTGGCCAGTCTCGAAACGTAGACGCTTCGCTCGCTCGGTCAATGAGAGACCAGTTTATACTGGTTTTGTTTCCACTGACATGCGGTCGGTATACTATCTAATTTGTGGGACGACCATACCTATTTAAAGAGCTTGTTGGACGTGTAAGATACGGTCGCCAACGTGGGTGACGAACTTTAGAGTTGCTTAAGTCGATCGGAGCTGAAATAAAGTAGATCCTTGATGAATTTCTTTCATTTAATGAACACACGAGACCACAAAACACAGAAAAAGCTCGCTACGCTCTTTATATTTCTGTGCACGAGACATTACATGTTTGTTACAAAAGCTGAGCCAGAAGTCTTGTCTGTTCTGTACAGGTATCTGAGGTACCAGGACCAGGTGGTCTGTGTGCAATGCAAGCAACCTTACCAATCCAACTCTCGCGGCAAACGTGATGCCAACTTTCAAATATTAAATTTTCCATAGAGTAAACTATAAAGCAAGACGTGGCGTTTGGATACGCCACAACCGTTTAGCAATCAATACGATTGATACGTTTATTTTTCTCATTCCTGGCTGTCATATATAATCAAGAGATAATTCCGCCCACACACCGTACCAGTGGACCCGTGATCAAATTCACATGTCCTGGTCGTTAGAATTAAATCTTTTATTACTTTTCGTTGTCTGTAACCTCGCTTCAATGCTAAATTAACTGCACAAACTATATAGGGACCGATTTAACTAAATAGGTTATACTTAACTGTAAGTAGTTACCTATATCCTAAACGTTATTCTTAAAAAATTCGTATAAGTGCGAGGGCCCGCGTCCTGAGGGTTCCGTACAAACTAAATTTTTTAAAATTTGGAAAGTATTTATTACACAATACACTATTGTACTACTACTTATCTTACATGGATGAATGGATATTTGGCTATACGCAAAATTAAGTTTGTTGGTAGTTAACAGGAAAAATACTATTTATTGTGATGTATTACAACTACAATTTCGGATTTTTTCCATTACTTGTGCTTTATGACATTTTCTTGCCAAATTTCAAGATCCTAGGTCAACCCCTTATGTTTTCATTAGGTACCAAAATACTCAAAAATGCGGCAAAATGGCCTTAACTTTTTACTGCGTTGACTTAGAAGTTTGATTTTTTCACAGCTTTAAAGGGGTTGCATTTGATATTAATTTCAACTTGATACCTTCACGCTTTCATGAGAAAAAGGGGTGTTGACAGACGGACCACGAAGTGATCCTTTAAGGGTTCCTTTTTTCCTTATGAGGTAACCTTAAAAATCAGTACCTACAAAATTAAAAAGCTTAGCGTCAAAAAGTGCAAATCATTAAATTTAAAGTGCATTTAAATAAATACCTAGGTATACAATACTAAGCGAATTCCACAAGGTGGCTTCCTCCCTACCAATTATACTGATCGTTAATTACTATAAGATCCTGTATAAAAGAGAGTATGAGACGAGACAAGACGTTAATATTGATTAAAAATAGGGTGAAAGAAAAGATACTCTCCAAAGAAGGTACCTAGTTATAGTACTAGCTCTCATAAGACCGCGACTAGCTAGTAGCTATGTACAGTCGAAACAAAACAAGTATAAACTGGTCCCTCATAGTATTGAAATTTCCTAATAGGCTAGGTCAAAGTGTTGCCATTGACGTGCAGTCGACTGTACTAACAAGTGTCGCAACGCAAAGCGCAGTCTGGTGAAGCACTGTGGTGGTATTCGATTGGAACGTTCGATCCAAACGCGGCCGTGGTGTTTGTTCCGCCAGTAGTAGGTGGGACGCGTGATCTCTCCGGCGGCGCATCGCAATGCACATCCGGGGCGGTCGATACGCGCGGCGAGTTGCGCGCCGCGCGCCGGGCGGCGGCGGCGGGGCGGGCGGAGGCGTCCCTCGCCGCGCCACCCGCGCCTACCACCCCCCCCCCCCCGCAGCCGCCCGCCCCGCACCCCTTTGCGAGTCCCATTGGCGACGGTGAACATCGATTCCCGCGCTTCATAATTATTAAGCACTTGTTGCGAAAATTTATGATTTTATGTTTGGAACTAAACGGCTTTCTGCGTTTGAATACTGCCGCGTAGTGTACACTCGATGAAACTTAAAACTAGCAATAAAAATATGACCCTAGTAAGTATTTAAAATATTACCTACAGTCATATGCTAATTATTATCGGACATCATACCTAGATAAGAGAATAGACACAGCAGAAATTTGTCAACATTTGTACCGGAAGTAAGTTAGGTAGGTACCTAGTTATGTAGTCCTTTTATTTTAGACGAACGGGGCGTCCCGCTCCCGCGACTTCATCCGCGTTAAAAAGTATCCTACCTATAACTATGTGTAATACAGAATCTAAGCTATCACTGTACCGTGTACCTATCATAAAAATCCGCTCAGTCGATAAAGCGTGATTGAGGACAGCCTTCCAAACCATAAACCATCAAACTCTCGAACATCCAAACCAAAGACCAAAAACGATGATCCAAACACATACTTACCTACTAATCCAGGGATGTGCAACCTTTGGGAAGTTGCGGGCCAAACCTTAAAATACTAATGAAGTCACGAGCCATAGGTACAGGTCCAGACTTAGAGACCCAGGGCCGCACTAGGTACTTGACAGTCCCCCCCCCTCCATTCATGTTAGATACCAACTCAGAAATGATGACAGCGGCCTGCCAAAATGGTGACACTTTAAAGGAAAACTATGACACGAGCCGCAAATTTTTTTTGGTGGGGTTAATTTTTAATGAAATTTACGGCTGGGGCCACCTAGGAGGATGACTGGACCCCACAATTGCGTGAACTGAGAATTTAATATCATTTTTCACGCGCGATTTGAAAATACTTCGCGGGCCGGATCAAAAGCCGGATCGGGTCGGGTCCGGCCCGCGGGCTGCCCATATGTGTACTAATCTATGATCCAAACTTTTGCATTTTCCTCTTTTGAAGTACGGAACCCTAAAAATCTAGTTTGATTCCCCTATAACTGAAATTGAAATTTGAGATTTATTTTACAAATGGTTTGTCATTGTAATTAGGTCCTTATCTATTAGATGAAGTTACCGATTTGTATAGAGAAAACAATACAGAATTGACGTGTCGTAATTACAAGGCGGGTCATCACGACCCCGAGTGGCTAACGCGTCGGGTATTTACGAATATGCGCCCCGGGGTGCTTGCCGGGCTGCACGGCGCGCGTGTGAACGCACCATTTGAGATAGAAAAATATGCTCTAAGGGAATGCGCAGATCAAGCGGAAAAAATGCCCGCACATTAAGGAACCAATAAGGAAGAACTGCTTTCATAAATAATAATAAAAAAACTCATACACTACTTGGGAATCGAACCCGGACCCTTTAAGAGAAAAAAAGTTAGGTACGATATTTTATAGGCTATTGATTGTGTAGGTTGTGGAGTCAATGTTGCTTTGCTATGAAACCTTGTAGGTATCTAAAATTAATAGAATGTGTTGTATCATTCAATCATATAAGCTTTAAACGACAGTTTAACTTTAAAGTTTTGTAATTAAATTACCTACCTATACCGGCACTACACACTTACCGTTTCCACCATTAAACTAGTGGATAATGTAGCTGTACGCGAGTATTGGTACCACTGGCTTCCGCCATCACTGGTGGCAAATGGTATTACTAGCTTTTGTCTGCGACTTCATTTCGGCCATATTTTCGAGTTCATCTGGCAGTGGGGGTGGGGCTTAGAGTATACAGCTAACTTAAGTAAGAAGTGGGGTGTCCTGTGCTTACTGCCCGGTACTGCGATAAATCTAGTTATAAGTAAGGTCTTCCTCCTGCTACCTCACCTTTCGGCTATGATGGTGACATCGGTTTATCGTCAAAACATTACATTCTCTATTTATTTCGGATCCTAGCGTTAATATATCTGATTGTATCTTCATCTTCATGCATCAAATTTTAACGACAAAGTAACTAGTGAAAGAATCCGTGCAAAAGCCCAAGCAAGACCATAAATTATAAAAAACCTGGAACAGCCAATCATAATTTTAAGAGAATATTATACATACATAAAACCTTATAGCAGATACTTCGGTAAACTTCGTTCCCGCTTCCCGCCAAAAGAACAGAATCTTAAGAAAATCTCCTAATCTTGCTGATAGGAATGAACACGATTAAATCCATGAATCAAAAAAATTAGTAGGGAGCACACGCGCCACGAACCTTTCTGATTATATCTATATAGTCGTAGTGACAAAAGAAACTCCATATTAAATTACGTTTAATCCTCAGAACAATGTCTAAAAATCTGATTTTTTAACAAAGCAATTGAACCCGAATTGAACCTAAAGCATTCAATTTCTTTTTTGTTCGATATAACTACTATTTATTTCTTCTGTGCTGTCATGGAGCTACTTAACAATCTCATTGGCATAAATACAAATTTATAGCCTACACCTTGTAATCCGCGACCAGAGAAATTTGAATAGCATAGAAGGAACCCTAAAAGTTGAATTCAGTAACATGCATAGGTTTCGTTCCATCTAATTGTATTTTAAGAATGTGGGAATGAGATAAATAATGCACTCTTAGTTTTATTTTTTTTGCATGTCATTAAATGAACTGTCACTTGGTTATTTTGGTCGACTTTCCTATCCGATAAAATTCGGTAACACTTTAATCTGTAAATCTTGTAGCTACTTTATTGGCTATTTGCCTTAGTCGCGTATTAATTGTCTCTGCGTTTGTTTTGATTTCGTAAAATCACGGTGATATTTTATGTATTTTATTGATATTTCTGTGTGTAGATTAACTGAATTATTTGTATATCTACAAGTAGTGGTTTAATGAAGTCTGTGCAACAATGGCTTGTGTTATACCAGGCTGCAAGTCCCACTCATCAAGAAAAGAAAATGAACAAGAACTATTGACCTTCCATAAGTAAGTTTTGCAAAATTATTTGTCGAACGTGAGCCGATTATGCGAATACAAATGCTTTACTAATGTTGGTGAATCACTTTATAGTGAAAACATGACCTTAAAACTGTTTCAGAGGAAGTTTAAACGATTATTTGATAACTGGTTTGAGGTTACGTTGATCATGCGTAGTGACGTAAATAATGTTGTCGATACTTTTATTTTACAGATTTCCTAAAGAAGATATGAAAAAAAATTTTGGATTAATCGAATTGGTAGACAAAACTGGACTCCACAAAAGCATAGTCATATTTGCTCCAAACATTTTACTTTAGATTCATTTACTTCTTGTAAAACTATGAAATGGAGACGACTTCATGAAAATGCTGTTCCTACATTATTTATTATGGATGAATCACAGGACATGGTTATTCAAATTAAATTATCATTAAGGTTTTTTTTGCATTATAGAGAATGCCTCTGGGGGTACCTAAGAGAGGGTCGTTCTCCAGCAGTGGAGACTAAAATAACCTGATGATAATGATATGTTACCTGTCACTTTAATACTATGTTAGTAGGGATGTAGTTGTCAGAAAATTTATTTATTATTATAAAACAAAAACTAATTTCAGGATTGTATACCAACGGAAGTGACAGAAACAGGACCCTGTACATCTTTCCCTATTACTGATTTGTCACAACCTTTAATATCTATTGAAAACGTACAACACCATCGTCAGGTATAATTTATAAAAATTTCAAAAATGTACTTTTTAATAAATAATATTTAATTTTTTTTATAATTTGACTACCTAGTAGCTATGTCTTATTTAAGCCGTGGGCTGCGGGTTCAAATTACCTACGTTGGAAACACTTTATTTATTTTTATACTTACAAAAAAATATAATTTCAGGTACCAGTACCAATGGAAGTTTGCGAAACGCCAAAACCCACTACCTCTTTCCACATTACCAGTAGTCAGCAGGTAAAATATTGTATTATTACTGTCAAACTTAAAATGGCTATAACTCAGAAACTAGTGATCCTAGACTACTAGTTTCTAAAGTGGAATGACAGATCTCGTCGAGATCTTCATTTCGGATGACAGCTGTCAAACTTAAAATGGCTGTAACTCGGAAACTAGTGATCCTAGACTACTAGTTTCTAAAGAGGAATGATAGATCTCGTCGAGATCTTCATTTCGGATGACAGCTGTCAAACTTAAAACCGCTGTTACTCGGAAACTAGTGATCCTAGACTACTAGTTCCTAAAGAGGAATGATAGATCTCGTCGAGATCTTCATTTCGGATGACAGCTGTCAAACTTAAAACCGCTGTTACTCGGAAACTAGTGATCCTAGACTACTAGTCTGTAAAGAAGAATGATAGATCTCGTCAAGATCTTCATTTCGGATGACAGCTGTCAAACTTAAAATGGCTATAACTCGGAAACTAGTGATCCTAGACTACTAGTTTCTAAAGTGGAATGACAGATCTCGTCGAGATCTTCATTTCGGATGACAGCTGTCAAACTTAAAATGGCTGTAACTCGGAAACTAGTGATCCTAGACTACTAGTTTCTAAAGAGGAATGATAGATCTCGTCGAGATCTTCATTTCGGATGACAGCTGTCAAACTTAAAACCGCTGTTACTCGGAAACTAGTGATCCTAGACTACTAGTTTGTAAAGAAGAATAATAGATCTCGTCAAGTTCTTCATTTCGGATGACAGCTGTCAAACTTAAAATGGCTATAACTCGGAAACTAGTGATCCTAGACTACTAGTTTCTAAAGTGGAATGACAGATCTCGTCGAGATCTTCATTTCGGATGACAGCTGTCAAACTTAAAATGGCTGTAACTCGGAAACTAGTGATCCTAGACTACTAGTTTCTAAAGAGGAATGATAGATCTCGTCGAGATCTTCATTTCGGATGACAGCTGTCAAACTTAAAACCGCTGTTACTCGGAAACTAGTCATCCTAGACTACTAATTTGTAAAGAAGAATGATAGATCTCGTCAAGATCTTCATTTCGGATGACAGCTGTCAAACTTAAAATGGCTATATCTCGAAAACTAGTGATCCTAGACTACTAGTTTCTAAAGTGGAATGACAGATCTCGTCGAGATCTTCATTTCGGATGACAGCTGTCAAACTTAAAACCGCTGTTACTCGGAAACTAGTGATCCTAGACTACTAGTTTGTAAAGAAGAATGGTAGATCTCGTTGAGATCTTCATTTCGGATGACAACTGTCAAACTTTAAACTGTCATCCGAAATGAAGATCTTGACAAGATCTATCATTCTTCTTAGCAAACTAGTAGTCTAGGATCACTAGTTTCTGAGATACAGCGCTTTTAAGTTTGACAGCTGTCATCCGAAATGAAGATCTCGACGAGATCTGTAATTTCTCTTTAGAAACTAATAGTCTAGGATAAATAGTTTCCGAGTTACAGCCATTTTAATTTCGACAGCTGTCATCCGAAATGAAGATCTCGTATCGTATAATACATACATATGTATGTATTATATGATGTTCATGTTCATTCTGAGAGTATTAACTATCCAACAGCGAAAGAATTATTGACATCGGTTCTGTAGTTACAAAGATTAGTCCTAACACACATCCATCCATCCAAACTATACCTGTTTATTATTAGTATAGATAATATTAGTATAGATTACAACGATTCACAACAGACCTATACTTTCATTTGTCGTTTTTTGGTTTCCGAAGTAAAAACAAGGAACCCTTATAGTTTGCATATAATTTTTTAACAGAATTTTTAATGTGTGGGACACTGCGATTTCGGTAGTGGTAACATATTTTTGAAAACGCCAATATATTTCCTGTAGGAAATATAATATATAAATATGTTATAATAATATAATAAATATGTATCTTAAAGAGATTTTATGTTCGGTTTATATTTTAACAACTAATGATTTCGCAGCAACTCGTACGTAATGTCAGGCTTTATGTACCTATTTAATGAAATATAATACAGTATTGTAAAAAACAATTATTTAAAATAAATACCATTATTTGCAATCTGTATCTTTATTTTAAAATAATAATAATGTGTGGAAAAATTTACACACGGCTGTTTAGTCCCAACTAAGCCGATGCTTGTACATGGGTACTCGACAACTGATAAACATACTTAAATACTTTTAAATAAATACATACAAACACCCAGAATCCGAAAACCAACAGTAATGCTCATCACACAAATGTTGGTCCCGGGTGGGAATCGAACCCACGACCTTTGGCGCAGTAGGCAGTATTACTACCACTACGCCAACAGGCCAGTCTAGAACAAAATAATACTAGCTGTTCTGTTAAAAGCCAAAAAGACAGTGGCAGTTTGTCTACGTACAAGGAAGGAATAGATTTAACAGACCTACATACAGAAATGTAGTATATACAAAATAATAAATTAGAATGGGAACAGTTTACCGCCGTAAAAAGTGGCCTTTAAGTTCTTCCAGGAGCTGTCACTGTACTAAGTTGCATTAAAATCCGTTAATCCGTTCTTGTGTTATAAATGTTGTAACTAACACGACTTTGTTTTTTAAAATATAAAGAATATTATATAATTATATAGAATAGATATAGATTTCGCAAGTACTTTTTATTTATCGACACTAGTGTCGACACCATAACATCTCTAGCATTAAAAATGTCAGTGACTATCTAGTGACCACCTTCTAAATTACGAAAGTACTAAGGTATACGCATCACTTTCTAACACCTTTACAACGCTGTATGTGAAAAGAGTACAAAATGATATATTCTGTTCCTTTTTTAGGACTCCTTCTATGCTATTCAATTTCTTTGTCCGCGACGACAGAGTTCGACCGAAAATATTGTGTGTGTATGAAAAACCTATGAAAAAGTTACTGGCCGGTTTTAAACATATAGCTGAGCAGCGCGCGCGCCGACTACGGCGATTTCAGGAACCAACATGTATTAGTTTTTAATTAATATTATGGATGTGGAAACAAGGTCTTTTTAGGCCAGTCGTAGTTTTTGTATAATTCATTTTGAGTTACTTATTACAAAAACAGCACGACCCACGGTCCACAAAAAAAGGGCACATGAAAGTAAGCGATCCACACTTCACATCTTCCAGCCATAGAACGAACTAGAAACAACGAGCAATAAGCACTTTTATAGCCAGTTGTTGATTTATCCACTTGTATATTATGTTATTTAACACAGATACACAGATGAACACCAAATACCCACAGTAAACATTTTTCAGGAAACTAAATTTAAAATAATAGACTACTATCTCTGACGAGATCCCGCCAAAAAGTCTCATATATTTGTTGCTGTTGAATGTTGCCATATTAACAAAATTATCCTATATGTGGAATTATTCTATTATTAGGTACTTGCGTTTGTTTAATGAACCGTTTTCCAGGCTAGCTACCGTTAAATGGCGCTGTTTATTGACTTAAATATAATTTTCTCTTGGTTGCATGGGCTTTCTTTTTCTTTGTATTTTTATCTTTGCCTTTATAAGCAATAACATAATGAAAGCGTCATCTTTGGTTTATTGTTAAACGGCCCTTACTGACAAAAAGCAACAAAAAGCATAGATAAATATATAAAAAAATAGATAAATATATATAAAAAAAGTTATAGAGATCCATTTGCCGCCAACACAAAAATATATGTTTGAATATCCCTCCACCGGATTACATAAAGACATTGGAAGCGCGGGCGGTGCCGCCTGCTCAGAACTCGAAATAATATTAATTTATGTATAATTTTAACAAAATAGAAGTTATTGAATTCACGAAAAAATATAATTTTATAGCCTTGCTTCATGGGCTTTAACGCAATTTTACATTATTTTGTTAATACAATCAGTGCCATCTGATTCTCACTAGAACTTGCGTCCGAAATATCGGTGGCGGGTGCCATGATGATTAAGGGCATAGAGTTAGTATACTAGCTATAGAGCGCGCGCATTGCCAAGTGTAAGCAGGTGTTCTATGGACGCTTCTATAACGATTTTTTCTAGATCGTTCTTTTCCGTGAATCGTGTTTACAGCTTGGCACTGCACATTTCACCATGATTATTTCAAATTTAAATAAATATCGGCGAGAGCAACAATCAGCGCTACTGACGTGTTGTGACTAGTAGCGTCGCCCCGAAAATTTCGATATTGTTCAGACCCGTGCTTACAGTTCAGACTTGCTAACGCGCGCTCTATGTATACTAACCACTCTCTGATTAAGGGGTTTTCTTTTTATGTACCTATTTTGTAAATTTAATGTAGGTACCTACGTATCTAAATGTACAACTATTTCTACTAGCCTACTACTACAACTACAAACTACTAGCCTTTTGACATAGGTAGTCTAGGTAATTGAATTTTTTTAAAGTAGGTTTTGGCTTGGTAACGCCAGTATAAATAGATTTATAAAATAAAACTTAAATTCAAAATAAGATATGGCTGTAATTCCATTCTTTTTATAGATCCACAGATTAATAATGAAAACCTCTCACTTACTGCATTGCATTGTGGTTTATATTTATTTATATTATTGAAAGTATCGTCCTATAAAAGTTTACAGCACACATTTACTGCTTTTTGTGTAGTATATTTTTCAGAAAAATATTTGGCAACACTGACTCGCCTATCCCCCTCCCGCCCAATCGGCCATAAATGAGGCTGATTTTGTCATAATATTCTTTGGATTTTGTATTTTCGTCTGTTTATTGAATATTTTTATTGTTATATTTACAAGTGGATTGATTTTTTATAAAGGTTAGTTTTGTTTTGTAACTCTAAACATGACTTGGGGTTTCGTTACATGTGGACCTAATGAGGCGCTTGTGGTTTCTGGTAAGTATGATCAAACAAACATTTTTTTTGCTTCGCGTTTGGTAAAACTATTTTTATCTTTTCATTGCTAAGGCACTCGTCTTCACGTCTTGAATAGATTTCCGCCCGACCGAAAACACTCATATTTCATTTAGGATGTGTAAAATCATTTCTTAGTTTGATTTCTGTGCTCCGGTGATTAAATTAATTAATGAATAAATGATTAGGTAGGTGCCTGCTATGTGAATGTCTATATCTAATTCGTAATCCTCTGCTCGATGTAAAATTGTCCATGGAGCTATTGATATTTACTTTGAAAGTTATTAACTCTAGCATCACCTGGTACTTATCATAAATTAAACTAAAAAACTTCAGTAGGTAGGTATGTTGTCGTCATGTTTTGGGCAACAATGATTGTACCTCTGTTGCCAATAATTCACAAACAACAGTGCAGAATAAGGCTTTTATGAATCATGCATACAGACACATAACACTTTTTATCTATTTAATCTTTCATGTCCGTGACTCATAAACAAGTCTAATATTTACTAAACTATTCCCACAACAGAAAGCAGATAAATTTTTACAGGCAAAAAGTGTGTTCTATTTATTTAGAAATAATGTTGTGTTATTTCTTCAGAATCACCATTTCGGGGTGTTACTAATGAGAGTGGTATTGAGTGTAAGGAAGGATTACTAATGAGCGTGGTATTGACCTCAACATGGAAAAGTTAAAATCAAATTGTATGTGGCTACAAATCCTTCATTTGGGCCAAAATATGTGTTCATAATATTGGTTCGGTCGGTTGTCCATAAGTTTTATTTAATCTTATTTTGTATTAATGAGGAACAGAGTTTGAAACTTCCTTTAAAGTCACAACAACAAAAATTTTAAATATTATAAATATTTATTCTAAAACAAATGGCATACAAAAACAAATGCATTTGTAAGTCGAAAACAAACCTATGTTCCTAGTAGATGGCCCTTTCATTACCTACATATTTTGTTTCTGTGGTACAATAAAGTTACAATAACATTAAAAACAATAAATACAAGTTTATGTAACACCTTGGAAGCTGTGGTATATAGATAAAAATTGGCATTGTATAAACCACCCAGTGTACTCAGTATGCAATAAAATATTTTGACTTTGACCTTAAAAAATTAAGAAAGCGTATGTCGTACACAATGTGTGGGTTTCGTCAATCAATATGTTTTGGAAAATACAAAATTTGCTAAAATATCCACCCATCAGGATTGGATAATTAAGAACCTATGTATGTTTCCAGTTGCAATTCAATATGTTCAGTAATTTCAACTTATCCAGGGACAGACAGGCAGATGAACAAAAAGATGGATATGCGATTTGTAAATACAAATGAGGTAAAAGAATACAAATATTCCAAAAGATATGTAATATTTGTGTAATTCTTTTACTTCTCTGTTGTATTAACTTGTAAAATGTATTTTACTAGTTGATACAATTAGCCTACTGGCAAGCCAGTGTTTTAATTCCATTAACAATGTCTACAGTAGTAAGTACAACCAATAAGCTCCAATAAATGATGACATCATTTGGATTGCTCATGGCGTATGCTGTACATAACTGTACAGCTACAATAATTACATTGTTATATTTTCAATCTAAAAGCTTATGGCAGTTTGATAATTACCCAACACTATTCTTTCTTCCTTCATATACCTATTACCTGATGGTGAGTAATCCAATGATGTCCTACTGTAGTACAATTACTTTACTTGCTTTAATGAGCAAACATTTATTGAGGAATAATAAGTCAATACCGTGTGTATACAGTGGGTAATGATGATATACAATCACTCTTATCCCCTTTATATTGGTACATTGAAGCAGGCAAAGAATGCCATTCAATCCCTATAGTGAATCAGGATGCGAAATGCGTTATGCGAATGATTAGTTGGTAGATTAAACATAGTCTCACAACATGCTTCGAAAGACAATGCGATTACACTCCCATAAGATAAATGATAGATAGGTTATGTTGTAAATTTGTGATAAATTCCTAGCTTAATTTGCACTGTGAGTGTATATCAAATAGGTACTACAATTTCTTTGACTGAAAATTGCATCTATTATTTAAAGTTTTTTAAGTATTTAGGTTTTTTAAAAAACAATTTTTTGTTCCAGGATGTTGCTACTCGAAACCCCTTCTCGTGCCAGGGGGCCGAGCCTTTGTTTGGCCGGCAATCCAACGTGTTCAACGGATATCTCTCAACACAATGACTTTGCAAGTCGAATCGCCTACCGTTTACACCAGCCAAGGCGTGCCTATCTCCGTCACGGGGATCGCACAGGTAACCTTCGCTGCACCGCGAAACCCCAACTTACACCCATGTCCACAAAGAATATGTGTTTGTAACAACAGTTTGTTTCGTTTTTTATCTAGCTCCCATCCATTCAGCTCAGTTCGAAATCCTGCCCACACACACAACATTTGCGAAACTGATGCTTTCGTTTGTAGATCATTTTCTTTATATTTACTTCAGGTGAAGATCCAAGGTCAGAACGCAGAGATGCTGCTCTCAGCCTGCGAGCAGTTTCTCGGCAAATCGGAACAGGAGATCCAGCACATAGCCCTCGTGACCCTCGAAGGTCACCAGCGCGCTATTATGGGCTCCATGACAGTGGAGGAGATATACAAGGACAGAAAGATATTCTCCAAGAAGGTCAGTCCAATTTTCTTTTTTTTATTATTTGTATGTCTATTGTTACTACTGTGCTTAGTAGTAGTACTATGCTTAGCGTTCGTGGACTATGAGAAAGCCTTCGATTCGATTGAGACCTGGGCTGTGCTACAGTCTCTCCAGCGGTGCCAAGTTGACTATCGGTACATCGAAGTGATGAAGTGCTTATACGAAAACGCCACCATGTCAGTCCGTCTCCAGGACCAGAACTCGAAACCTATCCAACTGCAGCGAGGTGTGAGGCAGGGAGATGTCATATCTCCGAAACTGTTCACCGCTGCACTGGAAGACGTCTTCAAGCTTCTGGACTGGAACGGACTGGGCATCAACATAAACGGCGAGTATGTCACTCATCTTAGATTTGCCGATGATATCGTGGTCATGGCTGAGACCCTGGAGGACCTTGGCACAATGCTCAATGGCCTCAGTAGAGTCTCTCAACAAGTGGGTCTAAAAATGAACATGGACAAGACGAAAATCATGTCGAACACCCGTGTTGTACCCACTCCTCTGAAGGTTGGAAACTCTACGCTTGAAGTTGTAGACGATTATATATACCTGGTACAAACCATCCAGTTAGGTAGGTCCAACTTCGAGAAAGAGGTCAATCGTCGAATCCAACTCGGCTGGGCAGCGTTCAGGAAGCTACGCAACATCTTCTTGTCCCAAATACCGCAGTGTCTCAAGACGAAAGTCTTCGACCAGTGTGTGTTGCCAGTGATGACATATGGTACCGAGACGTGGTCCCTCACTATGGGCCTCATAAGAATGCTCAAGGTCACCCAGAGGGCAATGGAGAGAGCTATGCTCGGAGTTTCCCTGCGAGATCGAATCAGAAATGAGGAGATCCGCAGGAGAACCAAGGTCACCGACATAGCTCAAAGAATTGCGAAGCTGAAGTGGCAGTGGGCTGGGCACATCGCTCGTAGAACTGACGGCCGTTGGGGCAGAAAGGTTCTCGAGTGGCGACCTATCGGAAGACGCAGTGTTGGCAGGCCTCCCACAAGGTGGACCGACGATCTGGTGAAGGTCGCGGGACCCAGCTGGATGAGGTTAGTGCAGGACCGGTCGTCGTGGAGATCCTTGGGGGAGGCCTTTGTCCAGCAGTGGACGTCTACAGGCTGATATGATGATGATGATGTCTATTGTTATAGGTAGGTAAAAGGATACCCCCTAACCTCATCTATCAATGCACCACTCGATCCAACTATCTAGAATCTTAAATTTTTTTTTTTTCAAATGACACTTCAAATGACTAGTTATACAAGCATGAAGAAAGGATTTTTCAAATTCCCATTAGTGGGGTAAAACGCAGAAGATGTGATGTGGGCAACGGCTCGTTTAACGAGTACTCCCAGTAGTTCCTTTAACAGTACATTTAAGATAAAGGAGCTACTAGGAAATTTTATACTTAAAATGTTAATTATGTTATCTCTCGATAAGTTTCATTAATAAAACAACAATAGTGCTGATAATTCTATATACTGTTGCAGGTTTTCGAAGTGGCTTCAAGTGATCTCATCAACATGGGAATCACAGTGGTGTCTTACACACTGAAGGACATAAGAGACGAGGAGGTAGATATTTTTGTAGAGCAAATCACTGCATTATCATTCCATCAATTACATAATTCGTTGGTTGGGCTTGCGCCCCAACAGTGGGGATATAATAATAGGCTTTTGTAGATTTATTATTTGAATGACAAATTTTAATAACTGTTACAGTCATAATTATTATTGTCGTCTTTAAATTAATATTTTATCACACTACATAGTAAAGATATGTTTTCCGCATTCTGGTGTCTGCTTCTATATAGCATCTGTTGAAGTTTATAGCCGTTATTCTTAGACGGGGGTGGCAGTCCCTGCACCGACTCCACGAAAACGGGAGTTTTGTGCAAATCGCCGTTATTAGAAGATACACAAAGATACGATTAATTACTGTACATAAGACAAAAAGAGAGGATCATATATTTTGCCAGCATCATAATTTGGAAAACAGATTAAAATATTATATGGTGTTTAAATAACTGTAGTATCGTATAATGAACAACTTGTGTTACAATGAAAACTAGAAATTTTACTTCTTTAATAAATGAGTTGAGAAATAAAATATTTTTGCGTATTTCCAATAGTTGCCAAACAAATAGTTGTTCAATATCTGATGCTGAGTGCCCACGTTACCGATTAATATTTCTTGAGACTATGATAAACTGTGTCGAATCAAATACACATCACACATTTTAGCAGAATATTTTTTCTTCTAACATGGCGACAGGGAGCTAAGGTAAGTAATTTTTTTCTCTGTTAGGACGCTATCACTGAAGTGTGTTTTTTTTATTTAAATGTCGAATAACTGTGAATGTGATATGAGTGGAATAGAGAAGGAAATGAATTTTTCTACCATTGTATATCTTTCACACCCGTTGTGTTACTTTGACAGTTATTCGCATTTAAACAAAAAAAACAGTCAGCTGTATTTCTACTGTGTGACGCCTGCTGTTTAGCATATATATGTTATTTAAAATAATACCAAAAGCACATTCCTAATATTTTTAATGTTTCTAAAAGATTTATCTTTACCGTAAATAAGAAACGTTTGAACTTGTGAATTAATATTATATATTCTATTTACTTGCTGCTTAATCGGTAATAATTTTCTAATACCTTTATACAATTAATTTTACATTTTTAATTAACGTGATGAAGGTGAAGTCACTTTAACATTCCTTTGGCAGACTGCTAATTATTAGAATTTTCAGCTTCTGTTTTTTCGGATACATATTAGGTGGATCTCTTTTATAAAGTAAGAGTGAATAGGGAACCTTGGTAAGCGCGCTTATCTTTGACCTTATCTTCACTTTCCGTAGGTAAGATTGATTTCCATCGTGAGCCCATCTAATAATGGACATATTACTTAGATAGTCCCCGTAGAATTTTTAGGTGGCTGTGTGAAGTTGGCAGAATTCTGCGCAATGACTAATTTTAGGTGTCAATACCCCTATTAGGAGCTGTGGCGGGACTTAGAGACGCTCATTCAATTTCAAGAAATAGTTCATTGATTCGGCCAACTGAATCAAACTTTTGAAGTTTTTGGACATATTTATGTATCACACTATGTCACTTACGCACACATAGACTAGAAACACTGTCAGCGATGTGCAAACAATCTGTGACTATATTCACTTAACCGCCAAAAAATTCTACGGGGACGATTCTCAGATATATGTATTTTTAAAAAGTATATTAAAATATAGAGATAAGTAAAAAAGTTATAACGAAACCAAAAGAGGAAGATACAGTCCTTTTTACAAGCTTTAGTTTTTACATTACATAAACGAAAACTAGGCTCGGTAGGTTATGAAAGCTAAAATCGAATATTTGTGTCGTAAAACCGACATATTGCCGCCTTTGATATTATACCACTCATTTATAATGTTGCATCCAACGTCTGCGTTCGTTTTTCAATCAGCACTATAAATTTATCGCAGCACCATAAAATAGACGATTATTTGAATGACAAAGATGCCTGGTATTAATGTTGAAGCCTTGTACAATATTATCAAACAATAATTAATTGATAAACAAACTTGATTTTGAAAGAAAATTTGTTGCGCCGCTACTTCTTCTCAACGCTAACGCCTAGTAAGCGGTGGTAGATAACAAGTTGACGCGTGTAAATCTACCCAGTGTAGACTTTGATTTTGGCGCTAAGCAGTAACAGCCTTCATCCAATATGGACTTAATTCCAGGGGTACTTAAAAGCGTTGGGCATGGCCCGCACTGCGGAGGTGAAGCGCGACGCGCGCATCGGCGAGGCGGAGGCGCACGCCGAGGCGAGGATCAAGGAGGCGATGGCGGAGGAGCAGCGCATGGCCGCCAGGTTCCTCAACGACACAGAGATAGCGAAGGCGCAGCGGGACTTCGAACTGAAGAAGGCTGCGTACGACGTCGAAGTGCATACTAAAAAGGTACCGTATAACACCCAGACTGTTCAGGTTACACAATTACAACATATATCATCAGCTTGCATTAGTCCACTGCTGGACGTAGGCCTCCCCCAAGGCGCGCCACTGAACCAGATTTTCGGTTCTCTACAACCAGGCACTGCCAGCCGCCTTACGCAGATAGTCGCTCCATCCATCCATATATACAAACTAGTGGTTCGGGCAGAAGCCGCGGCCCGCAAACGGACCGCAGAGGCTCGGCTGTGTTGCCAGTTTTTTGTGACAGGAATTCTAATTGAAATTTGGTTTTTGACTGGAACCGGAATCTTGTTTAGGGGCACCTCAAGCCCGTGAATAGATATTAAAAAGGCCTTTGGCTGTGGTGGAAATTAAAAATCGAAGAAAAAAAATGTACGCTCGTTTCGCTCACTTCGCTTCGCTCGCTTGACACCATAATATTTTAGAGGATTCCCTAAAGCTCCTACATGCCGATTTTTAGCGCAATCGGCCCCCTACAACTTTGACTTTTTTCCACTTTTATGTGAAAATTAGTTTTTCGGGCAAATCTGCAAAATTAATAAATAAAAGGAAACGGCGCCATCACTATGATCTTTAGGGGACCCCAATACACCACGAATCCGAGTTTCAGCGTTCTAATATTAAAAAAATTTGGTCCACCATTTTTGAAAAATTTGGACTTACGACGTCATACTTGTGACGTTATCAAATTCAAGATTCTGCACATTTTGTGAGCAATAAAAAGTTCTAAGTCTTACCGTTTTGGCAGGCCGTTGGTCATGACCTTCAACTCTTCAAAATTATCGGATTTTTCCCATGGGGCAATCAAAATTCTCTATACATTTTGGTATATCACTTATGTCCACCTTCACTCTTTCTAGGAGATCAATTAGTGATTTAAGTGAGTGAGTCAGTCAGTGAGTGGTATTTAAGCTTTATATATAATAGTTAACATATCTATATCTCGCTACATATGTATATCCCTGACGCGGTAGGCGTAAGAAACGGAGCCCTATCGCGATCATACCTTACACCTGACTATGACCAAACTGTACTAGTTGTACAAAGTTTTTCGCCCCTGGTGCGAATCGAAAGTCAAACCCACACCTCCACCCCTCTGGTCTCAACTTAGCTGTCAAATTGTGAACTATCACATGTTGTTTTTGTATGCAAGTCGATCAACTTTCAAAATATTGTCTATGCCAGGCGGAAGCGGAAATGGCGTACGAGTTGCAAGCGGCGAAGACCAAGCAACGCATCAAAGAGGAGCAGATGCAGATTGCTGTCGTGGAGCGCACCCAAGAGATCGCGGTGCAGAAGTGGGAGGTGCAGAGACGAGAGAAGGAGCTGGAGGCCACTGTGCGCAGGTCAGTGCATACATAATTAATTAAGGTCGACGCCCTCAGCTCAAGGAAATATTACGCTCACGTTATCAGGTGAACTAATTAATTAAAAATTTAAATTAAAACCCCGATAAGCCCGATATAATAATAATATAAATAAATAAATAAAATATATAATTTGGTACAATTTTGACCGAATGTGACTAAGAACTTTCATTGAACTATCCAGCCACGAGGACAATAAGGGACGCTTACGTGTCAAAATGAGTAACACCCTATCTTTGTCTTTGGTTAAAAATATAACACATTGTTGGAGAGGCGGAAAGTGAACGATTCTCGAACGAGGGATTTTAAAGATAAGCCCAAGAATATAAACTCGTCTGTCACTAGTGGGAGTCGAACACACGACCCCTGGCGCTGGAGTCCAATCACCAAGCTTAGGTCCTATTATTACATGGCGCTTCTGTCTAAGTGAACTTATACAGTGTTATCTAACACAGTCCAAAGTGTGATCCTAAAAATGTAGGTACATGCTTACATTGCATACACTTTCGCAAGAAAACCACAATTGACATCTGTTTCACAGGCCCGCTGAAGCAGAAAAGTTTAAGCTGGAGAAATTGGCCGAAGCTCACAGATTGAAAACTGTTTTGGAAGCGGAGGCTGAGGCAGAGGCTGTCAAAGTGCGCGGAGAGGTGAGGTTCCTCATCTGCTGGACATAGGCCAGAAATACCACCACACCAGATCCTCCGCTCCCCGCATCCAGCCGCTTCCGGTCACCTTCTTTAGGTAGTGGGTCCACCTGGCGGCGGGGCATCTCACGCTCCGCGTACCGGACCGTGCATAGTGGGATTGAGTAATAGAGAAATACATGGAAGGGAGTCGCCATACTCAGGCGTTCCCCTCTCCAAAAACCAAAAGACCACCTGGTCATACTCTATATCGATATCGATGTGTACGAGATGTGTTGCTCGATTATTACGTTTGTGTTTTGTAGTACAAGTGTGCATGTATCCCCCCGTGAACAATATGATATAAAATTTTGTTGAAATCAAGTCATCCTTGTATAAATAGTCAATCGACCTCATCATTTTTGGGAAAATTTGGTCTTTATTTCTGATATTTGAAGACAATCCTATATTATTCCAAAATATCTATATCAAAAATGTCGTACCGAAATCTTCCGAAACGGTTGGTTACGGATGGAAATAATAATGAAATAAGTGAGCTAATAGTTTAATAAATAAATAATATTAATAAAATTTTAGCGTTAATTAGGTAAACCTTTCTTGTAGGATTTAGGTTTGTGTAAATAAATAATCTATTTCGATGTATTTCGCAAGGCCGAAGCATATGCCATCAAAGCGAAGGCGGTGGCTGACGCGGAGCAAATGGCGAAGAAAGCGGAGGCGTGGAAGGAGTACGGCTCGGCCGCGATGGTCGACATGATGCTGGACACCCTACCTAAGGTTCGTGATGTGATGAGTGATGACCTGAATGAATGGTGTAACCTTACCAAACGATGTTCATCTAGATGTGATTCCTGGGCTTTTCCGCAATTAGGCCTATTGGACCCGATTTACAATGGTCAAGTGTTGTGAGTGACAATGTAAGGTGTCCAAGTGACGCGAAATGGGTAATCTACACTAATATAATAAAGCTTAAAAGTTTGTGAGTTGTTTGAACGCGCTAAAGTCTGGAAGTACTTACTAGTAAGTAAAGTAATAGTAAAAAAGTAAAGATTTTTTTTGCATTTGATAGCCCAATTCTTGAGGAAAGTTATAGGCTATTTAACATCACGCTACGGCCCTTGGGTACCGAGCAAAAAGTAAGAACTAATTTATATAACGCGGGTTTAGGCCGCGACAAACAGCTAGTCGGGTAATATGTGAATATTACCACGGCAGATACCTACAAAAGGTCACCTCGCTAGCTCGCTGGCGAGCCGGCGGGTAGGGTAAAACTCGGTAATACGCAAGTAGCATCAGTCGCCCGACAAGTTGTACCTTTGTTAGTGTGCGTGCTAGGTGAGGGGCGTATTGTCAAGT
Organism: Metalampra italica; assembly: GCA_949699065.1. Classification (NCBI taxonomy): domain Eukaryota; kingdom Metazoa; phylum Arthropoda; class Insecta; order Lepidoptera; family Oecophoridae; genus Metalampra; species Metalampra italica. Next base: position 6,014,165 of record OX452969.1, read on the forward strand.
GGGCCATATTACAGAGTTTAACCCTATATAGAGGTTAAGTAATGTGTTGGTTGCGTGCGCAGGTGGCAGCCGAGGTGGCGGCGCCGCTGTCGCAGGCGCGCAAGGTGACGATGGTGTCGTGCGGCGGCGGCGAAGTGGGCGCCGCCAAGCTCACCGGGGAGGTGCTCACCATCGTACAGTGCATCCCGGAGCTCGTCAAGGGCGTCACCGGCGTCGACATCGCCAAGGTAACATTCAGCCTCACACACATCTCACACTCGATCAAAATCAAATCAACAGCCTATTAACATGTGCCCACTGTTGGGACTCAGGCCTACCCTCTCAACGATGACGTAAGGGGTATAGTTTCAAAACCTATTGGTACATGGCCCAGCAGGGGATCGAACTCGGTCATCTCACACTCGCGTTATTATATTACTATTCATCAAATAAACATCAACCTAACCTCCAGAACGCCAGTGGCGTGGTGGGAGAGACGCGGCCTGTCATGTCGAGAGGTCCGAGTTCATGTACCGATAGGATTTTCTAGAAAATTAGGTACATTTTACTGACTGCTCTGAAACGGCGAAGGAAAAAGTCGCGAGGAATCCGAGCGAGCATACGCCTAAGAATTTCTTCTTCGGCGTAGACTCGGCGTGAAGTCAACCAACCCGCATTGGGCTAGCGAGGTGGCCCTAACGCCCTCGCTGAGAGGGTAGGCCTGAGTCCCAACAGTGGGGACATATTAATAAGTTGTTGATAACCTAACCTAGCAACTGTACAGACTCTGCCAAGAGGCAAAAGAGATACCATTGCACCTACTGTGGGAGTGTGGCCCACTGACGCGCGAAAGAAGCGCCCATCTGGGCAACTATACTCAATTGACGAAGTAAAACAAATCAGTGCCAAAAGCGTGCTGAAGTTCCTGACGGATGCAAAGCTTAGCAAACTATAGTAAGGCGGCGATCACAATATAGATCAGCAATGGTCACAAGGCTGGGTAAGCCTTGAAAGACCCCCACTTATAAAAAAACGCAACCCAAGCAACAAAATTAATAAATAAGCGACCATTGGCGGAATAGTCGAATATAACATAGTTTTCCATTCGCCCAAAACAAATTTTAGTGGAGCTCATTTTATTATTTTCTTTTTTTCATGGCAATAATTTTACAGGCATATTGCTTGGCGTAATTTTATTTCTTCATTCTTTGAATTAGTAGATTCTAGATCTTGAAATTAGAGATTATTTCAAATTGATTGTAAAAGCAGAAAACCATATTTAAATGGATTAGAATTTAAATTGTAATATTTGCAACGAAATCAACAAATACCAAGAGTTCCGAAACAAAACCTCACTTATTGTTACTTTCGACACATCAAGAACAATTGGTTTTGATTTAAAATAAATAAAATTGCGCCACGCACTATGCATGTTAAATTTTTGCCATGAAAAGTCCGCCTTACCATGTTAGTAACTAAAACCATAACACTATTGTTATTATAGAAGCTAAAATGCCGTTTTTTTACAAGCTATTATTTAACTTCATTATAATTGGCCACACAACGTTAGTCAGATGTCTCTACTTTAGTCTAATTCATATAATATATTATATTGTCGCCTCCAAAGCCCAGTTGGTAACGCGAAACAGGGAGGAGAAAATCCTACCTAATACGGGGGTATGAGTGTGTCGCGTTTATTTATTTATTATACAATTATATAGGGAACACAAATGAAACATCCATAACCTTCGATGTCTAACGAAAAATGAAAATAGATCTACCTACTTTCTTAAAATAAGTTAGCTTTGATTTTTACATTTTATATTAGTTATTAAATCGTTTTACATCTATGCTATTCTTATGCCATAACTTTTAGAGCTAGAAAACTTACATAAATATACTTGAACTTTTGAGTAGCATTAGATTGGGAGGTAACGGTAGCACCCATAATATGGGTATGTTTTACATAGTGGTAGTAATAAGAATTCGTAGCAGAAATAGTATTAGGCCTAACTAGTTGATCGCGGAATAAGTGGTGTGTTGCTCTAGGCAAGCATACGACATGACATTCTAACACCATTATAGATCGGATATTTAGCCAAAAGCGACATACAATAGTGCATTATGAATTTCAAATAGTAAGTACTTTTATTATGATAAATGAATAATATCAAAACATTTGGCATTGAAATTTTTTTCTGGTAAGTTTCTAAATGTGTTTATCAAACTATGTTATGTCAGAAGGTCGCCATTTATATTATGTATGCAAGTAATGTATGGGTCAAACAATATCGCTTCACCTCTCACTTTGTTTACGAATGAGCGTTCATAATACATAAGCATGCATCACTATTATTAATACATTATACTCATGCTCATGCAGGAGATCCTGGCTCTTTAAATTAATACAAATTACATAGGGCATTTCACAAATATTACACCCAGATGATTGATTACCAACCAACTTGTACGAACTACACAAAGTTGTCTGTTCGAACGAAACCCACGACCTCTGTCAATGGAGTCCAACGACCAAGTCATTAACTAAGGCAACGATGCGGCCGTTGTACATCTTTGTACCTACACACAAACGTTCGATGCCACAAAAATGTCCACCAGGATTAGCCAAATATTTCTTTATTTGACAATTCTGAAACAAAGACGCACATTAATAAGATTATCGCCGCACACGTTATTAATATTTTCCACATCATTTTATTTTTGGTAGGTAGGTACTAAATATTATCGACGAAGCCACGTTGTAAAATATTTGTTTTACGATTGGCACTGTAAATTTTCAATACCTGCACATCGTCCTGTCATAATGTAACTTGTTATTTGTTTATGTTGTTTTTGCTTCTTGTTCCTGTCAGCAAAGGGCTCTAACACCTAACACCTCTGTCTGTCCTGCTGGCTAACCATCTTGTGCTCGTAACTATGTGCTTGGCTTGACTAACGTGCGTAACTGGCATGATGGCGGCGCCGGCGCAGGCGGTGGCGGAGCCCGCTCCAGTGCCCACGCCCACGGCACGCGGAGATTCGGCGAGAAAGATCCGATAACTATCGAAGATTCCTAGGCTACTTTCGAATCCAGGTAAGCTACTTAGGCCGGAATACTGGAACGCTCTTAATGTTACATAAAGATGCAAAGCGTTTCTCCGGTATTCAGGCAGGCAGTATTCATAGGTCCTGTGAAAATTTGGATGAAATTACAACAAACTGTGCTCTATGTAACTTTCATTTGTTTTTGTGGTATATCACTATAGAGACAGGATTGTCAATCAGTACAAATGTATAACTTAGTTAATTAACATCTATCTCACAAGTTGATTATGAGGATATCGGATATGTTTTTCATGGATATTTGCAGAGAGAGAGAGAGAGCGCACGAAAACTCGATGTCTCTCTCGTTGTAGTCTTGATGTCGAGTCGTCGCGATCGAGTTTGCGCCACGATCATTTGAATTATTCCCATTGGTCCCATGGACTGGTCCAGCCCCAGGCAATTTTTGAAGTGGATACTTCTTTTTCGCATGTCGTGTTGGGCGGCTGTTCAGATTATTATTCTGATTATATGTATATTCATTCATTTTTTGCATAATAAGTTAATGCTAAATATTGAAAATTTTGAATCGACCTCGTGCAAGACATACCAAGACCTTGTAGACAAGTTTATATAAAGAAAAAAATTACGTCAATATTGTTAAATGAAGTATCCACTTAAATAATTGGCGGTTGTATCGCTGAATCTACGGGACACTCCCTGGTTCCTCGTGTCCAGTTGATGAACAACTCTTTATGTAATTAGCTCCAACTTATTTAGCCTTCGCTTTTTTATAAATTGACAAGTTATTAAATTAGTTTATAGTATTATAACTATTAGATACTTTAGATTTTGGTCTACCTGATTTTAAATACTTCATTTTAATTGTTATTTACCAGGTAATATTATATGCACGAAGAAATTGCTTTTTCGCAAATAATTAATTCTATCTTTTACTAGCTTTTGCCTGTGACATTTTAGATTCTTTCATACTTAGAATGGCACCGTTTGCACTAAATTAAGGCGACTCCTGTATTTATTAGGGTTGCTTTTTTTCTTTCTGTCCACCTTGATACTTTAGAATATATTGACAAGACTTTCTTACATATATTTTGACCTTGACAGTACTTTTCGTCGAACATTCCCATCTTTTACCTATCTGTTACATCCTAGTAGGTATCCGAACTTGATAAAATTATTTTCTCGCAGCTATCTTAAGTTAAACATTCATAGAACACTAGGGACCCAAACTAGAGGTAAGTTACGGGTCGGACAAGACAGAATGAACACATTTACACAAATATGTGCCCGACTGAAAATCGAAATTGCATCCCTACACGTGTGCATATAATTAAATGCAGGTGTCCTTAACATACCTGTTATGCGTTTACATAAATACACGTTCCTCAAAATGTTGTATAACGAATCGATTCATATGTAGTGTTGCGAATGGCATCTCGCAGTGAATTTACTTTCTCAATAGCTATAACTATAGCTAATTTCTAAGCAGGTACATTGTTTCCAGTTAATGTATATTATGTTCAATAAATGTTTATTTTGTATGTAACAGGGAAGTGGTGGGTATTTCAGATTAGCTACTGTTTTTGTTTTACTTTTGGGCGTGATATTTATATAAAATAAGGAAGTTTATGCACGTTGTGTATACCAAGGGTGTACACCTACGAATACATCGAGTTATGTGACTATTTACAGCCTACGCAATATTATAGGGTCTTTTTTATTTGCCAAGTGATAGGTACTCTAAATATATAGACAATGTGCATAAAACTCCTAGTAATTAGAACCACATTAATACTACCTAACATTAGCCTTTCTTCTACAGGGTGTTCGCGCGCTGTGAGTGAACCTGCGTTCTACAAATAAAACGGAACTATAGGGAGACATAATTATTTTCGTAAAGTCATGTACCTCTTTTATTTTTATTATTCTATACTTATTAAGATATAAGTGATATTAATTTTATTCAACCTAAGTGCCACTTTTGGAATAATCGCGTAGCAAAAGAAACCAAAGCTGAAAATTTATAGTAAATTGTATATTTTATTTTATATTTCATTTAGTAATAATAAAGCTGCCTTTGCGAAGTATCACGCACGATAAGCAATACCGAATATGATTCATTATACTCTTTAGTATTAAATTTAACAGAGAACTTGTTAGTCAGTAAACGCTAACGATGAGATGAATGAGATACACAATAGTTTGTGTAAAGGACGCTCTGCAGACAGACAGCCACCGTGACTCCGCGAGAGAAAGCTTAGGTAATGAAATATTTTTCTAAAAGAAGATGCCGAACGAATATAATAAATAGATCAACTTACATTTTAGCGTAGAGCTACTAGTGACTTGAATATTTGTATTGTTGCTGAGTGATTAGTGTTGAGCTTTATCGATTCATATGGATGTTTTCGCTTTTGATAGATAGGCATTCAAGCTCCGATTGTAAGGAGCTTAGCGGATAAGTTACCTCAGCTTGTACAAAAGTGTGAATAATTAAATGATTGTTAATTGGATGGACGGGCATATAAATGGCAAGCCGCAGATTTGCCTTCTTAGTCTCTATAGCCTGTTGCAGTCATGCAAGATTAATAATTATCTTAGTAGTGCAAGTGTAAACTACTTTCTTAATGCAATGTACAAATATTGTTCTAGTGTATTTTAATTAAATAATGTGTAATTTCAAATTTAAATATATTGACCAATCGCCTAAATTTTTTCTCAATCTAGAAAATTACAAAATGACTGTTATACTTACAAAACAAAATTTATATTTTTTTATTTAGCTAACTGTCGTTAAGGTATAAAGAAAATATTTAGTGTTCAAAAAGTGCAGTTTAGAAATTCTAATTGTAATTTAGAGCGTTCGTAGACACTAATTAATACTTACCTGCAATATGGTAGGTATCTAGGTATTGTTTAAAATGATGAGTAAAAGATAAAACGTATACCTAACATACATACATGTGTCGAATGGAAATTGATCTACTTTTATGTACCTATATTCTTTAATAGCTTTTACTCATAAGCTTACATTTATTTTACACGTTCACAAGATTTACTATCTATTTAAAAAAACAGTGATAGTGGTAAAGCTTATTTTTCTAGTTGCATCAGTATCTGTGCCGGCACAAATACTTTTTTTATGCTATTTATTTAAATGTCTACTACGGGTATATTCTCCTAGCGCTTAGAGTTATTTTTCGCTGAGAAAAGTATCCTGCGCTTGGACCCTAAAATCTAGGATGTAAGCTGTCATACATATATTTTAAAAAAATTCATTTCATTTTATTAGGTATTTGAAAATCTTTTAATCCGTTGTTGTGGCGATTGAACCCAACATCAGTTAATTAAAATAAAAACAAAAAGTCTATAAAGTTTCTTTTTGTCAAGCATTATATGTTAGCATTGTAAGGAATTCAAAAGCATTTAGTAAATTGATTTTTAGTACAGCCGCCAAAGAAATAGCTGACCACTTTAAAGGCGCGTACAGTGTGTAGGCTACGCCACAGAATATATAATGCTACGCTTCTCTATACGACCGTTTTTCTTTGGCGCAGTGCCTGGACGACCGAGCATTGTTATTGCTCGATAATAAAAAATGATTTTTCCACGAGATGCGATCTCGCTCGATCGACTTTTCGATTCGCCCTCGAAATCAAACATTTATTCGAATAAACAAAACATAGAGTTCTTTACTCTAAACTTTAGGATTTACAAAGATGGAAAAGACGACAAGATTTCCAAAGCATAAACCGAGACGCGAGTTTCGCTAAATCGTTAAAATCGCTTGGATACTTTTACAACTCGCACTATGTATTTTTAAGTTTGTTCACGCACATAACTATGTACGTAGGTATCTACACCCTCTAAGTATATAATTTAAGCAGTTTAAATATCTTAGTGTGTATTATTAAAAATAAATCAGTTAAAAGCGTTACTATAGTGAATTACATTCGCATTCACAATATTAAAATTCATTCAAAACAGTTTCTATAAAATTATAACCTAAGTCTATTTAACTGTTGTGTTGTGTGGTGTGGAATTAGAGAGAGTGAAAAGTACCTACATACAAAGATATCATGTGCCTTTATTCTACATTCGAAGTTAAGGTCACGATTATAATAGGTAGGTATACCTCGTTAGAACGGCGTAATAGGATAGGAAATTTATGCACTGAGAGTGGCACAACTTTTTTTTAATAGGTATAAAGTACCTTCCGTGTGAATCACAATGTATGTACGTGTATTGACGTGGTTTTTATTCATGTACTTGTATTCAATAAAAGTTTCAAATCATTGAAGTGTTTTATTTACAATTATCTGTAGCATGTTCGTTAACGAATGTTGACCCTATAGGGGTCGAATTTAAAACCAGCTAGCAGCAGAGCTCATGAAGTTATTATAGCCGCTTACATGCATAAATTAAAATTCATAAATGCTAATCTGATCTCTTGGCTCAGAATATAGTGCACGCACGCGCTTTTGACCGCGCGTGACCCCAGCTGGCAGGCCACCGCGAAATTACGGATCATACTATACACTACAAATTAGAAATTGAGCCTCAGTAGTTTCAGAGATATAACGTTAGATAGGTGGTTTGCCAGTGAACGCCACCCACATAACACAAAAAGCTCGCTAACCATTTCTGTGACGCCACAACACCGTTATTGGCGTACCTACAGTAAGACCCGAATTACGTGGTGGTCCGCTGGGGTCGTGAACATTGTTCTCCGCCCTAAATATCAATTCATTCAAAATAACTTATAGTACCTGCCTAGGTTCCTTAAATTTAAAGGATGTCGATGAAATTCAACATTTTAATAACAAAAATATTTATGGTAAGTAAGTAACCTATTCCCAAAAAATCAAGATTAGAAAAATCTTGAGAATTAAGAGAAAATGTATCCAGCTAGCGTAATTTAATTAATGTCAATGAAATAAAATATTTTAACTTCCTTTAATCATTTTAAATTGTTTAGTAGGTATGGACCTTTCGATGTTATCTTAAAAGTATGCTGTGTATACTTTTAAGTTAACATCGAAAGCTGTGTTGTTTTTTTTCCACGTTTGTTCGGTTAGATTCCCGGCTCAGACGAAAGATGATTTTTTAAAAATCTGAATTTAATTCCACTTTTTTTCACATTTATAAATTTCCTATCTTGAATATTTCAAGGATTTAGCAGTTGGTCCAATATGCGTTACCGAGCAGTAAACTAGGTACCTGGACTTCATACAATTTTTCTATATATGTACCTACTAGGTACCTAGTAAATTCAAAACCGAGAACCTTCAGAAGCCGCCCGCAATCTCCATTCCATCCCGTCAGCTGTGGGCCGCCCACTGCCACATCAGCTTATTGCTGCCACCTTAGTTTGTCGATCTCATTTGCGGATCATATTTGGCTCAGGCCGTGTTTGTAACGTAGTTTCGTAACCAGTTACAAACGCAGATTTTTCTTGCTTTGTAACCGTATAATTCTGCGTATAAACTTATGGACACGTTTGACAGACGTGTTTGGCTATCGCATTACTAGATCGCTTTTGGGCAGCAGCCGCGTGTAGGTGCAGGGGTTATGCTCCCATAGCGACTGCTAAATAAATATACTAGATCCAGTTAGGGGAAAGAAAAAGCATATTTTTTACGTTTTATATTAGGTAGGTAAGTTGTCACTGAGAATAGTTTTGGGAATGGCGCTTATGCCAAGCAGTAGGTCCATGGAAAACACGTATTTGCGTCTAGGCACAACTATACTTACTGAAATACTTCATAAGTACTTACCTAGCCAGTTATTCTGGGCAACAGATGGGCGAGTGCAAAAACCGGGTTAGCTGTTTCCGCAATATGTACCGACACATTCGCAGGCACTTGCATTATAATTATATCTTATCAATACAATATTCATGTCTTGAATAAGTACGGTATCGGACTCTGGTTCAAGTAGGTACCTACCTACGTAAACTAGAACGTCACAAATAGGTTTCAATTTTTTCTGCATAAATTTCCATGACGACCCGACACAAACAGCGGCGGTGACTTTGGTAGGTATCTCCTTCATTATCATCCCTTATATTTGTGCCAAAATTTCTACTAGGTACAATGTAATTTTATAACCGAGTAGCTGTTTCCCGCGGCTTCGCCCGCGTTTTTTTTGGATAGGCTCCTAGGGTCGGTCGTAGCGTGATGCCTCTATACCCCCCGAGAATTGGGCTACCAAATGCAAAAAATTGCAAATCCATCTGATAGATCCAGAGATTAGCGCGTTCAAACAAACTCTTCAACTTATTTAATTAGTTATTGATTTGAATATGGATATTGATCAGATTGTCCACTGTTGCATAATATATAGGTCTTCCTCTATGATAGATACTACATTGATACTACATAATATTTATTGTAGGTAGGTAATGAAAAGTGGAAAATAATGTATTGTTAAACAAAGTATGTACATTTGACATTAGGATATTACGATTAATCTTAAAAGCATTATTATAGTATGAAAAGGAACCACTGGGCGTAGAGAAATAAATCTTGTTCTGGGTCACAGCATCACATCGCCGGAACACTCAGGCTGACAAATACCTGGAAAGAAATAAATTATTATGGTTTATTGTATAGGTAATTACTGTAAAACTAGTAGGCATTCAGGGGTTACATGTAATTCGACGTATTCCTTCTAGGGACAGCCCAAAATGCAACAATTAAAACCCCTTTAAGTATGGCCGAAATTTAATAATTTAAATAATAATGTAAACCTGTTTAATTTATAGGTATTGCATATTGCTTTAGATTTGATGTAACTTTTTGAAAAAATAGCAATGCATGGATTTTAAATATCCCTCATTGCTACCCACGAAGGAGTAACGAACCATATTGCTACCCTCTTAGTTATTCTTAGCCAATCCCTAAAGTGATTTTATTTTACAGAATGATTTAAAATGAGTGATCACCGGTTAATCAACTACTTCAATTAAGTAGATGTTTCCAGCTGTACTGAGCAAAAATTTATATAAATAGGTATAGGTAGGTAATTCAATTCACCGTAAAAAAGTTATCGGTTGTATTGTAGCAGTTGTAGAAAGCACAATGCTTTATGTAGATATAATGCTATGAGTGAGAGTATCGCTTCAAACAAGCAAGCTGTGGCAGCTCAAGCAAAGGAAAGCATGAAACATAAAAACATTGTCAGATAATTAAGTAGGCAGATACCTACCTAGGTATCTGCAGAACAAATCCGATCAGTAGGTACCTAGGTAATTAGCATAGATAGTAGTGAATAATGTAAATAAGGATACAGTTATTTTATTTTATTGCAATTATTTTAACCGGATAAAAGACTTTTATTTGAACCAAATTAAAAATGATGATTGCTTATTAGTACTTACTTAGGCCAATCCTCACCAATTTCATTCACATTAAATTTAAATAAAGTTAGTATTTCCCGTTATGAGCAAGGAGACATCGTGAATAAATTAGTGATGACGGACGTGACGAGCTAGCCGCTGCCTTTTCTCTTAATACTGAAGATAGAAAATTTTACTCGAAGAAAACATTCCTTTATTTTTGAAAGGAAAGAAAACTGCATTCATAGATTTTTTGAAAATTCGCTTGCCACACCCGGGAATTGAACCGACTAAAATCTGTAAAAATTGCACCTTGTACTTTTATATCATCGATCGTTAGGGTTAATTATAAGGATGAAATCTCTCTAACGAACTTGATAAAATAAATGAAAGGAAAACCATGAAATCTTAAATTATTTAAAAAAAATTGTAAACTAATTAGTTGCTCGAAAGGGGCTCCATTTTCTTGGATACACAAATTTATTCTTCTTACGAATTCATGAGTAACCTTTAATAACATGTTGTTGTGAATATCGTATTCTGAACTTCAACTCTCAACTGATACATTACTAGTTTACATTTGCATAAAATTTAACATAAATTTGATTTTTTACATTTACCATTTTTTGAAAATAACTAAAATAATTTAAGATTTCATGGTTTTCCTTCTGCGATCATAGTATTGATGATCGCAGTTTTCCTTTCATTTAATTTATCAAGTTTGTTAGAGATTTCATCCTTTTATTTGACCCTAACGATCGATGCAATAAAAGTACTTACAAGGTGTAATTTTTACAGATTTTAGTCGGTTCGATTCCGGGACCCCGGGTAAGGCAAGCGAATTTTCGAAAATCTTTGAATGCAGTTTTCTTTCCTTTCAAAAAGTAAGGAATGTTTTCTTTGAAAATTTTTTTCTATCTACAGTACCTATTAAAAGTACTTTCCCTCAAGGTGGAATTCATTCCATTCTGTATGGAATTTTGTAATACACATTTATCGTATACATGAATTATGACAAATTAGTATGACCACGAGGAAACGGCGGAAATAACGTAAGCGAGCGTCCAAGGCGTAAATATTTAAAAAATAAGACGTTTACTTTAATGATAAATTAAGGAATAAGTAGGTACCTCTACCTAAGACCTCTACCTACCTACTTTTTCTATGAGAATAAAAAGTAAGCGCGCCACCACCACCACCCCAATCCTACCACCAACTAAAAACTAATCTACGTAAATTAATTACTGACCTTTGCCTAAGAGAACAGTTCCACCCAGCCGTGAAGAATTAAACTGTTTGGACGAAAATATTGCGGTTACACAAGTTGTATGGGTATATAATTACAAAACATAATTGAAACAACTGTATAGCGCCTCAAGTTTTAATTTTAATGTTGACACGCTTTCAAATATTACGAAATTGACGATGTCTTTCAAAAGGTTTGTAGTTACGGCAATGCTTAAACACGTTCACTGTCCATGGTCCACCCGAAAGGACACGAAAACGGGGTTACCAATCTACACATTATAGGTACCATATCCATTGATAGGTACATTGGTACTGAATTCTAGAAAATTTTTGAAATAAAAAAAATACATTATTAGTTACCTAACTAGATAACAAATTAGAAAGTATCAATACAGTATACTGCCACTGCACTGAACTTGAGGCTAGGCTAGATTGAAAGCTAGAAATTGTTTTTGTATGGGAGACAGGGAACGTGTTAAATTACATTACAATCTTTAGCATTACAATAAGCGGAATATCGGCAACGGATTGTACATCAGCTTATTGCTAATCGACAATATCAAAATTTTATTTAACAAATGCGCGACGTGTACGTTGCGCATCATCTTGTAGTGCCTCATCCTTGTTTTTTTTCTTTTCCGTGGCCTCATCCAATGGAATGTTTGCGGTTCGTTTCAAGTTCTGCTCTCCTTTATTCTACATCTTGGTAATCTCTAATTTTGGGCAAGTACGTATTTTTTAACAATTTAAGTATACCTATATCTAATTATAAAATGGTAACAAACATCTAGGGATTTTATCACCAATCAACAATCAATTTCTTGTTAAACTATGTTTCTTATAATGACGCAGTTCTGTTTGATATGTTACAATTCCTATAATTAGTATGTACATTAGTTTACCATTAAGTTTAAATATATCTTAAATACTATCTATGTACAAATTGATTTTTATTTTATTCCTATCTACCGTGTTTTAAGGCTAAAATCGTCTAAATAAGTAATAAATATATTGTAAATTGATTTCCACAAAAAATTACACCCATAACTAACAACGGGTGACAGTAGCCCTTTTTAATTTTTTTATTTTGAAACCTTGGTTCACCACTGGGAAATTATCTGAATTGATTATAGCTGTCCAGAGTATGGATAGAGTTACTTGTGCAATAGGGTATGCATATTATACTCTTCAGATATCTGGCAGAGAAGCAAGGCTTTAAAATGATCCTCACAAAAGTCATACCATTATTTTTCCTTACTAGACATAATCCATATTATATTTTTTTATTATGCCAACTATTATTTGCAAGACGCCGCGCCGATCACTGCGGTTAATAAGCAGTTTCGCAATTTTGTTTCCACCGTGTTTTTACTTTTACCTATAATTAGTTATTGCTGTAAATTAGGTATGGTGCTTGACTAAATTGACATCCGTCGCAAAACGAGGTGTGAAGCATATATGTCCCTACCGGCCATATTCGCAACCACGTACCGTAACCAGTTGCCCTAGAAGAAGTAACGTGTTTGCAACTAGTTGCGAAATAAGAATTTTATTTCTTTATTTGCATCTAGGGTCATTCCATGTAACGGGTGTAACAGGTCGTACTTTTAACTGGTAATTTAATGTTTTTTTATGAGAAGCATATCCATTTTTTTATAAAATGAATATATAGCTTCCCTTTTAATAAATATTAAATTACCAGTTGAAAATACGACCTGTTATACCCGTTACATGGAATGACTCTCTAGTAATAGTTTTCTCCATAACTTTCCCACGCCAACTAGATACGAATAAAGAAATAAAATTCTACTTTCGCAACTAGTTGCGAACAAAGAAAAGTACTTCTTCTACGGCAACTGGTTACGAAACGTGGCTGTGAAACGGCCGGAAGGGTCAGTCTTCAACTGTTCCACAGAATCTTTATAGATAATATAAAGGACGTCACTTCTGGATTCAAAACTATTCTTATCGTTTATATGTATATTGGTGATATATAGGTATATATAACTCGAATAAGCAAATAAATGTCATAAAAGTTAAATGAAGTTAGGTAGGTATATGTAGTTAACTTAATATTATACCTACAATTATAACGCGCCGTAAGAGGGTATGTAAAATCACGTTAGGTTGGTTGGAATTTTATGAACAGTGACGACCAAAGACCTTAGACAAAATTACTAGATTAGACGTGACAAAGATTATTAGATTAGACGTGAAATATTCACAAAGAGATTCGGATTTCCGTTCCTGTGGCTAATAAATTTATCTAGTATTAGGTACCAGAAGGATGTGGCAACATGTTATTTTTTAAAAATCGGTACCTACACAGGCGTCACTATCTAAAACTGTCTATTAGGAGTAGTGTTTTTTAAATTATTTGTAGGTGCATAGTTGCCAATTACAACGTATCATACGTTCTATTATGATGTAAAATTAAAGTTTCATACAAAAACACGTCTTTAGCAATTCTTAATTTGAAAATTGTTTGGTTTTAACTTGTCCGTATTTCTCGGTATTATATTTCGACCCCAATTTAAGTATCCATGATAAAGAAGCGGCGTGAAAATTAGGTACCTAAACAAACATCTTATCGCAAATTATAAAACCTGTTGGGAGGTTACCTATTAATCATTAATGAAAAAAATTGAGCCCATAAATTACTATGAAAACCTGATAACTCAAAAACAAAATGTTAGTAGGTCTACACAGAGGGTATCACGCGAAGTAGATTAAATCTGTGAGTAGGTACATTTCTGTTGCTGTTGACTTGTTTATCAATATCAATAGGTATGAGTTATGAAAATAGGTTCCATGTCAAATCAATTGGAAATCAAATCAAACCAGAACATATCACCTTATTTAGGAAAGCATGCAAAAATCAAATCCGAAACATTGTTGTTAAGAAATCCCAAGAAAAGTTAACACATAATTGGTTCCGCAAAGGTTATTAAGACCAGTATTAATATTTCCAGTGTTAAATTACATACTACACAGATTAAATTGAATGCATGTCACGACAAATTAAATTTCAAAATATTGTTCTTGTATTATATCCACTGGCTGGTTAGCTGTTAAATCACATAAAATTACTTTTAAAAAAGGGTGTTTGACCATTTGCGTTATTTGGTAGACGTATAACTGGTATAAGCATCAAATCTAAATCAGGCATTATATTAAAAAGGTGTTATAGATTAGGGAGGTATGTCGATATATCTAAAGAGAGGCATAAAAAATAAACCCACAACTGTAAAACAATAATAACAAAACAAAACATGAAACTACTATGTACTACCTTTTTATCATCAAAACCCTGTTATACTTTACCCCATCCATGCTTGTAATGACGCTTCCTATAAAGCCTCTTAGTTAAGAAAAATTTAATCACTATAATAAGAATAATGAAAGATAATATGTACAAGAGGCTCAGCATTCCGATGTCGAGGTTGGTGAAGGGGCTCGATGCTGTCACAGATGATCTTGATGGTGCTCTGGAGTCTTGAATATTCTCTGGACCATAAACAGTCTGCAAATAGTGGAACACAGCTGGTAGGTTCCAAGCGCCTCGCGTAAGCCTGCACTCTGGGCACTTCATGGCACTTGGGAACTGTATCTTGGGATAGTCAGGGTCTTCTGTGAAGTCCCCAGCCAGTCTTAAATTAACTTCATTATGTGATATCCAAAGCCAAAGAATGGCTTTATCATTCTCTTTCACATCAAATATTCTATTCCTAGCTGCCATTGCCTGAAAATGTTCAGCGCAAGTGGTACATCCAAAGAAATTTTTTATATACCCATGCATAGCTTTTAGCACATTTGGACCTTCTTTACCAGGTTTAATGGCAGCATTGACAGTTAGGGTATGGAACAAAGTCCACAGTCCACAACTGTATCCTCTATATTTAGCTTGACTTCCCTTGCATCCAATATAGTCTAACTCAGATATGTAGACAGGTGAATGTGCAGATTGTTTGCTCTTAACCAAATCATAAACTTCACTCCCAGTCCACTCAGTCCTTGTACTAAGAGTGTCACGTAAGTCTATAATATATTCTCTGAGATTTCCTTTGAATGGGAAGGAAATAACAAGGACATTTAAGAAATCAAGCAGGGCATTTAAAGGTTCTCCAGTGAGAACTTTATATCTAGTAATTTCAGTGTGAAGACTTGTTTTTATAGTTTTCTCCAAATCACTATAGTAAACTACATCTAAATTTGAAGTTTCTGGTTTAACTTTTGAATTATCATTAAGATTTCTTTCTTGGTTGACTATGTCACGAACTGGGAAAGCATAATTTTTTGTATTTAAAAATGTGTTCATGGCTTTTAACAAATTTATTTTTGTTGGATTTTTAGGAGTGAGTGGTGTAGCATCTAAGTTAGACCTGACTGCCACAAGGCCAGGAAATTGCTTGACTCCTGCTAAATCGACCAATTCACTGGTGTCATAAACTCTTTTAACTTTTATGTGTTCATAGTCATTTATATCTAAAGCAAGTTCAGGACCAACAGTAGAATTTTCATTCTCAAACACTAGGAAAGTATAAATGACATCATTTGGCACATCACGGAGAGCTCCTGCATATGTAGCATAAGATGTGATGCTTAGTAAGGGGGCAGCAGTAAGGCGGCCCTTGGTCTGTTCAGATTGCATTTTAGAAATTAGCAGGGTTTTGAGTTTTTCACCTGTGTCTGTGGACTCTATGCTGTCTCCAATATTAGCATTCCCTTTAACATAGTTTTCATGCAAATACCTGATAGAAGGGTAAGCCATTACTTCAAACTGTCTGCAGATTTCGTTGTTCTCTTCAACAGAACAGTCCATAACCGCTAATTTAACTATGTTCCTCCACGGCAGAAGTTCGGTAGCTAAGCTCTTATATTTTGGTGAGAACGCCCGACAATGGCCGCAATAACTGTTATAAAACTGCACTAGAAAGGCATTCTTTTGGCCATAAATTTTTCTTTCGAAATTTCGTTGTGTCAATAAAACAACATTGTCAGACTTGCTGTACAGTCCTTGTTCGTCAACGTCGCCATCGTCTGCAATGACTGCACTGTTCACATTAGGAATTAGCGCAAAACTTAGCACAACTAGCTGCCAGCAGTTCATGTTGTATTGCAATCACCTGTTGTTGTGAGATCCGCAATAATGGCCTTGCTACCACAAGCATAGATCTCAGACTAAATCTTACTCGCGGGATTGAATTATATTCATTTCAGCCGTACTAAATTGATTATAAACGTCATATACACCTACGAATAATCACAGCAACATCCAAGCCCGGCTCGACTCGATCCACAATCCACATTGATTGATTTGATTGCAAATTGCAATGCAAGCAAATCGATTGATTGAATCACTGAACGAACTGTCAGTCAACTGCCGTGGCTGTGGCAGTGTGGATAGGAGAGACTTTGTCCTCTATTGAGGACGGGCAAGGGAGCCTTGTCCATACAGCCCAGTCCCACCTAAAAAATTACTTCTTATATTTATTTAAACCGGCGGTTACAGCACGGCATCCACAAAACAGGGCACGACTAGAGTTAGTCGGCGAATTTCAATAAAACCGCAGCACGGCCTCCACGTCACGAGGGCACAACTAGTGCCATTCGGTGATCCACACTGCAGGTTCATGTCCGCATTAAACCGATAGCAGATTTAATGAAGAATAACAAGGGACATTTTGGTACGATCCCGTAGAGTCGTTACACGCTTTCATTTATCTATCCCGCACAATATACACTTTAATAGGCACTTGCTGCTTAAAAAACTATCACAAATATACACCAAAACCTACAATATACATTTTTTGGAAAACTAAACAAAAACGACAACCATTACTGACAAAATCCCGCCAAAAAGCCCTTTTTTTTGTTCAATTCGTCCAATGATGGACAGGCAAAAGTCATAGACAGCCAAGTCATATTTTGTTTGTTTTTCTTCAAAAACGGTTATAGCACGGCCTACACAAAAACCGGGCACGACTTTAATAGTCGGCGATTTTCAATAGAACCGCAGCACGGCCTCCACGAAAGCACAACCAGCGCCATTCGGTGATCCACTTTGCAATTCACGTCCGCATTAAACTGATAGTAGAAAACTAAATAAAAAGACAACCTTCTCGGACAAAATCCCGCAAAAATGCCGTAGGGGAGACGAGACCCGAGAATGTACGACCACGATGATGTACGATCTGTTAATGTACAGCCCGGAAATTGCGACCACATATGTACATGTCAATGGTTTCCGGGCCGTAAAATACACAGAACATCGGAAAAAGCTCGCTACGCTCCCGCTCGCTATTATAAATCTGTGGTGAAATAAATGCAATCCCGCCTGAAGAAAATCGCTCCACAGCGATAAAGTCTCCATCCTATATCGAAAAAACAAAGTTAAAACACAGCCGATAGCGTACAACGAAATTTGTACGGCCCGGGAATGTATAGCCCGGAAATCGCGACCAAGGTTGCGAGAAGGTTGTTTCAAGAAATGTAGGAGTTTCGAAGGTTAGGTTTATGCTATGCCAAAATTGTCCATTGCAAAGCTTGTTTTGCGAATAAAATTGCCGCGAATAACAGATTATAAACATTTTATTCCAACAAAATATAGAATTATAAAATTGGGCCGACATTACTTATTTCCTAGTTTTTCTCAAGTCCCCATGGCAACCCACCAACAACTTAAATCAAGCTGTTATACTTACTATCGTTATAATGTGCTCTATTTTTGTGAAGCCGTTCTTACCGGTTTTGTTAAACTAAGAGAAACTTACACAATTACTTGGCTGTATAGTCTATCGACTTTTGCCTGCCCATATCTCTATCATATTCATGGACGAAATCAAGGGCTGTATGGATAAAGCTTCCCTTGCCCGTCCTCAATAGAGGACAAACCAAAAAAAAAAGATTCCTATTGATTGATTTTGTTGCTTGCGCCTGCGTTGAAAGTCGAATGAAAGGAACAAAGGGTAGGGAGAATTTCTGCGGGAACAGTCGGGAATTGGACGTATACTCTTTATACTAGGTGTTTAATTCGTGGTCGGGAATCGGGAATTTCCAATCGGTGATGGATGATTTAATATAAATAACGAGTTTAAAAAATTCTAATCTTACTATAGATACCTACCTTACATTTGCTGTTTGCTGCCAAGTGGTAAGTACTTCTTTAAACACCTTACTTAATTAAATCATTTCTAATAACTGTAATAAATTACAGATGTAGGTAGGTACTTTAAAAAATATGTAATGGTTAGGAAGGTTAAAACGAAACAAACCACATTGTGCTTGTGCAACATTGCTGATAAATTTAATAAAAACTTGTTTCTCATCGGCTGCTACGCCATTTTTCCATTACCTGGTACCCACCAGGTAGGAGGTTACCTCCTACTTATCTAGGTACGTATATATAGGTAGGTAACATAACACACTCCATGACTCCATAAAAAAAAATTGATATATAATTTTGGTCTAATTTCTCTATCTTGTCCTCTTTCTGGTAGCTACGTATTAAATAGGTATCGATCCAATTACTAATCTGGGTGGTTTTGATTTCATGAACAACAGATTATTGGTTTTTTTGGACATATGTAAGTGATCAGTGTTTCCCGTCTCAGTAATTAATTATTGGTTGATAAAATGGAATTAAGTTGTTGGAATTAAGGTGGTTTTACTGCTACTGAATATTTTGATGGTTCAAATTTTTTGTAGGATTAGAATTCTATTTAACTTTGTTATTGAGTATGTAAATAAACAAAAGCACGTCAGTGGCGTCGGGGATAAGACGCGGCCAATCATATCGAAAGGTCCGGAGTTCGATCCCTGGCTGGGCCATGTACCAATGGGGTTTTTCTCGAAACTTAAGCACATTTACTGACTGCTCTCAATCGGTGAAGGAAAACATCGTGAAGAAACCTGCATACGCTGAAGAAGAAATTCTTAGGCGCATGTGAAGTCCACCAACCCGCACTGGGCTAGCGTAGTGGAGTATAGCCCGAACACCCTCGTTGAGAGGGTATGCCTGAGCCCCAGCAGTGGGAACATGTTAATAGGCTGTTGATGATGAAACAAACAAAATATTCTTGCAGCAAGATGTCTTTTCGTAATATTCGAAAGCTGTATGGAGGCAATTCCTTGCCCCCACCTGAAGATAACTCTGATGAAGAATATGAGCCTCTCTATGCAAAATGTTCACCAAGCAAATATAAATATCAGGAGGTGAGTGAAATATAATCTAATGTTGCCTGGCCTTGTTGTGCTTAAGATAGCAAAGCATTCAACTATTTCCCTGATGGACTATACCACATTTTACATACAAAGCTGATATATATATCTCATTTCATGCTACTTACATAGTTGCATACTTATATACATAGTTACATATTTGAAATATGATTATTACTTGACATGAAACTGGAATAATCGGAATATTCAAGTTCCAATTGCAATGTGAGAGTTGTTGGTGTACATTCTTACTCCGTGGTGTACATTATTTGAAATTGTCACAAATTCAATTATAGTTTGCGTAGAATTTCTTGATGGCTGAATGAATATAGTTAAAATTGTTTGCACATTGTTGACAGTGTTTATAGTATATGTGTGCGTAACTGAGATAGTGTGCTACATAGAGATGTCCAAAAACTTGAAAGTTTGATTCAGTTGATTGAATCAATGAACTGTTTCTTGAAATTGAATGAGCGTCTCTAGTGACACAGCATGCCTTTGACACCTAACATTAGTCATTGTGCAGAAATCAGCTAACTTCACACAGCCACCATTAAACTCTACTTGAGATCAATCATTTTCCATAACGTATGAAATATTATGTAGGTACCTATCCTAAGTATCTTTATTATCTTGATCATGTGTGTACCTGTGTAATGTCCTATTGGGGAAGATACAAAAATTTCGATCCTAAAGTAAAAAGATTTAACCAATATCTTGTGGTGCTTGTAGCATAAATAAAATTATGTTTTTAATATTACTCAATGATTTGTCTTACGATTAAATTTACTTTGAATACATATATAAATTATATAAGAATTTTACAGAACACTCATTATATAATTATATATTCCTATAATTATATAGTCCTGTCTATTGGTAACACAAAGGTTGCAAATCTGATCATACCTTCATAATTAAAATTAATTAGCCCATGAAATTGAGAATAATAAAAAGTAACACTATAATCAAATTTTAAGACAACCTATATTATTAGGTTACTAAAACAAGATCTCATCCAATAAGACTGCGACAGATTTGGTGTTCATACTTGCTACAGTGAATTTATTTATTTATTGATAATTAGGGTTTGTAAGTGTACATGTCTCGTAAAGTCCGTTCGAGCGAAGCTGTATTAGTTTTGTTGGAGTATGTTCTTCTAAAGTTTATGAGGTTGATTGCTCTGCCTAACTTTTGTTGATTGGAGTAACAGTGACATCACCTGAATGCTTATAAAGTCATGTGCAAGTACATTGTGAAATAGAAATATGCGAACTCCGCACAAATAATTGCAGCCCATTTGTAACAGCACAATGGTGGCCCCATGGTGCTACTCACTAGGTGATACACTATAGCTATAATAGTAGGACTACAGCAAGATGGTATGTCCCATATCACTACCTGTGGTGCTACCGACAGTGGCAGATTGTATGCAAGACGTTTTCAGTTTTTTTAATAGGAACTCAATGCTTCCACAACCTGTAATGTAGTAGGTATCCCAAGACTTCACTGCTTGATTTTGTTACACTCGGGTATATGTTTTACTAGAGCATATTTCGCTGCTCGAATATTATTTGGCACTAACTCCTCAAAACCTAATAAAGTCAACCATAAAAGAAATTGTTTAAAGTTGAATTCTACTTGGAGATTTAAAGGGGTTGGTACGACCCTATTATGATAGAGGATCCAAAAAACCTAATGTTCGGATCAATGTCAGAGCTATTGTTTTGTATTCCCACTATAGAATAGAATAACCCATTGCTCTGTATTTGCTTCTCTCTCTCTCTCTATCGTCTTGTTACATCGTTCGTTATTATGGTGGGTATTACTATAAACATCCTAGTTTGTTATTAGTTCAGTGTATTTGCGCGGCGTTGGAATAGTTTGAAACTATTTTCATAACATTACATGCTGGGTAAAAGTACAATTTAATATCTATGTAATTTCAGCTGGTATTAAGCTCGCACTCAGAATCCGAACAAGATTCAACTGATGCAGTTGAAGTTGAGAACATAGCTTCTGGTGAAATGGCTAAGAAGAAAAAGAAAAAGAAGAAAAAACTAAAAATGAAACAATTGGCTAGATCTAACTCAAAGGAAAATCTTGAGGTAAACACACATTTTATAAATGTTAGGTACTTATAGTTATATTATGAATAGAATTCATTATATTTACCCTGATGCCAAGAGCGTATGTGGCCTTGTCGGGGATTATTTATTTAATCGTATGGCGTTCACTTAAAAAATAGGTAAAATTTGCGGGGATAAGAGGCGGCCTATCATATCGAAAATTCCGAAGTTCGATCCCCGGTCGGGCCATGTTACCAATGGTTTTTTCTCGCAACTTAAGCACATTTACTGACTGCTCTGAAATGGTGAAGGAAAACATCGTGAGGAAACCTGCTTACGCCGAAGAAGAAATTCTTAGGCGCATGTAAAGTCCACCAACCCGCACTGGGGTAGCGTAGTGGATTATAGCCCGAACGCCTCGTTAAGAGGGTAGGCCTGAGCCCCAGCAGTGGGGACATGTTATTAGGCTGTTGATGATGATTGGCCCTGATTGGAAGTTAGCAGGCTGACGAACATCACCCTTATATACATGTTCAAGTATGCTGTTTTGTTTCTACTGTCCGTTGCGTATAATATTTTCAAAGGAAATCTCCACGCCCGCCCGCCATGGAGGCCAGTACGAGAATCTATACTTATAAATTATAAGTTTGAATAAATTTATCAAAAAAATGAGTGGGCGATAAAATAAGAGTAACAGAACACAAAAAAACATTTTTTATTTTTTTCTGCTGTCTGTCTGTATGTAATCGCTAATCTCCGAAACCACGAACGGATTTTCTTGCGGTTTTCACAGGTAGATGAAGCACAGCTAATAAACCAATAAAAAGCGAAAGAACTATAAGAATAATAATTTGTCATATTTATTTATTCACGCGCACGATGTCGCGGGCAACAGCTAGTATGAAATAATACAATATCTTTTATCATAAAAAAGTACATAAATTCAACCGACTACAAAAAAAAAGGAAATTCTGTCTTCGTCTTTTTTACGCGATATCTTCTCTGTTTGTGAAACCGATTTGAATGATTCTTTATTAATTGAGTAGGCTATATTTCAAATGGTTCTCCCATTTTAATTTGAAAAAAATATTTGACGTCTAAGGGTAGAAAATCAAAAAAAATTAGGGGAACAATAAGCCGTCGATGTATAAAAGATACTAAGAAGTCGGTTTTTATTTTTTTTAATAATAAAATTAATTACCTAAGTACGAGTATAACGTACCTGACGTAAATAACTGTAATTGATTCAGATGGATGAAATTGATAAAGCTGTCATGGAGGTGAAGGCATTGCTTGGCTCTCCGCCTGTGGGTCGTCCGCCGGCGGAGATGGATACCTCGGTGGAGCTCGTGCATGAACTGCTGGTCGTAGAACATAAACATCTAAATGTTTCCAATGAGCTCAAGAGAATGTTTGGACCGGAGGCGGTTGACCCGGCAAACAGAAGGTACAGTTAAAAATAAATAAAAGTTGCGATTTTAGGTTATAGGCTTAGGGATTAGGCTTAATGGAGCTTCGATAAATGTGGTCGCATGAAGCGCTCGAATACTTCATGAAATGGTGGCATTTGTCAAACACTGTCTTTGTCATATTAATTCTTGTGTGATCTTGTGTGATGTGCCCTAGGCAGCAACATTTGCACACAAAATAGTTGCGAGCACTTCGGATTCCAGCTACTGCTACTGGCGCGGTTCGGCGGCGCTGCCACTTTCGCATGTATCCGTAAACTGCATACGAACCCCTATGGAGCGGTGCGCCGGGGCCACGGTCGCCGCTGCCTGGTCGCGACTGCCGGAATCCGAAGGTTGCATTTGAGGACTCTCTATGTCTAATTTCAACTTTCTATAACAAAATAATAGGGTTTGAGCTGTGCGTAAATGGATCAGTCTTATGTTCAGGGTAAGCATTTTAAATTATTTTATGTTTCAGGCGTGGACGTGTGCCCAACCTGAATCGCATACTTAGAAAGGCGTTGATAGTGCCAAACATGGATAATAACAGCATGTTCAAAAAATTTGGTAAGTAAAGTTACATTGACAGTAAGTCGGCAGCATTATTATACATTTTTATTTTGTTTGCTGGATATTGATATTATTAGGCGGTGGTTCATTCAGTAACGCGGTTTCGAAGATTTGTATCATCATATCAGCTTTTAGACGTCCACCGCTGGACAAAGGCCTCCCCCAGGGATCTCCACGACGACCGGTCCTGCGCTAACCTCATCCAGCTGGGTCCCACAACCTTCACCAGGTCGTCGGTCCATCTTCGAGATCGTATGGCTGGACGGAATGAAAGTGTCATCATTAAGATGAAAAGAGGCATGCTCCGTTGGTTCGGACATGTTGAGCGGATAAGGGATGAACGAATGACGACACAAATATATCGAGCGAATGTGATTGACAGTAGGAGCCGGGGACGAGTATATACCAGGATCAGATCGAGCGGGTGGGTGCTCTCTGACTGACGTGAAGAGCGTGTGTCAACAGAATAATGAGACCAAGCGAAGCGAAAGTATGTGTCAGGATCGCGATGCTTGGCTCTCCGTTCCTTGTGCTTACCCCATCAGGGACATAGCGTGAAGATATGTGTGTACAAAGACTGTTACCGATGAATGCAGCAGTTGAACATCAAACCAGTTGAGATGAGCTGCAATTAACGAACCTTTTGTCATGCAGGGCTGTCGATGTCAGTGGACCGCCGGGAGGACGGCTATACATATTTTACGTTCGACCACAGCAAAGAGTACCAAAAGGTGCATCGCGCCTTCCTGAGCATGTTCAATTTCTTACACGATGACTCGGGCTGGGGCATTGAGGAAGCACGAAGAAACATGCACGTGGAGGGATTGTTGGAGGTGAGTAATGTTCTAAGTTAAACCATAACATCTAACGGACTTGAGGGAATTGAGTAAATCTCTTTACAATCACAACGTCCATATTTTCTAATTTTGCCAATGACTTCGCTTGACTTGATAAGATAATTTAATAGAGGAGGAGCCTTTTAGTTCATTTTCTTAAATTTAACACGTGAAAATGTTTAAAAAATACTTTCAATATATAATTGAATTAAATAAATCTTTATTTGGCTTATAAAAATACAGTTTACAATCGTAGGTACTTATCACAGGTAATTTAACAGTTGACAGTATGGTAATATTAAAAAAAAATTTATTCTGTTGTCCAGAGCGCTGACAGGTTGTTCCTGATGGAAGAGTACACAGCAGCTAACACAACAATAGAACTAATCATATCCTATATGCAGTATGTTGCTCACCCGTCCTTCAATCTTACGGATGTAAGTAAACTGAAATTGTATATCTAACTAGCTTTTGCCCGCGTCTTCGCCTGCGTGGAATAAGTTTTTCCCGCGGGAACAGTTTACCGCGGTAAAAAGTAGCCTATATGTTATGCCAGGATATAAGCTGTCACTGTACCATGTTTCATCAAAATCCGTTCTGTCCTTACAGCGTGTAAGAGTAACAAACATCCATCCTCACGAACATCCTTACAAACTTTAATAATGACAGACGTTCATGCAATCTTTCACGCATTCAGGGGTTGATTTTTGAAAAACCCTTGCTTAGGTGACGTCAGAGTTATATGAGGAACCTTTGATTTTCGGAAAATCACGACACGTCTTTACTCATTTGCTTTTAGGCTACTTCTGCGAAGTTTCAATTCGAAATGTCTATTTAATATTACCTTACAAACTTTGCACGCCCGTTTCACCCCTTCAGTCCTTCAGTAGTTGAATTTCAAAATATCCTTTCTTATTCCTTGTCTAAACCATAAAGGGAACCTCTGTGGAAAATTTCGGTCGATAAAAGTTGACGTTCTATAATTGTACCCAGTGTAAAGTGTATACTCATACGCATTAAAATATTTTGACTTGATTATCATGGGATGCCTTCGTCTACAATAGGTGAACTAATTTTATTTACTTTCATTTTATTTTCAAATTAAGATTGTAATAAGTAATCCTACTCCTGCTAATATTATAAACGCGAAAGTTCGTAAGGATGTATTATGTTTGGATGTTTGTGAGTTTCGAAGTTTGTTACTCTCACGCAAAAACTACGGAACATATTTTGATGAAACTTTACAGTAATAAGAATTATACGTCATAGGTTATAGTTATTCGGGATAGACTGTTCTACGCCGGCAAAGCCGCGGGAAACAGCTAGTTAAATATATATGACATATTTTCAGAAAAAAGTGCGCTTAGAATACAAGTTCATGGAGAACCGACCGTTTCATATAGCGGTGTTAAAATATTTGCACCTGCTGTCGAACCGCGCATGCCACCGCACCGGGCTCGAGTTGGCCAAGCTGCTGCTGAACCTGGACCCCACGGACCCGCTCGCGGTGCTCTTCATCGT
The DNA here is from genome assembly GCA_949699065.1 of Metalampra italica. Taxonomy (NCBI): domain Eukaryota; kingdom Metazoa; phylum Arthropoda; class Insecta; order Lepidoptera; family Oecophoridae; genus Metalampra; species Metalampra italica. The sequence continues at coordinate 6,040,461 of OX452969.1, forward strand.
GGACACCCTCGCGCTGAGGGCGCGCGAGCACCGCTGGCTCATACACGCCGTCGACCACTTCTCGGAGACGAGGGATGCAGGGTTCCTCTTCAACATACAGTACTCATATGCTATGGCGCATTTTCACGTTGCTACAAAGAGTAAAGGTGAGGCTTTGTGAAATTAAAATTAAATAAACAAATTTTGTATAAGGACTCTTATGTCTAACACCGAACAAAGAATAGTGGAATCAATTTAGGCAAATTGTGCGAAGTGTTACGTCAATCACTCAGTCACAAGGGAATTGAATCCAGTACCTCTGGCTCACTCCCAAGTCCCTGAGTCAATTATGAGGGTCGATTTGCATACTTAGTTGTAGTTCACTTCATGAAATGGCAATGCTGTGTTTCGTAATGCACTGACCGCATGTTTTTATATTTGTGGTTGTTTGTTGCAGGCGACGTAACGAAAGCTGATCGGTTGCTGCTCAAGGCAATGGCTAACTTTCCATCTGTGGTGGTGAAGATCCTGGAGTGTGCCAATGTCACCTCACAGCCGCGGCTACTCAATCATGTGTTATTCAAAACGATTGCTAATCAAGCGTTAGTTCATTACTTTATATTATACTAGCTGTTGCCCGCGGCTTCGCCCGCATGGGATAAGTACCTATAAACCATACGGGAGAAATTATCTGAATGATAGTGAAAACCGCATCAAAATTCTCTTTAAAAGATAGCGTACAGACGCGAGAAGCGACTTTGTTGTAAAGGATGAATATATTTTAACAAGTTGTTTCTCGCGGCTTTGCACTTGTAGTGTTTTTTTTGTTGTAAAAGTTTTTCCCGAGGGAAAACCCTTAATGCACGTCAGAGCTCTATGAGGAACTTTTGTGCAACATTTCAAGTCTAGGCTCAGCGGTTTGGGCTTTGCGTTGATCAGTTAGTCATTGAGTCGGCTTCTTTTATATATATTGATGTATACATAATAACTCCTCTTCAACATGAGCTATGTCGAGCACTTTAGTTCTCTGGTGGATCGCCTTGTTTTTGATCACGAAAGTACTCTCTGCCTATGTTATAGTTTATAGATAGTTTACTAACAGTTTAAACTAATTTCAGGATATCAAGGGATCTGAAGGACCTCATATTCTTGTATGCCAAGTTGACCTGGTCCAAGTGGCGCGAGCCGGCCGTCTTGGAGTGGCTGCTACGAAACGCGAATAGTTTCGCCGAAAAGTATGACAACGATCTAGAATTCGTGGTGAGTGTTGCTACGTTCAAGCTCGAAAAGAGAATGCCTAATGCAGTAATACGAATGAGTGACTTTACAACCCTGAATCATAATAAATAGTTAATTAGATTCTTGTAAATCAGGATGTTTGAATTTTCCACATTGAACTTGATGGATTTTGTGGCTTTCAATAAGACTGTTCTTCCCCTGCACTATTCATTTATTAGTTTATATATATTAGTGTGTTTTTATTATTTTACTCAGCAATCTTTCCACCGGCAGTCAACTTATAATAAAAACAAGCGTATCAGTCACAAATACTCTGCGAACATACAGTTATGTGCGATTCCTGTAAGACCACACAATTGTATAATTTTTTCTCTTTACAAACTGTACAAAAAAGAAGAAAAAAATCATTAAAAATTACAATAAGCTATAATATGATGAATTAGTCCCGTCTGCCCCGACGGGTCTGCCCCGGCGCAGATTGGAAAAGAAGTGTAACAAATTCTTTAATAAATACATATAAATAAGATAATATAGCCACCCAAAGTCAAAATGTGTACAGTGTACTATTGTATTATATGTATTGTAACTCAATGTTTTTTCTTCAGGGTGAAGTCGTAAAATCTGCATATGAGCAGGGTGGTCTGTTCGGCGGCCTGCCCAAGGAGATGTTCCGCTATTTGGTCGTCATCAAGTCAATGTCCAATCTGCTCGTGGACGGGGTAAGTTCATGACTTTTGGCCGGAGCCTTATGCGGTGGAGTATATTCTCATGATGTGAATACCGCTTCGTTACAATCTAATTTACATGTATACGCAATGTGGCAACACTAACAAATCTTGCGACAATGGGTTTAATGGGAATAACAAGTGGAATCAAATCCATCTTTCTTATGTCTAGTGAGTGGGTTTAAGTGGAAATGACGCCGTTTCTTAAAAAAAGTTTATTTTTGGTATGCGTTTAGGGAGCCCCTAAACGTTTACAAGAGAACATAACGATGACGCCACACTGGTCTCACAAATCTTTGAAATAATATTGTGAAGCTATTTGAAGTGCTAGAGAAAAAAATTAAATGTCATATTTTAGGTTGAAACTTGTATATTTATATAAAAAAACATTCGTTCCCAAGCTCATTGGAAATTTTTGCTTGCGTCGTCAGGCGGTGCCGCGCGTGGGGCGCTCGCGCTCGTGCGACCCGCTGCCGCCGTCGGAGGGCGTGAACCGCTACGGGTACGACATGGCGAGCGGCGGCACGCCCCCACTGCTCACTAACTCCGCGCTCTACGAACTGTTCGCCTCCATAATGCCCAACTACGGCGTCGCCACACCGCTAGACTTTCAGTTAGTTACATCCAAGTATCTTGTTGGCGACTAATTCCTTTTTGGTAGCTATGGCCACCTTACTGCTGGCCGGAAACGTGGATTTTATTTATACATTAAAAAGAAAGTAATTTCAGTGTATCTTTGTGAAAAACAAGTACAAAGCAAAACAAAATAAAAAAAGACTTTGTCATATTTTGATAATATTTTTGTTAAATTATGCAAGGAGCTATGCCTTGCTGCTCTCTCTTCTCAACATATCTAATATCCCTTCTGACCCGTTCGACTATTGTTGGTACTACTGGTAGTACTACGGGCAATTAATTTTACCTCTGGTACTAGATACTCATTGGTTTTGTAAACAGAAGAATACAATGTTTGTACCGGAAACTTTGTTTAAAGAAAATAAGAAAGCAATTGAAAATTATGATAGCATATACTTATTGAAATTCGATTATTACTATGGTGTATGTCTGTACAATACGCTATAAATAGCACTTTTGTATGTAGTATGTTTGATCAACAATTCATGTCTTTTGTAATAATCTTTACAGGCGTTTAGCCGTACTTGAACACCAACGCGAAGTGATGGCGCTAGCGGGTCTGCCTGAAGGGCTGAACCACGTTGCGGTGCAACCCCGAGCCGAGGCGGAGGCCGTCGGCGGGGCGGACACGGACGAGGAGGGCGCCCCCGCGCTGCTTGCGCGACATGAGCCCGCCCGCGGGGGCGCCGGCGCCGAGCCGCAAGGCGACCCTGACAACTTGGTGGTGTCCATAGGCGCGGTCGCCGAGGCGGTTCGCCACTTCATAGACTTGTACGAAGCCAGCAGCGGTCGGGATGCAAACAACCAGAACGACCAACAGCCGGCCGAAAGGCAACAAGGCGGGAATGGGCAAATCGATGACACGCCCAACAACGACAGACCAAACGAAAACAGGCAAAATGAAGACTAAAATGTTATATAGGTAATTGGTATGCATGATGCTATGATCTATGTCAAATGATAACCCGGTCGACTTGCAACTTATTGAGATAAAAACATGTGATCGCCCCTACTAGCTTCTTACTGCAAACCCAAAGTACACAGACTTACCCCACGCATATTATACTTGCCTAGATGTACCTTACTGTATCTGTTTTTCTCTTTTTTTGTCTGTAATTTTTAAATGTGCAATAAAGTGTTTGGCGTGCCGCGCCTATGCGACATGGGCGGAAAGTAATTTAAATGTTAAATTTCATTGTAATTTCAGGACTCAATTTTTAAAAGAGTTAAGTTCCTTATTTTTAATTGATATATCGATTGGTGCAATAGTTCAGAGTGTTATTATTTCGCATTCGTGTTGGTGCGATTCCCCGGCTGAAACAAGCAAATTAACTTTCTAAAACATTCGTATACAGTTATCATTTAAAAATAAAATTACATGACTTTTAAAAAAATATGTGAAATTTCCGTTTATTCATTATTTGAAGTACTTTCCGTCCAGGAGTGGTATGCGCCATTTACGTAGAGCAATTTTCATAATAATCGCAAATTATAGGTGTATTTTCAAAGCTTGGTGTCATCTGAAATCATTATAGATTAATAAGTCTTAGGCCTATATTACACTATACTATATATATGATCCTATGTTGTCTATGGGATATGATCATATAAATATGACAACACTTGATGCTATGCCTATATTACACTATAATACTTATATGATCCTATTTTGTCTATGGATATTAACAAAATTTAATAATACTTGAAGCTATGATTGTATTTTCCTTAGAATTGAGGACAAAAAGTCTTACAGGACCTATCTGCGTATGAAAAGCTACATTTAACTACATTCTTTCAAAAATTACTCTCCCTAACAACAAACAGGTGACTCACTTGAGGAACCCTATTTTCCCAAAGGATAGATTATTGGCCACTCTGAGATTTTTAGCTACCGAAGAAACGTATTCCAGTTTGCAGTTTACTACACGCATTCCTCAATGTAGGTTATTTTAGGAAAACTAAATAAAAAAGACAATTAATATCTCTGCAAATACCGCCAAAAAGACCTTATTCTGAAAGGATCCTATTTCACGACATGCTGTCAAGTAGGATACTATGTATATGACGTAGACAGATAGTAGTCATATGTTCGTATTAGACTATCATATATATATGAGTCATACATATAGGATCATATATAAAGTATAGTGTAGTGGGGCCTTAGACACTTCACGACGAAATACTTAAAATATTAGAAAAGTTATTGGTAAATTAAAAACAACATTCGTCGGTCCATCGAAAAGTTGCGAATTTGCCAATATAGCAAAAATCTGTATCAGCTTTGGGTATTAAGGAAGCATAGCAGTAAAACTGCCCCTCCTGTCACGCGTGTTAGCGCCCGCGTCCTGGCCCGGCGCCATATGTATGTGCGTAAATATTACTTATATATTTATTTCAAATGCCATCTTTAATATGTTATTGTCTTCGCACCTACCACAATCTATCAGCACGCCCCAAAGATTAACTGGTAGAGAATGCCCCCGGCATTAAGTTCGCCTCTTGTACAACACATGTGCAATAAAGTTTAAATAAATATTTTTTTCAGAATCGCAACTTTGCCTTGGACCTGACAAGTGATGATCGTATTTCTTTTAGAGAGGTTTAAATAGATTGTTGGTCGATGTTAACGTGCTTATGATAAAACATGCTATTATTATTGCTGTTCTCATACCCATACCATTGTAACGAGAAAGTGTATTTATGTGCATACATTATCTATTAACACTTTATATTATATATATATTTGTTAATTGAGTGTTTATAACATTACCTACCTACTTACAAATACGCTCAAGCGCCATACCAAAAAATGTAATTATTACATACCTTTAAAATTGATGGTCAGCTTTTACGATTGCGTCAGATTGTTTTGTGATAGTCATTTTTGGTGGCCAGATTCGTACCGTTCACAGTTCACACACCACAACCTCGCATAAGTCAGAGCCAATACCTTAAGTGGTCCCTACACGATCATGCTGCATGACATGGATTACTGCTGCCACTCATGCATGACCGTCTAGTTGTAGTGATTGGCGTGAATGACATGCAAACTACTACGTGCTGGCCGTTGCTCTACGTACTAAGTGATTGATGAGCAAGCATGAGAATGCATGTCATGCCGCATAATCGTTTAGGGACCGCTTTAAATAGAGCATGGAATCATAAATAAAATCATAAACAGTTTGGTTTTAATTTTATATGTATTTACGACAAATAAATTACTGGAAAATTTGTTCAACAACTTATTACCATAAAACAAAATAAATAATAATAATTAGTACTTTTTCCAATTATTATTCTTACTAATAATAATAATTTGAATTACCTTTTTAAATGAATGACTCATAAGACTCGCTATATATATTTATATTTGACGCTCATAATAATGACTCATTGAAATCCGTCTAGTTTCTTTGTACTTTTACCGTGTATAGTTTGTTTGAAATATTTATTTATTTATAAGTACTTAGGAACTTCGATTAGAAATAGATGAGCCATTTCGCCAATGTAGAGATAGCAGATCTATGGTACTTACTGGTTGAAAAGTTCGTGCCACTACTTTATACTCGTAATCAATAAATGTACTGTTCGTAGTCAACCATTTTAATGCAATTTAATAACGTGAATACTTTCCCCGATATCATTCATGAATATAAATGTTACATGTTGTAATGCACTATGTTAAATGGAATAAATAAAATGAGTATTAAATATTATTTTTTGAATTATTTGAAAAGTTATATAAATGACGACGCCTGGTCCGGGGGCTTGCAATCAGAGTGGTCCGACATGATGTGAATCCGAAATAATAGTCGAATTGGTAAACGCGACGAGTTCGTTACGGCGTGGCGCTCCATCCGACTAGTGTCACTATTTAGTTTGTGCATCCGACGGCTCAACTCAAACTGACTCGTCGGCCATTCGGCCCTCGCTTTATAAAGCTTTCCTACCAGCAGCGCCCCAGCGGCTGTTAGCGACAACTCCCGTAACGACCCCACGACGACGTTTCAAACTTTGCCGATAGATGGCGCCTGTGTACTTGAAGCTCCGACATATATTTTTACCATTTTTTACTCTTTACGGATAATATACTTCGGCTACTACAAGCTACTAAAAAGGGGACACTACTAAAAACAATGCAAAAGGCATTTGATCAAGAATGCAATTTAATAAATGTAGAAAAGAAGCTTGCGTAGTCAAAATAACAATTGTAGTTAAGTAACAGAAATATTAGATACCTAGAATATTCTATTGTATTTTATTATTTCTGGGTTTAAATAAATAACCCTACTACTGAGGATTTTTAATGTAAATAGGGTCAGTGATTTCAAGTTTTAATAGTGTCACTATCTGTCTGCCAGTCTGTTCTTTGACTTTAAGTAATTATTCTAAGCTGTGCTTCTGTCAACCGTTTTGTCAGAATCGATTTTGTGTATAATTAAATTAGTTTATTTCAGGATATTTTATCAATCTATAAAGTAATATATTTTTAATATGGCTGGCAGCCACCCTACATCTGTATTTTGTATAATTGCAACTGAATTTTGTGAAAGGTTTTCTTTTTGTGGCTTAAGGAGTAAGTAACGTTTCCAAAACCCGTTGTTGGTTTTTTCGATCTATCGCTAGGGGTTGTGCGCGCATATGCAACAAACAGCCTGCCTTTAAGGGTTTCTCAGACGCCACCGCAGGCCGCAGCCTCAATATGCAAACGCAGCAAACGCAGGCCGCGCGTGTCTGCGTCTCACATACATTGCATAGGGTATACAACAGGCCGCCACCGCCACCGCAGGCCGCGTGTGTCAGGGATCCCCTTATAATCCACCGTTGGGTTTATGACATAAATTCAATTATTGTCTATATTAAGCAGTGGACGTTAAAAGGGTGATATGATGATGACGACAGGGGCATAAACTTTATGCCCTAATTATCTCACTGAACAGGCAAGTTGGTGATCGCTGTATATGAATTTGACCCAGACGATGCTGCTATGTCGATAGCGTTCCGCGTTACACGCACGGCGCACGCAATCGACGCCATTTTCCATAACATGCCATAGAATCTCATACATTATAATATACTGAGCAGGAATACGTGCTCCACTGCGCACGTGCGCACGCCTCCGGTGTGCTCCGGCCTGCTACGGAAACGAGATGGTCTAGAAAACTAGAAATGGTTCTATTCAGATCCGGATCCTTATTGAGATCAGCGTAGGAACCCCGCATAGGAATAATGTATTGTACGCAGCAGTGTGTATTTATTTTATCCATCCTAACGTCCTGCCTATAAGTTGTTTTATGTTTGTTTGTAGCAATATTATCATTATACCTAAGAAACGTGTTATGTCTGCACGAGAACGCGGCTACCGTGGTGTATCATATATTTATAATGATGTGTTACACCATGCCTTTGCTGGGGGCTGTTTTAGCTGATAACGTTTTAGGCAGATACAAGTAAGTCGTTTATCTCAACCCCGCTGAACGACCATCAATTCATCACGCTCATCGAGTATTTAACCTGTGATCACGCTCTAAACTTCGGCTCATGCGATTGTATAAAAAGGTCGAAACACATTCTTCAGTTGAATTTGTATTAAGTGCTAAAACTAGTTTTTTTCATATTTATTATTTATTGAAAAATACTTAGAGCTACAGTAACACATAAGTTTCCCCCAAAAGGTAATATAATTATTATATTGATGAATCAAACTTTTAGATACCATACTGTATTTTTGATATTATTGCAGAGTGATATTATATTTCTCAGTAATATACTTGATTGGAACCGTACTGACGTGCTGTTCCGCGATACCTCCACTTATGTTGCCACCCACGTAAGTATTTGACGATTCTAAATAATGCGCGACATCCTTCTGCGACTACCTTCTAAATTGGTTGAGCAAAGCCACAGAGGAAATAATAAGCTCAACCCCCTGGGTCTAGAACTTACTAGCCTACAGGATTTGATTGTTTATTTATCGTATCATGATAATATCGTATAGGGCATTTACGGTCCGAGGGTACTACGGCTAATACTCTTGATCCATATAGCAAACAGGATAGTGAGGATGCGACGTAATAAAAATAAAACATGATAGGTAATTATGTACTTTTCTTGGTGACAGATACTTTTCTTCTAAATCTGTAAATGCCGATCGAATTTGTGGTACAGACGAGTTCTGTAGTGAAGACCACACCTTTTGCCGCAGGTGGACCAACGACCTGGAGAAGGTGGCCGGAATAGTGGCTGGATGCGGAGAAAGGACCGGGTTCATTGAGGAAGGCTTATGTCAAACAGTAGACGTCAAGACTGATATGATGATGACAAGTTAATGAGATATTATAAAAACCTAATGACGATTTTATTTTGTCCAGCGCCACTTCTATGATAGGTTTGGCACTTATCGCCACAGGTACCGGCGGAATCAAACCTTGTGTGGCAGCTTTTGGAGGTGACCAGGTTAGTTGATATGCACGCTGTTCTCGCGGGAAAACCTTTTCCACTCACCTAGCACGCACACTAACAAAGCTACGCAGAGCACGAATATAAACCGCTGTTTTCTCGTGGGCCCACTAATTTGAGCCACAACGCAAGTATTCCTAGCCATCAGTCGCCCGACAAGTCTTGCGTTTCTATTCGTGTGCTGCGTAGCTTTGTTAGTGTGTGTGGTAGAGGGGGTGTTTTGTCAAGTGGGGCATATTACCATGGATGATTATAATAGTTTCCATATTACCGAGGTTTAGCCTACTGTTTTTAATATTATTTCTCGTAGTGAAATAAATAAATCAACCTAAATTATTTCGAGAAAAAACTTGCTAGTTCCATCTGCCGGAAGAGAACCAGCGGTTGCAGCGGTTCTTCTCGACGTTCTACTGCACGGTGAACCTTGGCGGGTTCATGGGCATGGTGGTGACGCCCGCGCTGCGCAGGGGCGTCATGTGCTTCGGGGACGACACGTGCTACGCGCTTGGGTTCGGCTTCCCGGCTCTTCTCGTCCTCGTTTCTATCGGTACGAGTAAGGCCGTGGTCCCGCAGTCAGCGAGCAGCGGGACGGCGGCGGCGGCGCAGGGAGCGACGCGGTGGCGGCAGACCCGGCCTATAGAAGGCAGCCTTCGCCACCGCCCCGCTGCCCGCTGACTTCGTAACTGCGAGCTAAGGACTAGACCCCTTTTTGGCTGTTCACTGATAAAACCTCAAGTATAGATCTCATCACAGAGCACAGAATGCGCATGAGCGGGCATTGCCGCGAGGGGCGCCGCAGCGGTCGGTGACATAAATTTAAAACCTCTTTGGATCTCATGGACCTAAATTTTAAACAGTCAACATTTTGCTGCTTGAATACTGGTTTAAGGCGCGGGATGTAGGTACTACTACAAAAGGGGCTTCTAGCAACCGTATGCTTTCTCCGTTATTAGGCGTGGTATGCAGTTCACCAAGCGATTTAACGTTTTAGCTTCATGTTTTGTTTTTTTGGATTTCAGTTATATTTGTTGTTGGGAAGCCTTGGTATAAAATAAAGAAGCCTCGCGACAACGTCACTTTGAACACCCTCTCGTGTGCATGTGTAAGTTGCAAAATTTTACAAAATTTCTCTTAAATTAATTTGATTTTATCTAGTTTTTAAAATCAAACTCAAAAATGTTTTCATCACTCGTTCTCTGAAAGTATAGGTCATTTACATTACTAACTCAAAACCTATGCATCTAAAGTACCTATTCAGCTTTAACGTATCTATGTAAGTAGGTCATTCATCTACTGAGAAATTACCTGTGAGGCGCGAGTTTGAGTTTATTTACCTATACGAATTCAATTGTTCAATTAAAAAATATTTTATTTATTTTATGTAGGTATGTCGAGGTATGTGTATGAATGTAGGTAGGTACCTACCTATGTATGTCTAGGTAATTTAAGGTTGAATCAAATATCCACATAACACGACCGCGATTGAAACTGGATGCTATCGCAGCTGTAAGTAGCCGTTCCACCGACCGAGCCAACGGGGCCGTATAAAAAGCGTTATTAACGCAGAAACGAGACGAAGTTCAGCTATCAATCATGTTAATGACCTCGTGAATCCGTGGAAGGTATCAATCAATTTCACATTGCGATGCGATGTCCTTTCATACACAACTCTTTGTGAGCAACTATCGCTAGGAAAAATGTGCCGATGATTGATGATGCTCAATCAATAGTAGCTCTATAGCTGAATTGTGCCACTGGCGTGGTGGCACGTTTTGATTTTCGTAAAAAAGTAGTTTCCATTTGAGTTCGTCGTTTTCATTTCGCTTCATTACTTAGTAAGTATTCGGTATGTAATCCAACGTTTTTATTTTACCTTTGGATGTCGTAACCTAAAATAAGTACCCCTATTCCACAATCCAACTTCAAAATTAAATAAAATTATCAGTTCTAAAGTCATATTAAGGGTAAGTACGTCTGGTAAGTGTTGTTAATCGGTTTGTAATGTATGAAACTGTAGGTAGGTATAGAAGAAGCCACAAGTGTAACACCTACCCAATAGGAGCTACCACCACAAAATACTTAATAGCTATCACGCATTCGGCATGCTCCAGCTTATAGCGGACTTTCGTTTAGAAATTCTTTAACTGGCTGCTTATATCTACAAACATTCAACAGCGTGCCCAGCCTTCTGGGCACGCTCCCAGCGGTGGGGAGCCTCGAGGGTTTTTATTTATTTATAATTTATTTGTAAGTTTAGTTTTATAATAAGTTTTTTATTGGTACTTAGACGATATTATGCCGACATTGAGAATTATCCGTTAACTTCACGATGACTCTCATTTAATTAAAACATGCTACGTGCAGTCGCTTTTTCACTTCTAACCTATATATTGTTGTAAATAGTATGCGTTGAGGAGACGCGCTCGCCACGACTCGCAGTTGCAGGGGCCGCCGCGCGACCACTGGCTCGACTACGCCACAGACAAGTTCGGCAGCAAGCTTGTGGCGGACATGAAAGTGTTCTGCTCCATACTGTACATGTATCTACCGGTGCCAATTTTTTGGTCGCTATTTGATCAGCAGGTAAATCTATCGAGTCTTTACTGGGTGCCGGGTGGTACAAGATGACCCACTTTACCGAAAATGTCAGATTGTATTGCCTTAAATACCACATGTTAACATTGTTGATCATTTTTAAGTTAAAGCTCGTCAATTTTAAGATATTAATGTGAAAGTTCAATCGTAACCAGCTAATCGGGGTCCAAGGACACTACACTAATTTATCTAATGTACTTATATACGGATCTTCCGGGAAGGTGGGTCGTTCTGTCCCACTCTGTGTACTATAGGTACTGTTGAAAGTCGTAGCGTATGACGACTTCACGCACATATAAATGAAGTCCTGAGAATACGAATAAGTCTAGATTTCAGCGTATTAAAACTTGATAAGAATTTGCCCATCGAAACTTGTTTTCTAACCATTTTGTGAACTCACCAAATGCATCCCAAGGGCTCGCGTTGGACGTTCCAAGCTTCGAGACTCCGCAGCGAAGTGTTCGGGGTGACGCTGATGCCAGATCAGCTCCAAGTGATGAACCCGGCGATGGTCCTGGTCATGATACCCGTGTGCCCCGGCGGGGCCTGGCCCATCGTGCCCGAAATGCCTCCATTGCACAAAATGTTTGTCGGTGGCATGCTGGCCGCAATGGCGTTTATCTGTGCTGGCATACTGCAGATTGGCATTGAGGTGTGAACAAAAAATGAAAACAAAATACAATTCTTATGGCACACCCATAATATTGAAATGTTGTGTGGAGGAAATCGCTCTTAGCGATAAGACCGCCTAGTTGTACCTTCAAAATCTACTGTATTATTGTGTTTTATTTTATTTTTTGTGCAATAGAGAGTATTGAACACCCTAAGTGTGTCCGAAAATGATGTGCTGTTTTAATTGAACTAAGCAATAATAATAACGCAACTAATTTTAGCGCTGCCTGAAATGTATTTGGGTACGTCTTAATTTTCTAAGCAATGTACACGGATATTTTTCTAATTTCTCATGGTTTGGTATAGTCCATCGTCCATCAGTAGACGTTTACTGTAAGTCGTATTAAATTTCAGTAAATTAAATATATATAGTCGACCATTGATATAATATCACACATGGCCAAACCACACTCATTATCGAAAGGCGGCATGCGGCAATCTGATTTTCTACTGTCATTGATCTTTCAATTCAATACCTACTCTTGAACAAAAAATAAAACAGAACACAATAATACAGTAGATAGTACATTTTACACTTTCGCGCTTTGTATTCATAATAATTAATAAATAAATAATTATATAATTATGAATACAGTAGATGTAAGTAGAAAGTAGGTACAACTAGGTGGTCTTTCTTCCAGACAACCGTTCTACTTTCAACCTAACTTCTTTGTTGGCAAAACGACAGATTGCCACCTTTGATGTTATAAGACTTTAGAATATTAATATGTATACCTACTTAAAGGAAATACTGGGAACAATCGGATATTTAATCGGATTTTAATTAATAGATTCCTTGGCTAGGATAGGTACCTACTTTTGTTTTGAGTTTCATTAAACTTGAAACTTATTTCTAAAGGATAATGTACGCCAACCACGAACGACAAAGAGATCTCGGCGACTAAGTACACTTTACTCATACCTGTAGACGTTATAGAAACATATTCTTTACCTGTAGCTTGCTTGTCGACGTTCATTCCCAACTGACGTCATTAAAACCAAGTACCTACCTACATTTTTCCATCTTGAAATACTAGTGGTGCGGGCGCTCATCTTACTCACTTTAGACTAACGAGTTTGTAGAACTCGAATTTGTTCTAGGCACTGAACTAATCTTTTCTGTAACGGAGCAACTCTTAAGTGCTTGCTTAAAGCTATGGTTTCCTCCAGTAGCGGTGCCCGTCATTTAGCGGACGTAATACAGCGGTGAATGACGTCACTAGAACGTTGTCTATGTAATCAAATTGGCGCGGTTTCCTAGAGAGCGGTCGTCGTTTAGTCCATTTGTTCTAGTGACGTCATTCACCGCTGTATTACGTCCGCTAAATGACGGGCACCGCTACTGGAGGAAACCATAGCTTTAGACAAGGTATCGCTTTTTGGGCTTTATTAACTTTTTCACGCACGGTGCGCTTTGAAATGTCACCTACGCATTTCTGGAATATATATACGCAATATGGAACACAATAATATTCACTTTCTGAGTGCCCTTGGCCGTTAAATTATTTAGGTACCTACGTTATTGGGGCGTTCAGATCATGTACTTACCTACTTTTGATATTTTGCAAATAACATTTTCATACGGATTGAATTTCTTCAACACTCATTAATTCTGTTTGATGCCTGTATTACTTTCCGTACTCGCCACCGATGCATGTAAGTACTCGGTAGCGGTCGACACTGCAAGTGCCGAGGCAGCATGAGACGGGGCTGGTGGTGCTGAACACGCTGGGCTGCCCGGCGGAGGTGGCCGTGCTGGGGCGGGGCGTAGCGCCCGTGGAGCGCCACGGCACCGCGCTGATGACGCCCCTGCCGCACGAGCGCCTCCGGCTCACAGCCCGCTGCGCCCCCGACTGCGCCGGCAGGGTCATGAAGAGGAACTCAGTCACCTACACACTCGAAACTGTCGCCGGAATGGTTATTGTATACATTTTTTCCAGTATATATGAAACCAGGGTTTGCATGATATATACCTACTTATACCAGTTGATATTATATTGTCGAATGACGAAGCAAATATATACCTAGAGCGAATGTGATTGGTAATAGGAGCCGGGGGCGACCTAGCCGAAATACGAGGATCAGAGGTGCTCACAGACGGACGAGACTGAGCGCAGCGAAAGAGGTGTGTCAGGATCGCGATACTTGGCGCTCCGTTCTTTATCTCCCGCCAGGGACATTATATAGACTGAACATATTATAATATGTATGTTGTATACCTATATCAATATTCGTGAACATAGCATTTGATATTTATTTGAAGATCAAACCGATATGAACTTAATCAAGCAACTTGGCGCTCCGTTCTTTTTCTCCCGTCAGGGACATTATATAGCTTAATCAAGCTTGATTAAGTTCATCTTCAAATAAATATCAAATGCTATGTTCACGAATATTGATATAGGTATACAACATACATATTATAATATGTTCAGTCTATATAATGTCCCTGACGGGAGAAAAAGAACGGAGCGCCAAGTTGCTTGATTAAGTTTATATCGGTTTGATCTTCAAATAAATATCAAATGCTATGTTCACGAATATTGATATCGGTATACAACATACATATTATAATATGTTCAGTCTATATAATGTCCTTGACGGGAGAAAAAGAACGGAGCGCCAAGTTGCTTGATTAAGTTCATATCGGTTTGATCTTCAAATAAATATCAAATGCTATGTTCACGAATATTGATATCGGTATACAACATACATATTATAATATGTTCAGTCTATATAATGTCCTTGACGGGAGAAAAAGAACGGAGCGCCAAGTTGCTTGATTAAGTTCATATCGGTAATACAATGACGACACAAACTGACGTGGGTCGTTGTGTCCCACCTTGTATAATAGAATAGACATTCATGTTACAAATTTTAGGGACTCCAACCCCTATTTTAAAAATTGTTGACCCGTTTCGGCCTGGAATAGATCGACTGTTCTTATTGCCAATACAAAAGAAACGCAGGCTATCTCGAACTCGACGATTGTGTAAAAGGCCCATATTTTACTTCACAGTTCATGCCGGTTGTCATCGGACAGAACTCCGACGATCAGATATCATTCTACTTCATGGACCCGAACTCGTTTACAAAGTCATTGACAGGAAAACCGAAGTTAAAGTAGGTATCGAACGAAGTATATAGGTACACATCCTAATAAGTTAAAAGCATGAATTTTAAAAAAAAGCTACTCCCTTATGGATGAGTAACAAAATCATTTTAGGGGGTGCCAAAATCGTGCCAAATGTATATCGAAATTGATACTCACTCACACATTCTCATTTTCAAACTCCATATAAATTTGTATAAGCAACTTCCTCCCGCTAATCCGCTTCATTTGTCCGCACCCCCCCTGATTTTGACACAGAACTTTTCATCGTTTCAATACTAAATTTGCAAGATGCGATCTCCACAGGGAGCGCGCGCGCGACAAAAGAGGTTCGAATCTTCTTGGTTAAAAGTATCTGTTATTATAAATGCAGTTTTCAAATTTAATTTATTACTATATTTTGCTTGCACTCTAAATACATACCTTCATTATTGCTTACATTGCTTAGTGCATATAGGCGATCATATCGATAAAAGCGATTTGTTTCACAAAACGTGTAGGTAGAGGAAAATAATATCAAAGAAAGGTAGTTTGTGCAGTTGGAAAAAAAATAGACATACTTATAAACATACCGTATTACCTAATCAAGCATAGAACTGCCTAATAAACTTACCTATATTGTACAGCAACTGTAATTGAAAGAAGAGAAAGAAATCAACGAAATCCTACGTGACATGAGACGTCGATAGACTGCTGATTATACTTACATATTTAAACTCATTAGTTTGTTTTATTAGAGTGGTCTACATAGGCGATACTGGGCCCAACAAAAACGTGACCATAACGATTGAGACTGCCAAGAGGCTGAGCGACATCTACTACGTGTCGGACGCACCGGTCGACCACATCGGGGAGTCGGCCTACATGTGCCTGCAGCCGGGCAGGTATTGCCCACACTTTGGTCTGACTGAACTTAACACCTTGGTCATTACCTATGTACCTACACCAAGTATATACACCACAATACAGAATTTAATAAAATATCAAAGTACGTGGGGCAGAAAGGATGTAGAGTGGCGACCGCGATGGAAGACGCAGCGTAGGCAGGCCTCCCGCAAAGTGGAGCGGCGATCGACGGACCGAAAACCCATACGTCCGGGAGATCCCTGTGGGAAGCCTTGAGGCTGTTTTTCCCGGAAATAACTGGAGAAGTAGACTAACCACGGGTGAAGCCCTAGCAACCTATAGGAATATGTTGTAGGTTCAAATGGCGCGCGGAGAGCGCCGGCAGCGGCGAGATGTGTGGCTCTGGCGCGGGCACTCTGCGCGCGGGCGGCGTGTACGCGCTGTGCCTGCGCGAGCGGCTCGGCCGGCTCGACGCGGCCGTGCTGCACGCGCCCAACCCGCCCAACGAGCTTAACCTCGCCTGGATCGTGCCCCAGTACCTGCTGGTCTCCGTCGCCGAGATCATGTTCGCGGTTTCCGGCCTGGAGTTCTCTTTCACACAGGTGAGCGCATCGGCCCGGCCGTGTCCACAGTACCTACTTGCGACTTAGTCATATGACGAATTAGGTACCTACTTTGCGAAATGGACAAATAACTAATACTTAGTCTAAAACTCCAAACGCTATTTAAAAATGAAGGTTGGGCATAATGCGACTTAGACCAAATGCGTTTTAGGCATACAGATAGGTAACACACGTTATTATATATACACCTTTACTTAGGTAGGTATTACCGCTTCGCTAATGTATACTTGGCCCGATTCTGCGACGAACCGGTATTGTTCTTTAAATAAATTAAGATTCTTCAAAGGAGCTCTATTTTAAACTTGGAGCTGAATTATATAAGGAGCAGTAGATATTTAAAATAGATATGAAACCCGTTTGAAAAATCTCTTTAAATGTGAAACTGACAGGCACCAAAAAGTATGAAGACGATCACCATTGCCGCCTGGTACGTGTCGGTGGCGTTTGGCAACCTCATCGTGATCCTCGTCGCCCAGACCAAGATTTTCGAATCCAGAGTGAGATATTTTAAACATTTTGTTAACATTTATTGATTGTAGAAATAGTGCATTATTTTTTGTTATTTCCTTAGCTGAGATGTTTTTTTTTCACGACCTAATGTACTCGTACCTACTCAACTTTTTATTATTGACTGCGAGAAAAATAAAATTTGTAAAGTAGGCTTAGTAGATGTAACTATTTAATAGATTATTATAATATACAGGGAAAACTATATTTAATTTTCATGCACAAGGCGACCGAGTTCTTCGTGTACGCGGTCGTGTTGACGGCGGCCATGCTGGTGTTCCTGCGGATGGCGCAGGGCTTCCACTCGCGGGCCTTGGAGGCCGACGGCTCGTCCACCGAGAGCCGTCCTTTGTTGCATCAACGCTCCAAGGTACGCACAGTACCTCGTCAGTACCTAGTAGTCCTCTTCATGATATTAGTGTATGGCACACCCTGTCTGACCCATACGTGGTGTAGGTGTTAACTGAACCGACCGTGGAGATCCTTAGCCGCTCTTATTAGCTCTCTACAGGTTTTTGGGTTCCATACCTCAAAAGAGGAAAAAAAGGAACCCTTATGATCACTTCGTTGTCCGTCTGTCGTCGGTCTGTTTTTCATAATCCAATTAGTACGTATACATAGAGCAAGGGCCACCTTGGTGGGCGCGCGTAGCTTAATTTTTTCCTTCAAGGTTATAAAATATATATTTACCTACTCCGTTTTATTAATTTATTGGTCAATCATATTATAAATAATTGCACCATAATTTCTGATCAACAACACAAGTTTTGACTTGTCGACGGGGCCACGCTTAGCCGCTGTCTCAGGACAAGATAGATATAGTATTGCTGGACCGCATAACTCAGACCACGCCAGTGACGATACTGGGGGCACTGGGGCGCGGGGAGAGCAGTCGCCTTGCGACTGGGGGATCTCGCGGGGAGTGGGCGGGCAGGCCCTGCCGCGCACTCCCCCCAGTCGCCTCGCCCCGCGCCCTTGTACCGCGCGGGCGTAGTCTGAGTTAAAAGGCCAGCCTATAGCTGACGAGTCTGTCAAACCCGCATAATTGACCGAGTATCCGACCCATATGACGTCAAAAGTTGAGTTTAATTACCAAAATGCTTCTATTGTTCTAGCAGATTGATTCTAGCAGAAACATTAATTTTCTTATAATCACTTTAGTGTAGGTACACCAACTTACTCGTACACTTGATATATCTCGAAAATGCGTTGGATCATTTCTGTGTAACTGTGTAACAAAATAACAGAAACAAGGGCACTATATCATCCAGATATTCTGGATGACATAGTGCCCTTGTTTCTGTAATCAGGTGATATCAGTGCACTCTCTGTGCACGTCGAGCATGCGCGCGGCGAGCGCGTCCGGGCGCAGCGCGGCCTCGTGTCTGCAGCTGGCGGCGGTGACTGGGGGCGCGCGGCCCGCCGCCGCCGCCGCCGCCTGGCCGGCGCGCGCGCTCGTCCACCTCGCCACGCCCACCAGCGGCGCGCGCACTGACGACCGCAGGACCACTACTCTCGCTAAAGACTAACGTGTATTGGCGACGAAACATTCTCACTAGTAGTACCACATTATCGTAAGGATATGTAATTAATCGTTTTCGTATTTAATAAAAATGAATGTTAAATAAGATGATTTTATTTTCAGTAAAGGTTGGGAAATAGTAGGTCTCAATGAAAAAATCAGCAATTATTATCTCATACGAATTCGTCCCGCACCGGCAGTTGATCAATTTGCCAACGTCCTATTCCGAAAATATGATTTGAACGCGAACGGAACAAGCGATTTGAAAGCTCATGTTTCATAATTACCTACTTTTCGTATTTTTCTCACTTAAAAAGTGATATAGATACTTCATTGTGATAGGCAGGCAATAAATCGAAATTGATCGAAACCAAGTTGATTTCTCTATTAATCTGTCATTGGTTCTACAAACGCAAAACTACGATCGTGATGAAACTATCAGTTACTATTATAATAAGTACGATTGTTTCTTTTTACTTTTTAATCTCATTAAGTAGGTAAATTACAATATTCTATAAAAATCAATGTTTGTATCTCGGAACGCTTATGGAGTCCATATAGCGTTCATTGATCAGATTGTGAGTGTTTTTCGCATTGCAGCGCACGCCGGGCACAGCTAGTCTTATAATAAACAGTAAATATAAGAAAGTGCGGATTCCTGTTGGTACCTAGATTATGAAGAATAAGTACAGTCAGCATCAAAAGTACCTTAGTATTTGAATTTACCAAAATAATATTTAAAATTGACGCCTTAGGGACTCCGCAAACAAGCGGAAATTTGCCGGCGCACTTTTTGACGTCATTGTCGTATAGTGATATCGTTCATTTGACAATGACGTCAAAAAGTGCGCCGGCGAATTTCCGCTTGGTCTGCCTCGACCCTTAGGATTCTTCAAAAATAAAGAAGTCAGGATATTGTGAAATTTAAGAACAGTCAAGTAATTTTGGAAGATAGCGTTTGTTCAGCTAATTTTGACGGTACCTTCTTAGAAACATACGACGTGGAGCGGTGCGACCCATGGGTGCGACGCAGCGGACAAAAGCTGGTCGCTATATACAACATCCTCATATTATTATCGCAGGGGGGGTAGGTAGTAAGGTACTCCATTAAAAAAATGTTTACAATTTTCCAGTGGTTTGGATCTCTACTTGTGCACCTATGGGGATACCGTCTCCAAGAGTTGGTTTATTTAATGCGGGGCTCGTTCCCAGACCTGGAGATATTCCGGTTCTCAATAGGAAAGTATGATTAAGTACCTACATACTTATCATTTTGTAAACACTACTAGTATCCTCATATATGATCTAGGTTTAAATTCTCTGAAGCAACTTTATTAGGGCAATCCCAACAGATCTTATTGCAATCCTACTAATACCTACTATAAACGCGAAAATTTGTAAGGATTTGAATTGTTACTCTTTCACGCAAAAATTACAAAAGACCGCCCGCCCATAGCATCTAAGAATAAAACAATATCATGTTCTGCGTCTTTTCTAATATGATTTTAATTAAGTATTTATAAAATTAAAATTCAAAGACTTGCGAAACTGAAGTGGCAGTGGGCGCGGCACATCGCTCGTAGAACTGACGGCCGTTGGGGCAGAAAGGTTCTCGAGTGGCGACCACGTATCGGAAGACGTAGCGTAGGCAGACCTCCCAACAAGCTGGACCGACGATCTGGTGAAGGTCGCAGGACCCGGCTAGATGAGGTTAGCGCAGGGCCGGTCGTCGTGGAAATCCCATGGGCTCCCGCCTTTGTCTAGCAGCGTGGACGTCTACGGGCTGATATGATGATGATTTATAAAATGTTTTAAAACGATTTTTTTACTGCCATTATAGTTATGTCGGCAGGTATTCAGAGGCGCACGCGTGTCCGTCCAAGAGCACCCGTACGCGGCGAGCATACGCAGAAACTACGCGCATTACCTGACCGGGGCCATCATTGCCAACAACCTCGTGCTCACCGTCGCTCATCCCTTACAACTGTTAGTTCTGTGCCAACTTGCGGGTACTTATCTATCAACTTATAACTTCATTAACAGCCTATTAAGATGTCCCCACTCCTGGGGCTCAGGCCTTCCCCATTCAACGAGGGTGTTCGGGCTATAGTTCACCACGCTAGCCCAGTGCGGGGTGGTGGACTTCACATACGCCTAAGAATTTCTTCTTCGGCGTAGCAAGTTTCCTCACGATGTTTTCCTTCACAGTTTGAGAGTAGTCAGTAAATGTACTTAAGTTTCGAGAAAAAACCCATTGGTACATGGCCCAGCCGGGGATCGAACTCCGGAACTTTCGATATGATAGGCCGTGTATTATCCCCGACGAAACTGACGCTCTATATAAACTTATAACTTACTAGCTGACTTTTAACTTTCTGTTGTTCGGCTCTTAGCGGTCGTAGCGTGATGGTAAATAACCTTTAAGGGGCTATGATATCTCACAGCGGGTCGGATGATCCGTCGCTATTTCAACAATACTGTATCATTCATTTTGTAATAAATATGCAGTAAAGTAGAAGACTTTTACTAGTTATTCACGATTTCGAAAACACAGTTCGTTAAAATTTTCTCAATGAAAAAAAATTCCAAAGTTAACCATTTTAAGAATTTATTTTCGCTACTTTTATGTAATAAAGCTACGTACAATCACCATATTTTGAGTACTAACTGTACTTACTAATATGCAGATCACATAACATTTGAATTTACAAAATACACATAACTTTCGGCAAAAAAAGGAAAAACCTAAATCTAAGCGTTTTTGAGCCAGCCCAACTTGAGCCGCATGGCATCTCCCTACCCCGCGTCAGTCCCGCTCTGCCAGTGGCACGGGGAACACGTGTCGCTCGCCGCCATCCAGCTGTCACTCCCGTCACACGTCATTTATTCAAATTATATTTTGAAATAGGGTAGCATCTTTGTTGCTATCCTAGTGTTTTTTGGAGTACAGTCTCCTTGACTGAAAAATGACTGGATGTTTGTTTGTAATTTGTTTCGATACTTGGTTGTTTGACTTGACAGAACAAAAATAGACGACGACGTGTAGACAGAAGACTACAAAAGAAATTTTCTGAAGATAATATTTATTTTCCAATATCTTTCTTAATAATTTCCCGACCGTTTAGTATAATAACGAATTTTTTAAAATGGGAAACCAAGGTAACAAAAAAAAGAAAAGACTTGGTTGGCGTAAAAAAAAAGGCAAAAACTTGAGTAAAGCACTAAAGTGAGTATAATTTATTTGGTAAAGAAAATTGCGGACCAGGACGCGGGCGCAAACACGCGTGACAGGAAAACCGGCCTAAATGTATTAAATTTTGTTTACCAAATGTAAGACATGTAGAAAATAATATGACTTTAGGTACATATAGACTAGAATTTATTAAAAGTATTGTGTTCCTTGGTATAACTATAGATTCATCTTTTCAATGGGGGCCCCACATAGCTTCACTAGCTGGCATACTAAGTTCGGCCGCCTATGCCGTTAGAAAATTTTTACTGATATTGCTATCGCAAAATTAGTATATTTCAGCTACTGCCACAGTAACATGGCATAAGGCATCTTACTGTGGGGTCGAGCAGCAGATATAGTGACCATTTTTATTTTGCGAAAGAGAGCTAGGTATTAGCTCGATCTATAATCTGCGTTGTAGTCATTAAGAGAAAAGTTTAAAGAAATAAATATACTAACCGTATCCAGTCAATATAGATTTGAGAATATTTTGTTTAAGTAAACCCGCTGTAAAACCACAGCCGCCTGCTGGTGATGTCCGGATGGATGATGAGGGTTTCACTATCGTACAAACTACCAGGAGATATATATATCTATCTTGAATATGAAGCACACAAAGTTTAAAAATCACATTATGTAACAATTTGTTATTATAAAATAGACGATTCTTTGAATGACAAAGACGCCTGATATTAATGTTACTTGGTGATGTGGTACTCCTATGCTATAAAGTATGTTGACATTGACTGTAAATAAATTATTAATACATAGTGTTTTTTTTATTAAGAACCATCTTGGACGGTCAATATTGTGTAGCTTACCCTACATAAATAGTGCGAGTGAGATAGGTGCGCTGACGGCGGCGGTGGGAGAGGCATGCGGGGGGGAAATTTGAATTTGAGCTGACATACCATCGACTCTTAACTAACATCAAGAATTGCGCTATCAAACGCAAAAAGCCTTTAAAAAAACCTGAAGTGGTGCCTAAAAAGTATGGGCGACAGATTTATGAATACAGAACCATGAAATTCGAAATGAAAGAACGACTCTTATATGCCCTGATAAAGAAAACCACTCAATTAGTGGATTAATATGTTATAAAATTTACAAAGGTGTTAAGTATATCAATACATACAAACAAAGTTCCCCTAATTGTTTTGAGCAGCATATACCTAATATGTCGAATGTGTGTGTGTGAGTATGTTTGTATTTACATCTTATCTTAAATAGACTATTCCACTAAGGCGAACGAAGCGGAGATGTGCACGTAATCGCCTAATCGACTGTTATTTTCCTATCTCCGCCGCCACGCTTAGTTCGAATAACGAAATTGGTTGATTACCAACACATCTCCGCTTCACTTCTGTGCACACACATTAAGCGGGAAGTAATACCCGTAATTGCTTCGTTACTGGGCTGGGCTAATCCCACAGACTGGTGAAGGTTAGTAGCTATAAAGCCTAGCCATAGGCCCAGTAAAGTGTAAGGTGTGGGATTATTACCTACCGGAAATCTCAATCGCCGGGAATTTGTTTCCCGTTTTCGCCATTGTTCGACGCAAGCTAATTGGGGACTTAAACTCTTGGAATATGACATGAATATTTTTCAATACCGGGATCAGTTTGCAAAATATCAAGCTTAAATTAAAAGTGGTAATTATTCTTACGTGTCGCCTTCCGTAGAAACTATTATCTAATCTGTGCCTTCAGTTATTTTTGAAAATGTGAAAAGTAAAATGATAATGGCAGATTATATAAATATAACGTACTTAGTAGGAAAACTGTCACAGCTTAATTAGGTCCTAATCGGTGAACGAAGTCCAAGTAGATTACGAGTAGATAATTGGGTTTGTATGGAAAGTTGTTTGTGACTTCATGAGGATGGATCTTCTTCGTTCTTATCCCCAATCTATTATTTAGTAACACGAGAAGCTTATACTGAAGATAGGTTGCCTCTAGGGTGCCAATAGAGGAGCTGGGAGTGGTGGTGGGCCAGACCTACGCGGACCGCGGCACCGCCTTACTGACCGTCTTGTTGATCGTGGTCCACAGCGACTTCGACCCATACACCCTCAACGGGGATCTTGCTCTCTTGAGGCTTTATGAAAATATTATTTTTAGGTAAGTTTCCAGGTGATACCTATATAGATCTGTCCTGTCTGAACTAGCCATGTAGTCGGATAACACGCAGTTACGGCAGTACCAGAAGCACATAGAGCTCCATGGTACCTACTCACATTTAATGAACGTTTCTATCAAGGGCACAAAAGGATCTTTCGAAGGAAATGCTATGATGCTTGTTCTTCGCGTCACTGAAATGTATCTGCAATTGAATATGTATTTTTTTCCAAAGTTACTAATAGTCGAATTAATTTTAGGAACACTGTTAAACCTATACTTGGGTTATGTGAACCGTCATTTTCCATAAGTAACAAGAAAGCTTTCGTCACCGGTTGGGGGCGATGTGATTTAACGGTAGGTCTAAAAATATAAAACACATAATATTATATTTTGTAGAACTTGTACAAGTTTTTTAAAGAACAGAACCACCATCTTAAATAACTTGTCGCTCGTTGCTATAAATAGAGCAACCATATTCGGATGGACATGCGTTGCACTTGCTTGAGGAATACAATCGACGTAAATTTGCGCGAAAGTAGGTTCGGGACCTGACAAATATTTCTCCTTTTGTTTTCCAGGTTTTCGTACGTCCTGACAAAAAAAACTTCCCGGTTTCTTTTGTAAAATTATTATTTTACTAACATTAAGGATTATTATAATACTATAGGTAGATAGA
The DNA here is from genome assembly GCA_949699065.1 of Metalampra italica. Lineage (NCBI taxonomy): Eukaryota > Metazoa > Arthropoda > Insecta > Lepidoptera > Oecophoridae > Metalampra > Metalampra italica. The sequence continues at coordinate 6,065,404 of OX452969.1, forward strand.
TGTATTTCTTTTAATTATTTAATTTATAATAATAGTATTGTTTATATTTTAGGGTACGGAATTATGTCTTCCTCGTGCATCTAAGTTTTTTCCGGATGAGAGATTCGATCCGATGCTGAGGACTGTATCATTTCAAGTTCCGCGTCCTGCAACCGCCTTTTGTGACTTATACAAGCGATTGGTTAGTGTCAGTCCTGCCCAGTCCCACCAATGAGCCATAGTATCGCAGTTCATTCGATTTAAAACAAGATATATTTAGGAACTACTGCCATAATAATTCAAGTTAAACTTAGGTTGACGAGAAACTTAGGTTGACGTGAGAGCGAAGCGACAGAAGCCAAAAAATCCACAGATTACTTAGAATTTTAATTTGATTGATAACGAGATGTTAAATATTTTCGTGGGATAAGTAAGCGCAACGAGGGGATTTGTCATGTTTTAAATTATTTGATTAGTTAGAGCTTTTTCCCCAAAATGGTTATTTATTTTCCATGTGCGGTTTTTTCTCCTGTTTTGGACTATTATTAACCAACACTGTTTATAACAAATAATGATGTTTTTCTTTCCTAGTTCGAGATCAACTTTGGCCCCGGGATGCTGTGCCTGGGTCAAGCGAGGGTAACGAACCCCGTAGCCCCATGCATGGCCATCCCGGGAGCCACGCTGGTAGTAGAGGCCAAACTTTTGGGCCTACAATCTTGGGGATTTGCGTGCGGCTACAGAAACGATCTCCCAGTGGTTTATACCGACATTCGAAAGTATTACAGGTAGGTAAAAGTCCGAACTATAGGATAACCTAGAATGTACTGGTAAAACCTAAGATTTACGAAGTGATTACCTACTTAAGTCCGAAATTAATTCGTACTTTTACCGGCAAATCTTAGTTTACCAGACTCATGATAAACCTAACAGATTATTAAATAACAATTAGGACATTATCAATTGGTAAATCTTAGGTTTGACTTAGGGTTAAAGATAAATTCTAGGATTTACCATAATTCGGGATTTTACAGTAACATAATCCCAATGAGTCATAATCCAAATCGGAATCGATTTGTAAGACAAACTAAAATTGTTTCTATCATTGTCTCACAACAAGAAACAAAGCCACCCCGACAATGAGGACAAACTTTGTTCGCGAAACGGTACCACTACTGCCGTAGTGTGGGGGTAGCTTAAAACTAATTTCAGTGCTCTTAAGTTTTGACTGTGTGCTTCAGAATGGGACTCTTGATGTATATATATTCTAAGTTACTAACCATCTATAGTATATTTATAAAACCACCACTGTCTTTCCGTCCGCCTACAACTCGAAAACAGCTCTACAGATTTGATGCGGTGGATGATCGTTTTTTTTAAATGATAGGTACCATTGGTAACATAAATAGCTGTAAGCAAATATTTTGTCGCACCGAACATTAGTTTTATAAAATATTCTTTCAGGTGGATACTTCACAACGTTGAGATAATGTTCAACGTTAGCAGACACAATCTCACTCAGCTATTTCAAGCCACAAAATCTTTGGTACTCTCCAAGTGGCTGAACAAAACCCGGGAATTCAAAGCCTTCCACGAGCATCTCGACGATGAACTCCAACCTTTGGAAATAGATAAAATGCTCGCTCCTTTGAAAGGAAGTGTTTATGATATTAGAAACTTTCTGTCAGACGGGAGATACAACGCGGCTAAATTGAAAATGTACGATGTCATAAGAGCCATGCAGGGCCGTTCCGAAACAACTGATACTTTATTGAATGATTATGTAGACATAGTCGAGGAGGATAGTGCGTTCAACGCGACTTATGACAGCGACATGCTGTACACAGACGAGGAATCTAAGCCAGAGGGCAGGGGAGGACCAGATAATAAACCTGTATACAAGTCTGATTACACTGACCGCGACTATTAATTTGAGCGTAATTCTGGAAAAAAACAACGGACCACTATCTGTCAAAATGGGCTTCGGGGAACGAGTGAAACACGCTTGTTTCATTTGAAATGGTTTATTTACTTTTAATCAAATGTTTTTCCATTGTTATTGTATAATATTATCAATAGGTGACGTCTTCAGGTCATCGACTTATAATCAGGTAGTCTTTAGGGCCGTACAGCTATATCTGGTAGTCTTTCGGGTCATACATCTCCGACAGCAGTCTGTAGATATAGGACGGCGAACTGCCACCGCTGGAGAACACACAAGTTCAAAATTGTAAAAAGTACACTATAGTAGGTAGTAGATATAGTAGGTCCCAGAATCTTCTCTAATCATGATAAAGTCAATATTAGAACAAACTGGGTTATTTATCCCAAGGTACTAAACTACTAACTATAATCATACATACAAGGAAGGGGCCGCCTTCAATTTAATTCACTTTAAGATACACTATTTACCGCGGTCAACTTGTTGTTTCCGCGGGAAAGCTAGTAATGTATAAGCATAAAATAAAACCTATTTTTCCGTCAGTGGGGATTCACAAAGCCGTCTTGGCGAACCTTGCTTGTAAGTATTCACAGTTAGGTACTCACAGGTTGGTAATGAACAGTGTCACGTGGTCGGGCGGCACGAAGTCGTACAGCGGGGCGTATACGTGGGCCACGCCGCTCTCCAAACTCCTGCGCATTCAATGCACGTTTTACCCCAATATCAGTGAAAGAAAACGCAGGCAAAGTCGCAGACAAACGCGAGTACTTATATGATTAATAATTTATCATAAGATAAATAATTGTAGTAACATTTGAATAAAGTAAATGCAAATAGTAACCTAATGGATTAATCAATTACATTATTTTATTTGAATTGACCGAATTATTATTAATTATTTTTATATTTTCAATGTTACTAACACTAGCCAAGTAAGTATTGTATTTTTTACTAACAAAAAATGGATCTTTGATCTGAATAAATAAAATTTGATTGATTATAATGCACTTGAGAGTACTCTAGTCCCCAAACCAAAGAAGAAGTAAGAGTTAATATAGGTTGCCAAAATAGGATTGCCTGTGTCTGAGGAGTATACTGTTTTTCTGGTTGTATTTCGTTGTACCCGAGTGCATGTTAAGGTTAGGCAAGTTAAGTGTAAACTCACTCATAAGGCAGTGCTTGGTGCGGGGCGGCGAGGGAGTTGAAGTGGTGCTGGTCGCACGCGTACAGCGGCGACAGCTTGTACAGCGGCGCTAGGGCTATTACCTGCACAACAATCAACTAACATTATATCGAAGTATTGCCAATCATCAGTGGCATGAACAGGGCACATCACTCGCAGAACCAACGGCCGTTGGGGCAGAAAGGTTCTCCAGATTGTAAAAGACATCGTGCACAAAGTCACAGAGGAATTAATAGTCTACAAAGTGCGGGTTCTGTCATTTAATTAATTTTTTAGTTTTAAAATTTTCGATAATTTTCCCGTCAGTGCCGGGCAATTTCACAACAGCTCATTCGGTCTAGTAGTTTCAGATCGGTCTTAAGGTCGCAGTCCGATCTGAGCAGTCGCTGCTCGGCCGCGAATGCCGGGCAGCGACTGCTCAGATCCGAATGCTAACTTTAGGCAGACAAACGGGCAAAAAATCTATGCTTATTGGTATACTTTTTATTGAAAACTATTTATTTTATATGAAGACATGTATTTTACGTATGCGTGAATATGTATATTTTGTTCTCGAAACGCAAATAACGTTTTTTGTGTTTAGAAATGTAATATAGGTGTGTATACTGACTGGCACGCTGTAGTGTTTGGCGGCGGCGGTGAGCGCGTGCATGCCCACGGAGGCCAGCACAGCGCCGCCCGCCAGACCGGCGCGGACACCCACCACTACCTATACACACAATACCATGTATAATATTGTTTATAATATTAAATTGGCAAGCGCAAACAGAGGGCATGAGCCATGCTAGAGACGCGATATAAGAGGGGAGAGTCAGTCAGAGTTGTTAATAATACACTGACATGGAAAACGATAAGCTTAGATTACTGATTTCTTACCTTATTGACGCGAGACATGACACCGTAGATGGAAGCGTTACTGATGACTGCGACAGGCACGCCCACGTTGCTTAGACGGTTCGCCATCGCGTGACTCTAACAAAACACTAACAGTTATACAAAGATTTCTTGCGAACCAAATGTTCATCCTTTTGGTATTTTATTATTCAAAAAAGGACGGTAACACGTCACACGTTGCATCCACCGGTACGTAGTCTCCAGTCCAGAATCGTCAACGACATCAGTTGCATCCACCGGTTCTGCAACAGATGTGGAATGCCCGCTGGTCTGCTAATCCCACAGAACATGCGGGAGCGTAGCGAGCGTTTTCCGTGTTCTGTGGCTAATCCTATCGGATATGTCATGTCGGTGAGCTTAGTTCCTCGTTACGGATCATATCCATAAAGGAAACACCAAGCCTAGCCATCGCACCTAAAACTTCCTGATGCATCTTCGTCGCTGTATTTGTCGCAACCTATCACCTGTTTTGGCGCGGGTCCCTCGGCCAGGATGAGCCGGTAGCGCCGTCCCACACACGCCTTCAGAAACCGCTCAGCGAGGCTGCTCGCGCCGTACGTCAGGATCAATTCGTCCGCGTGGACGTGCTCGCGCGCCGTCGAGCATATCGACACGGTGCTCGACTCCAATTCCGCCCTCAGCTAGTGGGTGAAACAATCAGTTCATACAGGGTCATCAGTTCATGCAATCCTTCAAGGCAGATGGGGGTGCACCCATATAATATATCGTAAATATCTTGCAGTCATATTAAATAGAGAGCGAGACAATTAGTGCCTAAATTAAGGTGACATTGTCAGTAAAATCCAGCGAGATCCAGGAAGTTCAAAGTGTTTGACATATAATGGACTTCCATAAAGTAGGCCATAGTCCCCCGAGATAGGGAATGGGACAGATAAGTGCACATATAGTGCATAACAATCTCTCTTTTTGCGCCTACCACTAATTTATCTGCATGGCCCAAAGGTGAGCTGGTAGAGAATGCCATTGGCATTAAGTTCGCCTTTTATACAATTGAGTGCAATCATGAATTATTATTTATAAATGTAGTGTTGTGAAATTGTATTGAATGACAACTCCCACCCCCCTCCGCGAAACACTTTGGCTCAGCCCCCATTGTACCTATATTTAGAATATAAAACGCGAAAATTATTATCTAAGTACCTATGAATATTAAGCTGACTTATCTGTAAAATATACAACTCACAGAACAAGTAAAAAGATGATGTCTACACATACTCTAATGACTGGCCTACCTGGACTTCTATTAAACACATACCTCGGCAATATGGTCCCTGAGTGGCTCGCGCAGGTCGTGCTCGGTGGGCCCGAGGGTAGCCCGCCGCGACGACGCCGCCAACACGAGCTGCTGTAGACTCTCGCCTGCACCCTCGCCGCTCTGTCACATTACCACAACTGCTTATAGCATGTGCGAGGGTTAGCTGTATCATGGACTTAACTAAAGGCAATATTGTGTGGCATTTTTGATGCCTTATGGTATGTATATGCCTACTAAAACATTGCTCAGGAAACTATAAGTGGGTGAACACTTATTAGACAGATTTCAAATTGCAATTTTCAGTAGTGGACAACCAAGAAGAAGTTTTGAAATACTTGATTGGCATGTGCTCTATATTCATCGCGTATGGCCCGGAGCACCCTCCGCACCATGTTCGCCGCCACCAGTTCCTGCGGCAACGCGCGACAGATGCGCCGTCCGGCCTCGCGTACCACTCCGCACAACTCACTGGCAAATATGAGAAAAATAACTAAGTAATAATATTATGCAACGGTTTAAACGGTGATTTACTGTTCTGACTCTAGTTATGCCAAATGTGTGTAACAATAGAAAGATACCCAAAGATATCAAGGATCCCCAAGATATCAACAAAAGCTATAGGGAGAAACTGCAGCTCATCTTAACTAGCTGGCTGTTCAAATGCTGGACTCCTCCAGCATCCTTGATAGACTTAAAGGCAAACAATACTGTTACTGTTTTTGATATTATGTATTTAACATAGGTAACTAACTATATACTCACAAGGCTGAGGCATTTTGTGACTCGCTTATAATCTGTTCCAGGAGAGAAATGGTTGCAACAGCAATGTTGTTTGAGCCTTCTAGTTTCCTGTCAACATGCCACATGGGTTTTACAGTATGCAACAATATGCGATAGTAATTTGACCACCATATAACTGGATGATGTAATATTGTAAGGAGCTGGGGTCCACAAAAGTTACTTTTGTTTTCATTTAAATAAAATCTAAATAGAAAGCTATGTAGCGCTTAGCTAGCTTAGCGCAAACCAAGTGCTTATACCTACATGTAAGTAAACCTACATAATATACAACCTAAATAAAAGAGTAAGCTCCTTTGAGATGTACCTTACCCATTTCTTATGTCTGACACAAATTTCACAATGATCCCAACGTATTTTTCATCAAGTTCTTTTGATGCAGTTTCAAGCGGTAACATTCTTTAAGTTATTTTTCTTTCTATTATAAAAAAACAAATTTAATAGCTTATGATGAAATGAATAGAAACCTAATAGAAACATAACCTCAAACTATTTGTTGTTGTTGAATTCGTCCAATGATTGACAGGCAAAAGTCATGGACCATACAGCCAAGTCATATTTTTTGTTTGTTTTTCTTCAAAAACCGGCGCGGGCGGTTACAGCACGGCTTCCACAAAAACCGCCGACTATTAGTCGTGCCCTACGACTAATAGTCGGCGATTTTCAATAAAACAGCAGCACGGCCTCCACGAAAGCACAACTAGGGTGCCATTCGGTGATCCACACTGCAGTTCACGTCCGCATTAAACGGATAGTAAGTTCAATGAAGATTTTTCAAATAACTGACTGACATCACAACTCAGATTAACTCTGGTGGTTAATCTGAGCTGAGCATCACAAGCTAAGATTAGAACCGCCGCGCTTAAACCTATAGGCAATAGGTGTTGTGGTATAACAGTAGGCACAGGTACCGAAAACTGTACAGTCTGGTTCGCCGTGTTTAAACGATCGATATAATACCTCCAGGTACCTAGTCCAGTTTATAAAGCGTGTATTAATAGTGTATTGTACAGGTGTCTCATGAAAAACTTCAAATTCACAATTTCAATATTTCTGCTTCTAAGCAAGCGAGGGCGGGAAAGCGAGTATCATTCGAAAGCAGGAGTGCGGATTATTTATGCGGCATGCCGTGTTAGTCTGGTGTTTGCAGCGCGTGCGCGGTACAAGCGTATTTAAAAGGTGCCAATTCTTTTATTCAAGCGAGGCGCGCGTTTGTTCAGCGGACTCCATTCGTCGTTTAAGCGAAGCCATGAGTATTCAATTGATTAGGTTGTGGAGAGAGAAGTTCAGGCTAACGGGTTCAACAATAAATAATCCAAATCTTCGACGGAACAGATCCGTAAGATCAGCCGAAAACATTGCCCGCAACGCCGCCGCTGTGCAGAATAATCCTTACTTCTTTGAGGATACTCGTGGCAGAGCTGTAACTGTGACCAGTGATCGCTACGTAGCGATTTTTTGTACCGGAGCTCCAGGAAAATGATGGGCCTGATGATGAAACGTGGTACCAGCAAGATTGGGCAACCGCCCACAAAGCCAGAACGTCGATGGCCATTATTTCCTGCGTAAACTCATATGCAGGTTTCCTGGCCACCTAGGTCCCTCGATTGAACACTAGCCAATTTTTTTCTCGGGGCTATTTAAAAAGTTCAGTTTTTACAGAGACGCCGACCAATATTCTAGAGCTGAAGGCAAAAATCGAGGAAAAACTAAATTTAATTTAACCAGAAATGTTGCGGCGCGTAACTGCGAATATTGGTCTACATTGGCAGGAGTGCGTACGCCGAGAAGGTAGTCATCTCAATGTCGTAATTTTTGGTAAATGAAATCCGCATTCATGTGCTTTGATTTGGTATTAATTTAAAAAATATATACGCAACTGGTGAATTTTAATCATTTTACAAAGTTTGAATTTTGGAATGAAACACCCTGTTTTTTATTTTGTGTGTGGTAATGGGCCCATGTTCAAACACTGTAGATGGTACAGTCGACCGCACGTCAGTGGAAACACTTTGACCCTGAGCTGGCCTAGCCTGTTAGGGAGTTTCAATACAATGAGAGATCAGATAGGCTGGTTTTGATTTTGTTTCCATTGACGTGCGGCCGACCGTAGTTATATCAATGCTGTAGGTAGATAGAAGATAGGTAGGTCTACCCTACATGTTAGGTATGTAGGTAGTATACCACACCATCACTACCCTAACGTTTTAAGATGACAAGTCAAGGAGAGATCTAAATTATGGACGAGGGCAGGGCAGCAGTGTAGTAAAATGGGTACAAAAATACAAAAATGAAACTAAAATGTTTTCGTAGGTATACATAGACCATTTATTTGCTTTTAATATCTATTTCAGTACAATTTGCAGAATCTGATTAATATATTTTGAAATATGACAAAATTTTAAACAGTTTTATTATGTAGGTAGGTAGTTGTATTCTTTATATTTTTCATACAGCGAATACATTGAAAATGTTGTAATGTAATTAATTACAGTAAAGTTCTTTGTTTACTGTGTGTGCTTTTCAAAGCGAATGAAACTGGATAGCTGTTGTTGGGTATATAAGTATACATTTTTATTTGTTTATTATTGGAATGATATTAAATACTAGAATACAGAATAAGGTTTGATTAAATTATGTACCTGATAAGTTCTGTAGATAGCTAATCAAAAGTATAAAGAGCAAACCTTTTTTGTTGTAAGTATAATTTTATATTTCTACTACACTATAGGTAGGTAATTATAAGTATGCCTACTTTCTAGATCTACTTTAATTTTGAGACGACTTATGGATTTAAACCTCTATAGATAGCTTACAAATAGAAATAAAATAAAATTATATATACAAAGCATAATACTTAATACAAAAAAATATGACATCTCTTGGAATGTATATTTGGAGCAGTTGATTCGGACATTTTAATAGTAAGTTATACGGAATGAGACTATTATAATCCTCTGTGCCAGTTTATTTGCGTTACCACGCTTCTGAGTTGGAATATAAATCTTGACTACACAGAGATATTTAATAAATACCTACTATTACCTCAATAAAACTAATAATATATAAACAAAGATTTTAATGCTAAAGAATAAGACAGTCATGAAGAATGGCGAACTTGAAGAAAATCGTGAAACAAATGTTTCAGGCCGACGAAGGAAATAGGGTCGTCTCAGCAGCTATCAATACAATATTACCTATGTATACAGCCACGAACCGGGATTGTTGAGCCACTAACTTATCATTTTCGTTATTGAAATGTGACCATGCAACCTTTTTGTAACCCGATTTGCATTACGCGGCCAAAATACGAACAGTGGCAAGTGGCACAACAATCCCGGTTCCTGACTGTACTTAGGTATATCTCTACTAATTTATATTGTAATTGCATTTAATTAAGTTACATCGCCTACTAGGATATCTTTGGTATGATTTAAAATATAAACTTTGAGTTGGTTACAAGTCCTACACAATTATCTACTTAGCTATTACATACTGTTGACGAGAAATCTGTTTTTAACAGTGAATATTAAATTAATTACAGTCTTGTCGGCGATACATGCGCATCTCGCTGGTGGCCACCGCTATCCACTCGTTCCTCACGGAGTCGAACCAGGTGAGGCCCAGGGTGTACTTGCCGTTGATGTTCACGTGCTGGCAGTGGGAGAACCACCACCCGCCCTCGTAGTTGCCGGCGCAGTGGGTGTTGGAGATGTCCCTGTCGTGGTCAATGGCCGAGAACTCCATGTGGTTTTGGTATTCGAACGCGTCACTGGCGTTACCTTTAAACCCGCTCACCTCGAGCACGTATCCGGTATCGGAGCTGCCGACGTTGAAGTGTTCGTATTGCGCGTACCAGTATCCGTTGTATATGTCCGTCATGTCGATCCTCATGGAGGAGCAGTTGTCGGCGGTGAGCCGGTGCATGGACTCCAGGCCGAGCCAGTACTCCGAGGCGGCGTTCCCGAAACCGGTGACGTACTCAGAGAACGGTCTGTTGAACTCGACGGTGCCGTTGTAGCGCCGCTGGATCACAGTAGTCCCGTTGGCGCACCACGTGTCGGCGGGGGCGTGCGCCGCGTGGATGAGGTACACGCCCGGGGGACCCTGGATGCTCGAGCAGTCCTTGGGGAGTTGGTTGACGAGGTCCTCGTACTCTCTCTGCACTGGTTGCAATTGCTTGACTTCTCCCATCAACTCTGACAGGGGAATTGCAGTTCCATTGATGTCCCGGTTGGCCTCGCTCTGTAACAATATATACCTAGTGTTGGACGTACTCTGCCTTAAATTCAAAGGTATGAAACATTTCCACGCAATTTCAAGTTTCTATCCATTTACCAATAGGCTTAAAAGCGTATTTAATTATAATGTTGAAATGTCGGCAATCTAAGTAAATTATGATTTCTGTTCGTGTAGTAGATATACCTAACCTACCCACAAAATTACGCCGTGTGTGAATATTCAAAGCGGTAAGCCGGGTGGTGAACAACAAAGTTTAGCTCGATTAGTCAGGATGTGACGGAAGTTAAGATACCTACGAAGTAGGCAACCTAGGCACATACAAGTAAGCTAGCCTGGCTCCTAATATCGTTGGTATAATTAGTAATTATAGGTAAATCTGGGGCAATAAGTAAAGTTTGCAAACTTGTGAAAATCGGAAGGTACCTATAATCTACTTGCCATCTTCATAATAATTTAAGCATGTGATTTAATAGCATTCCTACCCGAATTTAGTAGGTAGGTAAGTAAGAAGGTACATAACTTCAAACGTAACAGATGACTAATAAATATTTAGTCAAAGGGAGTACATTCACCTCAAATTACGTTTACTTACTTTGATTTATTTAATTACCTTATAAAACGTATGTACTAAGTGCCGTAGGTAAGTGGATTAGAATACCTACCGAACCAATAAATCTTCGCAATGAAAAGTAGATAACTCTTTTGGCTTTTAAATTAAAAATATTTGGTAATACAAACTTTGATTGTAAGGGGAAAAAAATCAACAACTTCCTCCATCAACAGCCTATTAATGTCCCCACTGCTGGGGCTCACCCTCTCAACGAGGGCGTTCGGGCTATAGTCCACCACGCTAGCCCAGTGCGGGTTGGTGGACTTCACATGCGCCTAAGAATTTCTTCTTCGGCGTATGCAGGTTTCCTCACGATGTTTTATATCATATTTTCCTCCCTCGATACTGGCAGAAACATCGTAAGTTTTTATTAATAATTGCGTTGGAAAATCTTGCCGCGGAAAGAAATAAGATTTATTTAGAACTTATTTCTTTCCTCCGAATGTTTTAGTAAATTACCTTGAGAATGTGATCGTTGAGGCGATAGAAATGTTGGTTTGAGCTAGTCTTCAGATTTGCAACGGACTCATTGATTTTCTTCATGGCAAGACGGTCCATCTCCGCTCGATCGACGGCATTACTAACACTGATAGCGATCGCCTTCACCGACTGCCGCAGGTTCTCCTGGTCCTCCCGAATGTAAGACGACTGGGCGTTCAACTGAAGGGTAAACAAATATTTAAAGACCGGTCACCCACTTTAGTGGATGCTAAGAATGAGTATAGTAAAGTGGTGAGTTCAACGTAATGGGTGGGGAACACGCGGCCTGTCATGTCGATAGTTCCGAGTTAGAGTACAAATGTACTCGAAAAACTCAGTAAATACTGACTATTTACTGAGTTTTTCGAGTACATTAATTTGTACTCGAAAAACTTGTTCACTCTCATGGGACTTTAAATAGATTTTTGATAGATATATTAACCAATAATATGTCTTTTAAGCCTAGTATAGCTATGACGGTTAATAACTCGCAGAACCCTGAGGAGATCGCGGAGATGTTTGCCGAGCAATTTAAGACAGTAGGTTCAGAGGGAGGCATGTCATGTCGCTGCGAGGGGGCGTGTGCGTGTGCGGGGCGGGTGCGGGGTGCCGCGGCGGCGGGCGAGGCGCGCGGGGGGGGCGGCGCGTGCGCGCCCTCGTGCACCATCACCGCGGGGATGGTGCACGAGTGCGTGCGCGGCATGAAGCGCGGCAAGTCGCCGGGGCACGACGGACTCAGCATCGAGCACGTGAAGTGGGCCGGCCCGCAGATGTGCGAGAAGCTAGCACTTCTGTACAACGCGTGTTTGTCGCATGGTTACTTACCGAAAGACCTGATGGCTACAGTAGTAGTACCGTTGGTAAAGAACGGGACCGGTGACGTCTCCAGCCTGTCAAACTACCGACCCATATCGCTGGCTACTGTACTTTCCAAAATATTCGAAAGACTTTTACAACCGCAGCTATTAAAATGTCTTAAATTAAATAATGCCCAGTTTGGTTTCCGCGCCGGTCTCTCGACAGACATGGCCATATTTGCTCTGAAAAATACAGTCAAATATTATCTAAATAGGAAAACGAATGTGTACGCCTGCTTCCTTGATCTGAGTCGCGCATTTGATACTATTAATTACAACTTGTTATGGACAAAGATGGAGGAGGCAGGTATACCTCACGATATAATAACGCTGACCAGATACTGGTACGGAAACCAGACCAACGTTGTCAAATGGAAAGATACACTGTCCAGCGAGTATTCGCTCAACTGTGGTGTAAGACAGGGAGGACTGACGTCACCGATCCTGTTTAACCTGTATGTAAATGGGCTGATCGAGGAGCTCAGCGGGACCGGCATAGGATGTCATATTAGCAATGAATGTGCAAACAACCTCAGCTATGCTGATGATATGGTTCTGCTGACCCCAAGTATCAGCGCGTTGACAGAGCTACTAGATATATGCGAAAGATACGCTGTACGTCACGGTCTTACATATAATGTTAATAAAACGGAGGTGATGGTATTCGCACACTCTGCGGTCCCGCCTAAAGTACCACCTGTATTTTTATGTGGCGCGCAACTTAAACATGTACACAGGTTCAAATACCTAGGTCATATACTAACCGAAAACTTAAAAGATGACGAAGACCTGGAGAGGCAGAGGCGGGCGCTAGCCGCAAAAAGTAACATGCTGGCGCGCCGGTTCGCCCGCTGCTCCAATCAGGTTAAGATCACCCTGTTCAAGGCGTACTGCCAGGCGTTCTACACCTGCCAGCTGTGGACGCAGTACACGCAGCGCGCATACCACGCGCTGCGTGTGCAGTACAACAACGCCTTCAGGTGCATGCTCGGCCTGCCCTGGAGGTGTAGCGCGTCTGGTATGTTCGCCGAGAACAGGGTTGATGACTTTTATGCCGTCATGAGGAAGAGGCATGCCTCCTTCATGGACCGAATTAGAAAATCTGACAATGGTGTACTAAGGGCTGTCTATGACAGTTGTAAAATTGTTATATGCAGTCTTTAGTACACCTGCTATAGTTTTTAATGACATGTTCAATATTAATGCTATTATACCGTGACTTTTTAATTGTACTGTAATTTTATTTAATTTTATTCAATTTGATTTTATGTATGTGTTTTTTCTATGGGCTGTACCGGCCTGAAATAAATGCTATTTAATTTTAATTTTAATTAAATTTGTTTAATTTTGTTAATCACAAAGAAATACACAACTGGAACCACTACTTAGTAATTGTTGTTGTTTTTTATATTTAGATAAGTAGGTATATCATTCATTATAATTATGATAAAATCAGGACAGGCAAGTTAGCAACACTGGGCGCCCTATTAAATCGCCTTGGGAGCGAGTAATCTACAAGCTCTGTTGCTCAGACAGATTTAATTAATATGTCAGGTAGAACGGAAGGGTATGTCTAGATTCTCGGAATATGCAATTTGTGCAAGGTATATCTGCAAATGACAGCCCCAGCATCGACAAACAATTAATTTATCTTGCAAATAGTTCATATTTCCCTGGCTCGGACAGGTGATTTGAGACGCGAGCGCCCATCAAAAAGTTTTGAGCTTCATGTAAAGAAGTATATTACTTTTCGATTTTTGGTCATTATGCGCTAATAAATGCGACGCCAATAAAAAAGATCAGCCATTTTTCTTTTTCACAAATGTTCACAGTTAATACTCACTTGAGCATAATTGATGTCCAGTTTAGATATCTCCTTCCGGAACTCCGGTATGGTTTTGTCTGCCTTGTTCTCAATGGTTTCCAAGTCTTCGCGCAACTCCAGCACCGACGCGTGAACCTTATCGAAGTCGGCAACCTTTTGAGATACGTTCTTCAGCTCATTTCGTAGCACTTTGGTTTCCAGTTCGAGGAAGTCAACTTTTGCCGAGAGGAGATTCCAGTTGGGTTCCTCGAGGCGGTCGAGGCGGCGCTGCGCGTCCAGCAGCTGCGACTGGAGGTTCTGTTGGTATTCGTCGAGCTGGTCCTGCGCGCGCGCCAGGCGGGAGATCTGAGTGTGCACCATCTTGTTATGGCGAATTTTGTGCGCGTGCGCCGGCTGCTTGTTCTCTCGCGTCTTGCGGTGCTCTATGACGTCATTGTAGCTGTCTTTATTGAGCTCGTCCATTTGTTTTGCCTTCACCTGCATCAATGAAAAATTTGACATTTGAATGATTTAACTTGGTGCACCCAATCGTGAGTAGGCGAGCTGTACGGTACAGATTAATGTAAGTATTACAATTTTGTACATTTCAACCCTTTAGCTAAGAACCTAGCAAACTGAAAAAAAGTCACAAACAAAAAAATGTAAAGTTAGTATCTATACTTATAATAAATCTGTAGAAACCGTGTGTCAGTACTTTGAATAAATATATAAAAAAATGAGTGTGGACGATAAAAAAAGAGTAACAGAACACAAAAAAGCGTTTTTAAATTTTTTTGTCTTTCTGTCTTTCTGTCTGTCTGTAATCGCTAATCTCCGAAACTACTGAACGGATTTTCTTGCGGTTTTCACAGGTAGATTTAGCACAGCCTGGCGCAACTTATAGGCTTTGTTTCATTGAAATCGGATTACAGCGAAAAAAGTTATCGTCATTTACAAATAAATCATTTAACGTAACAAGACGATGACATAGACATAGGAGATATCAGTGTTTTTTTTAACTGGGACAGTATAGGCAAGTCCGAAACCATAGGAGATGCAGGGAAAGTGTCTTATGACATAGAAATTTTTTGGTCAAGCGTGTGTTGTCCATAAAAATGAGACAATTTTCACATATTTTTTTTAATGCGGTTCGACTCAGTTTCACTTCATTATAGCGGAAGAAAAAAATCTGAGCAGCAGATTCAATAAAATGTTTTCTCATAGAACGCCAGTGAAAAATAATTTTTATTATTTTTAAAAAATGCGTATCGACTTAGTTTCATGTTAGAATCATTTTATTGTATCGGAAGAAAAAAATCCAAGCAGCAGAAGTTAGTCAAATTTAATAAAATGTTTTCTTATAAAACAGACTGTGCAATGTACTTAGGAACTAACTACTTATTCATGCATGCCACCCCAACTCCAGCTGCTCCGATTACTATGTCAAAATTGTTATCACGAAAAAAATACCTAAAGGTTCCTAAGACAGTTTCCCTGTATCTCCTATGGTTTTGGTTTTGCCCATACTGTATTAGTTAAAAAATACACACGTATAATAAAAATTGATATGAGAAGTCTTATGAGCAATAGAAGTGAAAACAACAATTTTTTAAATTTTTATCTGTCTTCACCAAATTGGATACGGTGATCATAGTTTGTTCCTGAAGGTATGGTATACCTTAAATTATGGTGAAGGTACTTAGAATGATCCATTTTACCATTGGAAAATTATAACTAGACGATGTATGTCTGTACATAGCAGAGATAGGTACCTACTTCCAAAATCCACGCGGACGAAGTCGCGGGCAACAGCTAGTCGTAAAATAAGTACAGTAAATTAAAGTTAGGATCGTGATAGTATTCTCGGAGAGCATAATATGATTATTATCAGTTAGTCACCTGCAATAATTCTTACCACTGGTATGTATACAGAAGAAAGCTATAATATTCATTGGTATAGAATTTTTTATTGATATTATCAATAATAGTACATTATTGCAAAGGCAGCGAAATAGGCAATTGCCATTTCGGCCGAGGCATATATAGTGCTTTTCTTAAAAAATTGCAAGGAAATAAAAAAGGGCCTTTTACATAATAAATTTAATTAATATTAAAAGTTATATTGCTCGTGTTAGGACCATTATTGAACGAAAATGTTATTGTTTTTCCAGGCACATTTATGTTCGTTTGTTGTATTTCTGACGTTTGCGGCTGGGAATTTGATACTTGGTCAGTGGTAGGTGGCTGGAAACTTAATTGCTGTTTAGAAGTGGATGGCTGTGGACTTGATAATTGGCAAGAGGTGAGTGGGTAAGATGTTGTTTCCGAATCATTAACAGGTCGCAATTTGATGTTTTGGTTAATTTTATTGGTTATCTCAGTTTTATTTTCAACAGAGTCTTCGATGTAGCCTTCAGCCACTTTATTGGACTTCCAACCTCCGTGTCTTTTTAGAGTAGTTAAATTCGCTCCCGAATCAACAAGAAGAGTGGCTGAAGATCTGCGGAAACAATGTCCAGTATAACATTCAGGATTTGTCAAGTTTAAATAAAAACGCATCTGTGGCTATACAGCCACGAGAACGCAATGTGTACGATAGATGAAAGAGTTCTAAATTCAAACGGCACACCGTTTCATACAACATTGCCGGCGCGCTCTTCGTTCCAAATTCAAAGAACGCGCCGGGAAGTGATTTTGGTTTTTCAGTCTACGTAAATATGATACTTCGCGTGTTCTTTATTCAAAACTAATGACAATATTTCCGCGCATGTTTAAGAAAAAGTTATCAATATACAGAAGTTTTGAAGTTTATTTTATTCAATACTATCCCTAGCTAGTATTGTGCGGTGGCGGTGGGGGAGCGGACGGACAAATAAGAATTGATTTTTTTTTGTAGTCTTAGCGTCTCAAAATTGTTAGCATTGTCTAATTAATTATTCATGCACGTTCATGAGGTCGAACCTTGGTCCGCACAAATGAGTTTTTCGGAACCTAAGTACCGTTTATTAATAATACACATCAGGCTTTTCGGTGAAGGAAAACATCGTGAGGAACCTGCATACGCCAAAGAAGTGAGGCGTAAAATGGGAAGTCCACCAGAAACGGATTGAGGCACAGACATAGATATTGACGGCAACGTTTGTAAACGTCCAAAAGGGTGGAAGTGTCGCTGGCAAACCAAACAAACTGTGGGGGGAAAAACAAACAGGGAATGCCTAGCGACACGGTTTGTACGCTTTATGCCAGAAAAGCACAATGTCAGATTAGCGGAATGTCAGACTGACATAATAGCATAATGTAAAACTGCTGTAACTCGGAAACTAGTGATCCTAGACTACTAGTTTCTAAAGAGAAATGATAGATCTCGTCGACATCTTCATTTCTGATGACAGCTGTCAAACTTAAAACGGCTGTAACTCGGAAACTAGTGATCCTAGACTACTAGTTTCTAAAGAGAAATGATAGATCTCGTCGAGATCTTCATTTCGGATGACAGTTTTAATTTTGACAGCTGTCATCCGTAATGAAGATCTCAACGAGATCTATCATTCCTCTTTAAAAACTAGTAGTCTAGGATCACTAGTTTCCAAATTACAGCGGTTTTAAGTTTGACAGCTGTCATCGGAAATGAAGAGCTCGACGAGATCTATCATTCCTCTTTAGAAACTAGTAGTCTAGGATCACTAGTTTCCGAGTTACAGCAGTTTTACATTATGCTATTAAGTCAGTCTGATATTATGCTAATCTGACATTATGCAAATCTCGCATTTTGCCATCTGACATTATGCTAATCTGGCATTATGCTAATCTGCCATTTTGCTAATATGGCATTTTGCGAATCTGGCATTTTGCTAATTTGACATTTTGCTAATTTGGCATAAAACGTACAAACCGTTTGTTTCTGGAACACCTATACTAGTTTCTCATTTCGCCGACGCGTCGCTAATGCGCGCGCAATGCTTGTTTACTTACGTAGTTGACAGTAGTTGGAGCTAAGTAAGTTAGCTCACACCATAGAATAGATAATTAGTACGTACCGGACCGCATACCTACATTTAAATATGGATGAAACAGGGGTGAAATGAAAGCTACTTTGTCGTATTTATACTATTCTGTATTTATATTATTTCTTCTGTCTTGCTAATAAAGAGGTACCTACCTAGGTAAAGTTACGGAGTTTATTTTAGGTGTAGGTACAACAGGAAGTATCGAAACCATTTTGAAAATCTTTTCATTCTTAAGGAACGATAATTGGGTCAAAGTCAAAGTCAAAACTATTTTATTGCATGGAAATAAACTGGGTACATTTATACAACGTCAATTTTTTATCTACCACCGCTTCCAAGGTGTTAGAACTGGGAAGAAGTATTTTATTTATAAAGGCCTTGGTTGAAGAGCTCTTTTCACTCTCTTCTTGAAGGACCCCATATCGTAGCGCTGTGGAAAAGCGTCAGAGGGAAGGTTATTCTACATTTTGCACGTGCGCAGCAGAAAAGAACGCGAGACGCGCATAGTGCTGATCCGCCAGGGATCTATGATAAGTTAGACGATGCCGCGCTAAAAGCTACCTACCATTCAAATTAGAGACTTATTGTTAGTGATCTATTTCATAAGTTGGTTATTGACATTATCGTAAACAGGTAATCACTAAACTATTAAACTATAAATTGTAATAAACACCTACCTAACTAAAAACTAAAATCTATGTTCTGAAATAATGCAGATCATTAAGAAGTAGACCGTCAAACGAAGATATTTTGTCCGACTGAATGGCGGATAACTACTAAAACGATTTAGCTGTAACTTCGAACATATCAAATTAAATGGCAACGATCAATGATTGGAAAATTATGGAAGCTTTTGGATGACGCTGGGTTGACGTTCGCTTTGCTGATTTATTTAATTCTACCCTTTGAATATGCCACGCGGACAGCTATTATCAATATGGCAGAGCCCGGTATTGGTATCAAATTGCATTTCATTGTGCGATCAATTGAGCCGCTGTCGCCGGTGTGTGGAGGAGATAAGTACGTACAACAAAGGTTCGCACAGGAAGCCCGAAATGTTAGGCAGCGTTTGTGGTTGAATAATGCACGACCAGTCATGCCCGACAATTGACATGGATTTATTTGAGATGACGCCGCTGTTGTGGGAGAGTGATGTTATGTAGGTATTATGGATATTAAGTAGGTATAAGTACTATAGAACCATTTGGTGTTGCGTTCTGAAATTTTTTTCTTCGATACGTGATAGCAACGTGATAGTGTCATCGGGCGTGATGTGTGATCTTGATAATGAAAGTGTAAGTGAAAAGTGTCTAAGCAGAAAACGCTTAATAGTGTATACCTAGCCGGAAAGGTATAACTTTAGTTATACGACTATGTTCAAAAAAATATTTGCTTATGTAGTTACTTACAAACTGGTCAAGGCATCTAGTTCAGCATAAGTTTGAAGAAAGCAAGTACCTACTCAAGTTTTATAATCGTGGAAATGTCGAGTTCAAAAAGAAAATCGATTAGCATAAACTTAGAAAAACTTCGTTCCGCAATTTCTTGCACCATGCGTGCAAATAAATCATGAAAAATTCAGTGAGAGTCATCGACGTACCACTCTGGGATGAGAATGTGGGTAGAAAAGAGATGAAATGGTAAACACAGGGATGCTAATGACGGCATCGCTGCGACTTGTGATTGTGGAGATACGTGACGTAGCGCAGAGGGGAATACTCATACCCGATATCATGCAGGCGGTGACAGGACCAGCGGTAGAAGTGACGGGGCCCCTTTTAACTCCCCGAAAAGAGTAAGGACAGGTTTGGTCATACATATCTGACAACTTAACTTCCAAAAATTTAAATCAAAAATCGTATCAAAAATTTAAATGTACCTATCTGTATACCATCTCATCTAATACAGAACTTATATGTATATTATAAGTGTAATCTTTCCTGCCCATTAATATGAGACCTCATGTTTAAACAACAAATAAAAAGAAGTAATTGTAATTATAGTGTCTCCTTCAATTATTCCATATTTTTTTATTCGCCTGATTGAAGCAATTTGCAAAATCGCCCCGTTATTAAAATTACACCCTGTCTCCGAACCTGGCCTCTCTTCTGTGGACAACACTATGTTACGCTACAAGGGCTCTCACCCGTTTGGGATTTGCTGGTTTTTAGGTTTCCGTTCCCGAGCGCTAGCTCGGCAACGCAAACCTATTGCTTTCGCTACGCCGTCTGTCTGTCTGTCTGTCCGATGTTCAAAGGCCTGTATCTCCGCAACAGTGATACGTAGCGACCTGACATTTGGCTGGGGCCCAAAAACCAAAATAACGACATTTCCGGCTGTATCTGCCTAACGGTAGCACGTATACGTTTGAAATTTTCACACAATACGAGCCCACATACTGTTCATAACAACAAATACTAAAAATTTCAAAAAGTCAAAACCTAAAAAAGATACAGCCAAAAACTTGAAGAAATGTCAAATCTAAACATCATTTATAACTCAAGAACGGCTCGACGGATTTTCATGAAACTCGGTACAGTTATAACTTATATCCTGGAATAACATATAGGCTACTTTTTACCGCGGTAAATTGTTCCCGAGGGAAACTCGATAACGGCTGAACGGATTCGGATGAAACTTGGTACAGTGACAGCTTATATCTTGGGATGACATATGTGCAACTTTTTACCGCGGGAAAAATATTTAATTTTGATGAAACTTGGCACAGTGATAGCATAATTATGTCCTGGGATAACATATAGGCTACTTTTCACCCCGGTAAACTTTTCCCGCGGGAAAACCTAACCTAACCTAGCATAACCTAACCAAACCTAACCTAATAGAGATAGTTTATATCCTGGGATAACATATAGGCAACTTTTTACCGCTGTAAACTTTTCCCGCGGGAAAAAATTAATTTTGATGAAAGTTGGTATAGTGATAGCTTAAATCCTGGGAAGACATATAGGCTACTTTTCACCGCGGTAAACTTTTCCCGCGGGAAAAATATTTAATTTTGATGAAACTTGGTACAGTGATAGCATATTAGTGTGGCTGACGGAACGGAAACCTCCGTGGGCGAGTTTTTAGGTAGGCGAGAGTACTTTCTTTTAGTTTTACTAGCTTTGTAGGACTCTACGGCATAAGCACAATTTAACATTTTAGTGAAGATTTTGAATACCTAATCGTGAAAAAAAAAAGTCTTAAAATTTTTGAAATTGAAATCCATTTCTACTACCTACTAAATGTCAGAAGATGTTACTTAACCATCATAATTTCACTTATAGCGTGAAAAAGACAGTAGGACTTGATCTCGCAAATTTTGCGTGCGAGACCTAAATGCCTTGGTAGGTGATTTGAATATTTTTAAGAGTTCATCTTAGTACATGGCTCAATGGTAAGTCATGAAATATACTTATTGTCCGTACCTACATAGATACCGGTTGAATTCACACATTGAAGGCTTTTGCACGAATTCAATTACATGAAAGTATTACCTATTCGATAATGAAATATACGTACCTATAAGCCTTGTTTGTAAAATCGATTTAAATTCAATCTACTTATCAGAAAATGCTCATTTGTGCGTGAAAATGATAGTTAATCAAAATTTGCACCCATCGTTCGGCGGGCTGAGCTAGGCTGAGCACCAAACCACAAATTGATAAATTTTTGGTTAGTACGCTGATAAATGTATCCACAATTTGACAATCATTTTAAATCACTGATTATGAATAAAGCTTTGCTTTGTTTTTCTTTATAAAAATATCCAAATAACTAGTCTACCTATAGATAGAGAGTTTCAATTTCAATCCTCGATGTAAGCGCAATGAATGACACGCATCAGATAAATCCACAGATTACTACTGGGAGCGTAGCGAGCTTTTTCCGTGTTCTGTGAATAAATCGAACGAATTTTTCCAAGCGTCGCTAATAGATTGAAACTATTCGCCCGATGACAACTCAAAGCGATTTCATTCCGACACTAGAGTTCTGTCGCACAACAATCCCGTTTATCTGGGTTTATCGTTTATCTGTATTCGTAGCATACTCCATTGAATTTTCGCTTAGCATCTCATAAAATAACCCAGTCATAAAGTTTGGTCCACCCCTACGCACCTATACGGCTGTAGGAGCTATTCAACTGTTTTCGCAGGGCCGAGTTCTTTTAATCCCTTTGGAGAAAATAAATGTACGAAGTACCTAGTTAAATATAAATTGAGTGGCTCTTGCCACCTGCTGCAAATCGTCGACACCGCACCAATTATCGAACTTCTCGGAACAGGTTTCGAAAATGACGCCGCCGCAAACCTGGAGCGTTCAAATATGCATGTGTCAGCCGTCAGGAGTAGTGCCCGGCCCAAGTTTCGCTATTCGGCAATGCTACATTTTGATGATCTCATTGCTCTATGAAAGCAACATATGACAATGATACTTTTTTGTGATTTTGAACCAGTGAGATGCGTGCTAAACCGATAACTAGTGATACAAAGTTGTGTCACTTGTACCATCAATGGTACTACTCAATAGTACAACTGACACTACGCGATAACTTTATCACTATGACCTACTACAGTATAGCAACCGTAACATGCTACTCAAACTCATCAAGAATTAAATACCTATATTATGATCACGTTAGAACGTCTAGAAGCCCCAGAAAAGAAATAATTCTTAAACGAATAGCAACATTATATCAAAACGCGGATTAAACCCATTTTAATCACTAATTTTACACTTTTGACCAGGGATCAACCCCTTCAAAGATCTCTGTGCCCGGTAGGAGTCGAACCCATGACGGAATGGCGAACCGAGCAACCGCCAAAAACAAGATGGAGCGGAGATGTTATATACAAAATCTAATAGGAGTGATGACTTTATGTGTAGGGTGATAAATCATTCATTACCCTTCCGACTTACGACTAATTAAAATCTAAAAGAACATTACTTTTGTAATATTATACCTAATATAGGTATACGTCTTAATGACTATACAGAGAGAACAGATTTGTGTGTGTGAAGTATTGCTGATAGTAGGGTTGTAAAATCTTTTCGCACGATATTTATCTGCTTTCTCTCTCTTAAAAAATACGAGTATGTAATCAAAAAGCAAAATCTTTTAGGTAGGGAATCTTAAATAAAAGTGAATCCGACAAACAGCACAAAACATATTTTGTTCGTCCTTCAATAAATAACGCGGAAGTCAGACCAGT
The DNA here is from genome assembly GCA_949699065.1 of Metalampra italica. Classification (NCBI taxonomy): domain Eukaryota; kingdom Metazoa; phylum Arthropoda; class Insecta; order Lepidoptera; family Oecophoridae; genus Metalampra; species Metalampra italica. Next base: position 6,088,689 of record OX452969.1, read on the forward strand.
TTTTGTAGGAGTACCTTCAACAGACACAGCAAGCAGCTGCAATCTCTTTGATAATTATAAGTAAGTAGGTACCTTACATTGATTTAACCCAACAGTATGGGTAATACGTGGCTTATGGACAGCTAAGTTCATGATTTTTTAGCACCAACAAATAACAGGGTAGTAGGTGGGTATCAATGGTATAAGTGCATTATCATCAATCATGCAAATATAGTGCTCTCGTTCGACAAGTAAATACATAATTAATTAATCACGTATCAGGAATAATCCATTCATCGGATCATCATGTCGCTCTCCTAATTTGCTTTTCGTCGGCTCAATCAGATTTTGTAAAATAAGAAAGAAGTTAATATTATATATTGGTAACAAGTGTTATTTATCTTTACTACTACATACTAATGAATCAAATTGTCGATATTATAATTTAAGTCTACATAAGTAGGCTATTGAAGTGCTATTGAAGAGAAAGTAATTGATGATTGCCTTAACTACTTCTTGGGATCGGATTTCATGGAGCATACGGTCTCGGTCAGTGGTCTTTACCGCCATTACACTGCTGATCAACTTCCAGGGACGTTGCTAGGATACAGTATCATTTAGTCTACCAATGTTCGGAAGTAAAACATATTTTGGTATAATTATTTGTTTGAAGGTATGCAAGCGAATACAACGTCTGAAGTGTGAATTTCAAAATAATGTAGACATACAATATTTTGAAGTATGAGTACCTATTAGTATTTGCGGCTTATTCCACTTTGGTCAAAGTGGATTTTGGATTTTTTTTCCACACCTACGAAACGTTTTTAAGCTGCGCGTCGACTTCGCCGCACCGCAGGCAACGGATTGTACGGTGGAGGTCACAAGAAAACGAAAATTCGTTGCGTGCGGCGCGTGCGGACTCGCAGATTTCGCGGTGGGGGATGTCACTAAAAATGTAACTGGCTATTACTAAATAATTTATATCAATCAATATTTTCAATAGACTATTAACCGATACTAGAAAAAGGACCATATTATTTTAAGAAACTGAAAAAGACCTTATTTGATCTGAGCATTAGATGTTGAGCAACTCTTGATTGGTTACATACATGTAATTCATAAATTTTAATGTACTGTTAAAACAGCGCACCCTATCAGCAAACAGCATCTTTGAATATTGAATAAAGAATAATCTAGAACATTCCGAGAAGTTTAGTGAAAACGCTTTCTATATACCTACTTTTAACGCATAACAACAGTTTATTTTAAATTTAGGAGAACACAAACGGTAACGTATAAATTAAGTCAACAAAATAATTATTTCTATAGTAACATGCCTCGCGCCTGGCTACGGACTTGTAGTCTGCGAAAGGAATTCCCTGGGTTCCCACAGGCATTTAGGAGACGTTTGCACGATGCCCTTGATGGGAATAAAGTGGATCTCTTTATGAGTAGTGTACCTATATATTAGAGTAGGTGCTAGGTACTTACCTACTATTTTCCACTTTTGTAACTTTTCTTTGCTATCTACCCCTGTTCTAGAACTCAGCATTTTTATATAAATATAGGCTTTGAACAGCACAAATTGAGATACAGTTCATATAACTGATCTATTTATTTACATTTACACTTTGACTTGACTAACTTGAAGCTCGTTTGTGGACTGAGAGGAACGTTCGTATCAAGTTGCACAGAGAGTTCATCAACATCTAGTTTACATCTAGTATACTTGATTGGTTGTTTACCGGTGCTCGACGCAAAGCATCTCAGATAGATCATTAAATAGACGTGTATTCTCAAAGGTATCTATTTCGAATATACCTCCCAAATCCCATTTACTAATACCGACTCCTAAATTTAAATGAAAAATCTAAAAATAAACCCATACAAAATACGCGATGAGATTCCAGTTTCGGCTTCCACCTTCAATGAAATGTAGGTACATGTTTCTTGTAGGTATGTATCGTGTATATGAAAATATGATTTCCAGCACCCATCTGAAATTTCACGAAGATTCCATGTGCAAAGTGAAAATATTTTAGATTTGCATTCAGTATTGCGGAAATATTCAATAGACCGATCGTCTGTATTCGAACAAAAAACAAGCAATTGAAATACAAAATGAAGTTTTACGAATAGAATGTGAACCGAGGTACCTATAGATATGCCTACGTTGCTAGAATACCGATACTCGCACCAACTCTTTCCGTGGTACGAGTAATTCAATATCCACATGCGGAACAACCTTTGTTATAAGGCTTTTAATATTGCCTGTGCTCACATAGTAAATGCAGCGCTGCACTCTCGCGTCACTGAAACCTTTTGTGTAGTGCCTGCCAATACGAGTAGTAATATATTATTATGTCGTAGGCAGATCGTAGAATTGGCCAGATCGTGATATCCCTAGGCATTTCATGATACGCGTGATCGTTCAACGCACATCTTTCGACTGTAGGATGTTCAAAGTTTATCAAATCAAAATAAACTTAACCTATAACCTAACTTAAAAATGAAAAATACCAGATTGTGTATACTAGATTATAGAATCTAGAAATTTTGTCAAAACTATTTATTTTGAACATTTAATTATACTTATATGACCGGCAGAAATAATATTCATTTTAAAAACAAAATGTAAAGTAGGTAAGTAAGGTACATGCATTTCTGTGTGTGAATGAGTGAAGCGGCTAGTAACTTTGTTATACGAGTAAGTAGGTGTTGTAATTACACACAATGTGTAAAATTAATTAAACGAAGTTAAATAAACCCTATGCCGCCTGCTACCCAATACCGTGGCTTAGAGGCTAGGTTCGATTCTCACGGGTACAGCAGTTTTGTACAATTTCTTAATACGACACCAAGACTAGAACGTCTTATAAAAATGTTTCGGTGTTCGATCATATTCATACAGTGATAGGTATATGAAAGAACTTCGAAGGAATGGTATGTATTTTCATTACCTTGCTTTTAACTGCTAAACACACTGATTGATGTACCTACTTTATGTTTATTGACTAGTTAAAGTTACTTTTTGATGTTATTGAAGTTGAAGAGAGCCACTTAAAACGGAAGTGAGTTAATTAGATGAGTTTTCTCATACTCCGTCGTCTTCGTATGAAACGTTAGGTACCGCTACCAATACGCGCAATAATTTTTATTCTAAGCTGTGTGTGACGTCCACCAAAAAGCTGATCGGGGCACCGCGGGTGGAAAGGGGATTTTAACAACAGCTCCCAAATAGTTCGAAGTATCGCCAGGTATTCATGGCCCCCTAAGAAGATAAGATATATTCTGTACCTACATTCATTTTATTGAAGGTATTCCAAATTCAAAGACATATTGTCCAGTAAAAAGTAGCGCGGACGCAGCGCAACGGTCGGCGAGGGAGGACGACGGTTACGATCAGCGAGCGTGAAGAGGGATCCCACCACCTGTTATAGGAGCACTGCAATGATATCGACCCTATTGCCAACCTCGATAGATGCATTTTGTAATAAATAAATTATGACTTTACCATTCCACATGAAAAAATGGAATAATTACACTATTACCTATACAAATATAATAATAATACTATCAATAATAATAGTAGGTACTTTGTCAAGATGTGATTGCACTGGGCGTAGGATATAATTAATATAGTGCAAAACCATCCAAACAGATTAGATATTTTATTTCTTTTTATTGTTTCGTCATACATACATAACGGATGAAGGAAACCCTTAAAACGAATCATTTTTGTCAGTTTGTCGTCAGTCTGTTTGTCTTTCCGCCAGATACCTAATAACTCAAAAACTACGGACTGATTTGAACTCGTATTAAATTTCTCCATTTCATTTCCTTCAAATATGACGTTACTTTCTCCGGCTGTTGTTATATGCGGGTTTTATGATAAGTGACAGAAATCTCATAAGGAGACAAGCTTATATTAATTTGTATTATCTACGTACCTATATTTTTGTTTGCCTTGCCCTTTTTAAAAGGTGGTAAATAGTAACATTTTTTTTACTTCTAATAAAAAATAGTCTCGGTGTGTGTACATTAACATCCCTACAATCTAGTAGGTACTTGTTTACATACTTACGTCGGTACCTACTCTAAAGTACATTTAAAAATGCATTATTTTGTCTGGAACTCGGTTATGTATCACTGAATAACTGTAAATATCTGTTCATTTACAGCGGCATTCAGTATTGGTACCTAACTGAACTTTATGTTTGACGAAATAAGTAGTTAAGTGAAGTGATAGTTTACCACAATCTTGTTGCTATCGAAACTGCAATTAGGTACACTGCAATCAGAGCAAACTTGCCCATCAGTGTATTTATTTGCTACAGCTGTAAACCCAAGTTTATTTAGCCCAGCAGCGACTCGCAACGCACACACGTTGATAAATAAACAGCTTTCTCAAAGGACGCAACATGAGTTTGAAATTACATCGCATTTCATAGAAATATGACAGAAGATTGGATGTTTTATACCAAAAATAACTTAATAACGAAGCTAGATATCATTAGAATAAATTTTATACGAAGGCAAGAGATTTAAATTAAAAATAATTTTCTAAGTAGGTACCTACTTACCTTCATTTTGTTGGGAGTAGGTATAGTATTGTTTAACTCTCAAATCAAACTTATAATAGTCCCCCAAGTATACAATCCTAACGCCACTACAATTCTAATTAATACCCAGAGTTCCGGATATAGAGTGATCCAATATCAGGTAGGTAGTGGGGGCTATGGAAAACTGTTTTAATTAAAACGAGGAGAATATTGAAAACGGAATGAACGGTGGCGGTCGGAGACCAAATTCATTTCTAACTAAAATAAGGTTGCAAAAGTGTTGTATGTGTTTGTTGGTCAGGCGAAATTATGTGTTCAACGTCAACATGTATACTATTATAAAATTGTTGCTGTACATTGAAGGGATTAAAAAAAACTATTAGAATAAGTTATTTAGGCTTATCTGACCCCAAAACACTTTTAATTCTTGTCTGTTTGAACCCGCATCACGCTGAAACTACTGGTCCGATTTGAACCGTGTTATTTTTGTTTCAAAGCATGTGGTCCGACTTAAAGTCTGGTGCACTTGGATTTTTAAATTCCAAATTAAAGGGCTGAAAAGTGATGTTTAGGTTTGTCTGGGAACAAAAATTTACAGATCAAATTTACGTGACGCGGGCAACAGTTAGTCAATAACATAATATACGATACTTTTTAATGCGAACGAAGTCGCGGGTTATAGTTAACAATAAAGCGATGGCTCTTTCATAATCGGTGAACTCTTTCATTAATAACTAGCGGCCCGCCCCGGCTTCGCACGGGTGGACATTTTTTTGCAATAAATATAGCCTATTTCGCTCAGGGTGAATGTAGCTTTCCAATGGTGAAAGAATTTTTGAAATCGGCTCAGTAGTTTTTGAGTTTATTCATTACAAAACTTACAAAAATACAAATCTTTCCTCTTTATAATATTGGTATGATTAGCAACATAATTATACAAACGCCTACAGGTAAATGCCTAAGCTAAAATATATCTGGGCGCCGCTCATGAGTTGAAAACAGACTAAAAATATGACAATTTTAACATAAATAATTATGCATTACAAGAAATTTTTTGAAGTGTTTTGGGGTCAGATAAGCCTAAATAACGTATTCCAACTTTTTTTAAATCTCTTCAATGTACAGATTTAGTTCCGTTACTATTTTATAAGTAGTAATTAGCAAGCAATAGTAACAAGCAGACAGACTGTTAACAGAGCCGCTGAATTGAAAATGCAGGAAATTAAACAGGATTGATGCATGGCAGAGTAAAATCTATCAGTTTTAAGTGCCAGACAAAACTCCATTGAACCACTCCATTAAGGGGTAACCGGATCAACGCATAGTGCTTTTAGAAGCTTCGATATATGTACGTACAGTATGTAAGTACTAATGATATATGTACTTACCTAAGTACGAATGTATAGGCTCACAGAATAAATAACTGCGTAAAATGTAAATTTTAGGCATCCTGGTATAAGTTATTACTTAACAATAAGAAAAAATACCTTCATTTTAAAGTTTATTTTATTAAATTTCAACCCTGGCTAATGTTAAAAGGGCGCGGATGGAAGAGGGCGGGGGGTGCTGCGGGTGGATATACAGGCAGCGCGCGACGAATAGGGTTGAATGAAAAGTAATTTTGTAATCATAAGATAAAATTATGTAGGTAGCTTAAATTCAATCATTATGTACCTACTCGTAATCGTAATTTCACGTCGTTAGCATTAAAAATTGCACACAATCTGTCACTCGATGTTATCAATGTCAGTTAATAATTATCTACCTACCTATATCAATCAAAGAGACGCCATTAACGGTATAATTTAAAACTTAAAAAAAGATAATTACTTTTGATCATTTTGAAAGCATGAGATTTAGTGGAGGGGATTAGTTTCTATTACTGAAGATGTGTGTAAAACATTGTTTTTGTATTACCATTTTGAAGTCACCCTGTATAAATTTAAAATGGGTAGTAAACATTCCAAACTATATTTCCAAATAATCGTAAAGGAAATATATTTCCATGTATACGAAATTACGAATATGATAAGATATATTCGGCAGAGCAATTTCATAGAGCAATGGAAATAGTTCAGCAGATCTCATTTAATAATTTGTGCAGAAATTACACAGCAAGCGCCGCGTTGGTGCAGGCGGGGGAGAGCAGGTGCAAATACACAGAACAAAGGGGTTATATTCGGATCTCTATGATGTAAATGCACCTTTGTTTTCAGGATGTTGCGTCGTCTCCGTCCCTCCGGAACCATCGGTCCACTTTGTTATTAGTTCGGTTAGGTAGGATGGAAGGCTAAGCGAAATCGCGAGCATAGACAGGATACTGTTCGTGACACGTCCTGCTTAGCAAGATTGCGTGCTCAGCGTCGCACTGACTTTGTGTAACATTTTAGATAGGTAAATGCATTTTCAAGTAGTCTCTTACCTAACATCATATTATATTATAGCATTGGCCACCAGATTATTTTGTTGGGAGTTTTCCTATGAGTACCTACGCTTTGCTGCACAATCCTATTTCAAAAAATAAATGGGATTGTGAAGAACGTCGCGACCTTTATTATTTACAAGCTTTTAATTAACTTCACATTTGTATAATGTTTAGTTCAAATCTTACCGGTATCCGAATGATCTGAAATACCTACGTAACTTCGGTGACAATGCAAAAATATGAACCATGAAGCTGGTCTGATGATGCAGTCGGAAGTTGGCGCAAACTGCAATCCAACGCAGGACGCGGGCGCAAACACGTATGACAGGAAAACGCCCCTAAAGTAAAACGCACTATTGCGGTAGGTATGTAATGAAAAGCACGCTTGTTTTATAAGCTACTTTATGAACCTAAAAGCGGTGAAATAAGAGCCACTTTACGAGCAAGTGTGTTGGAAAAAAAAATACAAGGTCAATCGATACTCCTTGCAATTAAAAATAATACCTATGCTATTTGGGACTATTGTTTCTTCTGTGCTCATGCAAATTTGTCATAAAATATGTCAGCAAAAAAATAGGCAAGGTAATTAGGAAACTAATGATGGTAAAGCGGAAAACATTTTAAGAAGTAGTTTAAATAATTACGAAACTGAGGGGTTGAGGTTGTATCGGGACCTGGGCGCGTCCACTGATGCGAGCGCCGTGGAGATCCAACTATATTGCTGGGCAGTGAGATATTATGAAGGTGAAGCAATAATGCGCAAGGGACGCTTCGACTACAGGGTGTGTGTAAATAGTTTGGAATCCCTCTTGATCCCACTTCTGTTAGCGATCCTAACTCGAAACGTAGATCAAAAGTCCCGAGCGAGGCGGTCGCATCATGGGCAAGACCTACGACAGTCCAGACATAAGATTTAAGTATGTTGTAATATTGAAGTATGTGTCAAAATTATTTATATAGAGTTTCAAAATGAGAATGTGTGAGTGAGTTACAATATTGTAATCCATTTGACACGATTTTGACACCCATAGAATGCTTCTTTTACGCCTCTATAGGGGGCCGCGGGCGCCAACCAAAGAGATCCTAACTCTATGTATTTCTTACACCCCGCGGTTAAATCAGAATATAGGGATTATAGAACAGATGTATTTTTGCTCTTCCGAAGTGATGGTAATTGGTAACAGACATAAAGGAACACTTCTAAATTAATAAACTCTCAAAGGTACTTTTGACGGATAGATATTTTTTTAACAGATTTTACGGTTTGAGTTTGGAACAACTTTCGTTAAAAAAACATTCTACTCTTCAAACAAACCCGGTCGCCGAGTGGTTTTATAATTGCCAAAAAGTTGGTCTGTATTTGAGATCGTAAGACTCGTGACTAATTGGTCATTACATTACACTACACACGGTGTTTTGTTACACCCTGGAGCCTCCATTATAACAAAATATTGAGAGGCAGGCCTAACATACATACCCGCACGCTATACTGGAAAATGATTTTTACCCTTATAATATTCAAGATTCTATTTGCGAAGAAACATCTGTCTGTCTACCTATACGATAGTACCTTTTCACTCAAGCGCCAGTATTGAATTCCGCGGTAAATATATTGAAGTTGAACATTCAGATCGTAGATTTAATAACATGAAGGATTCTACGGATGAAGGCTGTGGTCTCTCAATATTACCAGTGTTTGTAAATAACTAAAAGCACACCATATATAATAGTCTAAAAGTGGAAATACACACACACTCAAACATACTATGCATGATTATGTCTAGGTAGGTACTGAATGAAAGTTTAATATACATATTGTAAATCCGTCTTTGGCACTAAGAACTATAATATAAATATAACCTACAATAACATTGTTTTTCATAAATGCTGTGGATTTTGTGAAAATAAATAAATATATGAGTATTCCTAATTAACTAGGTATGTGTAATTTAGTGTGTTCCTTTTCCACATTTCCACCCGACTATATTTAACTTCGCCGGAAATGAGTAAACTTTTAAAAGTTCATGAGCCGGCTGCGTTCTACACTGGGGCGAAGGCATTGTGCCGTACAGCCAGCCCCTACACAGTAACTGTCTGCAGGAACAACCCGGTAATTCAGATCCGAAACGTGGTTGACAATAGATTCCGAGCACTCGGCAACGAGCAACCTGCAATAGTGCTGCTGTCGGCCAGAAACCCTACTCCACTACTTCAGGGAGTTGGGATTAGGGCTGGACTGACGGCCCGAGGGGAATCGCATATAGCTCCCACTTTCGTGGAGTCAGTGAGGGACAGCAAATCCGTCTGAGAATGAAACTACAATGAGGTACTTATTAGGCATAAAGGGATGATATATAGACATGGATCTTGAAAGGAATTAAGATACTTTTTATTTCCTTTCTGAAACGGCAAACTAGCAGCATTGCGAATGTAAGTATACCTACTCTATCTAGTCGAACAAACAGTCGATTGCAGCTGGGGCGACCTAATATCGTCGACAGTAGTATGTACTCAGGCCAGTGTTTGTTTTCTTCGCGAGATCTCCTCTTGGCGAGATTAGCAAATGCATATTCTAACGGTCAAGTGCAAGAGCTACACGCTCACGTTATGGGTTTTTGCACAGATTTGTGTTGTAGAAATCTTTGGGTTTTTGTATATGTTAATTTATTCAAATACATCAACAAGACACAATTTCATCTCTGCTTTTATTTTCTGTGTTCATACAGGCTCACACCAGTTAGGTATACCTATATAACTTAGCATTTCTTAGTAGGCTCTTATATAAAATAGATATAGTAATACGCAAATACATTGTTGTACCTAAAGTACAGAATTAAAATGGAATTGTTGTTAATTTTTTAAATAATATAATAATAAATATTAAGTAAGATATTCTATTTAATAATTTCTTTCCAATAAAGTTAACGACTAACGACGGACAAATAATTTGTCAGTAGGTACCTACCGATGCATTTTTTCTTTAAAACCGCTTAATTGTACTGGCACATGTAATAAAATAAAAATATTAAGAAAATTTTCACCTCCTGAACCTGAGTTTACTATAGGTATATATAGGTACTAAAGATTAGATTTTGTAGGTAGGTAGGTACCTACATTACTTGTAGCTGGATGCACGAGGAGCATTTGTATATTAGAAAACTATACAAAAATGCTCATAATTGTTGAAATACCGACTAACTCCCGATGAACACACGGTCCGAGTACTTAATAAACGCTCCGGTAAGCCTAGTGATAACTGCTGGCGTAAGCCTTCCCAAATGAACACCATATCAATAGGTCGTCGGTCAACACGTCGCACACTCTTCCAGTACCTATATGTATATGGGTGATCGGCCAATATTATTTTATGGCGGCATGGCACGCAGTTATTAATTATTTCTAATTTTACGGCCAGTAGCCATAGAAATAAAAAAGTTTTTATTCTATGTGTGAGTTATAGCACAGAACACAGAAAAAGCTACGCTATGGTTTTATTAAATCTGTGGGTTATAGTGTGCGTCGGCCTACATTTTGTTCCTGAGCGGCGTGGCCGTTGGTTGTGGTCAATATGACAATGTGTGGCATGTCTAACAGCAGTAATTAACACGCTCGCTGAACCACAATAAGCGAATGAAAATAAGCGTATATACCTAACTTAATAAACAGAAGCGGGCGAGACCTGGCAGAGAGCATAACGTCTTATTGCACCACAGCCAATACCAATCGAAATTCAATCAATTGCAATTTTTCTTGCTACAAAGTAACGTCTGATACAATTAAGTAAATATTTTTCTTACTGAACAAACAAGAATTTATTCAATAAAATTCAAGTTTCTCATTGAACATTTTTAAAAATGAAAAATAGAAATTGAATTGCGTTGAACAATCTAGGCAGTCAAAACGCTGAAAGGTTTCTAAAGAAAATTGTACACAGAAATAGAGCAAAAACAATAGTATGAGGGCTCCGACAATTGGTTTTTTTCTATAAATACTTGATGGGAAATGCCTCGGAAAATATTCTTTTTCATTACTCATAAGCTGCGATCATTATAGTATTAGTGATCTAGAGATGCAACAGGTTATTTATATTATATTCTATCACTATGATACAGTAATTATTTACTTACATAAAAAGGCTACAATTAGTTAAACACATGCAAAGAATATAATTATATTACTGAGACACGATAAGTCATAGTTCACTACAGGTAAAAGCCCGGTGCTCCGGCCTAAAAGAATTTACCTGTCTTGCCTTTTAAACGACGAAGACGTGATATAGTATCAACCTATCTATGGATGCACGCGCTCTTACAACACAACGGTCATCGAATTCAATGTGATCCAATACAATGTGCATGCTTAGTGTGTGTAAGTAATGTCTGCCGATTGAATTCACTCACAACCCCCCCCCCGCCCTCCCCAACTCCCACCACTGCAATCCGCTACCCTTACAATTGCTTTGTCAAAGCCGTTTACAATACAAGCCTTATCGAACGTTTAGCCAATATTGCGAATTGTGTTGAATTACCTATCTAATTTATAGATACCTATAAAATTCACCACCATAATAAATGAGCACTTGCCGTAGAGTACAGTAAAGTACCATCACTCACATTTCATTCATTAGACATTTTATGTCTAGGTATTTATTGAAAGAAAGTATTCATGATCTCAGGAAAGAAAGCAAATTATAATACTACATTAGTTTAATACTGCAATCATTATTTACCCCAAAATAAATTAAGCACTTTATACAAATGCTGCAGCGTCAGTGGCGTCGGGGATAAGATGTGGCCTATCATATCGAAAGGTCCGGAGTTCGACCCCCGGCTGCGCCATGTACCAATGGGTTTTTCTCGAAACTTAAGTACATTTACTGACTGTTCTCAAACGGTGAAGGAAAACATCGTGAGTAAACCTGCATACGCCGAAGAAGAAATTCATAGGCGCATGTGAAGTCCTGCAACCCGCACTATAGCCCGAATGCTACTCAAAAATCTGTCTTGAATATTATAAAATTAAAACAAGACCGTAACCCAAAGCGTTACGGTTTATTTCGGCATTTACATTATAAATAGTGCAGATTTGACCTATATTGCAATGCAGAAACATATCTATCACCTACAACAAAACTGTCTACAAATGAATACTTCGAGTAACTATTTGTCGTGCCCTTATAATATTATGTACTTCTGCGGAATCTAGATAGTCGCAGGTTAAATGTTTCCTACCTCCTTGGACAGCTTCCCCACTTGAGAGCGCAGCTCGGCAACCAAGGCCTTCGTCTGCTGCCCTTCGTACTTCAACCTTCCCACTTCATTATCCAGCTTGTCGACTCTTGTTTCCTGAGTGCGAGCCATTTGTGCCAAGTCTGAAGTCTCCGTCAGGGCCTGTTTTAGCTGAAAATATAAATTTCGTAAGTCATCTTGTCATCTTGGTTCCCGCTTTTAATATGACGCGGAGTTAGATTCTGAGCCCACCCGTTTTATATACCTACTTATAAATAGTGTTGTTCCGTTAAAATTACTGATTTTCTCTGTAAAAGCAAGGACTAACTACTATTCAAGATAGCGTCAGAGCTAGACTTAACTGAAAGTATTTTTATTTCCATCCATTTCGATTAACTTAAAAGAACCAATTACGTCGGCTTAGGTCGTAAGCCGAGTCTTTCACAATTTAAAGTTTCTCTTCGAAATGAACATAATTATTTATTAATTTTTCTGATTTCTTACCTGGGATGTGGCAGTTTTGATTTCTATAGTTTTAGATATTAGACTAAATAACTGCTTTAACTCTAAAAATTGCAATATTTGCTGGTAAAATTGGGAAACAACTAAACGTGCAGTAGGTTTGAATCGTAAGCCGAAGCTTGTACCTACTATATATTCTGTGGCCGAAGCCTAATTTTGTTAGACAATATACAAGATTTGGCCTTTTTTCCCACTTAAACTTCGTCTCCCTCCAAATAACAAAAAGCTCATTAAAGAGCTCTCAAACTGTGAAGAAAAACATCGTGAGGAAACCTGCTTACGCCGAAGAAGACATTCTTAGGCGCACGTGAAGTCCCCAACCCGCACTGGGCTAGCGTGGTGGGATAGCCCTCACGGCCTCGTTGAGAGGGTAGGCCTGAGCCCCACCCCAACAGTGGGGACTTGTTAATAGGCTGTTGATTAGATCATGCGTACCTCATTGCGAATAATATGCAGTTGTCGCAGGAGGACGGAGTTGTTGATGTTCCCGCTGAGCTCCTTTATCTCGAGGCGCAGCTCGCGCATGGAGGACATCGCCCACTCCAGGGTCGATTGTTCGTTCTGATCGAAGTTGCTGGTTGAGTGTCCCACTGACTTTCGCCTGACAAATAGAATAGTTGCTTAAAATCAAACTAGGTACTCCGACAAGTGGAAACTAAACTGTCGCTCGGTAACTGATTGTCCTATAGCAAAACTTTATACTAGAACACAGGTTAAGTATGCGGAACTTTATGGATTTCTACCATTCGAATAATTTCAATAACCCACGCGACGAAGCAGCGTGCAATAGCTAGTAAATTATTATAAATTGTAACTTTTAGATTTTTTGTTTAGGCGAATAAGTAGTATTTGTAAGTAATATCTATTACACAACCGCTTGTTAGTTGGGTTGCTTAGAATAGAAACTTCTTAGATAAAGCTAAACAGTTTTTATTACCTATATTTCTATAGCTAACTATATTCTAAAATAACCACTTTTAATAATTCGAATGCCCTTGCTAATTTTGTAAAGAGTATTCTATGTAACGTAGGTAATAGAAGGTATTCTATTAAACATCTTTCAATCTGTAGTTGCCCAGCTCCGCTGCTTTACCGCGGATCTGCTAAGTTTCCCGCGGGGACTTATTATTCCATAATGGAACGTAGCTCTGCACATTTATTCATTCATCTTTGTTCTTTACTTTAGGATAAGGAACATAAAATAAGTTTATTCCTCTAAGTTTCTCAGATATTAAAATTATTATTTTTATACCCCACATCTCCGTGGAAACTCTATTGTTTCTACTCTCATAAACGGAGAAAGCAGTTCAATATGCCTTCAATAAAATGCGGGAGAGAAAAATGGACGTAAATCAATTAGGTATGTACTAACGCGTGTTATTTAAGGTACAACCGGCATTAAAAGCATTGATTGACGAAGAAGTCTCGACACACATACGTGGATCCATCAGGCTTCTATAGTACTTTTCTCAAATTAAGCGCGGAAATTCAATCAATATCAAAACATTTCAAAAGTTTTATTTAAATTTCGAACTCTCTGAACTCAACGATCACGATCTATGGTTGTCACAGTACTTTATATTTTAAATAAAATAATATAATATAATAAAGTATTGGCCTTGTGGTAATTTGGTGGTAGTTTAGTCTACTTATTTAAAAAAATTAAAAAGTTAAATTATAATCAATTATAGAATCGAAGACTAGATTAATTATCGTCTTCGATTCGGGCCGTAAGGCCAGCGAACTTTAATAAGTAGGTAAGGCACATTCGTAAGTAATATGTCACTTTTCCCCTTGATGAACAACTTTTAATGTTATTTGAGAATCATAATTTATTAGGTACTACTCCTAAAAATATTTATGTTCATTTTGTCTCCCCCTGAACCAATTGTTAGGTACTCCTTCTTTTTCTCCTCCAAAACCACTGAATGGAGTTTTCATAGATGGATGACATGGATTTTCGGCATTTTTAGGCTGTCTAGAAATGTGCTAAATCTCAAAATGAACTCGCGCAAAATGAAGTTACGTCGCATATTTTTCCTGTAAGAGGAGAAAATCAGGTTAAGTGCGAATAGGTTGACTGACTGAGAGAGTTTCCTCTACTATTAGGGCTATACGTCTCTATTTCTATTTCTTCGTCTCTATTTCTACTTCAATTTTTAGGGTTCCGAACCTCAAAGAGGAAAAAGGAACCCTTATAGGATCACTCGGTTGTCCGTCTGTTTGTCCGTCTGTCCGTCTGTCAAGACCATTTTTCTCAGGAACGCGTGGAGGTATCAAGTTGAAATTAATATCAAATACTCAGGTCTGCAGTCCCTTGGTGTCGTGAAAAAATCAGACTTCTAAGTCATCACAGTTAAAATATATTGCCGATTTCGCCGCATTTTTGAGTATCTTGGTAACCAAAACCTATGGGGTACTTCCCGTTCACCTAGAATCTTGACATTTGGCAAGAAGCAAGGTCTTATAGCACAAGTAAAGGAAAAAATCCGAAAACAGTAAATTTGTATTTACATCACAAAAATTTATTTGTACAAAAGTACCAACAAACTTAACTTTGCGTATGAGCAAGCTACCGTTATAAATTAGTACAATGTAGTAATTAATTGTTGAAAGAATTCCCTATCGTCTAGAAATTTCATCATTACAGATCTATGTTAAATAATTTCGTAAGGTTTTACAAATTATACTAAAGGTTTAGCTAAGTCTGGAAATAGAATCACTTAAAAAATGAATAACATTTGACCAATAACATAAACACGTGATTTAGCATTTGACATGACAGGACTTGTTTGACTTGTTATTGGTCAATTTATTTTTGCTTATTTTTTTAATTCATTTATTGGCGCATTCATTTTGTCGTACCAGTTCGAAATTTAAAAAGAAAGGTTTTGAATCCAAAAAGGTCGCCACGATGTCTAACCAATACTGCTATAGAATGCATGGCATATGTTACCATTAATATTAGTACTAACACTACAAGAACTGACACAATTATAGATAATATTTATTCCAATTTTAATATACAATTCGGCACTATTCATTTTTTTAGTCACCATTTACAAATCTGGGTCAAATTAAATAAATAGGTATACTTAGAGAACTTTGGTTTCCAATAAAAATCTTCGAGACTTCCCGAGAGCTAACACCTATGTACAGGGTGGAAATTTCAGACGCCACATGGAGGGAAAGTTATTCTGATGATTAACCTTTTCGATCGGTATCATAAAGATACAGCATGTATTTTCTCCACATTATTGTCCGATTCGATTCGCGACTCAGACTCGTGGTTTCTTTAAAATGTTTGAATGCAGTTTTACTTAATTTTGAAAATAAAAGAATGTTTCCTTTTAGTAAAATTTGGAATCTGTTATATTTAGGGTACCTACTTTGCCTCCAGGTGGCGTCTGAAATTTCCATCCTGTATATTGGAAGCAGTGGTAGATACAATATAACGTGTATAAATTACTCATAATGCAATAAAATATTTTGACATTGACTCGATTCCCGTGAACGACGAACTAATTTAACTAATTTATATAGGTACAGTCGACCGCACGTCAGTAGTAACACTTTGACATTGAGCTGGCTTAGCCTATTAGGGAGTTTCAATACTAGGAGAGACCAGTTTATGCTGACGTGCGGTCGACCGTACCTACAAGTTTGTACGGAACCCTCGGTGCGCGAGTCAGACTCGCACTTGTCCGGTATTTTATTATTATTTTATTTCTATTCTATAACTATAAATATGTTGAAACGGCTGAACGTAAACTATATTTTCGTGTAGCTAAGTGCCCTAGACAAGATTCAGGTAGATATACCTACTCGTATATATTAAATTGCGATGCGACGAAGTCAGTCCACACAAAGTAAGCGCCAGCAAAAGCAATTTAATTAAAATAATAATTTATTTACTGCACCGACGACCGACGGTAAGCCAGTTGGTGCTTATATAATACTGCCCTCCGTCTGCGGAAGCTCCACTACAGAAGACTACCTGAGTCTGTACCTCGTATTTCTTTAAGAAGCACTCACTTCCCCTTGTAGGATTTGTTTACAAGCGGAACGGCTGAAAATCGAATGAATAACTAACTATATATATAGGTCCTTACCTATTATTTGTAATACATCGCACAACTTTTTCAGTCGCTCACTAATAGGCTTAACAAATTTTTATCTGAAAAACGTTAAGCAAATCGTAGGCATAGTTTTTACACTGAATTTCAAACTGTGAGAATAAAGAAAACCCCCCCGGGGATGTACAAAATTTAAATCTCTACATTGGTTTTGACAAGGTGTTGGACACAGCTAGACACAAATATACATACACACGTTCATTTTTTAATATCGACTTTTTGGACTCTACAAGTGTACCTAATAAAATCGAATTTCATCAAAACGGGATTTTTTACTTGATTACAAAACTTCTTTCACCCCTATACTTAACTAGCTATAGTCGTTCGAAAGTAAAACGGGACCGCAATTCTTCAAAAGTTATAAATAACTTAATATAAGAAACTAGAACTTTCTGAAGTTCTACACTGCAAGGCAGTCTACAATGTGACAATTAAACCACTGAGAATAGACCAATTAAACTCGCCTTTTTCAAGTAACCTATTAGGTCGTTTATTTGCGTTTCGTCAATGTATGTAGGTGTACCAAGTATATATAGTAGAACGTCAATTTACAAAAAATTAAAACTTTTTAATTATTCATAATTTAATTTTTTTATATAAAAACTAGCGCTCCCTTTTTGTTATTAATTAGCTTGTTCCGCGCTGGCTACAATACTTACGGATACTGTTAGCCAGCGGGTTTGGAGGCTAGGTAAACTCGTATGTATATTATTGTACCTAGATATTTTAGAAAATATGTAAGTGGGTTTCCGGGACGCCTCGGGCGCTCTTCTATAAGGTTCGATTGAAAAATGCAAATCTCCACCCTCGTGAATTCCGACAAATGCGCCTGCCTGTGCACTTTAATGCATTTTTTTTGTACAAGAGCAACATTTTATTCCAATTAGGATCTATATCACTATATAATGATACATTAAAGCTCTTTAGTACCTACCTACTTTATTTTTTATTTATTTCAATTCTCATACATTTTGTTAATCAGACATGTGATTTCCTGGCAAAATCCTTTCGGGTTTATACGTCGGGAAAGTTTGAAAGTGTTTTTTGTAAAAAAATTTAAAGAACAATTCATAATCAAGTAAGTTTCGACCGCATCAGAGGTGACATCTACTGGTAACTTTACTTTAATGGGGTGAGACTAACCATCACACAAAAGGGTCTCGAGGCAAAGGCAAGAAACCTTAAATAAAAACCAAGAAAACAAAAAAAAACCAAGCAGTTTTTTTAAATTTTAAGAATATATAAAGTGTGCAACCACCTGCGGATAGGGGAATAGACTTAAGTATGTACCCAAATCGTTTTTATCGGTGACCGCAGAGTCCATAATATAATCGTCATTACGAGTATTGGGTCGTCCAGTCCCCATAACCAACTACTTAACCGTCAGGATACAATGACACGCAGCGCTGCGCTCGCGCTGGCATCACCGTGTCTCCTGCAAAACTTCCGGTTCCGTAGACTGTATTATAACGTAGTTAATGTAAGCACTAATAATTTATGTAAGCATTTTAAAAGTTCCTTAAAGATAATCATTACGCTTGTTTCCTGGAAAGTGGGTATGTTTATTCAAAGTTTACTGTACGCAAGGCCATGGAGTAAAATTTACTTATTATTATAATAAAATCGTGACGCAACTGTGTAGAATGAATTAATTGTTTTTGTAAAAATTTCAAACATTCTGTTTAACAAATCAGTTAGCGCGAAGTCCGAGTCCGAGCTTCGTGCAGATATAGCAAGTTTTACTAAAAAGTCAGAACCACACGGACACGATGTGAAATGCTACATCAATATTGGTATCGCAATGGTTTTCTTTTTGAAAAACAGCACGGTAAGATGCATGGTAACCGCTGCTGGGTGTTTTTGCAATTGGTACGTCATACGTTTTAGTGTATCTGTCCTTTGATTTTGGTGGTAAACTATCTTCAATATAGCTTTTGCAGCTTCTTGTATTTCAGGTGGTGTTAAAATGTCTTCATCACTCGTAGAACTCATTTTGAATAATTACCACATTCATGAGTCAAAAAATTTAGCCACGGCAGCGCGAGCGACCAAAGAGATTTGAAACTTCTTGAATAACATAAACTAAATAAATTGACAACTGTATCGACTGAAAATTGACATTTGAAAATGCCGTTTTATTTTTTATTTTTTAAAATTCATATTGGGACGTTTTTCGTCGTGCCAGTTCGAAATTTAAATAAAACTTTTATGAGTTATCTCTTTAGCAATGTTCGGGGTTTAAAAAAGTTCGTTCCATTTTCAAATTACATATTCGACCGCTCGAGCACGCCTGCTAAGAAATTGCTGGTCCGGTACTGCAAGTACAATTTATCCCAAAGAAGGTTGTGCAAGATAAGGTATACGACGTTATCGTAGCATGTTTGAGAAAATTAACTTTATCTATAGTGAAATGGTCGTATGATCGTGGAAGTTTATTTCGGTACGCTGCCTGCTGAGTATTCTAAAACCTGTGTACAATTACATATTCTGTGCCTGTGTTCTTATCATTGTTCCCGGCGAGGCGGCGGCACAGAACTGTAAAAATAAATTCCTGTCCGTCCCACTAGTTCAACATAAAAATAGGCAGAGTCTCTTGTAATTCAATCTCATGATTTAACACTCTGTTACCTGAAGGCAAGGCGAAACTGAATCGTACTGATGCATGTTCGGTAACCCTGTTTATACAATTTCTTATCGAGCTTAGTACTCGACACTAAACAAACAAACAACATCTACTTTTTGCTGATAAATAACTGATAGATATTTTATCTACACTTCCTACCGAAGTTAGTTTTAAAATTCTTTATCAGTTTATTTCTGTTAATAAGTTACGAGTCAACTTGGTAAAAGTACTTAGTAAGTGATTTCATCATCGTCAAACATGAATTACTAGAACGTTAGGTTTGAACGTTCATTTCTAAACTATGTCATTTTGAGAATCCTACTCGTACACTAACATGGAGTTATGATACGGGACTGGGATAGTAATCCACCTCACCTCAGCATTCTCTTCTTCTTCATGTTCTTCCTGAATTCCAAAAAAATACCCGATACTATTAAAGTCCGTTCATTTCGAGCCCTCCAATTACCTATATCTGGCTTCCACCGCGGTTTAAACTAAAACTACATTTTTGGACGGGAAAGTTCAGGACTACAAAAATAGTCTGTATTTTCATTGATTTAAAGTTGCATATTCCTCACCGTTATTAGACCAAATGGTAAAATTTATGGTCAATCATTATAAATAACACCTGCCGATTTTTTTAAATATAAATAGGAGAGGGGGCCGTATTTTACTGCCCGTGTTGCAACGCATATTTATTGTTGGTAGAACGAAAAATGCACAAAAAGCATTTTTGAGCTTATATTTTTTTGTTTAAAATGTAAAGGGATACTTACTTCCGGTCTACGGAAATAAAATAAAATTAATAAATATGTTTCCGTTCACCGGATACTCCCAATATAATTCCATCGAGATAAGTAGGTACCGTTCACCATGGTATATTATACCTATGAGTTGTTAAAATACATTTTGTCAATAAATAAATTTAACATTTGGGTTGACAATAAATAATATTACGCTTAACAATATTAGTCTGTCTTAGGGTCAGTTCAGACCAAGCGGAAATTTCCCCGAGCACTTTTTGACATCATTGTCAAATGAAACATATTATCACCATATAATATTATTGTATAGTGATATGGTTCATTATTCTTCCTATGGTCTTAGGTGTGTATGTTCTTTTTCACCTCACCGGCTCGGAAGGGTATACTTTCTCATTCGAAATCCGCGTGGAAAACTGCACCTGGAAAAAAACTTTTCTACTAATTTGTAGAAGGTGGACACTTAAAGAAGTGGTCAATTCTAATTGTGGTTATTATTATTTGTGGTTCTAAACCGTCGAAAGGATTCAATTCACCTAGTATTTTCCTCGCTGTAGTGAGGTGAAAAATTGTGTGTTGCGCTCGGCAGCAAAGTTATTTTGCGTCTCGTACCTTGAAACCCTCGCTACGCTCAGGATTCTATTCTAATCCTAGAACCCTTCGCTTTGCTCAGTTTTCAATACTAGTACTCGCACAAAATAACCAACTTTGCAGCCTTGCATAACAAATAACTATTATTTAACTCAAGAATTGCTAAACAAAGGCCGTTACCAACCATATCCAGGTTATAATTATGAGGTTTTTTTTCTGTCTGGTAGGATTAGCTATTCTTGGAGACTTGCAACGGCCGCTTACCATGCACACCTGGTTAGGGCCTT
Organism: Metalampra italica; assembly: GCA_949699065.1. Lineage (NCBI taxonomy): Eukaryota > Metazoa > Arthropoda > Insecta > Lepidoptera > Oecophoridae > Metalampra > Metalampra italica. Next base: position 6,109,803 of record OX452969.1, read on the forward strand.
TAGGTAAGGTATACTTACAGTTTTCAAGGCAGTCGTGAAATTAATTAATATTTTATTAAGTACATATGGAATTAATGTTCTACGAATTTAAACTAGTCGACGAGGGCAATTAATATTGTAATAATTAAGATTCCTAACAACTCATTCACAAAGCTAAAATATTGGTCACCTAATATACATAAAGGAAATTGAGTGCTTTTATTTAATAAACATAGTTCAGGTCATTTTTGTAGGTACTTTTGTAAATTATAATTCTCTTCTATGTTTTTGGCATTCGATGCGCACACGCGTGCAATTGATCGGCAACCGGATGTGGGCTCGTAGCACATTACTTCCGGTAGGGATAAAAATACATCCCATTACATCCAGATGTGCGCCCCCATGCTACCTACTACTTATAAATACCTACATACCTACACGTGACACATTTTAGGTTTGATTACGATAAAATATCTACAATATAACATTATTAGAATAAATATTGCCTATAATACCTATTTCTATAAATCTTGTATGCAAATGTTAGAAAATATTTATAAATGGGGATGGAGCTAAAAAGATATCATTAGTCCTAAATGGAGAAAGCATGAATTCGGTTGTCCCAGACCAGATAAGTTTGTTGATATTATAAGTAAGCATAATTTAATGTTTCATAGACGGTTGGCCATATACGGAGAGGCGTGGATTGGTGGGACCATTTGTTAGTTATTTGGTTCTCACCACCTCTATCCTAATTCTTACTAGTATACACGATTTATGTAAATTAAACCCTAGGTATCGTAATAATAACTACGCTAGACTCAACACTATTTTTACTTATCAACGAGTGATGTTAAGTAAAAATATAAATACACTGTTTATATGCACCACGGCTAGCGTCAGTGACCATCTGACCATGCAACAAAAATAAAACCCGAGAGTCGATAAAATTGATTAACAAAACCCAAACCACCAGCTGGCGCTTCAGGTATGCAACACTGCGCTCTCCCGAGCTATGAAGGTACATTTTTTATAACTTTAATGAACAAGTTTGTCTTCTCGAGGCCCCTGTTAGCAGCTCATAAGGTTTAATTCTTTATTTAAGTGTGTCAGTACACGCAAAACCTATTTTTGTCACGTTATTCTTAATGTCTATGGGCAAGTTTATTCCTAGGCCTTGTATATAAACTGAGATGCAGGTGTCTTAAAACGTCCACAGAGTTTACTGAATAAAATAAAAAGTTACTCTGCTTGGTCATAATGACCGACTTTGTGTCCAATCCTAGATTCAGATGCAGTAAAAGTTGTCACATTAAATGTGTGGACAGTTCCATACGAAGAATTACAAGAAGAGATTGTTATTCACAAGGACAAATGGTTTAAGAACTAAAGAAATATGAATAACACGGAGTCTCTTGAAAGGTTTAATGACTTTCCCAACATGTATTAATTAATTGTAAGTTATTAGCTAGGTAAGCCTATTCCTGCATAATATTATTATCTTTCAGTTTTGTTGCGAACGCTACGATTTTGCCCCAGTTGCAAAAGCTAGTATTCCCGATCGCCGGCCAAAGCCCATTCTGATACTGAACGGGGCGTAAATTGTTAGTCAATCATTAATTTCATTACGAGTACTACGTATAGTCATTCCCATTATTACGAATGTTTTTACGACACTTGAAATAGTGACCTTTTATAATAATAGTACAGTACAGACAGATTATTTCCATCGGTATCTGATATAACTGCAAACGCGGCGGGCGGCGCGGCGGCGGCGGCGGGCGGGCGGGCGGGGTAAAGAAACCAATTTCAAAAAGCCCTATTCTTGGAAAAAATACCTATACCCTACTGGAGTAAGCAACCCAGATTAAGTATGAAAGCCTTCTTTATATAGGCAAGAAGCGTGTTGAATAGAAACACGTCGTCGCCACTTCGTCGTCGATCAGATGGCCTGGATCTCGTTGAGGGCCCTTCTTTCCCGCTCATCTCAGAGCACCCCGTATTTGTACTAATTATAAGTTATCTAGTCAACCCCGCGATTACAGTATAAGGCTATCCTATTACACGTGGTTTATTAATTTTCCCGATATTAATTAATTATTCAGTATCAAATTTCATCAAAATCGGTACAGCGAGGCGCAGTACAGCCTATGGTAGGCTTGAGTCACAAATATCAACATCCGCGCGTTTATAATATTAGTAAGATGAGTTTATATTAGGCTATGTCTCGTCAAACTTCAAAGCCTTTGAGCTTGTAACGTGTGACGTTTGAACCTGAGCTCTTGGGGGTGTCTGTCGCGTCGTAGCCAAAGTCTGCTCTTTGAACAGGGTGTTGTTAGTTTGTTTTGTTTAGCAGGATTCCCTAGTTCAGACACACAGTGTGTTTTCACCAATTAAACGTGGTGTCATATATCGCTTAGATTAGTGTGTGTAATACAAAGTGGACTAGCCCGTAAGAACGGCTCCGTCGGGGTTCAAAATTGAGACAATGTAAAAAAATCCGATTTTCTCAATCACATATTTCGAATAGTTTAAATACTAGGAGTATGGAGTATGACTTTTGAATTAACTAGGTGTTGCTTCGAATAGCGGCTTTATTTAGTGTAGGTAGAGGGGAACTGAACACTCGCGGTTTTTAACGTCATGAATTTACTTCATTCAGGCTTCACGGCGTTCAATTCAATTCCGGATCTTTCCCTCCATAATGGAGCGTCTCTGCTCAACAGAGACAAATATATGTAAAACGTATTTTTTTGCGTTTGATAAGAAAATGTGAGTAGGGAGGTACCTAATTGAGTCTGCGTGCCATGCCAGCATCGGATAGTCTATTCAGTAAATTGATGATGCTATTTAAAAGCAGCTTCGTAAACCTATATTTTGAACTATTTACTAGTACCTACTCGGCAGTATAATAGAAAAGAAACAAATAAATTAATTTAAAAATTCCGACGTATTAAGCGTATCCCAGACACATGCGGCCTGCGGTGGCGGCCTACCGCAGGCCGCAGCTTCAATATGCAAGCTCAGGCCGCGCGTGTCTGAAGTCTCATATACTCGTAAACATACAGGCCTCCATCGCCACCGTCACCGCAAGCCGCGTGTGTCTGGGTTCCCCTTTACGGATTTTAAAAAATCGAATACATTTGTGTTGGGCGATTTTCATGGCACGTGCTATTGCCACTATCTGCTATTGCTTTGCTCACCACTTGGTTTCCGAGAATTAAAACCCTTAGAACCTAGGAAGAAATCCAAATTTCTAGACCCCGATAGTTAAAGCTATGCGTTGATAGGTAGATCATTTAGTTATAGTCAGTTAGTGACTTACATTACATGATTTAAAGGGTTTCGCACCAGAAAGTCTAAAGGAATTCTTACGGTAGGACTAATTATGTCAGTCAGATCGTCACTTAACAACCTCTTAGTGCGCCGTACCTATCTCCTAGCTAGAAAAAAAAACTTATTTGCCAATTAGATCAAAGTAACTACCTAGAGGACATACATACATACATATCTTTTTTGAGGCAAAAATTCAACGAAAACCGTTAAAATAACAAAATTAATATCTTTATAGAATGGTTTTTTGTTCATTTTTTTTGTAAATTTCGTAAATATTTGATTATTTAGACAGAGATGCGTGTTCTAAAATTTATTTTATAACTGGAGTTGGCCAACTACCTGCTATATCACTTTATGAAGTAGGTATGTCTATTTTATATGTAAGTAGTATACTATAAAAAAATATTTCCGCAAAACTGTGCCAAAATAAATTCACAAACAAACAATTTCGCAACGCAGTTTTACAAAACATGCGACAATTAAACAATATATTACACCAAAGAAAGGTAGGAAGAATACGCAAAGCTATATCGCAAACTTAACAGGCAACAGTTGGAAATACAAAATTCCTTCATTGCGATACAAAAGTTTAACCAAATTTATAGAAGTTAAAAATAGGTGGTACAATAAACTACAAAAAAATGAGAATTTACAGAAAGAATTTCAGCAACATGACCAAAATAAATAAAATTAAACTAAACAAAACCAAAAGAGTTGTAACACTTACCTAAGCTCTTCAATTTCTGTGTTAAGTCTCGTGATATCATTCAAGTGTAAAGTTTTCAAAACTTCTATCTGTTCGGATAAAGCACGAATCTCTTCTTTTACTTGCATTTCGGCCGCATTCACAGTTAATATATAAATAATAGTCAAAAATACACAGATCTTGAGACACTTCATTTCGCTAGCGTGATGCGCGAGGCGAGGTTCGCGAGAGCGTGAGCTGAAAACGTCAGAAGCGGCGCGCGGTTAGAACTGGAATGGGCGCGCGGGTCGCTTCAAAGTGCATATATAATAATAGGGGACAGGCGCGGCGGGACCGAAGGCAGAGCGCAGCCCGGCAGGGTGCGTGGTTTGATATGCAGATGCGTTTTGGGGTCCAACAGTTGTCTTACCCGGGTTGTGAACGCAGCCCTTTTACCCTGTCTATTATGTACTTAAATACGCAGTTGGTTTGGCAGTAAATTGACATAGCCTAGGTACTTATAAATAGTAGGTATTTTGAAACTCGCCTTCCAAAATATTTAATAATAAACAGCTAAATCCGAGATTTTAAATGTTTCTCAGTGTAGCTACACGGTATTATATATGATTGATTACTGCCATGCATCCCAGATACATATGCATCCCAGATACATATACCTACTTAATTTTTAGTTTCAATATCAGTAACATTGACTGGCCTGTTAGCGTAGTGATAGTAACCCTGCCTACTGCGCCAAGGTCGTGGGTTCGATTCCCACCCGGGAGAAACATTTGTGTGATGGATGAGCATAATCGTAACTGTTGGTTTTCGGATTCTGAATACTGTTTGTATTCATTTACAAAATGTATGTAAGTATGTTTATCAGTGGTTGAGTAGCAACAAAACAAGCTTTGGCTTAGTTTGGTACTAAACAGACGTGTGTACACAAACATTACTATTACTATTAAGAACATTACCATCTTGTAGCTTAGTTTAGGAATAATCGAGTGAAATTACTTAGGTATCGTTTCCATTCTGTAGGTATATAATAAATTTTATCATAATATCAACCCATCGACGTACACTGGACCACAGAGGATTAATAATAGTTACTTGACTGCACATAGGTCTTCGTCGATCACGCCACCACACGATTTAATAATACAACGTACGTAGATGGAAACATTATTTTTCCACAAATCCCAAAACAAGTCACTGTCGTCTGTCTCATCTCGCTAGAATCGAGCAAAATGAAATGGAAGGCTGCATTCAATAATGAAATACCCAATTAACCTCGCGCTAATTGGGTATTGGGTGGAAAAGAGTCAAATGAAGTCCAACGTAAAAAGGGAAATATCTAGCATTCAACGTTATGATAAAAATATTATTTGAAAAGGCTTCGTAAGAACTTCGACATCGTTGGGTATGAGTTCTTGTGATATAATTTCTATCCCGAGATACCTTTAATTGGATAAAAAATAGGTATCTTTATTCGTTACACTTGTTTTTGACATTATCACGTGTAAATGACAACTCGTAGAGAGCGTTGATGTCTTTTGTTCTACCAAATTATCAAAATTATTCTTAGTTTCAGGATTATTTTACAAGTACGTAACGTAACTATAACTTATTACGTACCTATTATAATAACTAATAATACTTAAGTCTTATATTCTTAGATGATTGGTATACTATTTAATTCTCTTAAATTACATACTTTACGAGTACATATTATTGCAATGCAACTTTATGAACAAATACCGCGTACCGCGTTCTAATGAAATTGCCAAGATACTGCAGCGCGTCGAGCATGTTCGCCCAGGCCGGAGTCCCTTTTCGCGATCATAAGGTCTCGTGTCGTGTCCTTCTGCCCTGCTATTCTGTAAGCGTATTTGTGCAACTCGATCCTGAATCCGCAGTGAGATCGGTCTCTAACTCAATGATTTACAGTTCAATAATAACTTTACTTCGCAAGTGAAGTGTTTATTGTGTAGCTTGTATTTGTTTACACAATGCGACATCAAGGTCTTTCATGATCGGATGCGGAGTGAAGTAAGTGACTTGCGATGTGATGGTCGAGTTTTAATTCGTACTTTACAGAATCACACAGCTGGAGTCGTCTTAACGATATTAATAATATAAATAACGAGTTCTCTGTACGCTGTCCAGGTGCTTGGACAATCCCATACTCAAGCATTGGGTTTCCGTGCATTGCCACTGGAATCGAAAGTAACTTGTTTTCAGGTCTGATCTTATTTTATTTTTTATTTTTATTTGTATTAATGTAATGTTTCTGTATTGGGTTTATACCTGTAATTATAGAACTATAATAATATTATTATATACTCACACAGTTGAAGTCTTAGAAGTTACGGAACGGTTGTACAATTACCAGTCAGTATTTTAAGTAGGTACCTACATGTTCAGTATTTTCCAATATAGGTATGTTATTAAATGTAAAAGACTGAATGAATACCTATGAATTCTATGGTTTGTAGAACTATTTTCAATAAGTAGGTACCTAACTTATCTTACCCTTTTTGGTTTCGTCTAAGCTTCTTTTTATGTTTTAAACTAGTGAATGCTAGTGACGTAGATTGTTGTTAGTGCTCTCAACTCATCTTTAATTCGTGAGGTCGATAGTTCAATTTCCGGCTCGTAGCAATAAGTTTGTCGGCAGATGGAAACTTTGTGTGTGAAGGAAAGTTTCTAAGGCTTTCAAACTGCACCAAGTTTCATCCAAGTCGGTTCATCCGATGACATCTAAAGAAATAAAAGTTTTTATCTTGCCTACTTACCTGATAATTCAAATTTATTTATTCAGATCAAAGATCCATTTTATGTTAGTAAAAAAATACAATACAATACTTGGCTAGTGTTAGTAACATTTAAATGTTATGTGATAATAGTTATATTTAACGTTCTTACATCACGATATTGTTTTGACTTTATTACTGGCCATTTATACTGGAAGTTAGGGATTTTTTATTATTTTCTTTAAAATTTTCCTGGGCGAGGAAGTTCCTCCGTTTATTAGTTCAAAACTTGTTAACTAGCTTTTGCTTCGCAGTTTATCAAAACTCAGTTACGGTGGCGGCCGGAAATACTTTTCTTGAGATTTTTTTATTATTTTACCATTGCAATCTAGGCTACTAGCAGATGCCCCCTTAGTTTGGTATAACTATGATTAATTCGGTGATTCTGACCAATGTATATACATTATATTATATACCAGATCATAATTACTAAGTAAGATGTGTCTGACAGGTCATGTAGGTACAGTCGCGTTCGTAAATCGTAACTTTTGACTAAGTATTCAATCGATCTCCATGTCATTTTGAACAACGCATAGGCTATTTATACTTTGGAAATAACATATTCACCGCGCGCGAACTAAGCCGCGGGAAACAGTTGTTTGAAATAAGAAAGGAGATATCTTCGCTTTTCTTCGGTCGCATTGGTTTTATTCTCGCATTCGGTCTAGCTCTAATCTTAGATACAGGGCATACTAACATAACGACATAGTTCACACGGTACAGGAACGTTGCCAGGGGGAGGTATTTTTTTTAGTGCCAAAAGTTGTCCACTAGAAGTTGTTTTTTTCAGTATGCGACACTGAGTGCCGTAAGTCACACTTGTATTTCAGAGAAACTGAATGTCCCCAAAGTTGCAAGATGGTTAAAGTCTAAGAGGCACCTAAGAGGACACAGGATTTTTGTAAACGATCATGGCTACTGGTAGACTTATTTTTATGGGTTGAAGATATCCCCTGATATGAATTATGTCGGTCTGCATGCTGTCAGTGGTTACGTCTTCGAGAAATAGCGCATGAAAGACTTAGGCTGTATGGTTGAGAACAAAAAACGATAAGGAAAATGGTCAGTTTTGGTACTTATTGGAAGTATGGCGTCTCCTCATGTGAAACGAGCCGGTCTGCCTGCTCGCGGTGCTTTCAACAAGTCTTTCTGTCTGTCTGTTCTCGCCTACAGGTGCAATTTTTTGGGAAATATTAAGCTTTAAAGTGTGGACAAATTTTTGTCACTCTAGTATTTATTTATCTAGTGGTTATTGCATGGTTTTATGGGCTCGCGATGTCTACTATTCTCACAGATCCTTAGTATATATCGGAATAAAAGAAAGGCTATAGATACCTTGCGGGAAAAAATTTCTGCGCGTGTCATAACTGGGCTCAAACGTCCACCAGCATTACGTCTATTGAGAAAAGTTGTGCAGGTACGATCGAACCCCGTGAATAATACCTATCTGTGTGTTTATGGAGGTACCTACACGATTACTTGCAATCTCAGTATACGCCCCCCCCCCTCAAAAAATTAACCCTGACGACGAATCTGACGCACTTACAAGATGAGTTTTTGAGTCTAGCCTTTGTTGGTAGCTATACATAGGTAATACGGGTGTAACAAAAGTAGTGTCGGATGACAATGATCAGTTAAGAAGAGTAGACTGACGATTATATTAAGTAAGGTTTATATAATGTCGATGTATGTTTAGGTACCATTCATTGTACAAATTTTTATCCGATGGGGGTAAAGAGGTAAACCTAAACTTGATTTTTTATTTATAAACAAAGACATGCAGTGGATGAAGTGAACAACTAGGTAGTTTAAGCTTTAACTTGCAAAATTTTTAGAGTTTACTTAATGAACTTACGTTACTCCTCCGTGAGTTTACAAGACCAGTTAGATGCTAATAAGTATTTTATTAATTGATTCTAATCAGCCAGTCTTTTTTAATGAGGCTTTGGCTTGGTTATTAGACCATTTAGCCATGTCCAAATTTTTATATAAAATCATATTTCTTATTTATTAACCGGTGGGTACATTTTTAAAAGGAAAATGCATGGAACTAAATGTACTACGTACAACGAAAAATGAAATAGATGAGATGAACATGACACTTCGGTTCCCGCCAATAGAATCTATGCCAATGCCAATTTGTCCTTTTAGGGGTCTTAAACTAGCCACATGGGGAAAAAATATAAAGAGAAATGTCCTTTCACAAGCCTTTCACCAACTATATTATATATAGTACAGTATACTATATAATATGGTAGAGTTCAAATTATTTACCAAATAGTTATCTCATATATAAAAGGCGAAACTGACCCACTCACTGACTGACTGACTGACTGACTGATCAACGCACAGCCCAAACCGCTGAACCTAGAGACTTGAAATTTGGCACAGAGGTACCTCATATAGCACTGACGTCCACTAAGAAAGGATTTTTCGAAAATCAACCCCTAAGTGGGTGAAATAGGGGTGCAAAGATTGTATGAAAGTCCCTCATTTTTAAAGTTGGAAACCTGAAAATTTGTATTTAGGCTATTCGTTAAAAACCAATGAACACGTGTTTCAGCGATTTTGAAAATTCCACCCCTAAGTATGTAAAATAAGGGATGAAACGCGCACAGCCCAAACCGCTGAAGCTAGAATCGAGAAAATTTATATTTAGGCTTTTAGTTTAAAAACAATAATGACGTGTTTCGCGAATTTTGAAAATTCCACCCCTAAGTATGAAAAATAGGGGATGAAACGCACACCCCAAACCGCTGAGCCTAGAGACTTGAAATTTGGCACAAAGGTTCCTCTTACAGCACTGACGTCCACCAAGAAAGGATTTTGCAAAAATCATCCCCTAAGTGGGTGAAATAGGGGTGCAAAGATTGTATGAAAGTCCCTCATTTTTAAAGTTGGAAACCTGAAAATTTGTATTTAGGCTATTCGTTAAAAACCAATGAACACGTGTTTCAGCGATTTTGAAAATTCCACCCCTAAGTATGTAAAATAATGGATGAAACGCGCATAGCCTAAACCGCTGAAGCTAGAATCGTGAAAATTTATATTTAGGCTTTTTGTTTAAAAACAATAATGACGTGTTTCGCGAATTTTGAAAATTCCACCCCTAAGTATGAAAAACAGGGGATGAAACGCACACCCCAAACCGCTGAGCCTAGAGACTTGAAATTTGGCACAAAGGTTCCTCTTATAGCACTGACGTCCACCAAGAAAGGATTTTTCAAAAATCATCCCCTAAGTGGGTGAAATAGGGGTGCAAAGATTGTATGAAAGTCCCTCATTTTTAAAGTTGGAAACCTGAAAATTTTAATTTAGGCTATTCGTTAAAAACCAATGAACACGTATTTCAGCGATTTTGAAAACTCCACCCCTAAGTATGTAAAATAAGGGATGAAACGCGCACAGCCCAAACCGCTGAACCTAGAATCGTGAAAATTTATATTTAGGCTTTTAGTTTAAAAACAATAATGACGTGTTTCGCGAATTTTGAAAATTCCACCCCTAAGTATGAAAAATAGGGGATGAAACGCTCAACCAAACCGCTGAGCCTAGGGACTTGAAATTTGGCACAGAGGTTCCTCTTTATAGCACTGACGTCCACCAAGAAAGGATTTTTCAAAAATCATCCCCTAAGTGGGTGAAATAGGGGTGCAAAGATTGTATGAAAGTCCCTCATTTTTAAAGTTGGAAACCTGAAAATTTGAATTTAGGCTATTCGTTAAAAACCAATGAACACGTGTTTCCGCGATTTTGAAAATTCCACCCCTAAGTATGTAAAATAAGTGATGAAACGCGCACAGCCCAAACGGCTGAAGCTAGAATCGTGAAAATTTATATTTAGGCTTTTAGTTTAAAAACAATAATGACGTGTTTCGCGAATTTTGAAAATTCCACCCCTAAGTATGAAAAATAGGGGATGAAACGCACAACCAAACCGCTGAGCCTAGGGACTTGAAATTTGGCACAGAGGTTCCTCTTTATAGCACTGACGTCCACCAAGAAAGGATTTTTCAAATTATCCCCTAAGTGGGTGAAATAGTGGTGCAAAGATTGTATGAAAGTCCCTCATTTTTAAAGTTGGAAACCTGAAAATTTGTATTTAGGCTATTCGTTAAAAACCAATGAACACGTGTTTCAGCGATTTTGAAACTTCCACCCCTAAGTATGTAAAATAAGGGATGAAACGCGCACAGCCCAAACCGCTGAAGCTAGAATCGTGAAAATTTATATTTAGGCTTTTAGTTTAAAAACAATAATGACGTGTTTCGCGAATTTTGAAAATTCCACCCCTAAGTATGAAAAATAGGGGATGAAACGCTCAACCAAACCGCTGAGCCTAGGGACTTGAAATTTGGCACAGAGGTTCCTCTTTATAGCACTGACGTCCACCAAGAAAGGATTTTTCAAAAATCATCCCCTAAGTGGGTGAAATAGGGGTGCAAAGATTGTATGAAAGTCCCTCATTTTTAAAGTTGGAAACCTGAAAATTTGAATTTAGGCTATTCGTTAAAAACCAATGAACACGTGTTTCCGCGATTTTGAAAATTCCACCCCTAAGTATGTAAAATAAGTGATGAAACGCGCACAGCCCAAACGGCTGAAGCTAGAATCGTGAAAATTTATATTTAGGCTTTTAGTTTAAAAACAATAATGACGTGTTTCGCGAATTTTGAAAATTCCACCCCTAAGTATGAAAAATAGGGGATGAAACGCACAACCAAACCGCTGAGCCTAGGGACTTGAAATTTGGCACAGAGGTTCCTCTTTATAGCACTGACGTCCACCAAGAAAGGATTTTTCAAATTATCCCCTAAGTGGGTGAAATAGTGGTGCAAAGATTGTATGAAAGTCCCTCATTTTTAAAGTTGGAAACCTGAAAATTTGTATTTAGGCTATTCGTTAAAAACCAATGAACACGTGTTTCAGCGATTTTGAAACTTCCACCCCTAAGTATGTAAAATAAGGGATGAAACGCGCACAGCCCAAACTGCTGAAGCTAGAATCGTGAAAATTTATATTTAGGCTTTTAGTTTAAAAACAATAATGACGTGTTTCGCGAATTTTGAAAATTCCACCCCTAAGTATGAAAAATAGGGGATGAAACGCACACCCCAAACCGCTGAGCCTAGAGACTTGAAATTTGGCACAAAGGTTCCTCTTATAGCACTGACGTCCACCAAGAAAGGATTTTTCAAAAATCATCCCCTAAGTGGGTGAAATAGGGGTGCAAAGATTGTATGAAAGTCCCTCATTTTTAAAGTTGGAAACCTGAAAATTTGAATTTAGGCTATTCGTTAAAAACCAATGAACACGTATTTCAGCGATTTTGAAAACTCCACCCCTAAGTATGTAAAATAAGGGATGAAACGCGCACAGCCCAAACCGCTGAAGCTAGAATCGTGAAAATTTATATTTAGGCTTTTAGTTTAAAAACAATAATGACGTGTTTCGCGAATTTTGAAAATTCCACCCCTAAGTATGAAAAATAGGGGATGAAACGCACAACCAAACCGCTGAGCCTATGGACTTGAAATTTGGCACAGAGGTTCCTCTTTATAGCACTGACGTCCACTAAGAAAGGATTTTCCAAATCATCTCCTAAGTGGGAGAAATAGGGGTGCAAAGATTCTCATATATAATATATAACTCAAGAACGGATCGACGGATTTTGATGAAACTCGGTACATTTATAGCTTATATCCTGGAATAACATGTAGGCTACTTTTTACCGCGGTCAATTGTTAACGAAACTCGATAACGGCTGAACGGATTCGGATAAAACTTGGTACAGTGACAGCTTATATCTTGGGATGACATATGGGCAACTTTTTACCGCGGTAAACTTTTCCCGCGGGAAAAATATTTAATTTTGATGAAACTTGACACAGTGATAGCTTATATCCCGGGATAACATATAGGCTACTTTTCACCGCAGTACACTTTTTCCACGGGAAAAATATTTAATTTTGATGAAACTTGGCTAACCTAACCTAACTTAACCAAAACCAACCTAACCTAATAGTGATAGTTTATATCCTGGGATAACATATAGGTAACTTTTTACCGCGGTAAACTATTCCCGCGGGAAAAATATTTAATTTTGATGAAACTTGGCTAACCTAACCTAACCTTACCAAACCTAACCTAACCATCAGTGATAGTTTTCCTGCGGGAAAAATATTTAATTTTGATGAAACTTGGCACAGTGATAGCTTATATCCTGGGATAACATATAGGCTACTTTTCACCGCAGTACACTTTTCCCGCGGGAAAAATTATTAAAAGTTGATGAAACTTGCTAACCTAACCTAACCAAACCTAACCTAACAGTGATAGTTTATATCCTGGGATAACATTTATGCAACTTTTTACCGCGGTAAACTTTACCCACGGGGAAAATATTAAATTTTGATGAAACTTGACACAGTGATAGCTTATATCCCGGGATATAACATATAGGCTACTTATCACCGCAATAAACTTTTCCCGCGGGAAAAATGTTATAAAATATTATAAAAATATTTAATTTTGATGAAACTTGGCTAACCAAACCTAACCTAACCTTAGCAAACCTAACTAACAGTGATAGTTTTCCCGCGGGAAAAATATTTAATTTTGATGAAACTTGGCACAGTGTTAGCTTATATCCTGGGATAACATATAAGCTACTTTTCACCGCAGTACACTTTTTCCGCGGGAAAAATATTTAATTTTGATGAAACTTGGCTAACCTAACCTAACTTAACCAAAACCAACCTAACCTAATAGTGATAGTTTATATCCTGGGATAACATATAGGTAACTTTTTACCGCGGTAAACTATTCCCGCGGGAAAAATATTTAATTTTGATGAAACTTGGCTAACCTAACCTAACCTTACCAAACTTAACCTAACCATCAGTGATAGTTTTCCCGCGGGAAAAATATTTAATTTTGATAAAACTTGGCACAGTGACAGCTTATATCCTGGGATACCATATAGGCTACTTTTCACCGCAGTTCAATTTTCCCGCGGGAAAAATTATTAAATTTTGATGAAACTTGGCAAACCGAACCTAACCTAACAGTGATAGTTTATATCCTGGGATAACATTTATGCAACTTTATACCGCGGTAAACTTTTCCCGCGGGAAAAATATTTAATTTTGATGAAACTTGGTACAGTGATAGCATATTAGTGTGGCTGACGGAACGCAAACCTCCGTGGGCGACCGGATTTAATATTTAGGCTTTCAGTTAAAAAACAATAATGACGTGTTTCGGCAATTTTGAAAATTCTACCCCTAAGTGTGTAAAATAAAGCGTAACACACACTGGGCGGCGGCGCTGCGAAAGCGTTGCGGCGGCGAAGGTTTGTATGAAGAACGCGCCGCGCCGCCGCCGCTTTGATGTAAAGGGCTTCATACTATTTCGAACATTACAGAAAAAAACCGCAACGCTTTCGCAACGCCGCCGCGCAGTGTGTGTTACGCTTTAGTGATGAAACGCGCACAGCCTAAACCGCTGAGCCTAGAGACTTGAAATTTGGCAGAAAGGTTCCTCTGTGATGTCTACTACGAAATGTGTTTTTACCGCGGGAAAACTTGCGGGAAAACCTTTTTTACGCGAGCGAAGCCGCGGGCAAAAGCTAGTCTACAATATAAAAGGCGAACCTGACTGACTGACTGACTGATCCACGCACAGCCCAAACCGCTGAACCTAGAGACTTGAAATTTGGCACAGAGGTTCCTCATATAGCACTGACGTCCACTAAGAAAGGATTTTTCGAAAATCAACCCCTAAGTGGGTGAAATAGGGGTGCAAAGATTGTATGAAAGTCACTCATTTTTAAAGTTGGAAACCTGAAAATTTGTATTTAGGCTATTCGTTAAAAACCAATGAACACGTGTTTCAGCGATTTTGAAAATTCCACCCCTAAGTATGTAAAATAAGGGATGAAACGCGCACAGCCCAAACCGCTGAAGCTAGAATCGTGAAAATTTATATTTGGGCTTTTAGTTTAAAAACAATAATGACATGTTTCGCGAATTTTTAAATTCCACCCCTAAGTATGAAAAATAGGGGATGAAACGCACACCCCAAACCGCTGAGCCTAGAGACTTGAAATTTGGCACAGAGGTTCCTCTTATAGCACTGACGTCCACCATGAAAGGATTTTTCAAAAATCATCCCCTAAGTGGGTGAAATGGGGGTGCAAAGATTGTATGAAAGTCCCTCATTTTTAAAGTTGGAAACCTGAAAACTTGTATTTAGGCTATTCGTTAAAAACCAATGAACACGTGTTTCAGCGATTTTGAAAATTCCACCCCTAAGTATGTAAAATAAGGGATGAAACGCGCACAGCCGAAACCGCTGAAGCTAGAATCGTGAAAATTTATATTTGGGCTTTTAGTTTAAAAACAATAATGACGTGTTTCGCGAATTTTGAAAATTCCACCCCTAAGTATGAAAAATAGGGGATGAAACGCACACCCCAAACCGCTGAGCCTAGAGACTTGAAATTTGGCACAAAGGTTCCTCTTATAGCACTGACGTCCATCAAGAAAGGATTTTTCAAAAATCATCCCCTAAGTGGGTGAAATAGGGGTGCAAAGATTGTATAAGCGGCAGATATAGAAACCATCTTTATTTTGCAAAAGAGAGCTGTTAGGGCGATCTATAATTTACGTTGTAGAGAATCATTAAGAGAAAAGTTTAAAGAAATTAATATATTAACCGTTGCCAGTCAATACATTTTTGAGAATATTTTGTATGTCCGCAAAAATATATCTCTCTTTTTGAGGCACTGTGATATGAACACAGCTTATGTTACAAGAAACAAAAACAAACTTGTACCACCACAGTTAAGGCTTAGTAAGGTCAGTAAATCATTCACGGGGCAATGTATACGCTTCTACAACAAACTACCAGAAGAAATCTTAAATATGAATGACAGAAAATTTAAGACTCACATTAAACAACAACTTTGTAAGAAAGCTTATTATAAAACAGTCGATTATCTAAATGACAAAGATGCCTGGTGTTAATGTTACTTCAGCCTCGCACAATCTTTACAAAATAATGTTATGTACAAACTTGATTTTAAAAGATGTGTTGCGGAAGTTTGTTGCGCCGCTTCTTCTTCCCAGCTCTATATAACACCTTGGAGGCGGTGGTAGATAAAAAATTGACGTTGTATAAATGTACCTAGTGTACTTACATGCAATAAAATACTTTTGAATTTGAATTTGAATTTGTATGAAAGTCCCTCATTTTTAAAGTTGGAAACCTGAAAATTTGTATTTAGGCTATTCGTTAAAAACCAATGAACACGTGTTTCAGCGATTTTGAAAATTCCACCCCTAAGTATGTAAAATAAGGGATGAAACGCGACTTTTTACCGCGGTAAACTTTTCCCGCGGGAAGAATATTTAATTTTGATGAAACTTGGTACAGTGATAGCATATTAGTGTGGCTGACGGAACGGAAACCTCCGTGGGCGACCGGATTTAATATTTAGGCTTTCAGTTAAAAAACAATAATGACGTGTTTCGGCAATTTTGAATATTCTACCCCTAAGTGTGTGAAATAAAGCGAAGGTTTGTATGAAGAACGCGCCGCGCCGCCGCCGCTTTGATGTAAAGGGCTTCATACTATTTCGAACATTACAGAAAAAAACCGCAACGCCGCCGCGCAGTGTGTGTTACGCTTTAGTGATGAAACGCGCACAGCCCAAACCGCTGAGCCTAGGAACGTGAAATTTTATATTTAATCTTTTAGTTTAAAAACAATAATGATGTGTTTCGCGAATTTTGAAAATTCCACCCTTATGTATGTAAAATAGGGGAAGAAACGCGCACAGCCTAAACCGCTGAGCCTAGAGACTTGAAATTTTGCAGAAAGGTTCCTCTGTGATGTCTACTACGAAATGTATTTTTACCGCGGGAAAACTTGCGGGAAAACCTCTTTTACGCGGGCGAAGCCGCGGGCAAAAGCTAGTTAAATATAAAATATTCCGAAAACTATAAAATAAACCAAAAAATCTACAAAAGGTCTACTTATTTAATATACATTTAATCAAAATCAAACGTAGCCTAACCCTACGAGTATGTATTTCTCAAATCTACGTAAACTTTTCGTTCGTGATTTCTTGCGATCTGTTTATATACTAGGATTTATAATATTAAAATTTAATCCCCGACGCAAAAAAGAAGGAGCGTTTATACGGTTGCGCTGTGTGTGTCTCTGTTAGATAATAGCAGGGTAGAGTAAGGTAGGTATATAAATAAATAAACCGGACAGTGCGAGTAGGACTCGCGCTCTGAGGGTCCCGTCCGTACAAACTTAATTTAAGAAATATAATGTCATAAGCCGTAAACTTTCAAAGGTGCCATCAGCCTGATAAAGTATTATTTATTTTATGTTTATAATGTGTAACTGTAAGTATATTATTATACTATTGTATTTACTTTCTTTGACGAATAAAGAATTTTGAAAAACAAAAACAACAATTTAAGAAATAATGACTAACTTACATGGACATTATGTCCATGTAAGTTAGTCGCAAATTAAGTTTGTGTCAGTATAAAAATTATATTTTTGTGATGTTATACAAATTTACGGTTTTGGGATTTTTCCTTTACTTGTGCTTGACATTGGCTCTTGCTAAATTTCATGATTCTAGGTCAACGAGAAATACCCCATAGGTTTTGATCAAAATATGTAGCATAAACGGCCGTATCTTTTGACTGCGTTGACTTAAAAAGTTTGATTTTTTTAAAGATCCAAGGGATTACAGACCTGAGTATTTTATATTAATTTCAACTTGATACCTCCACGCATTCCTGAGAAAAAGGATCTTGACAGACGGACGGACAATGAAGTGATTCTACAAGGGTTCCTTTTTTCCTTTGAGGTACGGAACCATAAAAAGCGGCCAAGTACAAGTCGGGCGTTCCGTAGGAACTATTATCTAATCTGTGGTCGGGCTGCGCAAGGAGAGTTTCGTCCGTAGTCCGTCCATACAATGCAAATCAAAGAGCGATAGAGACATGCATTTTATTTTTGTTGTATTAGAATAGGAGTTTTAATGAAAACAAATGTATCTATCGTGTCTATAAATTTAATAGGTACTGCCATAACAAAAATTGCTAAATATCCCATCTAGGTAGGTACTTTGCCGGTCTCCAAATTACCTATTGGGGGATGAAACTGTTTCATTGAATTTAATGATTTCCTTTTCCGTCTACTGCGATGATAGGAAAGTACCTAAAACGCCTACGTAAAAGTAATTATGCCCCCTAAAATCCATATACTTACTTTAAAATATTGAACCATAATTTTCTTAAATTAATCAAAAAAATCTCTTACTTTTTTGATGAGCTACCTAGATCTTGGACAACCGAACAGACATACATGATAAATAAGCACTAGTTAGCCCGTAATAAATGTTTCACCGTTGGACTCTTCGGCTACGGAACCCAAAAAACTAGTATTCTTATAAACCATGCACACCAGATGCATCGTCCGCCGTTTGCCAGGTGTTTGATTCTCTTAAGTAGATAAGTACTTACTGAAGTATGTTTACAATCAACCAAGTTGTAATGGGTATCTGTCTCTATACCTACACATTTTTTCAAATCAGAATTTTAAATACTAGTATTTAAAAGTTACTAGATTTTATCCTTTACTTGTGATATAAAACCTTGCTTCATGCTAAATTTCAAAATTCTAGGTCAACCCCCATAGGTCTTGACTACCAAGATACCCAAAATGCGTCAAAATCGGCCATATCTTCTGATTGCGATTTCTTAGAAGTCAGATTTTTTCACGTCTCCAAGGGATTGCAGACTTGAGTATTAGATATTAATTTTAATTTTTTTTGACTGGCCTGTTGGCGTAGTGGTAGTAACCCTGCCTACTGCGCCAAAGGTCGTGGGTTCGATTCCCACCCGTGACCAACATTTGTGTGATGAGCATCACTGTTGGTTTTCGGATTCTGGGTGTTTGTATATATTTAAGTATTTATTTAAAAGTATTTAAGTAAGTTTATCAGTTGTCGAGTACCCATGTATAATACAAGCTTCGGCTTAGTTGGGACTAAACAGCCGTGTGTAAATTTGTCCAAACATTATTATTATTTAACTTGATACCTTCACGCGTTCCCGAGAAAAACGGCTTGACAGACGGACTGACAGACAGACGGACAACGAAGTGATCCTTTAAGGGTCCCTTTTTTTCTCTTTTGAGGTACGGAACCCTAAAAATTGTGATTTATAAAGATTTCGCATCTTAAAGTACCTAAGTACCTACCTACTTTACATACCAACCTATAAAATCGATTTTAACTGAAACAGCGTAAAAATATGGCGAAAATACTCGCCACAACCGCAGAGTTTTTACGTTTAATGTTAAACTCATTGACATTGGCAGTTTACGTTATCGACACCGATCGTTCGAGGCGAGAGTTTACATCTACTCGCTACTGTATTTTTTCATGTATTGTTAAAATGATGTGAATATTTTAGAGATTCAGTAGGTAGTTTCTGAGAGAAATTAGGTGTTTGTAAGTTGGCATTTGAAATAGTAACTTTAAATGTTTCGTGTACCATATTGTGCAATAAAAATATGAAAATATTGAATCGACAACATAAAGACGCAAGATTAGAAATCACCCGTATTTTTATTTTCCTCATACAATTACCTACGGGGGTATACCTTACAAACGATACCGAGGCCGAAAATACAGCTTTTGGAATTTTTGACTGTCGGCTTGTTTGTTCGTCCATCAAGCAAACCCACTGAACGGATTTAACTATAACCACGCACTTATCTAAAGTCCACGCGTACGAAGTCGCGGGCACAGCTAGTACCTAAATAAAGAAGGGATACGAATTTGGTGTTACCTACCTTCTTTATAGTCTTCGGAGTCTTCTGTACTCTGAGGTCTGAAGGGCTCCGCTCTTGTCCCTGTCGAGTGCCCTGAACTTCCATTCGGCCACAGTCTTGGGCTCTAAGATAGCGCTGCCAGGGTCAGACCGCGCCCGCTCGTGATCCCTGCTGAAGTCTCGAAAACTCGGTAAACAGTTATTCCGACTTTTACGTTACCCCACCCCACGTACCCCACGTAAATAAAAATTCAAAGCATATAAAAGAGTTTGTCATTTCTAAGGTCTCGCATTGTACGGTATAGAACAAAGAAAGCAATTTATTTGGCTTCATTCACAAGAAGTTAGTACTTCTTCTGTTGCGTTGACCCTGAACCGAAGAACGTTCTCCGCGTCTGTGATTTTCCTGTAAAATATTCAAGTAGGTATAAAGGGCTGGAAAAATAGGGTGCGTCGACAACGTGGTCCGACAGTCGAACCAATTGCAGATATAAGTTAATTTGTTAATTTACAGATTATTACAAGAATGTTTTGTCCAAATATTAATTAACTAGCAAACGCCCCGCGATTTCATTCGCGTTAAAATACTATTCCATCCTCCCCTCCTCCTACCCTTCTCTTCCTCTTCCCCCCCCCTACCCCCCTCCCCCCCCCCCCTTCCCCTACCTTTCCTCTTCCTTCACCTCCCCTTCCGCTTACCTTCCACTCCCCTTCCCCCTGGCCTTCCCCTTCCCATTGGATTTAAAAACCAACGTCACAGTCTCCGATTTGAAATCTGACTATGAAGAAGAAATGTACCAAATAAGTATTATTAATTTATTATGTACTCGAACTATACATAAATGTAGTATAATAAAATAAAATTGACGACGACACAATACCTTTCTCGCCACACTTGAAAGTAAAATGGGGAAAAAAGATAACTAGTCACGCGTCGGTGTCCCGGCGGTTTTTTTGACACTGTCGCTATATTGGATAAAGAGTTTATTCATTTCGGATGACAGCTGTCAAAATTAAAATGGCAATATCTGGGAAACTATTAGCTCTAGACTAGTGGTATCTTAACAAAAATGATAGATCTCGTCGAGATCTTCATTTCGGATGACAGCTGTCAAACTTAAAACCGCTGTAAATCAGAAACTTTGATCCTAGACTACTAGTTCATAAAAAGGTTTAGGAAGAGGATCTCGACGAGATATATCATTTTTAGTCTAGGGCTAGTATATTGCCATTTTAATTTTGACAGCTGTCACCCGAAATGAAGAAAGAACTCATCGAAATCATTCGCTTTGGATAAGATACCACTAGTCTTCTAGGGCTAGTAGTTTCTCAGATAGGCCGTTTAAATTTTGACAGCTGTCATTCGAAATGAAGATCTCGACGAGATCGATCATTTCTCTTTATGAACAAGTAGTCTAGGATCAATAGCTTCCGAGTTACAATGGTTTTAAGTTTGACAGCTGTCATCCAAAATGAAGGTCTCGACGAGATCTATCATTTCTCTTTAGAAACTATAGTAGTCTAGGATCAATAGGTATTTTCCGAGTTATGCCCGTTTGCAAGATACCCACAAATGTCGCAAGACTAATTTCGTATTTATTTCGTCCCACTAGTCCTTTATGGCATGTGGCATGCCGCCTCGTCTCGATATCGTCGGACGATATCGTCGTGGGCAAACGCTCATTGTGTGTCGTTATCGTCCAATGTGAAAACGGCCATTATTAATTTCTAGCCACATCTACATCTGTGTTTCTAGCATTGACAAATATTACTAGTGTTCCTTTAAAATTATTGGTTAACAGTTGATTTAGATTTATTTATTTCGCAGATACAGCCTATAACAAAATATATATATACTACATTATTACAACAATAAAGTGCTATCTGTAAAAGGGATCGTCAGTCAAGTACCTACAGTAAAGTAAGTTGGATAAATATAGATACTTACTCGATAAACTACGTCTTTGTTGCCGCCTGGTGTTGTGTCAATTTACAGCTTTCAACCTTCTTCTTTTGTTCATCATTCATTCATTATCAATGCCGAGTGCTGCTATATTATATTATGTAAAAACTTTCGAGTCAAGGTCTCCTCTCCGGTCTCATTCAACGCTTTTAGATAGTTTCTCAAGATGTACTTAAATAGCGTAGTTAAAAGACATAGGCATCATGTAAATACTGTAAAGTTTTCGTATACGTTGCGTTTTGTTTACAAATAAATTTTTGAGGGCCAATTAAGTAAGGGCAGCTTGAATATTGGGAAGCATAGGTGCAGCTGTCCGGTATTCGAAAGCAATATGTAAGATTAGTGAATGCGTGCCGCGTGCCGCGTGTGCCGGCATTTTGGGCCCGAACACATTGTGAAGACAGCTGCAAGATACGTTCCTAAAAAAATGAGCGCAACCCAACGCTTTTACCTGGTTACAGTTTTTAGGCTTCACTCGAGTTTGGCTTCGATACAATATTTTACATTAATTTATTCGACAGATCACACACAATGCCACATGTCTGTAATACGATCAAAATACTTTGTTATTGAATTTAAGGCTGATAGGAATAAAGGCAATAATATGCAGATTATTAATTATTGTGTAACGTTAGGTGTAGTTAGAGTCAAACTACACCTAACTGCAACGTGGTCAAAGAGTGGATCTAATTACGTAATATTATAACGTTGTCGTTTAACCGCGTCTTTATTGCTGCCTTGATATTGATAGGACTAGGTAATATGTATTATAATTTATCATGCATACATATACATATATACATACCTATGATAATGTGTATACTTATTCGAAAATGAAAAAAAAAAATCTGAGACGAAATTCAAAATTGGTACCTGGGGGGAAAGTACTCTAAGTACTGAAGATAGATTTTTGATTTATGCATAAAACGGAATATTTTATTTATCAGTTTAAAATTTTGAAACATCTGTTAAATTAAGAAAATAATGGGCTTGGCACTCTTATCGTATTCACCTGTATATACCTACTTAATATATATGCTACCTACTATTTTTACAAAGACTGCGTAACATTCAGACGTCTTAATATTACCTAACTAGACATTTTTAATCCACCTACAACCGGTAGGTGGTACCTAACGCACGTTTGGTAACCAAATTACTATGTATACATTGGCTGAAGTGAATAAAAATAAGTTAATATACCCTACCTAATTACTTATTAGCTTTTACTGGTCTAGTAAAGTAAACACTTATTAGTAAGGAAAGAAGCATAATATTTTGTTTCCTTTACTTACTCAGTAAAACTTTTGCAATTTTGCAAGTAAAAGGTACTAGTTTTTATTCACTGCCATTGCGTGCCGCTCTCTAGCGCCGCGGGGCGCGCGGGCGGGCTGGCGAGGCGCGCGCGCATATGCCGCCGCCGCCGCCGCCCGCCACCGCATCTGCCTCTCTATATCTCATGGCCTCACACAATACATTAACAAAGTAGCACCGGCTTTCACAGGTCGATTTATACAGAGTACGACAATTCAGACTTCAAGATCTCAATCTGGCTTTATTTTTGAAAATTCTCTGGCGGTCGGCTACATGGTCGGATACGACATCCCCAACATTTTACGAGAGAAAGGTGTAGGTATGACGATACGTCGCACCGGGCAGAAAAAAACTTAAAATTTAAATATTTAAATTTTAACTTTTTAACAAATACCTAGGTATCTATAATTATGTTTTTACACCGTTTTCTCAAGCTCATTGTGTATTTAAAGTAAACATACCACAATAACTTTTCGTTTGTATTCTATAGATATCACAACGACTACACTACACTACTTATATTATACCTATCTGCCGGCCGAGATCGCGGCGACACCTGCGCGCGCACCTGCCCGTCCCTGATTCGCCAAAAACGAATACTCGCGCGCATCACCTGCTGCGTCGTCGATCCTCTCGCGCGCTGTCGATACTTAATACTTATTATACCTTCAATCAACTACCGGCCTAGCAACATCATTATCACTATTAAATGCATGATTTTTTCACCTGAACCCAAAACAGCAGAAACTCTTTCCGATGGCAAACCCAGCTACTAAAATCATAACATCCTATATAAGTATTTCAGGGAGAAAGTATGATTCTCCGAATAATTTATTTTTATTCCAAGCCACAAAAACTTCGTAAAAGATTGCAATATCATTATCTAAAAGCTCGGGGCGGATCGTGACACTTTTTGCCAGGGGCAGCCCATTGCATTGACAAAGCATATTGAAGTTAATTGGTTGTTTGTAGCATTCGTCGTAAAAGTAAAGACAACAGGTGTGCACAATCACATTCGAAACTGAATAAAGGGATGCGGATGTACCTTTATACAGGATTTTAAACACTTTTGCTTTTGATTATCACCGCACTTTTTTGTCATTGCGTGTTCTTGCGAATCTTTCCAACATTTTGCAACAAGTCACTCGATCGGTTTCCCTTACAACGAGGATTTTCACAAATACCTACTTACTAACACCCACCCAGCAAAAAACGTGTTACGCAAAGACTAGGTATTTAGATGGCCATAGTCAAAAATACATTTCCATGGTTTGTACGCTTTATGTCAGAAAAGCACAATGTCAGATTAGCAAAATGCCAGATTCAGGGATTCAACCACGACTGACTACCGCATCCCCATTTACTTTTAAAATTTGCCGTTGAATGTGAGAAATCTTGTAGGTAACTTGGACATTTTATGTAGGTGTTACGAGTACTAGCTGTTGCCCGCGGCATTGCCCGCGTGGATCTGATGGATTCAAGGACATAAGCTATCACTGTACCAAGTTTCGTCAAAATGCATTCAGCCGTTACAACGTGAAAGAGGGACAAATGTCCTCCCTTACGTTTTATCTTAATTCTTGACTAACGCCTTATAATATTAGGTGTGTAGTAAGATGTTAGATGTAAGTACCTACCTACGTACTTATTATTTACCTGTATAATTTTATTATTATTATAGTTGTCTTGTAAGTTGTAGTATGTATATATACAGACATACTATGGCATTCGTAGAAAGGCTTTAGTTTCCATAAAAGAGATATAGACAATTACTTACTCTGTGATATAGACAAAGAAATTTGAATATTCAAATTTCTTTGGATATAGATAGCCTAATAATAATAAAAACATAGATAGATAGATATTTTTAAAAACGGTTCTATCACTTCTGGAGAATTCTTTCAACTCCTTTCGGCATCATTCTCATTGACAAAAGAAACTCCTTACTGCGTTAATCATTGGTGAAGATGAACTGGCAGTTGAAATATCCTGTCATAATATTCTTCTTCTTTCAGTGAAATGGAGGATGTCTACGGTACATTCACGTTTAGAACACAATGTTAGAGTTTAGAAAGATTGATTGAGAACCAGTAAACATTTATTAAAATAAAAATTTAAAGTAATGTGAGATAATTTTAAGTAATGTCACACTTAGCATCTGGTGAAGCCAGAACTCAAGGTGATATTTTTTTAGCTCATTTATTTATGTTATGATGACAGGACCACGTCTGAGACTCTTCTACTTGGAAACCTGTCCCATTGTAGATACTTACCTACATCAAAACGTAAATCTCTACAGTACGTATACCTAGTAATAAACCGATTTTAATGGTTATTGGTAAAGTATAGGTATAATTTTTCAAATCTGGACCTTGCTTGAGTCGAATTTCATATTGTGTAAAATTTTTACAAAAGTAAATGATAAAGTTAACGGCCACTGCACTTTTTATGTGATTTTCAGAAGTGGTTGATGCACCAAGGGTACCCGTGAAGAGCCGCATCCCGCAGCGGCTGCCGCCCAACCGGCTGCGGGCTGCTGCGCTCAAGAATAGGGCTGTCAACAACCCAACTGCTACCTCGGAATCTGCGGTATGTCCTGTTCGAACAATTTTTAATTTTGTTGTCTCATTTTACAAAAGGCAACAACCTATATATATGTTTAAGTATTTTTGAAACAGAAATCCAAGCTTGAACCGTTGTTGGTAGCCAAACAGAATGTTCGCTACGGGACGAAGCCTGCTGTTCGTCCCCGATCTACAGAGGTCAGTTTTATATTTTACTAGCTCTTTCCCGCGGCTCCGCCTTCGTAGAAAAGTTTTTCCCTATGTATCTATATTATGTTACTATATGTTATTCTGATGTATAATCTATATTTTATCAAAAACTGTTCCGTAGTTTTTACGTGAAAGAGTATCAGACATCCAAACACCCTTACAAACTTTCGCCATAATAATAGATAATAGAAGGATCTAACATTAGTTGCACAGTATTGTATGTGTACAACAGGCTACCGAAATCGTCGACTCGCATTAATGGTCACAGTTGGTTTCCCTTTCGCTACAACGATCGTTCAGCATTTCTCTGCTGCCGCTACCGAACTGTTTATTGCACTCAATACTTACATGACATTATCCCTACTCGTAACAGTCACGTCCGAGATCCGGCAACCGAAAAGACGACCCGACGGGTGGGAAGCCGTTGTTCCCTCTTGGAAGAACGCTTCGGCCACCAGGTCAAGAGAGGGATACGTTCTATTCTGCACCAAAGGTGAGTCCAGACAGCAATATTAATGTGACGTAAGTTCATATAGGTACACAAAATTAAAATCCCCCCTCCCCGCCCTCCGTCCCCCCTACATCGCGTGTATTTAATCACTCTCTTCGCTACTTTTAGGTCAGCCGCATAGCTAGCTTTTAGTCAGTCAACTCGTTGAATGTTGATTCAACGATCGGCCTAGGCATTAAATTGTATGGCCTAGCCGTTCATTTAACCAGTTGGCTGGGTGCGACATAAAATATCAGTTTGAACAAGAAAACCTGGCCCGGATTTTTCAATGACAAGTCTTCATAGCATCCCATCGACGCCCACATGACGTCATAGGTTTCATCGGTCAGACAAAAACTGCCTAGTTAGTTTGTTTTAAATGAGTGGAAGCAAAGTGATTTTAATTCGTATAACAATGTGTTATTATCTTATTTAGAGGCCATCAACGACGCCAAAGAGGCTGATGGAATCTTTCATTATACCGAACCCACAAAAAATGAACAGGCCTGTAATAGTGCCGCTTTCACAGGTAAGACAGGTTATACTACAGCTATACTTAAATAAACGTCATGAAAATACCTACACTAGATACAAAAATCATCATCATCAGTGAATTTCGAAAATTAATGAAATAAAAGTGCCTCCTACCGGCTTCGCAACACAGAATATAATCCTAATTAAGTAATACGAGCCTCTTTGATCGTGTGAACGCTGCACACGAGGCTAAACGGGGCAGCACGCCGTGGTTTGTCGGTACCATTAACCATGTTTTTGAAACCGGTACAATATTTATTAGGTTTGTGTCGATAAACTATTATGTAACACATTTATTTGTGCCTTATAGCCACCAGTTTCAAGAATACAACATAGGATACTTGGCCTCCCTGACCAGGTAATGTCTTGAGGTCTAATGCCATTCTTTATTTTATCTTATTTATTTCTTAATTAATCTATATACAGGCTGTCTCTATATCATATGCAATGCAGTGATGAGACAAGTTAGATCATTTCCTTTAATTATAATAATCTGCAATCAGCATGATATGATTTTTGATAATTCAAAAGTTTCTTTCGTTTTTCTCATGTAATAAAATTATTGAAAAATAATTTGAGATAATAGTTTTTACTACCTTACAACCTACGGATGTATGTGGCTTTTTTCTAATAGCAACATTTTCATAAATGTCGCTGCTTGAATATTGGTTTGTACCATAGAAAAAGAATGAACTATAGAACCGTAATAAGCATATAGCATGAAATAGCAATAGTCTTTTACCCCAATAATTTGAGAAGACGCTTCTTATATGGCGGGGTCAAACTGAACAAACACTATCTATTTTAGTCGGGTTGTGGTTTGTTGTGGGTTGGTACATACCAACTGCCCCCCAACAATAAATTGACATACGTAGATAGACGATTTTATACCTGTCTTGCTTACTCTTACCACTTTTGTAATAAGTGTGTCCCTCTCTGATTATTATTGTTATTTTAACAGCTGTTCTATGCGATCCTTGTTCAATGGTTTGTACCATAGATTTAGGATGTACAAGATAAACAATGACATATCAGAGACGAGACCAAAAAATATTGTGCACGTGGGAGTGAAAAACTACTTAAGTGTGGGTTGAAAATACTGTTGTCCCAGATTAACCTTTGCACATTATCGAGAGTACAATGTTTTTTTTCCAAGTGACAATATCTATGACGACGTCGTCACATTGGCAAGCCCTGTCGTAACCAAACATTTTTATATAGTACACAATTTTTTTATATTTCTATAAATAGCAACGAAATATTATTAAATTTTTTAGGTCTGTGGTTTGTACATACTAACTCCTCATATCCTCCAAGGATTTATAGGGCCTACAACTCCACCGCCCACTCTTCCTATTTCTTTTCTATTTCGAATATTACAAAAAATTACCGCAACACCGTCGCACCGCCGCCGCCCTGTCTGTGTTGGGCTTTAGCGAGTGTGTTTTTTTAATAAATTTATTTTCTTAGCGTTATTTTGTTCTGATAAACAGGAAACGATAAAAAAGTGCGAAGACTATGAAATACAACGTGATATTCCAGACATGAATGAAATTTCCAATGGCATCGATGACAAAGGTAGGTAATTATATTGTTTTTTGAATACCTACCAAACTTAATAAATGGGCATAAAAATACAAAATTATGTTTAATCTTCTATTGTTATAGAGTCTTTAACTTCAAAGAGCGAAAGAGTGGCGCAACTCAAAACTACTTGGCAAGAAAATATGCGTGTATTCGAAAAGATGAAAATTGATCTCAATGGCCGACAGGTACCTACTTTTCTGAACGCAGTTTAATAAAGTCGCAGTTACTAGTACTTATATAGTTAAATTGATAAATGGAATGGAAATGGATTTTTAAATGATGAAGGTATTAATGTTGTAGAAGATGTTACTGGAAATGTATGCAAAGATGATAGAGACACAGCAGAAAATGTCAACAATGGGTAAAAAGTTGAATATACCTTCAGCGGAGGATCTGCGCATCATGAATGTGACTAAAATGAGCCCAAACCAGTTGCTGCAGTTGTGTGCCGGTGGAAGTATGAAAAGCGCAGTACACAAAGGTGATTTGTTACGCAAACTAACTTCCAACTGGCAGAAAAAGATTATTAACAACAAGTTTACTTGTTCCAGAGTCTTTAGATAATACTAATCCTTTAATCACAATCGATATTAACAAATTTTTTAACATGCCTAATAATTTGGTGTCAACGTGTGAACAAACATTGACCAAGAGAAAAGAAATCATTGATTGGTTTGAATCCCTCAAAAAAGAAGAAAAGGTAGGTCTCTGTTGATGTCGCTAATACGTCAGTTATACAGGTGATTGGAAACTCGACCTATTCCTTCTTCTGGCTTGCTTAAAAAAGGCAATTGTAAAAAATACTCTGGTCTGGGTTCTGGGCAACAATACACAAAGCCACTAACCTCTTACTTAAGACCATTGATCTAAGCATATAAAAGTGAGTGTTTAATTTTTTTTATGGATTCGTATAAACAAAAAATAACAAACCACCGACAGTAGCACCATTGAATTTCGACCTCTAGTTGATAAGGATGAACTTGTTGCAATTACAAATGACCGTAAATGTAACCCCATTTAAGGAATAGATAGAAAGAAAATTCGGTCACCTGTAGGAGCACCTGTATAAATCTAGCTATACTTAACCATTCACATTCATACAATTTTAAGGGTATTAGTATGAGCAAACTATCAAAGAAAATTGATGAATTTTACGCCGAAAACGAAATGCTAAATTGCTCTCTTCAGACTGTAAAAGCAGATTTCATCAAGGAAATGAATGAAATTATGGAGTATTTGAGGTAACTGTTACATACGTTTGTAAATAGAATTGCTAAGTTCATGGTGTAGATAACGACTTAATTGTTGTCAGAAAAAGCGTCAACGACACGGTATCACTGCAGCTACGAGCAGAAGAATTGACTTATGAACTATCGGAATTAAATTCTCAAAACTCTGATCTACGGAAACAACTACAAAATTCTGATTATTTTAAATCCACAAACTTGAGACAAAAAATCGAGGTCAGGAAATTCATATTTTGTCGCATAAATATTTCCTCACTATCACTTTGCTGATATTGTAGCTTAATTGTATTTAATAGGAGCTTGAAAAAGAAGTAAAGGAGGAGAAATGTAAGAAGTTGTTGATGAAAGATCGTTTAACTAGAGCGGAAGGTCAAGTAAAGATTGGAGTAGAACGTTCTTCTCAATTGGAAGCTGCGTTAGAGCAAGTACGATCACATAATTGGACACTGGAGCGTACCGTGCAGCAGCTGCAAGAACAGGTCGGCTTAAAAATTCAGATTTGATGTATAGATAGATAATGTGTAAAAGTAGATAATCTAGGAGCGGTGATATTTTTGCAGAATCAAAAGTTGCAGAGTGATTTCGATAGAGAACTTAATAAGTTGACGGAGTCTATTAGAGAGAATACAGTTCATCTAGAAGAAATAGCTGAAGCTCGTGAAAAGCTACAAATTGAGTTAGATTTTTTTTACTAAGGTTAGTTAGGGATGCTTTCCAGCAACATTAATTATACCTATTATACACTGATTACCAGAAAAGAAGATCTCGAGAAGCGGCTTAATGATCTATCAGAACATTACAATGAATCTCTTCAAAAGGTAAAAGAAGAATTACATGCCAACGTTGCAAAAATTTTTGCAACTGAGAAGAAATTTGAACAAGAAAAAGAAGAGAGGAACGAATTAGAAAGAAAGTTAGAATCTCTTTGTGCACAAATACTTGAATCGGAGTTGCGTTACAAAGACATATTAAAGGAAGTGCAGGAAAAAGAATCGCAGCTGAGTGAGTAGAATATATTTATATACGGTCTAGTCTAGACAGCTTACATGCATAATAGTTCTTATATTTACTTTACTTCACATCACTCACTTTACTTTACAAGTTCATACATTTTAAATTAATGTTAACAGATAAGGCTATGACTTATCAATATGAGCTGGAAGCCGCCAAGCGTGGACTATCTATAGCGAACATGGAAATTGAAGAATACAGAAATCGCTTGTTAAATCAAACTGACACTTTAAGAGAAATAGAGGTAAGGTTTAATTTATTAAAAAAATGCTAAATTATTCAATTCTTCTTCTCTATACTATTAAAAAATTGTAACGGGGGTATTTCTGTACATTGAAGGGATTAAAAAAAACTATTGGAATACGTTATTTAGGCTTATCTGACCCCAAAACACTTTTCAAAAAATTCTTGTATGTCTGTTTGAACCGGCATCACGTTAAAACTACTGGTCCGATTTGAACCGGGTTTCTTTTGTTTGAAAGCAGTGGTCTGACTTAAAATCTCGTGTACTTGAATTTTTAAAATTCTGATTAATTAATTTTCAGAAAGATTTCAAGGAAACTATTAATTTGGAAGTTAAACTGAAAAATGATCTCAGCAGTAAAGATGAGTACATTGTAGAACTTGAAAAGAAACAAGCACTTTTAGAAAAACAGCTACAAGAAAGGTATTTTAAATAAATATAATATTGCATTAAATTTACATTAAATAAATGTTCGTTATATTTTACAGCGGATGCAAAATGGGTTCGTATGAGGAGCAACTGACATCTCTTAAAAGCCACATAGGAGAATTGCAACAAGAGTTTGGAGAATTTGAAAATATACATGAACTACATGAAATGGTAATAATTACAGGGACACTTAAGATTGGGATCGAGTTAAAGGACTTTGGGGCATGAGACGGGGTGAGGTAGCGGGGACTGTCATTGCGGACAAACATTATTAATTTGAAAATTCTTACGAAATTAATATGATAATATCAATCTATGATGAAATTTCTAGAAAGTCTTTCAATAATTATTTCGCCAATGTCCTTTAGTGCCAAGCAGTAGATACACGGGAAAACGTGATTCGAGTATGAATCTCGAGTTTCATTCTAACAACCTTTGGGGTCGCTGCTTGCAGGTGAGAAATGAAACGACTGATGATCTGTAGATACATATTTTATTAACAATTGTCCTTATTATTATTTACAATATTAGGTTCGCAACCGGCGACGGTTGAGAGGAGCGCTTAACGTTAGAAAGAGATAGTAATATCTTGTGTCCCCACAGTATTCCCCCCCAAGCGACAGCGTACATATATACACAGATCTAGATGTATTATTATACAATATAATTAAGGTATACTTAACGTTACCTAACTATTTGCTGTACAATTATAGTAAAATATTACCATAAGAATACTAATTCTATACAGACAGATTTTTTTACATCGTTTGTATATACATTTTATCTACGTGAATATCGCGCGAGTCAATTTGTGCTTCGTTGCGGCGCGTAGTGGGAGAAACTGGCTAGCGCGGTGCGGGGCGCGGTGCGGGGCGCGGTGCGGGGAGGTTGTCCACTGCGCCGTCATTTGGCCGGTCGGCGCGCGCGCGACGCTCAGTCGGTTCGCTGCCTTCGCTCTTTGCCGTCGTCGCCTTCACTTGCTTGCTCCGCGCGCTCACGGACTGCCTCGCCTCGCTCGCTTCCTCGCCGCGTGCTTGATAGTGACGACTCGTCGCATTTCTTTTTAACTGCGCTTGTTATTAAGAGTGTCGTCACTATGATATGTACATGAAGATTGAAGATGCGTGCACTTAGTAGTCGTCGAAAACGTTCTTTTCAGAGCGACTGCGCTTCCAAATGCGAATATAGTTTCTCGACTCCGCACCAAAACGTTCTTTTCAGAGCGACTCATTGCGTGACGTCATAATATAAACTGCTCTTTTCAGAGCAAATTGCGTGACCATAAAAATTGTTCTTTTCTGAACAATGTTTCATTCGCCTGAACGCTTGAAGTCGTTGTGTGTTGACAGTGATACTCAGTGCTTTTTAGGAGTGATCTATAGTTTTGTGAAGTGCTTAATTTTGACGTTTCAGGCTTGTGTTGTTTTTTGTTCGGTTCGAATAGCTGTGCGTATTCCTAATAGAACTGAAGGTAGTTCCTCGGTCCATTTGGTTGTTGTTGACCTTGCCATTAATGCTGCCTTTAGCGTGCGGTGGAATCGTTCGACTTGGCCGTTGGATTGTGGGTGATAGGGTGTTGTTCTGATTCTTTCACTTGTTTATTTGCTTGTCGGGGTCACCACTTTGGGGTCGCTGCTTGCAGGTGAGAAATGAAACGACTGATGATCTGTAGATACATATTTTATTAACAATTGTCCTTATTATTATTTACAATATTAGGTTCGCAACCGGCGACGGTTGAGAGGAGCGCTTAACGTTAGAAAGAGATAGTAATATCTTGTGTCCCCACAAACCTATATTTAAATGATGATTGCTCACAGGTCGTAGTACGTGGCAGTGTATTATGTATTATTTAATTGACCTTAACTTACCATATCAGATAAATCAGCAGCGCGCAAAACTGCTAGAAGCAACGCGACAGAATGGTGAATTAGCAGAAGCAATACAAAAGAAAGATAGTGAAATGGAGCGCAATATTGAAAGTCTCACTGAACAAGAACAACTTCTAGAACAAAAGGATGGCGTAATAAATATGTTGTCGGAAAAAGAGGAAGAACAAGCAAAGATCATAAAATTACTGAGGAATAATTTGGAAATGAGGACAAAAGCAGACAATGATGTAAGATTATTAATTTCTTTTTTTTTAAAACAAAAAATCTGGACCTGTTGTTTGCCTAATATGTTTACACAAACGCTAATTATTAAAATGAACTACATTTATTACAGATCTCTCAACGGCTCTCTGAAAAGAATGATGAAATTGATACTCTCGTTAATAATGTGAAAACAAAAAAGCTACAAATATCTAAACTTGAAAAAGTAGTCCTTGCACTAGAAGATCAATTGCGATTAGCTAATTTACAGAGAAGAAAAGATCAAGAAAAAATAATACTATTAGAAAATACTGTTTCGGAATATGAAAGTTATCATATGGAGAGTAAACGAAGTATAGATGGTCCAGCTGAAAACTTAGACAACTTAATTAAAATTCTGGAAGATGAGCTAGGTTCTCCATTTGATCCGCATCTGCATGGTCTAAGAGAACCAAAGAAATACAATGAACGGGCCAAGCTATACAAACGCGATAAATTCGGTTACCATGAAGGGGATACCAGTCCCACGTATCAAACAGGACATGGGAAATTGCCAACGAAAATAGTAATGGGCAATTTCGTTAAGAAAACTTACATATCTGCTAACGATGAACATATAGGAGATAACCTTGACCGCAAAAAAGCTATCACGAATATAGATACGCAGAAATGGATGCCAACTCCTGAACCAGGTTTCAATCTATATACGGCTCCACCACCGATGAAGGACAATTGCCAATCTTTCAGAGGAATGCTTCCACGGACGAATCCCAAGGAACAACACTTCACGAGAAATTTGCAATTTCTTTTAACTAATCAACTGAAGGAAGAAAAAAAGTGTAAAATGTTTAAATTTGCTGGTCATAAGCTTTAGTTTTAGCTACCCTGTTTACTGTTGTTTACTGTGTGTGTTTGTGGCATACCGTCGGGAAATTGAAATACATATCGTTGAGAAATGTAAATGCATCATTAAAGCGGTTGTCTAAATTTTTTTCGTTTAGACGGTGTGTCGAGTAAGGAGATAGGTATAGCCGGAGCCTAAAAATTACATTTAAAATTGCAATGTTTTTATACAATGTGTAGGCACGGTCGGTCGTATACTGTCAATAAAACAATTTTTACGCGAGTGTAATCATTTGAATTATATTTTCTGAAAAAGAAGCATTTTCAGATTTAGGTGTGTAGATCCCAGTATGATTTTGAGTTCATTGCAGACTTTCGCACTTTGCGATTGCTGACTTTCACGTGTCGTAGGACTATAGGTCTTTCTGCGTGGGTGCGGACGCAAGAATTCCTAAATGATGCCCATTATACCCGTCGCAGTGTTCATTTTGGGAATGAGAATTCAACATTATGTTCCGGAAGGATTTTGGGAAGTGGAAGTGGTCGAGATGAAACCAATGAAATGAAACCTGCATAGATAGGTACAATGCCAAAAATATTTATGTTTCAAAAAGTACATATAATTATAATTGTGTAGCACAAAGTCGAAATCAAAATACACACAAATACTTCACAATACACAAACTCAAATATCATCTTCACTTCATCAATTTTAAGGGATATCTGAATTTTAGAAGAAGATGAATTTCCTGGAACAAAATATTAATTGGTAGAATAATAAACAAAGAGAACTTTGTGGTGGCATGTAGTTTTACCATGTGGTACCTACTCCCTATAAAGGAGTACATGGTAAAAATGCACTTTATCTAGTTCATCTCCTAAAACATAACGTAGGTAGTTACTGCAATGGACACAGGGCAGGATGTTCTAGATCGGGCCGATCGATTGGAAAAAGCGAGTGGAGATGTTTATCAGTATGGTAGTTAAGTTAGTATCTAGCTACACTCGTTAGGTCACTGAAGACAGACAAGACGATGAAAATAAATGGTGCCTCCTAAATCCTTAAGCAATGGATAAGTGCTACCAACCGCTCCCGGTTGCCGGCGGCAAGCTCGTGCTCTAGCGCCGCGATCTTCTCCTCATGGCGCGTGCGCTGCGCCTGCCCCCGCCGCTGCTGCTCCTCCAACGCCAGCACGATCTTCTCCAGCCGGTGGATCTGCAGCTGTTTATTCTCCAGCGTGGCGAACAACTCTTGGATATCATCAGCTTTTGCAGCTATTTGCTTGTTTACCTGTAGAACAAAAACTTGTGATACCTACTATAGGTAGGATGTCACCCTTAATGCTGATAAAAGAAATTTCATAGTAAGGTTTATTTGACTTCACAAGTAGGATCAGACCAATGCCTAGCTAGAATCATCATTTAAATTAGCCATGGCCACGCTTGTTAACGAAAAAATAAACCATGAATAAAAAAACACGTCTCACTTTGTCTACAATTTTCATGCGGTGCTCTAGGTCTTGCTGCAATGCAGCCAGTTCCCGACTTTGCTCAGTTTCTTTATTCTTTAGCATGTTGATCAACTCTTCGCGCACCTGCGTTAACCAAAAAAATATAACTGAAATGCCATTGCGGGGTGAGAATAATAAGTTCAAATCTAACAATCTTTATCTACTACCTAGACGAACTAACTTATCTAAGAATCTGAGAAATACTTTTCAACTTTGTCCGGCTTAGATTTCTAAGTAGTTTATTATCAACAGCCTATTAACACGTCCCCACAGCTGGGGCTCAGGCCTACCCTATCAACGAGGGCGTTCGGGCTCGTAGCAGTGTATGAAATGAATGAGCTTTATTTTAAATCTATTAATGCAGTTTTTCATATCTTTGAAATCGATAGAACCTATCTAAGAAGTTCTAATGATTTAGTAACGAGGACAAAAGTAACCTTGATGACTCTTGCCTGCGCACGTGATGTCTTGTCCTGCTGTTCAAGTTGCTGTTCCTTTTGCGCAACAATCTCTGAAAGCTCTTCATTGCGGTGAACTGCATCCAAAAGACCCATTCTCAAATTCATAATCTACAAAGGAAACACATCATCATTATCCGTGAAGTTTAAGGTATTCCATTCGAATTACAACAAAGAAATCAAATCGTCGATATACAAAGGCTTTAAATCTACAATAAGGTTTACTTTAAAAGTCTGCCTAACAGAAGTAGAAGGATTTTAAAACTGACCTCCTGTTGCAAATCCTGATAGCTGATGCCATTCGGTGCTTCTTGGCAGTTGGCCACGGCGCGGGAGTGCGCCTGTAGATCGCGGACGTATTGCTCGTACTGGATTACCTTTTGCTCACTAAATACGAAAAATAAATAAGAACGTTAGTATCAAGTGCAATACAATTTATGTGTAGGTACCTCATATCCACTTAATATATTCCTAGGTATATACTGCGAGAACCATAATGCTGCTGGTACGACCAAATTTAAAACTCGTAACGAGTACATAATGTCTCTACTTTTAATAATACAGAGACGCACTCTAAAGGTAGCAGTCCGATACATACAAATCCATATAGAGCGGTACGACGCGGCCACGGCCGTCGCTGCTCAGCCGCGGCTGCCGGGCAGCGACTGCTCAGATCCGAATGCTAACTTTAGGCGTCACCAAAATCTACTAAGACCAAAGTGGATTAAGCCCCTTTTCGCAAGTCATGGTTAAGAATTTAAAACCTTAGGTTTCTCCTACTTACTTAAACTTTATGTTTTTCATCAATTCTCTTATTTGTGTTTGCATCTTGCTAACCACTTCTTCCTTGCTCAGAAGCTCAGCTGCTAGCTTTTGTTGCATTCCTACTTTGTTCTCCGTTTCCTGAAAAGTATTATGTTGCTTGAAACCGAGTGATGTTCAGGTAGTTATGTCAAGTTGCGTTAAACGTGATTTTCTGATGATGATTAAGTTTAAAAGTTATCTGGAATAAAGGACTGAAAAAAATAGATTAAGTTGTTACAGAAATATTTTGAATTGATGAAATTAGGATTGTATAAAAATCCAATAATCACGGCTATCTTGGTCAGTGTCTCCAAGAATCGAACTTTCTCTCTTTTACATGTTGATACTTCGTCTTCAGTCATACGTAGAGCATCTTTAGTCGCTTGTAGTTCTGCCCATAAGTCCATTTCCCTTTCAGTCGGCAACTCTGCAAATGGGTACCTAGTTAATAATATGAGGAAATTTATCTGTTCAGTAGTACCTATATGATGTTTTGTGTGCTAACCGGGATTATGTTTGCTACTTTCGAGCTCAGCATTTTTAGTTTTCAGCTCTTCAATGTTATTGTGATATTCCGCCAATTTGGCTTCAGTAGATTTTCTCACTTCAAGTTCTTTCTGTGACAGTTGGCGTTGCTCGTCTAACACAGCTTTTAAATCTTTAATCTCCTTGTTTAGTTCCTGTATAGATGACTTATGTTGCCCAGTTAATGTCTCAATTTGCTCTTTAAGACTCTGTACTCTGTAAAAATATATTTAGGAATAATATACCTAATTGTAAAACTAGATTCGCAAAACATTTAATTATGTATATTACTCAGTTATAGGAACATACTCGGTCTGTAGTGCGTCACGCTGTTGAGCTATTTGATTACTAGCTACCTC
This sequence comes from Metalampra italica, assembly GCA_949699065.1. Taxonomy (NCBI): domain Eukaryota; kingdom Metazoa; phylum Arthropoda; class Insecta; order Lepidoptera; family Oecophoridae; genus Metalampra; species Metalampra italica. Next base: position 6,147,674 of record OX452969.1, read on the forward strand.
GCCAGTCTTCAAATATTCCTTCAACTTTCTCACACGAGCTTCCAGTTGGACCTCTCGTTGACGACTCTAAAATATAAATTTAATAAAAATTACCATTATGTGCGACCACGTTCACTGCTGGAAATGTGCCTCCCCCAACACGCTACCACATCCGGTTTTCCACTTTGCCCTCTCTATATCCAGCCCCAAAGTCCTCGGTTTCAAGTCCTTACAAAATAGATACTATTAACGTATTTTTTGCAATGTAAGTACCTACCTGATCTTCCAAAGATTTCACGGTGCCAGTGAGACTAGCAATGGTGGCTTCGGCTTCGCGAAGCTGTCGATCCATCTTGTTGACGCGACCGCGAGCCTGGCGAAGCTGACTTTCTGCTGTCGCCAATTTATCCTTTGCAGGTGCTCGCGCAGCTCGTTCCTCTTCTAGTTCTCGACGCATATCCTGTACGTTATTATTAGTTATTATGCAATTCGCTGTGCGAAAGTAGAACGGGGAGATAAAAACACGGACATTAAACCTGGAAATAATCTCACCTTTTAAAAGTAACGTACACGCAAATACTATCAAATTACTGAAGAGCGAAATAATGGCATTTTCACAATGGAGACGTACCTCGAGTGCTTTACATGATTCATTTTCAGCAGGAACTTCACGCATTTCGTCTACAATGAGGGCACGGGCTCCAAGATCTTGTCGAAGGTTGGCTATTTCACGCACCAACGATTCGCCAACAGTGACTAATGCACTTCGCTCTCGCCATGCTTGTCTAAACAGAAGACAATTATAGAAAATCCATAATGTCAAATGTTAATAATAACAATAATGATCCGACGTGCTACCTAAAAAGTTGTGTGACTGTGTCCACAGCGTCATCTGCGCACGATTTGAGATCACGCAGGGTTTCGCAGAGCTCAAGACCTTGCGAGTTGTATCGGGCAATGCGATCTAATGACTCGCCACATCCGTCATCCTGTAAATATTTAGTTAGGGAACATGTTGTGTAAACTGCACTAAATAAAGAGGCATTACAACCGGAAATCGTTCTATAAAACTTACATGTTTCCCAATAAGCTCTTTCACCCAATCTATAAGCTCTTGGCGCGCTGTAAATGCTTGAAGACATAGATCGGCAAAACATGAAGGCACTTTTGTTACTTTGGCATCTAATTCAGCTAGAATGTGTTCATCTGTAAAATACGCATGCATCAATAATATACTATTGTATAATAAAATAATATTATTAATGAATAATATGAATATCATAAGAATAACTAAACGAGATAGTAAAACTATTTTATACCGATGTTGCTCTTATTTGTGTTGATAAGTTCGACAGCGCCTTCGGTGGCACAAGAAGCCACAGCGTCACGGCACAGTTGTGCCACCTCCTCCGCCGACCAGTCTCCCACATTGAAGACCTCTAACTCCTGAATCTGCAATCCCTCGCCACACCCGGCCTCTGTGCTTTCGCTTATCATGCGTTTGTTTAAATCTTGTAAGCAGTCGAAAACCTCCAATATTGCTTGCTGAAAAGGAAATACACTTTCTAAAATCAAAAATCGGGCAACATCAGCCAAGTCAACTCAATGATAAGTTAAATAGATACTTGTTTCATATCTAATTCCTTTTTCATGACTTGGAATTGTTTCTGTTTAGCATTGAACGCCGATTTTATATCATCATCCTCCTTTAGAGAGCTCGCGTAAGTCGTAGGCGAGGCCGGTGGAATTGTAGCTCTGGCAGGGGGCGAGGACACAGAAGTGGGAGTAGTAGGCTTGAGGGATTGATGCGGAGTGGTGGGCCGACTGCCGGGGGGCGGGGGCGCGTGGCGCAGCGGATGCGCAGGGGTTGTCGGCCGGCTCGACTTCACTCCATCTTTAGGAGTAACCGGCCGGCTTTTTGCAGGTGTTTGAGGTTGGCTTGTGCTTATAATTTCTGAAAACAACATTTACTTTTATTTGAAACTTGTAAATTGAATAAAGCGCCGCAGAGTAAAATGTTTTTATTTATTTTTAATCATCTAAGAGATTTTGTTCATTGAACTCTATTATGACTCCTTCAAAGCGCTCCGCACTGAACCCGATTTTCGATTTTCCAGTCGCTTTACGCAGATCGTCGCCCCAGAGTCGTAAGGGAGTGGAAATAAGATGACCACTCAACTGTCAACCTCACCTGCACGTGGTGCAGCCAGAAGATAAACTGTCGAGACCCTGGCGAACGACAACAGAAGTCCGGTCACGCCTAATAGGTACCTCATGTCGGTGCATGGTTCCTGACACTGCGATCGCTAACCCGCCTGAAGACCAACAGCGTGGCTATTTGGACCTATCTCCTCTATGTTATCTTGTACCTGTCATGTGATTGTACTAAAACAAATAGACAATAATTGCTTACCGTATTGTTCACTCTTAACAGGTTCCTGAATCTCCTGTTCGTTAGGGCAAATACTTTCGACGACATCAATGCTGGTCTCTTGTATTTCATCCGCTGGTAGAGTCGGGACATCGATTACAAATGACTTAGAGTCACATTTAACTGCCGTAACCTACACAGGCATGGGTCTAAATTTTAACTGCCGTAAAAAAGAGTCTACATTTCAGTACTATAGGTAAATTGCTGGCTATATAACGTTAGTGGCATAACTCAATACAATAATAATCATGCTTAAATAAATTAGGAAAATATAATGAAATACACTTTTAATACAATCATACCTTAACATCAGTTCTTGAATCTGCTTTTATTAAACTGCGCAGAGGATTTTTCGCCTGTGACAGTCGGAAAAACACCTCTGTACTTCAGATAAACATTTGTATGTAAACAAACCTATTTGTCTTTTCGTCGGCTAAACATATCAAACTACCTACTAAGTCCATTTAATAAGTCACTTTACAGAAGCGCGTATTAACCACCCTGAGGAGTATAAATTCGACATTTTTATACATAGTAATTTTTCCTGATAGACCTAAGTCGCCAAAAGCTATTAGAATTCCCCGTGTGCCTGTATTTAAGTTCTCCTACAGCGCTAGCATTGCTGTTTGGCGCCGAAACAGGTGAGAGCTATTCCAAGTTACCTTGCAGAGTGGTGGCGAGGCAGTTGCGCGGGTGGGCGAGTGCCGGTACGGCGGCGGCTGCAGCGCCAGGTTCCGGTTGGTGGCGTTGCGCGCGGCGCGGGCGGCCGACGCAGCCGTTGGGCGGGGAGTCAGGCGAGGAGCGCCATCTGACAACATGAGTCAGTAAAGCGTGCGTACGTAGTACATAATGTGCGTTGTACACCAATAAATTATTAATTATCGTATATAGGTTCGTCGAACGAAACAGATACATTAAAGAAGCGTTTTGTTTTAATTTTTTTATAATTTACTCAAAATTGTAAAGCAAGGGTTATTAAATTTAATAGTCCCCTGCTGGACCAGGTCTCTTACAAAACAATGGAAACGGTACCTACATCATCGCCATTTTGCGTAGGCAGGAGGGTTAAGTATAATCGCACTACCTACCTAAATAGAATGCTGGCCATTATCAGGATTTGCTTTATGGATTGTACGATATCCACGGAGTGCTATTTGGATATGGAACCAAACAGCGGCTTTACACCGTCATCTTGCAAATCGTTAATTCGAGCTAAATGATTTTTGTTGGAATATCACTTACGTGGTTTGTCTTTTTGGGGTTTGGCACTAGTCGCCATAGCAGGCGCAGTAACTGAGAATTATCACTACGTATCGTATATTTAGGTTTAGATTGTAAAAAGGACGTCTGCAATTTTGTTATTTCAATTTATATATTTATAATTTGTTAATAATTACATGTCTGACTGGTTCTAAATTCAAAATTGCAGTACTTTTATGGCTATTTTGAAACTATACCCCTTGTTCAAAGAGAAATGAGTAAGAACTATTTAATAATTGATTAAGACCTCTTTTACACTTCTCCGCGAAAGAGCGCGAAGACCGCGCGGTGAAAAGCGAATCGCGAGTATGGAATCGTTTATAAATAGTTTATTCGCGGTTTCCCGCATTATTCCCCGAAGGCTCGCGGAACACTTGTTTTTAATAAAAAGATTTCAAATATTTTTGTGTGTCCTTCTAGCATCCTTCTAGGGGACCCGGCCGCCCACCAAAGAGATCCTAACTCTATGGTCCTTCTCAAAGAAATTGAATAGCAATTCAATTTCTTCAATTTCAATTTCTTTGGTCCTTCTCAACAAGCAACGGTAGAACAAAGATAATAATTAATCACTACGTTTTCGGAAGAAGATGAACTGGCAGTTGAACGGCTGTCATGTTATATTTTTCTTCTGTCTATTCCGAGCTATTCCGTGATGGAGGATGATATCAACGGTGTACCTATTAACTTTTAGAAAACATTATACAATACGAGTAGGTATGTTATGTTTAGATTGAGAACGAAATTCACATGGTTCTAGAAATACATGTGTTATATAAACAATATAAATTTAAAGTAATGTGACATAACATGTCACACTCAGCATCTGGTGAAGCCAGAATTCAAGGCATACAAGGTAACCAGACGACTTTATCTCTTTTATTAGGAAATTTTTAGGAAGCTCTTTAGAACACGACACGTTAGATACCGAATTCATAATTTTTTTATAGATAGTACTTGATGGTAGGTTTAACATACCTAAAGCGCTACTTACGAAAATTAGTATTTTTGAAGATATGAATTTTTGAAAATTATGAGGTTAAGTCCCTATGTAGTGTACAGCTATCGCTTTTAAAAAAGGTCATCAAAATCTCTTGTGTCGCACCCTCTTCCGCATACTATCGCTCGCTTCGCTCGCTCCAAGGGTCACCAGTAACCTAACATGCTCGTCGCTTCGCTCCTCGCACCTAACCTTCGGGGTGGTCTGACTACATTTCTGGGTAACCTAACAAACCTAAAAAATTAATATCTTTAAAACTACAAATTTTCGCAAGTAGCGCTTTACGTATATTATACCTACCATGAAATACTATTATTAAAAAAATATAAACTCAAAATCCATTTATTTTGCACAGTTTGTGGTGAAATTGCTTTATATAACTCAATTTTCAAAAATTAATATCTTTTTAACTACTAATTTTCGTAAGTAGCGCTTTAGGTATGTTAAACCTACCATCAAGTACTATCTATATAAAAAATTATGAACTCTGTATCTAAAGTGTCGTGTTCTAAAGACGAGCCAATTTTTTGTTTAAGTAATATTTTTACAAATGATAAAGTTAACCATATGTATAGACGCGACTGCATTAAGATAGGTATCTATATCATGTGATTTTCAGAAGTGGTTGATGCACCAAGGGTACCCGTGAAGTGTCGCATCCCGCAGCGGCTGCCGCGCAACCGGCTGCGGGCTGCTGCGCCCAAGAATAGGGCTGTCAACAACCCAACTGCTACCTCGGAATCTGCGGTATGTCCTATTCGAACAATTTTTAATTTTGTTGTCTCATTTTACAGAAGTTAACTACCTATTTATATGTATATGTATTTTTGAAACAGAAATCCAAGCTTGAACCGTTGTTGGCAGCCCAACAGAATGTTCGCTACGGGACGAAGCCTGCTGTTCGTCCCCGATCTACGGAGGTCAGTTTTATATTTTACTAGGTGCCTACATTTTCTCAAATTAATTTTGTAAATGTATAATGTACTGCATGTATTTCTCTTGGTCTTTCGCTACAATGATCGTTCAGCATTTCTCTGCTGCCGCTACCGAACTGTTATTGCACTCAATACTTACATGACATTATCCCTACTCGTAACAGTCACGTCCGAGATCCGGCAACCGAAAAGACGACCCGACGGGTGGGAAGCCGTTGTTCCCTCTTGAAAGAACGCTTCGGCCACCAGGTCAAGAGAGGGATACGTTCTATTCTGCACCAAAGGTGAGTCCAGACAGCAATAACAATATGACGCAAAACTAATATACCTACTTACCGAATAATCTTAGTTCTGCCTAATCATGAACACGAAAAACAAATACTACTTTACTGCTAAATAGCATAATAAATAAATGCGATTTCTTAAAAGTCGTGAAATAAAACAACATAGGGCTAGGTCTCCCTGCTCAGGGTCTGTCCTTTTACGTAAAACTAACGTGGACCGCCCGTGAAAAAGGTTACATATTAATAGTAAGACCGTACAAAATATTGTATAGCTACAAGAGAAAATATAAAGACACACAGATGAGTAGCGATAAGAGCGTCAGTGGCGTCGGGGATAAGACGCGGGCTATCATATCGAACGGTCCGGAGTTCGAACCCCGGCTGGGCCATGTACCAATGGGCATGTCTCAAACGGTGAAGGAAAACATCGTGAGGAAACCTGCAAACGCCGAAGAAGAAATTCTTAGGCGCATGTGAAGTCCACCATCCCGCACTGGGCTAGCGTGGTGGACTGTAGCCGGAACGCCCTCGTTGCCCCAGCAGTGGGGCTCAGGCCTACCCTCATATTAATAAATAGGCTGTTGATGAGTAGCAATATCGATACCATTAATTTGTGCCACCTACCTACACTTACACTTTGTTGCCTGTCTATTTAGCACGCTGGATAGTCTGTGTAGACATACGTTTTGTCGCACTTGCTATTTCCTTTACCCTACTACTCTCTAAGCAAGTAATAAGTGTAATGGAGATAGCACACGTGGTTTTTGTCCGCTGACTTACGAAACACCTCGATTCCTGTAAGTCTAGGCAACTTAGCGTGTAATGTACCTACTTGTTTTGTTCTGAAATGCAGGAAACGATTAAAAAGTGCGAAGGCCACGTAATACAACGTGATATTTCAGAAATGAATGAAATTATCAATGATATCGACGACAAAGGTAAATTTCAATTTTTTTAAAATAAGTATACCAAATGACATAAAAGCACACAAATATCTTTCTACTCATTAATCTTCTACTCCTAGAGTCTATAACTTCAAAGAGCGAAAGAGTGACGCAACCTAAAACTACTTGGCAAGAAAACATGCGTTTATTCGAGAAGATGAAAATTGATCTCAACGGCCGACAGGTACGTACTTTTCTGAAATAACGTCGAAATGAAGTTACCAGTAGTTCAATAGACTTATAAATGATCAAAGTATTAATTAATGTTGTAGAAGATGTTACTGGAAATGTATGCAAAGATGATAGAGACACAACAGAAAATGTCAACAATGGGTAAAGAGTTGAATATACCTTCAGCGGAGGATCTGCGCATCATGAATGTGACTAAAATGAGCCCGAACCAGTTGCTGCAGTTGTGTGCCGGTGGAAGTATGAAAAGCGCAGTACACAAAGGTGATTTGTTACACTAACTTTAGGGCAATGCACAGTATAATGATATAAAACCGTTGACAACTCGGCCTGTAGCTTTGAACTTCACTTGACGTGCATTTAGTTCAAGATCATTAAAAACAAAATTTGTTACAGAGCCTTTAGATAATTGCAACTCTTTAATCACAATCGATATTAAAAAATTGTACAACCTGCCTAATAATTTGGTTTCTACGTGTGAACAAACATTGACCAAGAGAAAAGAAATTATTGTTTGGTTTGAGTCTCTCATAAAAGAAAAGGTAATTATGTGCCTAGGTAGTACGTCTGCTATATAAAGTTCTAGCCATACTTATCATCATCATATCAGCCTGTTGACGTCCACTGCTGGACAAAGGCGTCCCCCAAGTATCTCCACGACGACCGGTCCTGCGCTAACCTCATCCAGCTGGGTCCCGCGACCTTCACCAGATCGTCGGTCTACCCTGTGGGCGCCCTGCCTACGATGCGTTTTCCGATACGATACTTTACGATATGCTATACGATGTTATACTTAACCATTCATGAAATTTTAAGGGTATTAGTATGAGCAAACTTTCAATGAAAATTAATGAATTTAACACCGAAAACGAAATGCTAAATTGCTCTCTTCAGAACGTAAAAGCAGATGTCATCCAAGAGCTGAATGAAATTATAGAGTTTTTGAGGTAAATATTGCTAACGTTAGTAAATAGATCCTCTTAAAACGTGTCTTAGAAATATTCGCGTGAAGTGTAAGACAAGTGTATGTAAGTAGGTATTGTGTACAAAACGCGAATGTCAAAAATTTACAATAGATCCTCTTGTTATTGCTAAGATGTGTAGATAACGAATTTATTGTCGTCAGAAAAAGCGTCAATGACACGGTAACACTGCAGCTTCGAGCAGAAGAATTGACTTATGAACTATCAGAATTGAATTCTCAAAACTCTGATCTTCGGAAACAATTACAAAATTCTGATTATTTTAAATCCACAAACTTAAAAAATAAAATCGAGGTATACTTTTATTATATTGCTTATGTACCTATTTCTCAACTATCACTTAGATATTATCTAATCAAATTTTGTATATAAAGGAGCTTGAAAAAGAAATAAATGAGGAGAAATGTAAGAAATTGATGATGAGAGATCGTATAACTAGAGCGGAAGGTCAAGTAAAGATTGGAGCTGAACGTTCTTCTCAATTGGAAGCTGCGTTAGAGCAAGTACGATCCCAGAATTGGACACTGGAGCGTACCGTGCAGCAGCAGCAAGAACAGGTCGGCTTAAAAATACAGATTTGATGTATAGATAGATAATGTGCAAAAGTAGATAATCTAGGAGCGGCGATATTTTTGCAGAATCAAAAGTTGCAGAGTGATTTCGATAGAGAACTAAATAAGTTGACGGAGTCTATTAGAGAGAATACAGTTCATCTAGAAGAAATAGCTGAAGCTCGTGAAAAGCTGCAAGTCGAGTAAGATCTTTTATACACTAAAGTTAGTTAGGGATGCATAGAGCTGCGCCACTAATTTTATACTTGCCTATTGTGTAATGTATTACCAGGAAAGCAGATCTCGAGAAACGACTTCATGATCTATCAGAACACTACAATGAATCTCTTAAAAATGTAAAAGAAGAATTGCAAACAAACGTTTCAAAAATTGTTGAAGCTGAAAAGAAATTAGATCATGAAAAAGAAGAGCGGAATGAATTGGAGACAAAATTGGAATCTCTATGTACTCAACTATTTGAATCGGAGTTGCGTTACAAAGATGTACTAAAGGAACTGCAGGAAAAAGAATTGAAGCTTAGTGTGTATAAACTTTATCTGAATCTAATTGTACTTAACGTCGAGGCATACTAGTATTATCACGACTAACTTAAGAAAATACTTAAATACCTACCTGCGATCATTAATACACCTACCTATTAAAATTATCAATTTTGTTCATCCACAATTTTTCTACGTATTCTTAGGTCTCGCCAAGACTCTGTCTTCTAACTCTTTCATTCAACAAATTTCTTACATAAAACCGTCCTCGGTAACATGTAGGTACTACTTAAAGTTAGGTACCTACTTATTAGACAATACCTTTTAAATTGATGTTCACAGATAACGCTATGACTTATCAACATGATCTTGAAGCCACCAAGCGTGGACTATCTATAGCGAACATGGAAATTGAAGAATACAGAAATCGCTTGGTAAAACAAACTGACACTATAAGAGAAATAGAGGTGAGATCACCGTAAGCTTTTATTTGATAAATTTATAAATTATATCAAATTGGTATTATATTTTATGCTACACCTACCTAATAAATCTATACTTATAATAAATCTGTAGAAACCGTGTGTCTGTACTTTGAATAAATTTATAAAAAAATGAGTGTGGACGATAAAAAAAGAGTAACAGAACACAAAAAAGCGTTTTTAAATTTTTTTGTCTTTCTGTCTTTCTGTCTTTCTGTCTGTCTGTCTTTCTGTCTTTCTGTCTGTCTGTAATCGCTAATCTCCGAAACTACTGAACGGATTTTCTTGCGGTTTTCACAGGTAGATTAAGCACAGCCTGGCGCAACTTATAGGCTTTGTTTCATTGAAATCGGATGACAGCGAAAAAAGTTATCGTCATTTACAGATAAATCATTTAACGTAACAAGACGATGTCATAGACATAGGAGATATCAGTGTTTTTTTTAACTGGGACAGTATAGGCAAGTCCGAAACCATAGGAGATGCAGGGAAAGTGTCTTATGACATAGAAATTTTTTGGTCAAGCGTGTGTTGTCCATAAAAATGAGACAATTTGCACATATTTTTTTTAATGCGGTTCGACTCAGTTTCATGTAGGGATCACTTCATTATATCGGAAGAAAAAAATCTGAGCAGCAGAAGTTAGTCAAATTCAATAAAATGTTTTCTCATAGAACGCCAGTGAAAAATAATTTTTATTATTTTTAAAAAATGCGTATCGACTTAGTTTCATGTTAGAATCATTTTATTGTATCGGAAGAAAAAAATCCAAGCAGCAGAAGTTAGTCAAATTTAATAAAATGTTTTCTTATAAAACAGACTGTGCAATGTACTTAGGAACTTACTACTTATTCATGCATGCCACCCGAACTCCAGCTGCTCCGATTACTATGTCAAAATTGTTATCACGAAAAAATACCTAAAGGTTCCTAAGACAGTTTCCCTGTATCTCCTATGGTTTTGGTTTTGCCCATACTGTATTAGTTAAAAAATACACACGTATAATAAAAATTGATATGAGAAGTCTTATGAGCAATAGAAGTGAAAACAACAATTTTTTAAATTTTTATCTGTCTTCACCAAATTGGATACGGTGTTCATAGTTTGTTCCTGAAGGTATGGTATACCTTAAATTATGGTGAAGGTACTTAGAATGATCCATTTTACCATTGGAAAATTATAACTAGACGATGTATGTCTGTACATAGCAGAGATAGGTACCTACTTCCAAAATCCACGCGGACGAAGTCGCGGGCAACAGCTAGTATATAATATTATTACTTACCTACATAATTTTGTATGTTAACATTACTCCGGGTTACAAAAAGGACGACTTTGCATTAGTTCCATTTGAAGTAGGTACCTACGTCCCTATCAGCCAGCTTCTTTTGTGTAAAATAGTAATAATTGTTTAAATGTTAACGCTGCTAATAAGGACGTAGGTCGTATTGGTATGTTTCAATCCATCTATAATTTCTCAAACATTTTCTCTATTCCCGAATTATTTTTGCGTACATACCTACCCCTGTATCAAATCTCACTCTAAAACTCGTGCACAGATGCATAATTAAATAAGCTTGATAGGCATAGGTAAGTATATGCGTCTGTCTAGGTAAGCAAGTAGGTACTGTGATAACATTCTTTAATTAATTTTCAGAAAGATTTTAAAGAATCTATTAATTTGGAAGTTAAATTGAAACACGATCTCAGCATTAAAGAAGAAAATATTGCAGAACTTAAAAACAAACAAGCACTTCTAAAACAGCAGTTACAAGAAAGGTACCTGGTTAATAAACTATTTGATATTTTAGGTAAAACTTATTTAGCATGTGTGTTATATTTTTACAGCGAATGCAAAATGGGATCTTATGAGGAGCAACTGACATCTCTTAAAAACCACATAGGGGAATTGCAACAAGAGTTAGGAGAATTTGAAAATATACATGAACTACATGAAATGGTAATAATTTTTACATACGACGTAGGTACATCAAAGTACATTTAGCGACCGGTGTCAATTAAATAAATAAATCAAATACTAATTAAGTATGTAACGAAGATAAACAGCAACTACTGAAAGTTCTAAAAAAGCATATTTTAATCTTGCGTTAAGATAAGACGATCAATTAATATGGTGTTCCCATGGTGTTCCTCAGCGAACATGTCTCAAGAAAACGATATTTTTATTTTTATTATTAGCTTATCTTCACGTCGGGAACATCGGCTCCATCCTCGGCCTAAGTTGTTCTCTGCTTCCTCGGTACTACCATACACATTCTGTCAATATACTAGTAGTTCCGTGAGAACAGTAGACCTCGCCAGCCCTTATAAACCAAACCTAAAAGAAACCAACAAAAGTCAACTTTGGAAACAGAAAAAGTACCTACTAAAGTGACAAAAATTAGCACTTTAAAGCTTAATATTTCGCAAACGGATCCCTGAATCGAAAAATGTTTATCACACACCCGCGATATTTTTGAAAGACCCATCCAACGATACCCCACACCATGGATATCACGCGAAAAAAAATAATTTTCCATTTTACGTATGCAGTTCTATGAACATAATTTATTTTTTCAACTTTCTTAAGTCGATCCACTATTACTCAAAAACTAATAGAACCTACTTAGCCGTAATAGTTTTCCTTGTAACTACGTTATATATGCTACTGCCATGAATTTTTTCACATTTCCAGAAGCAACCGTTTAGCTGGCAGGGGGGGGGGACACGTGACTCTAACAAAAATTACCGCTTTAAAGCTTAATATTTCGCCAACGGATCCCTAAATCGAAAAAATGGTATTCACACACCAGCAATATTTTTGAAAGACCTATCCAACGATATCCCACACTATGGGATTCACAAGAAAAAAAAAGTTCACTCCCACTTTGCGAGTATGGTAGGTACTCTAAAAAAAATGTTTTTCAAAATTTTATTCTACTCATTTTGTAGGTTTAATTAATTTATACATATGCCAAATTTTCGTCAAAATCGGTTGAAAAATGCGACCTGTAGAGAATTACAGACAGACAGACAGACAGACAGACAGACAGACAGACAGACAGCCGGACAAGAGCATTTTTGGCCAGTCTCGAAACGTAGACGCTTCGCTCGCTTCGCTCGCTCGGTCAATTATTATTTTGTCCGGTTTTAGTAGATATATAGGTAAGTATAATATGTATGTATTAATTTTATTGACCTTAATTTAACTTACCATATCAGATAAATCAGCAGCGCGCAAAACTGCTAGAAGCAACGCGACAGAATGGTGAATTAGCAGAAGCAATACAAAAGAAAGATAGTGAAATGGAGCGCAATATTGAAAGTCTCACTGAACAAGAACAACTTCTAGAACAAAAGGATGGCGTAATAAATATGTTGTCGGAAAAAGAGGAAGAACAAGCAAAGATCATAAAATTACTGAGGAATAATCTGGAAATGAGGGCAAAAGCAGACAATGATGTAAGAATAGACATGTCTGTTTTGTTAAACGAAATACCAACTAAATGGGATCTGATAAATGTGGATAACAAATCGCATAGTGTAGGGTTTCGTAGTGTTTTTTAACAGTTGGGTGGAGGACCCGGTGGAGGACTCAGGTAGAGCACTAGGAATTGTAACAGTTGTTCCTCCTTATCTCGAAAGTATTTTCGTCGGAAGGATACCCGACCCGAAATAATTTACATTGATTCAGTTTCCCTGTTGGAAGTTAACAAAATGACTTCTAATTTTATTGATTGATAGTATCCTTGTAAATTTCGGCAAATAACTGGGAAAACCTAAAGATTCTTTCACAGACTGGATGACCTTAAGGTGTACATTTAGGGTCAATCGGATTACGGTAGGTATCCAAAACAATGGACACAATGTTTAATTGCATTACATTTATTACAGTTCTCTCAACAACTCTCTGAAAAGAATGATGAAATTGATACTCTTGCTACTAATGTGCAAACAGAAAAACTACGAATATCTCAACTGGAAAAAGTAGTCCTTAAATTAGAAGATCAATTGCGAAAAGATCATTTACAAAGAAGTAAAGATCAAGAAAAAATAGTTTTATTAGAAAAGACTGTTTCCGAATATGAAAGTTATCATATGGAGAGTAAACGGAGTATAGAAGGTCCAGTTGAAAACTTAGATAACTTAATTAAAATTCTGGAAGATGAGCTAGGTTCTCCGTTTGACCCGCATCTACACGGTTTAAGAGAACCAAATAAATACAATGAACGTGCCAAGCTATACAAACATGATAAATTCGATTATCATGAAGGGGATACCAGTCCCACGTATCAAACCGGACATGAGAAAATGCCAACGAAAATAGTAATGGGCAATTTTGTTAAAAAAACTTACATATCTGCTAACGATGAACAGTACATAGAAGACAACCTTGACCGCAAAAAAGCTATTACGAATATAGATACGCAGAAATGGATGCCAGCTCCTGAACCAGGTTTCAATCTATATACGGCTCCACCACCGATGAAGGACAATTGCCAATCTTTCAGAGGAATGCTTCCACGGACGAATCCCAAGGAACAACACTTCACGAGAAATTTGCAATTTCTTATGTCTAATCAACTGAAGGAAGAAAAAAAGTGTAAAATGTTCAAATTTGCTGGCCATAAGCTTTAGTTTTAGCTACCCTGTTTACTGTGTGTGTTTGCTGTTTACTGTTTTGTGGCATACCGTCGGGAAATTGAATTACATATCGTTGAGAAATGTAAAAAAACATACATACAGCCGAACATAGAACCTCCTCTTTTTTAGAAAGTCGGTAAAAATAGGTGCTTACAATCTTAAACGTTTGAATAATTCGCATTAGGCCCAAAACCGTTGTCGAAAAATTGATGTTGTCTTTAAGGTGTATACAACGTTTGGACGTATGCTACAATAAATTAAATTTTACGCGACTGTGCTGTCATTTTATTTACATCAATGCTCAATCTATGTAGGTGTATACGTAATATCTAGTACGTAATATAATAAAATCGTAAAAGGTCAAGCAAGTCAAAAGTGCAATGAATATATTCGGAAAAAAAAACAACCAGGGCAACTACTTAAAAAATTAGTACTTTACGGAACATGTTAGAACAGTTTAAAAAAAATTTGTCTATCTGAACGCGCATTACGCCAAAACTATTGAACGGATTTTCACGAAACTTTGTATAGCGACAATGTCTGTGTATATCCCGGAATAACAAATCATCTCGAAAATTGGTAAAGATATACTTACCAGCAATAAAAACCTCTCATTTTTTAACATTTGTATGAACTTATAGTTCAGAGTAGACTGATTAATATTGAAAAGGTGTGCCCAAAGATCATTAAAACCAGCGAGCTTTTTCCGTGTTCTGTGGTGGTGGGCCCAATATTCAAAGAATAGGGCTGCCACTGCAATCTATTAAATTACAATTTATGTAACTAAATGAACTGAACGAACGACTTCGATTTGCCCAATGACACAGTCTACCAACTAATGAGACATTAACCATTGTCACAAGAACAAGTATAAGTAATACACGTTTATAATTTCTCATTAATTTATTTCATTCTAAATAAACGGTGGATTTCATCAGTGTTACAGTGTCTATACATAAAAAACAGTTAGGTACATAGGTAGGTACTTAAATTAAACCATAAAGCTAGTGTTTATTACAGAGATCAACATTTGTGCCTATTTTAATAACATCTAAAACCTTTAAAAATTACATCACGTACATTACACCATACTCTAGCAAATAAACGTTTCTATTCTATTCTAACAAAAAGGTTGTACTGTTGTAAGGACGGATTTAATTTATCACTTATTTTGTATATATTTATTTAAGACTATACCCGTCCCTGGTATTATAGTATAGTGGTGCAACTAACGCCACGTGGTGTAGCCGGTGGGGCTGGCGGGCGTGGAGGGGGCGGAGTCGTGGAGCAGCTCGTCGTCGGCGGCGGCGCGCGGCGGCGCCTCGGGCCCGTGGCGGCAGAACGGACAGTGGCCCCGCGTCACCACCTGGATCTCGTAGTCCTCCAGGTAGAACAACTGCGCACACACACATACTAATATTATACATACGTTGTCGCTGTACACGGGTAGAGAGTAATAAGAATTGGCTTGTTGGCTTTGGTAGTGACCCTGCCTACTGCGCCAGGGGTCGTGGGTTCGATTCCCACCCGAGGCCAACATGAGCATATCTGTTGGTTTCCGATTCTGGGTGTTTGTGTGAATTTAAGTATTTATTTAAAAGTTTATATGTATGTTTATCAGTTGATGAGCCGTTGTGAAACAGCCGTGTCTGAATCCGAATAGCAAGATTGTTAAGTAATCATTACGTTGTGGCAGTGGGGGCAGGCGAGCGCGGGCAGCTCCGGCAGCATGTTGCGGTAGAGCAGGGGGCGGGGCGCGCGCCGCGCGACCACCACGCCGGCGGGGCTCAGCCGCAGCAGCGCGCCGCGCCCGCACACCACCACGCCGCCGTCCTCCTCCTGCCGCACGTCAACCAACACTTCACAATCGGCCAACTAACACTGCATCTACACTGCACTCAACATCCTTTATGTACCATGGACAAACTTCCCGCCTTACCTTACCACCTTTAGGTTTATTATTGCGTGCGGCTACTAAGCGCTGAGTGACCGCCTGCTCAGGCTGCATTGTCCTCACTAAACAACAGAATAGCGAGCGAAAAGGGCTTAGCCAGGATCGCCATATGCAAGCAATATTTTTTTTTACTGGTAAGGCGGGAACTTTGCTGATAGTACGCAAAGCAACAGTCAATAATGAGTCTCGTTACACTAATACTGAAATCATAATAAAGTAGCTCACACATATCGGGCCCAAACTACAACCTAAAACAAATGTATCACGCAGGTCATCAGGCTGAACATCTGCGGCACCAAACCTCTACCAGTGGTACCTACGACTAGTTCTAGTAAACCTTCCCGACAAGTTTATCACTTTTTTCACATCTGGTAGAGATTTAAATTTGTAATAAAAATTGGAAACAATAACAATTAAAAGACTGGTCGTAAAAGGTGTTTTGTGCGTGGCTAACCAGAGTGGGTATTCTACCATGATGTCAACTCATACATCACTATTGGGGGGAAGTGATGCGTCTGCAGAAGAAAGTGACGGGGCGGGTGTGGACCAAGAAGTAGACAGCGTTGTGTTTGAGATAAAGCAAGGTAGAGGCGGACCTCGTCGACCCTGTCGAGGAAGGGGTCGGCCGCGTCGGCGTCGTGGTCTATCCGCAGCACCTCGGCGCCGCCCTCCGCCCACCCCCCCGCCGACTCCGGCAGCGGCGTGCGCTCGATCAGCTCCAGCGCCTCCTCCATCGATATCCCCTCCTCCGGCTCGAACTGCACCAACGGCAGCACCTCTGTGTATCATAATTTATATGTGTGATAAAATATTAATTCCATAATAGTCCGTTATAAATCTTCATTAAATGTACTAATAAGATTCAGTACACGTCCATCAGAATCCGCTTTAATAAGGATGTGAACTCAACTAGCTGTACTTGTTCCCTATTTTTGTGACCGACAATATGACAATAAGATGTCTCAAAATAAAAATCTCAATAAAAAGTAACAATATGTAAAGTGTATGTGACCGTGTGTGGCGAGCGAGAGCGCGGGCACGTGCCGGCAGTGCGGGCAGCGCGCGACGGCGAGCGGCGGCGCGTGGCGGCGGCAGCGCCAGCACAGCGGCGCCACGTCATCGTCGCCCGCCGCCTCACCGCCGCCGCCGCCGCCCGAGCCGCCGCCCGCGCGCGTCTTCAGTATCAGCACCTCCACGCTCTCCTGACGACAATGGACATGGATACAGTTTTGCAAGGCGTAGTAAACAAAAAACATTTATAGATTCTATTTAGTAGTTCATTTTGGGGCCGAAAAACTTAAAGATGGAGAAAAATTTTGAAACAAATCAGTAGTCGTTTTTGACCCGTATGAGAGGCAGATTATTGCAACGTTTGCCATTTTAATGTTGTACGCTTTCCTAAT
Organism: Metalampra italica; assembly: GCA_949699065.1. Taxonomy (NCBI): domain Eukaryota; kingdom Metazoa; phylum Arthropoda; class Insecta; order Lepidoptera; family Oecophoridae; genus Metalampra; species Metalampra italica. The sequence goes on from OX452969.1 coordinate 6,165,210, forward strand.
CGCAATGAAATATAAAGCGAAAAAGGGAAAAATATTTTCTCATTTTGAAAAATTAAATCTGAATGATGGCTTCATTTGAACGTTTTCTTCTAGTTAAGAATTTACCCATACTGGCTTTAAAAAGCTCATATTGGTCCCGTTATTTGTTTTTTTTTAAAGCACTATTTCAATGTATAATAAATCAACAACAATAAATTAAGTGAAATGAATAATTGAAAACTGACCTGAAATTTTTGAGGTATTTGTAGACTGAGAATCTTGTCGAGCATCTGTCGAGCCAAGGCGTTTGCGTTGAGCGTCTTCGCTTGTTTGGCGATACACAGGTACAAGCAACTAGTTGTTCGGTTAAGGATAATAAATTTAATCCTGTATGGGTAACTGGTACCGTCCGTAGGCCGCACTTTTATCCGTGTTGTTGTGGAGTCTTCCATACAATACTGACCGACACTACCATCGCCCCACTGTGTGAGGATTTATGGTCGACTCGTGTCTATTAATGTTTCTTTCTGACTAAATAAATATACAATTCTAACTTCGTACCTTCAGCATCAGGCCTGATAATTGTAGAATACAGACAAATTGCGGACCGGACCAACTGCTAACAACCCGATATATTTTCATAGTAGTATAAAAAGTCGCTTCCCGTGTCTGCCCCTCTGTACGCTAAGATCTTTTAAATTATGCAAACGGATTTAGATGCAGTTAATAGGTACGGTTAATAGGTACTTATCCCATGCGGGCGAAGCCGCGGGGCGTTCGCTAGTAATGTATAAAGAAGGATACAACATGGAGACCCCCGGGGGCGGGGCGCTTTCGTCGATGAGGGCGAGCACGTAGCGCGCCGCGTTGAGCAGCGCGTCCGGCTGGCTGAGCGAGAAGGGCTCGTGCACGCACCGGTGCACGGCGTCGTACGCGTGGTACGCGCGCGCCAGCGACTCGCTGTGCGCGTGCTGCCGCGACAGCGCCTCGCGCGCCCTGCATATTCATTTACATATTTTGTATTAAACATACAGCCGTCAATAGTAATAAGTAACTTATAAAAACCTATATAATGCCTAGGTGCAAGAAACAATCAACCACCACGCATCCATTATTAATTTTCATCAAGTATCGCGATCCTAACACACCTCCTTAGGCTTTAACACTCAAATTGATATCTCTAAACTGGGTGTGTTTGTGTGTGTTAGATGAACTGGTCTCACTTGTCGTTGGCGGTAGTGGCGGCGGTGTCGAGGCGCTGCGTGGCCAGCAGGTGGTGCAGGTACCCGGCGTCGCTGAACCGCTCCTCGGCCACCGCGTTGCCTACCAGTATGCTGAACACGCGCATCGCGGTCGCCGTCTCGCCGGCCATGTGGTAAGCTGCCGACAATCATTTCAAAATGAGGTTCAGATATTTTTATTCTGACAACTTCATAGGTAATGATTGCAGGTAAGAACCCTACACTCAACCACCAAGTAATTTCTACCTCAAAGTAGTATATTGCGGTGTCACCTTTCTGCGCGTCGACAAACTTGTTCTCGTGCGCCATGCGGTGCGCGTACGGCAGGTACACGTCGCGCCGGCACTCCTCGTGCTCGCGCGCCAGCTCGAACGCGCGCGTCCACTCGCCCGCCGACACCGCAAGCTGAGACACTTTCCTTCACAAACATCACAACATCTTCACGTGATACCAAGCTAACTTAGGCTACATGTTGAGAAACAAGGCGTATCAACAAGAATCCGATTCTTTAGGACGTTTCGTAAAAATGAAAAATCAATTCTAAACTTTGTCTCTGACATTTACATGCAGCATTAGATAAGATTCTTAACCTTTCGAAATCTGTTCTATCCTGTTCAGGCGACAGACAAAAGATATGAAATACGCAAACAATACTTTTCGGGATCTTTACATTAGGTATAAAATTGATTATTATCATTCGCCAATAGCAAAGGTATCTCAGGCTCTCTGAACGTGGTCGTGCCTGGTGGGAGACTCACTTGTGGTCCCCGAGGCGCTGGTACACGTCCGCGGCGGCGGCGGGCTCGCCGGCCCCGGCCAGCGCCTCGGCCACGTGCCGCAGGGACTCGCTCGATCCCTTGTCCAGCTTGCGCGCCAACTCCATCAACCTGTGTACATACAAACACGGGTTTAACCACTAAAGACCACTATACCAGCTATACATATACAGGACCTACCCGTTGGCTTATCTTATCTTCCGGCGCCAGGAATACCTGGCGACAGCTCCGACGCTTTTGGGATCTTTGTGCCAAACCCCTGCACGATTTATGTTGGACTTCACATACGCCTTTAGACATTCTAATCTTTGTGGTCTGCAGTCTTCGTCACGATGTTTACTTTCACCGTAAACTGAAAAGCCTACGCTAATTTCACGCCTCCAGTACTTAGTTATTTTGTAAATTTTAAAGGAAAGCGTTTTAAAGATTTTAATATTGTTCAGACTAAGTTCTAGCATTATTAACTCAATTTTGCAAATTTTAAAGTTGTAGTACTGGAGGTGCAATACATAAGTACTGAAAAATTCATCATCATCATCAAATCATTGCTAGGGGTATAGGCTCGAACTACGCGTCCTCGTCTTACGTCTCTTCTGTGCAGCCCGCGCCTGATATAGTATCTTGTTTGTTTGTTTGTTGGTTTGTTTGGCAACTGACATGTCTGTGCGGCCGCAGGAGGCCATGAGCTGCGCGGCGCGGCGCACGTCGCCCGCGGCGAGGTACATCTCGGCGGCGGCGCGCGGCTCGTTCACGTGCCGCGCCCACTCGGCGCGCCGCCGCGCCAGCGCCGCCACGCCCTCGCCCTCGCCGTCGCTCACGTACTCCTGCCGACAGTTCCTCACCTTGTTTGTACACGTATTTTTAAGAAGCGTCAGAGTATACTGGGCTTCGTATTGGTACGTCGAAGAACTAAGGCGACATAGCCGAAAGAATTAGATAGAGTGGCAATGGACAGGTCACATCTGTCGCAGAACCGACGGCCGTTGGGGCAGACGAGTTGTGGTGTAGAGACCGTCGCGCCGCGCATCGAGGGACGCTTGACTTTATATCCTATTTCGTTTGTAGGAGCTACCGTAAAAGTGGCCCCGGTGTTAAAAGGGCAAAAAAGTGGCATAGTGCGACTATCGCGGTATAGTGTAACGACTCAAAACGAGAAAGTAAAAATCCGTATAATAAAATAAATAGAAAACGTAGACGCGAGTTGTCTAAACGAAGTTGCGAATTAACCATTTACCCTTGGGCAACCAGATGCAAATTCGCACTAAATAGTATAAGCGGTACTTTAGTTTCCGAAATGAGGCTAGCCTTTCCACTGTGAGTACCTGCGCCTTGTTGAACATCCTGAGGTCTATGTACAGGTTGAGCGCGCGCTCGTCGCGGCCGGCGGCGCGGAAGGCGCGCGCCGCCTCCGCGTACCGCCCGCGGTACGCCAGCACCTCCCCCTCCACCACCGCGCGCTTCTCGCCCGCCTCCAGCCGCTCCTGGACAACACAGTACACACTATACTCCCCTCTATTACACTCGACTGGCTGTCAATACATGAATTCCGACGTTCTGACATGACATCCGAAGCTGAAGGCTAGTAGCTAGTGTCCATAGAACCTCAGAATACAGAACAAACCAAAAGGCCCGTAAAACAAACGAACGCCCCACACTTGTATGAAACTCTGCAGTTTCAGTGTAGTATTTTGATTTTAACTTTACGCCCCTTCCGATTAGTTCTGTATTCTGAGAATGGAAATAAACATTTTAGCGCTGAAGGCGATAGAACTATGTAGTAACTGATGCTAATCTTCAAATCGGCGCACAAAATTTGTTGTCATTTATATGAGACAACCAGTCCAGTGTAATTTTAATCAGATAGTAAATATAGAGGTCTAATTTAAGTCTAATTGAGGGCACCTGCAAGTGGTCAATGAGTGTGAGGAACAGTATGTTCTCGCTGCGCTGGAACGCCCTGCGCGCCACCTCGAGGGAGAGCTCCTCTAGCGAGGCCACGCCCAGCCGCTCCCAGTCCAGCTCCGTCACGCCCAGGCACGCCACCGCGTACGCGTCGCTGTAACATCATTACTTACATTTATCACAGAGTAATTAATATTTATGTATACAAGCATCACGATCAGTCCGCAACACTCCACTGCTGGACATAGGCCCACCTCAAGGCCACTGAACCCGATCTTCAGTTTTCCTCATCCGCCCTACGCAGATCGTCTCTCCATCTAGCCGGGGGCGTCCCACACTATGTTGCCCAGTGGTGGTCTCCAATAGAGAACGCGAGGACCAGCCCACTGTTACTTCAGTACTAACTTCTTGAGCTATGTCGAACATTCTAGTTCTCTGTCAGATCACCTTATTCGGATTCTGCCACGGAGAAACTCCCACCATAGCTTTTTCCTTGCCTGTTTCCTGTGGCCTCGCCCGCGTTTTATAAGCTATTTACTTTTTTATCTTTTTGCTAGGCTCCTAAGTGTAGCAGCGTGATGCTAAATAGCATATGCATCCTTCGTCAAGAATTGGGCTATCAAATGCAAAAACAGTTTTAAAATTTGATTGGTAATTACAAGGATTAGTGAGTTCAAACAAACTCTTCAGTTTTATTAAATTAATATAGATTCAGGAAAGTGACAGGGATAGGAGGAGATCCCTGTGAGCTGGAGACCCCGCCGATAGGTGCATCACCTACTTGAATAGTTTCTGCTGGATGTACTGGTGCACGGCGTGGGAGAGCGGCACGTTCACCGTGTGCATGGAGCTCGCTTGCAGACAGAACACGCGCCCGCCCTGCGAACGGCGCACGCACACTCAGCCGCTAGATTTAATTATTTAACTGGTACCTACAGCGTAAACTGCGTATAACATTGTCTTATCTGTACACGGGTAGAGTAGCGCAGTATAGAGTACTAACTATACCAATGTAGACAGCATTGGTAGGGTAGAGTACTAAAATTTGGAAATATTTTGTATGTAAAATTTGAAGCTGGTAGAAGTATACTAGTCACTTTACCGTTTGCTCGTCCATTAATAAAATTTATACACTCTAAATCTCATATTAGACATTACACGTGAATATATTATTATAATAATGTGTACAAAGCGCGAAAGTCTAACTAAAAAGTACAAATTCGTCAATAGAATAGTTGGTTGTCCAACAAAAGTGTTTTCAGTAAGCCAGGGTTGTTTTCGTAGTTTCCTTAAACTGTCCCATCGATATTATGTATAATCAAATTTGATTTTTACACCGAGTAATGTAACTATGAATGTAACTAACAATTTTTTGTGTTAATTTAGAAACGGTTTGTATACCTGTGAGTTTAATCCCCGGTCGTGCCATATAATAATGGGGATTTTCGAAACTTATGCACATTTACTAACTGCTCTCGAATGGTGAAGGAAAGCACCGTGAGGAAGTCAGTATACGCCGAAGAAGAAATTCTTTCGCATAGTCAACCAACCCGCACTGGGCTAGCGTGGTGGACTATAGCCCTAACGCCCTCGTTGAGGGTAGGCTTGTGCCCCAACAGTGGGGATATATTAAATAGACTGTTGATTTTGATTTTTTATGTATACCTGGAAGCCGACGACGGAGCCCGAGAGGGGCTGCGTGGCGGGCGAGAAGTGGCCGGCCTTGATGGAGAGCACTCCGCCGCCGGACAGCGCCAGCAGCTCGTCGCACCACGTGTTCCAAGACACGGAGGACACCTCCTCCTCCTGCCAGGACATTTCACAAACAATCTATACATTATAATAAAATTATAACTAGACGATGTCTGTACATAGAATATATTTAAGAAAAAATGATATTAAGAGTCATTATAAGAGCAAATAGCCTCATATTTTTTACAATTTCTGTCTGTCTGTCGTGGTCTGTCTGTCTGTATGTTTTGTTTCATATTCCGGCATCACGCAAAAACCAAATTGGACGCGGTTTTCACAATAGTGCTCCTGAAGGTCTAACTTAAAATCTGATGTATGTTAAATACCTCATTCCCATAGGAAAAAATATATAATGAAATTGACTGACTGTGTAGAGCAGCTCGCCGGCGGGCAGGCTGTACACGCGGCACACGGACTCCTCGTCGACGACGGCGATGCGCGCGCACGACGCGCTCACGTCCAGGCAGCGCACGCTGCACGGCGTCTGCAGCACCAGCGCGCAACCTCCGCCGCCGCGCGCGCACACCCGCCAGATCTGGTGCAACCAATCAACCAATCGACGGACCGACTAATGGGATCTCGCGGGGAGTGATTTAATAGTGAGTAGGCCCTGCCGCCCACTCCCCCTTGTCGCCCCGCCCCGCGCCCCTGTAACGTCGCGGTAAAGTAACTAGTATAAAATAGTATAATAAATAAAAAAATAAAAAGTAAATAGTATAAAGAAAGTAGTCTGAGTAAAGCGGTCCACCTATAATATGTATTATACCACATTTGCCCGATCCCGTTCAGGCGTAGATAGTGTTAATGCGATACATTGGTATTGCGGAAGTTTGTACTTTAATAAGAATCGATGTCAATTTAGGAGACTCGATTTCTACAATCCCCAGATATTTTTATAAGACGAAAAGTCATACAGACTCACATGAATACCATTGTCATACATTGTTTTTATTACGGTCAGAAGTGGCAAACGGACAGACAGCCCGTCTGATGGTAAACGGTTAATGTCTTCCACAAACCTTCCTCTTTCTTTTAATTTGCCTAATAAGTTGTTAAACTTGGGCACTTAAAGTTTACACCGTTTGGAATTGCCACACTGCTTGTCAAAGACCTTCCCTCGCTCCTCCCACCCCTCCTGGTCGAGAGCACCCGTCGGCACTCTCGTAGGAAGTCATGCAACTTCGGGCACATGCCGTATGTCCACTCCCAATTCAACCTACACGCTTTGGCCCCACGACCGCGAAGCGCGCTCTGGACCTCATAAAAATGTTTAAAAAACCGTAATCCTTACTTGACCATTCAACAATCCCAGAAGTAGGACCTCTTCAGAATATAAAGTAGTGACTTTAACGTATCGAATGGGTGCGGGCACCGTCCACGACTTCGGCACTCGTTTCCCGATCACTGACAGTTGGGATTCCTGTAACAATGGCATTTATACAAAACACTTCTATCGCTATACTATACTCAGATACCGATCAGTGCTCAAATAGGAGCACGACACGTGGTGCTTAAATAAAGGGTGACTGAAAATTTGACTTATTCCTTGGGGTCAATTGCAACAAACAAGTTTACCCCCATTCGGTGTTTTTTTTCTGACCAGTTATAAAAACAATTTATTACAAAAAATCTGAATATTTTACAACTATAGTACAGAAGAATTATACTACGTTGTCTATGCGATGCACAATCTCTATTTTTGTAGCAAAACCAATGTTTGAAGTATTGAACCTTACTCTCTTCCTTCTCTCTCTACCACAGCATAAGTCGTCTAGGTTTTTAGATTGATTCAATGTGGTGGAGATCTGTGATTGGCCTCGTATCTGTTACATATATTGTTTTAATATAGCCGTTGGTCTTCCAAAAGAAAATAAATAACATAAAAATATTCTAATGATGTGTTCTGACTGTATGTACAATAGAGTAATGTTTCACCTGACAGAGTAGCAGGTCGTCGCTGGTGGCGACCAGCAGAGAGCACTCGGTCCTCTGCGAGAGCTTCTCCTTGACGCGGTACAGCATGCCCTCCGAATCGCCCTGCTCGTACACCACCACGCGCTCCGGCAGTTGCACCTGCGCGGTATGTCCACATTATTGCAAGGCGTAGTAAACAAACACCATTTCGAGGTCTTGGTTTAGCTTATTTAGTATTTAGGAGATAGTATTCTATTTCTGAGCCGGAAAACAAAGTGAACAGACCTCGCGAGTCGCGTCAGACACACCTGACTTTGCCACCCAAAAAAGCTGTGATTTTGAGATATTTTTATAACATTAAGCACGAAGTTCAAGTCAGACTGAGACGCAAAAATGAGTAGTCTATGTGTGCGTGCACGAAAAAGCGCGCTGTGTTCGGAGCGGCGGCGGCCCCTCTCGTTAGATTGATTTATTATTTTGTGACAACGGTTTACCTCGCTGGCCCGTTAACGAGGGTAAAACTCAAATAAGCACAAGAAAAGCGTAGAATGTCACAAGTGAACAAGTAAAGCGGTGGTTTGACGTTGTCTAAATGTAACCCGTGTACTCATATGCAATAATACCTTTTGACTTTGACAATAAGAGTGAACTTACCGCCAGCCGGTGTTTGAAGATGGCGATCTTCTGCACCCTGTCGTGGCACTTGATGCGCACCTTGCTCCCGGTGGTGAGGTGCTGTATGATGACGTCGGTCATGTTCTCTCGGTACGCGTACCGCTCCCGGTACAGCCCGTGCACCGTGCTGAGCACCACCTGGTAGCACCACAGCGTGCCGTCCTGGCAAGCCACCGCCTGCAACGAACACAAGCAAACATTAACAAAACACACATGGTCGAGTTTCATTAACATCAAACACACCATTCAGAATAATATAAGTAATCTACATTTTTACAACAAATAAAACCAACTTTGTAGAAAATTATGATTTATGTACTTGCACCGACGAGTTATTGATCCGCTAATTTTTTTTTGAACTTTTACCTTTAGAGGTTCTCATTTTAATATATTTTTTTCAAATTGAAATGGGTCTACACCCTCGAAATATAGCGTTCAATTAAAACAATTATCATCCAAATCGGTTCACAATCGTAGAAGATATCGTGTAACATACAGAAAAAAAACGTATTTAGAACCTCCTCCATTTTGAAGTCGGTTGAAAATGAATGCCGTACACAATGTGCGAGTTCCGTCAGTTTCATATTTTTATTTGACCGAAATTTTCACAATCTTACCATTGCCGGATTGTAATACATGTATGTCCCGAAATTCAGATCAATCGGTCCAGTAGTTTCCGAGTTATCCGTCGGACAGACGAACAAGGAAGGTTCGCCGTTTGACGGAACGATATAATTTCCGCAGAAGCTAATAAGGGTGAAGATTCACGCCGCGTTTGATAAAAGATATACTCACCACAGTGTTTGATGAGGGTGAAGGTTCTATGGCCCAGACAAACTCCTGCGCCGTTTTGAATATGGTCACGCCCTCCGCAGTGAGGATGCCCCAGCCGCCGACGCCGCCCACCAGCACCAGCGCGCCCAGCAGCGACACCGATAGTGCAGCTATACCTGCAGCAGTACCAACCGATATAACGCCCGGGAAAACATAATAATAATAATAATTTATTTCTTATTACAATGGCTGTAGTGAAAAAAAACTACTTTATGCTTTTGTTCGCAAAATTTTAATAATATACTGATAGATAATTAAGCGAAAAGTATAATATGTTTACTAGACCAATAAACAAGCCCTGGGGGGCAATTGCGCTAGTTCTGAACGATATTACCAAATCCAAGCCATAACCAAAAACGTTGCTTTCTACTTACGTTAATGGCGCAATCTGCATGGCTTTCTGACTTATTTAAAACTCAAAAAGGGCGATAAAATAAGAGTGAACTCAACAAGTGCTTCATGGCCGCCGGGTGTAGGGTACAGCAGAGGTACAGTTGAACTGAAAAGTGACTTACCAATACTCCTCTCCTTATAAACTTGTTGTCCCGACGCATTGTAGAAGGAGAGGGTTTCATTCCAATCTGTTACTAGAAGAGTTGTCTTTGCGAAGGCGACCGCCCACACCGCGGCGTCACGGTTCACCCTTTGTATTTCGTCCCCTAACTGTAAATTATTGTCATCATCATCATCAGCCTGTACTAGTCCACTGCTGGACATAGACCTCCCCCAAGGCGCGCCACTGAACCCGATCCTCGGCTCTCCGCATCCAGTCACCGCCATTTAATTGTAATTACAATAACATTGTACTAAAAATAAAACTTTGTGTTGTAAAAAAAGCAAAAAATTTCACTCTATAAAAATGCGAAAGTTGCTCAGTCACGCTTTAACGGCTGAACGAATTTTAATGAAACTTGTTAATGTGACAGCTTTTACCCTGGAATAACTTACAACCATATAGGATACTTATTTATATATTTCTGCGCGAAAGAAATCGCGGTTTTAAGCTAGCGTATTAACACATAATTAGTTATGACAACGGATGGTAGAAGTCCTGGCAGCATAGCCTCTTAGTCTATGTAAAAGGACATCATACACGATAGTGGTTCAAGCGAATAGACAGCCTATCGACAGTCTTACGATGCTATCGTGACCTCGTAAACTAGTCACAATATTGGTTATATCACAAGTGTCATATTATGAACAATACTATCGATTGGTGGTGATTAGAATATAAACTTTTTATTACTATAGGCTGTTCGTGTTGTGGCTATCTTCGATTGTAAGTGGAATAATTTTACCCTATGTTGACTGTAAGCTTTGTTTACATAATTAGAAAGAGACTATAAAACCGACATGATTATAAAATTGTGGATACCTTGTCTCTGATGGAGACGGCGCCGCTCGCCAGACCAATGGCCAGGCTCTGTCCGTTGGGAGCCCAGGCGCAGCTGGTGATCCGCCCCACCACCCGAAACTTCTGCACGGCCTTCACGTCCGCCGACCAGAAGGCGAAGTCGGATATCGCGCAAGACGCCAGGTGCAGAGTCACCGGGTTGTAGGCAAGACATTGGATCGCCTCACTGTGCCTGTCATACATAGTTCCAAAACTTTTATTAATATTTACATACATACATATCTTCCCGCTATTTCCCTGGCGGGGTAGGCAGAAAGGACGGAGCGCCAAGTATCTCGATCCTGACACACACCTCTTTCGCTTCGCTCAGTCTCATCATTTTCTTCATACACGCTCGCCGTGGGACGCGAGTGCTCTTTACGTGTCCGTCTGTGAGCACCCGCTTTATCTGATCCTCGTATGTCAGCGTATTAATATTTAACTCGTAATATATGTACAAACATATAGTCTACCCCGTCTATTCCATTTTATTACTGTTAGTTGGTGTAGTCGAACAATCCAGAAAAAGAATGTTCAGTTAGATTAATCTAACAAAATGGAATAACCATTCCGTTCTGTTAAATAGCTTTAGGGTGCTTGTGCAACCATTAAGTTGAGATTTGAAATGTATTTTATATTTACTATATTTGCAAATAAATATTTTTTATTGTCTAACTAAATCTTAATAGAACAGAATGTTCTCACATTCACCAGCATTACCAAAGGATTATAATGTAAATACATAGAGCTAGGCTGCTTTAATAATGACATTTTTAATATCATTTGTCACCTTTCACATACACTATGTAAAATCAATAATCCAACCAATCACCTGCACAATTGTTACAATGGTAATGGCATATGTGATGTTAGATAACTCATCAAATAACTCGTCAAGGCAAAACATACACACTTAAGTAGGTACACAAAACTTAAAATGAAATAAATAGTCTGCCGCTAATGGAATACACAGCCTACACTAGACTACACATATTGTAGCTTACTGTACATACTTTTTCTGCAGTCCTCAAATAAGAACAAAAAGCGTTCACGCAATTATTATTACTCCATACAGTACATATAATATTAATAATGCATAACAAAGTAAAGGATTGTGTAAATTCTCAATCAAATGTTTAAGCACATTTAATTTTAATCTTAGAATTTATGGTATTTATGATGTTCATTGTAGTGATTGAAAGATAGTTTGCAAAAGCATTACAAGGGAAATTATAAAGTCATACACTGATGGTTAATGGTTATTAATATTTATATATAGAGGTGGTAATATTAATAGACACAGCAGAGGTGAAAATATTAAGATTAGTAGTAGCTGGTAAACAGTAATTCGCACACCTTTGATATGCTGGTTGCAGATGAATAGAATCGCAAAGCATGGTATACACATTGTTATATTTTCATTCTGCTGTATAAGAAACTGTAGAAAAATCCTACTTACGAATATTTAAGCACTCCCTCCATCTTTGAAGTCCATATTATGACATTTTTATCAGCGCTGCCACTAGCAAACTTCTTGCCATCTCCACAGTATGCAACTGCGTGCACAGTGCCCCTGTGAGCCTGCAGGAGCTGCACCAGGGCTCCATCCCGGGGATCGTAGACCATCACCTTCTCTCCAGCGCCAACAACAAGTTGTGATCCATCTGGACTGTAGCATATTGTGTGAACACTGTAAAAACAAATAATAATGAATACCACAGACCGTGGTCATCTACACAATATGATGAGGTTATGCATTTTCTTGAAAAATTTACGCTATAGGCAGCTGTTTAAAACAGGTTGTCCAATAGCTTTAAAACCAGGTTTTTCATTGAAAAAATTAATCTTCTTTATGTAAATCTATTCACATAATAGAAGGCTTCCATGTCGTATATCTAGGTTTTCTGCAAAGAAACTGAGAAACAAATTTTAAAAAATCTTTTTTTTTCTTTGATGATAATTACATATGTTTTCAATTAGCTTCTTGTCCAATTTACTAATACTGTGAAATCTATTAGGTCAATGCTGCAATGGAGAAGCCAGCTAAAGAGTAACTCAAACATGGTAACTAATTGCATAGCAGGTGTAATCATAAAAACGAAACATGTACTAACCCGGAGAATTCAACTTTATCAGCTTCATGTATTTTGTTGACCCACTTCGGTACAGTCCTCATTTTGAATAGGTGCTGTAAAAACTACTTTTAAACCAAGAATTTTACGTTGTTAATCTACATCATTAGTTAAATCAAAAAAGTTTTTTGGAATATGGCAAAACTATTTTAAATACATCAGGAAACTGAAAAGAAAGCAGAATTAATATATCAGATACCTAATGTTGATTTATTTGAATTGATTTGTGTAGGTAGTATATTTACAAGTTTACCTAATCAACCGGTAATCGTCTATCTACGCCGGTAATTTAGAAGAATTGAGAACGTTGACTTTTCTCCACTGTGCCCTTGTCTGCCAAAGTTTGTACTAACTCTAGCAAAGTTGCAAAACATACGAAAATTACTCTTGCAACAGATCACTTTAACGAGGAAGGAACATTCACTGGTCTTTCAAAGTAAATCATCTAAAACTACAATCCAGTACCGAGACCAGAACTTTGTGACCAGAACAAGCTTGGCAACGAGATTTCAAAAGACGTAAACAAAACTCGTGTCAATCCGTCAATCAACCAAAACTGTAAAGTTGTTCAGCCGTCATTGGTGACAAACCGTTGGCTGCCCTGTTTGTAGTTAGTCTATGGCTAGCTAGTCTATGGACATCAATAAAACAATACAATTAAAATTATTGTGGTCAATATTTTTAAAACACATCGCAGTGTGCATTAGTATTTTTTAGTAGTCTGTGGTGTGCATCAAACGGGGCGGAGGCTGTATCAATTTTATTCATCAGTCTATGTTATTACAATGGTTACATGCTACGAAGTTCATTCAACGTCAAGCCGCTAGATGTCGTCAAAAACTTTTAGTTCGATCTGTAATTGTGCAATTAGCCAGTAGATGACGCTTTATCTATGGACGCCGAGTAGTAACACTACTCAACAGTAGATGGCATTAAAGTTCTTCCAGGTACTGGTAGTTCATGGGTCACCATATACTACTCGACTGTAGACGGCGCTTATTGAAGCAACGTCACATTATTTTCTAGATTCGTTATTTTTTATATTTTGTTAAAAATAACTATAAACATAGATAATTTTTATGTTATTTTATGTAGGTGGTTAAAGCAATTGAAAGCTTGGTATCTCTTAAACTTAGCCTCTCTACGAATGCCATAGTAAATTATGTATTGAGTGTTGTAATTTTGGTTATTTTACGTTTAATTTTAAAAAGTTATTGATGTTATTTTAGTAAACTCGTACTTTCATAATGTTTAAAGTTTCTTTAGTTCTTATAGGTACCTATTTACGGAATAATCACGTGGCCACGCGCCCATCTCTGTGTGGTAGGTAAGTACATTACATTTTTTGGGATCCGCAAAAACGGTACCCAGCGATTGAGGTGTAAAAATTCAACTCCTAAGTTAACGCAACATGTCACATATTTTAATAGGTACACATAAACTTGCAGTGTGCAGACTACATAAATCAAAACCGAAAAGTTTTTTTTGACAAAAACGAATTTGACGAATGTCGTGGCTACCATCAAAACCTAATAGGGTAGGTACTTCCCGTTGTCCTAGAATCATGAAAGTCAAGAAGCAATGCATTAAAGCACAAGTAGGGAAAAAATCCCAAAACCGTTTTGTTTGTAGAGTAAGTAGTAAGTAGGTAGGCACATCACAAAAAAATAAATGATAATATATTTTTTTAAACCAACAAACTTAATTTTGAGTAAAGAAAAAAAAACGAATGTTCACAGCACAACAAGTAAATGATGGCAAAAGGAAAAGATCCATATTCGTCAATTTGTATTACTTACCATTTAAGAAAGTTTCTTTTACACGAAGTTTCATGGATTTCTGCTGAATCTTAATAGGATAATTACGTGCGTACCGAACCCTCAGTGCTCGAAATCAGTTCGCCTTGTCGGATTTTGCGGAGCTAATCTCACTGTGAAGGTATCGCCATGTTCTCGTTCGCTGTCAGACAGTCCGACAAACTGCACGGGTCGACCCTCATTCATAGTCGGGCTGTTAAAACAGGATGGATTATGTTTTTAGAATAAGACGGAAGCGCGCTAATCTATAATACATTTTATTAGTAAGCCGGGTCATCTCGTGTGTGTATGTGAAGCGCGACACGTTTGCTTACCTAAGTCAACACTCCGAGACGGTTTAAACGACTTCCGATTCCGACCCATGGTTCATTTGATAATACTAAGTTAAATGACAACGGTTAACAGTTATTTTCACTAGTAGCCCGCGGCAATGATAGAACTCTGAGCTTTACAGCGATTAGAAGTTTGCTGTTAGGTAAGTATAAGTCTACAAGATCCGCCCAGTGCCTACTTATTTCTTTGTAGAAATTCTAGGTAGAAAACAGATAGACGAGAGTGTCGGAATCTGTTTTTTTCCGATTTTTGATAGGTATCTAATATTGAATTAACTTTTCAAAAATACCTTACAGATTTTCTTAAATTCAACTGTAATAGTTGACTAATTAAGTAGGTACCTACCTAATAGGTAAGTGAGAATGCATGACCACAGCGTTATTTTTTCGTCTCAAATATACCTTCCAGACAAAAGAAACTTTTTTTTCCGTACCTATAGTTTTTTAAGTTAATCTTTATTTAATAGTGAAAACCTCATCAACATCACTTACTCGTACGTATTTCATCATCATTATCAGCTCTTTTAACTGTCTTCCCCAATGAACGCCACCACCACCCGGTTCTTCATACCTAATCGTATATAATATGTCTAAGTACTTGTAGTTACCTACTTACTCTAAGTACGGTTTCTTTAAAATAGTATTAAATTTAGCGCAAATGCTCAGGTACGCTAGATCCGATAACTTATTACAAAATAGGTAATAATTTATTTTAAAACAATTTCCTTGACTTTGTCATTTTATTTAGGTTTTACTTCCCTGTAAAACTTAATTTTTACGTAACAAGAAATAGGTAAGTAAATAGTTAGGTAAACACATATAGTATAAGGCTAAGTAGAGTACTAATTAGTAGGTATGTTCTAACTTCACAATCTTCACAACTAAGTAACTGGATGCGGAAAACTCAGGACCCGTCATTATGATGGAGATTTTGCCCAACCGGAGCGTCATTCGGCTGATATGATGATGATAATACATTTATGACTGTTCAATCTTGCTCCCCAAAAAATGTCCGAATCTATATTTTCATAAAGGCACGACGAGCTTTGAGAGCGTCAGTGGCCCTGGGGATAAGACGCGGCCTATCATATCGAAAGGTCCGGAGTTCGATCCCCGGTTGGGTCATGTACCAATGGGTTTTTCTCGAAACTTAAGTACATTTACTGACTGCTCTCAAACGGTGAAGGAAAACATCGTGAGGAAACCTGCATACGCCGAAGAAGAAATTCTTAGGCGCATGTGAAGTCTACCAACCCGCACTGGGCTAGCGTGGTGGACTATAGCCCGCACGCCCTCGTTGAGAGGGTAGGCCTGAGCCCCAGCAGTGGGGAGATTAATAGGCTGTTGATGATGAGCTTTGATACGCTGCATGTACACGTTTGGCAAACCTTTACAAACGCAATCCAAACCCCTGCTCCACACGTTTGCGTTTGTAAAGGTTTGCCAAACGTGTACATGCAGCATAATGATTTTGGTTATGGTTTGGATTTGGTAATATCTTTCAGAATTAGCGCGATTGGCCCCCGATTTGTTTGACGGCCGCGCCTTCTCAATCAGATTGAGCTCAAAGCTCAGTGATAATATGTTGTGACCTACCTATCGCCAAGTAGTAAAATTAAAACTGGCGCTACATCAGCTTCCAACCCGCTCACAAAGTGTTTACTTACCTGTATGACAATGACTATGCCTGACCTGTATGCTATAGTTTTATTTTACCTTTTTATTCTTCTGGTAAATACGTATTACCTACGGGCTACGTACCTTCTTACGTAGGCACAGATTATATAGTCAATAACGTAAGGCGAAAGTTAGCCCACCCGGCGGCGGCCGCGGCGGTAACCCCAAAAGAAAATAGACAGTTCGAGTTCTTCAACATAATATGATATTATATAGTCATGTTAGGAATGCGACACATGGCATCACAATTGTACTAGGGGTGTAGGCAAAATGGAAAGAAAAGAAAAATTAACTTAATATTGACACAGAAAAAATCTACAAGGTATCGATCAAGTCCTCCTTGTAAAATACAGTTTTAACCAGGGTTTTTTTAAATCACAGTATTTTACCAAGTTACGTAAATTGAAAATGAAGTAAGTATGTTTAATTCAATACTACTACATGTTACCACTACATTCGTAGTAGGTACACCACCGAAAAGTGCAGTGTCATTCCAAGATAACTTAAAATAATTTTTGAATTATCAGGGGTGCATCAACATCCTGTACTTACAATATCAGTAAAGGTCTGTCGTATCCTACGTAGCGCAGGGGTGATTGACAATTCAATAATATTTCTTTGCAAATGGGGTAGGTAAGTAGATCGAGTGCATCGGCTTATAGCAGTTGGAATAATGACAGTTGGAGATAATGATGTGCCCGGGGTGAGGAGTGTCGCCGGGATTGGGGACGCGCGGCGCCGCCCCGCGGCGCGCTGGGCGTGCGGGCGCCGCCTGCGGGCGCGCGCGCGCGAGCGGGACGCCCGGCGCGCGCGGCGCGGGCCCGACAGAGACGGCGCCGGGGGCGGGGCGAGGCTGTGCCTCATCACGCCGACCGGTGCGCCCACGGTACCGCTCATTCGCTTCTCGTTTAGCGTCCGCTATGTAAACGTCCCTTGTTGTGAATCTAAACAAAATCTGTCAGTCGTCGTTTTGTTGCCGAAGGGGCAACGCGTCGAGGGATCCGCGTCCGCGACCGCGACCGCGCTCACGGTCGGCGGCGGCCGAGCGTGCAGTGCCAGTGAGTGAACGCGCGGGCCCGGGACGATGCACGCGCTGTTCGGCGAGCAGGGCCCGTACGCGTACCGCGGCGGCGGCGCCGGCGGCTACTCGGCCGGCGTCACGCCCTACGCCTACGAGCAGTACCGGTACGGCTACGGCGCGCCCTACCTGCACCCGCACCAGCAGCACGTCGGCGCGCCCAAGGACATGGTGAAGCCGCCCTACTCCTACATAGCGCTCATCGCGATGGCCATACAGAACGCGCCGGACCGGCGCATCACGCTCAACGGCATATACCAGTTCATCATGGAGCGGTTCCCCTACTACAGAGAGAACAAACAAGGCTGGCAGAACTCCATCAGACACAATTTAAGTCTCAACGAGTGCTTCGTGAAAGTGGCACGAGACGATAAAAAACCGGGAAAAGGAAGCTACTGGACTCTAGATCCGGATTCATACAATATGTTCGATAACGGTTCTTATTTACGGCGGCGGCGTAGATTTAAAAAGAAAGATGCGTTGAAGGAGAAAGAGGAGGCGCTGAAGCGGCAGCAGCAGCTGGTGCACGCGCAGGAGGCGCTGGGCGCGGGCGAGGCGGCGGGCGCGGGCCGCGACGTGAAGCCCGACGTGAAGCCGCGGCTGTTCGAGTGCCGGCCCAAGCGCGAGCCGGGCGCCGAGTGCTCGCGCTACGACAAGCCGGTGGACGCGCTCGACGAGTTCAGCGAGCCGCGCCTGCCGCCCTCCGCCGCCGTCTACTGCTCGCCGCAGCCCTACTCGCTGGCCGCAGAGGACTTCCGCGCCGCCGCCACCGGCTGGTACGCGGCGCCCGACCCGCCCGCCGCCGACCAGCTGCCGCCGGCCTTCCGCGACCTGTTCGAGCCGCCCAGCTGCCAGCTGGCCGGCTACCGCGGCGGCTCGCCCGTGGCGGACGCGTACCGTGCCTCGCCGCCGCCCCACCACCACTACCGCTCGCCGGCGCCTTCCTACTACCACCACCAGGCGTGCGTGGCCGCCGCGCCGGCGCCCGCTCACAAGTCCTACTGAGACACCGCCCCTCAGGTGAGACCCTAGCGTTATATTATGTTCTGCTGGCGCGCTGCGATCTTGTTTCATGGTGCTGACGTTCGCGAATTGTGCTGTGCGAGTTGAGTGCGCCATTGCGCCCCTGCGGCCGCGGGGTCGGCGTCGTCGGGGCACTCGGTGACGTGGTTGTGGTTGCAGGAGGGCGGCATCGCGAGGCGCCGAACGGATTTAGCCGCACGCGTCAGTTCCAGAGGGATAAATATAGCGCAGTAGCCGGAGATGGCGTGGAGCAAGCAAGTGGCGGCGCGTCGATAACCACTGTTTACAGATCGGCGGCCGACGGACGAGCCGACCCTGCCGCCGCCTCCCGCTGTTCACATCTATTATAGGTATGTGGAAGCTACACACGTGTACACAATATTTGTCTGTAACAATGAGTAGCTGATGGTTGCAGGGTGTGCGTGCACCGTGCGTGCCTACATTGATGCTCGGACTGGTGTGAGTGCGACCGGCGGCCGGCGCCCCGGCGACCCGGCGAAGTTCCGATCGCTGAATTGTTCAATCAAATTCTTTAATAAAATGCTACCTAATATTTAGTGCCTAAACGTTATTCCAGTTGGTACTAACTTACTTGATAAACTTGGCAACAAATGGCGTTATTGCACTGATCTCAATAGCACAGGTATTTGCATACCTAGCTACCCACCTCCTTACATATTTTGACGAAAACAGAAAGTGCCATCTATTGACACTTAAAATTTTTTTTTAGGGTTCCGTTCCGTACCTCAAAAGGATAAAACGGAACCCATAATCTTATAGGATCACTTTGCTGTTCGTTTGTCCATCCCTTTTTCTCTGGAAGGGATAGAGGTATCAAGTTGAAATTAATGTTTCTAAGTTGACGCATTCAAAACGGCCATAAAGTGTATGTCATGGTGGGAATTCACATGGCTATTCGTATTCGCGTATTTGGTATATTAGACGATTAATTAATTCGCCTATTTGTGTTATTTGACAAATACAACAAATACGAAACACATCCTATCCGCGCGCTTGTCGGTTTTCGACGCATATTCTAAGGGTTCAAATTATGCAAATATAATAATGTGTTCGTTATTTTTAGCATTGATCGTATTTCCCAGTATTTGCATGTTTGCTTATAAGTACGTCAAATATTTTATCAAAAACGACAAACACCAACGAATACAAATAGCCATGTGGAGTGCCGCATCACACAAATTGATAATCGCCAACAAATCAAAACCTATAGGATACTTTCCCGTTGACCTAGAATCATGAAAAGAAGAAGCAAGGTCTTACTGTCACAGGCCTCAAGTAAAGGAAAAATTCCGTAAATCGTTAACTACAATTAAGTACCTATCTCAATGGATGATGAATCTATTTATTATGTTACATAGGTACATAATTAAGTTTGTACGGAACCCTCATAGAGCGAGCCCTATTGGCGCTTGTTCGGTTTTTTAAAGAGGTACAGCTCATACCTAACTATAACATTATTTAAATACACAAAATACCTAAATATAAACATTATAGGGTCATTATGAACTAGGTAGGTACTTAAGTCTTGTATGTCACGTATAACGTACCTATGTTGTAGGTAGGTGCATACATTGTCTATCTCAAAGATTAGAAATGTACTTGTGAGGATACCTAGAACCTGCCGGTTAACAAAATGTAAGTCTTGGAAGAGATAAATCGGCCGGTTGTTTCTGGCTTGTGTCTGTCAATGAGTCGAACGTGTTGACCATCTGGTGACCAAGTGCCGCAAATTAACGTGAAAAAATCTTTTAAATAAAGCTTTAGTACCTAGTAGCCTTGTGAATTCGGCTTAAAAACCCGGACCTCATGTGTTCCTTCACAAAGGGACACGATAATAAAACGGTGTGAAACTGTGCCGTCTATGGACCAACGTGCAGTCGTATTGTTTATGGGTCTCTGATGGCAACATTACTTAAAATAAATAATATGTTCCTTCATGAAATCAAAAAAACGAGGATACGTTACCTACTTAGGTACTGACTGACAGTGGTCCTACAAAATTTTCTAGTTTCAAGTAGGTACAGTAGGTCGAAGAAAACACTTGGTTTCAGTCAATTAGTCCAAGTACTATTATATATTCTGTGGTCCAGCACGAAACGACGCGGCGCGACGGCTTCATTGCATGTCATTAGGTTTTAGTGGAAAATAATGACGATTAGACGAAACTTTGAATGCAGCTGTGTGGTGTGAGTTTGTGTGCGTATAGGTATAGTCGAGCACCGAGCCAAGCTTTCGTATAAGAAATGTAAGAGAGTAAGTAGGTAGGAGAGGTACCGGATTTTCCTCCATAATAATATTATGGTTTTATCTAAGTGGTCCTTCACATAGTGCATACCTACTTTCCAGAGACGATCAATGAATTTATACCTATTATAATATTTGGTAATAAATAGCGCGCAACAAAGGCATTAATAGACGAACGTGCAAAGTCCATCAATGCCTGGTTGTGACTAAGGCTTGTACTTATAGTACTTTTCTCAAATAATGCGCGGAAATTTATACAATATCAAAACATATCAAGAGATTTATGTAAATTTCGGACTGTCTGAAGTCTGAACTGAATAATCACGAGTTAGGGTTAGTACCTAGTAGGTAGTTAGCTAGTAACATACTAGTTGATTCAACCCTTATCATAATTTCTCTTAGGGGCCAGGAGGATGGCCCTCAGGACCTGGCGACATTTTGACCCGACAGGATATCTAGTGCCAAACCGCTAGTACCAATCCATATTATGAAAATTTATGAATTTAAAAATACAACTGTGTTGGAATGCGTAAAAAGTTTTACCCCAATCGACCTAGAAGCAAAAGAAACTCGAAGGCCCCAACTTTTCGAGCCTATCGGACGGACATCGATGTCTCACTGTAGGGGATTCATATTACTTTTTTCGTTACGAAAACTTAAAATAAAATTATACCATTAAAATTTTATAAGCCAAAAAAACAACATATACTTACGTATAAGATATTTCCGGCGATTGACATGTTAAATCGATACACTTGTATATTTATTAGGTAAAGTAGTTGTTCAATATACGTTCATATAATTCATACTTTTAATTGTTCCAGGTGTGAAATAAGAAGACAGCGGGAGGCCGAGTGCAGGGGGAAAGGAAAATAAAAAGAAATAAAGTGTGTAATAGGTACTTATACATTGAGAACTAATTTGTGTGAATGATCAGTGGGGACGCATATTTACTCGTAGATGAGAACGACTTTTATTTATATAAATGTAATGCTCTATTTTTTCTCTGTACCTATACATAACGTAGAGAAAACTGATAGTGCCATAAGACTTGTTTATGAAGTACTTGTTTGTATAAATCGGGCATCACACATAGGTATATACTACTCTTACGAGTAGGTAGGTGCTGAGGTAAAAAAATATTCTAAATAGGGTGGGGTGGGACATAACAACCCACTTGCCAGAAAATGTCGGATTGTGTTGACTTTGTACAATTTTTTCCTAAATAAATATGTAACTATATAGGTTATCTCACAGCTGTTAATACTTTTAACCGTTTTTAAGTTACAGATAAAGTTTGTATAAGATATTTAATAGTATAGTTTATAAAACTGGTACTTATCAGGAGTTATTAAAGCGTGTCCCAGACACCTGCGGCGGCGGCCTACCGCAGGCCGCAGCTTCAGTATGCAAACGCAGGCCGCACGTGTCTGAAGTCTCATATACATTGCAAATAGGGAAGACAACAGGCCGCCACCACCGTCACCGAAGGTCGCGTGTGTCTGGAATCCCCTTAAACATGAGTGTGAGTTTAAAAGTACTTATCACACGAGTGTTTTAATTTATACGCACTTTTATACACTACTAGCTGACCCGACAGACGTCGTTCTGTCAAAAGTTAGTAGCTTCAATTCCAATTTTAAAGTTACAGATATTGTAAATTTTCTCCCGTTAATACAAGTGTAAGTATGTAGTATGAAATTGTTAGTTTGTTATGCGATATCTTTGCCCCCCCCCCCCCCCCCCCAGGCAAACCCCAAGACCTAAAAAACAAGATGACCAAACCATTCATTTAGAAGGAATTAAATGACAAAGGTTGATATTACTCGTACATTATGGAATAAAGTGGCACACAGTACTTACGATGAATACTAAATGAAAAAATCGACATTAGATGTAAATAGAAGTAGGTATCTATACGACGTGCTGTATACAATGACTATAATATGTCAATGGCTGTATAGCTTATTTATAAACTACAATGAAATCCTCCTAAATGATAATTAATACGGTATGTAGGTAATATACGAGTAGCTAGATGCTTTACAAATAAATTAACATTAAGTAGTTTACTGATATTCTAGTCTGTTGTTTTATAATTTCCGTGTCTACTTTGCAATACAATAGGTTAACCAATAAATGTAACCTAATCTATACTCACTTATTTATTAAGTATTTATGTACTTTCTCATATTTACCAAAACGATAAAAAATTAAGTGCAAAAAAAAATCTTTACATTTTTTAGGAATTAGTGAAATTTTGATAGGTGCATATAAGCCAATTCATATATCAAACAGTGCAAAGTCCATGTAACGCCACTCGATTTAACGACAAACTGCCTAAAACGTCTATATTATCTTCGTGACTTTGGTTGGTTTACCTTGTTATCCATACAATGCTACACTCTATGTAGCATCACACATACTCTAAATAACGACAACAATACGTTATTATTAAGCAATCTATAGGTAAGTAGCCGAAAATATGGTAATCTATCTATTAGCTCTTACATGACTTCTTATAATTGTTTATTCAATTTATTTGCGGAAACCCATAATTTGTATATTATAGCCACCGGATAAATTGTGAACATCGCTAATTAATAATAAATCTAATGAGATTGTAAATTTACGAAATATTGTGAACGGTCAATAAGTTTTACGATTTAACGCAATCCTATAAATGCGAAAGTTTGTATGTTTCGATGTTTGTTTGTGATCCTTGGCAAAATTAAATCTAAGGTTCTGCCTGAAAATCAGTGCCGCAGCTGAGGTAGCTTCCTATTGACACTGTTGCTCATCCCATTTAAACAATAATTGTATGTGTTTATTAGTTTTAGATGATGCAATGGTGTCAATGAAGTATACCTACTCTTTCTTTTTTCTTTCTTTCTTTGTAATTCTTTCACGCAAAAACTAAGTACGGAAGAGATTTTGATAAAACTTTACAGTAGGTAATATAAGTAGAATTCATCAGAATAAACATGCTATAGATACCTAGGGAAAAGCTGTTCACGCGGGATTTTCTACGAGGGCGAAGCCGCGAGAAACAATTAGTACCTATTCGAAAATGAAAATCGTTTCGTCGTCAATATGACGGCTATAGCCACGGATAGATTAGTCATTAAACTTGGTTCATGCGATAAATCCTAAAATTTATTGTTCGATCACATATTTCGTCAGTTTACAATCTCACTAGATTTATCATAAAAACACTAGATAAATTATAAAAAGGGTTTAAAATTATACGATGACACTATCTATTGATTGAAGGTAGATCGCGCTATGAGTGTTCAACACAGACCTAGGTGTTCAATGTCTAGAATTGGACCAATATATTCAATAATTTTTTTTGTTCATGTGGGAAATTCAAGAATGTCTACATAGTTCAGGGGTTCCATTAATTTCATTGTTGGATTGTTTGTGTTATTAATTGTCATTCCAATATAGGTAGGTACCTTAGAAAATTTTTAAGTCCTGTCTGTGTGTAAGCGTGAACATTTATATAACAATATGACGGCGACTATGGATGGAACATAATACACTAATTACAGTTATTTAAATAAATGTTATTGTCATTTTTATGTAAGTATATAGTAGAGAGTAGACTATACATCATAGTTATGAATAAGCATTCGTAAATGTTACGTTTAGAGACGTTTCGTTACCTTCATCCGGTGCGGTTTAAAAGGGAGGAGGTCACGGTATGGAATCACCTCCTCATCCCCCGAAAGTCATGACACATTACTTATAAATATACATACATAATACTTACTATATTTAGTTACAATACGCATGGTGACAGATTTTGAAAAACTGTTGTATAATGTTCGGAAATTAATAAGTATACTATTTACAAAGATTATAATATTTCTGCAAAAAATAAAGGTTCAGTAGAAAACAATTACATTTTAATTTACAAATTTAAAATTTACACCCAACGCTTCATGATGACGTCACGTTTGAAAAACTCGTATTCGTTTGACGTTTGTTTATTCAAAAGTGACGTAATTTCCTGTGATTGGTGTTCAACATATTATCATGGCGGATAGTCGTAATTTGTAGTTTAGTTTTATTAAAATACTTATCGATCTCGCTCATAAAAAATAAATTAATGCAGTTTTTGTAAGCCATGACTCAGGTTTCATTAGATAAATACATAATTTTAGTGTTCTTAAGTTATTTGCCATCATGCCTATTGTAGAACCCACCACTCCCCACCACGCCACAGTTTTTGACACAGTATTTATACATGTAACATGTTAAGAGTAAGTATTACCTACATATTGCATACCAGTTTATAAACATGTAGTATACTTATTGCGTACGAATATATAGCTTAGGCTCCGCAACGGTCCACAATGTTGCTTTTGAAATCGGTATATGTATTTTCAAAGTTATCCGATTAGTAAACATGTAATCATGTAAGTTCATACCTATTAAATTCCAATAGGAACGTACATTAGTATGGGAAGGAGAGGGGGACTACTTTGCACTTTATTAACCCCTTCGGCCGCCTACGAAACCCGCTATACGTAACCAATTTCCTACAAATACTTTTTTCCTTCACACGTAACCGGTTTCGTAGAAATACATTTTTTTCTTTGTATGAAACTATTCCTGGCACATACGATATATAGATAATGGTATTGAGCTTCAAGTACCTACAATATTTGTTTCCATGAATTTACTGCGAATCATTTAGTGAAATGAGCTTGACAAAATATAGTTTACTTCCAGTTAGTGTGACTTGCCTACCTACTGTACCTACCCCTTAAATTTATCATATTATGTACCTAAATTGTAAGTTATACCCCTTACAAAATATTAAGAATAATGTCATGTAACAACCTAAATAAAAATACATTGGTAATAAAATAAATCAATACCGCTACAATAATTACTTATTTATATGTAGACCAGGGTTGCAATTGCAACAGATAAGTACATAGGTACATTTATTTTAAAAAAAATTAACTAGGTATTTCCATTTTTATTTTATTTTACATTAGGTACCATACCAACTACGACTTACGAGTGTAATTGAGGTAATTTATACTTACATTAATGACTTTGTGATACCTAATATTGTAATTGTGTGTACATAAATGTATTTAATAAATAAATGTTTATTTGTATTTAGCATATTACACCGTTCAGTTTTATTTAGCATTTTAACAGGTACTGTCACCAAAGAAAGTGACCTATCAATTCGAAAATAAAATTAAAGCTGATGTTTCAACCGTGTAGTAGTTATTAGAAACATAGACAGCGGTAAGATAAAAACTTTTTCTCAAACATTCTTGGAAATGTGAACATTATTTTGGCAACCTTCTTCGAGATAAATCGACAATGCTGTACTGGTCAAATACATGAGAGCAGGCAGCCAAATTATTTGAATGAAAATCCATATATTCTGTCGTGCCTAGTGGTCAAATAATTACTATGAAAATTCATATCTGTCATGTGACCATGGCAACCACGGAAGTAACTTAACAAAAGTTTTATTTAAATTTCGAACTGCCTTGCAAATTGAAAGCTGTTTAGTGTAAAAAAATCAAATGAACATTTTGGCGCGTGGAAAATTATTATTGTTCGTCATTGATTTTGGAGTTTAATATAATAATTGTTGGGTTATTTGACAAAATGAGTTCAAGTGAAGAAAGTGAGTGTGATGTGATGACTGATAAAGCGTCAAAGAATGTTCAATGCATTGATGCCACTTCACTTCCAATCTAAGTGGAAATACCGTAATAGAAAACTTATTGCTGCCAAAATGTATGTATAATGTACTATATAAACTGTTCTAAGTACATAGGTATTACTTTGAATTTCCGCGCATTTGTTTGAGAAAACTACTATACAAGCCTTGGTCACAACCAGGCATTGATGGACTCACGTATATGTGCCTCGGCTGCGCCTCGGCCACAATCCGCAGGTTCGTCCATCAACGCCTCAGTTGCGGGCCGCTGCAGTAATGTAGGTACTATTCTTGTAGCGGAAAACTCTTAGAGAATCTAGACTTAACTGGTTCCAGGTGTGAATCCAAAATGTTCATTTGTTTTTTTTTTCACTAAACAAACAGCTTTCTATTTGCAAGCCAGTTCGGAATTTTAATAAAACTTTTGATAAGTTACCTCCGTGGTTGCCATATTTTGAAGTAAAAAGATCGTTCCATTTTCAAATTACAGGACAGGAGTTTTCATTTTATTTTTTGGGCCGCTAAAACGACAGATTGGTTTGACCTGTAGGTACATCATTTTCGATATCTCGAAGAAGGTTGAATGCTCACGTTTCCAACAGTATTTGAAAAATAATAAGTAACCATGAAAAAATTACATGGAAAAGTGACCGTTGTTCATTCTTATTATTAGGAAGGTTCGAATCTCTTTGGTGGCGCGCGCTTAAGGGGCCGCGAGCACGCACCAAAGAGATCTAAACTCTATGCTGATTATTAACAACGCGCGGTTACTTTTCCATGTAACTTTTGCTTGAGTTTTAGTTTCTAGATTGGAGATGGCGTAGTGAGTGAAGCTTCTATCTTAAATAAGGTAGCCGAAAGTGACGAGGTGCTGAGGACTGATTGAAGACTGGTTTTGGAATCTTAGGGATGTGATGCGCTGACTATACATCCCTAAGATTCCGACGTCCTTATTCTGCCCGATGTGCAACAAAGTTGCTTAAGTCAGAACAGCCTGTGGGGCGACTACTCCGTAATCCGTAAGCATAACCATCAACAACTGAAAAATGATATTGCTACTAGGCAAAAATGTGTCTAACCATAAAACATGTTGAAAATATGGGGACAAAATCTCCCTTTAAAGTGACCTTTTTCTATAAAATCATTGTAGTTTTTTGGACTGCGTGATGTTATTTTTACGCAATTCACGACTTAATGATGGTCAACAGCTTTCTTTGGCGACTGTAAGTAATAAGTGTGGGCGATTAAACTTAAGAAAGAGAGGCAGGCAGGCCACTTTGTCAATCGTATGGAACGTGTTTGAACGAATCATCTTTTTAATCAGAAAAATACACAACCTTTTGTACAGGCACGAACGAAATTGTTCTTATTAGTTTTATTGTACTTATAGGAGAGTTTGAAACGGTTCGTCATATGACTTTTGTCACTGAGTGTAAAGAACTATTGACTCCCGAGATTGACTCTAACTGAACAAGGGTACCTACCTATTAAAATATTGATGGTCCTACATCATCAATTCAAGTGTGGTTATTTCACACAAAATAATGATTTTGAAAATATTGTATTTTTGCCGACCGATTCTCCCATTCTCTTTCGGTATGTATAGTCTGACTATCGTATCGTCGCCAAACTTTATAATTGAGTCAGATTTACCGGAGCTTTGTTTATTATTCTTGTTACAAACTAGGAAAACCTATAGTATCTCGTAGGATTATCGGAAAATTCCGATCTTTGCAAAAATCCTAGGATTTTTGCAAAAAGCCGGATAATTGGAATGTAATAATGAATTTCGTTATTATCCGAGCTATTTTCAGTATCTTTGCAAAAATCCGAATTAATTTAGGACGATTGGAAACATGAACGCTGATTGACTGATCTATGAGTCGAGGGGGTGTAAGGGGTGTAAGGGAGGGGAAAACCAGCTGACCACTCCAACTGTCAACCTCACCTGCACGCGGTACACCCTGCTGATTAACAAACGAGGCACTGGCGACCGACAGATGGCGGTATAACCATCTGCAGAGTCCGGTCAGGCATAAATACCGCAGGCTGTTGACGGGCAGCAGCGTCGCCAGCGCGAGGTGCCTGACACTGCGATCGCCAACCCGCCTGCCCAGCGTGGCGATTAGGGCATTCCCCCCCAATGAATAATTATCGGCCCATCTCGCTATTATCGGCCCATCTCGCTCCTGAGCCACGTATATAAGCTGTTTTCGAGAGTCATCACAAATCGTCTCGCACAAAGACTTGACAACTTCCAGCCACCTGAACAGGCCGGGTTTCGAGGAGGATATGGCACCATAGACCACATACACACAGTGAGGCAGATTATACAGAAGACTGAAGAGTATAATCAGCCCCTGTGTCTCGCATTCGTGGACTATGAGAAGGCTTTTGATTCCGTCGAAACCTGGGCTGTTCTGGAGTCCTTGCAGCGGTGCCAAGTAGATTGGCGGTACATCGAAGTGTTGAGATGTCTGTATGACGCCGCGACAATGTCCGTCCAAGTACAAAACCAGCAAACACAATCTATCCAATTGCGCAGAGGAGTGAGACAGGGGGATGTAATATCCCCAAAACTGTTCACAAACGCATTGGAAGATGTGTTCAAGACGCTGGAATGGAACGGACGGGGCATAAATATAAACGGCGAGTACATCTCCCATTTACGCTTTGCCGATGATATCGTCGTCATGGCAGAATCGCTGCAGGACCTACAGGAAATGCTGGACAGCCTCAACGCTGCCTCCCGACGTGTGGGTCTCGGAATGAACTTGGACAAGACTAAGGTCATGTTCAACGATCACATTGTTCCGGGACCGGTTACCGTCGACGGTAAGACTCTCGAAGTTGTTCAAGAATATGTCTACCTCGGGCAAACTATGCAGTTAGGTAGAAACAACTTCGAGAGGGAAGCCGATAGGAGGATCAGGCTGGGCTGGGCAGCATTTGGGAAGTTGCGTCATATCTTCTCGTCGCATATACCACAATGCCTGAAGACAAAAGTCTTCAACCAGTGCGTCCTACCCGTAATGACCTACGGCGCCGAAACGTGGACACTGACAGTGGGACTAGTCCGAAAACTCAAAGTCGCTCAACGGGCTATGGAAAGAGCTATGCTCGGAGTTTCTCTGAGAGATAGGATCCGAAACGAGGTGATCCGCCAGAGAACCAAAGCCTTTGACATAGCTCAAAGGGTTAGCACGTTGAAGTGGCAGTGGGCTGGTCACATCTGTCGGAGAACCGATAACCGCTGGGGTAGACGAGTTCTCGAGTGGAGACCACGACTAGGCAAGCGTAGTGTGGGACGCCCCCCGGCTAGATGGAGCGACGACCTGCGCAGGGCGGCTGGCAGTGACTGGATGCGGAGAGTCGAAGATCGGACTCAGTGGCGCGCCTTGGGGGAGGCCTATGTCCAGCAGTGGACTAGTGCAGGCTGATGATGATGATGATGATACGGATTTTTGCAAAGACCCTGAAAACAGCTCGGAGTTTAAATACAATACTGATACTACCTACATGTGAACATGCCACATTACTATTATGCTGTTGGTTTTTGAATAAATAAGTAAAATCATTGTGTTTTGGATTGGTTAAAGCAAAATCCAGCCAATACCGAGATAAATGATTTGACCAAAAGGTAAGAGGATAAAATGGAAAAGGAAAACAAAACAAAAAAACTCGAGAATGTTGGACAGATTTATATTTTCAGGTTTCACTCTTGTTTGAAGGATTTCTCGAGAGACGTTTAATTTAAATAAACCATCAAGCTATGACGGACGATCAGTACCGATTTAAATATAAACGGAAAAGAGCTTATTTTTGGTCGGCGAGGTCCAGCTATATCCATCTCCAGTTCCATCTCAAGCGACGACGGACGCTTATCAACATCAATCTGGTAGGTATGTGCCGCGTAGTGCCTACCTGCATTTCTGTATTGTACGCCCAAACTTATATTTTTATAATCGAAGTCGTTCTTGATGCCATGTATCGAGTAGTGCTCGACTGCCATTTAGACCTCGCATTCCGATGCAAACTAAAAAAACTCAAATGTTGTTTCAAGCAGCTGAGGCGGGTCACAGCGATGAATGGATCGCCTCCACCAAATTCTTAGACCCGCAGATCCAGCTTATTTGTTGTGTAATCAGGACGATTATATGCGTAGTCAGGGATCTCGTTGTATTGGTTCGTTTGTACCTATAAGTGGGTCTCGAGAGGTCTCTTTGTCATTTAGTGGCGGATTCTTCAGCTTGTCACTTCACCACCCGCGTGGTTGTCGGCCAACATTTTTTTATACCGTTGGGTTCGTTTCGAATAATTTTGAATCGGTAGTTGACTATTTATGGGTCAAGACATGAAAGGTAACTTCGGCCGACTACCTACATTAATTTACAGACAAAAAATGTTGAACGGACTGCAAGTTGATAGCACCCTGAAGCACAGAATAAATAATAAAGAAAGGAGCGGTAATTCCTTTCAGAAGGGTTTCATTCTATATTGAGACGGAGAACTAAGCACGAGGTTTCCTCGTTACAAGTAATACTTTTCGTTACACAAATCCATTCACATGTCAGTATTCATTGTGGAAGGTAAGGAGTGCTTATTTTGGCAGACTATTCTGTTGTATCGGTCAATGAACCAATGCTGTCTGTTTATTGTTTTTCTAAAACACCAGTGTTGGTATTGGCACATATTCTATTTGTTTTAAATAGTAAGCCTCGCAAGCAGGTAGGCTTACGTAGCCGTGACCTAACACGTGAGATAACAAACACGCACCCAGCCAGATAAAACAAACATCCGATTGAAAATTGGACAACATTTTAGGGGTTTCGGAACTTCGAATTCCGAATATGAAATGGGCTGCGATACCCAGGTTTTCTATCTACAATTAAATAAACAGAACGTCTGCTTATTAGCTATGACTGTATTCTCAAAGTTTTATTTTATTTTTATGTATACTTATCGATAACGTTACCTTTGGTAATATTGGCAGTTCGGACAATTAATAGTTATTTGTTATGCAAGGCTACAAAGTTGGTTATTATTGTGCGAGCACTAGTATTGAAAACTGAGCGTAGTCAGGGTTTCAAGGAACGAGACGCAAAATAACTTTGCTGCCGAGCGCAACACACAAATTTTCACCTCACTACAGCGAGGAAATTGTGGAGGAGTGAAAGAAAAACAAAAATGTAGTAAATTATTGTGAATTGAACAAATCCTACGCTTTTATGTACTTTTCCGGAAGAAAACTCAATTCGGCATTAAGTACCGCTTGCACTCTATAAGTGTTAAATTTATATTTTCGTCGCTGCTGGACTCGCTCATATTTTATAATTTATTTCGATTTTAACAAAATAAACCGAAATAGAAAGTAGGTCAATTGGAAGAAAAAATTTAAAAAGATTTTTTTCTGGTGCGTTCTGAAATCTCACCCACCATTCATTTTATAATTCTTACAATAAAAAAATATTCTAAATATATATATTTTAGTCTCATTTTATTTTTATGATTTAAGAAGGAACTAAGTTATTTTAAGTAATAAAATCATAACGGAGTATTATTGCAATTTAAAATGACAATAAAAGTAACAAAGAGATCATAACCTTTAGAAAGAATAATGACGAACCGAGTTTCTAAACGTATCATTGTGTGTTTTCATCAAAGAAATAATTTTTCTAAGGTTTTCATTATAAATGATAAGTTCGAATTTTGAAATTTTCTCCACAGATTAGATAGTCATAAGTCCAAAGTGTCCAAACCTTTTGCACGCTAGCGGTTATAAAGCATTTTTGCACGCAGATTTAAGTAGGTAGATACAGGTAATTAGGTAGGTAAAGTAGTTCTTTCTCGTAAATACGAAGAAAGAAGTAGGAGAAATCTTCTACATCTAAGTTTGCTGTGGAATGGTTTATACTTCGTTTCATTTCTCTTTATTGCACAATATTATATAGGAAACAAAGATATAACTGCTCTTATCGCTTATGTACTTTATTAATAAATATTTTTTAATTTTTTCGTCAAACCAAATCTTTGTACTTTATACATAATAACATGCGTAACTATTTCCAAATCGAAAATTTACTTACAATATGAGTACAACGTATTTATTTCTTACGGTATGTATGTACCAACATGAATGTAGTTACATACTTATTTATGGTTCCCTATCATCGGAACCAGTGAGTCAGTAAGCTCACTTTAATTTTCAAGGATCGGAGGTGAACAACCAACCTCGTCTGTAGGATTATCTCCGTCTTGGCGAGATAATTTAATCCTTTGTTTATCCAATGCCTCTAATAGTCCCGCCGCACCGGAACGGTATGCATCTGAACCCAGTCATGTATCATACGTATAAGAAAATAATCCTCCGGTCTGAATTACGACCAAGATATGAACATGGTATTAAAGGGAAGTGTTAACTAAAAAGTAAATTATTGCCTTGAAAAATCTCTTAAGAATAACACTGTTGTTTGTTTTGGCATAATATATTATATTAAAACATCCCTACAGAAATGTGCCGTAACGTGTGGATAGCTTGAGACAATAATATACAGAATGGACTTTTCTAAGCGTAGGTACCTACCCGGATGGAAAGTAGGCACTCTAAATATTCAAGACACTTAGCGAATTTCATCATGGAAATGAACCTTAGCATAAGCTAATTTTTACCAAGGAAAAAACGTTTCCCCGGGAAACGATATTTTTTTTGTTTTTGTTTTTTAATATCAAAGGTTATGTCTAAAATACGCAGCTAAAATATTAAATAAATAATAATCACACTGAAACTAGAAACTACATGGAAGTTAGCATAGTGTCACGTCAATTTGACGCCCTTCTAATTTTCGCCTCCCTTCCAAAAGCGCCCCTTTCTGTCACAACTGTCACTCAAACTATCGCCTGATGGATGACATCACCGATAGTGTTGGCAAAGCATTCAAACTATTGCTAGGGCTAGCATTAACGTCGATGTATTATATTGGGTAATCTATAGGTAAGTGAAAATCAAATTCGAGCAATGTCATTGATAGGAGTTTTCATGGCCATATATTTACAAGTTTTTTCTAGTCTGAATATTTCTATTTTATCGATAGTTTTTTCTTACCACGTAAAGTTCCATCCCCATTTCCCACATTTTTTTCTCTTTTTGAATTTTATAGTTTTGTTCACTAGGTACCAAAAATTTCTACCTATTCGTTTATTATTCTACTTATAGCGAGAGCCACAATTATAGATAGTGTATGAAAGTAAGTACCTAGGTATATGTTATATTAACTAAGTACCTGCTTAATGCAAATCCAAATATTAAATGAAAAGTAGGTAATTTAAAATAGTTTCAAAGATAGATTTTACGGCTTATTTCATCATATATTTTCTTTAAAATTCTTATTTTTGCAACATAAAAATATAGTTTAAACTTTGAAACTTTACATACCTATTACTGACATTGATAAAATTGAGTGACAGGTATGATGTGGGGTAACCACACTTAGGGACATTAATTATTTGTTTTATTAGAAAATTAACAATAATAAAAGACATTTAAGCATTTTAATTTAAAAAAACATTTGTCCAAACAAACATTAGTTTTGACGCTGACTGTACAATACGCAGTGTAAGTCAAGTTTGTTTTGTAAATCACCTTTCTATCGCGAAGATGCTGAATTTAGCTAACCTTAAAAATAAATGCCTACCTACACATTCACAAAAGTTTCAAGAAAATTAAATGCTAACGATCGATGGGAGCGAGTTACAAAAACGTGCTGATGTCATAACTATTAGCACCTATAGATTGATACCTACTATCGACAGACTGTGGCAACACTATACCTATAGGTACCCCAAGAGTTAACTTATTTATTTAACATAAAGGCTCTGATATAAAACGAATTATGTAGGCTCATACTCGATTCTGAAAAGTAAGTACTTACCTCCCCTTTAAATCAACAATTCAAAATATAACGGCACAACCTCGATTCATGAAATTATTACTTTGCGTTAACTTCGTATAAATATGTAGCCACCTATTTACATTTCTATAAAGTTAACTACGTTACATTGTAGGTAATGAGCAGACTTGTGGTAAGTTTAGAATTGATTCTGATGACGTAGTCCAGCTACAGCACCCGTTCTGAATAGCACCTGCGCGAATCGCACCTAGCCTGTCCACGAACGAAGGGAACCTATCAATATTTTTGGCAGGTGCCATTAATTTTTTTTTGTTGATTTGTCCTCTATTGAGGACGGGCAAGGGAGCTTTGTCCATGTAGGAGCTTTGTCCATATATTTAATTATTAATTTTTTCTTATGATTGTTACTCTTTTTTTTATATAAAATGTACCTATGTGGTATTTTTGAAATTAAAGTTACTTTCTTAATTATTCCCGACTACGGCGAAGCCAAAAAGAGGAGGGTTGGACTACGCGACCAGAGCGGTTTGAAAGGGCTGGTCAAACCGAATGCTGCACAGCATTCAGCTTATGACGTAATGTATTAGGGGAAATGAAATGACACACCAAACGCACGACGCTGCAGAGCGCTGCGCAGCTTCGCGTTTGGTCTGTCATTTCCCCTAATATTCTATAAATTATATGGGCATATCATAAGCATACGCTCCGCTGCGCTGTGCTGTGCTGCATTTGGTAAGACCAGCACTTTATAAGTAACCAAAACAGTTTTGATATGCTTTACAGTGTAAAGCCTAAAAGCAAAGTTTACACTTTTAAGGACTGCAGTATGCGCCTCCTGTAACTTCATATATTTTCGTCCTTGACCGCCAAAAAAAAGAAAAAAAAACATTTTACTAAAAAAATTATCCACATATCCGTATCCAGCGCATCAGCCTTGGTCCACACTGACCGGCTGATATTATGAAACTTGATCCAGTATAACTAATAGGTATGCTGGAATAACATATTATAGTGACACTTTTTTTAGGAATAAACGCGAAAAAATACTCACAAAACTACCTCACCTATATTTAGGTACCTACCTAGTAGGAATAACCTACCTAAAACCAGTTCGCTGCTAAAACCTAAAAGTTGTTAATGAAATCGGAGTTGTACCATCTCGCGCCAGCCACCCGCAGTGTAATCGTAACCAATTTGAATTGACGGTTATCTCACCTCGTACGTTTATATTGAAACTTAGATAAATATTTAGTTTATCCAGTCTAATTTGGCACGCCACTGGCCACCGCGCCACCGCTGCGCCACCGCATGTTGCCCTTTCGAGACGGCTCCCCGACTATAGCTAGCTACGTGTACAGTAAAATAGTTAAGTGAGGGATAATTGTTAGAGGGGAAGCCGAATTTATGTTGATACTGTAAAGTCGACATAGTCGCATTGTAAGGCTTGTGTAGTACTTTTCTCAAATAAATGCTAGGAAATTCGTACTAAGTACTACATTATTTGTAGAACATTTTATTTGATACATCACATCATACATACATTTTGGCAGCAGCAAGTTTTCTATCTCGGCTCTTGCCGCCTCTTGAATTTCATGTGGCGTCAAAGTACACACTCACATCATCACACTTACTTTAGTCCCTTAAACTAATTTTTAAACGACGTAAAACAAAAGAGGCGAAGATTCTCAATTCGACCCGTATACATTTTTAATTTTTTTTTATGTATGCCCACAATCATCATCATCAACAGCCTATTAATCTCCCCACTGCTGGGGCTCAGGCCTACCCTCTCAACGAGGGCGTTCGGGCTATAGTCCACCACGCTAGCCCAGTGCGGGTTGGTGGACTTCACATGCGCCTAAGAATTTCTTCTTCGGCGTATGCAGGTTTCCTCACGATGTTTTCCTTCACCGTTTAAGAGCAGTCAGTAAATGTACTTAAGTTTTGAGAAAAAACCTATTGCTACATGGCCCAACCGGGGATCGAACCTCGGACCTTTCGATATGATAGGTCGCGTCTTATCCCCGAGGCCACTGACGCTCTAGGCCACTGACGCTCTTATTCTGTATGCCCACGCATAACTTTTTATGTCAAATTAAATCAATAATTATTAAATTCCTAAATCAATGACGAACAACAATAATTTTTCACGCGCCAAAATCACAATCGTACAATTTTATAATATGCTATAAATATACTGATAAAGTCATGTCGTAGGGCCATTATAATACCTACCTACTTATTCGTAATACATGACATTTCAATAGCTTCAACTATTTGTGAGTAAATCGCAAGTTTCAATTTCATTTGTAGGGGATCCATACAAACTAGATTTGTTCCAGACCAATGGGTCACCAATGGGTCTATGTCATAGACAAACTTAAGGAACTAATAGGTACGATGTGCAAAGTTTCATCAAAGTTATAAGCGCCATTTTTGAGAAAAAAAGTAACATTATTTTATTGTATGACAGCTACTCTTTGATTTGAATGTATGAAGAAACTGTTGATAATCCTTCGATGAAATAAATTTAAACTCATATTATAGAGTAGTGTCAGACAGCATTGACGTCAAAAGAGAATATTGTATTCCAAAAAAAAAGCACTTTATCACTTCAAATTTTGAATAAATTAATTTTGTATTTTGTAAGGCAAAACTTGTACAATACATACATAGACTGTCAAAACCATAACCTTCCTTTTTCCGTAGTCGGGTTAAAAGAGGCGGACGACGGCCGGCCGGCGCGGCGCGGCGCGGGCGGCGGCGACGACGCGTCGCTGAACTCGTGACCTACACCGCATCTAAGTTTACGTTTACACTAAGCACTTGTTGAATGAATAAATAAATAAAAGCGTTTCAACATAAACTTTACTACTAATTCTCTACTTGTAACGTGAGAACTATACGCGAACCTGCGCCTGCTCATTACTCACACCAGTTGCGGAAAGTACGTATACTAGATAAGCTCGTTTCAACGTAATAAAATAAATAATGCTTTAATTATACCTAATTTTTTAAATAAATGGTCAACTATTTATTTGCGCTATTAGATATTTATGTACTTTATGTAGTACCTTGTCCTATTATCTATTCTGTGGTAGTACATGGATTATATACGGTCGTTTCATTATAATCGGTGAACTTAACAATACTTACAAGCATAGAGTTAGTATACTAGCTATAGAGCGCGCGCATCGCTCATTGCCCATTGTGCCAAGTGTAAGCAGGTGTTCTATGGACGCTTCAATATCGATTTTTTCTCGATCGTTTGTTTCCGTGAATCGTGTTTACAGCTTGGCACTGCACATTGTGCTGAACGCTATCCTGGCCTAGTAAAATATCTTAACTACGAAACCTAGTGCACGCCATGAAATATTTATATCCTGAACCTTAGTTGCTTATAGGGAATTAGATCTTATATTGGCCTTGTGATCGTCTAGTGAACCCTTTAGTTGTGTATAGTAACCCATTTTCTTTTAGAATAGAAGTTCGACACCTAAAATCTATAATTACTCTAACTTGAGATTAATTTCCTTAGTTTCCAAAAGAAGATACAAGTAATATATAACCTCCAAGAGTTCCTTTTATTTGTTGCAAACGCCTCCTTCCCCACCTTTGCACCTGTCCACCCTTTAGACTATTGGAACTTAGTCTTGGGAGTTTTAAATATATACTTGTGTCTTCCCTTTTGAATGAGGAGCCACTCGTCTAAACGAGGTACAGACGTAAGTAATGGAGAGATGCCATGACAGGCTGAAGCTATAAAACTTCATATTAGTATTTGTATATTTTAATAAGCTTTGGGATTTCATCTCTAAGGGTATTGCAGCAGTAGTAAAATGCAGAACAGCCCTGGCTCTGTCACCTTGTAAGAAATTATTCATTCAGCTAGCTTACTTTCACAGAAGAGTGCTAAGTCTTTGGATCATAGACTCGCCTAGCCTTCGGGTTCGGCAGTTAAGAAGAGCAAGAAACTATATTCAGCTGGCTTGCTTTGAAGTTGGGAGCATAATCCTTCGGACCAGTGGCTCGCCTAGCCCTTAGGTTTGGCAGTTAAGAAGAGCAAGAAACTATATTCAGCTGGCTTGCTTTGAAGATGGGAGCGTAATCCTCAGATCATAGGCTCTTTATGATTGTAAGATAAATATCGAATGAAATATCGGCCTTCGGCCTTAGCGTAGTTAATGTTGACTAGCAAGCCTAGGCAATGCTGCATCCACTATGAAAGAAGGATAATTTAATAAAGTTATTAATCAAAATCCCAAAAGTTATTTGGATAAATAGATAGCCTTAAAACTAAGACTTAGTCTAGGTCCTTTTAAACCATCATTCATCTGCATCCATTCTTTTATTCTAGCTTCTCAACAAGATTTCCTAATTAATCTTCCTAAAATTCCTAGCTATTTTTCCTAGGATTCCTAGCTATTCCTCCCTCTATTCTACCTCATTTAGATATAAACTCAATGTCTCGATTTTCTCAGCAACAAAACTCACTGCTCACGGACAAATTTATAGCTTTTCCCGAACCTAGCTATGTCTACTTTGAATTCCTATGTTTCCCTTTACAATACCTAACATCCTGCTTCCCCTTTAAATATGTAGTTTTAAATATTTCCCTTGCGTCCCTATCACTAACATTTGTCTCAATAATATTCCTATTCGAACTAAATGTGCTGGTCAAAACTAGAGGCGCTGGAACCTCACATTTACTGTTAATAGTGGGATGTGTGGTGTAGGAAATCGAGGTGCAATGATTTCCTTCTAACTAAGCGACAGAAAAGATGGAGTAGGTCAAGCTCAAAGTGTTCCTAGTCCTAAGACCTGTGTAATGTCCAAGAAGGCCAGGATGGCAGAGGCGGCCGAGCATGGACGGTTCCCTATTGTGTGGGACCATGACAGAAGGCTCTGCAAAAGGTTGGTCATGAAGGCCTGCTTGATCCAAAAGATTGGGGCCTCTTGGTCAACTCGTTTTACAGTTTCCTCTGACATGTGTGGCTGCTAGATCGTTATGTTGGTAAAGAACAATCTTCCAGTCCGCCACAGACTGGATACAGCCCGAAAGCCGTTTGAAGCTAAGAGTCTTCGGCGTCTCCGTTAGGTATCCAACTCTTAGCCCACCGAACCATGTCGATGTACAGTCCCTAGACTCACGACACAACCCCTCGAACTTGAATCTAAAGAATAACTTGAATTTAGCACGATCACTTCCAGAACTTCACTTCTGCTGCCTATGTCCTGCTGTGGACTTCACAGGCTATTTTGCTCGCGAACAAATCCAAATAAAGAGATAAACTGGAACCAGCACAGATCCTTGATAGGCCAGGCTGATTCCTCAAGATCTGACAGAGATAAATTACCGTGTGTCAATATATAATCATCAAGCGTAGTGACAGCTTGACGTCCCAAAATAGAAACCCGATCCGTGTCAATTACACGGCTTATATACTAGCATTTCTCGACCTTTCCTCGACCTGTCCTTGACCTTTCCTCGACCTGTCCTCGACCTTTCCTCGACCTGTCCTCGACCTTTCCTCGACCTGTCCTCGACCCTTCCTCGACCTGTCCTCAACCCTTCCTCGATCTGTCCTCGACCCTTCCTCGACCTTTCCTCGACCTTTCCTCGACCTTTCCTCGACCTTTCCTCGATCTGTCCTCGATCTTTCCTCGACCTTTCCTCGACCTGTCCTCGACCTTTCCTCGACCCTTCCTCGATCTGTCCTCGACCTGTCCTCGATCTGTCCTCAATACATTTTGCTTTCCTCGCAAGTCTTTTGTTATTATTTTTGATTAACTAAGTCTATACATAACCTCGACGCGATAACTTTTAATATGAAAACCTAGTTTCCTAAGGATCAAGAAAATAAGCTCTCAGTAAGCTAATTGAGCTTCCTGTTGAAGATCATTATATCAACCATTCCTCCGTCTTCTCAACTTCATTCAAGCTAAACCTACACCTGGATTTCCCCTCTCAATCTATGCTTCTGGCTTACATTAGTTAAATTATCCCTCCATCTTACTGCTTTCATCTAACAAATCATGAATACAAGGTGCTGGAACTTGGTTCCAGTACAATCAACCCCAAAAGTTTTAAAGGTTTCCCAAACTTTTCAAACTTTTCCAAACCTCTCTTGTATTCTTGATGCAACTCAGTACCTATAAATATAAATTTATTGAAAATATAATCTACAAATTTATTTTCATCCATTGCCAACAAGAGCAATAAGTTAAAGCTTACAACTAAGTCTTAATACTAATTAAAATCAATAACTTAAAAATATCAGAAGCTCTGCACCCAGCTTAACTTGGAGGGTTTCCCTTTTCTTTTAAAGTGACGAAGCCAATTTCGGATTCAAGATCATATTTATGCACACTCAAACATCTTATTATCATATGCCTTCAAAGCGCTAGCTAGGTTTTTTTTTTTTTTTTTCTTACCATAGCTTATGTTGCGGTGAGTATTTAAACCTGGTATTTCATAACCCTTCGGAAAGCATGAGAGACGACTGCAAAGTCAGTCAGAATATAACAGTAACCCCCCTCTCCCTATTAGGCATACATCCAGACGAGGACCTTGTTTGTGAGGCAAGTCAGCTCTGTAGCTTCAGCTAATCATTCGGCCCCATTCCACCAAAGAGAACCACCTCCGATTCTCAGCTTCCTGTGCGCCTCCAACGCAAAAAGCCGACCTTTTAGCTGACCCCATCAGAACATACACATACGTGCAGAATTAGAGACTTACTCCCATATTTAACCAACCTCCCCTAATCATCAATCCTACTTCCTTCTGGAATTATTCATACCAGGCGCTTGTCAGAAATCACGTAATGAGAAGCAACAGAAAACATGTGAAGCTGTTCACTTATATTGCAGTTAACACGTTGATGTCAACTCAACAAACTAATATAACTATCAGACCATAAGGTCCGAGTTCACTAAATTAAAAGTGAATCAGGTCTCCATCTAGCCTCTGAACTAGTCATTTCCCGCAAGTTCCATGTAACCAGGTTTCGGTTTAGCTTCTTGTCCGGTATATAATCAATGTGCGAATTGGACAAATAATATCATAAATCGTGAATTTAACCTAACGCCTAAGTCCTCGCAGACTGACCATTTGTAACGTGTAAATGTTCCAAAGGACATATGACAATAAAATCACCCACGAATTGTCCGCTGCCATTGCATCAAAGCCCTTTGATCCCTCTCTTTCTCTAACTACATTATTCTAACTAAATACTAACTACCAGCATACATCTTTCATAATCCCCTCAACAAACATACAGCTTTGATAGAACAACAACAAGACATTTAACGCAGGCATCTGCTAAAACTTCCCATCAAAATCTAAGTAACCCGAAAATTAACCTCCACTCCCCCCAGCTTAACCAGGTAAAGCCGCTGACACCTCCAAGATTATCCTCTCAAATATTCCAAATTATTTAATTGTAAAATTTACATTTGTTCTTAACCAGCTAAAATAAAACCAATTAGTTTAGAAAGACACAAATGATGCTGTTTTAAGACTGAAAGAAAAGATATATCCAATACCTTTACCATACCTTTATCAAACCTTACCATGTCTTTACCCGGATACATTTAATTTCGTTCAACTCATCCACATCATTCAAGCCTTTCGGTTTCATGTTCAAATCTGTATTAAAATTACTTTAATTCCCTATTAACTTCTATGATTAAGTTCTCTAAACATTTATCTACTATTTAGTCATCCAGACTTGCAACTTCTTGCTCGAAAGACTTCGGTCAATCAATCCTCGGTCATATGAATCCATCAATCATCTTTCCTCCTATAAAAGACTCCCAGAATCTGAAACCTTTAAACTGATGTTAGTTCTCATGTACAAGTTACATGGAAAACTATGAGAAATTTCTACGCCGAATTGGGTTTCAGCTCCAAGTCTAAAATAATCACTCCTAACCTAAGACTATTTTAACTTCTCTTGCTCGGGCAACCCCACGAAATTTAAAGCATACTAAATCATAAGTAAATTTAACCTATTTTGGCTTTACCCTACTTCTCCAATTCACCTACAATTCATAATCTATTAGGCTATTCCTTTCTTCTAAATTCGACCATTCAACCTTCTTAATACAACTCTCCAATTTTGTGTTTTATTTTATTAACCTTATTTATTATCAAATACTTAACCCCCCCCGAAAACCCACGGGGAATCAGCCGCCTCACACCCCTCCAACCACACACCATGTCACTTTAAGTATAGTTTCACCTTAAATTTTTCTAAAATCAACAAATTCTTGGTTTCCAACTGATACGTGTTTTTGTAAGCTCTTACTCTTTCCCGAGTGACTTAATATCCTTATTCCTCTCCTCGCTCTCGTAT
The DNA here is from genome assembly GCA_949699065.1 of Metalampra italica. Classification (NCBI taxonomy): domain Eukaryota; kingdom Metazoa; phylum Arthropoda; class Insecta; order Lepidoptera; family Oecophoridae; genus Metalampra; species Metalampra italica. Next base: position 6,207,965 of record OX452969.1, read on the forward strand.
TTCCCCGTGGTATCTCTAAACTTGTATATCATTATTTATAGATGTAAAGTTGTAAATCTAGAAAACTGTGAAACACAAGAACCCTTTTTATGTCAAACATAGCCCCGTCTCATTCAGCCTGAATAAGCAAGGGCCCATCCAAGTTAAATGTATCGAGCTATCTCCGCCCAACTATGTGATCTGGTACTTTAAGAAGTAGGCATGCATTTTCTTTTCCCGAAGCTCAAAACATTTATTTTTAAACACATTCGAATCTCATCATGTACAATTTCATCTTCTATGCATGCCAATCTTATTTCTATCCAATATGCACTCTACCATAACAGACAGACAATCTTAATACCTCCAAACTCCTTAAACAAAACGATACATTTTTTTAATACGTTCAGGCTACCTCAACCCCATACGCTTGAGCTCTCAACGGCTTTCCTTATTTAGACTATCTCAACCCCAGTCGCCCGAACTCTAAAACGACTAGACTTAAGTCAGCCCTAGCCTAAGATATATATATTTATATTTCTTCATCCTTAGTCTTTATCTCTCTATTATAGAATCTTGATTACCCTTTAGCCTATGATAATATAATGCTATTTATTAGTGTCGAACTTCTGATTCTTTCCATTTCTACGGCATCAAATTGTGGGTTTTAACCCACGTAAACTAAACTACTTTAAAGTTCTAATTCCCGATAAGCATTTATAAATTGAGCCTCCCTAGCCGTGCACATATAATTAAACTATCATCCTGGTCACGGCACCAAATTGTGCTGAACGCTATCCTGGCCTAGTAAAATATCTTAACTACGAAACCTAGTGCACGCCATGAAATATTTATATCCTGAACCTTAGTTGCTTATAGGGAATTAGATCTTATATTGGCCTTGTGATCGTCTAGTGAACCCTTTAGTTGTGTATAGTAACCCATTTTCTTTTAGAATAGAAGTTCGACACCTAAAATCTATAATTACTCTAACTTGAGATTAATTTCCTTAGTTTCCAAAAGAAGATACAAGTAATATATAACCTCCAAGAGTTCCTTTTATTTGTTGCAAACGCCTCCTTCCCCACCTTTGCACCTGTCCACCCTTTAGACTATTGGAACTTAGTCTTGGGAGTTTTAAATATATACTTGTGTCTTCCCTTTTGAATGAGGAGCCACTCGTCTAAACGAGGTACAGACGTAAGTAATGGAGAGATGCCATGACAGGCTGAAACTATAAAACTTCATATTAGTATTTGTATATTTTAATAAGCTTTGGGATTTCATCTCTAAGGGTATTGCAGCAGTAGTAAAATGCAGAACAGCCCTGGCTCTGTCACCTTGTAAGAAATTATTCATTCAGCTAGCTTACTTTCACAGAAGAGTGCTAAGTCTTTGGATCATAGACTCGCCTAGCCTTCGGGTTCGGCAGTTAAGAAGAGCAAGAAACTATATTCAGCTGGCTTGCTTTGAAGTTGGGAGCATAATCCTTCGGACCAGTGGCTCGCCTAGCCCTTAGGTTTGGCAGTTAAGAAGAGCAAGAAACTATATTCAGCTGGCTTGCTTTGAAGATGGGAGCGTAATCCTCAGATCATAGGCTCTTTATGATTGTAAGATAAATATCGAATGAAATATCGGCCTTCGGCCTTAGCGTAGTTAATGTTGACTAGCAAGCCTAGGCAATGCTGCATCCACTATGAAAGAAGGATAATTTAATAAAGTTATTAATCAAAATCCCAAAAGTTATTTGGATAAATAGATAGCCTTAAAACTAAGACTTAGTCTAGGTCCTTTTAAACCATCATTCATCTGCATCCATTCTTTTATTCTAGCTTCTCAACAAGATTTCCTAATTAATCTTCCTAAAATTCCTAGCTATTTTTCCTAGGATTCCTAGCTATTCCTCCCTCTATTCTACCTCATTTAGATATAAACTCAATGTCTCGATTTTCTCAGCAACAAAACTCACTGCTCACGGACAAATTTATAGCTTTTCCCGAACCTAGCTATGTCTACTTTGAATTCCTATGTTTCCCTTTACAATACCTAACATCCTGCTTCCCCTTTAAATATGTAGTTTTAAATATTTCCCTTGCGTCCCTATCACTAACATTTGTCTCAATAATATTCCTATTCGAACTAAATGTGCTGGTCAAAACTAGAGGCGCTGGAACCTCACATTTACTGTTAATAGTGGGATGTGTGGTGTAGGAAATCGAGGTGCAATGATTTCCTTCTAACTAAGCGACAGAAAAGATGGAGTAGGTCAAGCTCAAAGTGTTCCTAGTCCTAAGACCTGTGTAATGTCCAAGAAGGCCAGGATGGCAGAGGCGGCCGAGCATGGACGGTTCCCTATTGTGTGGGACCATGACAGAAGGCTCTGCAAAAGGTTGGTCATGAAGGCCTGCTTGATCCAAAAGATTGGGGCCTCTTGGTCAACTCGTTTTACAGTTTCCTCTGACATGTGTGGCTGCTAGATCGTTATGTTGGTAAAGAACAATCTTCCAGTCCGCCACAGACTGGATACAGCCCGAAAGCCGTTTGAAGCTAAGAGTCTTCGGCGTCTCCGTTAGGTATCCAACTCTTAGCCCACCGAACCATGTCGATGTACAGTCCCTAGACTCACGACACAACCCCTCGAACTTGAATCTAAAGAATAACTTGAATTTAGCACGATCACTTCCAGAACTTCACTTCTGCTGCCTATGTCCTGCTGTGGACTTCACAGGCTATTTTGCTCGCGAACAAATCCAAATAAAGAGATAAACTGGAACCAGCACAGATCCTTGATAGGCCAGGCTGATTCCTCAAGATCTGACAGAGATAAATTACCGTGTGTCAATATATAATCATCAAGCGTAGTGACAGCTTGACGTCCCAAAATAGAAACCCGATCCGTGTCAATTACACGGCTTATATACTAGCATTTCTCGACCTTTCCTCGACCTGTCCTTGACCTTTCCTCGACCTGTCCTCGACCTTTCCTCGACCTGTCCTCGACCTTTCCTCGACCTGTCCTCGACCCTTCCTCGACCTGTCCTCAACCCTTCCTCGATCTGTCCTCGACCCTTCCTCGACCTTTCCTCAATACATTTTGCTTTCCTCGCAAGTCTTTTGTTATTATTTTTGATTAACTAAGTCTATACATAACCTCGACGCGATAACTTTTAATATGAAAACCTAGTTTCCTAAGGATCAAGAAAATAAGCTCTCAGTAAGCTAATTGAGCTTCCTGTTGAAGATCATTATATCAACCATTCCTCCGTCTTCTCAACTTCATTCAAGCTAAACCTACACCTGGATTTCCCCTCTCAATCTATGCTTCTGGCTTACATTAGTTAAATTATCCCTCCATCTTACTGCTTTCATCTAACAAATCATGAATACAAGGTGCTGGAACTTGGTTCCAGTACAACATTTTACCATGATTACTCCAAATCTTAATAAATACGGGCGCGAGCAACAATCAGCGCTCCTGACGTTTTGTGACTAGTAGCGTCGCTCCGAAATTTCGAGACTGTTCAAACCCGTGCTTACAGTTCAAACTTGCTAACGCGCGCTCTATGTATACTAACAACTCTCTGCTTACAAGTATGTTATAATTATAGTACCTATAATATTATAATTAATGCTTCTCTATGAAGGTGACATCAATAATTTTATGACAGGTTCCATCTAATTAACGCCCACACATTTTTGTTCAGAGGTTGACATAAATATCACGATGTCTCCTGAAACAAAATAAAGGCCACACTACACATTATACTTTATACATTGTGTCAGTTTGTACCCGCCGTGACTTAATTTTCGAATAAATTGTACGACGGTCCGAGAATTTTTTTTTGTTTCGCGAAAATTGGAAAAACTTTTTTTTTTCGTGGTTACTATATTTCCTCTACTTACCCTTGGTTACTACCGTCTACGGTACTACGGTTCGTCCTATTATCTATTCTGTGCTACGGTCGAGAAAGTAAAAAAAGCCTAATATTATATCAAACAGTTTTTGTTTATCTTGTTTACATCATTTTAATATTGACCAAATGTGCTTAAACATTTTAACAAAACAATGTTCAATTTTATTGTTTTTGTACGTAAAACTTGCCATATAACGAAATAGTGAGCAATATTATTTTGTTTTAAGCAATAGTAGGTGCTATATTTAGTAAGTATGTAGGGGTAATTGGAATATTCAGTATGAATGAGGGAGTCGTCAACCAACTGCACAACACACTCGCGCTACACAATTAGGTGTTTCCCTGAACGGCGGGCGGCGGGCGGCGGCATCGGCAGGCGAGCGCTTCGGCCGCCTGCAAACTGTCATTACAAAAATAGTGGCTCCAGAAAGCAGAAAGGGTAGCCCAAGACATAGCCCATATGGGCCCGAGTGGTAGTTACTTTTTTTATTCATTTTTCTCTACGGCTCCGCTGTATATTATGATTTTATAATGTTGTTGAGAACAACCGAGAGCGTTAGTTCTGTTTAAAATTGGGACAAACAGAGTTACAAAGATAAGTGTATATTTTGGGATCTCGAAGCTTTTTTGTACTTATATTTTTTCAGCAAGAAGTCGAAATTGCGATATATATTTACATAGCGCTCCTCATACTACAAAAGTGTCTTTCTGTCACTGACATTAACTCGGCAGATCACTACTCATCTATTCATAATTACTAGCGGACGCCCCGCGACTTTGTTCACCAAAAGTATACTACTTACCTATATTGTTATTCTGTACTTAAATAGTGTACCTATTCAATTGTCTTCAATTTGTACTGTATAGTGCTTATTATTCCAAGATATAAGTATCACTGTATATAGCATGTATAGGTACCAAGTTGCATCAAAATGCATTCAGCGTGATTGAGCAAAAAACATTAAACTTTCAAACAAATATCAAAAAGGAACACGCCATTTAATTATGGCTTATTTAGTAGTTTGATGGGTTGGGATTATTGTCGTAAGTTTTTCGACCTTTTGGCAGCGATAGCATCCATGTAATGCAGAAACTGGCATTTGATGATCAGCTCAACAGTGACTTTTAGATGAAACTCACTCGTGTGGAAGACGTAACAGAACAATAAATCTTTGCTTCAACATGAGCACAAATTAGGCAACACGTTTGACAAATAGACGAGCCAGAAATAGTAACGCTGACAGTAGAACATACATCGATCTATTCACATACCTACCTAATGGCTTCACATTCCATTTTTCATGTTGAAATAAAAATAGTGGCAACCTGAATATAAACCGACCGCATCGTTGATTTAGTTCTTATTTGGATTCGAGCGCCTGGGTCCGGGGTGTCTGGCGTTATATTCTCTAATTCACATAGCATTTACAAAATCCTAATAAACAGTCTGGGATTAGACCTTTTACCGTTTAAATATAAAATATTTTAACACTTATTAAATAATAAAAATAAATAATAGACAGGAAGCAGGTAACTAAGTACGAGGCGGTATCGTCTATTTGGTTTTAAAGCGGTTGGCTTGTTTATATGGGTTAGTATTAAGTATTTATGTAAGGAGAGTCCCAATAATATTTGTCTGGAAATCTATACCCCGTCTAACGAATATGCTTGCTACAAAAAACACGCTGAGGAGTTAGCTCCAGTAAATCGATTTTGAAAATGTTTGCCAAAGGGTGGGCCTGAGGTATTTAAAGAACAATTAGTCGGATGTTTCCCAGCCCTAAGGGCAAATATTTGCCTATTCCCGCCAACCCTCGTTTGGCCCCGAGCCGCCGCTGCCGCTCTGGGCGTTCGTTCGTTGGAAACGGTTTATAGCTAAATGTTTGCCCACTCTCCCTTATATACTTAACTTTAGGTAAACTTCCCCTCCTGGGGCGGTTTTGTCATCTAACCATTTCAGCTTGAAGCTATAAATGATACCTATCTGTATTATAGGTTCTTAGTAAAAAAGATTAAGTAAACCTTTACTTAGATGTTTAATCCTTCGGGTTCAATTAATAAAGTGATTAGTGATTAGAAAGAAAGAAAGAAAAATAATTTATTCAACCTACCAAAAAAAAATTATTAGGTAGGTACCTACCTTTATCTACTTTTTATTTAAACGAAGGTACCCACATGACTGTACAGTCAACTGCACGTTAGTGGAAACACTTTTAAACAAGAGTTTCAATACTATGAGAGACCAGTTTATACTGGTTTTGTTTTCATTGACGTGCGGTCGACCGTACATTACTTTTGGTTTGACGGATTGACAGACTGAAGTTTTCTAAACAATGTTTAAACTTTTAACATTACCTTAGTACTTTCAGGTCCAAACTGAATACTTCCATAGTGTGAATATTTAATTACAAATTGTATTGTGCATGACAAAATATACAAAACTGCGTGTTTTCTGAAGTTTGTTTTATTGTCACAATATCATTTGTTTTCTTGCTGACAATAAAATAAAATCCAATCTGAAAACTCGCAGTTTAGTTTATAGGTAGTTTGTGTAGTATTTGTTGTGACATTAAGATTAGTCGGCATTTGAGTTAGACGGTGACTCACTATTCGTTGGTGTTTTACAAGAGATTAGCTGACCGACAATGTTTTGATTTGCTTTAAAACAACATCTCGTAGATTTGACCAACAAATTCCAGCTCACAACCACGAGTTCTCGATTGGTTCTCGCTAATTTAAAGCTTATTTCAAAACAAAACCATTTTTACGCATTGATTTACTATTGGGCTGTGATATAATAATAAAAACTACTGGTAAAGAATTTCACGTTTTTTATTTTTTAGTTATGTATACTATACTACTCATTTTTGAATTTTTAATTTTTATTTATCTATTTAAAGTACTTTTTTAACTTGCTGTAATGTACTACATAAATAGAGTATTAAGCACATTCATATCTCTAAGCACAATAAGTATTAATTAAGTATTTCATAACCGCAGAAGGTTAGACAATAAAGTGCAATATTCTGTGATTGCAACACGATATTGTGTCAACAACAAATACAACGCCTCCGATACGAGATGCAGACACATGGTAGGGTACGAGTTAATTGATTAAAAAAAGCGCATGTCTAGTGGAAGGTGGCCACCAAGGCGCCATCGCCGGCGGTCCCGGTCATACTTACAAAAATACCAGAATGTAATTAAATGTGGATAACTTGCGCTTTATAGACGGGTGCGCGCGCGCGCTCGTGTTTGTTTAGTTTCTTATAGACGTGTTTTTACGCAATCTGGAAGTCGTAAATCGTTAACACCAAATTATGTCGTTCACATAGACTCTACAAACTCAAACTCAATTCAAATGCTAATTTATTAAGCAAGAGTGCGCCTTTCGCTTTTTTAGTGAAATTTAATTATTAGATACAGGACCTAAACTAGCAATAGGTATTCTAATAAATACTTAGATAAGGCAAGATTAAATCGCATCTTTAAGTTCCACCAATTGGTTCAAGTCTCATTTTGTCCAACTTTTAATTCAAGTTTCAAGTCAAGTTTTAATACTTTTTTTATTTATTCTTTTAAGGTTTCTACAATTTACAACCACTGCTTTTAGAAAATAAACCCCATTTATACGTAATTTTAATATTTTTGAGGCTTATAATATTAATCTACAGTAAATTGACTTTTAAAGTTAGAAAATTAAAAATTTATCAAAATGAGATTTGGACGAATTGGTGTCTAGGCCTTATTAGTAGGTAGGTATAAAAATAGGATTTACCGGCGGAGAGATTCTAGTGTAGGATGCCTCTGGATGGTCACCACCACCACCACTTAGGTTTTCAGGGTAAGAGAGCCAGTAATTACAGCAGCCACACGAGCTATTCTGATATTGTCATTTTTGGTCTTTGGACGGTTGTCTAAGTGCTGCAGGTCTAGAGGGAGAGCGGGGGAGGCACGCAATTTTTGTTGCCGTAAACATGCCGGTAGTCGACAGTAGTTTCGCGGCTAATCTAAATGCGCAACAATCGAAGGTATAGGGATGATGTCCGCATTGAGAATGTTGTCCTCGCCCGGGGGTAATGTGGCGATGGCGAGGCGAATAATCCACCTCGCGCGCACCGCGCCCGCCCCCGGCACTAGAGCACCTTGATCGACTGTTTCGGCTTTCGCCAATTTTGACCGAAAGTATAGTAATGAATGAGGGAGTAGTACTATGCATGTATTATCCGATCGTGATCAGAAGGAACTAGAACTTTGTCGTAATAAGTGAAATTTGAGATTGGAATCGTATCATTAGTGATTGATTACACATTATAGTCTGTGGTAGATTTTTTTATTATTACCATTTTGCCTAAGTTTCAAAAGGGTCTATAGTCTGTACAGTATGGTCGCTCCCATGGATCATTAATTATAACGTAGCGAGCGGGAGCTTTAACTTTTTACTTGTTCTGTGGTCACTCCCCCGCAGGCCGCCGCCCTCCACTGCACAACAAGTTCAATTCAATCGGATACCGGTAGTATGGCGTGCGAACGACTGCCGGCGGGCATCCCTTTGTGTACGCATGATAATAGATGCGTAAGTGTAGGTAGTTGGACTTTTTACCCATACTCAGCCATACATGGGCAAGTGTCCGAGGTGTACCCAAACACTATGAACTACGTTTTTCATTTAGAACCCCGCTCGATACTGAAGTGTGTTGATTTGTTATAAGAGCTTAATTGTTGGTTCTTTGAATAGGCTGTTTTGTGTTTACCTTTGCTCTATGTTTTTGATAAAAAATGTTTCTGTTCCAATTCTTAATTCAAATATAGGGTTCAAGAAACCAAGTTTGTTTTCATGATATTTTATTTTTCCAACATGGTAGCAGAGCGTGGTTCCGATCCACGGACCTCTGGAAAAATCGGGAAAAATGTGCAGCAAGACTGACTTCCCAGTTGCGCTACCGCAACTAAACGAAAAATCCAACTTCCAACACTGGAAGTTTCGGATGCAAATCCTTCTAGAAGAACGAGATTTGACAGCCGCTCTAGAGCAAGACTCCATCGGTGATGATAAAGCCCTAATAGAAAAGAACAGGAAGGCTAAACTCCTAATAGTGCAATGTGTCGGAGATAGATACATTGAAATAGTTAAAAAAGGAAATACGGCAAAAGAAATGTTTAGACATTTAGAGGATATTTTTGAGAGAAAGAGTGTAATAAATAAATTACATCTGAAAAAGCAATTACTCTGCCTAAAATGTAATATGGATAATAAATTACAGGATCATTTCATGAAATTCGATTCGCTTGTGACTGCGATCGAAAATTGTGGATCTAAACTCGAAGAGGAAGACAAGGTATGTCATCTTTTACTCACAATGTCTTCAGAGTATGAGAATGTCATCACGGCTATTGAAACATTAAATCTAGATAGTAGCCTTACTCTAGATTTTGTAAAATCCAGGCTACTAGATGCAGAAATAAAAATTAAGTCTAATGCTAACGATGAACCTCAAGAAAATTCAGCTGCCATGCTTGTAGAGTGTTATAATTGTGGGAAGAAAGGCCATACAGCACCTAACTGTAGATCGTCCAGTACGTCGCGTTATAGAAGAGCTAGTAGAGGACGAAACTCGTACTCACGAGGCTCACACAGATCGTTCTCCCAAGATATGAGAGCACATGATGCTACAGAAATTGAGGATGAGGAAATTGATACACAAACTTTTTTTGTTGCTCTAAACACCGATGAAGAAATAGAGAAAGAGAAGCTAGACTTCATAATAGACTCCGGAGCATGCGATCATTTAGTTAATGAGGAACTAATACATTTCATGAAAGATGTAGAGTATTTGGAAAGAGAGAGGAAAATAATAGTTGCCAAAGATGGACAGTACCTAACAGTTAAAAAGAGAGGAAAGTTGGAAGTTATCTATAAAGGTTCATTAAAAATTACAATAGATGCTCTTATTGCGCCTGAACTATCGCATAACCTTCTCTCAGTTAGAAAACTAGTAGAAAAAGGTTTTACTGTTCATTTTTCGAAGAAAGGAGTCGACATATGTGACCATAAGAAAACTATACACTGTGAACCTTTTGGGAACGTGTATAAAATGAGTTTTGACATTTTTCATGACAAATGCTTGACAGCTTCAAACGTTGACAATATTTGGCACAGAAGACTTGGACATTTAAATAAGCTTGGCTTGCAAACCATGAATTTGCCATATTCAAAAGATTTTATCTGCGAACCTTGCATGGAAGGAAAAGCAACGAGATTGCCTTTTCATGAAACAACTAGACCAAGGTCTAAAAGAGTAGCAGAACTTTTACATACAGACCTTGCAGGACCTTTTACGCCTATGACTAATAATGGTGAAAGGTACTACATGACTATTGTTGACGACTACACGCATTTTACTGCGTTGTATCTTTTGAAGGAAAAGTCTGAAACAGCAAAAAAACTTATAGGACATATCAAATTGATAGAAAGACAAACTGGTGAACAAGTTAAAAGGCTGAGATGTGATAATGGTGGCGAATACAGGTCCGGTATTCTGAAAAATTACTGTTCAGAAAACGGAATTACTATAGAGTATACAATGCCATATTCGCCACAGCAAAATGGCGTGGCTGAAAGGCTTAACAGAACTTTGCAAGATAAAGTTAGAAGTATGAGAGCAGAAACGAACTTACCACAAAACTTATGGGGTGAGGCTATTAGATGTGCAACGGTTCAGTTGAATCGATGCCCCTCAAAAGCTATAGGAAATAAAATACCAGCTGAACTATACTTCGGTAAACTTGATTTAAGTTTCCTTAAAGTATTTGGCTCAAAAGCTTGGGCTGTTAACCTACCAAGAACCTCGAAGTTTCAACCGAGAGCAACTGAATATAGGCTAGTTGGCTATACTGGAAACGGCTATAAGCTGTGGAATCCTGAAAATAACGAGATTGTTATTTCAAGAGACGTAAAGTTTAATGAAAGTGATTTTAAATTTCATTCAACAAACAAAGAGACAACTACAGAAGTAGTGCAACAAAATATTATTCATATTGATGGTATTGAATAAAGAATTAAAAGGGAAGGAAGATAAAAGCACTATTCAAGAAGATATATTTGTGGACACTTTTGAACAACCAAATCCTACAACGCAAGAAGAAACTGAGTTACCCAATGCTAAATCTATTACAACACAGCGTCCAGCTAGAGAGCACAAATTGCCAGAGAAATTTAATGATTACGTTATGCTTACCTACGTTGAAGCTATGACTGGGTCAGATAAAGAGAAATGGGAACGAGCAGTAGAGTCCGAGAAAAATTCACTGGAAGAGAATAAAGTCTTTGAATTAGTTGACAAGGAGCGAGCAAAAGATAGAAAACTGTTGTCTAGCAAGTGGATACTAAGAGTTAAAAACGATGGAACATACAAAGCTCGACTTGTGGCTCGAGGATTCGAACAAAGATTTGGTATTGACTATGACGAAACCTTCAGTCCAGTTATTAACACTTGCTCTCTGAGAATTTTGTTTGCAATCGCAGCCAGTAGAAATGATTTTCTGATAAAATTGGATATTAAAACGGCATTTCTTTATGGCAACCTCAGAGAAGAGATACTAATGAAAGTTCCAGAAGGATATGACCAAACTGTTGACAAGGTCTGGAGACTTCGAAAAAGCTTGTATGGGCTAAAACAAGCTCCCCTAATGTGGAATGAAACGTTTACAGGTGTTTTGAAAGAAAAAGGTTTAATGCCTTTGAAATCTGATCCCTGTCTTTTTAAGACAAGTGATAATTCCATATTTTTAGGAATTTATGTAGATGACGGACTTCTTATTGGAAATGATATAAAGAGATTATATTCAATTCTGAAAAGTTTGGAAGAAGTTTTTCAAATGACATATGAGGAAAACCCAACGTCATTTTTGAATATTGAAATCACTAAAACTGAGGAAGGTATCTGTTTGTGTCAGCAGAAATATTCACAAGATATTTTGGAAAAGTTTAATATGAATGACGCAAAGGTGCAGAAAACTCCGATAAGCAAAAATGTCAGGAGCAATGAAGAAACTGTTACATTAAAATTTCCCTATCGAGAAGCTGTTGGTTCTTTGATGTATTTGAGTACAAGAACGAGGCCAGATTTGGCTTACGCAGTCAACATTGAAAGTAGAAATTTAGTCAACCCTACTAGTAATGACTATGCTAATATAAAAAGAACTATGCGGTACCTTAAAGGGACTACGTCTAAGAAAATTTCCTATGTAATTGGTTCTGATTTTCAGAGATTGGAAGCCTATAGTGATGCAGATTTTGCAGGTGACGAAACTACTAGGCACAGCACAAGTGGCTATGTGATCAACTTCTGTGGAGGGCCAATACAATGGACTACTAGGAAACAACCTATTGTGGCTCTATCTTCCTGTGAAGCCGAGTATATCTCAGCAGCAGACTGCACGAAAGATCTGCTGTTTATTAAAGGTATTATTTCAGAATTATTTGAGTCGGATGTTGAGGTTTGTCTTAATGTTGACAATCAAAGTGCTATCAAACTGATTGAAAAGGGTGTTTTGAACAGTAGATCCAAACACATTGATGTTCGTTATCATTTCATACATGAGAAGCTCAAGAATGGTGATTTACACATAAAGTATTGTCCCACAGAAGAACAGTTAGCAGACATCTTTACAAAACCTTTGGATGCTACCAAGTTCAACTATTTTGCGAACATATTGTTACAATAGTAGTGTTATCATTGCCAACAATTAAGGGGGTGTGTTGATTTGTTATAAGAGCTTAATTGTTGGTTCTTTGAATAGGCTGTTTTGTGTTTACCTTTGCTCTATGTTTTTGATAAAAAATGTTTCTGTTCCAATTCTTAATTCAAATATAGGGTTCAAGAAACCAAGTTTGTTTTCATGATATTTTATTTTTCCAACAAAGTGAAGTACCTATGTAAATAAATAATAATGTATGTCACAGAAAAATATACGCTTTTTAATTTGTACTAGCAAAGCATTTTTCATTTGTACTAGCAAAGCATTTGCGCGAATCGCTGAATTATACCGAATGGCTCGATCAGTTTCCAAGGCCACGTTATATTTTATAGGCAATTGTTTTAAATTAAATATCATATCACATTTCATAAAATAATATTTATAAGTAGTACATAAGTGAAGTAACATTATTTCACATTAATAGATAAAATTATATTGGCAATGAAAATTAAGTACTTTACTTAGTTTGTTTCGACTTTCGGTTTCGCAATTCGGCGAAAAAAACGCGTTGCCCACACTCGTCGACGGCATGGCATCGCACCACACAATGCGCAGATCACAATATAATCAGCAAAAACGAATAATCCCCCCAATACAATACAAACTACTGAAAGTATAGCAACAACACAATTGCTCAATTTCATTTTACACCTTAAACACATGCCGGGACAGGTCAAAATCTATATCAGTCTATATTAATAAAAAGTTTGCAATCTTTAAACGTTACATTTTACGCATCCCATTTAATTCAATTTGTTAACAATGAACCAACCTACTTATTTCTTGGTGGTATTTCCATCAGGTAAGCGCGATGTAGAGATTAAGACCCGCTCTTTCGAATCTCCGTCACTTTTTTGAAGATCTCATAAGTCGGCGGCTCAGCAGTAATTTGATGTCGTTTTGTTAAAAAGAGAAATTCAAAAAAGGTTACATTTTTTCCCCGTTTTTATCCGTTTATTATCTTGTTTGTAAGAAGCACAAAGCGGGTCATCAAAACAAGACAGCTCCCAATTGGCAAGATTGCTTTTTTAACCGAACGTTTTTCAAGCATAATGAACACCAAAGTCTCAAAAAAATGCACTTTGCAACTCACTAGAAGATATAAACACGCTCTAGTCTGAACAATAATTGACCGAGCGAGCGAAGCGTCTAAGTTTCGAGATTGGCCAAAAATGCTAATATCCGTCTGTCTTTCTGTCTGTAATTCTCTACAGGTCGCATTTCTCAACCGATTTTGACGAAAATTTGGCATGGGTATAAATTAATTAAGCCGACAAAATGAGTAGAATAAAATCTTGAAAAACATTTTTTTTAGAGTACGTACCATACTCGCAAACGTATAATACCACCATGGAATCACGCGGAAAAAAAAATCCCATTTTATGTATGCAGTTCTATGAACATAATTTATTTTTTCAACTTTCATAAGTTGATCGACTATTACTCAAAAACTAATAGAACCTACTTAGCTGTCATAGCTTTTCTTTTAACTACATTATATATGCTACTGCCATGAATTTTTTCACATTTCCAGAAGCAACCGTTTAGCTGGCAGGGGAAGGACAGGACACGTAACCCTAACAAAAATTACCGCTTTAAAGCTTAATATTTCGCAAACGGATCCCTAAATCTAAAAATGGTTTTCACACACCCGTAATATTTTTGAAAGACCTATCCAACGATACCCCACACCATAGGATTCACGCGAGAAAAAAATATATTTCTCACTTTACGTTTATATGGGTACCTACTAAAAATATTTTTCAAGATTTTATTTTACCCACTTCGTCGGTATGATTAATATATACCCATGCCAAATTTTCGTCTAAATCGGTTGAAAAATGCGACCTATTACAGAAAGACAGACGGACAAAAGCATTTTTGGCCAATCTCGAAACTGAGACGCTTCACTCGCTTGGTCAATTACTAAATACATCGTTTATTATTGATAGTTTTACCGTAGATCGTTAGCATACGAATGCCTAATATAATAGAAATCGAGAAAACTCAACTCAATGGTGAAATTTATCCATTTTAATTATTTGTAAGTAGGTAGTATCCAAATTCCACATTACGCCATTTTTAAAATTTGATAGCTTTTGATTTCTTTATAGTAGTATTGTATTGTAGAGTCGTCAAACTAACTATAGGCTGTCAGCGGTTATTTACATTCCATTAGCATATGCTAGTCCCAATGTCCAGACGCACGCTCTGAATGAATTTCGTCCACTGCGTCGTCACACGGCGGGTTCCACTTCCACATGCCAAAAAAGATGCAAAAAATCTAAACTGACATGTCATTTTGACACCATTCATTCCGTTCGTCCGGACCCTGTTTTTTTGCGATTCCAAAGACATGCGGTGAACTCACCAAAAAGCAGTTCTTCATCCACCACAGAAAGCTTAAAATGCCTTGTCAAATCTGCTCATAAGCTTCGGCCGACACCATCGTTTTTTCTCACCAATATTTCTTAATGAATCCGTACGGCACCCATTCATGTCATATAGTAGAGTAAACAAAGACCTTCGTCCAGAGAAATTTGAATAGCTATTCAATTTCTTTGCCTTCGTCAAACTTTGAATTTTAAATAATTTTCGATGATAGCTGATAGCTTCTATTGAACTTGAATTTAAAAGTGTTCACTTAACTTGACCATGACTAGTCAATTTGGACTAATGATTTTTAATTAGATAGGTACACTACACTACAAATGTGTAAGTTGTGTAGTAGGTATTAGTAACTGCAAAGATTGTCTGGAAGAAACAGGCACTACCTATACAAAAAGTATAGTATTGCTACTTATACTATTATTTATTCTGTGGTATTTCCCAAACCAGATCAAACCAATTTATAGAAAAACTGTTAGATACTCATGAGAATCGAACCCACGTCCTTTGGCAGTCGAGTTCAACGCCCAAGCCACTAAGCCAACGAGGCGTTTGAATATCTCTATAAAAATTGTCACGCTCACGCACAATAAACTGACGGGTTGAGTCACTTCTGCATAACTCTGCGCCCCCGCCCCGAGCCGCCCAAGCGCGGAACCGCCGCCCCGTGTCCGAGGGCGCGGCGGGCGGTTGCGCGGGGCGGGCGGGGCGGTGGCGCGGCGGCCGAACAATGCTGGGATTACTGCAGGTTTGTTCACTTTTGTTACCATTGTTCATTTCGCGGTTTGTTCAGAGCGCATGCAACGGGAGATCAGCGCTCACGCATCACTGGCGCCGCGCGTTATCATCCCGCTCCATGCCCGCGACCCCTTTCAACTTTATTTTCAATGCGGTTTCAATTTGAAACTGTCTGCGGATCAGCATAATTTACCCTGGGCTCATTGTGATGTGCTTCAATTGAGTTCTTTATCGATGAATTGATGGGGACAAGCTGTCAGTTCATTTTGATATAGTCTCTATGCCCGCGGTTTACTCGGGTGGTCGACCATCTAGGTATATCTAATATTCATGTCATTATTCATCCACCTGTATGCCAACAATAAAAAAATAATCGAAATCCGTTCACATGTTTTGAAATTCTGCTATTGGTTAAATCCTAGGTATATTATGGTTGTGATATTTTAATTAATATCCTAAATGGGCTTTCCTCAATGAACGCCTATGCATCCAGCCGCCTCCGGGCTCCTTTGGCGCGGGGGGGGGGGGGGGGGGGTGTCGTCATCCTTTTTAATAAATCCCTAATAATTCTTTCGACTGATATTTTCGCCGGAAATGGATCCCGTAATTATGTTGCGTGCGATCGACGTCTGCTAAAAATATGTCAGCCGGAAACTGTGTATCGATTTCATCTATCTGTCATCTCCGTGGCTGATCAAACGGAATGGCGAATCTGTTAATAGCCCACAGTTGACGACGGCCGCACCACACCTGATGAGACTCACTGCATGTGCGAACGTTTACAAAACAGTTTTTTCTCCGATTATTCTATAATGTCGTCACGTCATGGGATAATCATAAACTCTGCAACTAAACGCCACCTTCCCCGCGTTTCTACCACTTATTTTCACGGTAAATAATACAGTGTGTGCGATGTTCTAAGTTATGGTTAGAACTTCTAACCAACGCATAATATACCGCTATCCAACACCTAATTGCGTCCAAATTTCCTCAAACTGGACTTGCTGTACTGAACTTTTTATACATTTTGCTGACTAAATCTACATCCAGTATTATACGTACGTAATTATGTATATGTATGAAATCATACCGTTTAGCCCGCAGATTGTGCGCACCGTAGATCAATACGAGGAAGGAAGCGCGAGCGGTTTCCGTTGACTTCGTCAGTCGTCGCCTTTTCCTTTCTGCCCGGACTCGTAATTTATACTTCAAAGCCGGTGCGATTAATTGAGCAATCCTTGAGAAAAAGGAACTTTGACAGTTTTAGAGCGCGTCCATGGTGAGAGGCGCGCCGCGTGCCCGCGCCGCGTCGCCACGCTTCGTGGGGACACGATTGCGCACAGCGACACGGGTAGTTTGCTTCCACACTTCCATTTTGCTTGTATTGGTGGTATTGAGTTAATTTGAGAAATTACACATTATGTCTGGTACAGTAACTAGAGAAGTTATTATGTTCGAAGCTGCGATCACCAATACTATTGTACCTATAGTATTGGTGATCGCAGATTCGAAGTCAACATAGAAGTGAAAAGTCTTGTATTGCATAGGTACGTACTTAAAAGTATTTTATTAACGTAATTTTTTATCGACTACCGCTTCCTAAGTGATAGCGCTGTGAAGAAGAAGATTTTTTTATAAATTTAATTAGGTATAGGGTTATGTTTTAGATTAAATAAACTTTAGTTTTAAATATCTAAATAAAAATGTGCGAGATCCACACAATATTCTGTAGACTCATAATACAATATATAGAGTACGTATATATTTCGAAGACATAACTACGAAAAAACATAGTGTGCCAGAACCTATAGGGGATAGGTTACGGTTAGTGGCTTTTTCTTAACAAATTTTGTATACCTACTAATTACTATGCCTTGTAACAATCCAATTTCTCTTTACCTACGTCATCTTAGTAAAATTACTTGAGATTAGTATCTCATATATACTTGTACAAGTAAGTACCTACCTTTAAGTGGTTAAATTCGTTCCAGTTAGTCTATCGTTGAAGATATCGATTGATATAGATAGATTGTATCGATGCGCAGCCGCGGCCGTCGTTCGTCGGCTCTAAAGCAAACAGCTGCAATTTGGATTTAGCCTCCACGCCTAATTTCGGTTGGTAGACTTATTTTAACATTAAATACACACACCAAATATCCCTTGTATAAACACATCGCCCCTAATACACGCACTGGTGAAAGGAAGGGCTTAACTTTACTAAGCTCGTTGAAATCACATCTCTATTTTAAGGAAACAAGGTCAATTTATTTGGACTCATATTTTCTAAGGACACAATTAAAGTCTTTTTTTGCATAAAATGGGTCGTAAAATGTAAACTGTTATTTAATTTGATTACTTACACACTTTCTTTTCCAATATACAAAACCAATGTCACACCTATCTATTCTATAGGTAAAATAATGTAAAGGTACCGGTATGCGGTAGGTACTATTCTTTATTCAGCGCCACTGAATCAGTGGTAAGTAGAAATGACAATTTAGTGATCTCACTTGATTTTTAAGTACCAAACAAAATAAGGACAAAACCAGTATAAACAGGCCTCACATAGTAACTCCCTAATAGGCTGGCCCAGCTCAAGGTCAAAGTGTTTCCACTGACGTGCGGTCGACTGTACCTACCTAGTTTAAACATAAAGTTTATGTATAATTTGGTCATTAAATGATGACGCTGGTTGTCAATTCCACGGAGATTTCACGGCTGACGGACTGCCGACAATTGAGATACACTTCTAATTCCCATTGTAATTCAAACAGCGAAGCCAAAGAGGTGTGTCAGGATCGCGATACTTGGCGCTCCGTTTTTTCTGTCTACCCCGCCAGGGACATAGCGTGAAGATAGCGTGTATGTAAGATGCCAATTATGTCTTTGTAATTTGTCATTAATTAACCTGTACGATCAGCATTTTTTCAGTAATTAATAGATTATGTTATGTATCATCCATCATCAGCCTATTAATGTCCCCACTGCTGGGGCTCAGGCCTACCCTCTTAACGAGGGTGTTCGGGCTATAGTCCACCACGCTAGCCCAGTGCGGGTTGGTGGACTTCACATGCGCCTAAGAATTTCTTCTTCGGCGTATGCAGGTTTCCTCACGATGTTTTCCTTCACCGTTTGAGAGCAGTCAGTAAATGTACTTAAGCTTCGAGAAAAAACCCATTGGTACATGGCCCAGCTGGGGATCGAACTCCGGACCTTTCGATATGATAGGCCGCGTCGTATCCCCTACGCCACTGACGCTCGCATGATAATGTTATGTATGACTTATGACAATGATTGTACAACAATATCGTCGGTTGGAGCACGAGGACATGCAATTCCTCATGCTCCACCCAGGTGGATATTGCAGATGGAGCACGAGAAACGACCGCTTTACACAGGGTACGAAAGGGTACCTAAAGGGTATTTAAAATTTATTAGCTAATTGTAAGTAATCCGTATACTAATTTGTGGTGTAAATGTGTGAGATGCGCATCCACAACTGTCAGTTACCGACAACTACCCATAAAGACGGAACTGAGTGCATCAATGTGGCGGGCACATGTCGGTAATCCAATGTTTATCATAACATTTAACCTCTAACGGGCCCTTGGTTCCTCCTTGCCACAGATTGTTAGTTTAGGAACTCATATCTGAATAATCGATTATTAATAATTTTAATGCATTGCTGGTTAGTCGATTTTCCTGTCATACAGAACTAGCGATAAAAAATTGCTCCTGTATCAAATAGCTTTCTGAGCAAAAATATATCAAACCAACATGAGTGGGCACGGACACTTTATTCTTTAATTACCATACAAGTTGACCACTACCAGGTGCTTCCTGTAACCGGTCTGAGTGCATCCCTGCGTGTACTGACATAACACCCAGAAGCAACTTGTATACCTACAATTGTCGGTCCCTACTGAAAATGGAACCCACGACCGTTTGGCGCTCGAGCCGAGTCCAACGCCCTAGCTACAACACGATCAAATACTTACATAAACATATAGACTTACTTACAGTTACTTCAGTAGATAGGTATGGTTTAAGTAATAAATCTGTAACTCATATCCAGCTCGGTCTGTCGTTATTTTAAACGCGATACCTACCGTTAAAATACAAGATAAACAGTATGGTGTCAAGCCACTCTCGGGCCTCAACTCGTATTTATTTGTTTTGAGAATTTATCCATCTTTTTAGATAAATATGTTTCTTGTTATCTTATTACTGCAGGTAGTCGGGTTCGACGGTAGCGCAACGGATGAGGTTGCGACTTGTGCTAACTTTCAGATTCGAGGTAAACTCAACTTTACTTTGAACTAAATATATTTTCAAACAGGCACAGAAAGAGATAGTTCTGATTTGTTTATGTTTTTTGGAATTCGGGCCTTCATCGAAATTATTTTTAATCAAATGGAACAGCGCAAAGTTTGGCTGTAAAATACGAAAATCATTTGATTTTATATTATTTCTTCGGCAGAATATAGCCTAATCACAATAATATAACAATAAAGATAAGATTACGATTTACGATTTAAATAAATACGAGAGTTTAGGTAGTGAAGAATGTCTATTCTATCCATATCATCACAATAAAATATACGAGGGAAGTACCCTAAATGTTAGATTTCATGGTAAAGATACTATGTTACTTAACTTAGAAAAAATTGTTTCCAATGATTGACTCTTTCGAGCGTTAAGTATACCTATTATAAAAATACAAGATTACAAAATCCGTTCGATTCCCGGGTCAGGCTGTATTTTTTTCAAATTTCTTTGAATGTAGTTTTACTTAATTTTGAAAATAAAGGAATATTTCCTTTGAGTAAAATTTGCTATTGTTCAGTTTTAGCGTAGATACTTTACTTTCCCTACCGTCTTTAATTTCCACCCTGTGTTATATGAGCCACAATAGGTAGTTACATAGTTAATTTTCATCATTCAATTCACAACCAATGATTAAAGCAGGCGTCTCTGAATACTTTATTGTTTCATTTATTTTCCTTAAAGACCGTCTAAATTATTCCCATTTCCGATTTGTAATTATGTAATCTATTAGAGTCGGCAGACCACATTCAGTGAATGAGCTTTCAACAGTTGGTGAATGGAGGGCGTGCTCGATATTTAAGCTGGCCGATTATCTGTAGGGACAATACGAAGCGCAAACACTGCCGTCCCGCATTCTCGTGCATGCTCGCCCAGTGCCCCACGTGGGCGTCGAGGAGCCCACACCGATTTCAATAGTGGCCGAACAAAGCGCGTCACTTGTCGCCTACCAAATCTGGTCAGTTTTGACATGTTGTCATGTTTTTATTAACGCCCGCTGTCAATGGTTCCACGGCGATTTCACGGCCGAGGGACTGCCTAATTTGCGACAATGTCCCACACTTCTAATTCCCATTGTGGTGGTTACGAATTCAAACTCGGTGTTATTGCGCTGCACCCAACAATGGAGATTAAGATTTATTTGTGACTTCGATGCTAAATGCTACGTTGACGATAAGAAACGTTGTTTGTTCAACCTGCTTTCATTTGTAGGATTTTTTATATTGCCTCACATTTTTCAAAATTTCAAATTATCCTCAGTGTCACCGTAGAGCCAGCTATAAAAATATTGCTATCCCTCTCTTATAATGGTTACATTGCTGTTTGTTATTTATCAGTATTTCAGGCTATAACAGGCGCATCAGAGAGTCCATAGGGTATGCCCTACTGGTGCGATGAGATCTATTGAGGCCTCACAACTTAATGAGACCTTGTGACTCGCCTATGTAGGTTTCCTCATGCCTTGTTTATTAAATTTCGTGCTTTGCCGCCCTGAGATATTAGTTGGTGTCCCTAAATTAAATTTTCTTTTACAATTTTATTAATAACTCATCTAGTTCGTTGAGTTGTAAGTATTAACAAAAAATAGCCAGACTGAGTAGAACCGAAATTTTGTCTTCTGCGTATCACAGTTTTAATTATGTGCCACCGGTTAACTTATATTATTTTTAAATATCTATCTATAACACTTACATTAAATTTCTTACGAAGCCATCACACTAATCCACTTTATAATGTTTATACAGCCGATGGGGCGATGACTTAACATTTTGTGACGCTCTCTGATTTACAAAACAGCCAATAAAACCATCTTTTGTTGTGCTTTATAATAATAAAAGAAGTGTACTCCGAATGATCTATTTTCATTTCGCGAATGTTACCTATTAAAAATATACTTTTCGGGTGAGTATTACGGTCCAAAATCCGACAGACCTCGTCCCCAACTATACATAGTTGTGTGTAGAGTAGTAGTGTACGGGGTATGTTCTATTTTCTGTGGTAACTATGTAGGTACGAGTATGACTTGAAGCTGTAACCAAAGAGAGTATAACATTTTTGTGAGCGAGTTAATTTATCGTAAAAAAAAACTATTCTGCGTAATATTTCAAAGACGTCATCTCTGTTTGAAGATTTTGATACGTTGCAGCTATTGTAACTTTCTTTTTTCTATATGAAAATTCATAGAAACTGGGTGGAGCAGCGGGACAGAAGGTAGTCTAGTGCCGTAATAATACCATAATGGGAATTTCCGTTCTATGACAGTTTAATTTGAGGTCACCCACCGCGCCGCCCCGTGGCCAGGCGCATGCGTGGTGGGCCTCACATTATTGAACGGGAGACTCCTAACCGATCCCTTCCCGTCCCTTCAATCTTGGAGGTGCTGATGTATCGGTATAGGAAAGCTTTACGTAGGTATACCTACATCATTCGTTATTCCATACACATAGGTAGGTATACCTACTATAAGTAAGTAAATGAAAGAAAACTATGATAGATGCTCATTGCGGGAAGGAAGGCCTATGTAACTAATAAGTAAAGCAGTCGTCAAAAGGCCGATATGATGAAGACACTTTACTGTAAAACTATTTAATCATACTTATCTTGATAACATTATATATGTTAGTGAGACAATTCGGAGAAAACAGGACGTCCTTTTTCTTAGGCTTCGGCGACCGGTGAAAAAAACCTAATTACAGGTGAACTTTGGTAAAAACGTCGTCGGAAAACAAGAGGAAAAGCACAAAATGTAATTACTCAGTGAAGTCGAAGTCAAAATATTTTATTGAAGTACACTGCATAGGCACATTTTTATGCACGTCATTTTTACAAGACAAAATGTAGTCGAAAATCCTGGCACCTACCTCTACCTACTTAGCTATAAAAATGTCTAAAAATTGAAATATAGTTTTTCGTTTTTTTTAACTAAGTAGAGTAGGAATCCTATCTTTACCTACTTATTGAAGATACCACATTTTATTTTCATGTACGCTGTAATGAAAGAAACCGCATAATTAATTTTGTCAAGGTATGGCCATACAAGGTAATATTACGAGGTAGTTGCCTTCCTTTGTGCCAAATTTCAGGATTCTTGGGCACTGTAAGTAGGTCTCCATAGAGTTTTGATGTGTCGTGAATGAGTTTCTATCAGTATGAAAATACATTTGGAAAGGTCATCATAATCTTTTAAAATTGAGTATCTTACACGACTTTAAAGCTGATGTAGGTACTTGGTATAAATGTCAACTCAATACCTCTGGCCGTTCCTGAGAAAAAGGGTATTTACGGACAAACAGACGAAAAACAAAGTGATCCTTTAACGGTTTGGTTTTTCTCATTTGGACATACAAAACCTTAAAAATCAGAGTAAATATTAGATCCTCAAGGAGCTACGAGCTTACGTGAAAACACGTCGAAATTCTACCTACTGCAATAATCCGCGTCGCGAAGCAGCGCTCAGCCAGAGAATATAATATCCTTAGCCGATAGTAATTAGATATCGATTGAACACGTCTTATAAGTGGATTCCAAGTTGAGCTTCTCGATGACCGCAGGGCTGGCTCGTCGGCAACTTCCCTTTTGAATATTAATAAAGCGATATTCCTTTTAAGTCTGTCGAACTTGCAGATATTACAGAGATCTGTAAGGATTATACGCCACTCAGTGGAGTGATATTACACCATAAAATACAGAGTGCAAACTTAGATGAATCCAAAAAGAGCAATTTATGTTACTTACTTATTATCTTGTCTTCTAGTCACTTCGACCCTATGGGATCTGCTGTGCTAAACCCTTGTCCACCAACGGTGCTCCAATCCGTTTTTGGTGGAATTCACATGCAAATTTTTTCTCTGATTTTGCTGGTTTCCTCACGATGTTTCCTTCACTGAAACGCCTGTGGTATTATAATAAATCGTACTTGAGTTCCGAAATACTCATAGGTACGGGCCAGGATCGAACCCACGACCTCGTGAACGTGAGGCGAGTGCACAGCCAACTAGGCTACCACGACTTCTAAGTGTTACTTACTGCAAAAGTACGCCTAAGTCACGTCACCTAAACAGGTGACTTAGCTCACATATGTACGTATGCGTTTAGATGGATATACTTAGCTGACCTAAGTCACCTAAGTAACCATCTAAACCACGGCACGGGGCAGCTCAATTGCGCGTCATTTGTACACCGCTTTTTATTACTATTTTTAGTGGAAAATACTGTATTAAGTAGTATAATACTTTTGATTTTGTACCAATGCATATTTGATTTCAACTGTGTGCTGAGTGTACCTAGGTGTGCTTATGTCATGACTACTCGCGTATTTTTCTTTAAGCAACGTAAGAGAGTACCTACCGTATCTTCGTTTGGAATTATACAAGTGGTCTATTGATCCATTACATAATCTATAAAAGAAACATTTATTCATTTTTAGGATTTTTAGGAATCATCAACAAATTTTGGAAAAATCATCCGCAACTTGTGCAATGTGCCTATTGAGTTGCCTAGCCTAATACAATTAATTGTGATTTCAATCAAGTTTAGTGTCTACTTCTTTGAGTCGCAGATGTACCGCACCTAAGCATGTGTCTCATTGTTTAACGATGGCCGTAAATATGTCGTAACAAAAAAACCAGCACTGCTCCGCTCTGCGCCCATATGGCTTACAATAACAAATTCTTAACCAAAAGTAAACCGATGTATCCGAGCGTGCCGCTGTTAGTCAGCCTGCATGAACGTTGTATGACATTGTCCCCCCTGCCATGCGGACACATACCAGAAAAATTGCAAAAAATCCAATCCATACTTAATTTAGATACAAACATTAATTACGAGTAAGTTGCCTTATCCAGTAATTTTTCGTTCTTATTATTATTTGGGTAAATAAATATATTATGTATACTCTTGTTGGAGAATTACAACAACTACTAGATTGATTAAATTAAATCCAAGTAACGTAATGGGTTGGAAAGTTGAATGTAGTTGGCATGCCAGAGATAAGAGATATTATTTAATAGTCAACCGGCATCGTCGCAGTCTAGAAGTAGAGCCAACAAACATGAGCACCCCCATTCATACGTCATGCCATCCATCCCAACCACATTACCACAGCCAAAGTTTGATTAATTTCTATCTATATCTATACTTCTATACTAATATTATAAAGAGGAAAGACTTGTATTTTTGTGTGTGTGTGTATGTTTGTAATGAATAAACTCAAAAACTACTGTGACGATTTCAAAAATTTTTTCACCACTGGAAAGCTACATTTACCCTGAGTGACATAGGCTATATTTATTGCAAAAAATAGTCCACCCGTGCGAAGCAGGGACGGGCCGCTAGTGAATTATAAGGTAACCCTTTATTAATTCCCCACCTTTTGTCGTGTAAAAACCATGCGAACTTACCACGACTCGGCTTACGTGTGTAGCGGGTTCTCTCTCCAGATGTGTATGTGCGATGAATAAATACCTAGCTATAAATATTTTCATACTTATTTAAACATACGTACTTTTCTAATCCAAAATTAGGATGTACCTACTATGGAAATTAGACGAGGGTATAGCGGGAAATTTTACACTTAATAATGTATGTTCCAATGCGATTTGCATTGGAACATACATAATCACATACATCTCTGTTGACAGCAACAGGGTGATCGGATAAGTCGCTCTACATAGTTTCTATGAAGTCCGAGGGTCATCAGCTCAACTAACGCACACAACGCACCAATAAACTTTATTTTTAATATTTATTTATTTTTCTTATAGTTTGCATGTAACATAATAATTATTACTTCCACGCGACAAGTAGACACAATCAGCCATAACGCGGCGATTTGACCTCTCTAGTAGACTGTTGATCTAAGGAGAGTCCAATGCAAAGTAAATAAAATATAGAAAAACTCGAGGAAGACGGACACTAAATGATACTCAATACTGAGACGCCATTTGTTGCTCCTCATTATTTTAAAATTATACCTTTTTATCATTTATCTCCTCCTTTATAGCTTTATCATCTCCGCGCATTCAATGGATCCAAGTTAACTGCGGGCCTTTAATGTGTAGGTAAAGAGGTAAGGTACCTACTGTGTGTATAATTAATTAGGTAGGTAATAGTAATTAAGACATTTAATTCCTCGGCACTATGGGTCCATCGCCCAGCCTCGACGATTTTAGTTATTTTTAGGTAATTTTAGTTTTATATAGGTTATTTTAGTTTTAGGTTAATTTAGTTTTACATTTACCTTTAATTTATTAATAAGTAATTTTTTTTTTTTTCATTATGATAATAATAAAAGACATTTAATAATTATCTTGCTATAGTTTTATTAAGTCCACTGTGGCATTTAATCTACGTCAGAAGCAAATCCCTCTCCTTCTTTATCTTTACTACTTAAGTCCTTTGTTAATGTTGCATTTTTGTTACCATTTAACATGTCCCATTCAATTTTCCTTCTTGCCATGTAATCTCTAAATTTTTTTTTCTTCTCCTCTCTCGTAGATTGTTCAACATCTTTTACTTCCTCCGGCCTCGCCCCCATACGCCCAAACAATCTGCCAGATGGGTCAATTCTGTCGTATTCCACACACATTTGCACAATATGATCTACTTCCATAAACAATCTATGCACTTCTGTCATATGCAGAGCTTTCTGTAAATGAATATTGAGGATATCTAGAAAAATCATGACTTCCCTAATATAATTGAGTAGGTATAGCCCGCGACAACATTTGCGTAGTTCAGAGGCTGGTTTTAAAAAACTGGAAGTAATTCCACAAGACTGTAATTTAATATTGTGGATTTTTCATTCCCTCAACGTTAATTCGTTCGGCGACAGTTTATATCCAGGGGCCAATCGCGCTAATTCTGATCGATATTACCAAATTCAAACCATAACCAAAAGCATCCACACGTTTAAATTACTGTAGTAAGTAGGTACACATAATAAGTAGTAAGGTATTTCTTTAGGTACCTACCTAGAAATAATTGACCGAGCGAGCGAAGCGAGCGAAGCGTCTAAGTTTCGAGATTTACCAAAAATGCTAATGTCCGTCTGTTCTTCTGTCTTTCTGTCTGTAATTCTCTACAGGTCGCATTTTTCAACCGATTTTGACGAAAATTTGGCATAGGTATAAATTAATTAAACCTACAAAATGAGTAGAATAAAATTTTGAAAAACATTTTTTTTAGAGTACCTACCATACTCGCAAAGTGGGAGTGAACTTTTTTTTTCTTGTGAATCCCATAGTGTGGGATATCGTTGGATAGGTCTTTCAAAAATATTGCTGGTGTGTGAATACCATTTTTTCGATTTAGGGATCCGTTGGCGAAATATTAAGCTTTAAAGCGGTAATTTTTGTTAGAGTCACGTGTCCCCCCCCCCCTGCCAGCTAAACGGTTGCTTCTGGAAATGTGAAAAAATTCATGGCAGTAGCATATATAACGTAGTTACAAGGAAAACTATTACGGCTAAGTAGGTTCTATTAGTTTTTGAGTAATAGTGGATCGACTTATGAAAGTTGAAAAAATAAATTATGTTCATAGAACTGCATACGTAAAATGGAAAATTATTTTTTTCCGCGTGATATCCATGGTGTGGGGTATCGTTGGATGGGTCTTTCAAAAATATCGCGGGTGTGTGAAAAACATTTTTCGATTCAGGGATCCGTTTGCGAAATATTAAGCTTTAAAGTGCTAATTTTTGTCACTTTAGTAGGTACTTTTTCTGTCTCCAACTACAAAGTTGACTTTTGTTGGTTTCTTTTAGGTTTGGTTTATATGGGCTGGCGAGGTCTACTGTTCTCACGGAACTACTAGTTTAGAAAAGTATCCATACCTTGGTTAGATGCAACTTATTGTGATTGTCGTGGAAAAACTCGTACATCCGGACCATTCTGTCGTGTAGTTGCCGCGCGTTGTAAATTGCTGCCCCTAAATGATACTTAGACGATCTGCCGAAATACCTCTTCATGTATTGGATGCTTTCAAATTTAGCATTGGCATCAACATACAGCTCACTTAGCAAATGACCGAGTTTTGTACGCTTTCTCGTCCAAGTCCTATACGCGTAGCCGTCACATTGCTGCAGCATGTCTGGAAAAATATTACCTCCTCAGTTCCATCCATCTCAATTCCTTCTTCCATCTTCTCTATGTTTACACACTAGTCCAGGAAAAATAAATAGAGTTGATGAAAATTTTTAAGTGTGGTTAGTAGATCAAGTGGGTTAGCATACGATAGGGCTTGTACATACCTACATTATAAAATAAGTATTCATTTCCTTTTAGGTCGCATAGTGTTCGACTCATGATGGTAAATGTCTCAAAAAATATCATGCCCGCAAGTCACATAATCTCCGAATGTGTGAATGTGTTGCAAAATTGAAAATCTAAATAAGTATATAGAGTTTATAGAGGTTTAGTTAACTTAACGTTTAAGTGTTGATGGGTCTTTAACGTCACTCTTACGTCAATTTAATTATTTTTTGATATGAGCGATTTTTCAGAAACCTAAACTGACAGCCACACTTAACGGAGTTTTTTGACTTTTGACAGCCACGCGAGATTGGTTATGTACGGTAAGGTATTATCATATTTTTTAAAATATCATTATTTTTCCTCTAATAATGATATTTTTTGAAACATTTACCATCATAAGTCGAACACTAGGCGACCTAAAAGGAAATGAAAAGTTATTTTAGAATGTAGGCACGATAATACAACAGTTTTTTAAAAACTGCAAGACCCTTTATTACAAACAAACTTAGTCATGCGGTGCCAATAACGAAGTTAATCGTTCAGTTCACACGGCGGTACTGGTTTGTAGTCAATGTTCATACAAAACAGAAAAATAAGACATCGTCAGGCAGACGTCCGACGTTCAGAAGGCTTTTTTATAATGATTGTATTACGAAATTTGTAAATAATACGCCGAGAGTTTTATGATAATTTAATTAGGAAAGAAAATTACATTCCTATTCTAGGGTCAAGTGAATTAAGTGAATATGGTTAGTTTTTAAGGAAATGCGATATATTATAATTCAGTTCAATAAACAATCAAATTAATAAATGATTTAAAAAACTAAACTTAACAATTAATGTAGATAACATTGCACAATAATAATAATATATAGAAACACTATACGCACCTACAACCTAATGTGGTATTAGGTTGTAGATTAGATTAGGTTTTGGTCAGTAGATAAGTTGATATAAAGTTAGTTATAGTTGTTACTTACATGTAATCAAAAGGCAGAAGAGCACGAGGCGTTGTAATGTATCCATGGTCCTCGAATTTAATAAACAAGAACCTGTGAAGCCAGAATCCGGCGTATAGACTCGTATAATAAATATGCTAGCTTAATCTAAACCTCGACCGTCTAGTCTAACATACTCGGAGGGCTTAATTCCTTCGATACAGGATTACTTTTAACTCACCGTATTTCTAAAATGCATGAACATACCTAGATTAGATTTAGATTAGACTGACTGCTCTCAAAGGAGAACATCCTGAGGAAACCTGCATACGCCGAAGAAGAAAATCTTAGGCGTATGTTAAGTCCACCAACCCGCACTGGGCTAGCGTGGTGGTTGAGAGGGTAGGCCCGAGCCCCAGCAGTGGGGACATGTTAATAGGCGGTTGATCGATACAGCTATAATTTAATCATCTAAGCTGCCTTAAACCAGGGAGTCCAAAATTAAATAAAATATTAATTAAAGTCCAAGAGTAATCTTAATAATGGATCCAGCCTCAATATTATACATACTACAACTAGTGGTCCGGGCAGAAGCCGCGGCCCGCAAGCGGACCGAGGAGGTTCGGCTGTGTTGCCAGTTTTTTGTGACAGGAATTTCTAATTGAAATTTGGTTTTTGACTGGAACCGGAATCTTGTATTAATTCCTCTGTGATCTTGTTTGGGGGCACCTCAAACCCGTGAATACACATTACAAATTGAAGAAAAAAAATTAGGTACGCTCGTTACGCTCACCTACGCTCGCCCAGCTCGCTCGGCTCAAGCGCTAGAGAGACACTCGCTGCGCTCGCCGTGCTCGCTTCGCTCGTAAATAATTGTATTCAGGAGCACTTAAAACCCCTACATACAAATTTTCAGCGCAATCGGAGAGTAAATTTTATTTTCGGCCATTTAAAAAAGCCGCAAATTATCTGAATATTATAAAAAAACACTTTCTTTTCTAAATTGTATCTATTGTGTTGCCCGTCCTCATTATAAGGTAAAATCAACAAAAAAACATTTTTCTTTATTAAATTGCATGCCATGCGTGTGTGCCAATGCGTTTCCCTGTTACACCAAAAAGTTAAACCAATTCCATAGGTTTATCTTATTGCATCTCTTTGGATACGTATTATTTGGACAACGCAATAACAGGCCACTTCGTACTTACAAATAAATCTGAAGTAAAAGCCATAAAAATTAAATTAATGAAACATTTTTTTCCTTTTTAAAGTGATTGGCCAGTGCGTTGTAAAGCAGGCATACACTACAACAAAATAAAAGTAGAATCCAGTTATTTTGCTGTAGTGTATGCCTGCTTTACAATACGCACTGGCCAATCACTTTAGAAATAAAAAAAATGTTTCATTAATTTTTAAATGGCTTTTACTTCAGTTTTTTTTGTACAAAGTGGCCTGATTTTGCGTTGCCCAAATAATTCTTAACCAAAGAGATACAATACGATATACCTACGTATAGAAACGTTTATTGTTTTAACTTTTTGGTGTAACAGGCGACATCTAAACTTCTAAAACTATCCAGGATTTTGGCTGGAATTTCAACCTACTACCTATATTGAATTTTTCTAAAAAGTGTAGGTATTTGTGGGTTTTGGCTTGTTCATATTATGCTAAGCAAAAATGTACTGTAGGTACTATAGTCAATACAAACTTACATGTATTTCGTGGTTCAGTGTTGTGATTTGGTTTTTGACGGGAACCGGAATCTTGTTTGGGTCACCTCAAAGCCGTGAATACAAATTTTTAGCAGCTTGCTTATAGGTCGGCTGTACTTGGGATAGTAGGTATGGAAATCGAAAATCAAAATGAAAAAAGGTCGCTCGTTTCGCTTCGCTCGCTACGCTCGCTCAGCTCAGGCGCTAGAATCGAGCTCGGTACGCTGCTGGCGTTTCGCGCGGCACGCTCTCTTCGCTCGCAATGCTAGCTTTGCTCGCAAAATATCACTGGTGTATTCAGGATCACCAAAAACCCAAACACACAAATTTTCAGCGCAATCGGACAGTAAAATTTATTTACAACAATACGCTGATCGTGCTGTGGGGATAGCTGCTGGGTGATGATTCTTTGAAGAACATGATCTGCGTTAATCCGCAATGTGGATATCCAACCAAGATCTAAGGTCATCGTCTCAGCCGAGTGACTAGCAAGCTCAAGTGCCAATGGGCAGGAGCTCTATTTTTGATTCGCTCGTATGGAATTGTATCGTCGCGTGTGGCTTAGGTAATACTCGACTTCCAGGTCGCACGACGCTGATTTTCTGCATTTTTGATTCATTCGCGTTCGATTTTCCCAATTTTTTAAGAAATGAAGAGTTTTATTCGCTTCACGCAGAAAATATAAACACCGGTAGGTAATACCGCAACGTAAAACGGAACGCCTTTGTCCAGCAGTGGACGTCTACAGGCTGATATGATGATGATGAAAACGGAACGTAAAATGCTCAGTAAGGCTCAGCTCATATAAGGTCAAAATCATAGACACTGTTATGAAAATATCTTTGCCTTTTGTTAGAAAAATTAACTATCAATGTCAGTGATCGTTGTCTCTTTTCTTTTGACAATATGTAGTTGACGTATATATTCTATTCTACCGCTCGCGCTCGGCTCAAGCGACCACTGTCTTCGACAAGCGACGAGTGGAGGGGTTGATACCGTGGGTTGATACCACGCCTTGATACCCCCGCCAGGTTGACAGACGACCTGAAGAAGTTGGCCGGAAGCGGCTGTCGATGCGGAGAACCGGGTGTGGTGGCTCCTCACTGGGGAAGGACTACGTATTATTATTGTTATTATTTATGTAGGTATCAAATAGAAGTTTTCACAAAAACATTTTGGTTGTAGCAGAAACCAAATGCATCGCCACATCTATCTGCCTTACCCACTACCTACTTAATAAAAAATATTAAGTAATACTTGTAACTTTATAATAGCCGAAACTAAATTTTATGATTTGGTTTTTATTTTTACTAAAAGCACAAAGTATCAGGTATACCTAGATACCTATTAGCTATTTCTTCAAGAAAAGGTATATACTCTGCTCTGTGACAGTACCTAACCTGCCCGAGATTACAGTTGAACAATAAATTAGTTTGGTAAGTAAGTACCTACCTAAATTAATTAGCATTACAAAAATTGCACACTTCATAAATATTAAGTACATTCAATTTTTATTACGTACGTTACGTAAGTACGTAAGTACGAACCTTTTACCCAACTATAGGCCAACCTGCAGCTAAGAAAATGCGTATTGGCAACGGCTGAATAGATGTAATGTTTGTTGTTTAATTACTCCTCAACTACTGAACCGATTTTTAAAGAAGTATGAAAGAGACATACATCCAATTGTAAAGAAAATATGTTGTAGGTATGTAGTACGTATTAGTTCCATGAGAAAATATCATTTCCTTCTATTTTCCACTAGTTGTTGTGGGAGTCGCGAACTGTCAATCGACAGTTATTCGCATAGAGATATATCTCTTTGGTGGTTCTCGCGGCCCTATAATTTTTTTCATTCAAAGTTATTCGCATTTAAATAAATTAAAAAACAGACTTTAGGCAACCAGAGAGCGCCTGCATACGACTATCGTTCTTAAAGTGTCGCACCACTTCTTGGGCTGACTGTACCGTATAGCAACCCTACCACCGGTACGAGCTATAGATATGTAGGTAGCATACAATATTAAGTCCGTATACCTTTATTGTGTCGCTCAAGTCAGCTATCGAACACTGGCATTGTGAACAACTGCGGGGTTAATAAAAAGGGGAGGGTAAGGGTGGAGCCACCGCGCCCACTTAAGCCTCTTGCTTCTCTCTCGCACCAAGATATTATTGATTGGGACTTCCGCTGCGGTTTGTTATTTCAATTACTTGCCCACAAAAGAAAATAGATGAGGTATGAAATGAAAACGCATCTACCATCTAGGCATAGGTACCTCTACCTATCTACTACGAGTATATCGTAACATTCCAACTTCTGCCTTCGCTGATAAAGCGCGAAGATATTATTATGAATTCCCTCAGAGCAACACGAGGTCCACCGGCTCAACCAGGAGGAGGGGAGATCTAGCCTGGACCTAGCTAATTCTTTGAGCGCTTCAATCGCATTCAGCTCTGTGACCGTACCACCGTACATTTCTTTCAAAATCTGTGAATGCATGTCAACATGTCTCAAAAAGTTAAGGACTGTCTCCTAAGAACGTTTCTCTCTGATATCAACGGTTATCCATCCTGTAAGGTACTAGAAGATATTAAACCAGTGTAGTTATACCATACCGAAATTCGGACTGGCTGAATACCTACTCGATGCGGACGGGTCTTAAATAAATTGCCAATACATAAATAAATCTCAAGGTACTTTGTACTCACCGGATAAATGCCTAGAGCGAGCAGGGACTACCTGTACCTACGCGTAGGTATACGTGGAGGTGATGAATGGAGGTGGTGATTAAATGGGAGCGGTACGGGCTTAGATAAAACCAAAGGAAGAAGATACGGTACTCTTACATCGCATGAACGAAAACTTGGCGTCGTGCACAACTTAGAGCACAGTTGCAATTAAAATTGCGTTAGTACAACCACAAGTATTATACTAAAACAGTCATATCATAACAAGCAAATATAAATGAAGTGCAATAAAGTCGACCGGACCGTCATTCCGTGCTTACAAAAACTCACACTTTTTTCACTTCTGCAAACCCGATATTGCACTCGACTTTAAACTAATAGTACCTACCTACCGTGAAGCCCTCCATATATTTGGCCTTTCACAGTAGGTACCTAATTTTGACCATAACCAGAAAATAACTATAAATTAAATAGTATATACCGATGTGGATGGGCCTAATTACAAAAAAATTCGGTTCCGGTGTCACCATTTAATTTAGTTATTTTCTGGTTAAGTCCAAACTTGGCCATAGATGGAGGGTTTGACGGTAGGTATAGTGGCTCAAAGTTAAAAGAGTTTCATGGTTTTCGGTTGCGTTGTATAAAGAACAAAAGTCGGCAGTAGGCGAATGTCGGCTTATCTCGTGTGCTTTAAAAGGCGATAAAACTCTATCGGCATATTGGTAAATATTTTTTAGAAAGCCATCGAAACGGAAAAGTCGGCGCAGGAGTTCTAACTCAGTAATAGGTACCTAAGTAGGTACTTGGTTTTGTAGAATCATTTTCAGCGAGAAAGTAACATATCTTCCAGCTTTTGGTTTGATGATGGTGCGGGTGAGTGTTAGGGCGCTACTCCGCGCTGCCTGCCCTGAGAGCGCCCGCGCCGCGCCCACAATTTACATTTTAATTGAGTCCCGAGGGGGGAGTGCACCGGATAATTTCCAAATGGATTAATTGTGTTCCTCGGTGTTAGGGGGACGTGCTCGGCGTGTGGATGAGCCTAACCGACCGACCCTACAATTTTAGTTATTAAGTACGTAATTTCATACTAACTTCAAAGTTCTACTCACGCATGTTTCTCAATGTTCTAGTGGTAGATTTGATTTTAGTCATATTAAACAACTACTTATGTGCTAGTGTGAATACGAGCTATTACGTAAAGTCGGCCCTTAGGTAATGTTACCTCTATCATGTAACTAAATATAAAATTAAATGCACTTTAAAAAGGGTTTGCACCAGTTTGTACTTTAAAAAGTTAAGAGGTATACCATAGTAAACCAAAAAAATTTAAACCCAACTCTATCTCATTTTCTTTGTCCTGTCGCTCGCATCGCTCGCTCTCTAGTCACCAGCAACCTAACGAACCTATACGAACAAAAATGATTATTTTCTGTGTCATCAGCAATTTTATTTTCACCTCACCGGCTCGGAAGGGTATAACTTTCTCATTCGAAATCTGCGTGGAAAACTGCACCTGGAAAAAAACTTTTTAAAACTTTTCTTCTAATTTGTAGAAGGTTGACATTTAAAGAAGTGGTCAATTCTAATTGTGGTAATTATTATTTGTGGTTCTAAACCGCCGAAAGGATTCAATTCACCTAGTATTTTCCTCGCTGTAGTGAGGTGAAAAATTGTGTGTTACGCTCGGCAGCAAAGTTATTTTGCGTCTCGTACCTGGAAACACTCGCTACGCTCAGGATTCAATACTAGTAATCGCACAAAATAACCAAATAGGTAACTATTTTCAGGAAGACAATTAAAATTTAAATTCGACTAAAAGTAATAAAAAATATGTTTTTTAACCCCACCCCAATCAATGATTAATTGCAAAATTCAAATAATAATTATTGATAAATTGAATATTATGATACGAGTAGGTAGGTATCAATCATATCGATGTCCGTTATTATGAGAAAATACCTACTTCAATTTTGTTAGTAAGCAATGTTAGATAAGTAGGTTATTTTCTCAAAAACTTTTTTTTCATTGTACTCGTAAATATTTTATTTTCACTGCGTTTTTGTCACACTTTTTTCGGGTCTTACACACTTACATAAAGGTTACAAAGTGCCTAAATTAGGTAATCTAACCTAAGTACCTATTATTATAGGTACCTACCTACTGCCCACCTTCGACCGCAAAATGTCACAATATCTACAGTTTTGAAGTAGGTATTTCTGAAAGATAATTTATGTAAGTTCTTTGAACGAAAATGTTAAGTGTTTGGGCATTTACATACTTATGTTGGTACATCCGGTGTCGGCGGCACACTGTCTGCTCCGCCATTGCAGCTTAGCGACGGAACTCACAGGCTGCTTAGAAAAATAATATGTTCCAAGGAAACTACTAATGTCATAAAGACAATGCTCGAATATCAAAACAGATCATCAAATACGACAATGAACCTTATTGAGACGCAATACGGGTTTTACAAATGCATCTAGAGCGTCTGCCGGACTATAATTTATGGCCAGGGGCCGCGGGGGGGAGACGGTAGCCCATAGAATGTCACACATCATTAATTAGGTCGTGTTTCACTTTTTTCTACTTTCGAGCGATGTTTTTTTGCACGTGCGGGGTGGGATTAAATTATATCAGAAAAATCTACCTTTAAGGCCGGATCACACCGGATGCGTGTGCTCCAACTCCTAGTTTATCTGTTGGCATGCACTGAGCACTTCTGATGGCAACCGGTGTGACGTCTCCCATACAATTTTATGTATTACAACGGAGCAGCACGCGTCTGAAGGCTCAGGCCTTTATTTGAAAATAAACATTTAATATGTAATACTGTTATTTTGCGCAACCGAACTTTAAAAGTCACTGTAAGTACCTCCTACCCATTTTAACAATTTAAATGTAATGGCCTTTTTCTCATTAAATACCATCGGCTATATACTCCGAAAAATTCGCTAAATATCGCGCGCGGCCACTGATCAAACCTTGAAATAACAACGAAATGTATTTTTGAGATGGGACAGTAAGGGCAGGTACCTACCTTAACCGTAACAGTTACGAGAAAATGTTCCTAGGAGACCATCCATAACTTGCAGAACTGCATTCACAGATTTTGAAAAAAATGTACGGCCTGAAAGGAAAAGGCAATTTACACCAAAACTTTTTTATGCCAATCGATCCCGTTTCATATAAAGATCAAAAACTCTATGGGACCAACTGAGGTTAGAGTTCTTACTAGAAAAGTCAGAAATCTAAAAAACTTCTCCCATAGGTACATTTTGCAGGAAATGAGGAGACTCACACTTACTTTTATGCCCAACAAAACTTTTTACGATGGATAGTCTGGCCGCTACAAAGAGTACTGGTCGAAAATAAAAACAGTAAATTCTATCTGTTCGGATAAATTTTCCCCCTTTTTTGCACATATTTTCAGTTATTTAGCTTAATACCTAGGTAGGTGAAGGCAGTACCAATAAATACCAGCCTACCGACCGATAGACGTCCATTCTTTTAAAAAATAAAGTTTTTGCCAATTACCGTGAAAATGTGTTCCATAACGATGTCGTGGGCGGATCGTAGAATTGGGCAAATCGTGATAATAATATGCCTAGGCATTTCTTGATGCGCCGGCATTTCATGATTTGACCATCAAATAACCGCCATATCGTTCAACGCTCATCGACGTTCGGCGATCTGCCCAGCGGTGCCTGGGTTATCGATTGTGTAGGGTGACCAAAGTTTATCAAATCAAAATAAATTTGAAGAAAAATTAAACTCTTTAATATTACCTATGAAAAAAAAGTGTTGGTGTTGAAAGTTATAACCTTATTACGTTCTTAATCTAATTTAAGTACCTACTTACAATTATTTTGATGTGCAGAATATATTCTGTGGTGCAGAGTAATAACAAAAAAATATTATTATTTATAATATTTTTATTCCTGTTATTTTAGTTGAATAATAAGAAATCTTTACCTGAGGTTTCCATACTAGCCGTTAACCGCGGCTTCGACTGCGTAGATAAGTTTTTCCCGCGGGAATATCTTTTCCCGAAGTATCTACTTAAAACCTATGTGTTATTCCGGTGTATAATCTATCAAATCAAAATAAATTTAAAGAAAAATTAAACTCTTTAATATTACCTACCTATGAAAAAAAAGTGTTGGTGTTGAAAGTTATAACCTTATTACGTTCTTAATCTAATTTAAGTACCTACTGTAAGCAAAGTTTCATCAAATTCTCTTGACTCCACCATCTTGCACGCATGTAGACAAAGCGGACAACGGGGAGACAGCGCCACTATAGCGACTTGAAATGTCCATACTTTACAATATGCCCGCAGTGATCACGTGGGAATATCGAACAATTTATTTCTTTCGTCGATCCGCCCGACTTTCTATTCGGCACATCGTGAATTCGTGATATGACCGGGCATATCATGAAATGCCGGCGCATCATGAAATGCCTAAGTAGGTAGGTATATCACGATCTGCCTAATTCTACGATTCGCCCAAGAAATCAATAATACATAGGTAGATACCGAAAAACCACATGTCTCAATTCCTTCCGTCCGTAACGCTTGGCTCTGGAGGCTAAACCTTTGGTCCGATTGGGACAAATTTGGAACTTAAGAGTTTTAATTTATTATCGAAGGATTATCAATCAACAGTTTCTTGTTGTCATACCTACAACAAAAAGTGATTTTTTTCTCAAAAACGGCTCTAACGATTTTATTGAAACTTTGCACGTCGTAGTTGCTTAAGTTTGTCTTGAAAAAATCTAGTTTGTATGGTTCCCCTACAACAGAAAATGAAAATTGCGATTTATCACAAATGGTCGGAGCTATTGAATTGTCATGTACTTATTACGAATATGTAAGATGTATATCTTATGTAGGTCATACAATATTAATCAGTATTAAATAAAATAAAAATAAATAAAAGATAATTAAGTAAAGTACATAAACCGTATACAATACCGTTTAATATACATAGGTATTAAAAAAAACACAAAAATATTTCTACGAAAAAATATTTTAGGCAAATGACGAAGCTGCGTGAGTTTATTCTTTCTTTCTTATAAAAACTAAAATATTAACGAATTGTCGAGAAAGGTACTCACAGCGTGTGACTCGTTTTTTGCTGTTATAATATTGTACAGCGCCATCTATCGTCGAGTAGCCTTACTTTTGCATGCTGCATGATTTTATCAGTGAGCTACTTGTTTGCCAGCCTAGACGGCGGTATTTTGTTATGTTTGTCCAACTTTTTTCCACGCATGCGCACTACTATTAATTAAAAAATTATTGATTTAGGTACCTACTTAAACCTACATTTGTAGGTAAGTATCTATTTCATAACCAAGAGCATGAGCATTATAATGTTTTATTTTCTAGTCCCAGGAAGGAGGCGACAGCCACTCTTCAGCAGAGCCTACTTTGTCCAAACATTAATTCTGACATACAATCACCACCACATCTCCCGGCACAACACTTTAATCATTAATATTACCTAGGAACTCCTACTAATAATTATAACCGCGAAAGTATGTAAGGATGTTTGGATTAGATTCAGGTCTGTGATTTGGACGGATAAGGGACGGACTCCTTTCTAAATCTGTGGATAGTTAGATCTGTGACACAGTCTGTGCTGAATAGGGCCGGGTCTTTATTTTATTTATTTTATCGAACTATGATCTAATTAAAATAGGTAGTCCTGCAAACCGCCTCTTGCAAAACATTAAGTCGTTGGTAGGTATGGTAACATTCACTTGATCCCAATAAAAATATAAGTAATAACATTGACACCATGTAATATTTAAAACGATTCATTGACTCTTTTTTGCTAAATTAATTGAGTGATAAAGATCGTTATTTATAATTTATATATAGGTACCTACATACAATTTTATTAAATAGTAGTTGTTTGGCAGATGTAGCTTAACCACATCATTATTTACTACAATTCTTTTCTGAAAGAATAGTACCTACTTTTGATAATCATTTTCCTAGAAAAAATTTCAAAATAATCTTTTACTCTCATTTAGGAATGGTGTATTTTGGAAATTTTTACAGGAAAATGATTAGGTATCAAAAGTATTATTCTTTCAAAAAAGAATCGCTTTATAACGTTCTTGGTTAATACCACTTTAATTACCAAGAAGGTTGTGTGTACTAAATTAAACTATATCTGCCAAACAACTACCTACTTTAACAGGGTTGGCATCAGGTTGGCATAAATTATGATTTTTTAAATTTTATTCGAATTAATCAGATTTTTAAAAATCATGACTTTTTTGATTTAATAGATTTTTAAAATATCATAATTAACATGGAAATAAATTAATCTGTCCAGTCCTCACACACACAATTGTTTACTGCCACATCATCCTAAGAAAGCATCAGCTGTAGAAAGATTTTTTTCCATTGGTGTAGTTCAATATAAAATAAGAAACAAGCTTGGAATTCAATAGCCAACAAACTGGTTTTTCTTCTTATACTGTCGAGTAAAGTTGATGTAATACAATAAATAGGCATGTTTGTATTTTTCAATATTTTTTGGTTGATTTTTAAATTAAAATTAGGTATTTAATAGGATTGTGCGAATATAAATACCACCTAAATAATTTTAGAGAAAAATTAACAAGTATTTATACTTTGAATAAATCTATGATTTTTATTTCGGTTCAAATTTTTATTTTACTTACTACTTGTGATGTTTAATCGGTACACACCTACGGCACTTTACCTACATTACCCTGAAGCTGGAGTTTTTTAGAAGGGTCATATTAGTAATTTTTAACATTGGAAATGTACCTATTTTACTTTGCTCCACTAAAGGCTCAAATTTCACGAATAAAAGTGCGATCCCCTTAAATCTCGGAGAGTTGTAAAGATATGACATTCAAAAAAAGGCTCAAAAGACGCGTATTCACGAGAGCTGTAAGAGCAAAAAGAATTATTCGAAAAAGTCAAAAAGTAAAAGTTATGGCCAAAATAGTGAAAAAAAATTCAATTTTTTTCGAATTTTTGATTTTGCCGCTTGATATTTTTGAACCGAAGAATGATATCAAAAATTTAAAAAGCTCCTCAGGACAATTTTAGTCAGCTACAATTTGAGCCTAAAACCAAGACGATCGGGTTATGTAAGGGTTTGCCCTATAGCCTAACCTTTTTGAAAAAAGTGAAAACGTCAAAACGACATTTTCCACATGAAAGCGTTATGTCGAGGATACATACTCGTAAGTTAATCTAAGAATAACAACAACAACGCCTCTGTTGAGGGGCACTGCAGTAATGTATTAAGTTAATCTAAGAATATACCTAATATATTACTGCAGTGCCCCTCAACAGAGGCGTTGTTGTTGTGGGAGTCCATCAATGCCTGGTTGGGGACAAGGCTTGTATATTACACCACAGATCTTAGGCGTACGCCCGCTGAAGGTCAAGTTAGACGTAGCATTTACACCATCTCGCGCGGCACCTAGTAAGGCATCCAGCAAGGCATAGACAAGCAGGCATAGACAAGCTTAAAAAGTAGGTTTTGGCTTGCGCCCAAGACATAGCAACAAGCATTTACATGACCTTTCATAGCAACAAGCATTTACATGACCTTTAGATGACGCTATTAATGTAACTGTGCTGCCATCTAGCGGACTAAATGCAGTATTGCGTCATTTTATGGTATCACTTGTTATTAATTGTTTCTATTAAAAACAACTAGAGGGCGCTATTAATTTGCTTGTGCTGCCATCTAGCGTTGCACTGCGGAATTTTTTGGTATTTGCATTTATAATCGTTTCTAAGAATCCCGTTAGATGGCGCTATTAATGTGACTGTGCTGCCATCTAGCGTACCAATACAGTATTGCGTCATTTTTTGTATCACTTGTTATTAATTGTTTCTATTGAAAACAACTAGAGGGCGCTGTGTCATTATTTGTTTCTATTAGAAACAACTAGAGGGCGCTATTAATGTGCTTGTGCTGCCATCTAGCGTTGCCCTGCGGAATTTTTTGGTATTTGCATTTATAATCGTTTCTAAGAATCCCGTTAGATGGCGCTATTAATGTGACTGTGCTGCCATCTAGCGTACCAATACAGTATTGCGTCATTTTTTGGTATCACTTGTTATTAATTGTTTCTATTGAAAACAACTAGAGGGCGCTGTGTCATTATTTGTTTCTATTAGAAACAACTAGAGGGCGCTATTAATGTGCTTGTGCTGCCATCTAGCGTTGCACTGCGAAATTATTTGGTATTTGCATTTATAATAGTTTCTAAGAATCCCGTAAGATGGCGCTAATTAATGTGACTGTGCTGCCATCTAGCGTACCAATACGGTATT